>CM057452.1:1633390000-1634640000 GCA_016271365.2 Neoceratodus forsteri
TTGATCAGTTTCAACTTAGGGCCTTCTTTATAAAACAATGCAGTTCTTAAATCAGTGGAACGTAACCTTGACACATCTTTCCCTGCTTGGAGGGCTTCTAGAGTTGTTTGGATCATGGGATCTCTGGATTGATCCCACTGAATACTGCAATTATTGAACTGAGGCAAAGTACCAGTGTCCAAGGCAGAGAAGTGGCAATAAGCAGCTGGAATGCAATTTTCAGAGGGTCCCAAACAATCCAACGTACAGTCCACTGCATCCGTGGACATTTGTTCCTCCCTGTCAAACTTCTGGCAGAGTGCTCAAATATCAGGTTCTGACAGTCTGACCCAGTTATTCGGGGCAACAGGTCTCCATGAGAGAGCATCAGCATCTATGTGGCTCAGGCCTGCTCTGTATTCAACAGCGTAGTCGTATGTAGATAATGCAGAAAGCCACCTATGGCTAGTGGCGTCTAATTTAGCTGAAGTCTGGACATAAGTCAAGGGATTGTTGTCAGTTTTTACCAGTATTTTAGCCCCATACAAGTATTCGTGGAATTGGTCCACAATGGCCCACTTCAGAGCTAGGAATTCTAACTTGTGTACCTGATAGTTCTTTTCGGAAGGGGTCAGGCTCCAGCTGGCAAAAGCCACGGGTCTTAAACCATTCTCATGTTCCTGGTACAACACAGCCCCCAACCCTTGCAAACTAGCATCAGTGTGCAGGACATAAGGTTTTTTTGGATCTGCATAGGCCAATACTGGAGCATGGGTAAGTTGATATATGATCTCATGAAAAGCAGTCTCACAATCAGGAGTCCAGCGGGCCCTAAATACTTCACTTGGATGAAAATACACTCTTTCAGTCTTGAGGGATGCTGACTTTTTGTATTTTTTGTGGGTTGGGGGATACCCTTGAGTAAGGTTAAGTAAAGGGCGGATCACTCTTGAATAGTCCTTGATGAAATGCCAGTAATAACCACAGAAACCCAGGAATCTTTGCAGTTCTTTTAGATTTTTCGGCCGTGGCCAGGTGGTCAGGGCCTCAACTTTACTCGGGTCTGTCTCTATCCCTTCAGTAGAAACTATGTGCCCCACATACTTTACGGATGTTTGAAAGAATTGACACTTATCAATAGACAACTTTAGGCCAAAGTCCTCTAGTCGGTCCAACACCTTGAACAGTCGACCAGTCATACCTCCAGCGTACTGCCAAACACAATAACATCATCCAAATACACCAGGCACTCTAATAAATTCATGCCCCCCCAATGCACGCTCCATCAATTGTGGAAAAGTGGCTGGGGCACTGGAAATCCCTTGAGGCATCCTCATGAATTCATAGAAACCCAGCGGGCAGATAAAGGCAGTCTTCTCATGGTCTTCCGGGGCCATCGGGATTGGGTAATACCCGCTGTGAAGATCCAGCACGGAAAACCATTTGCTACCGTTCAGGCAGTCCAAAACATCTTGAATACATGGCACTGTATACTGATCAGGGATAGTCCGCCGGTTTAAGGTGCGATAATCTACACACATCCTCACAGTCCCATTCTTTTTTCTCACTACCACAATGGGAGAAGCATATGGGCTTCAGGATTCTTGTATTACACCAGCAGCCAACATATCTTGCAAATGTCACCTCACATCGTCAATGTCAGCAGGTGCCAGGCGTCGAGACCTCTCACAAAATGGCCTATCATCCTGCAGCCAGATATGGTGCTCAGCCCTCTGCACACAGCCCACATCCCACTCCTTTAAAAAGAACACCTGGTCCCTCTGTGCAAGCTTCTTACTGATCCTCACATTCCATTCCGCTGGCAACGAGGAGTCACCGAAATCAAACAAGTCAGGTGTTACTCTATCACTTTTTCCCGAACTCTTGTTACTGGGTAGCACGGCAGTATCCGCACAATGCACAGTAGCCAGGGTGCAACCTCGATTTACTCGAATTTCCCTGTCAGACACATTGTGAACTTGAACCATCACTTTTCTGGCATGGGCTCTAACAGGCAGAATACTTGGCTTGACCAGCAGCCCCTCGGGTAGTTTTCCATCTCCTGATGCATCCAGCATTAATATTTTGTTCTTGACATCCTTTTTCATACTTACCTCTCCTTGCAGGACACATTGGACATTTGGTGCCAAAAGCAGATATTCAGGATCCTTCTTCCAGACAACCCCAACTGGTTCCTCTGGTTCCATTCTGTCAGCATCTCTCTGTGCCTCATAGGCCTTTTTGATCAAGGCCGGAATTCTTAGGGCCCTACCAGTCTGGGACCCTTGTTTTTCATAACACAACTGTGCCAGTCACCCAAACATATGTGCATTAGTTCCAATCAGCAATGGAACCCCATCATATAGTCCAGCAGGGGGACACACTAAGGCTAAGGTCTCCACTTGATCTGCCACTCCAGCCACAGAGGTGGGGAAGGACAACCAAATTTGGGATATAGCCAGAGTAGGGGTAGGCCTTCTCACTCAAACCCCACACATGTAGCCCCTCTAGGAGTTGCAAGGGCACATAAGACAAATGCTTCTGATAGCAGTCCTGAAACATGATTGTCACTTGGGAGCCACTGTCTAACACAGCTCTGGTGGGTACCCCATTCACTTTCACAATAGCCTCCATGGAAGGACCCACCACCTCAGATCATTCTGGGGGCATTACTTGAGATGTCGATTGGGCATTGGCCCTGGTGGCAAAACTTTTCCTGGTGGCTCCCCCTGGTGACCGGGCATAGGTTTTGCGATGCCAGGCCACTAACCTGTTGGTAACTTTTCTCCAGTTCTCTGGCAGCTGACAAGCAGACTGAAAGTGCCCATCCTCTCCACAACAGTAGCAGAACTTAGTATCTCTGTTGTCCTTGGAAGGAGGGGGATCTCTTATCTGGTTGGGCATCTCGGGGGCCCTGCAGGGCTCTTCTTGAACTGGGGCTTTACCCCATTGGACCTCTGGGTCTCCACTTCTATTGGGGGTGAGAGCAGCCCATAGCAGTTCCCTCACCATCTCTCTTAAGTCCCTTATTTCTGCACTCAGGTTGCTCTCAATCTGGATTTAAAGGGAAATGACATGCACTCCCACTGCAATTTTAGGTTCAAGGGGAGCTTGATACAGATCTGGTTCCCTATAGGTCTCAGTCAACTCCTTAATCAACCCTCTCAGCTGTTGAGTCTCATCTGGCTTACTCTTCTCAGGGGTCTGACAAGGGTTCACAGCCCCAGCATAGGGTTCACATCCCTCTTCATCAGTTTCAGTCTCACGGATCTCTCTCAGCAAGTGGTAATACTCGGGAGGGTTGACCCTCCTGTCTTGCAATTTGAGTTTCAGCAATATTACACTTGAAAATCTTGCTGATTTCAATATATGGTCTAATCGGACCTGGTTTAGTATTTAGGCAGACACTCCCCAATTTCGGTGGGCCTTTTGCAAAGCCCTTTCCATCCTGGTAACAAAAGTAGACAATTTCTCATTTCTCCACTGTTTAGCTGACTTGAACTTCCATAATAGATCCTCTCCAGTTTTTGGTGCTGCCAAATACCTCCTCTAATGTGGAAAGATATTCTGCTGCAGTGGCCTCCTGACTAGTGGCCTGAAGGAATCGAATGGCTTCCAGTGCAGGACCCCTTCCATCAATCATTTTCTCTTTTCCCCTTGGAGCACTACCACTCTTGTACTAAAGGGGTAGCATAGTCCATCCAGATCTCCAAATCATCTTCCCCTGAAGGCACTGGAACAGTACTAGAGAAAAGTCTCAATCTCCGATAGGAATCCAGTTGAATGGGTGGAATAACCATAGGGGGTGGGGCTAGTATGGAGCTCTTAGAGGACCTGGGAGATGTACCTGAGGAAGGCAGGGGAGTGTGGTCACCCGAGATGTCTAACACTTTTACCAGTTCCTGAGCGGTCCTCCCATCTGCAGCTAGCAGTTTGAGTAATTTTTCCTTAAAGCTATTAGTACTATGGGACCTACCCGGGATGGCCAAACCACTACGTGTGTGGATAACCCTCCATCCCTTCTGGGCACCATCGAGCAAAATCACAGGGGGCACTCTCTCAGGGTCTATCAGAATACTGCATGAAAGCATCACTTGCAGGGTTTGTTTGAGCAATTCAACATATCGCCCTTTTACTTCCACCTTGCCCATACATTTGACATGCTCTACAGTAGAGACAATGTCAGTGCTTTTAATCCCCAAAGGAACATCCAGCAATAAAACATCCTTTTGGGAGTCTATTTCCTCAGCTCCGCACCACCCCATTAATTTATGTACCATCATCTTAAGGGGGTCGAGTTTTAACTTGGGCATGGTACTCCCCTCCATTTTCTCCTTTAAGTTAAACATAATGGGGTACTTCCTTCACTTGGCCACTAGAGGATGCTAATGCCAGTGGTGCCTCCAAGATGTAACCCCCAGGTGGCGCTATCCCAAGGGCTACTACCCCTGCCTTCTTGGCTACTAGCAGGTTAAGGGGCCTAGGTTCTATGGCGGGTGCCTCCACCCAGAGGTCAGGGCTTGTAGTGGTTAGACTAGCTTGGTCACAGCCCTCTGGGACACTGAGACACCCTTTTATTCCCTCTAGTGGCCCACACAATGCACAGAAGCTACAATCCCAACACCTCACATGTATACACTGTTCATACTAAGGTTATGAAAAGAGCAAGGGGGCGTTAGCCCATAACGCTCTTATACTAAGCCAAAGGGTAATATGATAAAGCAAAACCATTGCAAATTAATTGATCAAGCCTGTATTTAAAAATGTTCTTATTTTCACTAATAATAACATTAATAAGTAAGTTGCTCTGGCCGGCCTGCCAGCGCAGCGGTAGGGTTACTGCTCACGGCGCCAGCGACCCGGGTTTGGGAATGGATTCAGGGAACTGGAGGGCCAGTCGGGGGGAGGAGGATCGAGCGCCCAGAGGCTGCTCTTCTCCTCCTCTAGGTGGGGTGGGATGCGGGTCCTGCTGCGATACCGCCACCTGGGTGACCACGGGTGGTGGTGCAGCGAGGGCTGCATGTAGCAGGGAGGGAGGACATCCACCAGGAGCTGGAGCATTAGCACGCTGTGACGTGCATCGCTCCTGGGCTTTCCTAGCGTGCAGACGTCCTACGGGGATGGGTGGAAAAAAGGAAAATACCCTCCAGTGCTCCCTGTAGATGGAGCTTCAGGCCCCGATCCCAGGGCCCCTGCCAGCATGGATGACAGATCCCCGATGAAACTCAGTCACTTGGGGCAGTGGAAAAGGGGGGCCCCGCCTCGTACCTGCCCGGGGGTTAAACCAAGGCAGCGTGGGAGGATGACTGCATCTGATGCCGACAGATGAGCAGGGATGCACAAGGCTGTAGGAGACTCCTGAAGGTGAGGAAGCACTGGGGTGAGAAGGGGGTGTAAAAAGAAAGTGTATAAAAAAAATAAGTAGGTTGTTCCAAGGACCCACAACTCTTAATGTAAAAAAATATTGTCGGCTTTTGTGCCTACATTTATTCCTTATTAGTTGTAAAGGATGACCTCTAACATTATGAGAATAGTCTTTAAACTGTAGATTTAAATCAGTCATAAGGGCAGGGTCTTTAATTTTATCGAACAGAAGAAGCAAATCCCCTCTAAGGTGATGAGTAGATAAAGACATTAACTTTAATGTCTGTAGCCTATCGTTATATGTATTATTTTTTAATCCCAAGATTTTCTTTGTAAACTGTCTTTGAACATTCTCCAAAGAATTACCAACAATTTTTTTATAAGGAGACCACAACTGAGCAGCATATTCAAAGTGGGGCCTAACATAGGATCTAAACAGAGGTACAAGGACCTCAGGTTTACGTGATCTAATATTACGTAAAATAGACCATATTACTCTATTAGACTTATTAATAGTATCATGAATATGCTTGTTATAAGACATATCATTGGAGATGCTAATACCCAGATCTTTTTCATCAAAGGAACTAACTAAACTTGTTCTATATATTCGATACGTATAATTTGGGTTGTTAGATCCCAAATGCATAATTTTGCACTTGTTCAAATTCAACTTCATACCCCACTTGTCTACCCAGGAAGTAATATTATCTAGGTCATTTTGTATAATGATAGATTGCATAATATCTAAACATGGACCGCCAGTTTTTATATCATCAGCATATTTAATAGAGATAGACTGGCATTCATCAGTCAAATCGGCAATAAATGCCTGAAAAAGACAAGGGCCCATCACAGAACCCTGTGAGACTCCACTAGAAACATATCCTACCTCAGGGCTAAATCCATCAATGACAACACGCTGTGTCCTGTCTCTCAACCAATTGCCAATCCAATTAATAATATGACGATTGATGTTAATATCACATAATTTAGAAATTAGCGCCATATGAGGCATAATATGAAATGCTCTACTGAAATCAATATAAATAACATCACATGGAATATTATGGTCCAGATACTCACTAATGTTCTCATAAAAGGACTGCAGATTGGTAAGGCAACTTCTACCCTTCTTAAAACCATGCTGTTCACTATAATGAATGTTTAAAATTAGTGTAATAATATCTTTAATAAGACTCTCCAATACCTTACAAACTGTGAAGTTCAAACTAATAGGTCAGTAGTTCTCACAATTATTTTTTAAACCCTTCTTATGAATTGTTATGACATTTGCTCTTTTCCAATCATCTGGAACATAATTCTCCAAAAAAATTGTTGAATATAATTTTTAATGGCCATGCAATATATTTGGCTAATAAGAATAATAAATGCCCAGCCAATCTATGAGGACCAGAGCAATATTTACCCTTCAGATAAATCAGTTTATCATAAATATGTTTTTCATCAAAGGTTATAACAGAATCAATCCCGCAATCAGTATTTACAGGGACGGTATCAGAATCTGTAAAAGTTTTACAGAACTCTGTATTAAATATATCAGCCATCATCTTAGGATTGTGCACGATATCATCATGTTGTACAATAGGACCAACTCAGCAACTTGGTTTCTTTAAAGAATTAATATAAGAATAAAAATCTTTAGTATTATTCTTATTAGCAGAATTAACCAACCTAAATTCCCATGTTGATTTTGCCCTCTTTATAGCAATTTTGCATTTAATCTGTATCTTTCTACAGGCCACCCTAGTAATGTTAGATTTATTCTTCAAGTAATCATTATATGTTTCCTTTTATATTTTTAATAATTTTTTTATTGACGAATTAAACCATTTTGGTGACCTTTTTTTATTTTGAACTTTAAACTTAAAAGGGATATATTTATCTCTTATATTAGAGATTGTAGATTTAAATGCAAACCAACAATTTTCAGAACTTGAATTAGATAAAGCAGGTTTCCAATCAATTTCCTTCATAACTCTACCAACAGACTTTAAATCTACTTTATTATAAAGATAGATAATATATTTGTTATTAACAGAAGAACACATTTTCTCAATAGCAAAAAGAATAGTATTATGATCACTTCCTGCTATTGGGTCTTGAACTCTCAAGTCAATAATTGGTACCGAGTCACTTCTAATTACAAGGTCCAGAATATTATCCTCCCTAGTAGGCTTGGTAACATGTTGTGTTAAATTAAGCTCAAGACATGTGGAGAGAAACTTAATTCCCTTACTACCAGCAGCAGTAGAATTAGACCAATCAGTGTTTCCAAGATTGAAATCACCGACAATTATTACTTGTCCAATTTCACATGCCTGTTCAAATTCTGTTAAAATTGCATCTATTACATAAACTGGTGAATTGGGAGGATGGTAACAACTACCAAAAATAAGAAAATCATTCTGAGTCAAATAAAATTTAACCCAAATAGTTTCAGTAAATGTGTTATGTGTTTTTATACAATTAGTGATGTCAACTGTGTTCAGATTGTTTTTAAAAAACAAAGCTACACTGACACCCATTCTAGTTGGTCTATTTAATCTAAATGTTCAATCATAGAATACCACTTACCCTCGAGACTGATTCTGAGGTTCGTCTCTGAGGACCCCCTGTAAAATAAGGTTAATCAGCATACAACAATCAATACAATGCTTGATATGTAAGTACTAACACTTCAAACAGTTTAAAGTTTAACAACATCAAATCTGGTTTATTTAGGGGGACTAAAACATAGGAGGGGGAGTTCAAGTTAATTGGTAGAATTAAATCACAGTACTGTGCACTTTACAGGGTCTAAAAATCACACTCTGGGTACCCAGGATAAGGGGGGCTAGCCAGGTCCATTGCCCAGGGTTAACCGGCAGGTGTAGATGGATGGGGCCCTGTAGAGAAAAATATGTACAACATCCAATTGTAATCCGGAGCCGGATGGCTCAGTCTTTGAAGAAATGAATAAAAGAAAATCAGATGAAATACTGTTGATGATTAATCGGTCACAGAGGATGCCCTTATTGGTACTCACAATGCCCCATGCTGAAAACCTGGCGTAGATGGTGGTTCTGGATTGCCAGACACACACAGCAGGGAGATGAGATTCTACAAGCTGGGCCACATGACTTTGATCAGCAAATGGATTCAGTCCACATACATTCAACTTGGCTTTCAGTCTGCACCGAACGGTGACAAGAGAACCTGTTTAGCTATTCCTCAGAAGCATTCCACACATTTATATGTAAAGGAAATTACTATACCAGGCAGCTGCTTTCAGGTCCCGATTGCACTTACTGCTAACACCCGGGATTTCACACTGCAGCTTCAATTCCTGACAGACCGAGCGCGATTCAGCAATTTCTCCAGTCTTCTATAGGGTGAGCCTGGTTTCCACTCTTTCAGCCTCTCTTCCTCTCCGTAGTCTCAGATTCAGTCCGAATTAGAATGGAAATGCAACAGCCTGACTTTAAGCCTCCCACATGCTTCCCGCACAAAATTATACAGCACAGAAGCTCGGAGCTCCTCCTTTCCTCACGGTCACAACGGATCTGATCTGTCCAGTTGCAAGGCAGAGCATTCTCTTCGGGTGCCCCCCGGTCCAATTGGTGGACTCAGCTGTCAATCACTCAGAACTCTCCTCATTGGTGCAAATAGGCCCCAAGGTCCAAAACTTCACTTCCCAGAATTACTAGCTATATCTCCTCATAGTAAGCCAGCTCCCAAAAGAGTCCGAATCCTAGTTGGTCTGAACAAACTCCATTTTAGAGGCCCCCCTCTCACTGATTGGACCCATTCAGCAGTTCAGATCCAAAATGGAGGGGCATAACAGACAGAGTCCAAGCTGCAAGAAAGGCAGTTTAGACAAACTGCAGTTTACTTAATACTCTAACTTGTTTCAGGCAAACAGTTACACTTTCCATTTAGGCTCCCTCTATGCTCTTAGCGATTGCAGAAACGGAGTGATTTGACAGCAGCTCGGGCAGGATTCGAGCATTAAATACATAGCCCCCCCAATAAACTGATGAAGTCTGCAAGCAGGCAGTTCTTAAAGAGACAGTACGTGGAAGCTCTACCAGCACTCACAGTGCCATTCTAACGGCCTAAATGCCGAATGCCAATGGGCAGGGGGAACACTTAGGCAAACTCCTAGGAGGCTTTTTAGAAACCCCCATTTGTAGGGGGGGGTTACATATATTTTCTGGATCCAATTCCTTTTCATGTCCACAATACTATTTCAAAGCCAAAAGAAGTGACCATACTTTTTTTCTAGAGGCAAAAAAATAATTTAAAACATTTAAAAATGCCTAAATGCTGGCAGTGATGGAAAAGTTTACCAGCAACAGAGAGTGGAAGGCAACTGAATCTGTTGCTGTTACAAAAGGTAGGTCAGACTTTTGGCACAGCTTTGCTGCAGTGCTCCTTTAAGATGCAGAGTGGAAAAGATTAGGTTAATTAACTGCTAATGGTCTTAATGGCAATGCTTAACACCTCCCTGGTTGGCCCCTTTTACAAAGAAAGGGCTATACTGACAATAGAACTTGTTTATAATCTGGACATGCAGCTAAAACAATGAGTGATGTGACAAAATCCATTTTAAGACTATGCAACACTAAAATGGCTCAAAAACCTATCTCTGAGCAAAACCTGATAAGGACCTTGAAAACTGGATTACCAGATAAAAAAACCTGACAGATGGCAACCCTATTGTGTACAATTATATGTGTGTGGTAGGATGTGTGTGCAAGAGTTGGCCCTACTTGTGGGGTGGGAGAAAAAGGAGGGTCACAATACAGCACTCCTTCATTTCAGTAATTTCCCTAGGGGTCCCACAGGGCTCCACTCACTCAGAGGAAACCTCCCTTTGCTTCACTTCACTGCTGAGCTTGCTGATGTGCATCCCAGGCCACCCTGCATGGCTCCAAAGAGGCCCAAAGCAAAGTGAATTTATATACCATCATGTACAGTTCAGCTGTTACATGCTGCATCTTCTGCACCTTCTTCTCACTGTTGGGATCATTTGGGATAACCAATGAGCTGTTATCATTTGCATGCCATCATGTGCATTCATGTAGAAAGTTGCCTCCTGTCATGGAGGCCAGCATCTTTGAGAGTGACTCCCAAGACCACTAATTGGAAGCTATGGTAGAGTGGCTTGCTCCATACAGTATAAGGTTCTGTTTTAATTTGTGTCCAGGAGGTGGTTAACCCCAGGCACTTCTAAAATACGTGGTGGTGAGTACCAATTTGACCACATTCCCTCCCACAGTCTGGAGGAGTCTGCCTGCCAAAGTGCTGAGCTGTGGTGGGAACATGGAGTAAGTGAATATCAATGTTCCACCTATATTTTCTCTAATTTAGGGATGTGGAGAGCTTCCAACCCAGGACCATATCTCTTCCCATTCTAACTGGGGCAGGAGGTGGAGGCCTGACTCTTCTTCCCAAGCTCTGCAAACCTTCTCAAAAGGATTTTCCCTAGCTTGTAGGAGTGTTTTCTAGAACTGGGAGATGTACTTCCCCCTTCCTTTAGCTTCACAGCCCAGTAAAACATGTTTTCCAGCAATGTGAGATCACTGATTATGTTTGGGAGACCAACCTCTACCACTAAGTAATGGTGCAGCTGTAGGTATCTAAAGAAGTCATTGTGGTTCACACTAAAAGTTTGTTTCAGGGCTTCAAATGTTACTATTTGTCCCATGTACCAGTTAAGTGTAGTGCGTGAGGGCCTTATTATCCCCACTTTGGAAACCATTGTCCAGTCATGGAGGCTAGGATTCAGGGTCCCAATTATTATGGTGAGTGGGTCAGATGAGACTGGGGTTCCCATGAGTATTCTTGCTTTTTGGAGTATTCTGAGGATGTGCTTGGCCCACAGATTTTGGATTTATTTCCAGGTTTCTGGGGTTAATCTGAGGAATGGGATGGCATATAGAGGTGCTGGCAGGGTGGAGATATTTTTCAGTTCATACTAGCCTGTTCTGTCCTTTTGCTTAAACCATGCTACTATCAGCAGCAGTTGAGCAGCTATGTAATAGTACCTGAGACTAGAGAGGCCTAGGTCCCCTCTTGCTCCACGGCACCTCTAAAGTTTTCTAGTTAACGCTGTGTCTCCCTGCATTCCACATGAATTTCAGCTGCAGTTTCTTTAGTATTCTCTAGTATGTTTCCAGTATTGTAATGGGAAGCATCTTAGATTCATAGACATGTGTCAGCAGAAAAGGAACTTATTGGCCCATCAAGTCTGCCCATTCCCCCCGTCTACTTGTCCCTCCTCCAAGAACCTCCCTCCTCCCCTTGACAACCGCTTGTGTTTGCCCCAGGCCTTCTTGAAACTCTCCACTGTACTGGCCCTCACCACCTCCTCCGGCAGTCTGTTCCAGGGCTCAACCAGCCTCTCCATGAAGTAATACTTCCTAATGTTTTCCCCAAACCTTCCCCCTCCACTGTCAATCCATGCCCCCTAGTTCTTGTATCTATCTTCCTTGAAAATAAGCTTTCCTCCACTTTATTGATGTCCTTCACATACTTCAATGTTTCGATCATGCTCCCTCTATCCCTTCTTGTCTCAAGAGGACACAAATGCAGCTCCTTCAACCTCTCCTCATATGTCTTCCCACTTAGCCCATGCATCATTTTAATGGCCCTTCTCTGCTCCCTTTCAATGACATCTATGTCTTTTCGTAGACAGGGCCTTCAGAACTGTACCCCATACTCCAGGTGTGGCCTAACCCTGGAACTGTAAAGTGGCATCAGCTCCTCCATTCTTCTGCTGGGTCTCCCTCTCCCTATGCATGCCAGTATCCTGTTAGCTTTGCCCACTGCCTTGCTGCACTGGGTCACCACCCTAAGATCATCAGTGATTATAACTCCTAGATCCTTCTCCTGCCTGGTTGCAGCCATTATCTCCTCCCCCCCAGTGTGTGTGTGGTATTTGGATTCCTCCTCCCCAAATGAATCACTGTGCATTTCCTGGCATTGAATTTTAGCTGCCATGTTTCCAACCACTCTTCCAGTAATCTTAGATCATTCTTCATTGCCTCCACACCCCCCCCCCGGGGTGCCCACCCTGTTGTTGAGTTTTGTGTCATCCGAAAAAAAGATAGACCGTCCCCTGAAGTCCCTCTGTTATGCCACTGATGTTAAACAGAATGGGCCCCAACACCAATCCCTGGGGGACCCCACTCAACAATCCTGTCTCCCCAGAGTGCACCCCATTGACCACCACCCTTTGGCTTTTACCCATCAGCCAGCTCTCCACCCATCTTATTTTCTGCCTCACCCCTAGACTCCCCAATTTATTAACTAGTCTTTTGTGGGGCATCATGTTGAAGGCCTTTCTGAAGTCCAGGTAGGCCACGTCCATTGCTCCACCCTAATCAACCACCTTTGTCACCTCATCGAAGAATTCACTCCGGTTCATCTGACAGGACTGACCCTGAGTGAAGCCATGCTGCTGAATGTCTTGCAGCCCCCCTTCCAAATAGCTAACCACCATTTGTTTCAATATTGCCTCCATTACTTTACCCACCACTGATGTGAGACTGACCAGGCGATAATTGCCCATCTCCTCCCTGCTGTCACTTTTATGAAGTGGCACCACGTCTGCCTTCTTCCAGTCCTCTGGTACCCACCCTGTGTCCTGGGACAAGTTAAATAACCCCAACCATTGTTCTGCCAGTACCCCCCTTAATTCCCTGAGCACCCTAGGGTGTAGGCCATCAGGGCCCATGGCCTTGTTCACCCTCAGCTTACCCAATTCCTCCATTACCTCTTCCACACTGATTGGGTTGGGACCCCCCCTTTCCTTTCTCTGTTAGTGCTGGTCTCTTCCTTCCCCCTCTGTTGTGAAAAGTGAGCTGAAGTATCCATTCAGCACCTCAGCTTTCTTGAAATCCCCTTCCGCCTGCAATCCCCTCTCCCCCTTAATCCTTACTATCCCCTGCCTTACCTTCTTCCTTTCCCCATATATCAAAAAATGTCTTGTCCCCTCATTTGGCCTGCCTAGCAATACTCTCCTCTGTTTCTGCTTTAGCCTTCCTAATCCTCTGCCCTGCCATCCTCAGCTTCTCTTTGTAAATGTCCTTATCCTCCCTTCCCTGCATCCTCTTATATTCCCTGAATGCCCTTTTTTTCTCCCCTATTGCCTCCCTCACTTCTCTATTGAACCATAGTGGCCTCCTCCTTTTATTCTTTCTCACCCTCCTTACATATCCCTCTGTTGCTGTAAGGCGCTCCCCTTGATCTTTTTCCATAGTTCCTCTGCCCCTTCCTCCATTCCCTCCCACCCCCACTTCCTCCCAGAATTTCTCCTTCATCCTGGGAAAATCTGCCTGCCTAAGTCTAGGACATTCGTGGTGGTTTGACTAGCCTCATACCCTGCTCTGACATAGTACTTTCAAATGGGGAGGCTGTAAGAGCTCTGGGGGTGGAGCACCATCTGGCTGGGAGTGACCACCACTCAGTGTGGTTCATGCTCAGCGTGAGTAGGGAAACAGGGGGTATGAGGCCAGAGTGATTGACTTTAACAGGATGGAGGAAATTTTGGGTAAGTATCTGGCAGGCATTCGTCAGGACATGGACACTGATCAAAAGTGGGATATTATTAAAAGAGGTCTGATGGAGGCCACTGGGACATGTACAAAGACATGGGGTAAGAAGAGAAGGGTGAAGAAGCCCAGATGGTTGACTCGGGAGGTTATGGAAGGGGTAAGGGCCAAGAGAAAGGAATTTCGGAAACTCAAGAAATCTGGGGTAGGGGGGTTGATAAGGATGAGTGTACGAAAAAGTCCAGGGAGGTTACCAGGTTAGTCAGAGTGGCCAAGGCATCAAGAGAACTGAGACTGGCACAGGATATTAAGGAAGGAGAAAAGGACTTCTTCAGATACATTAGAGAAAGAAGGAGGAACAAAGACCAGATTGTGAGGATTAGGAAGGATGGAGAGTGGGTGGAGAAGGTGGGAGAATAGGCAGAGGCATTAAATGAATACTTTGTTCTGTGTTCATGGAGGAGAAAGGTGGACAGATATCTCAAGGGTGGGGTAGGGTGGGGAGGGGTGACTGATGGGGATTGTAGAAGACAGGGTTTTGGAAGGATTGAGGGCACTAAGGGTGGACAAGGCACTGGGACTAGATGTCATTCACCCTAGGGTGCTCAGAGAGCTAGCAGAGATCCTGGCAGGACCACTGACTAACCTGTTCAATACCTTCTTAGTCACAGGATGCGTACCACAGGACTGGAGAATGGGCCATGTGGTGCCCATTCATAAAAATGTCCCCAAGGATGAGCCAGGCAACTACAGGCCAGTGAGCCTCACATCGATTATGGGGAAACTCATGGAGACAGTCCTAACAGAGAGGCTGGTGACCTTCTTGGAGGATAGTGGTCTCCAGAACGGTCATCAACATGGGTTTGTTTCGGGCAGATCCTGCCAGACAAATCTAATTGAGTATTATGATTGGGTGACAAGAAAGCTGGACAGGGACCATGTGGTGGATGTTCTGTACTTGGATTTCAGCAAGGCCTTTGATTCCATGCTGCATGGGAGGCTGGGGGAGAAGCTGGAATACACAGGGGTGGGAACAAAGATGGTCAAGTGGATTGTCAACTGGCTGAATGGATGGCAGCAGAGGGTGGTGGAGTGGGAGCTCTCATCACCAAGAGAAGTGATGAGTGGGTGCCACAGGGATTGGTACTAGGACCTGTGCTGTTTGGGATATTCAGGGCTGATAGCTCACACGGGGTCCGCAGTAGGATCAATCTGTTTGCTGACAATACGATGATGGGGGTGGTGGTAGATGACATTGAAGGGTGGAAGAGGCTGCAGGAGGATCTGACCAAACTACAGAAGTGGTCAGAAACACGTCAGTTGGGGTTCAATTCCAAGAAGTGCAAGGTACTGCACTTTGGAGCTAGAAACCAGGGAAGGAGCTATCAGCTGTGAGGGATGCAGCTGGAAAATAAAGAGGAGGAAAAGGATCTGGAGGTGCTCATAATGGGCAGCATAAACAACTCAGCTCAGTGCAGGGAGGTGGCAGCAAAAGCCAATAGGATGCAAGGGTGTATAGTGAGGGGAATCTCCTCCAGAAATAGGTAGGTGATCCTTCCCTTGTACAGATCTCTAGTCAGGCTGCACCTGGAGGAGAGCATGCAGTATTGGCGCCCCTTCCTGAAGAAGGATATCAGATTGGTGGAGGAGATGCAATGTAGGGAAACAAAGATGATCCCGGGATTGGAGGTGAAGTCCTACAAGGATAGATTGAGTGAGCTGAACATGTACTCCCTGGAGGAGAGGAGGGATGGGGGGATATGATTGAAACCTTTAAATACCTGAAGGGGATAAACAAGGTTAATACAGAAGAGATTTTCCAGCTTAGAAGAGAGAGGGATATGAGAGGGCATCAGCTGAGGTTGGGGGGGAGATTCAGGAGGGAAATCAGGAGACATTTTTTCACTGACAGGGTGGGGGACAGGTGGAATACTTTGCCTGAGGGGGTGGTATCCTGTAGAATGGTGAGTAGTTTTAAGAGGGGTTGGAACAGGGTAAGGGGAGTGTTACGATGAGGAGGGGGGAGAAGGTGGGAGCAGCTGCAAGTTGAGGGGCTAGCTGTACATTTGAACAGACTCGATAGACTATAAAGGCCTGCTTCTACTGGCATTTTTGTATGTTTGTATATTTCCTCCCCGACCCCCCCCCTCCACTCCTAAGCATGTTTTTGCTTAACATTACTTCTTTTTCCTGGGGGGGTGAAGATGAATGCCCCCCCCCCGACACTCCTGACTTTTGGCACACCATTTGGTGAGTCATTTTCCCTCTCCCTCCCTCCCCAATTTAGTTTAAACCATATGTTTGCTCCATAAATTCCTTCAATTTGATTCTCAGTACTACCTTTCCCTCCCCATTTAGGTGCAGTCTGTCCTGGGCATATAGGCTTTCGTCATTCCATGTTGTCCCCCAGTCCCCCACTAACCCATACCCCCTCTACAAGCACATCCCACTAGCCATTGGTTGACCTTCCTGATCCTTTGTTTCCTTTCAGGGCTCACTTTAGGTACAGGCAACACCTTCAAAACATCCATGGATCGGAAACACAGGCTGCTGCAAAATCTAGCAAGAGCTGTGAATCTCACCTGTATTTCCAACAGGCTGTTCCCATCCAAATCATTTGTCTCCATATGGAAAATCAGGAGTGTTTTCTCATCCTGTGGCTTGCCCCATGATGGAATATGATGAATGACCTCTGATGCTGTCATACCCGGCAAGCACTCCACCCAAACCGCACTACTATATCCCTGCCCTCCCATTTAATTCCTCTTAAAATCGAGTCCCCAGTGAGGAGGACCCTGCTCCCGTTTTGATTTTGCTTATTATTTATTACCTTTTCCTTACTCCTAGTTCTAGGCATCCCTTTTACCTCCCTTTTTCTTTTCAACTCCTTTGATTCCTTCCTCACCCTGAACCCTGCCCCCCCGAGTTACTCCCCCCTTACACTCTCCACTGTTGTTACTTGCTTCACCACTCCTCCTTGCCTCTCTAACATCTGTCTCTATCCCCCCCCCCAGCTGGTCCCTGTTGTGTATCTATGTTCATTTACATTGGCCCACGTGCCCATTGTGCCCCTAACTCCTGTCCTGGCACCTCCCCCCAGTGTGGCCTGCTTGCTCCACCTCCTATCCTTTCTGTAGTCCTGCCTTCTGTCCCCCACCCATTTACCTTCTGTGTTCTCCTTTCCAGTTCCCCTATTGACCAAGACATTTCCCTTTTAAGCCACGGTAGCTCAGCCTCCAGCCTCCCTAGCTGTTGACAAACTGGGTACTCCCCCCGCCTCCGCAGAGTGCTCATGTATATGGCTGCTCCACAGTTGTTACACCCCACAATCCTCCCTCCTCCATGTCCCCTACTGCCCTCCTTCCCCTTATGCTGCCACTGACCCTCCCCCTGGTGCACCCTTGTACTCTGCCCCCTCCACCAACTTCTGCGGTCCATCTCCCTGATCCATTCCCCCCTCTCTCCCCTGTGCCTCTCTTGCTCCATGCAATCAAGTAGAAATATAAACCTTCTGAAAACAAGCTGTATCCCAACCCTTCATCCCATGTAATCAGCACACTCTCTAAATACCCCTAAATTATAATTGCACAACTTTATGATGACCACGCACACACATTTTACCTACAGTCCCTCTTTCCTACTTGCCATCTTTCTGCATCAATTAACTAGTCTCACCAAAAACAGTTTCCCCAGTCCAAGATTTGCTTTCAGTTGTGAACACCCCCTTTTCTGCATTAAGTCCTTCCACAACAAATTCAACTCTCCAACACAGCTCTCTCAGTCCAGGATCGGTTTGTAGTAGTGAGCAGCTCTTTTCTACATAAATCCTTCCTTCCAGAGTGCAGCATCTTCTAGTTCTCCTTGGGATCCTCCCTGTTAACTCAAAGCTAGCTCTGCCTTCCCAGTGTATTTAATAGAGGTCAGGGCTGGGGCAGGAGAAAATCCTCTACTCTGCTAGCATGCTCTGCAAATTTTTCTCATTGTCTTCTGGATTTGCTGTCTCTGCTCCAGTGGTGACTCTAAGATACAGGGAAAGACAGGGTTCCAGAGGGGACAAAGCCAACCTCCTTCCCCCAGCTGCAGCAACAGCATCTGGTAAAGGAATAATAGCCTAGGTATGATGTTCATCTTTAAGATGCTTACCCTGCTTGCTAAACTAAAGGTCTGCACTGCCCAACTGTGGATGTCTTCTGTGATATCATGCAACAATGCCCTGCAGTTTATATGAAAAAGTTTATGTTGTGTTTTGGTCATCTTAACCCCCAGGTACCTAACTATTTTGACCCTAGCCTAGGCAAATGGGACATTTTCTGAGAAGTGTTAGGGGCTATGCCCACTAAGTTTATTTATTTCTTTATTTTATTTATTGAATTTTGATAACTGGGTAGGCCCTCTGAGACAAGACAGTCCCCTTTTCAGGGGCGACTCAGGAAGTGCAGTATATTTCATTTCATTTATTATTTGGTAACTGGGTAAAGGAATTGGACCAAAGGTCCCTTATCAGGCCCGACCCGGACAAACAACAATAGACAACACTTATAAAAAAAGAACGAGGAACACAATTTACAGATCACAATTACATACAGATTTCAATAACAGATAAGACTTCAACTGAGATTTAAAAGTTGAGAGAGAGGGTGCAAGCCTAATTGATATGGGAAGTCTATTCCAATAAGTTGGTGCTGCAACTGAGAAGGCCCTAGTACAAGCCTTCAAAGAGAATCTGGGAATATGATACATGGGACCATCAGCTGCTCTCAGGCTGGGAAGTAATTCTCTTTTTTTGACTAACTTAGAGAGAGGAAAACTAGAACTAGAATGATGACTTTTAAACATCAAACATCCAAATGAAAATTCCAAATGACAACTTGGGGAAAACCAACCCAGATGAGAGTAGAGATCACACAGATGGGTTCTGTTAGGGGCACCCAAAATTAACCTACAAATATTATTATAAACAGCAGATAAAGCCTGCATAACCTTAACCCCAATATTATGATATAAAGTAGGGCCCAGATATTCAAACTGTGCCCGGCTGTGGCGCAAGCCTGGGCGCAGCTCAACTTGGCTGTGCAGGGGTGTGGACTAAGCCATATTCAAAGGAGCTGTGCCATGGCTCAGCAGCTTTGAATATTACACCCTGGCCACCCCCAGTGTGCATGGCGCAGTGGCACTGCTCCAGCGCAAGTGGCCAGAGTGGAGCATGGAGATGCGCTAGCATAAGTTACATTGCTCCATGCACAGCAACCGCGATATTCAAAACTTGACACGCAAATGGGGCCATAATGTATGCAAGATGCACATGGGGCCATTTGCATGTCATTATAGTCCCATTTGCATGCAGGTGCACCAATCCCCAACGACTTGCACCTGGCTCCCTGCCAGGCAGCAGATGTCAGGGACTGACGCCCCCTGCAGCCCGATCATGGGCATTTGTAGTTCAAAAACCCGAATATGTCCTGGTGGTCCGCTGGATTCATTGCAGTCATCGGGGCATTTGTAAAAATTAAAGGTTCAATATCCCTGGTGGTCCAGTGGACCACTATCTGCCCAATCGTGGGCATCTGTAACAAAAAAAAGGTCCAATACCTCTGGCGGTCCAGTGGACCGCTATCTGCCTGATCGTGGGCATCTGTAAAAAAAAATAGGTCCAATATTCCTGGTGGTTTAGTGGTACCCCCCACCACACACGCCCACTGAGCCCCACCACCCCATCCCCCTGGTCATCCGGCGGGCGGCAGCACCCACACCGCCTGCTACTCACCGACTGATACCTCGGTGAGCGCATGCCTATTGGTCACAGCGAGAGCCAATGGGCATGCATGCTCATACCGCATTATAGATTCCAGATATGTGAATGAAATTATTCACATATCTGAATGTAGTAGGTGAGTTGCACGCTTGGCTCACGCCAGAACCAATGGGCATGCAGCCCTACCGAGGTGTCAGCCATGGGTGGCAGGTGGGTGGTGCTGCCACCCGCTGACCGGTGGGGAGTAGGGCGGTGGCGCTCAGTGGGCGGGTGGGAGGGGTACCACTAGACCACCAGGGATATTGGACCCACTTTTTTGTTACAGATGCCTGCGATCAGGCAGACAGCAGTCCACTGGACCACCAAGGATATTGGATGACTTATTTTTACAAATGCCTGCAATCAGACAGATACAGGTCCACTGGACCACCAGGAATATTGGCTGAATTATTTTTACAAATGCCCACGATTGGGTAGATAGAGGTCCACTGGACCAGCAGGGATATTGGATGAATTCTTTTTACAAATGCCTGCGATTGGGCAGATAGAGGTCCACTGGACCACCAGGGATATTGGATGAATTATTCTACTTTTTTACAAATGCCCGCGATCGGGCATAGGGGGGCGCCACCAGTTGCAGCCGGAACTTGGGTGGCCACCCACAGGTGGCAGCTGCTGTGTTGCACCCTGCAATGTGGCAGCTCACCTGTGGGTGGCCATCAGTTGTACTTTTTTTTGGGCGTAACTTTGTGCTGGCACAGGTAGGGGTTGCGTGTGCATGGCTCTGCACATCCCGGGCTGAATATCGGGCTGTGCAGGTTATGCATGCAGCGCCCCTACCTGTGCCTGCATACATTACTGATGTGCTGTGTGCACTGGGATTGTGCGCGCGACTTTTCCCTTTGAATATCGCACTTGGTGTATCAGTGATTTGCGCATGGCACAACACTGTTGCGCCATGTGCAACCCTTTTGAATATCTGGGCCTAGATATATAATCATAATGAGGAAGAAGGGCCCCAGTAGCAAAAGCCAACCTTGTATCTTGGCAAAAAATAAGATTTTACTTATATAATACCCCAATCTTTTGATTTACCTTTTTTACCAGCGCTGCTACCTGTGGAGAAAAAGTCAAACAGGGATAAACGAGCATTCCAAGATATTTAAACTGGGACACCCACTCCAACACACCACCATGTGGATCAGGTATCACAAGTTGAGGAGAATCCTGCAACACAGATCGGGTTCCAAAAAGCATTACTTTAGTTTTGGCTGAATTCAAAACCATCCTATTACTTGTTAACCAACAGCAAACATTTCTAAAATCCCTTTCTAGGGAATGACTAAGTTCAGATACAGAATTTGACTAGGCATAAATTATTAAATCATCTGCATAAAGCAGTGAATTTCCCAGTTCACAAATCCTAGGTAACTGGTTTATAAAAATGGAAAACAGTAGGTGTCCCAAAATGGACCCTTGGGGAACACTGTAGACAGTAAACTTTATCTCAGAGGCAGCCATGCCAATTTGAACAAATTGACTTCCATTTGATAAATAAATACAGAACCAGGAAAGTGCTGCCTCTGAAAATCCAAGATTGTGTAGCTTAAAACATAGTCAAGTCATGATCTATCAACCCAAAGGCCTTGGTTAGGTCCATGAACACTGCCCTGGTCATCCTACTACAATCACAACATCGCAGGACGATGTCCGTGAACCCAACCAAGGCTGTTCCTGTTGCACGGTGTTTCCAAAATCCATGTTGCTGTTCAGACATCAATCTGCTGGACCATAGATAATTGTCTATCTGCTCAGCAAGATACAACAACAAAGTTTCCCAAGGTTCCTTTTAGTTTTTTAACAAAGACTAGTGGGAGATAAGAAATGAGGACATTTAGAATAATGCATTAAAGAAACCAATCTCAACCCAAAATCACATTGAAAGTAACTGCTTACAACAATTCCATATCTTCATATTTATTCATGTGTTTTTTCTTTCTAATACTTCAAATTCACAAATATATAGGTAAGTTCCATAAATATTTTTAGTAATATTTTAGAACACAGGTTTCTTCATCAGACTGTGGAGCTATTTCTGTAATAAATCAAAAATAACAAATATAAGTTCCAAGTGCATAATAAATAACACTCATTAAATATTAGACAACGTTTACGTTTTTACAACAATTTTAAATCATTTCAAATAATGTCAAAATCAGGTGGAACTAACCTGAACAGCTTAATGAATCACCTAGTGTGTTTCTGCCATGGGGGGGGGGGGGTTGTAAATCAAAATTTTATCTGCAAAGATTTTTCAATAACTTTCTTTCTCTGTCTTAAAAAAGAAAAAAGAAATCAATTAATTCTTCTGGCTATTGCTACATTAATTCAATATTTATTTCAGTGGTTTAAATCATAATTTTATGAACCTCAATTCAATCCTTTAATATTGAAGAGGCGCATCTCTGTTGGTCCTTTGCGTAAGTTTTAAACTTCACTTTATTCTAAAATAGAAACAAATCATTTAGGGACCAATGTAAAAAGCCAATCTTTGCAAAGTAAATGCTCCTCATGAAAAATCTCTTTTAATCTTACTTCTTAACATCTTGGTAAGTATGTGCTTTAAACGCAAACAAAGTATTTTTCTCAAGTATGGTTCAATATCTGTTAAAGCAAGAACAAGTATAAGAAGCACATTATAAAAAACATTTTAAATTATGTAATAAACTTTGTTGAAAAGTTTAAATTCAGTATAGGCCTCTTACCTTTCGATATTTTTTTGTTTGAATAAATCTTTACATGGCTCCAAAACACATTCAACAAATGCCATTTGGATACAAAAAAAGAGACCCACCACCATTAGCAGACCATGCTAATAAACTAGTAGTGTACACCTTTCTTCTTTGCAGGTGCTAGTGAATTAAGGGAAGGGGCCAGGCCATTCAGGTGTGCATGAAGAACGTGCTGAGGTCACCAAGTGATGTCACCTTGGGCGGCCCAGTCAAAACAAAGAAACTCTCCTTAAACACAAGAAAAGGGGAGTCCTCCATTCCTTTATGTGCTTAACTCAGTACCTTTTAACATAGGTTCTAAGGTAATACAGAACTAAACAAAAGTAAACAATACTACAAGCATACACTTATTCACAGTATAAGTATCATAGGTTAACTTAATGAAAGAGAGAAAAAGAATGAGGATTAAAGAGAAAGATGCAGAAAAGAACAGAAAGGAAATATATCTATATCTACTGTATATATATCTATATCTATATCTATATATATATATATATATATATATATCTATATATATATAGATATATAGAGATACATGATGGGCAGGAGTGAGATATGGAAATATTCTCGCTCCTGCGGAAATAACTCTGTATTCTCACGGTGCCGAGAAAGCCGGTGAAACGCAGCTCACTCTGCAGGAGTGAGAATATTTCCCATATCTCACGATCTGCACATCATGTGTGCTATTTACACAAATGGGGTGAGAGCATATGAAGTGTCATGTTTTGCTGTATCTTTTTTCCCCTGTATCTTTTTTTTTTTTGAGTTTTAGTCTTTAGTAACTAATTTTTGGTAGGCAGGTGTGTTTTTTAAGAGTACTGGGGAGTTAAGTGATTTGTTCAGATTTTCACAGTATGCAAGTGGAGGCTGTGAGAATCAAACACAGGTCTGGTCTGCTGACTGTATCAAGCTTGTTCAGAGCTCATTACTCCAAGGTCTAGGTTATACTGAAAGCAGTGTTTGTCTATGGTCTGAGAGTGGGAGTGTTTCTGAATGTGCTGTGATTGTTAGAAGCACTGTGAAACACAGGTGAATGTGTTTGGCTGTGCTAATTGTGTTAGTTGCAGCTTGCAGTGAGAAAGAAACTGCTTTAGTTTCATTTGAATTTAGTTGCTTTTATGTTGAGGTAACACAGAAATGGGTTAATAGTGTTGACCACTTTGGAACACAGGTAAGTGTGTTTGCTATGCTATTTTTTTAGTTGCAGCTTGCAGTGAGAAAGAAACTGCTTTGTAAATGAGTTTCATCTGAAGCTGAGTTTACCACAGAAATGAGTTAGAAGTTTGGAAACTTTGGAACACAGGTAAGTGTGTTTTTCTATGCTATATGTGTTGGTTGCAGCTTGCAGTGAGAAAGAAACTGCTTTGTAAATGAGTTTCATTTGAATTTAGGTTTTTTTTTTGAAGCTGCGTTTACCTCAGAAATGGGTTAGGAGTTTTGGAAACTTTGGAACACATGTAAGTGTGTTTTTCTATGCTATATGTGTTACTTGCAGCTTGCAGTGAGAAAGAAACTGCTTTGTAAATGAGTTTCATTTGAATTCAGGTTGCTTTTATGCTGAGATTAGCACAGAAATAGCATAGGAGTGTTGGAAACTGTGGGACACAGGTAAGTGTTTTGCAATGCTGAGTGATTTGCAGGCTTCAGTGAGACACACAAACTGATTTTTGAAGCACTTTCATCTGGAATGCTAGCTTGAGTGAATGAGTGAGTCACATCAGCAGAATATATCTCACTCCACTGATGTCATCAGCATTTATCTCACCGCAGCAGGATATATCTCACTCCACTGATGTCATCAGCATTTATCTCACCGCAGTGAGCATTTATTTCACTGCAGTGAGAATATCTCAATTTATTGCACTGGAATAGCTCTCACCCCCATTGTATAAATATATATATATATATATAGATACATATATATGTGAGGATTCTCCAATAATTTCATGAAGTTGCCATCACTTTGTAATTTATAAAATGGAAACTGTGAAAGGGAATGAAGTGAATATATGAGAACATGAGAGTTATACACATATCTTTAGTCATAAATGGACCAGTTTAAAGTTTCATTCAGTCCATATCTTGGCTGATATGTTTTTAAAGTAAATATCCACCAGGCTTCCCATTTCAATAGGATCATTTCTCTGTTTTCTCCTCTTGGTAATCCTTGTATTTTTTCGATGCCAAAGAACTTCAGGCTTGATATTTGATGTTGTCTCTCAATAAAATGTCTGGCTAATGGAGACCTAAGATCCCCTCTTCTAATATTACTCTTGTGTTCTGAAATTCACATCTTTAAAGGTCTAGTCATTTCTCCAATGTAATATAATGCACATGGACATACAATACAATAAATTACATAATCAGTATTGCATGTAATGAACTAATTAAGTAATTACAATGACTACGTTTGCAGAAATAGGCAAAACTACAGATAATAGATCTACAGCGTTAAGCATCAATGAGGAAGAAGCCACCAGAATCATGGGACTATTAAAAAGTAAACACCATTTAGGACAAATTGAAACCACAAATATCCCAAAAACAATGATTAATAAACTTGAGTCATTAAAGGAAGAGAAATCAGTCTAGATTGGCAAGCAGTCACCTTGTTAGAATATATGACACAAAAGAGAATCCCAAGGGGCCTAAGAGTGTTAGTATAATCACAGCTGGGTTTTTCTCCTGATGGTTTTCAATTTAAATGGGATGGTATACATTCTAAATGCTCTTTCAATTTTCTGTTGCTTCTCATAGAAACATTAACCATGGAATGGTAAATTATTAGATGAAATTAATGATTTGTAAACCAAAATAAAAGAAATGAGGACATTTAGAATAATGCATTAAAGAAACGAATCTCAACCCAAAATCACATTGAAAGTAATGGGGATTACAAGAACAACAGAATTATGCATTAAGCAGGTTAGCAAGAGGAAAAGGAAGAGGAGACCATTATGGTTTTCCAAAGAGGTAGCAAAGAAAGTGAAAGCCAAAAAGATTGCATTCAGGCAATACAAAAAGACACAGGCAGAAGGGGATAGGGAGAAGTACCAGGAGAAGCAAAGGGAGGCAGAGAGGTCAGTAAGGGAAGCCAAAGCTCAGACAGAAGAGCACATTGCAAAATCAGTGGGTAGAGGGGACAAAACCTTTTACAGGTACATAAGTGAAAAAAGAAAGACAAAGGGAGGGATAGTGAGACTGAAGGGGGAGGATGGGGGCCACGTGGAGGATGACAACAGTAAAGCTGACATATTGAACAGGTATTTCTGCTCAGTCTTTACTGCTGAGAAGAGGATGGTAATGGGTCTGAAGGGAGTACAAGGGTGAGAATGGTGCAGAAATGGACACAAGTCCCTTTACGAGAAAGGGTCCTGAAGGAACTGGAAGTAATAAGAGTTGATAAAGCAATGGGGCCAGATGGGTGCACCCTAGGTCCTTAAAGAACTAAGAGAGGTGGTGGCTGAACCTCTGGCTATCCTGTTTAGCCGATCACTGGAAACAGGGGAGGTACCCAAAGACTGGAGGACAGCAGATGTAGTCCCCTTATACAAAAGTGGGAATAAAGAGGAAGCAGGGAACTACAGACCAGTCAGCCTCACCTCGGTAGTGGGGAAGATCATGGAAGCACTACTGAAGGAGAGATTGGTGGAACATCTGGTTGTCAATGGACTACAGGACCCAAGGCAGCATGGTTTCACCAGGGGGAGGTCATGTCAGACCAACCTCGTTGAATTTTTGACTGGGTGACTAGGGAGGTGGATCAGGGAGGTGGTGGACATGGCCTATCTGGACTTCAGCAAGGCCTTGACACTCTGCCACAAGAAGACTATTACACAAACTGGGGAATATGGGTGTGGGCAGGACAGTAGTGTGGTGGGTAGTAACTGGCTGGGTGGCAGGACACAGAGGGTGGTGGTAAATGGCTGTCACTCCACAGAGGGAAGAGTGACTAGTGGGTACCACAGGGATCAGTGCTGGACTGGTCCTATTCAACATCTTCATCAGTGACATTGCGAGGACCTAGAAGGCAGAATTTCACTGTTTGCTGATGACACAAAGCTCTGTAACAGAGTAGACACACCAGAGGGTGTAGACAGAATGAGAAGGACCTGCAGAAACTTGAAGAATGGTCAGGGGTTTGGCAGTTGAAATTCAATGCAAAAGTGCAAGATAATGCATATGGGCACAAAAACCTGGCACAATATATCAGTTGGGGGTGAGGATATAGCATGCACCAAGCAGGAAAGGGATCTTGGGGTTACATCTCTGATGACCTCAAGGTAGGGAAGCAGTGTGACAAGGCAGCAGGTAAAACAAATAGGATGCTGGGATGTATAGGCAGGGGCATCACCAGCAGGAAAAGGGAGGTCATAATTCCGCTATACAAGACACTAGTGAGGCCCCACCTGGAGTACAGTGTACAGTTCTGAGACCATACCTATGTAAGGACATAGACAGGTAGAGAAGGTTCAGAGGAGGGCAACAAAGATGGTGCATGGATTGCATCACAAGTCCTATGAAGACAGGTTGAAGGAACTGAACATGTACTCCTGGAGAGAGGAGGGAGAGAGGGATATGATAGAGACATACAAGTATCTTACAGGGAGGAACAGGGTGCAGGAAAACACTGTTTTTAAGCGAAAAAGATGTTCCAGGACTAGAGGGCATGGGATGAAGTTGGAAGGAGGACAATCAGAGGAAACATGAGAAAGAATTTCTTCACAGAACGGGTGTTGGACAAGTGGAACACCCTGCCAGAGGAGGTGGTGGGGGCTGAAACAATCACGGGATTTAAGAATGCATGGGATAGACATAAAGGAATTCTGGAGGTCAGGGGTAAGGGGCAACAGACTTCTAGGAAAACAAACTGAACTTACAAGCTCAAATGGGCAGACTGGGTGGGCCATAGGCCCTTATCTGCCGACACTGTCTATGTATCTATGTATCTATGTATAGACACTTGACAGTTAAAATTACTTTTAGACAAAATTGAGAAACCCCTATCAGAATATGATAAATAAATTCAGAACATTAAGATTGGAACATTTTAAAGGGACATGAACAATTATAAAAATGGTACAGTATATTCATGGAAAAAAATCAGAATAGCACACCAATGTATATGATTTAATAATTCATACACTAGCCCAGCCACCTCAGATTCTGATGAATCTGGTCAGCCTATTTTTAGATATTTTTCAAAAAGAAGGTCTTATAACAGATGTAATAGACGCTTTAACAGACCCTATGGAAGGTTTTATAATCCTAGAAGATTTAGTATGAAAGAGATTATTATTTTGAAGAACATAGACAGGATTGGCATCCAACAGACAGAATGAGAGATAGAGAAAGGGATTTTCAGAGAGGTGTAGAGGAGGCTGGAACATCAGGCATACACAGAAAAAAATATATAGAAAACCTAGAAAAAGACAAAGAAAAATTACATGTGCTCAGATTGAGACACCACCAGAATTAATAGTCTTTAATCTTTCATCATGTCAACTTACATCCTTAGAAAATGAAGTATTAAGTTATGGTTTGTCTTTTAGTCTTACTGAAAAGCTTAATCTTTTTGAATTAAAACTCGATTTAGAAAAGTTTTACTGTAAATTGAGATTAAAATGTTTTTTCTGATCCAAACCACAAACAGGAACAGATTAAACAGAAAAAAATGAGAGATATCATCTTAAACAAGCTTTGGGAGTGAAGTCACAATTTGATCTAGTTAATTTTACCCCAGCTAACATCACTAGTTATATTAGCAAAGTTGATATGGAAATTGAAAAAACTGTGTTAGAAACAAAAACAAAGAAACCTAAACATAATTTAACAAAGGAAGAATTTGAAGCTTTGGAAAAACTTAGCACAGATGAAACTATCATTATCAAACCAGCAGATATAGGAGATGGGATAGTTATTATGGATAGAGAAGATTATAGGAAAGAATGTTTGAGAGAGCTTATAGATGAAACTACATATGGAATGGCTAATAACATTCCATTTTCCATATTAAAAATAGAAATGAGACAACTGGTTACACAGGCTAGTGACAGAGGTATAACTGAATAGTGGACAATGGAGGAATTAATAAATCAGACACCTAGAATTCCCCTTTTTTATTATTTGTCAAATATTCATAAAAATATTGAAAAACCTCCTGGTAGACCCATTATATCAGGTATTGGTTCTATTACTGACCCATTATCCATTTTTGTAGACCATTATTGCAATCACTTAGTATTTAATACATGGTCTCATTTGAAAGACAGCAAACATTGTATTCAAGTTTCAGAAGAACTAAATGCAACAGGAGTTACATCTTATCACAACCTATTAGTAACATTAGCTGTCAAACATCTCTATACTAGCATCCCTCATGATGGAGGTCTAGACGCGCTGAACTTCTTTTTATCAACTAGAGATAAAAACAAACCTGACAAAGAGTTCTTACTGCAGCTAACTAAATAGTATTGCAAAATAACTATTTTTCATTTGAAGAAAATACATATTTACCAAAAACTGGCACAGCAATGGGAGCAATTTTAGCCCCCACATATGCACATTTATATATGGCATATTTTGAAAAACAATATGTTGATTCTGACACCAATCCTTTTAGATAAAATCTCATTACATATAAACATTTCATTGATGATACATTAATCATCTGGGATGGCACACTGCAAGAAATGCAGTCCTTTAAAGATTATTTGGAAACATCCAATAAGAATTTGATATTTACAATGACTTGTGATACAGATGAAATAACTTTTTTGGATCTAAAGATTTTAAAAAGAAATGGTAAACTTTTCGCATATCTACATAGAAAAGATACCACAAGAAATACAGTACTTCATTGTAAAAGCTTTCACCCCAAAAAATCTAAAAGAAAATATTCCATATAGCCAAATGCTCAGGGTAAAAAGAAATATTAGCATTCCCTGAAAGATGTGAAACTAATTTAAATGAGTTAACACAACGATTTGTTATAAGGGGTTATTCTAATCAAACCATAGAATCAGCCAGAATAAAAGTAGATTCTAGAGAAAGAGATAGCCATATTTCAAATAAGGTTCAATGTTTGAATCCCCCCTTAGATAAAATTACTTTGTCCACCCAATACTTTGAAAATTTTGGCAGAATTAAACATATTATTTTATCAAATTGGAATATATTACAAATGAATGAAATGGGTCAAAAGATTTCTGAACATAAACCTTGGGTTAAAGCACGTAGAACTACAACAATACACAATAAAGTTGTAAAAACACAATATTGGAAACAGAACAGAGAGGGCATGGGGTGGTTAAGAAGTGAGATAAAAGGTTTCTTTCCTTGTGGTAATTGTGTTCATTGTAACAGTGGTAAAAAAATAAAATAATTAAAAGCACATGTGATGGCAAGGAATATTATATTAGAGATTTCATTATCTGCAATACTGATTATGTAATTTATTGTATTGTATGTTCATGTGCATTATACTACAATGGAGAAATGACTAGACATTTAAAGATGTGATTTTCAGAACACAAGAGTAATATTAGAAGAGGGGACCTTAGGTCTCCATTAGTCAGACATTTTATTGAGAAACAACATCAAATATCAAGCTTGAAGTTCTCTGACATCGAAAAAATACAAGAATTACCAAGAGGAGGAAACAGAGAAATGATCCTATTAAAACGGGAAGCCTGGTGGATATTTACTTTAAAAACACATCAGCCAAGATATGGACTGAATGAAACTTTAAACTAGTCTGTTTATGACTAAAGGCGTGTATAACTCTCATGTTCTCATATATTCACTTCATTCCCTTTCACTGTTTCCATTTTATAAATTACAAATTGATGGTATCTTCATAAAATTATTTGAGAATCCTCATATTTATATAGATATATTTCCTTTCTGTTCTTTTTTGCATCTTTCTCGCATTCATTAAGTTAACCTGTATTGATTACTTGTACTGTGAATAGCTGTATGATTGTAGCATTGTTTACTTTTGTTTAATTCTGTATCACCTTAGAAACTTTGTTAAAAAGTACTAAGTTAAGTACATAAAGGAATGGGGGACTCCCCTTTTCTTGTGTTTAAGGAGAGTTTAATTTTTTTTGACCGGGCCGCCCAAGGTGACATCACTTGGCGACCTCAGCATGTTCTTCGTGTACACCTGAATGGCCCGGCCCCTTCCTTTAATTCACTAGCACCTGCAAGGTAGAAAAGTGCCCACTAGCAGTTTGTTAGTGTGGTCTGCTAATGGTGGCGGGTCTCTTATTTTGTATCCAAACAGCTTTTGTTGAATGTGTTTTGGACCCGTGTAAAGATTTATTCAAACAAAAATATACCGAAAGGAAAGAGGCTTATCCTGAATTTAAAGTTTTCAACAAAATTTATTACATAATTTAAAAGATTTTTATAACGCATTTCTTATACTGGTTCTTGCCTTAACAGATATTGAACCATACTTGAGAAAAATACTTTGTTTGCGTTTAAAGCACATACTTATCAAGAAAGTAAGAAATAAGATTAAAAGAGATTTTTCACGAGGAACATTTACTTTACAAAGATTGGAATTTTACATTGGTCCTTAAATTATTTTTTTCTATTTTAGAATAAAATGAAGTTTAAAACTTATGTAAAGGACCAACAGAGATGTGCCTCTTCAATATTAAAGGCATGAATTGAGGTGCAAAAAATTATGATTTAAACCATTGAAATAAATATTGAATTAATGTAGCAATGGCCAGAAGAATTAATTGATTTCTTTCTTTTTTAAGACAGAGAAAGAAAGTCTTTAAAAAAAATCTTTGTAGAGAACATTTTGACTACAGCCCCCCGCCCACCACCCCCATGGCAGACACACACTAGGTGATTCATTAAGTTGTTCAGGTTAGTTCCACCTGATTTTGACATTATTTGAAATTATTTAAACCTGTCGTAAAAACATAAAAGCTGTCTAATGTTTTATGAGTGCTGTTTATGACGTACTTGGAACTTATATTTGTTCTTTTTGATTTATTACAGAAATAGCTCCACAGTCTGATGAAGGAACCTGTGTTCTGAAACGTTACTATAAATATTTATGGAACTTACCTATATATTTGTGAATTTGAAGTATTAAAAAAGAAAAAAACGTGAATAAATATAAAGATATGGAATTGTTGTCAGCATTTACTTTCAATGTGATTTTGGGTTGAGATAGGTTTCTGTAATACATTATTCTATCTGCTCAGCAACCACCTTCTTCAGTGGTTTACTGATAGGGTTCAGAATTGATACAGGTCTATAATCATCCAATTCTATGGCATTACTCCTTTTAGGAATGGGAACAACCCTTGCTTTTTTCCATGAAGAAGGGAAAATTCCTGAACACAAGGACATATTGCATATATGACATATGGGGTCAACAATAAAAGGAATAGCCAACTTAATAAACCAACCATCAAGTCCATCCCTACAACCTCCACCCTTGTTTGTTAAGGACCATAAATGTTGAACTTACTTCACTGGGATTAACTTTCCCAAAGGTAAACCTTGGACCATTTACCAGATGATCAACCAAAGAAGGCTTAGTATGACCAGACTGAGGCAATGCAGGACTAAATTTAGATAAATCAGAAAACTTGCAATTTAACAAATTTACAGTTTCAGATAAATCATCAATTTCAATTTTACCAATTCAAATTTTCTGAATAACAGTCTCAGATTTAGGAGACAGTAAAGAATTAACATTATTCCAAAACCTCTATGGACTAGCCCAACTACCCTCAAAACATTCCCTGTAATAATCTATTTTAGCCTTTCTTACAGTAGAAGAAACTAACTTATGAAGACTATGATAGAGATTTAAAGTAGTCGCACTTGGAAGAGATTTAAATTTACTCCAGGCAGCATCACTCTGTTTCATTAATTTGTTTTTATCAAGATTAAACCATCCAGAAGGAGACCCCTACAGCAAATAGTCTGTTTGGGAAAAAAATATTCCCGTGTGGTTATAAGTTGACTACAAAAAAAGTCAAGTGCTACATCAACATCTGGAGCACATTCAAGAAAGGACCAATCTATTGAACCTAAATAAGAGTAAAACTGGGGATAATTTACATTTGAAAGATTTAACCTGAATCCGATGTGCAGGGAACTTTGGATAACGAAAGTTTAAGACACAAAAAATTGCCATATGGTCACTTACAGAGTCCGCCAAAACACCAGATGAGCTCATTTCCCCAGCTCTATTAGTCAAAACCCAGTCTAACAATGAGTGATTTAGAAAAATAGGATTTAAAGGGGTATGTTCCTTTAAACACTGGGTTAAAATATAAGAGCGGTGAAAAGACTCCAACCCCAGAGAGTCACAGTTCATCCAATTCAAGTTCATAACCCCAACAACAGTATCACTCTGTTTAATACATTGGTGACAACTATCCAAGACATTTCTTAACCCTTGTAAACCATAGCATGGAGGGTTATATAAACAGTCAATAACAAGTTTCTCCTTCCCCCATGATAAACTCCAGCAGCAGCCAATCAACTTCACCTTCCATATCCTCACTTGACTTTAAAAGGTTAACTTGCAAATTTTCCCTAAAATAAACCAAAACCTCACTGCCTCTTTTTTTACCCTTACAGTCTGCCCTAACAAACCTATATCCTCTGATATAACAAATACTATCAGGAACCCCAGGTTTCAACCATATTTCAGACAGAGTAACAACATCAGGTTGGTAAGAAACAGTAAGCTGCTCTGTCTCTGCAATCTTAGGTATTAAATTACGAACATTCAGATGAATCAGTCTGAAACCATGAGAGACCTTCAGCAAAATATTAGAGGGACAAACCAGAGGGGAAGAAGTTATTTCACAAGAACCAGGCCTCAGATTTAACTCCACATCACCAGATATGATCAACAAGTGAACAACTGAAACAGTATAGCCTAAATTATAACAAAAGAACTTACCATAATAAACACCCAAATAGCCTTTTTGGCCACCATATAATAGTGGCCCAGGGCTGTTTAACAATAGTTGCCAGGAATCAGCAACAACATGAACTAACAACAAGAACTAAACAATTTTAAAATCAAAATTTCTGCAGCTCATAGATAGTATGGTTGCTCTTTTCAGTCAGCATGCATCGTTCTAAACAAAGAAAACAACTCCCCAGAATACACACCCATATTAGCATAACTCTGCCGCTCTCCATGGCAGTTATTGCATATAATACAATAGTATAACAAACTACCGATTATACACTATTCCCACTCCCCAGCCTCCCTCAGACTCTCTTAGACTACCCTGCACTTATTGCACTTGCTGCTGTGCAAACGCCACCATGTTTGGCAGACAAACCTTTTACAGACCTCGACCACCACAGACTGGGCTGCCACCACCAATCATAGTGCATTCATTGACACAAGAAGTTAGACAAGGAGTAGTCATACAGTGACAGAGTACAACAATTACATTCAGTTATGCAAAATAAGCAATGTAAAGCACAGTCAACAAAACCTTACATTCAGGCATAATTTACAGTATGTTTATTTTAAGTTTGATGGCTTCCTACATTTATTTTATATACAGATAACTCTCCATATGTTTCATATAGTGTACAAAGCACTGAAATAGTGTTATCTGGATCACTGACATAGAATAGGGCAACATCAGCATATAAGGAAAAATTATGCTTTCTGTTAGGGCTTTGTCTAACCACCACCACCACTAAGGGATCAACACACAGAGCAAACAGTAAGAGGGCACCCCTGTCTTTTACCCTGGAATAAAGGAAACCTCTCAGATTTTATATCATTACTCTTATAACCATTTTTGGCTTCTTACAAAGCACCATAATGCAATGCATAAAAGTGTTCACCAAAGCATATCCTGCCCAGAGCTTGGTGAAGGAAGGCCCAGTCCACCCTGTTGAAAGCTTTCTCAGAATCCCTAAAGACTGCCACACGAAATGTCTGTTCTGACTGCTGCTTAGCCATTATGTTTAACAGATGCCTAATATTGCCATAGATTTGTCTCCCCCTAACAAAGCTGATTTGGTCAGGGTGGACCAGGACCCCCACAGACTCCTGTAACCTATTGTCCAAAATAGTTGCAAGTATTTTCTGGTCCATGTTTAGGAGGGATATCGGTCTGTATCAGCTGCATAGCCTTAGGTTTTTCCTCTGTTTGTGGATCACTGAAATATTTTCTGGTCCACATTTAGGAGGGATATGGGTCTGTATCAGCTGCATAGCCCTAGATCTTTCTCCTGTTTGTGGATCACTAAAATATGAGCTTGTGCCCAGGAAGGTGATGCCTCCTCTCCCTCCTGCACCGCCCCCCCCCGGCATACCTGGGTCAGGTGTGAGGTGACCAGCTCCTTGAATTTCTTCAGCAGTTATGTTGTCAGTGCTGGGCAATTTGCAGAACTTCAAGTCTGTGATGGCCGTAGCCACCTCTTCCTGAATGATTGAGTGGTCCAGGGTTCCTATGCCTTCTCAGACAGACTGGGTAAGTCTAAGTTATTAAAAAAAAAACTTTTGCTTATTTTGCTTCTCCAGGACATCATGGCTAAAATAAAGCTCTTTATAATATTCAGCAAACTGTTCTACTACAGTGTAGGCCTGTTATAAGCACACTCTAAATGGCAAGCAAAAATGTTCTTATAGCCAGGATATTCTTATAAGATGGCTCCACTGAAAACACATGTAATCTCTAGTTAACATATGTAACTGGGCTCAAACTATTTTTAGAGAAGCTATTATCAAGAGCAATAACAAACAATGACAGTATTGTTATAAACTTCATTGTGTGTCACAACTAACCATGAGGGAATGTGTGCTGCTTTCTTCACTGGGCATCATTTACACACTCATTCACTACTTGAGTGACTGTTAATGAGAAAACTAGATCCCTATTCAGCCCAGGCTCAGCACACTCAGTGGTGATAATGACTGTCTACCACCACCTCTGGGGAAAATAAACTGTTCTTGTAAACGGGCTGACTGTTTCTATAAATGGGCTTTACTGCCATTGAAAATAATGGACAAAAACAGGGTCATCCAAAAAATGTTCCTATAAACGGGATGTTCTTATATCCAATGTTCTTATAAGTGGGATCTACTGTATCTTATTGGGGTTAATGTCATGTTGATCCACAGCATAAGTCTGTCTGAGCATAAGTACCTCCCTGCTTGCCATTGTCTTTCTTATCTGCCAGGCCAGTAGGTGGCCCACCCTGATGCCCACCTCATAAAATCTCAGAAGGGCAAAGTGAATTCCCCCTGTATTTTGTGTTCAACCAACCTAGTCAGCCTCGTTCAGTATTGGTCTAATTCCTGTTTCCTGTGGTCATTCAGCATTATTTTATGTTCTCATTAAATGTCAAATATTTTCCTCTCCCGGGCAAGTCTCTCACTCTTCCTATCCCACTTTAGAGTATAAGCATAAACTAGGATGCACCCTGTCAGGGTTATCTTTAAGCTGTCCCACCAGGCCAGTAGAGAAGTGCCTGCAATTTGATTCTTGATCACATAGTTTGTGACTGTGGACTTCACCATGTCCTGGAAATCTGGCCTGTTAAGAAGAGATACATATAATCTCCAGCTTGAGGTTGTACTAGCTGTTTGCATCTCCAAGTCCACCAGCACTGGGGCACAGTCAGATACATTGATGGAATCAGTTCTGGAATGTGTAACTGTGTGCACCCAGTCCTGCGGGACCACGAGCAGATCCAGCCTGGTATAGACATTATGGGGGTTGGAACAAAATGTGTAGTCATAAGTTTTGGTATTCATGTGCCTCTATATCTCTACCAGACTGAGTTCACACAGCAGCTTTTTGAGGGTAGGACCTGCTCTGTCCCTACGTGGAGCAGCACTGTTAGTGTTATCTAGTTCTGGAGTCAGAATTCAATTAAAATACTAACATAGCAGCCTACTAAAAAGCCAGCAGAATAGGCCCAATGGTCTATCAAGTCTGCCCAGGATCAGTGCCTTCCCAGGGCACTGTCATATCCCTCCCCTCTTCCCACTAGATTCCCCTCCCTCCAACCCTCGGAGAGGCTCTAGGATGCACCCTCCCCCTATAACTATCCCAGCCTCTCTTGAACCCCTCCACGGTTGTAACAGCCACCAGCTCCAAGGGCAGTGCATTCCAGGGCTCCACCACCTTCTAAGTGAAGTCATGTCTCCTTGTTTCCACCTTAGTCTCCCACCATCCAGCCTCATTGAGTGCCCCTTAGTGGCCCCTACCTCCCTTAGCTGCAGCACCCCATCAAGGTTGACCCTGTTTATTCTCTTGAGATATCTGAAGACCTTGATCACATCGCCCCGTCCCTCCTCTCCTCCAGTGAGTACAGGTTCAGCTCCTCCAGTCACTCCCCATAGGGCTTTTCCCCTAGACCCTATATCATCCTGGTCACCCTCCTCTGAACCCTCTCCAGCAGAGTAATATCTGTTTTCAAGTAAGGATGCCCAAACTGCCTGCAGTATTCAAGGTGTGACTTAACCAGGCAATTATACAGCGGCAGGAGCACCTCTCTGTTCCTTGAGGTTATCCCCCTGGCTATGCACCCCAGCATTTTATTTGCTTGAGCCACCACCCTTCAACACTGCTCAGAGTTATTCATTTTGGCATCCACCACCACTCCGAGGTCCTTTCCCCCCCTGAAACTTCCAGTGTCACCCCTCCCAGGGTGTACGCATGGGCTGGGTTTTTGGCCCCCAGGTGCAGAACCTTGCATTTCCTAATGTTAAACTTTAGTTTCCAGGCATGTGACCACCTCCCCAGAATCTCCAGGTCCTCCTGGAGAGCCAGCTTCCCCTCTTCCCCATCTACTACTGCCCACAGCTTTTGAGTCATCAGCAAAGAGGCTCATCCCGCTCCTGATACTGCCCCTGATGTCTGAGATATAGGCATTAAACAGGAGTGGGCCCAGCACCGATCTCCGTAGGACCATGCTAATAACTCTCCTGGGAGATGAGATCTCCCCCCCACCATCACCTTCTGTACATGCCCCACCAGCCAATTTCCTATCCGCATGACCAATCACACCCCCAACCCCATATCCCCCAGCTTCCCCAACAACCCAGGATGTGATACCAAGTCAAACAGCCTGCTGAAGTCTGGAAAGAGGACATCCACTGGCCTACCTTGGTCCAGCGCTCTCGTCACCCCTTTGTAGAACTTCACCAGGTTGTCTGATATGATCTGCCCTTCACAAAGCCATGCTGGCATTCATCCAGGAGGCCCCGTGCCAATTATATATAAAATCTACCCTATTCCCTCACAGTATCTAGCAAGTGGTGCTTGAAGAACTTGACCTGTTCTGCATCCTGATAGGGTACATACTGTACAATTTGAGAACTGTGCAGGGGATACTCCTATAGGATCCCCTTATGAGAATACTTCTCTGCTGGTATCTGAGATGACTTGGTCGACCACCAGTGGTGCATCTCTTTTAACTAGGATAGCCATCCCCTGTATGTGGGTATGCTCCTGGTGTGTACAGGAATAAACCTCCCTCACCAACTTACATTTTAACTTTGTATGTTCCCCCAACTCAAATGAGTTTCCTGGGGCAGCTCGATCATGGCTGTCATTCGCCCCAATTCTTTAGCACCTCATTCCTTTTAAAGGGATGGGTAAGACCTTCAACACTGCAGGTCACTACTTTCAATTCACCCATTTTGAACTGTCATTCTAACCTCCCTCCCCCACTTCAGGCCACAGAGGACAGTTGGTTGAACATCACTGAAAAGTAAACTACACCAAGAACTGTATACATTGAACAGCAACTTCAAGGTTGTAACTGTGTCACAGACAGCACACTCAGCTGTACCTGGAGAAACATAGAACTTGATGGCAGATTTAAGGACCACCTGGCCACCTAGTCTGCCTATTTCCCTACCTACTGTATAAGCTCCAGATCCTATTTGATCTGCGGCCTACCTCCTCCTTCCTGCCACTAGTTTTGCCTTCTGCCTGTCCCATGCATTCTTGAATTCGACAACTGTTTTTACTCCCACCACCTCCTCCAGGAGGCTGTTCAATGCATCCACCACCCTTTCTGTGAAAAAATATTTCCTCATGTTGCCCCTGAATCTTCCCCGCTCCTGTCTCAAAGAGGGGCTGTATAGCCCAGTAGATGACACTCGAAGTGTGATCCAGGATCAGCAGTGGTTTGTGTGTGAATTGCATGCAAGGTTCACTGTTAGCGTACCCTGTAGTGGTAATCAATATTCTCCCCTTCCCCCCTGAGCCGTGACTTGCAGGTGGCCCCTGGCATGGCGACTCTTCCGCCTACCTAATGGTTAATCTTAGAACTCACCCATGGCAGGTTTTCTCTATATGCTGACAGTGTAAGCCTGTATGTGAGTCCACCTAGCAAGACTAATGATTGTGCTCCTGCAAACTACCTTGCAGTTCCCCCCAGCAGAACCCCCACCCCCACTACCCAACACAGTATCTGTTTAGCATGTTAAATTCTGGATTTAGATGTAGCAGCACTGGTTCATTATTATACCACGACCACAAACATAGAAACATGTATGGGGTAACGCAAGGAAGTTCTTCTTCACGGAGACAGTGGTGGACCCATGGAACAGTCTCCCCCAGGAGGTTGTAGGGGTCATAATGGTCAGAAGTTTCAAACACACATGGGATAAATACAAAGGCATCATAGCACTCGGCAGTAAATAGGGGAGGAGGGTAGTTACTCTAAAATGGGCAGACTAGATGGATCGTTAGGTCCCCTTCTGCCGTCACTTTTCTATGTTCTACGTTAAAAACCAAAGTTTGAGAAAACAGAGTGCCTTTCTGCCATGACAGACTTGGTACATACAGTCAAGCTGTTCAGAAGTCACTTCATAGATTCAAAGAATGGGGCTTCATGCCAATTCATCCTTAGCCGTTACCAGCCATTAGGATTTTTGTTTTGGCTCAGCTGCACTGTATAGAGACTATTGGTGGCCATCTTAAATCTGCCACATGTCCTGAGAGTCTCAGATGGGGCCAACAAAACCATGTTTTTGTCCCAGGTTCTTGGGTCCTTATATGGTAAATCAACAGTTGCAGTGCAGCTTTGGTCCCAAATTTATTCACCATAATAACAGCCCTGTTAATCAGGTCAAGAAATGCAGTGGTTGGCCTTTCAAATGTGAAAAGACTGTACTTACAGTTTTTGTGAAGTCACAGTGATGATCTCCTGTTATCAGATGTTGTATGGGATCTATTCTAGGGGGCCCACAGGGAAACCCAGACTGGTGCTGGTGTCCTTCAACCAGTGTCTCAGCACTGTGGGCTACCATGTGCCATCATGCTGGACCTCAGCTCCTCTGCTGCATGCCAAATCACTAACCACCTCCTACTCATCATGTTAATGTTGGTGTTATTTATCTTAGAAGTCTTTTTATGACGTATTGTGTTCAATATTTTTTTTGTGAGATTAATGTAAGAGTAACTGGATTCGACTTTTTGGACCTCACTGTAAATGAGCTTCAGCTCAGTGGAGCCATCCACATTCATTTTCATGAATAAACATTTTACTTTCCTACCCTACTCATCAATGGAGATACTGGGTCTCTGGATCCTGTCTTGTGTTTCCCCCACCAGCTGCCATGCTTGTTCCTCCAATAGCCGCTCCATAGAATCCAAGGGTGTGTGAAATATCTCATCAGGGACCCCCAAGGAAGTGAGTGTTAGTCAGGCCTCTGCTAGTGTCCTTAAGAATCAAGGTCCATTTAGTAGTTAGAGCTTACATTGTGCTGAGAAGTGCAGCTGCATTTTAACATCCTTTTGCCTGACAAAACATTGACTTTCTAGTAGTTCTCTCTGCTTCACTGTTGTTTGTGGGGCAAAGTCATGGTCTACAACAGTGGTACTCAGTCATGAGTGGATCAGGAGCCACACGATTAGTCAGCACTAGCCAAGGAGCCACAACATACACCATGTATGAAATTTGCAACACACACACTTCAAAAGTTTAATAAACAATAATTTAATAAGCATTGATTGTATTCGCTAAAAACAATTTATTTATTATTTATGTATTTGAGGTTTGGTAACTGGGTAAGTCCATTAAAACAATTGCAGTCCCTTTTTCAGGGGCGACCCGGAAGTGCAGTATGTACACAGTACAGTGCTTTAACATAGCAATGACAGTTACAATGGAAAAATTGATATACAGCATTCAGTGATCCCCATGCTTATAGTGGAAAATACTTTTTCTTCTGGCTATAAGTAAGTCTCTGGCTAACTAGTAATAATACACTTTTTATTGGAATTAAGGATGGGCTACTCATTGGGTAGCTGGAGCGGGTAGGTTGGGTAGCAGTGTTTTTTGGTCAGTTAGGGTAGTTTGGATAATTTACTACCCTACCCGGCATAGCAGTGTACATCATGGGTCAGGTACTGTTGACACGGGTAACAGGTTGGGTAACGGATCATTTTTTTTAAAACATGCATTACAGGCAGCCTGTATGGTCCTGGGACTTGTCCAAGGTCGGAAAGAGGCATGAAAGGGCAGCCTGTGATGTCCTGACAACAGAAAGGAGCACATGACACCAGTCTGACAATCTGATTGGTCAGTGCTGGTGTCTGTGCTCCATGTTTGCTGTGTGAGCGCACAGATAGCAGCAGACTTTCTGGGGGGGAAAAAGGAGGAACTGGCGTCTGCTCTGAGTGCAGCTGATGTGAATGAAAAAAAGTTAACTTAAAAAAACACAAGTTTACTACACAAATGAGCAAGGGGGGACTGAAGGGGGATCCAGTGCAGTGCTAGGGAGAGAAGGAGATAGGGGAAAAGTGCGCATTGCTGGCAGCAGCTGTACTTTTACACAATGTCTGTTAGGTGCCCTGTCTGTAACATAGTAGCCACTCTGTGTGTCTTGTCTCTGTAGTATATGAAAGCCACTTTTAGGCTATATTGTACAGTGTCTGTTAGGTGCTCTGTGCCTTGTCTGTGACATGGCAACTCTGTGAGTCTCTGCAGTACAGTGAGCCATTTAGGCTGTATTAAACACTGTCTCTTAGGGGCCCTGAGCCCTGTCTGTGACATAGCTACTCTATGTCTCTCTGCAGCATAGCTAAGTTTATGATTTTCTCCAGCCCATGCAAACCTCTAGGCCTTGACCTCTCCCTGTATGACAACCTAGGTTACTCCATTGAAAGAGTCAACGCATTCAAGTACCTTGGCCTACTCCTGGATAGCCACCTCAGTTCTGATGCTCACACAAGCCACACAGTCAAAAAAGCCCACCAATGCCTAGGCATCCTACATAGAACTAAGCAGTACCTTAACAGGGAATCCAAATCTCTCCTAGTATCCAGCTTCCTTCTTCTTGTCTTAGTCCATGGTTCACTTGTCTCCCTGTCCCTCCTTTCCATCAAAAACTTCTCCAGACTTCGAAGCTCCTACCACAGTGTTATCCACTTCACGATGGTCTCTCTAAACTCACACACCACTGTGACCTTTATAAGGTTACTGGTTGGCCCTCCCTTGAGGCACACCTCAACTGCAAGATGGCCACCTTCTTCTTCAAACTCTCCCGAGGGCTGCTCCCAGATTGCCTCACCTCTCTCTTCCAGAAAACCACCACCACCACCAGGACTACTAGTCTGTCCTCCACTCTCTCTCTCTTTCACTGTACCTTTCTGCTGAACCACTCAAGGCCAGAAAACACTCTCCTTTATGGGACCAAAGCTTTTCAACTCTCTCCCTCCAGAATTAAAACTCTGTCCCTCCACAAATGCCTTCAAACACAATATCGAGAGACATTTCACCCTCACCTACTCCTGCACCTGCTCACAGCTCTAAACTGGCTCCCCTCCTGCACTCTGTCCCCTCACCTTCTGGTAATCCACCTCTGGCGCTTACCCCTCTCTCTCTAGCACTTGGCAGTATTGTTAATCCATCCACCTATGCTAGTTTTAGAGTGCACTTAAATTTTGTTTCCCACTGTTATATTGCTTTATTTTTTAACCCTCACTGAATGCTTAATGTCACCTATTGTATTTGTTAATTCAGCCAGGCTAGTTCACAGTTCACCCTTTAGTCTCCATTTTTCTGATTTTTATTGTTTCATTGTGTTATCCCTCCCTGAGATTTAATGTTCTTTGCTATGTTTGTCTCATGATTGTTGTATATAACTGGACGCTTGTGTAAATGGGCAACAATGCTTACATGCCTTTCCAGTATAACCAATAATAATGAAATGAAAATGAAAACAGTGAACGCCATTTAGTCTGTACAATACACATTGTCATCTGTTAGATGCCCTGAGTCCTTTAGCTACTTTGTGTGTCTCTGCAGTATAGTGAAAGCCATTTGTTACACACTGTCTGTTACGTGCACTGTGCCCAGTCTGTGACATTTAGCTACTCTGTGTGTCTCTGCAGTATAGTGAAAACCATTTAGGCTGTATTATTAAACACAGTTTGTTAGGTGCCCTGAGCCCTGTCTGTGCTATAGCTGCTATGTGTGTCTCTGCAGTATAGTGAAAGCCATTTGTTACACATTGTCTGTTAGGTGCCCTGAGCCCTGTCGGTGATATTGCTACTCTGTTTGTGTCTCTTCAGTATAGTGAAAGCAATTTGGGCTGTATTACACACTGTCTGATAGGTACCCCGACCCCGACCCCTGTGGTTTCCCTAGGTACTGACCCTTTACTTTGTGAACAATTGCCACTGGAATTTAAATTTCGCTCAAGGAAACCATTTTTACTGATGGGGTTATATAAGCCTCCCCACACATCCCTTAAGGCCCTGGATGCAATTCAAGAAGACTTACTAAAATATTCTTATACTTATGACTTACTATTAATGGGTGATTTAAAAATAGATTGGTTAAATTCTGAAAAATCAAAAACTTTAGTAACATTTACTCTTGGATTAGGCTTGATTCGCTTGATATCAGAACCCTCACGTATTAATATAAAACACCCTGAAGAATCTTCTCTGACTGATTTAATATTTACAAACTGTCCTCACCAGTATTATGCAACTGGGGTTGCTTCGGAGTTGTTTAGTGACCACAACATGAATTTTTTTTGTAATAAAGGACAGACAAATGATAGGGGCCCATCTAGAATTATTAGTTTTAGATCTTTCAAAAATGTTTATTATTTTAAATTTGTCTTTGATTTGGAGAGGGTAAGGTGGGATCGTTTGGAGATCCTTCTTAACTTGGACCTAGCATGGGAGCTTTCTTAGGGGAATTATTACAGGTCTGCAATAAACATATGCCATTTAAATCTTAAAAAATAAAACATAACGCAGACATTTGGTACAATTCCTGGCTGAGGAAGCAGAAGCATATAAAGAGAAAGCATGGAACAAGGCCAGGCAGTCAGGGAAGTCTGAAGATTGACAAATTTACAGAAAAGTAAGGAATGCCTATGTTAGAGGAGTTCAGGACAGCACGAACTAATTTTTTAAAACTAAAATAGCAGAATCCATGGGAGACTCGAGAAAGTTCTGGGAGTTAGTTAAAAATCTAGATGGTAGTTCTAAAATATGTTCCCTGATCTATTTATCTAATCAAGAAACAACTTTCAATGAATATCCTCTATCTGATAGATTTAATACATTTTTTGTAGAATTGGGGACTTTTTTTGACTCTAGGCTAACAGTCTCAAATAGAGATAGCAAACCTTCTTACTTCTCCTTTCAGAAATTAGATCAGTATGAGGTCATGGACTTACTCTTCTCTTTAAAAGTAAGTGGGAGCTGCGGATCAGATGGTGTTTCACTTAAAATGTTAAATGACAGTGTCAGTGGCTCAACAGGTAGCACACTCGCCTCTGAGGCCAGGAGATCAGAGAGCTGTGGGTTCAATTCCCACATCTGGCAGAGGGGTGTCAGGGGGCTGTGGGTTCAACTCCTACACCTGGCACTTAGATTAATATCCCAATACTGACACTGTAGTGCAGCATAAGGGGGATGCTGCACTTTTGAGGTGCCATCTTTCAGACGAGACATTAAACTGAGGTACCATCTGCCTGTTCTGGTGGTATTTCAGGTGGATGTTAAAGATCCCATGGCACTTACCAAAAATAGTAGGGGAAATTTTTATTAATATTCAAAAACAAATTACAAGAAAAACAAGAACCATCACCATAATACTATACAAAAAATGTTGTTCTCCACACGTCTTACTGAGTGACAGAAAATAAAACCATAGCAGTGAAAAAACAAAAAAAACAATAATCCCATTCTACAACCTTTTAGTAATGTCATTTATACATTCCTACCACCAGTATCACTAACTTCACATTGAGGATATCTTTACTATTTAGCTCATTTAGCCCACTTCATAGGAATACTATAAAATCTTATTCATATCTCACAAGGGAAGATTCTGAACCCACCCACCCAATTTCTCCATAGCATTGTACAAGCCTCCTGTCCTAACGAGTGCAATTCATAATAGTAGACAATATCGACTTCATCTTGAATCTTAAATAAAACATCTTGCAGTTGCATGTCTGCACTCTGGAGAAATCTTTGACACCGCTCCTGCTACAAAGACCATTTTATGCATGCCAAAATAACATAAATTTTACTCTTCTTCCACTTCTTCAACACATACGGTACTTGCCCTAATATTAGCAAATCATATGACATCTGACTAAACAGTTCTTCATCCCACAAGGCTGCTAGCGCCTGCCAGAAACACTGTACATGCTCACACTCAAAAAATAGGTGCCGCATAGTTTCTATCTGTCCCTGACATTTCTGCTCATCACATCCCCTCTCTGTTTTCTGTTCAGAGTCGGACTGGGGTACAGAGGGCCTACTTGGAAAGAGGATACACGGGCCCACCTGGAAAATCAATACAGGAGGCACCGGGGTGACACACTCATATCAGTATTCCACTCCAGTTTGATACATTAGCTCTGTGATTACATCTTACATTTATCTACAGAGTCCCAGATACCCCATTTAATTAGAAAAAAGATGATAAATACAAAAGTTTTCAGAGTTCAGAAGGTGAACAGGTGCCCAACTGAGGGGGGTGCCACCTGGAAATTTCCAGGTATCCAGGTGGGCCAGTCCGACCCTGTTTCTGTTTATGCTTTTGATTTCCTTTAACATTTAGTTTTTAGTGCCCACACAACCATATTACATCTTGCATCTTTAACTGGATCCTGGGTTCTATAATACTAGCCAACAATTGTACAGTATTTATATTTGATAAAACATTAAACAATTGTTCTTCAAAATAGCATCTCTCCACAATTTTCTTATAAAAATGTTTTTTGTTCATGATTTAAAAACTGGCAGAGCTCAATTTTCCAAGATCTAATATATTTTAAAGTGGTTTGCAAATATGTTGGGAGATTTTTTTCAGAAACATGCCATTTCCCTCTACCCCATGCATGTAAAAAGGTACCCCACCCCCACAAATTCAAACATAATGTCCCCATTTCTTCCTTTTCCAACACTAGAGGTCATATAGAACTATAAAAGAATTTACTAAATAAATGCACCAAGGGTTGTAACATATTTAACCCACCTGCCTTCCAGGCCCTGTACGTATGTACTCTTTTCACTGGGTTCAATCTACTACCCCAAAGTAGAAGAAAAAAAAAGACCCATTACTTTAGTATGCATACTGTATGGTAGAGGAAAAACATGGGAAACATATAAAAACAAGCATTTGTCAATGGTGAATGTTGATTGTGTTGGTCCGTTGAATTCGCTCACTGCCCCTCTGTCACTCGCTTGTTCTGTTTCTCCCGGCGCTGCAGGCTGCTGTTTTGTACTGGGCACCTGCCTGCATTGGCACCCTTTTCTGTCCTCAAAGAAATCCACAGCTGTCTCAACAGAGGTCCGTTGAGGTGGCATACCCCCCTCCCCCCGTGTCAATTGCTCATTCTGTTTCTTCTGGCACTGCAGGCTGGCCTTTTGTACTGGGCTCCTGCCTGTGTTGGTGGCTTTTTCTGCCCACAAAGAAATCTGCAGCAGTCACAATAGAGCTCCGTTGAGCTCGCTCACTCCCCTTCTATCACTCAGTCATTCTGTTTCTCCCGCTGTTGCAAGCTGCCCTTTTGTACTGGGCCCTGTGTGCATTGCTTCCTTTTCTGCCCACAAAGAAATCTGTAGCAGTCCCAACACAGCTCCGCTGAGCTTGCTCATTCCCCCTCTCTCACTCGCTCATTCCATTTCTGCCGGCGCTGCAGGCTTGCCTTTTGAACTGCGCTCCTGCCTGCGTTGCCACCTTCTTCTGCCCACAAAGAAATCTGCAGCAGTTACAATACAGCTCTGTTGAGCTCTCTCACTCCCCCTCTCTCACTTGCTCATTCTGTTCCTCCCACTGCTGCAGGCTGGCCTTTTGTACTGGGCACCTGCGTGCACTGCTACCTTTTTCTGCCCACAAAGAAATCTGCAGCAGTCACGATAGACCTCTGTTGAGTTTGCTCACTCCCCCTCTCTCACTCGCTCGTCCTAATTCTGCCGGCGCTGCAGCTTGCCCTTTTGTACGGGGCCCCTGCCTCTGTTGTTTCTGCCCACAAAGAAATCAGCAGCAGTCCTGATAGAGCTCCATTGTGCTTGCTCACTCCCCCTCTCTCTCAGTCATTCATTCTGTTTCTCCTGCCGCTGCAGGCTGCCCTTTTGTACTGGGCCCCTGCGTGCATTGCTGACTTTTTCTACCCACAAAGAAATCTGCAGCAGTCCCAACAGAGCTCCATTGAGCTCACTCACTCCCCCTCCCTCATTCACTCATTCTGTGTCTCCCACTGCTGCAGCCTGCCCTTTTGTACTGGGCTTCTGCTTGCATTGGGGGCTTTTTCTGCCCACAAAGAAATCTGCAGCAGTCCCGACACAGCTCCATTGAGCTCACTCACTCACTCCCCCTTTCTCACTCATTTGTTGTGTTTCTCCCTGTGCTGCAGGCTGGCCTTTTGTATTGGGTTCCTGCCTGCATTGGCACCTTTTTCTGTCCACAAAATTATCCACAGCTCTCCCAAGAGAGCTCCATTAAGGTTGCTCACTCCCCCTGTGTCACTCGCTCATTCTGTTTGTCCCGGCGCTGCAGGCTGTCCTTTTATGCTAGGCTCCTGCCTCTGTTGACACCTTTTTCTGGCCACAAAGAAATCTGCAGCAGCCCCGACAGAGCTCCATTGAGCTTGCTCACCCCCCACTCGCTTGTTCCGTTTCTGCCGGTGCTGCAAGCTGCCTTTTTCTACTGGGCTCCTGCCTGCATTGCCGTCTTCTTCTGCACACAAAGAAATCTGCAGCAGTCACGATAGAGCTCCATTGAGCTCGCTCACTCCCCTTCTCTCACTTGGTCATTCTGTTTCTCCTGCTGTTGCAAGCTGCCCTTTTGTACTGGGCCATTGTGTGCATTTCTTCTTGTTCTGCCCACAAAGAAATCTGCAGCAGTCCCGACACAGCTCGGTTGAGCTTGCTCACTCCCCCTCTCTCACTCACTTGTTCCATTTCTGCTGGTGCTGCAGGCTGCCCCTTTTGTACTGGGCTCCTGCCTGCGTTGGCGCCTTCTTCTGCCCACAAAGAAATCTGCAGCAGTCATGATACAGCTCCGTTGAGCTTGCTCAGTCCCCCACCTCACTCGCTCATTCTGTTTCTCACGCCAATGCAGGCTGTCCTTTTGTACTGGGCTCCTGGGTGCACTGCTGCCTTTTTCTGCCCACAAAGAAATCTGCAGCAGTCATGATAGACCTCCGTTGAGCTCCCTCACTCCCCCTCCCTCACTTGCTCATCCTGTGTCTCCCTTTGCTGCAGCCTGCCCTTTTGTACTGGGCTCGGCTCCCGCTGCTGCAGCCTGCCCTTTTGTACTGTGCTCCTGCTTGCGTTGGGGGCTTTTTCTGCCCACAAAGAAATCTGCAGCAGTCCTGACACAGCTCCATTGAGCTCATTCACCCCTCTCACTCACTCATTGTGTTTCTCCATGCGCTGCAGGCTGGCCTTTGTACTGGGTTCCTGCTCATGCTGGCCACTTTTTTCTGCCCACAAAGAAATATGCAGCTGTCCCGACAGAGTTCAGTTGGAGGTCGCCTCCCCGTCTCATGCACTCATTCTGTTTCTCCTGGCACTGCATGCTTCCCTTTTGTACTGGGCTCCCGCCTCTGTTGGCACCTTTTTCTGCCCACAAAGAAATCTGCAGTTGTCATGATAGACCTCCGTTGAGCTCCCTCACTTTTCCTCCCTCACTCGCTCATCCTGTGTCTCCCCTTGCTGCAGCCTGCCCTTTTATACTGTGCTCCTGCTTGCATTGGGGGCCTTTTCTGCCCACAAAGAAATCTGCAGCAGTCCTGACACAGCTCCATTGAGCTCACTCACTCCCCCTCTCTCACTCACTCATTGTGTTTCTCCCGGCGCTGCAGGCTGGCCTTTTGTACTGGGTTCCTGCCTGCATTGGCACCTTTTTCTGCCCACAAAGAAATCTGCAGCTGTCCCGACAGAGCTCTGTTGAGGTCGCTCACTCCCCATCTCATGCACTCATTCTGTTTCTCCTGGCACTGCAGGCTTCCCTTTTGTACTGGGCTCCTGCCTCTGTTGGCACTTTTTTCTGCCCACAAAGAAATCTGCAGCAGTCCTGACAGAGCTCTGTTGAGCTCACTCACTTCCCCCTCTCACTCGCTCATTCTGTTTCTCCCGCCGCTGCAGGCTGCCCTTTTGTACTGGTCCCCTGCATGCATTGCTGCCTTTTTATACCCACAAAGAAATCCGCAGCAGTTCCAATGGAGCTCTGTTGAGCTCACTTACTCCCTCTCCCTCACTCGCTCGTTCTGTGTCTCCCGCTGCTGGAGCCAGCCATTTTGTACTGGGCTCGGCTCCCACTGCTGCAGCCTGCTCTTTTGTACTGGGCTGCTGCTTACATTGGGGGCTTTTTCTGCCCACAAAGAAATTCCATGACAGTCCAACACAGCTCCGCTGGAGCTCACTCACTTCTCTCTTATTCGGCCATTGTGTTTCTCCTGGCGCTGCAGGCTGGCCTTTGTATTGGGTTCCTGCCTGCATTGGCACCTTTGTCTGCCCACAAAGAAATCTGCAGCTGTCTTGACAGAGCTCCATTGAGGTCGCTCACTCCCCCTGTCTCATGCACTCATTCTGTTTCTCCTAGCACTGCATGCTGCCCTTTTGTACTGGGCTCCTGCCTCTGTTAGCACCTTTTTCTGCCCACAAAGAAATCTGCAGCAGTCCCGACAGAGCTCCATTGAGCTTGATCACTTACACCCCCTCTCTCACTCGTTAGTTCTGTTTCTCCCGCCGCTGCAGGCTGCCCTTTTGTACTGGGCCCCTGCATGCATTGCTGCCTTTTTCTGCCCATAGAGAAATCCACAGCAGTCCCGACAGAGCTCCAGTGAGCTCACTCACTCCCTCCCTCTCCCTCACGCACTCATTCTGTATCTCCCGCTGCTGCAGGCTGCATTTTGGTACTGGGTTCCTGCCTGTGTTGGCAGCTTTTTCTGCCCACAAAGAGATTTGCCGCAGTTCTGACACAGCTTCCTTGAGGTCACTCACCCCCGGCCACCGCCTCGCTTGTTTCTCAACATGCTGCAGGCTGGCCTTTGTACTGGGCCCTGGGTTGCATTGCCGTCTTTTTCTGCCCACAAAGAAATCTGCAGCAGTCAAGATAGAGCTCCGTTGAGGTTGCTCACTCCCCCGTCTCACTCGCTCATTCTGTTTCTCCTTGCACTACAGGCTACCCTTTTGTACTGGGCTCCTGCCTCTGTTGGCGCCTTTTTCTGCCTACAAAGAAATCTGCAGCAGTCCCGACAGAGCTCCTATGAGCTCGTTCTCTCCCCCTCTCTCAGTTGCTCGTCCCATTTCTGCCAACGCTACAGGCTGCCCTTTTGTATTGGGCTCCTGCCTGTGTTGCCGCTTTCTTCTGCACACAAAGAAATCTGCAGCACTCATGATAGAGCTCCGTTTAGCTCGCTCACTCCCCCACTCTCACTCGCTCGTTGTGTTTCTCCCCCTGCTGCAGGCTGGCCTTTTGTACTGTGACCCTGCGTGCATTGCTGCCTTTTCCTGCCCACAAAGAAATCTGCAGCTGTCCCGACAGAGCTCCGTTGAGGTCGCTCACTCCCCCTGTCTTACGCGCTCATTCTGTTTGTCCTGGCACTGCAGGCTGCCCTTTTGTACTGGGTTCCTGCCTCTGCTAGCACCTTTTTCTGGCCACAAAGAAATCTGCATCAGTCCCGACAGAGCTGCGTTGACCTTACTCACTCCCCCTCTCTCACTCTCTCATTCCGTTTCTGCCAGCGCTGTAGCCTGCCCTTTTGTACTGGGTTCCTGCCTTCGTTGCTGCTCTTTTCTGCCCACAAAGAAATCCTCAGCAGTCACGATAGAGCTCTGTTGAGCTCGCGCACTCCCCTTCTCTCTCAGTCACTCATTCTGTTTCTCCCACTGCTGAAGGCTGACCTTTTGTACTGGGCCCCTGCATGCATTGCTGCCTTTTCCTGGCCACAAAGAAATCCGCAGCAGTCCCAACAGAGCTCCACTGACCTCACACACTCCCGCTCCCTCACTCGCTTGTTCTGTGTTTCCCAGCGCTGCAGGCTACCCTTTTGTACTAGGCTCCTGCCTTTGTTGGTGCCTTTTCCTGCCCACAAAGAAATCTGCAGCAGTCCTAACAGAGCTCAGTTGAGCTTGGTCACCCCCCCACTCGTTCAATCCTAAATTGTCCCAAACAATGATTTCCAACAGCGACTGTGGTATTCAGTGCTGGAAGCGCGAAAACACATTTTGGCCAGGATGTGAAAAATGACAGCTGTACTTTTCATGAGAAGATGTGGGAAAATGCCACTGTTGAGAATGTGGTGCGAAAATATTACTAATTTGTGAAGTTACAAGGGTACGTGGAAACTGCACAGTGCAGGCTTGTAACAGGCATTTTATGCAGTTTCATCAGAAAATTTTCAACATTGCAGTTTTAGGACCTGTGCTCATGAACAGTGTCAGTGTGATTTTCTTAATGTGTCCTGAACGCTGATTTCCCACAGCAACTGCGCAATTGTGCGCTGGAAGAGTGAAAACACATTTCGGCCAGGTTGTGAAAAATGACAGCTGCACTGTTCACAAGGAGCTGTGGAAAAATGCCAATGTTGAAAATCTGGCATGAAAATATTGCAATTCAAGAAAGTCACGAGTATGCTGCATAAATCGCTAACAATACGCCTCATAAAAACAGTCATTTTTTTGAGTTTTTCCACCAAATTTGTAACATATGCTTTTTGAGAGGCCACCTCATGAACACTTGCAATTTTGTTTCATTAATCAGTCCCGAAAGGTGATTCCACGCAGTGAAGGCAAAATCACCTTTCTGGACCGATTAACGTCATGACAGTGACAGAATTCATGAGGAGGGGTCCCAAAAACCCTATGTTGAAAATGTTGTGCCTAAATTCCGAAAAATGCCCAAGACATGCATCAAAGTTGAAAAAAACCTATTTATTCCATTATACAGCTTACCGGCATTGCCTCAGTTCGCAGTCGGCTTTGAAGAGTGCAGACGTGTTCCCGATCTACCGAAGATCATTGCACCGTGCTCTGGAGGTAAGTATGGGGTGAGGTGGGGGTGTGGGGAGGCAGGGTGCGCAGTGGGAGGGTGCGGTGGGGGGGCAGGGAGACAGCGAGGGACTATTTTTTATTTACAGGCACAAAAAATAAATAAAAGACATCGCGGGACTGTCTTTGCCTTTCAGGGAATGTGGCACACTGGGGTAGGCTCCCAGAGACCAACGGACTCTTTTGGGGGTAGCTGCAGCTGACGGAGGATTGGGCAGGCACACAACTAAGGGAGACATCATGCCGACGGGATTGGGTCCTGCTCGCACAAGAAATGGGGGAAATATGCCGACGGGGACTGGGCACCCTCAGCAAACACAGAAATGGGGGGGGAGACATGCTGATGGGGACTGGACTACCCGCCAGCAACAGCCCTGCAATGAGGGGTTGCTTCCTCATTGCAGCGGATGATGCTGCAATGACGAGGCAGCTCCTGATTGCAGCAGCTAAAATGTTTTAAGTTGGTGGCACACTGGCTGAACTAGTGTCAGCAGCAGCATGCCATGGCATTGGGGAAAGTAGGCCAAGCCTTTAAAGGCTGGGGGGCATTGGCCACAACAGTGCCACGCCTCCACAACCTGCTTCTGGAGGAAAGCTGCTGCAATATGTTTCTTGAGCATGTGCGTAATCAACATAAAAAAAGGAGCTATATACACCCTAAGCAGGAACACCCTTTTCTTCCTCTTCATCTTCCAAGACTGCCAGGATGTCACTTTCTGATATCTTACATCATAAACACTATCCCAATTCAAACATTCAGCTTCTTTTGTGCCATAATAAATCCCTAATATTTTCACATTCCCTTTTGTCACTGGTATCAAAAAATCCTCCACCTCTTGAGCAGCACCCAAAACCAACACTTTACTTTTTCCCATATTTATATGGTTTCCTGTAGCAGCCTGCAACTCTCCTACTACCTGAAGAACTCTCCTACCAAAGTCCAAATCAGCCACAGTGAATATAAAGTCATCAGCATAGGCTGTGACTTTCTTATTTTTTTTTATCATAGAATAGTTTTTATTAAATTTCAAGTATATAACCATACAAGTCATAACTAATAACTGAGTAAGATTCAATCAAACTGTACAGAACGTTGGGAAGGTATCCTTCATTTAAACACATATCCCAGTGTCACAAATACATAACTCTGAACTACAGCCCCGTAGGCAAATAAACTAACATAACATACGGATCCTCCTTCCCATTAACTACAACCTGAATGGTCCCAAATAGGGGGTATGTAGAGACCAGAGAAGAGAACAAGCAGAAGCAAATAAAGACCTCTCACTGAGCTGGTAAGAAAATAAAAAGTGGGGCCCCAGGACAAAGAGCATTGGAGTTAGGACTGGAACTATGAGGGGACATATGTCTAAATCCTAAAGACTGGGGTGTAGGTGGGAGGGTTACCTGGAGAGGGGAGTGGAGCTTTGCAGAGAGGGGAGTTAAGGTAGGCCCCCCATTTATTATAATAACTAAGTGCTTGTCCCCTGGTGGCATAGGTAAGCCTCTCCAGGATGGCATGTCTTGCTAACGCGGAGTGCCAAGAGGGGATGGTGGGGGGTATAGTTTGCTTCCACTTCATCAGAAGGAGTCTCTTTTAGCTTCCATCAGAGTCACTAAGATCTCTCTGAGCTGGTGGGAGTTGCCCTAATGAGAAGTGGTCACCCAGCAGAAGCAAGGAGTCAGAGAAGTTGATTGGTTGTCCCAGAACACTGCAGCAGTCCATCACTATCATGGACCAGAAAGAGATAAGGCTAGGACATGTCCAAAGAACATGAAAGATGTGAGCCGGGCTTTGCCGGCACCTCCAACACTCATCATGTTGGAGAATGCTGCGAGAATGAAGGGTGGCTGGTGTCCGATACCATCGCAGAAGAATCTTAAGCTGGATCAGTTGGTTCCTGACATCAATATAGGTCAAGTCTGCCAGCTTAAAGCAATGGGACCAGACCTCTGTACTGATAGGGATTGCTAAATCTGAGCTCCAAGCTATCCTACAAGGATCAGTGTGATCTGGTTGGACATCACGCCAGGTACGATAAAACTTACCCGCCAAACCTCGAGAGGTAGATTTAAGATGTAGGGTAGAAAGCCATTGCCACTGGGGGTCCATAGCCCATATTGACCTGAGAGATAACACTGCACTACGAATCTGCAAGAACTTCCAGAAGTCCTTGACAGGTAAAGAGTAAGTAGCTCTCAGCTGGTCAAAGGACATAAACTCAGAGGAGCCAGGCACATATAAATTCTGAACCACTCGGATCCCACAATTCTCCCATGTGGGCCAGTAAATGGGTTTCTTATCAACCATCAGGAGCCGGTTATGCCATAGACTGAGATACCGAAAAGGGGGAGGATGGTGAGGCTTTGAGGTGCCGACAGCCGCCATTAGTTGAAACCATGCCAATTTGGTGCCCACCATAACCAGAGTTTGCCGATTAATTAGCAATGAGGTGTCGGTTAGTAGGAGGCCAGGGGAGCGGCCCTGCAAAATCTGGGACTCGAGTTGAACCCACAGAGGGAGTGGCAAGGAGGAGGGGATGAACCATTTGGTGGCCTGTGACATCAAGTATGACCAATGTTACCCTTGTAACCAGAGGAGACCCATGCCGCCCCCTAGACCAGTGGGCCCCGCAGCTTAACCCGGCTCCAGCGCGGATGTTTACCCTCCCATAAAAAAAGGGAAATCAAATGATCCATAGAGTGGAATAGCTTTGTGGCCAGCTTAATGGGAAGGTTATTAGGGAAAAAAGCTACCCTTGGGAGCATGAGCATATGGATGGCAACTACCTTTCCAGAGAGAGATAAGTTTAACCGACGCCATTGATCCACTTCGGTAGCCAACTGGGAGATAAGGGGGGAAAGTTGGTGGACTCCATTCATAGGGGCACATGATTCCATTCATATGGGAGACATATGCCCAGGTAAGAGAGGCCGCGGGGCACCCACCTGAGCTCTGTGCCCTGGAGACAATCCTTCGTACAAACAGCGTTTAGTGGGGTATTGCTCGTCTTTTTCTGATTGGTGTGCAATCCGGACAACTGAGCAAAAGTACCTAGAACTTCTAGAACATGTGGGAGAGAGTCCCTGGGATGGGCCAACGTGAGCAATAAATCATTTGCATAAGCCACAGTCAGGTACGTGCATTTCCCCACGGATATACCCTTAATCTCTTCAGTAGCTATGAGTTTCCGAACGAGTGGGTCCAAAGCCACTAAAAAGAGGAGGGGGGGAGAGCGGGCAGCCCTGCCACATTCCTCTTTGCAGGAAGAAGGGAGGGGAGATATATTTATTGGTAAGAATCCTAGCCACCGGTGCATTATAGAGGGTATGAATCCATTGTCTGAAGTAGGGACCAAAACCATAAAGCTGTAAAACTTCATGCAAGTAGGACCACTCTACGGAATCGAAGGCCTTCGAAAAATCAACCACCATTGCTGCCATAGGGGTTTGGGAATGCTGGGCCAGCCATTTGAGATTAAGGATTAATCTAGTGTTGTCCACCGCTGCTCTACCCTTGGTGAACCCAACTTGCGATGGGTGAGTAAGAGAAGGGAGTGCCTGCGACATACGGCTCGCCAAGATTTTTGGTGCAATTTTGGTGTCCACCGAGATGAGGCAGATAGGGCAGAAGTTAGCGCAGTCAAGTGGATCATCTGACTTTTTGGGCAATAGGGTAATCAGGGCCTCTCTCATAGTAGGGGGGAAGTATGCCGGAACCATGGGCTACCGCAGTGCAGCCAGGAGGGGGGAAGTGATCTCCAGTAGCATGCGTTGTTATAGTTCCGTAGGCATGCCATCTGGTCCTGGTACCTTTCCCCTAGCTGGTTCAGAAATAGTGTCCTGGAGTTCAGTAGCCATAAAGGGTTCATCTACAGATGCCATCATGGTCTCAGAAAGCCAGGGAATGTTAAAAGAGGAGCAGAAGGCTCTCCGCTCCTGGGACAAGTGCACCAGGGCCAAAGAAGTGCAGGACTGGTACAACGTTTGATAGAACTGCTGCATACAATCGTTGATCCAATTAGGGTCAGTAACAACCCTACTGGCTGGATCTCGGAGCCCATGGATTCTTGTGGCAGCCTGTTGCTTCTGAAGCTGGTATGCTAGGAGCTTGCCTCCCTTGTCGCCCCCATCCCAATACATATGCTTGGCCCTAAACAATGTCCATTCAGCCTGCTGTTGAAGCATGGTGTTAATACGATACTTCAGGCCTACTATTTCCTTTAGTAGCAAACAGTCGAGGTGCGGGGCCTTAGAGGCCTTAAATCTAGTTTCCAGGGTTGCCAGCTCACTCTGAAGTTGAGTCAGCGTCACCTTCCTCTCTTTATTTTTGCCAGCAGAGTATGAGATAATGTGGCTGCATAAAATGGCCTTAAATGCCTCCCAGACTGTACCAGCTGAGGTCTCGGAGGTAGAGTTAGTGTCAAAATACTGCCTAGCTACCTTCCGCACGATATTGCAAAATTGTGAATCATGGAAGAGTAGGGGGCTACACCGCCACCTGGTGCCAGATCCACCCTGCCCTGTTGGAACATAGGAGCAAATAACAGGAGCATGATCGGAGATGAAGATATTGCCAGTCTGAGAGAATGTAACTCCCTGCGCTGCAGGGGAGTTGGCTAATCAAAAATCAATCTGGCTATATGTGGCATGCACCGAGGAGTAAAAGGAGTAATCTCTCCCAGTGGGGTGATCCCGTCTCCAAACATCCACCATCCCCCACTCCTCAATCAGCCCTTGCAGGGCCACCCATGTCTTTGGGTAAGCTTAGGGTGTGGGCCTAGATTTATCCAGGAAGATGTCCAGGGTCAGATTGAAATCACCCCCCATCAAGACGGGAATACCTGGATGTTTGGCAATGAGGGATTCGATGGTTGGGGTTAGGTCTTGAAAAAAATCTGGACTGTCCGTATTTGGACCGAAAACATTGACCACCAGCGCCTGCCCCCCAGGAAATACAAACCTACTGTAACTGCTACCCAGTGCCCCTGCATGTCAGAGGCAACTTCATCTGCCATCCAACAACATGAGTTCTGCACAAGGATAGTTACTCCCCTAGATTTCGTCGTAGAGGAACTGGCAATCACCCTGCCCACCCAGGATTTCTTTAACCACTGCACAGTCCTTGCAAGTGAGATGAGTCTCCTGTAATAGAGCTGCTTCGGCCTGCAAGGAGCGTAGGTGGTGAAGCACCTTTGAGCGTTTAACAGGGTGATTCAGCCCTTTAACATTCCAGGAGATACACTTGATAATGGCATTTGTATTCTGCATCTTATTACCAAACAATAATCAAAATAGATGTACTCACCCCAGTCAGCCTAGACAGATAATGATAGAAAAATAAAGGAGAGGGGTTGCCTGAAAGGACATAGAAAGTCCAAGCCAGAAATAACTTATGCCGGTCAATGAGAGGTGTCTTAAAGTAAGCCTAGGGAGGACAAGAAACACAACAGTTTACAATTAATGCAGTGCAAGGTAAGTCTACAAAAAATTGTGAGGGCCCACCAACTACTGGCAAGAAAGCCCAAAGTGGAACAGATAATTACAAAAAACAAAGAACAGTCAAGTAACAAGGCAATTAATAGACTCCTAAAGGTGATCAGATTTACACGCGAGAGTAAAGCCTCCCAAATAGTGGGGTGATTGCTCAGCCACTTTGATCAGTCACCTATGAGGGGACTAAGAGGAAAAAAACTGATTGGAGCACAGTCCCCGGCTAGTATCATAATCAGCTCGGAGCGTCTGCATCCAGGAGAAAGGTAGGGATTAAGGGGAGGAGAGGGGGTGATTTAGGTATAGGGAAAGACATAGCCCAAAAGGGAAGACAGTGTGCCATAGAGAGGGGATACGAGGAGAAGAAAAGATGGTCACTTCTTATTTGCAATCTCTCAGGACATCAACATCTGGGGGTCCGGGTGAAAATCACCTGAAGACATAGATTGTGGGGGAGGAGGGAAGGGATCCTTGACAGATAGTGCAGGGAGCATCAAGAGGAAAAGTAGCTGTTTGCCTCTCCACTTCACCCAAAAAGAGAGAGAGCCACCAGGCCAATGGAGGGGCACTGCGTGGGGGTATATAAGTTCAGTACTTAAGGAGTCATCCTTTAAGTAAATAAAGGAGAGGAAACAGGGGTGACTGGTGAGCAGCCCCCATCAGCCCCCTAGGCACCCCAGAGGTATTGCTTAACCTTAGTGGACTGGTGGGAGCCAATTGCCCTCAGCTGGCCCAGGAAGTTAAGCAGAAGAGGGCACAGTTAACAGAGATATACAACCAGAAAAAACATAGAAATGTAATCTGTGGAGAAATCAGTCTGTAACAGGAGAGACAGCTTTGATGGTCAGTTGATCAACAGTCTGTATACTGTCTTGAGAGCTACAGGACACCACTTCTGCATATGTGAACAGACCAGGCTTAATAGACAAGTGGGAGGGTTCAGCACAGTCCTCCTGGTCTGAGGTGAAGTCCGCCCAGGTGCCTAAATCCGAGGTTTCCATAGAAGAGGCTTCCATTTCCAGCTGTGCCTCAGGTTGTGGTAGCTCCTCTCGAACAAGCTTGGCAGGTGGAGCCACTTCCAAACCTCCAGAGGGTTGATCATGGTCGCAGGAAGAACACTGCCAAATGTGAGGTGTATGACTGGATCCTCGCCATGGCAGGAGGGGAGAAGAAGATGCCCTTGACGATGGAGATTGACCAACAATCTTACTGGTCCAGGGGGCTGGTGAATCAGAAGAGCCTGTAGCCTTGGGGGATTCTTTAGGTGGAGAGACCGCCTGAGAGGAATTGCGGTCCCCCCTGAAGCCAGAACCAGGTACCAAGGTTCCCCTGCTGTGTGAGTGCCCTGTTGGAGCCCAAAATCTCTTGGGTGGTGTAGTTCTGAGTGCCAGGTGAGGCCAATGCTTACTGGCCCAAAGTTCAATGTCCTGCAGGGTCTCAGCCACAATACTTTTACCATCCCGAGCCACATAAAGGTGAGTAAGATTTCTATAACCATACTTGAAACCTTGTGCAGCCAACAACTTTTTAATGGGATGGAAGCTTTCCTGTGCTGTGCTTCTTCCAGGGAAAAGTCCCTAAAGAAGGACATTTTTGCTCCCTGCCATGAGATCTCTCCTTTATCTCTAGCTGCCCTCAGTATCCTCTAGGGCTGTGCAGGGGCCAAATATTAATTTCCGAATACCACGAATATCAGGGCTTCCGAATATTCAGAAGCCCTTCCCGAATAGAGGACTATTCAGGATATATTTGTTTTTGACATTCACCCAGCTACACAGCCCTTAAAAAACCTCAAATCTCCTCCCCAGACGCTTAAAAATAGTACTGTCTCCTCCACCTTCCAGCATATCCCACCCTCCTACCCACCCAGCTCCCGCAATTTATTTATTTTTCTCCAGGAAAAAAAGTTTAAAGGAGACTGGCACAACCCCTCTGCCTCTACAGCCGGCCCCTATCTTATGTTCTAAAGTAAAAGTGAAATCCCACTCACCTACTCCACCAGCAGAGCCAAGACCTGCAATTTATTTTTGTTCTGCAGAAAAAATGTAATGAGGACTTTCACAACCGGCCCATCTCCGCAGCTGGCCCCAATCTTTTGGAGAAAATACAGCATCGTGGAAAAAACAAAACAAGAGAAATCCCCCCCATCAGGAACAACAAGTTGTGCCACCAGACTGTCACTGTGCCCCTACTAATACTATGTTCTCCCACCCAGAAAAAAATTCTTCTTATTAGGAGAAGATAGCAATTGCCACTGGTCCAGCACAACCCTCCATCTTCCATTGCTGACTCCGAGCTCCTGGCTTCTATGAATGAAACTGCGCACTTGTTGCTATAGTAAAGCTGAGCTAGCAGATCACGTGTTCTGCTGGCTTGGCTTTACTATTACAACAAGCAGCACGATTTCATTCATAGAAAGCTCTTGAAGTCAGCAGTGGAGGAGGAAGAGTTGTGTTGGACCAACAACGGGCATTTGCTATCTCCCAATAAGGAGAATTGGGTGCTGGGGGCGGCAGGTACTAGTAGGGGCGCTGTCTGTTGGCATGACTTGTTTTTCCTGATGGAGGGGAATTTCTCTTCTTTTTTGTTTCATGATGCTGTCATTTCTCACTTTACTTTAGCCCATATGATGGGGACCAGCTGAGGAGGCAGGTGGGTTGTGCTGGTCCTCTTTAAAACATTTTTGCTGCAGAAAAAAAAAATTGCAGGTCCTGGCACTGTGAGTGGGGTAGGAGGGGAGTATTTCACTTGACTGTAGAACATAAGATGGGGGCCTGCCATGGAGGTGAGGGGGGGTGTTTTGCTGGTCCCCTTAAAAACCTTTTTGGGAGAAAAATAACTTGCGAGTGCTGGGTGGGTAGGAGGATGGGATATGCTGGCTGCTAGTGGGTGGGTGGGGAGACTGTATTGTTTTTAAGGGTGCATGGGTTGGCATTCATATTTTTTATTCAGGGCTGTTCTGAATACGAATATTTGGCTGAATAACGAATATTTGGCAACCGAATAACAAATATTCAGACGAATATTCAAAAAAAGGTATTCACACAACCCTAGTATCCTCTCCTTTGTAGAGTAACGCAGAAGGTAGGCTATTATAGGCTGAGGTGATACTCCATTGGGCCGGGGCCCACTAGAAATCCTGTGAGCCTGTTCTATCTCCATTGGTCCTTTCCATTGCTCCCCCAGCATTTTGGAGATCACCTCCTTGAGGAAACGCTCCATGTTTAGTCCCTCAGCCCCCTTGGGGACGTAGAGAATTCTGATGTTATTACGGCGTCTCCTATTTTCCTGGTCTTCAGCTCTGCATCATAATGTGGCTAATTTGGCCTCATGGTCATGCAGGCATTGAAGAATCCTAGCTTGACTGGTCTCCAGGTCCTCAGTCTTTTGCTCGGCCACGTTCATGCAATTGCTGAGTACCCGGACCTCTGCTACCATACCCGCCAGGGTAGATGAGATGCTATCGACTCTGGTGAATAATGTTTCCAACATTTTAGTTATGTACTGCAATGAGTCCGCAACATCAAGTGGGTGAGGAGAGGGTTCAGCAAGGCCTGACTGAGAGTGGTTTGTGGAGGCCATGTCAGAGTAGGCCTGATTGAGAGTTTTCCACCAGCAATATTGAAAAGCAGGTAGGACACAATCCAGAGGTAGTCGTCAGGCTTAACAGTGGGGAAAGATAGTTGGAGGAGAAATGTCAAACACCCATGAGCCCATTACTTACAGGAGGCAGGAACTGAACAACTTACTACGAACGGCCTACACAGGTCCAGAGGGGTCGCAAAGTAACCAGTGCTAAATACGCTGTGTTCAGACTCCGTAACGCAATAAACCCATGCCGGACAGATGAGAAGGGGCTAAAGAGGCACACTAAAGCATCAGAGAAAGGAAAGGCTCCCTGGATGCTGGATAATGATTACAGATTACTTTAGCCAGGGTCTAAGCTTAGAGCCTATGCTGTCATCTTCCTTGGTGTCCAAGCCATGCCCCCCGGCTGTGACTTTCTTAAATAAAATCCCTGCACTATTCCTGATTGGCATAATATCCTCAGCAGCTTCTCTTAACCATAAGATTAGATCTAATCCAAACACATACAATAATGGATTCATTGGGCATCCCTGTCTGACCCCATTCTTGGTGTATACAGGGATACCAAGGTGTCCATTAACTAATGGAGTTACTTTTACTTCAGTGTATAATGTTTTTAGTAACCTTTTCATCTGATCTGGGATGCTACAATGTTGTAACACTGCCCAAATGTACTCCTGTCTTACAGCATTAAATGCTGTTTCCTGGTCTATTGTCAGCATATAACCTTTCAAGTTCATTTCCAAACCTAGTTATACAATCTCCGTAATACAAATCAAATCATGAATAATATTTCTTCCCAGGATCGCACAGGGTTGTACCGGAATGATTAATTTCTGTGCCAGTTTTGCCAATCTAACTGTTAAAAGTTTAGTTAAAATGTTATAGCCAGAAGTAAGCAGACTCAAGGGTCTCCAATTTTTAACTTCATGAGGGTCCCCCTTTTTATAAAGGAATATCATTACTCTATCCTTCATGTTAGGTACTAACCTATTTTCTATCCAAATGGCTTCATAAACCAGCTGTAACCAAGGTGCTAGAATGTCAATAAATACTTTATAAAAATCATTGGGAATGCCATCTTTACCAGGAGTGGTGCGGGAGGTTAACTTGGCTATTGTCTCTCTGATTTCCAACTCAGAAATGGGAGCCACCAGTCCCTGCTCCTCCTCTGGTGTCAATTGGGGAATTTCCAGATTTTGAAAAAATGAGTCTCGTTGCTTAGTACCCCTTTTCTGAAATGTGGCCTGTACATATGCTTGAATTACATGTTGTATCCCCCTTCTATATGCCTCTAATTTCCCCGTGCCATCCTTTAATGCAGTAATAACTACTTTCTGGGCCCTATGTAACCCTAAATCATATGGGTTTATCTGTTCTTTTGTTCCCTTAGTCAGAAATTTTTGCTGCTTAGCTATCCTGTCCTCTTTTTCCTTATGGTAACTATACATTTTGTCCTTTATGACTTAAAGCTGATCCTGCATGTTACTCCCTGTCATTTTTATCAGGGTCAGTAGTTGTAAATATTTTGCCCTTAATCCTAAATACTGTACGTATTTAGTTTTTTCCCTGGCACTAGTAATCTGAACAAGCAATATTTTCCGATCTCTCTTTGTATCCTTCCACCACTCAGTGGGACTGTCATACAAAAAACTAATATCTGCCTCTTGCTTTCAAAAGTCACAAATCCTCTCCTTTAGGTCTTTCTCCTGTAATATTGCAACATTCAATTTCCAATATCCCCTCCCTATTGGGATCCTCTGCTGTTGTGCTATAATAACTTGTACCTTCATATGATCAGAAGTCTCTACAGGCAAGACAGAAACTGCTATACTCCTCATTTTTTCTGAAAGGAACCAGAAATCTATCCTAGTGGATAAGCTTCCTTTAAAAAAAGGATGATCCGGCACAGCTTGTAATATGTCATATGCATCCCTTAGCTTGTTCTGTTCCAAAATGTTTTTTAAAGTGTTGGTATCACTAAATGCTTTTTTTTGTCTTCCTCTCTCAGTCTCTGTGGGCAAGCAGACAATTAAAGTCACCCCCCCCGCCGCCCACAGCATCAACTTTGAGGTGTGCAAATAAGGTACAAGCTCTCTGAAAAGGGATGACTCGTCCACTTTCTTCTGCGGGGCATATATATTAAGCAAGCGATATGCAATTTTATGCAGAACTACATCTATAATCAAGGTCCTTCCTGAATGGACATCAATTACCTGCAAAACATGTGCCACAATATCAGCAAATAGAATGCCTAAACCAGTAAACTGCTCTTCCCCAAGTGACCACAAGGAGGAGCCCCACCTCCAATCTCTTTCTGCCTCTCTGATGTCTGGCAAGGTATGCAGCCCAGTATTTTGTAGGAAAATAACTTGCCCACGTCTCTCTACTAGGCTTGCAAAAGTAACCCTTCTCTTTTCCTGGGACTTAATGCTATTCACATTCGCTGTAATAAAAGTAATGCCCAGATCCATAGGAGAAAAAAGAGGTTAGCAAGACACATTTACTACTACTCCAGGGAAGCCAAGTCACTTTCTTTTTCTTCGCTTCTTTGGTTTAGGTTTGTTAACAATTCCAGTGTCTAATGCTGTTTCTGGCTGTGAAGAGGTAACTGAAGAAATATCAGAGTCCATGCCTTCTTCTTCTACCTCATGCTCTAGTAAAATCTCAAGAATTTTTCAAAGGAACTTGATCAGTATCTGTGTGTATTTGCTGAACATCTACCATGTTTTTACCTGACTTCGATTGTGTTATTCTTTGAAAAGAGTGCTCCTGTACTGCCTCCCTTTGTCAGAATCCTCTGAGCCATACCCTTTATCTTTAGTAGAGCTGCCTTGCTCAACCTCCATTGGGGGGGAGGGGAGGTGGGAAGATCATCTATGTGGTCTACTACTGGAGGGTCTTCCTCCACTTCCAGCTCTGTAGTGCCCAATTCCTGTGACCCAGGTGGAGGAAGAGATGCTGGAGGCAGTGTCTCCTCAATTTCTGCTGTAGGGGCCTCTTTCCTGGGTCTAGCCACCCTCTGAGGCTTAGGGTCTGTAAGGGTCAAATTCGTCGTTAGGTCACGCATCCACATTTTTTCTTTTTGGAATGTGACCACATAAACATCCTGTTCTGCCCGTAAGGCTTGATTGAGCCTGTTATAGGAGGCCCGGGAGCAATTATGGAACGTATGCCCATACTCCTCACATAGATTACACTGCATGGGCTGCTGACACTGTGCACCAATAGGACCCACTTCCCCACATAAACCACATTTTTGCTTTACGCAAACATTACTTAGATGCCCCATGTCCCTACACTTAAAACAGGCTCTGGCCTGTCCCAGGTAAAATATCACCCCTCTGTCCCTTTCTAAAAAAACAGTTAGGAGGATACTTGTTTAGACCCTTTTCCAACTTTAACGTGACCTGGTTTTTCCAGCCCCCAAAAATTGGTTCAGGATAGCCTTTAACAACACAATGTTGTTACAGCCAATAAATTACAGTATGTCTGCAATGTTCACCCCCTCATTTCTAAACAATGCTGTTATTTTTTTTGTCATGGGCTTCATTAACGGTATTGCCAAGAAAGGCTTCCACAAAAGGGTGTGTTTCAACATCTGATATTGTTTCCAGAATCTGACAAGTCCTGCAGGATGTTTAAAACTAATATCAAATACTGAATCCCCAGGCACATGTATCAAAGCATGCACTTTGTAGGCATATTATTTCATGCTGTTTTTGAGTAAAGCCCGACCCACAAAATGTCTATCTGGGACATCAGACATAGCTCCTTGAAATTTCAGGCAGGCAGCATTCCTTCTAGCTGCAGTCTCAGATGCATATCTCACATTACCAGGAAAATGCTGATCTCTAACCTTTTTATGCCATACATTTGAGGGCTAAAGGAACCCCAGGATCTACCTGTGCCAGAGGGATGCCATTCTCCTCTGCCACTTGGGTGGGGCCTCCAAATCGCAAGACAAGGGCACCTCACCTTCAAGTTCTTTGATTGCAATTAAAGTGGAGTTCTGATCAGAACCCTAATTCTTCTGTACTCCTTGCACAGGGGATTTTTGCCGAGGTGTTAAAAGGGACTCAAGAGTCACCATAGTGACTTTTGTCTGTAAAGAAACATTCTGAGAAATCAAAGCTGATATAGAGGAGCCTCCCAAAAGGTCATGGAGGTTTGCATCCCAACCGGCGCCTGTTAAACGAAAACCAAAGAATTACCTTCTTTACTTTTTCCTGGAACTTCTTTCCCAGTATCTTTTCTTCCCTCCCAATGAGACTTCTATTATTAAACTGAATTTGCTTGGCCTGTAGACTAGCCGTGTCCCCCATGCTGCTAGTCTCTCCACCAGCGCTGCCAGCCAGCTGCTCCAATTCCTCCTCCTGCAACAACAATTCCAGAGTAATTACAGATTGTTTTACCAGCTCTGTGCTCCCATCCGAGTCTCCTGCCACCATAACTGACATTACCTGCATCCTTGGAGAGCCTGTGCAATCATCCTCCATGCCGAGCGCTACTCCATCCTCACACACTGGACCATGTTCTCCATTACTGCACCTTCTCCCTTCCATGTTGTTTCCTTCTCTGTGTGGTCGGTTTCTCCTCCTGCTGCTGCTGCTGCAGCTCCTGCTCCTGCTCCAAATGGTTCCACACTGCATGGAACTTGCTCTCTTCAAATGCAATCCTCTTACGGACATCCTCCACCATCGTGATTCTGGTAGCTGGTACTTCTGCAGGGCCGGCCTTAGCTAGGCGCAAACTGTGCCCCTGCACCTTGGGGGCCCATACTTTTTTCTTCAGGAAGCAAAAATAATTCAAAACATTTAAAAATGTCTAAATTTTGTTACAGGTGAAAATGTTTACTAGCAAATCAAAGTGGAAGTCAACTGGCTCTGCTACTATTACAAAAGGTGGGGGAAGCTTTGCTGCAGTGGAAAAAATTAGGTTAAGTATGTACTAATGATGTTAATGGTCAGACCTTACACCTCCCAGGTCGACTTCTTTCACACACAAAGGGCTATATTGACCAGAGAACTTGTTTGTAACCTGGACATGTAGCTTAAACAATGAATGATACGACAAAATATGTTTCTAAAGTATGTGAGCACTCAAAATGGCTCAAAAACCTGACCAGCACAGAGAAAAATCGGATTTCCTGATAGGGACCCTGAAAACCTGATCACCAGGTAAAAAACCTGACAGGTGGCAACCTTACAGGTGTGCCATGATTTTATTTTTTTTTTACCAGGAGAGACACACTAAGCTAAAAGCTGAAAGCTTGTTTACAGGTGCGACCTGGGAGCACACAAAAGTTAAATGACTTGCTCAGGGTCACACAGTATGCAAGAGGGGGCTGTAGTATTCAAACCCAGGTCTCCAGGTTTGCAGTTCAGAACCTTAAACCACTGCACTATACTGCCTCCTATGATAATCCTTTCTACTCTCTCTCACACCTCCAGAAAAGTTAAGTTGTTTAACTTGTTTGTAAATCAAAGTATCTGAGATGTGAGTGTCTGGTGATGATGTCCCTGTCCTTACAGAAATGGATACAGCAGTAGTACCGTACTTACTTAAGTTCTGGCTCCAGGATCAATCAGATTCATTTCCAGTGGTAAAGTCAAATAATCCAATGCAGTCAATGGCACTAATTAAAAGATGCTGGTTAAACTAGCAGACCTGCTACTGCTTTATTAATACAGGACAGGAGGGTTAGTTAGGTGTAAATGTTGGATGTGTGTGTGGGGGGGGGGGGGTCTCACAGGGAATGGAGTGATGGGGCCCAGAATGATTAAGGCTGGTCCTGGATGTTACATACATTTGGTCAAATGTTCACAGGAAAGCCGGGATATACTACACTGGCAGAGCACCAAGTGGATACAGGGTTCCAAGAACCGCTGAGACAGCCACACTACAGAATTTCAGAAGGAGTAATACATGCAATAGATTGGGATATATTGGAGATGCTGGCTTTCTGGGTGATCCAGGAGACCAGTAGTCCCTGGGCCTCCCCCACTGGTATTGATCCCCAAAAAGAATGGGACAACAAGATTCTGCATCGACTATCGCAAGTTCAGCAACTGCATGGAGTTGGAAGCATAGCCCATGCCCAGAACAGATGAGGTTCTAGAGAGGTTAGGGGGAGCCCTTTATCTGTCCACCATAGACCTGAAAATGGATCATTGGCAGGTACCCCTTAAGCCAGAAAGAAGTCAGCTTTCATCACCATGTTTTGATTATTTGCACTCAGGGTAATGCCATTGGGGATAAAGAATGCGCCAGCCACCTTTCAATGGCTCATGGACCGCATTCTGAATGGGGCAGAAGACTTCACTGTGCTGTACACGAATGACATCACCATCTATTAGCCAGATTTGGGAGGATAACATTAGGCACATGACCATGGTGTTCTGCCAACTACAGGCCACTGGGCTGACAGTCAAGGTGGAGAAGTACCAGATAGGAGTATCATAAGTGTCATACCTTGGGCACAGAGTGGAGGGTGGGTACATCTGGTCTGAGCCAGTGAAAATTGAGGCCATGCAGGGATGGGCCATGCCCATGACCAAGAGAAAAGCACAGGCCTTCCTAGGGACAGTAGGGTACTACTGTAAGTTTGTGCTGAATTTCAACAGCTTGGCCAAACCTCTGTCCTATCTCACCAGGAAGAGAATACCAGAAAAGGTTCTGTGGATGGAAACCTGCAGTTCTGCATTCCACCAGCTGAAGGAGGCTTTGTGTTGGGTGCCTGTGATCACCAACCTGGACTATTCTCTAAGGTTTATTGTGCACATTGCTGAATCTGATCATGGCCTAGTCATGGTTCTGAGTCAGGTTATGCACTCAGGAGAGGAATACTCAGCTGTGTACCTGAGCAGGAAGCTGTTACCTGAGAAGAAGCCTACATCATAATAGAAAAGGAGTGTCTTGGTATTGTCTGGGCTTTGCTGAACCTGCCACCTTATTTGTATGGAAGGGAGTTTGCCCTGGTCACTAATCACAACACCCTAACATGGCTTGCATAGGACCAGTGGAAATAAGTTAAAATTGCTAAGGCAGAGCCTGCTGCTGCAGTCCTACAATATGAACATTAGGCACTGCAGTGGGTCACAGCATGGCAACATGGATGGGCTGTCCAGACAATAGATAATGTCCTTTCTTAAGTAGGAGAGGTGCTATGAGAAATGAATGTAGAGTTCACACATAGAGTGAACCAACGGCATAGCAGTGGTGCCAGCTGCCTCACATGAAAAACAAACATCATTTAGTGCTGCTAAATAATTTGTTTTTCATTTCTTCAGTGGGGGAGGGGGGTGTAACAACCTTTGAGTATTTTTTTTCAGGTTTCTGTGTTTAATTTTTACTATCAGCTAGACCTCTTCTAAGTATTTTAGCTTGAGATAAAAACTGATAAATCTAAAGTTTCATGCCATTGGAGCCCACGTCTGAGGCAGTCAGCAAGGGGGCTATTTTGGCAAATAATAGAGTTCTTGTTAGCTAAAGAGTACTTGCACCTCAAAGAGGTGAGCTGCTTTTAAAATCACAGGCTCTGACTGTAAACAGAGCCAGAGCAAGTAGATGGACCTCCGTGAACCTTTTCAGATGAGAAGACAAAGGGATGGACCTTATAATCCACAGAAGCAGCTTCTGAAATACCAATCCAGTTTAGTTTTTTCAGACTGGAGATTTTCCAGGACACAAAATAAATGTTAAATCTATAATGTCAGAGTGACATACTGGATGATGTGCCATGGACGCTGGCAGCAAAAGGGTTTTGAGGACTCACCAGACCCTAAAAAAGTGAGCCAGGTTTGGGCTCCAAACAGCTAACATCTAAGGTTCAAGTCTGCACTGATTCACCAATGTGTCCTGTGTGATAAGCTATTCTAGTTTTCTAAATAGAGAAGAGTGAGGTAGTTTTATTTTTCTGTGTGTCGCCTACTATTCAAAACATTTTATTTTTGTAGAATTACTGTTCCCCACATTATAAGTGTAAATGTGTTGAAATAGTCAAATATTATTGTTATATACTTCATGCTTCTGTGACTGAGTCCTTTGAGGTACAGATACCTAAAAAAAAGAAAGAAAAATAAACAACAAAATGGTAACAGAGGAAAAGGAGGGAGACAAAGACTTCGTGTGTGCGTGAGTGTGTGTGTGCATGTGTGTGTGTGCCTGTCTGTGTGATACATAGAGATGCAGGAGTCAGGCTGGAAAAATTTGTCCTCCAGTTATTATATAAAATACAAGATAGGGAAGTGTATAAAACTCAAATTTAATGCACACCCTCAGTGTGGGATACTTTAATAAACCATAGCATTCCACACCTTGGGTGTGCATTAAATTCTCCTATCACACACTTCCCCATCGTTTATTCTATATGTAATAATACCACAACAGCAAGTATACACATACTCAGGTTAAAGGAGAAAACAACAGTTGAACATAAGTTAACCCCTACCACATGAACTTACTAAAATGGTTTAAGATCAAAGTCATAATTCAGTCCCTGTGGTTTAAGACTTTGAAATCGAAATATCTAATATGACTCCCTTTGAAGGAAGGTTCATAAGCGATTCCTCCACTTTGTGGTTGCTTGATATGTTCCAGTGCCACAAAACTAAAAAATCCCTAGGATCACCATGATATAGAAACATAGAAGATGTTGTCAGGAAAGGACCTCTTGGCCCACCTAGTCTGCCATAAAGTCCCTCCCTACCTATTATAATACTATAGACTCTATTTGATCTCCAGCCTTACCCCCCACCCCACCCTGTTGCTAAGGTCCCCCATGTCTATCCCATGCATGTTTGAATCCTGCTACCATTCTTGTACCCACCACCTCTGCTGAGAGGATGTTCTAGGTGTCCACCACCCTTTCTGTGAAGAAATATTCCCTCATAGTCCCTCTAAGTCTCCCCCTTCCAGCTTCATATCATGCCCCCTTGTCCTTGAGCATTTCTTTCTGTGCAAGATGCCCCCCTCCTGTACCTTATTAATACCTTTGAAGCAGTAGAACATTTCTATCATGTCTCCCTTGTCACTCCTTTCCTCTAGGGAGTACATATTTAATTCCTTGAGTCTATCCTCGTAGGGTTTCTGATGCAGGCCATGCACCATTTTGATCACCCTTCTCTGTACTGCCTCCACCCGATCTATGTATTTTCTGAGATGGGGCCTCCAGTACTGGACACAGTACTCCAGGTGGGGCCTCACCATTGATCTGTACAGGGTAATACTACCTTCATCTTTCTGCTGGTGATACCCCTCCCTATGCAACCCATCATTCTACTTGTCTTCCCCACTGCCTTATCAAACTGCTTTGCTACCCATCAGCTATGCTGACCCCCAGGTCACTTTCCTGTTTTGTGGTTGTAACCACCTCTCCCCAAATGATACATTTCCCTTGGATTTCTGTATCCCATGTGCATAAGTTTGCACTCATTGGCATTGAAGCCTAGTTGCCAAACCCTTGACCAGTCTTCCAGCTTTTTCAGATCTTCCCTCATTTTTTCCACTCCCTCAGTGTGTCCACTCTGTTGTAGATTTCTGTGTCATCCACAAACAGATACACATTCTCTTCTAGCCCCTCTGTGATGTTGCTAATAAAGACATTGAAGAGGACAGGTCACACTACTGAGCCATGTGGCACTCCATTGGTCACCGTGCCTTCTTCCGAGTGAACCCCATTTACCACCACCCTCTGAGTCCTGTTACTCAGCCAACTATGTACCCATTTCACTACCTTTTGACCCACTCCCAGCCTGCCCAGCTTGTGTGCCAGTCTTCTGTGTGGGACGGTGTCAAAAGCCTTACTTAAATCCAGGTATGCCACATCCACTGCTCCTCTCTGATCCACCTCTCTGATAACCCAGTCAAAGAACTGGATCAGATTTATTTGGCAGGCTCTCCTCCTTGTGAACTCACGCTGCCTCGGTTCCTGTAATCTGTTGGCCATAAGGTATTCTCCAATCCTTTCTTTTAGTAGTGTTTCCATAACTTTGTCCACCACTGAAGTCAGGCTTACAGGTCTGTAGTTTCCTGCTTCTTCCCTATTTCCACTCTTGTGGAGTGGGACCACATCCACACTCCTCCAGTCCCTTGGAACTTTCACCATATCCAGGGATAGACTGAACAGGTCCATCAGAGGTACAGTCAGCACCTCCTTTAGTTCTTTCGTATCCTGGGGTGAACTCCATCTGGCCCCATTGCCTTATCCACCTTTAGTTTTGCTAGTTCTCTGAGGACTCTCTCCTCCATAAAAGGGCTAGTGTCCACCTCCCTTCCCTTTATGTCCTTGTCCCCTGTCTTTGGCCCTTCCCCTAAGCACTTCTTCATGAATACTGAACAAAAATACTTATTTAGTATGTAACAAAAGCAGGCTGTGCTCCAGGACTCAGTGGGTGCTGGAAAAATACAATTACAAAAGAACATAAATAAACCAGCACTCCAGACTACAAAGAATTCAGTGAGAGTTATTTATGGAAATAAGATACTTACTGTTATAAGCAATGAAAAAAATATCAACACACAAAATTATAAATTCTAACTGCACACTCCTTTCCAGCCTCGGCACTTCGGGGTAATGCTACCCCTTCGTCAGGATGCGTGGACATACATTGAAACCCAGTGTTTTAAATACCTTTAAAGTCAGGTGTTTCTAATACTTAAAAATTTCGTGAACCCCAAGTGATGTCACTCTTTAGACACTGATGGCTAGGCAACAGACCAGCTCTAATTAGTGTTGGGGCACTCTATAAATTTAATTGGAATTCCAAATTATGGTGCTCCAAACACTGCTAGTATGCTGCCAAAACAACAGCTAACCAGAGAAGTGAAGTGAAACATTTAATAAACACTACTGACTCATAAATATTAAAACTATGGTGCCATAGTCCCTAAGTATCTAAAGAAGCTGATAGTTATAGTTTTTCATGAAGCTTATTTACACATTTTAATGCATGTTGTAAATTAATTTAACCCATGATTATGTTTTATATATTATAGTACAGCAAATGTCAAAAATAGCCAAGAAAATCAAATTCATGGTGCAACTATAGCAACATTCTAGAAAAGGAGAAGATAAAAGTGGATAAAGAGATCCAATATATATTCATGTATTATTTATTATTTTTTATGCATGGATATGGGGTTTCTAGTCCATCTGGTCATTGAAACCAGATGGTTTAAGTGTTCTTAGTTTAAAAATCCACATAAATTATTTTCTGTCTAATTCCAGATGTCTATCGCCTCTCCTTATTCTGTGTGGTACATGATCAAAAGCCATATAGAGCACTTTGTAGCCTGTTATGTCCACTAAGTCTGCTAGGTGTTGATAGTTTTTTCATTGCTTAGAACAGAAAGTATCTTATTTAAAAAAAATATATATATACAGTATATATTTTTTCCAAAAATAACTCTCACTGAATTTTTCAGAGTCCGGAGTGCTGGCTTATTTATGTTCTTTACTTACTTAGTATGTCTGTTTTCTTTCTGTCCTCTTCCGCACTTACCCCCTTGCCCTTTTAGTCTTGCTATCCCTGCCTTGTTCTTTTTTCACTTATGTACAGTACCTGAAGAATGTTTTAGCCCCCTTTTTTACTTACTTGGCAATGTTCTCCTCTGTTTGTGCCTTTGCTCTCCTAATTGTTTTTCCTGTCTTCTTTTGTTTTTCCTGATAACCCTCCATATCCCTTCCTTCTGGGTTGACTTATATCTCTTGAATGCTTGCTTCTTACATAGATACATAGACAGTGTTGGCAGATAAGGGCCTATGGCCCACCCAGTCTGCCCATTTGAACTTGTAAGTTCAGTTTGTTTTCCTAGAAGTCTGTTGCCCCTTACCCCTGACCTCCAGAATTCCTTTATGTCTATCCCATGCATTCTTAAATCCCGTGATTGTTTCAGCCCCCACCACTTCCTCTGGCAGGGTGTTCCACTTGTCCACCACCCGTTCTGTGAAGAAATTCTTCCCTCATGTTTCCTCTGGATCATCCTCCTCCAACTTCATCCCATGCCTCTAGTCCTGGAACATCTTTTTCGCTTAAAAATAGTGTATTCCTGCACCTGTTCCTCCCTGTAAGATACTTGTATGTCTCTATCATATCCCCTCTCTCTCCTCTCCTCCAGGGAGTACATGTTCAGTTCCTTCAACCTGTCTTCATAGGACTTGTGATACAATCCATGCACCATCTTTGTTGCCCTCCTCTGAACCTTCTCTACCCTGTCTATGTCCTACGTAAGTATGGTCTCCAGAACTGTACACTGTACTCCAGGTGGGCCTCACTAGTGTCTTGTATAGTGGAATTATGACCTCCCTTTCCTGCTGGTGATGCCCCTGCCTATACATCCCAGCATCCTATTTGCTTTACCTGCTGCCTTGTCACACTGTTTCCCTACCTTGAGGTCATCAGAGATGATAACCCCAAGATCCCTTTCCTGCTTGGTGCATGCTATATCCTCACCCCCAACCGATATATTGTGTCAGGTTTTTGTGCCCCATATGCATTGTCTTGCACTTCCTTGCATTGAATTTCAACTGCCAAACCCTTGACCATTCTTCAAGTTTCTGCAGGTCCTTCTCATTCTGTCTACACCCTCTGGTGTGTCTACTCTGTTACAGAGCTTTGTGTCATCAGCAAACAGTGAAATTCTGCCTTCTAGGTCCTGCGCAATGTCACTGATGAAGATGTTGAATAGGACCGGTCCCAGCATTGGTCACTGTGGTACCCCACTGGTCACTCTTCCCTCTGTGGAGTGACAGCCATTTACCACCACCCTCTGTGTCCTGCTACCCAGCCAGTTACCTACCCACCACACTACTGTCCTGCCCACACCTATATTCACCAGTTTGTGTAATAGTCTTCTATGTGGCACAGTGTCAAAGGCCTTGCTGGAGTCCAGATAGGCCATGTCCACTGCCCTCCCCGATCCACCTCCCTAGTCACCCAGTCAAAAAATTCAATGAGGTTGGTCTGACATGACCTCCCCCTGGTGAAACCATCCTGCCTTGGGTCCTGTAGTCCATTGACAACCAGGTGTTCCACCAACTCTCCTTCAGTAGTGCTTCCATGATCTTCCCACTACCGAGGTGGAGGCTGACTGGTCTGTAGTTCCCTGCTTCCTCTTTGTTCCCACTTTTGTATAAGGGGACTACATCTGCTGTCCTCCAGTCTTTGGGTACCTCCCTGTTTCCAGTGATCGGCTAAACAGGATAGCCAGAGGTTCAGCCACCACATCTCTTAGTTCTTTAAGGACCCTGGGTGCACCCCATCTGGCCCCCATTGCTTTATCAACTCTTATTACTTCCAGTTCCTTCAGGACCACTTTCACCGTGTAAAGGGACTTGTGTCCATTTCTGCACCATCCTCACCCCTTGTACTCCCTTCAGACCATTACCCTCCTCTTCCTCAGTAAAGACTGAGTAGAAATACCTGTTCAATATGTCAGCTTTACTGTTGTCATCCTCCATGGACCCCATCCTCCCCTTCAGTCTCACTATCCTCCCTTTGTCTTTCCTTTTTCACTTATGTACCTGTAAAGGTTTTGTCCCTCTACCCACTGATTTTTGCAATGTGTTCTTCTGTCTGAGCTTTGGCTTCTCTTACTGACCTCCCTGCCTCCCTTTGCTTCTCCTGGTACTTCTCCTATCCCTTCTGCCTGTGTCTTTTATGTGCCTGAATGCAATCTTTTTGGCTTTCACTTTCTCTGCTACCTCTTTGGAAAACCATAATGGTCTCCTCTTCCTTTTCCTCTTGCTAACCTGCTTAATGCATAATTATATTGTTCTTGTAATCCCCATTTTAAATACTGCCCACTGTTCCTCAACCCCTGATTCCTGTCCCATTCCCCTTAATGCCTCTTTCAAGTATCTCCCCATTTTCCCAAAGTCTGCCCCCCTAAAATCCAGGATACGTGTTTTTGTGTGGTTTGGTTCTGCTTTTTCTGTGATTTCAAACCACAATGACTGGTGGTCACTGTTCCCCAGGTGCTCCCCCACTGTTACCCCCATCACACTGTCCCTGTTTGTGAGCACAAGGTCCAGTATTGCCTTCTGCCAAGTTGGTTCCATGACCAGTTGCTTGAGGAAGGCACCCTGAAGGGAGTCCAGGATAAATCTGCTCCTAGTTGATGCTGCTTCTGGGATGCTCCAGTCCACGTCTGGAATATTGAAGTCTCGAACCAGTACTACCTCACCTTTGTCTGCCATCCTTTGGATGGCTAGCATCAGCTCCCTTTCTGTTTCTTCCTCCTGGGCTGGTGGTCTATAGACCACACCTGTGCGGATGGCTGTCCCCATTTTCCTTTCCAGCTTAACCCACAGTATCTCTTCCCCATTTTGTTCCTCCTGGATCTCTGTGGCCCTTATGTCATTTTTCACATACAGTGCCACTCCTCCTCCCTTCCTGCCTGCTCTGTCTCTTCTGAATATGTTGTAGCCAGGTATAGCCATCTCCCAGTTGTGGTTATCATTACACCAGGTTTCAGTGATGGCCACAATGTCCAGGTCTGACTGCACCATGACAGCCTCCAGATCTTCCATTTTGTTGCTAAGGCTCCTGGCATTTGCACACATGGCTTTCCATGATTTGACCTCCCTAGACTGTTTTGCTGTTCTACTCTAGCCCCTTCCTTGGTTGTCCTTTATCCCTGGTTCTCCTTGCTGTCTGCCCTTCTGCTGAATTTTGCCCCTTTTCTTCCTATCCACCTCTTGGGCACTAATCTCCATCTTTTGCACACTGCTTTGCAGACATAGCCACTCCTCTGGTTCACTGGTTCCACTGCTAGCTGTGGGGGGTGAGTAAGTAGGTACCCTCCTTGCTGGCCTGCCACCCCCCCCTTGCTAGTTTAAATGCTTGTCAATGTAGCATTTAAACTTATCATTGAGTGTTTGGATTCCCCTCCAGGATGGATGCAGGCCGTTAGGCTTGAACAAACCTCCATTCCTCCAGATGAGTCCCCAGTCACCAATGAATCCAAACCCTTCCTCACAGCACCAGTTCTTCAACCATGAGTTAAAGTTCCTGGTGCATGCAGTCCTATGCTCTCCCTTGCCTCTAGCAGGAAGTACTTCTTACTACTTCCTTGGAGAACCATAGCGGCCTTTTTTTTCTCTTGTTCTTTTTCACCTGCTTTACACATAGGTATCTTCTCAATGGCCTCCCTTATTCTTGCCCATTTTTCCTCTACTCTACCCATTTCCCCTATCCTTGCTAGGGCTTCTTCTGAGACAGTCTCCCTTTTTCTTGAAATCAACCCTCATGAAGTCCAGAACCCTTGTTTTAGTGTGATTTGTTTCTGGCCCAGTCCTTATATTGAACCACACCGTACAATGATCATTAGTCCCCATGTGGCTTCTTATTATGATGTCAGCAGCACTGTCCCCATTTGACAGCACCAGGTCCAGTATTACCCCCCCACACACACACAAGTGGCTTCCATAATGAGTTGCCTGAGGATTGCCTCCTGCAGGGAGTCTAGGATTTCCCTACTTTTAACTGTTGCTGCAGCAGGGCTGCTCCAATCCATATCTGGTAAATTGAAGTCCCCCACTAACAATGCCTCCACCTTGTGCGTCATTCCTTGGATTTATTCTATCATAAACTTATCCCCCTTTCCCCCTGTGCTGGAGGTCTGTATATCACCCCGGTTCGAACAGCAGCTCCTCCCTGTCTCCAGGGTGACCCACTGTACCTCCACTTCTCCCTGTTCCCTCTGCATTTCAGTGGCCTTAATGTTCTCCCTCATGTAAAGAACCACCCCACCTCCCTTTTTTCCAACCATGTCCCTCCTAAATAGAGCATACCTTAGTATGGTTACATCCCAGTCCTGGTTTTCATCACACCATGACTCAGTAATTGTGACTATGTCCAGATCTTCTGCTGCCATGGTGGCCTCTAGGTCTGCCATCTTGTTGCCCAGACATTGTGCATTTGCACACAAGGCTCTCCATTTTGTACTGCCACCTTCCCTCACCTTGCCCTTTTGCCCTCCCTGTTTTCTCCACTACATTCTTTCTTCTTCCCTCCCCACCTCTCTCCTAGTTATCTATCTGTATTTGTTCTCTTTAGGACTTCTCACCCTTGGGATTTCCACTGCTGACCCAGTAAGTGTGTGTGTGGGGGGGCAGACTATGTATTCTTACCTTATTCCACCTCCCCCCTTGGCTAGATTAAATGCTTACCAATGTCATATTTAAACTGTTCACTGAGGATCTTAGCCCCCTCCTGGATGGATGCAGGCCGTCTCCCCTGTACAGGCCCCTATATCCCTCCAGGTGGGATCCCAGACTCCAATGAATCCAAATTCCTCTTCTCTGCACCATTTCCTCAACTATAAGTTGAAGTCCATGGTGCGGAGCCTCCTGTCAACCCCCTTGTCATGGACAGGTAGCACCTCCAAGAAGGTAACAGATTGTACTGTTTGCCTTAGACCTCTCCCCAATTTCCTGAATTCCTCCTGAACTGTTTCTGGCTCCTCCCTAGCCAGGTCAATTGTCCCCAAATAGACAATGACATCCAGCTCTCCCTCCCTCTCTGTCTCCCCAGTGATCCTTAGGAATCTCTCTCCATCCCTTCTAGCTATGGCACCGGGAAGGCACCTCACCACCCTCTCCTCATCCCTGCCTGTCCCCAACTGTATCCCACTTACTATCGAGTCTCTTACCAGGATTAATTTCCTCCTCCTCCGGGGTCCTCTGCTACCCCCTTGGGTCTCCACTATGGAGGACCTCCAAAGGGAACATCTTCCCCAGAACTGACAATGCTGTGTCTCTTTCAAAGAGAAAATGGTCCAGCCTATATAGAACAGAATACATGAGCATATAGTGCAGCAAGCAACAAATGGGGAGACACAACTGATGAATTTGTTCACCACACAATATAAATCCCATGGTGGTTGCTTAAATTGTTTACATGGTTTGCCATAACAGCAAATGTTACAATTCCCACAAACATAGAATTCACATGATTTAGTTGGTAACCAAGTACTTTTAAGTGAGGTTTAGTTCACTAAGGAACCCACTGTTTACTGACTTGTCCCTTAAATTAAGGGGATGTCTGAAACAAATATGAGGTTTGATACCCAAACTCATGCCAAATGCTGTATCTCCCTGTAAAATCTGCCAGTTATTGTGAATAAAGAACAGTTACATAAGAACTTATCACAACAGTAGATCTTTAAGAGAATCTCCTCCATTAGGCCACAGCTGTGGAACTGTAAGACATCAGTGTCAGGACCTCTCACAAGTGATTTGCTAAACCAGAGGCTGCTCGCAGTGATGTGCAGTGTCGACCTGTATATAACATGAGCAGCTCCAACACTTCTCATTTCCATGCTGGAGATAAGCTAGGATGGTCCCTTACCTTGAGGAACCAGGAGACTAAACCAGTACCAGGCAAACAAGGAGAGACATGGGACTGGAAATAGAATGCATGGAATAATGCTTTAGACACAGCATCTGTTATAACCCTCAGACGACAAAAGAGGGAAGGAGGGAGGGTATGGCATGGCCTAATGGAGGAGAATCTCTCAAAATCAAAGGCTCCTGATGTCTTCAGTTCTCTCACCACTGAGGCAGGATCAGCTCTCTCACAGCTGGCTTGATCGTCAAGTTGCAGGTCCAGGCCTTTCTCCAATGTGGAAGGAAGGGCTAGCATCTGGAGGACATTCTGGCAACCCTCAGGCTAGCAGGTTCTGCACTAAACTAAATTATTTTAATTCTACTGCAAAAAGTCAAACAACCCCTTCCAGGATGGAGGGGCTTAACTGGATCACCCGGCCCAGTTGCATGGCTGGGGGCCTGAGCCCCCACCCCTGTGGTGGGTTCCCGCTCAAATCTGGAATCTGCTGAAAAACAGTGTTTTATGGGGCTCTCCTGAGGCTCCCGATTGGCTGAAGCTATTGGTTGCTTTGCACCTGATTGGCTGGAAGGCTTGTCAATCAGGAAAATCAATTATTCATGAAGCCTCCTCGATGAACAGTTGGTGTGCTGTTTTGGCACCTGAAATTAGGTCCCTGTCCCCATGAACACTTGGTAGTTCTCCATGAGATTTGGCAAATGTCCCACAAGTCCTGGCTTTACAATCCTAGCTTTCTGATTGGCTGATTGGCTGAGGTTGCTTTGTAATGGCTACTGAACACAGTCCCTTAAGCAGAATCAGTACAGTCCCAAATAAAGTCCTGGTACAGCCAGAATAATTTAAATATTTGCCCGAATGCCCCACAGTTCAGTAGCCACTGGTGTGTCCTTTAAGTCACTGCCCAGGTTTAGCATTTCCTTCAGTCTGTTTGCCTGTCGCTGCTGCCAATATTTTAGCTCCCTTTGCAGCAGGCAGGCTGTTCTCTCTGAGTCCCAACATTATATTGGTGCAGCCAGGATTAGCTTTCCCTTTTAAACACTTTTCTCCCCAAACAAACACACACACACAGCAGTTACATTATTTATTTATTATACAGTTCTTTTTGTTCTCTGTGACTGCCAAAACACAAGTTCCCTGAGAGCAGAAGGGCCCTTATGACTATTCATTAGGGATCGGGGCTCTGGGCTCATTAATATTCATGAGCCCCAGTCCAAAATTGTTATGGATCTCGTTAAATATTTAATCAAGTGGGCTCTCAGGGCCCTTGGAGTGGTCACTGGGTCCCACTTACCACATGGGGATGCTGGGACCACTGAACTTTCTCCTGTTCAACCACAAATACAACGATTGGGAGATCAAAGGTGCCGCATTTTGCAGGTACAATCTCCAAGGCACCAGGGGTGCTGCACTAGCAGCGGGGAGGTGCAGTGGAGACTTGAGCCCCACAGGGTTGGATTAACACTGGGGCTGTGGCACAGGACTACAGGGGCACAGAAAGGACCGGGGGTAGAAAAGAAATATGCAGGCATTCTGGAGGTGCCTGGAGGAGAGCAAAATGGGAGCTACTGGGCACAAAGGTAAGCTCCCCAAATTGGTAAGGGGGGGTTACACATAAAAGGGTCCATATTCCAGGAAGCAGACCACAAAGTGAAAAGGTTCCATTTCAAGGAATGAGTATGTCTGCTAGAAGGTTTCCTAGCCACAAGCAGGACATCAGTCATCTTAGGGGAACCACAAAGCATGCAATGGCTTTGTTTTCAGGAGCCATGAATGCAGGTCTAGGGACTTCAAATCAGGATGGACCGGAGACCCACTGTCCTGTGACAACAGACCCCGACACAGAGGTAGAGGAATACGATGCCCCACTGCCAGATGGTATAGGAGTGGAAGCCATATCTGCTGAGGCTATAAAGGAGCAAGGAAGTTGAAAGGGGCACTCTCCACTCTTAGCTTGAGCAAGACCCTCTGTATCTAAAGGAATGGAGAGAAATGCATACAGGAATTTCCCTTTCCAAGAGAGGGACAATGCATTTCACCAGAAAACTCCAGGCCCTAGAGTAAGCAAGCAGAAACACAGGAGTTGTGTGTTGTGTGGGGACACAGAAAGGTCCAACTGTGGCTGACCCCATCTTGTGAAGAAGCCATTTACCACAGAGCTCAGCAGCTCCCATTTATGAACCAGGGACTGAGACCTGCTTAGCCTGTCTGTCAAGACATTTTGGAGACCTGGGAGAAATGTAGCTGACAGTTGAAGGTAGTGCCACGTCTTCCAGTACCACACTCTTGTTGCTTCCCTGCATAGGGGATAAGAATGAGTGCCTCCTTGTTTGTTTATGTAGTGCATGACACCAGCATTGTCCATCTGTATTAAGAGAACTGGAGCAGAGATGATTCTGAAATGACTGGAGGCTGTATAGGACAGCTCTCATTTCCAAGATATTTATCTGCAGTCCAGACTCCATTCTGTTCCAGGACTTTTGTAACTGGAAGAAGCCAAGATGAGCACCCAAACTAGAGCCTTTGGCATCCATGGTGAGGATCTGTACAGGAGCTGGTACAAGAAATAGAATGGTCTTCAGTAATTTGCTGCAGTCTATCCACCATAGTAGTGTCTGATGAGGCAATGACATTGCCAGAACCATTTGTTCCAACTCATCTGTCAGTGTGTCCCACTGTACACTGAATGTCCATTATGGGATTCTCATATGAAATCAAGTAAAGAGCACTGTCACTATTGCAGCAGCCATCAATCCCGGGAGATGTAGCATTGACTTGGCAGAGACATAGTGCTTCCTGTGAACTAAGAACACGTGAGCAATCAGGGTGTCTGCTCTGTCCTGAGACAGGAAGGCACATCCTTTTTCTGTGTCCAGTAGTACCCCAATGTTTTTCAGGCACTGGTATGGCATTAGCACAGACTTTGACACATTCACTGTGACCCCTAAAGCCTCGAATAGTTGTCTTGTTTGGGACAGGGTGTGAAGAACAGCTGCTCTGGAATTGACCTTCAGGAGCCAATCATCAAGATAAGGAAATACATAAAGCCCTTCCCTACAAAAGGGCTGCTGCAACCACTGCTAAGCATTTGGTAAAGATTCACAGTGCAGAGGATAAGAAAAAGGATAACACTTTTAACTGATAGTGCCTGCCCTCCAACACAAAGCAGAGGTATTGTCTGTGGCACTTTGTGATCCTGATGTGAAGGTATGCATCTGTCATGTCTAGGGAACAAAGCCAGCACCCTGTTTGCAAGAGGGGAATCAGGGCTTGCAGAAACACCATTCAAATCGTTTTGTACTCAATGTACAGACTGAGGTCCGATACAGGACATAGATCTCCTGTCCATTTTGGGACTAGGAAGTATCTGGAATTGAACCCTTTGTTCCTGTCTTAAGGAGGAACTGGTTCAATACCATGGCACATTTTGAAACAGGGTCTGGACTTCCTCTTTTAGAATAGACAAGTGGCTCAGAGGATAAGAGGAAGGGGATGGAGGATTGTATGGAGGGATTTGTATTCATTCCAGAGCATGCCCCATGGCTATTATCTCCAGAAGCCACTCATCTGTAGTGATCTACCTCCATTGCTTCAAATGCAGGGAGATCCTTCCCCCAATACTCACCCCTGGAGGTAATAGCTGATGGAGGGAGAGGCGGAAAAGAGCTGGGTAAAATCAGGGTGGCAGGGCCACTAGAATCGATTCCTTTGCATGGTCACCAGTTGAGGGGACCTGGGAGGTGATCACCACTTCTGCCATGGTCCTGCTGAGGATACCTCTAGCAGCAGGCCTATGGAAAGATCCCCTACCATGTCCTCTGGTGGGTGTTAGGTACGGGGATTTAACAGACCTTAAAGTCATCTTAGAGGACTGAAGGCCACAAAGTGCATCTTCAACATCAGTTTAATAAAGTTTGGAGCCCTTGAAAGGATCATTCAAAACAGCTTGCTGCACATCAGTAGCAAAACCAGCTACTCTGAGCCAGACATAACCCCTAATGCAAATACCAGAGGCCACAGTCCTGGAAGACGCATCAGACACATCAAAAATGAAACGAAGCAGATGTCTACCAACTTCAGCACCTGCTGACTGGGTTTTGAGCAAGTCAGTTTTGGAAGGGCCATCAGATAAAGCCTGAGCTGCAGTACATGCAGCTTTCCAGAAGCTGTTATCATATTTTATTATATGGCCTGCTAATTTGCAATCATTAGGTTCAAGGATGCAGAAGAATTAGTACACTTGCCCATAACATCCAGCCTCCTAGATTGTTTATCTGGAGGCAAAGTACTCATGTGCCTAGGGGCTTTAGAGCAATTATGAACAGCCATAATGACCACAGAGTCAGTTTTAGGCTGAGAAGTATAGTAAGGCTTAGCAGACGGAGCAGGGTACTGCTTATCAGCCTTCCTTGAAACTACAGGCAGGGTACTGGAGCTATGCCATGCAGCAAAGATAGCATCCGCTATTGTAGGAGACAAAGGAGGTATTATAACGGAAGGTGTGCAAGGGATCTCCAAAAATTCCATAAGATTCCTTTCCATGGAATCTTCCTGTTCTAAAGCAAGGCTCATGGCAGACTGCACCTGCTGGAGAATAGCCTAAAAAAAAAGATCCTCTGAGAGAGATCTGGGTGCATAAACCACAGAGTCCTTGCTGCAGGATGACAGGGTGGAGCTGGAAGGCAGATTCCCTTCTTCACACTGCCCCTCTCTCTCATATTCCTCCTCTAAACCCCACCTCAATGTTCATGAGGTCAGGATTATATTCAACCTCATCATTGTCATCACCAACAATGACGGGAGCCACAGAAGGAACTGGTTACACTGGAGTTGGCTGAGAAGGAGAAATCAGTGACATGCATGAAGAAGCCTTTGATGAAGGTCCTCATACAGGTGGCCCTGTTGACAACAGAGCTACTGTCTGCAGCAGCGATAGTAGCAGATGTCATAACATATCAGAAAATGATGCTAGCAGAGCCTGGGAGTTGACAGCACCCTGAAAAGTGTCAGGGACTACCTACGTCAAAGGGCCAGAGCACAACGATGGTGGTGGTGACTTACCATCTGTAGTAGGTATGTCAGTGCCTTAGCCAAGCCTAGATCTTGGTGTCTCAATGACAGTAAAAGGCACTTTTGTTAATGCCGCTGGAGCAGGTATTGATGAGGATGTACCTGTTTTCAACAGTGACCTGGACCTTGCTGATGAAGCAAACTTGTCTTTGTGCTTATGCTTATGGCTAGAAGAAGAGGAGGAGGCCCAAGATGACGACTGTTCCTTATCTTTATCTTTCAATGTCAAAGACTATTTCTCAGTTGACAGAAAGGAAGAAGCAGGCCTGGAACCTGTAGCCTTTTCCATGGCTTATAATGCTTCTTGAATGAGAAAGGTATCTAAGGCCTTCTGATGGTGTCACTTTGTAGCCTGGTTGAAACTCTGGTAAATTTTGCAGGCCCTCACATTGTGAGAAAGGCCTGAACAACACATACAGATTGGGTGAGTGATGTCCTTGTAGATTTTGCAGCTGCAGTAATAATAATGGAACAAAGGTTCTTTGTCTTTTGGAGGCATACATAGGTGACTATGGAAAAATTACTTAAAGAAAATAAATAGCAACAGCTATTCTGACACTGTTTCTCTTCAACAGGTCAGTTGAGAATGATCGATGGTGGGAGAAAGAACTGAAGAGTGTTGGAACCACCCATGTTATGTGTATGTTGATGCAGCATATCATTGTAGGAGGCCCCCAGCTAACAAAAAGTGTAAACTGGTCCTGATGCTGATGGCTTACAGTTCCAAAGGTGTGACCTAATGGAGGAGATATCGTCAATGAATATGGCTAGCTGCTGAATTATATTCAATTAAAAGCATTAACAGAATGCCATTATTTTTACCCTTCTCTTTGTGAGTCAAAAGGTTGCCTCTGCTGTATCAATTGCCAGCACTTTTTGCTTGCTCTCCTTCAGATGGGCACTGCTATACCCCCTCTCCTTGAAACAGGTTCCCACATTCTCTGCGTGTTGTTCCCAAACAGTGGGATCACTACAGTTCCTTTTCACCCTGAGGTATTGTCCAAATGGTATAGATGTTTTTAGTGACCAGGGATGGGTGCTGTCTTCTGGTAACAGCAAATTTGTCACTGTTGATTTGCAAAATCCCTTCATCTGGACAAATTCCTCAGCGTTTGCCAAGAGTGTAAGATCAAAGAAATTAACTTCTCTCGCATCAGTAGTTGAGGTAAACCTTAAACTAAGTTCACTGCAGTTGAGCCAATTCAGAAATTTAGTAGCTTTCACTTTGTCTCCCTTCCAGACACATAACACATCATCCATGTAATGGAACCACAATATGATACTGTCTGAAAATGACTAATTATTGGAGAATACTGTTATCTCCTCCCACAACCCAAGAAACAAATTGGCACATGTTGAGTCCATGCTGGTCCCCATTGCATTGCCACAACAGTGTAAATCACGAGATCCATTAAACTCAATTAATAATTACAGGAGAAAGAGTTAGAAAAGGGAAAGCAGTCCTAAACATAGACAAGGCTCCAAGGCCAGATAGGATGCACCTGAGAGGGCTCAGAGAACTGGCGTCAGAGATTGCAAAACCCCTGGCAGGGCTATTCAGCAGCTCATTACAGTTTGGGGTGATTCAGAGAAATTGGAGGATAGAGGACATGGTGCCACTCCACAAGTAAGGAGAGGAACCGGGAAATTACAGGTCCAACAGCTTTGCCTCAATTGTAGGTAACCTGATGGAGACACTAATCAAGGAGCACGCAGTGGACTACCTGGAGAGAAATGGACTTTAGGATAGTAAGCAGCATGGATTTGTGGCAGGGAGAACTTGTCAGACCGGCCTGATAGTATTCTTTGACTGTGTAACAAGGGTGATGGAGAAGGGATAAGCAGTATTTTTTATTTATTTATTTGAGATATTGGAATTACAAACCTTTGAGTCAGAGACTCCTTTAGAAAGGCTCCACATCAAAAACTGAGCAGTAGTAACAACGGAGCAAAAAGACATTATAGACTTACAGGTATGTTACAAAATAAGCAGTGTAACAATAGTTGAAAAACAGTCAGTAGATTTACTCAGTTTCGACTTCTGCATGGCAGTTTACTCTATGCCACACAGAAGGTTGTTGAAGAAATTACAGGATCTGGGAGCAGCAAAGGACGTAGTTACTAGATGGGTGGGAAGTTGGTTATGGAGGAGACAGTAGAGGGTTGGATTGGGGAAAGGGCAGTCAAGAGTGGGGTAATGCAGGAGTCATTCCTAGGACCAGTCCTTTTCACAGGGCTCATCAGCAACAAAGGAGGACTACAGGGCAAAATGTGTTTTTTTGCAGATGACACTAAGCTCTGTGGCAGGGTAGACAGGGAGGCATAAGGGAGTTGCAGAGGACCTGTGAAAGTTAGAGAGATTATCCAAGGTCTGGCTGTTAAAATTCAGTGCCAAAAAATGCAAGGAGATGCAAAATAGGGAACAAGAATCTCAGGAAGGAATACTGGATGGAAGGGGTTAAACTGGCAACTACTGCAGAGGAAAGGGACTTGGTGATCATCATAAGTGACTCCCTAAAACAAACTAGCTAAGTAACAAGGCCTACAGTAAGACAACCAGAATGTTGGTGTGTATTGGAAAGGATTTTATTAGCAGAAGGAAATAGGTAATACTACCTTTCTATAGATTATTGGTGAGACCCCATCTGAAATACTGTGCCCAGTTCTGGAGTCCTCACCTGAGGAAAGACAGAGACCAGTTGGAGACGGTGCAGCATAGAGTATTTAAAATTAGTCAGGGCCAACAGGGCAGAATCTATTAGGATCAGCTGAGGGCACTGAATATATATACTCACTGGAGGCCTGAAGTGAGAGGGGTGACATGATAGAGGCCTTTGACTTCCTGAAAGGAATAAACAAGGCAAACTGTGAGAACCAATTTAGCAGGAATGGTGGTTCAAAAACAAGGGGACATGCAAGTAAGCTGGTGGTGGGGGGAGGGATCGAGGAAGCTAGCAAGAAAGTTTTGCTTTTCAGAAAGAATGGTTGAGTCATGGAACAGCCTACCAGCAGAGGTGGTGGGTAAAAAAAACATTAATGGGTTCAAGCATAGCTGGCAAAGAGGAAAGGGCTTAGAAATTACTCAGGGAGGTAGCAGTAAAGCAGGGGAAGCAAGGCCAAAACACTGTCTAGGCAACAGGTCACAGGGTAAATTAGGGTAAAACTGGTTAGACTGGATGGACTAATGGTCTTTTTCTGCTGACATTGTCTATGTTTCTATATTTGTGTTACCATAAGGTCCAAGCGCAGTTTCTCTAGAGGTCTAAACCATGTCTCAGTGTTCATATAAGGAAGCAGGTGGGCTCCGACATCCTGCTTCCCTCCATCGACTTTGAAGACACATTATACAGTACCTCTGTACAAACAAAACAACTCTGCTGACCCTGGATCATTTGTACATGTTGTCCGGGTTCATCCTGTCTTGTGGATGGTTTACCCATCATCATCTGTTGTATGACCAGCTTAACTGGCCAAGCCACTCAAGCAAGCATGACTTCTACTGGCTTTTGTTGTTGTACAGCTGTGCACAAGGAAAAGACCCTGACTGTCTCCTAGCTCACCTCGCACAGTTGATCAGTGCCTGCTCACTCCTTTCAAAAGCAGTCCTTCTCAGTTCCTAAGATGAAGTGTGACTTCAGTAGAAAGGCCTTTACATTTTCAGCACCAAACAACTGGAACATTCTCACTCTCCAGCTGAGAATGCTTCTAGCTTGTAAGTCAAGTTTTCCCAGGCACCTTAGAAAACCCCCATATTTGTTTTTGGTCCAGATTTCCCCCTTCCCAACCATGATTATGTTGCATCACAATGTTCATGCTCCAATTGTGATCTGACCCAACTTTGTTAGCTTGCTATGATTACTATTTAGATGCACTTACCAATGCAATTACCGCGTGTTTCGGTTTTGTAGCCCACACAGGTTTTTAAGAACATGTTGAATAAATTGTATAGGGAAGGAGAATGTAGAAAACAGAAATAACTCTATGGTTATATGCGAGCATTATGGACGCAAGTCTAACTGGCTCTGAAAAATTCCTATGGTTCCTATCATTCTCTGGAACCCCAGTGAAAACAAAATGCTGCATCTCATGGGGGTTATCCCAGTTGGAGTAAGTTCAAATAAATAAATCAGCTTTCACAATGTGATTACATCAAAATAACCTTGTGCTGCTCTTACACCTGCAGCTGAAAGTAAACAAAATAGGTAAGTCTTCAAACAAAAAGCTGATTTTAAAGTAGAGCTGTACAAACCTCTCAAAGTTCAGTCTTCTGAGCATGGACTGTCGAACCAGATAAACTTCACCAAAGTTCAATCCATATCGATTAAGTTTGCCCTAGTATGGCTGTAGAGATATCATGTGATTAGTGATGTGCCAAAGTTTCATTTCACTGGTGAAATTCCCATGAAATCAGCAATTTTGCCACTTGAAATATTTTGCGAAATCAGAGCATTTTGTGAAAATTTTCACGGATGCGAAATTGCAAGAATTTCACCCGTGAAATGTGATATTCTGCCCAGAATGGTGGAATTTCATTCTTAAATGGTGGAATTACGCCATTGCCCTGGCAAGTAGCATACACCCCCACCACCTGGCTCCCTGATTGATCCTCTTTGCAATCTAGAGACCCACCCAGAATGTTTTTATTTTTGTTTTAATCATTTTCCCTGGTGGCCTAGTGAATCCCGTTCCCTCCATCCCCTCGATCGATCCCCTTCCCAATCTCAAAACAGACCCAGTATGACTTTTTAATTTTTTAAATAATTTTCCCTGGTGGTCTAGTGAACCCCCCTCCCTCCCTATCCCTGATCGATCCTCTTCCCAATCCCTAGACCCACCCAGTATGTTTTTTATTTTTTATTTTTTTTTATAATTTTCCCTGGCGGTCTACTGAACCCTTCCTCCCTACAGTCCCTGATCGATCCCCCATCCCAGTATGCTTTTTTAACATAATCCCTGGTAGTCTAGTGGCCCCTCACCCCCCCATCTCAGCAGCTGTCTAACCCTGCTCCCTTCCCCATCCTGAAACAGAGCGGGCCACTGGCACAGCCCTCTGCTGTCCTCCACGGCCAGCAGCCTGCTGAGATGATCATGTGAATGAATGAGTGTGCATGGAACGATGTTTTGTAGTCACATACCATGTCTCCTGCCAATCCAAATCTTCCATACATTGCACTAGGTTTATGAGGATGCAGTCATTCTGCTCTCACTTCCGCCACAGCACTCCTCTAGCCCTGAGTGGAAGGGCAATTTCCCTCACATGGGAGCTCATAGTGCTCTGGCATTGCTACTGCGTTGGACCCACTGAACTCCTGTGAGAGCTCCAAAAACCTTTACCCACATGTGGTATCCACTGAGCCTCAAAGACTCCCTCCATATGCAGTAGCTGTACAAAACTGACATATGCATTTTCAGGACAATTTTTTTGGTGTTAAATAAGGTTTTCAACTAAAGAAATATTGCACAAAACATCTCTATCTGTACGGGAGGAAAACATGCAGAGTTGTTACATGTGGCAGCATCTCATGGAGCATAGTTGTGTTGGAAACTGATCATACCAAACAAAAATCTGTTCAGGGAACTCTGGGTGATCACATACCCCCATGATGCTAAACAACCAGATCGACTTCTTTACTAAAGCATCTGGTTAACTCAAGCTCATCGATGTCCAAAGAACATTAGTTCATTGTAAAAACTTTTTTTTTATTGTGGTATGAGGCACTCGTAACACAGTGTTTATTTTTTTAAATTAAATGTTTGCATTTGACTAAGTCAGAGTTCTAACTGAGCATGTTTAGCATTATTTGGAAATATTAGGACTTACCCATATGGGAAAAAGCAATAATTTATAAAATCAGACTTTGTTCTTTAACAACTGTCTGGAAGCGTTTGTATAGTGTGCTGCAAGTTATGAAAAATTTTCTTCAGACACTCCATGTGCCACATAAAGCATAGGGCAATGTCATGTTAAGTGTAAAGCCTGTAGATAGTGGCTACCTTAAAGGACAAATAAACAGACATTTTTATTCAGTGTGTATTTGACTCACCTTTGTGTAAAAATGTACAGCATTTGCTGCTGTTGTTTGCTGTGTGGAGTTCAAATTTGTTAATTTCTTTTCCTTTTTTTAGAATTGGGCTTTATATTTTATTGTTGTTGGGAGCCTGTCTATAACTCCGCGCTAATGTGGAATCTCCGGTTGCGAGTCCCGCGCATGCGCTTTGCGAGACGATGACGTAATTGTAGCGTGACTTGAATGGGAGGACGCAGTGCAGGTATTGCCGCGATGGATGTTCCTGACCTTAGTGAGGACTTTGATTTGTTGGCTGTTGCTCAACCATACATGTTTGAGCCTCTGCAGTCTGAAGTTTCGGCAGATGCTGCTGCTGCCGATGAAAGTACTTCCAAAGAGGAAACAGACAGCTCTGAAGTAGCTGCGGGTGGCCTGACTATTGAAGAACCAAGCCAATGGTAGGTGAATGACTGCTTCGGCTATCCATGCCTTACTGTTCATGGCAGTACACATTTTTTTTATTTATCTGAATGATTAGGGTCTGTGATGTTATGTGCAAGCATGTATTTCAGTGATGGTAGAGTTGATTCAGAAAGCAGCTGTAATGGCAACCATGTGGGCTGCAATGGTTATAGCCCCCTTATGTGTCTCCTTATGTGTCAGTTTCCCATAAGTGCAAGTTCACATCAGGAATGTCATTCTTTCATATCCCACCTCACAGCAGTACCCTCACATATGCAGTATATGTTTTGATTATGGTGAAGAATGCATGTAGACTTTATTCGTGTTGGTGTACTGCATAGCATAGGGGCACAATGCCAACACATTTAATTAATGTTCATGGTATGTGTGCAATGATTTTATTCATTGTGCCTATGATTTGTATAGACGTCCTGTTCATTTTGTTCCTGTTAGGATGAACTATGTAATTCCACAAGTTACTTAGCCTGTGTTTCTCTTTCCATTTATTTCATGTAAGGAAACACCTGATACAAAGTCTTGTAGTTGTTGTTTCTTATTGTGGCACCCCTGTGTTTTCATTGCACATTGACCATTCACATTCATTTACATGTGTTCACATTGTTTACCTATGGAATGCAATGCCATCTCCTAACAGTGCATTGATGTTCACAGTGTTACCTAGTACTCCATATTTACCATGTGCCCCTGTTACATATATGTGGAAATTCTCAAATGAGATGCGCTCATTGCCTTGCATCTGTACCAGACCCCTGAGATGTGCCTACACAAAACTATGGTATTCACAGAGTATGGGCCAGAAGATGCCCCTCGGTGCATCCGCACTGTGCATACCACGATTGTGCCCATCTCTAGATGCAGCGGTGCATCCCCGGTCATGTTGGGAAGATGTTTGTATTCACAACCCCAGACATGCAAATGGGCCAATTAGGCATGCAAGGCTCAATGTGGCCATTTGCATGTTATTATGGCCCATTTGCATTTGCCTAGCAGGGATGTGCTTGGCCGAATGCATCATGCTCCCTGCAAGGGCAGAATGCACCAAACATCCCCCTTCCGGCCTGTATTCCATTTGGTGATACACAAGCACAAACCACTCCCTGGTAGTCTAGTGGTTGAAGCACCAGGGAGCCATTATATGTGTGTTTGAATAAACTGTTCATCATGCTTTTTCATTTGTTCTATGTGAATCTCCTTATTTTGTGTTCTTTAGTATAGTGGTCCCCCTTCCTGCTCATATTCCCTTCTGTACGAAATTAAGAACAGCTAACCAATATCTGATACTCTAGTGGACCCCCTCCCTGCCCGTAGTCCAGTAATAGTAATATACTGTAAATACTCCATGGTACAGTAGTGCCCCCCACCCCTGCCGTAGGCCAGTTCACCCACCCATGTAGGCAACACAAAGTCATTCACCACGATGTGACTGACAGTTTACGTTACACATTGACAGCCCATTGGTTGACAGCCATACTATATGCTGTCATTCACTGAAAGCTTAGTTGGCAGGCAGCTGAGGATGACTGAGGGTGGGTTTTGCTGGGCACCTACAGACATCCACTGCTGGGACGTGGAAGTGGGGTGGGGTGGGGTTGCCTACATGGGTGGGGTAGTGTGGGGGGGCACTTGACCATCAGGGATTGAGTGTTGTAATTGTTGCAGTGATGTGGTGTGGACAGGGAGGGGGACACCACTGAGGACTGTTGCTATTGAGTTACATGAAGCAGGATATGGCACGGGGGGGCATCTTTAGTACGGTGCTACAGGCAGGACTGGACACTGTACTGCCATGGTAACCAGGCAGCCATACTGCTGTCTCCAGTACATCAGCCTGCCTGTGACAGTTAAGACAGTTAAGTCTACATTTTTAGACTTATGTTTTTGGGGTGCATCTTCGGACATGCTCTGAAGATGCGCCTTCATGGTGGGTTGTGAATTGTGGTGCACCTCCAAAAGTAATCGGCATCTGTTAATCCTGTCCATCACATGTATAAGTCTATCCTGTTTTCTCTATAATATCACCATATCATTCCATTCCATTCCATTCTTCCTCCAACCTTGCTTTGAATAAACCCTTGACAGAGCTTCATACTGTGATCCCTTATAGTACAATTTCATGTCAGGTAGAAACTGTCAGTCATCTGCACATGTATGCCATGGAGGTTATTGAAATGTTATATCATGGCACCCCTTGGACACAGTGATCTAAGTAATCCTTATTACTGCGTCCACCACTGACATTGTGTGCAGATGTCACTACCATGTATGTTTGATTCGTCATGAGAGTTTTTTGAACTGAATGTCCCAGCTCAGGTGTAACAGTATGAATGGCACATGTCACTTGAGGTCTCAGTAAAATTTTTATATAATGTATTCATGGTCTGTCACATTCTGCTGTTGATACCTTGGTCTATACACACCTTGCTCGCTGTATGTCACATGGCCTACTTTCATTCCAAATGTTTCAGTTTGTCATGGTCAAGTGTCACAGCAGCAATGATCATGCAGTACAACGGCATGTATGGCATTCATGTTTACATGTGGTGCTAATGCGCACAAGACTTCCATATCCGGTTGACAGTTATATGTTGTGTGTACCCAGAACAGTGTTTAGTGCAATACATTTTGATGCAGTAATTGGACACTGAAATATGATGTCATTCATTTTTGACTATCAGTACTGTACCCTAATACATCTCACCTTTGGTTTTGCAGGTGCCAGTGTGGCAACTGTTCTAGAATGGAGACATTGGTGGAGTGCATTTGCTGCCATGAGGTGACTGCTGTGATGGCCAAATGTGAAGAGGAAGAGGTTGCCTGCATCACTGAACTGGATTGCTTCAGGGAGAATTGCCTCAGCCGAAACATGATTCTGGTATCGTATTATGAATATGAATTTATGGAGGGACCACTAGATGATGCCATTCCTCTGAACGAGTGAGTATATGAATTTATTACATTTTTAATTTTTTCCCTATATATATTTTGTAAGCAATAACCCACGACAGGATGTGTGGTTACTGGGGATTAATCAACACCTCTGATGCATTGTGAGGTGTTGATTAATCCCCTATAATCACACACTCTGTCATGGGTTACTGTGTTTATAACATGGGCCATATGTAGAGAGAAATGGAACAAATGTGGAATTATAGTCAGAAAATGTTAGAACTATTTTGTGTTGTTCCACTATTTCTGGCTGCAGTACCACAGTTTTTGGTTTTCTGCCACAGTACAACCACCTAAAATAGCTCTACTAACATTACTTAATGGTAAACAGGCCTACTACTGTAAATCAAGCAGCAGGTGGATCTTTTTATTGTGCTTTTAATGTGTTCCTGCTGTCTCTTTCCCTCATTTTTATTATCTCCCTGTGCTTTTTACAGGTGCAGGAACACTGCACATACCCACAGTCTCTCTACAGAGGGAGGGGGGACAGAAACACACATACAGAGCTGCAAGATACCCGTTCATGCTCTGGCTTGCTTCAGACACAGTACAGGTAACCTGTAAGACTGATCTCACTTTCTCAGTCTCCCTTGCTGCAACTGGCAATTTGATGTTTGTGTTTCTTTAACATCGGATCGTTCTTTCCTGCCGATTGGCCCAGACTTCCGGCGACTGCACACACACTTATTTCAACATGGCTTCATACATTGTCACACAGTGACTCACCATTTCTGCCACTCGCTCGCTCTTGTTCGTCGTTGCTGCCATGGAGAACAGTGTGTACCTCTGCATGCCGGGTGACTGGGAAAAACACATGGTGATACATAACTTTGCAGCCCTCCTTCCAGTCACTCTGTTGTCTGCTTCTCCATCTTCAAACCTCCATTCAGTAATGTCAGCAATACAGGCAGGTGACTGCACCCTACTTTGGAGAGGATACTCAGCTCTCTCTTCTCATTACCACACACCCTAATTGTGATTGCACCCCAGCTACCTAGGTTGTTATCAAACCTTGGTTGATGGTGGTCTCAAGCGATGAAGCATCATTTACCTAAATGCTTTGTGATATTGGCCTTTTTCTTTACTTTGTATGTAGGACCAGGAGTCCCTCTGACCTACATCCAACCCAATGTGTCCCATGATACAACCACCCCCCCACCACAACAACCACCATTTAGCCACAGTTATGAGCCACCTGCTTGTTGCTGCTTTATGTAAGCTCAGCAACCAGTTTTGTTTTGTTGGAACCTTGTTTGAGTCCTCTGCATTACCCAATGCCCTCTATTGATCACTGCCTCTGTACTGCGTCAGTTTGGTATTGCTTGCTCTTCCACCCATAGTCACTACAGCATTGTTGAAAAGACGACCTTCACTGAAACAGTATGCAAACTGCCCATTAGAATGTGAAGCATCCCTTACATGTCCTTCAGTCTCGTTACCCCATGTCAGTAGATAACCCTGTAGTTCATGACTGAAGCAGAAGCGTTACTGCAGTTGCTTTGTTCCTTGCCAACATCATTATAATTTTCAATCCTTATTGGTCTACTCACCAAATGTTAAATTGAGTATGTTGAAAAAATTGACCTATATCTTCAACAACGTCATATTTTTTAATTATTGTTTTCTTAGATATACCGATGTATACTTTATGAAGATTGTGAATTATAGATGTTGTTGTAATACTCTAGGTGATTGTAGAACTCATATGAACAAACAAGCACACAAAACTGCCAGCAAATAAAGTCATTAATTAACCTGCTGGAGAAGGTCCAGAGGAGGGCTACAAAGATGATAGTGGGTCAGAAGGGTAGGGCATATGAGGAGAGGTTGAGGGCACTGAACATGCACTCACTGGAAGACAGGAGAGAGAGAGAGAGTGAGAAAGGGAGAAAAAACATGATTGGGACCTTCAAGTACTTGAAAGGGATAGATAAATAAGGTAGATAAGGAGTCTCTTTAAGCTGAGTGTCAACCATAACACTAGGGGGCACAGTCATAAGCTGGAGGATGGGAGGTTTAGGAGGGAGGTCAGGTAGCACTTCTTCACAGAGAGGGTGGCGGACACTTGGAATGCGCTGCTGGAAGAGGTGATCTCATTGAAGACAGTGGAGAGCTTTAACAGAGACTGGGATAGGCATAGGGAGAAGGTAAGGATCATGTGTAGGGAGGATGGGAGGAGTGGGGAAGGAGGGCAGGGACAGTAGTTCAAACTGTGGACGCTGCAATACAAGCAGACTAGACAGACCAAATTACCTTCTTCTGCTGGCTTCTTCGTATGTTCATATTAATGTTAATTCTAGTGTGCCCTATTGAGGGGCTTGTGGCCTTATATTGTAGCTTGCAATTCCTAAAATTCCAATCCATCCCTATGTTATCCTTTACCCCCAATTTGGAAACTGTCCAATGTCATAATGAATAGCACTTCTAGATGCAACAGGTACCACATAATCACCACCCCTTATGTAAGAAAGTGGATTAACATTTGCCTCTGAAACTTTCACCTTTATGAACATGGATGTGTTCAAAAGTGCTTCCTGACCTCCCTCCTAAATTTCCCTCCCTCTTGTTGAACACTGTGCCCCCATTGTGTTCGGGTTGTAACTCAAGTTTCACCAGTGTCTGTATCTCAGCAGGTAGCACAGTTGCCTCTGAGGCTGGTTGAGCAGAGTCTTGTCAGAGGGCCATGAGTTCAATTCCTACACATGACACTTGGGTTGTGAGATGGCTGTGGGTTCCATTCCCACACATCACAATATTCACATTGTAATGCAGCATGAGGGTGATGCTGAACTTCTGTTGTGCCGTCTTTGGATGACACATTAAACGGAGGTCCCATATGCATGTTCTGGTGGTAGTTCAGGTGGGTGTTAAAGATACCATGGCACTTACCGAAAAGAATCTGATAATTTGCCCAGTGTCATGGCCAGATATCCCCCATTCTCCAACAGCGTCATCTAGTTCAAGGACGGTTGGCATTCATCTGAGTGGGGGGGTTAATTGTGAAGGGGGGTGGTGCAGCAGCTAAAAAAAGGTAGGTGCTAACTGCACACTCCAGCAGATTTGAAAGGCTGTGTGACCTGTTTCTGCTGTCAAGTAGTAAGTAAGTAAGTTATGTAAAGGGATTGTCGTTATCCACCTTTGTTATTCCTTTCAAGTACTTGAAGGACCCAATCATGTCCCCTCTGTGTTTCCCTCTACTACCTCACAGGTCATGACTATCCTTTATTGGTAGTTTCTCATCATTTAACCGCTGTAGTCCAGTCTTCTTGTGTCATGTTCACTCAATGTATGTTTCTTATTTACGCCATAGAGGTCATTTCACTTTGTGGCATATTGCAAATTTGTGTGGTGGATCTGGCACAGGCTTGGAAGACGTAATTGAAGAGCCCTGCCTTCCTGTGTCACATCTGCAATTGGGGCTGCGTTCCCATCAGAAGAGTATACAGGGTTCAAAGAACCACGCCATGCTGCTGAGGACTAACTGTTATCAAAATACATGTTATTAGTTTGTTATACATTGTAATGTAACATTCAGTTTATTGTTAAACTTGGGTCAAAGAGCTAATGATATTATGTGTTGTGTTGCATAGCAGACCAAATTATACTACTGTTTTGTTGTAGACAACAAATCCATTTAATAAGGTTAGTGATCACAAAGAAGGCCACAGCCACTGTTACAATGAATGAGCACGTACCCTGAGCATGGCAACATGCTTATTCATGACAGCTCATTTGTGCATCCAGCTGCTGGGGATTATTGAGTGCTGTGCTTTTTGGCCAATACTGGTCATGGTGGTGGTTTGAGCCAGGTGTTGGGAGGACTATGGGGGGGCAATACATCCAAGGGTTATGTTGCACTGTACAGCCTATTGTGCGAGTGGTGGCGGATGGCATAAGATCAGTGATTGTTGATGTTGGGGGGAGGGGGCCGCTGCAGAACAGAAACCACTGTACCATTGCTGGTACCGGAACTCAGCTGGTGAGCTGTGGGACACAGGACATCATGGTGTCCATACCTCATACTGCATGCTGCCTATCTGCAGGATTCTGATTTCTTTTTTTGCAAGCTGACTTTGTAGGCTTCTATGTTAGCCCGACTTTGTTTCATGGTCAGTTTTTTCACACCATGTTACTTGCCGGATCCAATGACTGTTGTAATGGTTACTTGCACAACTGAATCCAGTCATATTCTGCTGGCCATCCTATTATGACAGTTGCATACAGTTAGCCTGATGGTTTACATTTCATTTTACACAGATTACACAGAAATTTGATGGCAGAAAATGACGGCATTGTCCCATTTAGTCTGCCCTATTACATACTTCCTTGCATCCTGCCCCTTTATACTGGCTCTGGACTTTCTCCCCTCCTCCCAACCACACGTCTGTCCCATGCTGTCTTGCATTCCTCCACCATTGTGGATCCAACCACCTCCTCCGGCAGTCTGTTCCAGGCCTCCACCAATCTCTCCATGAAGAAGTGCCCTCTGACACTGCCTCTATATTACCCACCTTCCAATTTGAGGCTATGCCCGCTCGTATTTGCTCCATCTGTCTTTTTGAACAAGCTCCCCTCCATAACTGTATTTATCCCTTTTAAGTACTTAAAAGTCTCAATCATGTTCCTCCTCTACCTTCTAGGTTCTAATGGATACAGATTCCGCTCCCTCCACCTCTGCTCATATGGTTTCCCTCGCATCCCTCACAACATTTTAGTTGCTGTTCTCTGAATCCACTCCATCATCTCAACATCCCTCCGTAGATGCAGTCTACAGAACTGCATGCCATATTCCAGGTGCGGCCTCACCATAGTTCTGTACAGTGGCAGTAGCACCTCCCTTCTTCTGCTGGTAAAGCCCCTTGCAATGCAGGCAAGTATAACATTTCCCTTCCCCACTGCTTTACTACACTGGTTCCCTATCCTCCCCATTCAACCCCTCCCTGTTGTCTCTAGGTTCCCTCATTTCTACTTTGTCCGTTTTACTCTTCAACACAACTGCCCCTTCATGGCTCAGATGCAGTCTATCAAGGGCAAACAACCCCTCTTCTTCCCACGTTGAACCCCAGTTACCTATCAAAATGAACCCCATCTGCCCACTCCTCCCATCCTTCTTTTTCCAAACCCTTGTCTCCTCCATATGTGCACCTAACCCCCTGGTGGAACCCTCCAATTCCTCTCCCTCCTTTCCCAGCTGGTACTGTCCATGCTGCTCCACCTCATTGACTGTCAGATTCCATCGACCTCCTCTGCTTCCAATCACAGCACCCTCACTCCCTCAGTACTCTCCCATACTGTTTTCACCACCAACAGTGGTGGACCGCCTTCCACTGTACTGCGCCTCCATCTGCACTTCTCTTCCCTCTGGTCATGCTGCCTTTGCTGCCGATGCAGTGAACTCTCCTGCCTCACTTCCTAACAGTGGCCTGAAATGGCCCCATTTCAGCCCACCAGCCACTGATGCAGCCAATGTCCTCTTCTTGCCGCCAACTGTGGTATGAAAAACCATCCAGCAGCGCGCCCAAAAGTGATTTGTAGAGACATGGTTACCAGTTACATAATATTTACTAATCACATATAAAGTGGTGATCATTTATTATCTTTATAGTTACTAGACAGACACAGTGAGTTGATTTTCAATGAAAAAGATTGCACTAATTATGGTTACCATCTAAAACTGTATGTTGTTAACAGGCACTGTAATCATTGAACTGTCTTTGTTACTATTGTATTGTTCCACTGTGTGATTTGACTTTGAACATAAGACATGTTGATTATCTTGTCCCTTTAATGATCAAGTGTACATTTTTGTGTGTTAATTGTCAACAAATAATACAGTTGCTGTACTCATCTGTATCTAAATCAGCATAAGTACTAAGTCTAAGAAACTGTATCAGTGACAAGTGTAATCGTATTTTAATGTGCCTTTAGAAAGAATAAAAAGTTAGTACAATGGTTTTGGTCACACTCAAAGAACACTGTGATGAGTCCAGCCCTGTGGTGCTGAGTGTTGAGGTGCTGGATGCCACACCTTGTGCCATGCTGGTGACCCGGGTTTGGGAATGAGCCGGGGTCACCAGTGGTCAGCAGGGGAGGGAGAGGATCGAGCAACCAGAGGACTGATCTCCTCTCTCAGGGAGGATTTCAGGGTCAGCCCGGCATTGCAGCGGTCCTCGGTGGATACCGGAGGCACTGCAACACGCAGGGCTCACAAGTAGGGGAAGACGTCAGTTGGCTGCCTTCCGGATGTGGGTGGGAACATCTAATTGCTTCCATCACCTCCCCCCACAAATCATTGATACAGTTCATATTCAGCAACAGCAGAGAGCACCACAGATAATATCACATTCCCAATAGGGGGGTGAGGGTGAGAAGAGACAAGCACATTGCTAATGGCAGCACCCCCTACTGGCAACAGCAGCACCCTATACAGGCAACTATGCCAGAGGAACTACTTTACAACAAAACTGACTTGCAAGTTCTTTTTAATGTTTTTTATTTTTATTTTTTTAAATATAACATAAAACTGTTAACTATAGCCCATTTTCTAACTACAATAATACCCTCGAGGGTGGGCATTAATGGGATATACAGTAATGGACCTTTCAGGGTCTATAAGGCCCTCTGCCTGCGACGTTGGGCTTCATTATGCACCTGGGCAGTCCGTTATATCCCAATAACACTCACCCTGTTGTGTATTATTGCTTACATCAATGATATAGTGGAAGGTCTGGAGGAAATGGTGTGCTTATTTGTGTATGATATGAAAATCTGCACTCGGGTGGACACCCTGGGGAGGGTGTTGAGGCCATGAGGCATGACCTGGAGATTTTGGAGGGATGGCCTGAAGCATAACAACTAAAATTCAATACCACAAAGTGTGCTGTGATGCACCTGTGGCATAAAAACCAGAGAACAGCTTACACAGTAGAAGGGGAGGAATTAAAAACAAAACAGCAGGAGAGGGACCTTGGGATTATAATATCAAGCAACCTCAAGGTGGGTAGTCAGGGCAGCAAGGCAGTGGAGAAGGCAAACGGAATGCTGATATGCATTGGGTGGGGCATAACTAGCAGGAGGAGTGAGGTGATGATGCCAATTTACAACGCCATGGTGAGGACGCAGCTGTAGTACGGGGTCCAGTTCTGGAGACTGCACCTATGAAAGGACATTGAGTGGATGGAGAGGGTTCACAGAACAGAGAGACTAAGATGGTGACAGTATGCAGGGGAAACTGTAGGAACAGAGGTGTAGGGAATTGGATCTGTACCCGCTGGAGACTAGAAGGGAGAGAGCAGACATGATTGAAACATTTAAGTATGTGAAGGGGATCAATAAGGTGAACGAAGGGAACTTCTTCAGAAGGAAGGTGGGGCTAAAACTAGAGAGTATTTATCAGTAAACATCATAACACTGAATACAGTGAAATGATGTGTCTATCAATAAATTTGCCTTTTTCATTCTTTAGTATGCTACACAACATGTACCACAAAATGTGGTAATCATGCAAATATGGTCACACAATTAGAAAGAAGTGTAACTATGCTACAAGGTACAGGCTGGTAAATGCACTGCAAGTGTTAGGATTTAGGATGCAGTACAGTGCAGTCGTTAAAGGATCTGAGCTGCAAACCTGGAGACCTAGGTTTGAATCCCACAGCCACCACTTGCATACTGTGTGACACGAGCAGCTCCAAGATTGCACCTGTGTAGTGGTCAGAGAAGGGCGTGTATCAGGCAGAAGCACTAAGTAATTGTGTTCTGTATTAATGGGCAGTAAAGAGGTCAGGTACCTCAGGTGGTGGGGAGGTTGGTCACTGGTGATGTGGATGTGGTAACTGATGGGGTGATCATTCAGGGTAGGGTATTGAATGCATTAAAGGCTCTGACGGTGGGTAATGCACCAGGACTGGGTGGCATACAGTAAACCCATGGTCATTAAAATAAATGTCAGAGGTCCTGGCTGACACACTGGTGAAGTAATCAAGATCTCAGTATACACAGGGTTAGTCCACCATGACTGGAACATGGAATTCATAATACAGTATTGTTATGACAGTTCATGTCACCCAATGTAATGCCTGAAAGGGTTATATAGATAAGTTGGAAAACATAAGCAAAGATGAATAAGTAACACAGCTGTCAAACACCCAGGTCATGAGTGTTGTACCATTACCGCACGTGTGCAAGTTCATGTAATGCATCATTTTTATGACACTTGTCCAGATGGCAAGTGCACTGCCATTTGTAGCATGGCCCATAACCTAGTCTCAAAGTACAGTACTGCCACTGATGTGTAGTTCAAAGTATATGTTTCAGAACACTGTAACGTACAGTGACATCATTAGAAATGCTAATCCCTCGAATGTTACTGCTACACAGTTTTATGCAGATGATTTCAAAGATAATTTGAAAAATAACTGCGTGGCACAAATGAGATTATTTTTCCAATCACAGGGTCAATTTTGTTGTTGCACACTGAATCTGGTACGATGACGTTCTATTAGTTCCTGCTTGCTGGGGTGATTGTATTTCGACCATACAGGTGGTGGTACAGAAACTTCCTCGTACAATGCCCTTGCCAGATGGTATGATGGGTGTTCTCTTCGGAGTCTGATAACTTCACGCCACATCTCCAGCACATAGTCTGGTAAATGAGAGACACACAATGAGGCACAATGTGCTGCTTATGGTAATAGTTACTACTGACCATGACAGTAAGTAATCACCTTAAAGATTATTAACTTATTACCACATGCAATTACTGTTTTCATACTTCAGCATCATGTGCACTACTTTTGGAGCAGAGTGTGTGGCATGTGCCTATAATGTATAAACTATTTTTGAAGTCAATGAACCTTAAAAAATTTATTGTTTTTAAACATTTTGGGATTGAGTGTGAACGGCAGCCATTCATATCTGCAGTAACACAGCGAGACACGGCTGTCTAGACATCAGGTACTTTTCTTGCTGTCCCCTTGTTTTAAAGTGCCACAGTGCACCAATAAGAAATGCAGTGTTGAAACTTGCTGCACTGATCTCTGTCTGCATCTCAGTCTTTGGTGCGGAGTGCTGATTAGTGCACCACCCACCCTCCAGTTTATGTGACTATGCATTCGCAGTGGGAAAGGACAGAGACAGAGTGAGCAATCAGTGGGGAAAACAGCAACCTACACACATTGTACTCATGTCAGCTACCTCCCCTGCCACACCGACAGTGGACAAGTCAGTTTCCTGGGATACAGTTACCCACCCACCCCTCAAATACCCTGCTTTTCCTGGCACAATTTGTGCCCCACCCCTTTTACCGTAAGTAGCTGCAGTCTTTATTGGTTTTACAATGGCTTCTTCTCCTTTCTTCATCTTGAGAAAAGTGATGCGGTACTGTGGTGTACCATCTGTGGTTACTGCCTGCTTTCTTGTAATGTTCTCATTTAAGTGTAACACAGCAAGAATGTGCCTGTTACAGAAAGTGAAAAACAGTGTTGGGGAAAGTCAATTGCCAAGCCCCCATTTCTGAAAATTAGGTATACATTGCAGCACAGTTACAAGTGTTACCAGGTGAAACAGTTGGCCTATTATAGGGATGTGACATAAGAAAATCCAATATCATGGACAATCCATTACTCAACAGCCACACTCATTAATAACTGTTACCATTAATCAAGGTAATTTCAGTCATGTTACTATACAACTTCTTTTCTAACATAGTAAAAAACCATCAGATTAGGCCCTATGGTGTATTGAGTCTGCTCAGGGATCAGTGCATAGCCAGGGCACCATTATAACACCCACTCCCTCCCTACAAGGTCTCCCACCCCCAACACCCAGCGGTGCTCTGGGATGCACTGTATACCTATCCCAGCCCTTCTCAAACAACCTCCACAGTTCTAGCAGCCACCAGTTCCATGGGCAGAGCATTCCAGGGCTCGACTACCCTGTCTGTGAAGTAGCGTCTCCTTGTTTGCCCACCCTTATTTTCTCCCCACCGCCCAGCCTCATTGAAGGTACCCTGGTGGCCCCTACCTCATTCAGATGAAGCACACCCTCAAGGCTTACCCTATTCATTCCTTGAGATATTTGAAGACCTCTATCATATTCCCCCAGAGAGAAAACAAGCAGACCACGGTCAAGCCTTCTCTCCCTGGCTGGCCCTCTAGCTCCCCAAGTCCATTCTGGAACCATGGTCACTGGAGGCACAACCAGAAATCCAAACGCTGCACTGATGGAAAGATGTCATGCACCAGAATTGTAAAATAATGCATGATGTCCACGCCAAATGCAAGAGGATAGAAATATGCATAATGTTACCAATAACAGTGATGGTTGGAGGATAGCAGTCATATTGTTCTAACATACGTTGTATGCAGCAAACAACGTACAGTACATGAGTAATACCTTGCATACACAGCCGAGTAGAAGAAGTGGAAAAATTTCTGGCACAAAATGGTACACCACACTGTGATACACTTCAAGAGAGTAGGTCTGGTAGGCTGGCAAAACATGGCATATATCACGGGTTAAGTACGGACTGCTGACAACCTTAAGTGCCACATTGCCTGCAAAGAAAGATCTGTGTGTTACAAAAATTTTCCAGTAACCATTGGATTGGTTGTTTGGACTACTGAGGTACTATCATTATTATACCTGGTCACAACCAAGCTTTATCACTGTCTGTGATGGGAGAATGTCAGCATTCCTTTAAAATGTCACCATGATTTGAGTGAGCATTCGAGATATGATTGGAGACACTCAACCAACGCCGAATGGTTCCATCAGTATTATCATTGCTGAGTCCTGCCATCCAAAACATGTGGTTTGTAATGGGCTTAATCCATGGTCGTATGATGCCACAGTCCCTCTTCTTTGCAACTTGCTCCAATTTGTTACCCACTCCTACATTCCTACATAGGAATCATAAACACACTCCATTAGAAGTGAAAACATCTCAGCAGCTAATCTGTTCCACCAAGCATTCATTATATATATATATATATATATATATATATATATATATATATATATATACACACACACACACACACGACACACACACACACACACACACACACACATATATATACAGCATATGTTTTTCTATAAATGCAGGGATAAAAAGTGATATCTCCACATTCCTATACATCATCATAATGAAACTGAAAGAATTTCCCCACTCGCAATCTACTGCCTGTGGCTGTCTCTCTACCCCAAACCCCCCTCCCATGCAGCTCTCAGATCATCTGTGTATTTATCTGGTTTATCCTGCCATTATTTTCAAAAATAAATATTTTAAATATTATCTGGTTGATCCTGCCACTCTGAGTATTTTCTTTCCTTCAGAGGTAGCGTGGCCGGAGCATATTCACACTGGTGGCTGTTATATTGTCAAACATTTCTAGAAGGCACCTGAGTTTAAAAAGTCAGAAAACACTGTGTTTTATGCAGAGCTTAGAGTTCTTTGCTGAAAGCCGCTGACTGCACACAGATTGCAACAGTGAGTCAGCAGCCTTGGAACAGTAGAGGGAAGCGCGAGCGTATGTTGCTAGGCAACAAATGCTCGCATTTCCCTCTGCTGTTCCGATGCCACGAACTTGCTAGCTGCAGTGTGTCCGAAGTCAGTAGCTTTTTATTCAACAAAGAACACTAAGCTGTGCATAAGACACAGCGTTTTCTGAGTTTTTGAACTCAAGGTGCCTTCTAGAAAACATCTGGCAATATAACAACCATCAGTGTACATAGTGCTCAGCCACGCTACATACCGAGGGAAAGAGAAAGTGCTCAGAGTGGAAGAATCAACCCGATAAGCATTTAAAATATTATTTTTTTTAAGTAATAGCAGGATCAACCAGATATTTTTTAATAACTTTAAACCTGACATGATCAACCAAATATTTGAATACCCTATGTAATCTGTCGTGTGGGGGTGCATGGCAGGATAAACCAGATAAGTCTTTTACAAAAAAAAAAAACATAAATACCAGGATCCACCAGATATTTTTTTAAACAACAAATGACATTGTTGTTTTCGTAGCTTTTCTGTAAGGAGGGTTGTATTGTTAGGGCCATCACCTTTATGTCGCCCATTGCATTGAGAGGGACATGTGGTGGGTTGTGTTGGGGGGGCAAAACATACGATGTATAAACAGAACATGACATGGCCTGACTGAAGATATCATATTTATCTTCACTCGAGGTCAGTGACATCAAGATATGTCATTCGTGGCTTCACCACTCATGAGATATCATGATATCACTGGCCTCTCCAAGATAAATATGATATCTTCTCAGTCATGTCATATCTCATGTGTATATATATATATATATATATATATATATATATATATATATATATATATACACATACATACACACACATACACACACACATATATATACTGTATATATATATATATATATATATATATGTATATATATATATATAATGCATGGGGAAAAGGGCTGGCAGTAAAAAGGCAAATATCTATAAGACTTGGAATGCCAGGGGCTAAAGGAACTGGGCCAAGGCCTCATGCCTCATTACACACATGGATGTGCAGTAAAATATGTTTCATGCACACCCTGTTGTGTCTTATTGCTTACATATGCAATAGGTGTGAATGAATAAACAGTAAAATAAATGTGTTTATTGTCACTGGTGTTAAATAAATCTGAAAATCAACATTTAGTTAACATCCCAGTGTCAATCAAACACATTTATTTAACACCCAGCCATCAATCATCATCCACCCCCAATGACGGAAGTACAGCTTGACACCCACCATATACAGTATGGCAGACATGACGTACACATGAAATACATAGTTATACTTAACTTTTGACATGTGCCAGATATCAAAATAGTGTTTTATGATTGGCTGTGACTTGTGCATGTATGCACGGACTTGGACATGCCTGTCTGTGACCAGCTGGGATATGTTCCATCCACGATCTTACAGGAACTTCACACCCCATGTTAGACCTTCTAACTCCATCGCAGATGAATTCTTCACCTCTGAGCTCTATTCAAAAAATAGAAAAGGAGATAAAATCAGTATTTCAGCTTTTTTTCATTTGACAACAGCAACCACTGGTGTTTGCTGCTATTATGCGCCAAGGCCAGAACCTTACACAAAGGACAACGGACATGGTCAAGTACCTAACTCAATCACCTCATTATCCAAAATAGTAAAAGAAAAGTTACCTGTATCAGGCTGATGTTGATGACTGTCTTTGTCTGAAGATCCATTAAAGAGTACAGACCATATTTGACCGAATGGCCAGGCGAATCACACCTTGCATCTCCGCCAAGAATCAATGGCCGATCACCTATCTCTTGAAGAATGGCTTCTTGATGGCAGTGCCACACACTCTGAATGGCTGGAACAATGTAACTGCGCTGAATATTATGGTATGTTACCAATGATACTGCAGGCATGTGCATTTGAGTGACCATCCGCAAAGCTTTACTTGGAGGTATTCCAGAACATAAGACAGCGTTACAGCAAAGATGGTTACAAAGGGGCATTGTGTAATGCATCTGCTGACTTGACCATCTTCTTAAAGGGGAAGTCTCCCATAGTTTCACACCCATATTTTCCCAACACCTTATGTGTACCTGTTGTGTGCCTCCTCCAGTTGTCAGCAGTCCTATTGCTGTCCAAATCTAGATTATAAATAAAAATATACAGCCCCCAGAAGTTATCAATGTGTTTGTCCTCCATTTTACCATCAATGCTGCTGGAGGATGATGCCATCAGAGCAACAGATAATGGTGCTGCACTAAATGCTGTTCCACCAGTAAACAGAACCCACAATGTTTGGTTCCCCACTTGAGTAATGGGGAAACCCTTTAAGTGTTGTGTGTGACGTAGACAGCCTGTTCTGAGTGCTGTGTCATATTTTTTTTTATATAAAATGTATTAATGACTGTCTCTGCTGAAAAATCAAATGCTGTAGAAATGATCTCACTCATCCCCCCTCCCTCCCAGATTTCAGCTGACAGATGCAGGCCAAGATAAATGCTGACAGCATGTATCACATACACTCAGTGTTTAGAGACAGTGTGTTACATGGACGACTTTAATCAAGGATCCTGTTTCTCTGAGTTAATTACAGAGTTGTTTAAGTTAACTTTGTTAAGAGGGAAATCATAAAAAAAGGTTTATGATGTTGAAGAGAAAACACAGGTTATTACACAGAGGTGAGAGGTTGTAAATGCTCATATGAAGCCTGTGTAGGAGGATGCAGCATGAATCAAAAGAGGTGTCATTGAAATTGAGTTATGCTAAGGTTGCAGAATTAATACCTTGAAATGACATCCTGTGGTTGTATAGAAATATATATTTTTTAGATATTTTGATAGGGAGGAGCTAGATGACCTCATGCAAAAGAGGTGGGCAAAACCAGCTTTTAAAGATTATTCTGTTTCACTACAGACACACTTTTATCTGACACTGACCAAGAAAACATCTGAGCACTGAAAACAGGTATTTAGAAAGCTAGACAAAATCTAAATATTGTTGAAGGAATTTCACTGTTTTAAACCTTGTTTTGTTTAAAGATATGTATGTCTTGTGATATAAGAGTTCTGTATTGTATGTTTGACATATTATTATATATTTTAGTAAAAACTCTAATTTTAGAGCATACCTGGTCTGTCTTTGAATTGCTTTCTTTTGTTAAGAAATATTTATGGTTATAGCAGATAGCAGACATAAGCTTGTATGGTGGTACCAAACTGAAAAGAGAAGCATTTTAAATCGTAGGTCTTTATTAAAGTTTTAAGGGTTCATCTCTGAATACCTGGTTAGGTGCCTGTAGGCAAAGATATCTGGTGACGAAGACAGATATATCTGAGCCTACGCATTGGGTATGCTAGCAAGAGTTAACAGTTTGAATCTCTCCAGAACTTGAGACCAAAGGTTGATCCGAACTCACAAAACAGACAAGAGGGTTACCTTGTCTGTTACACTGTACACAGGACTACGCTCAGAGGTTGGCACTTTGGGAGTAGAGGGCTGACCTGCTGAGTGAATCTGTGACAGATTGGTTGGCAGCGGTGTCATTAATTTTGGTATCACAAGCTTGTATTGTTCTGTGTCAGCAGAGACCATAAGCTCTCTTACAAAGAAAGAAAAAGGCAGAGTTTTTTTTTAAAAAAGGAAACAGAACTATATATCACTTGGCGTACAGTCCAGTTCCTACCTATTTTATTTTTTTTTCTCTAAAAGTGCAAGTCAGAGTAGCCATAGTGTGGGAAGAAGAAGATGGCTTCCAACTACAGCAGGCACACTGTAGATTACTTGAAGCAGTTGTGCGGGGACAGGGGAGTCCCGATCGAGGTGACAGCCAAAAAGCAGAACCTCATAGAGGCCCTGATGGTAGCAGATACCCAGAGCAGCAAGTCACTGACCGGGACTGAAAAGGACAGCAGGGCCACTGTCAATGAAGGGCCACAGCAGCAGGGGATGGTCACCAGTATCCTGAATCCAGAGGTACTTAAACTGCAAATTGAGTTGTGCAGGATGGAACTGGAGGCAGAGTGACAACAGAGGGAGGCAGACCATGAGGAGCGTGAAAGCCAGCGAGCTGCAGAGAAGAGAGAGCGAGAATGCAGAGAGGCAGAGGAGAGGAGAGGAGAGAGGAGCACCAGTGGCAACATGAACTGGAGAAGCTACGACTCTGACCAGCGGCACCAGAGCAGGTAAGTGGCTTGGGTTTAACTGGTATTGCAGGACTGGGTTACAAATTGAACTCCAAATTAATAGCAGAGTTTAAGGAAGTGAAGGACATGGATGCCTTTTTAAATTCTTTTGAAAAAGTTTGTATTCAGGCTAAAATTCCTAGAGAGTCCTGGAGCTTCCAGCTATCCCAGCTACTTACCGGGAGAGCTTGGGATGCATTGGGTCAAATGGACAATGAAGACAGCAATGATTACAGAAAGCTAAAAGCTACACTGTTAAAAAAGTTTGAATTAACTGCTGAATCATACAGAGCTAAATTCCATAAGCTCAGGAGAAGCCCTGATATGAGCTATGAGGAGCTAGCCATGAAACAACGTCAGTTTTTAAAACATTAGTGGGAAGGAATTTTGGAAAATTCTGTTGATAAAATTGAAAATGTGATTTTATTAGAACAGTTTTATTAGGCTTGCCCAGCTGAGCTAAAAACCTGGCTACAGAACCGAGATCCAAAAACAGTGCAAGAGGCTGTTGAACTCTAGGACCGCTATGCCAAGAGCAGAACTGCTCTGAGAGTGAATGGGGTGGGCATGGCAGCACAGAAAGGGAAAAGCACACCTTCAGGGCAGCTAAAACCCTCACTCCCTCCACCGAAACCAGTTAGCCCCAGGTTTCAAAGAAAAGATTTCTCTGAAATAAGAAATGCCTGTTGGTTGTGTAAAGAAACTGGGCATATTGCCAGACAGTGCCCCAAAAAGGCGAGCTATAATACACAACAGGGTGCTAGAAAAGAAGTGGGTTGTTTGTGTGTCCCTGGAAGCATGCCAGTGAATATGAGGGAACACATGCACCCAGTCATGGTGAATGGGGTACAGACGCAGGGGTTAAGGGACACAGGGTCATCCCTGACATTGGTAAAGGGGGATCTGGTACAGCCTGGTCCACTTATACCCAATAAATACATAACTGTACAAGGGTTTATTGATGAAGAGAAAACATTGCCATTCGCTAGTGTTCTCCTGGACTGGGGTGAAACGGGGGGACTGTGCAACAGTTGGCTGTAGCTAACACATTAGCAGTGGATGTGATCCTGGGTAACAATCTCCAGCAGGGGGTGGTATGTGCTGTTACTGATAGCCAAGCGACAAGGGAAACTAGTAGTTCCCTGAACCCCACAGAAACCAGTGTGGAAACCACTGAGAAGCTGGTGCCCCAGCCTGAGTCTCCAGATGGGGAGACTGATAAAAAGGGGTTAGAAATTTCCCCGGTAGCAAGTGACAACACAGCTACGGGAAGTTACTCTGAAGAGTGAGGGGTGACCAATTATCAGAGGGTTGGGATTGACAGTGATCCAGAGGGCCCTGACGCTAGTGCTAGGGACCCTAGTTTAGTGACTGAAGGGGACCTGTCCCATACCTTGGGACTGTGTGAGGGATTTGCAGCTGCTCAGAGGAGTGACCCTAGTTTAGAGAAGCTGAGGGCTTGGGCAGACTCAGAAGGCACACAGGGAGGTGACGGCAGACATAAGGTTTATTGGGAAGATGGTCTTATGTATACACAGGCAGTACAGACAGAGGGAGGGATGCTAGGCCGGCAGCTTTTCATTCCCCAGGTGTATCGTGAGCAGTTGCTCAAAATTGCACATGATATTCCCTTGTCTGATCATCTGGGAATCACACGAACTACACAGTGGTTAGCCCAGAATTTCTACTGGCCTAGCTTCACCCAGCAGGTGAAGGAGTATTGCAGGTCTTGTCACCAGTGCCAAGAAATAGGGAAAGCGGGCAAGAAAACCCAAGCAGCCCTGATCCCCTTGCCCATAGCAGAGGAGCCATTCCAGAGGGTGGGAATGGATATTGTGGGGCCTTTAAATAACCCCAGCTCCTCAGGGAAGAGATTCATCCTGACTGTGGTGGATTATGCCACCCAGTACCCAGAGGCAGTCACCCTAACCTCACTGAGGACAGACAAAGTGGCAGATGCCTTACTTGGGATTTTCTCCCATGTTGGGTTTCCACAGGAGGTAATCACCAATTGAGAGGGTTCCTTCATGTTGGGCCTGATGAAATGTTTATGGGAGAAGTGTGGAGTGGTGCAGAGATGCACAACACTATATCACCCACAAGCCAATGGACTTGTGGAATGTTTCAATGGTACCCTAAAGTCAATGCTTCGGGTGTTTGCTGAACAGCATGAGAGGGACTGGGAGAAATACCTTCCCCACCTGTTGTTTGCATACAGGGAGGTGCCCCAAGAGTCGACAGGATTTTCCCCCTTCAAACTCTTATATGGACGCCGGGTACATGGGCCCCTGGATTTGATCTGGGAGGACTGGGAAGGCAAGTGTGCCACCCAGGGAACTCCCGTTGTGGATTATGTCCTTAGGTTTAGGGAAAGGCTGAAGGAGCTTATGGGGACAGCCCAGATGAACCTGGCAGCTTCCCAACAGAAACAAAAGGTGTGGTATGACCACAGAGCCAGAGCTCGCTCATACATGGTGGGTCAGGAAGTCAGGGTCCTTATTCTGGTCCAGAAAGACAAGCTGCAAGCTGAGTGGGCAGGACCGTACAAAGTGGTTAGAAAGGTATATGATGTAAACTACATTGTGGAGTTACCTGACAGAAGACAGACTGAAAGGATGTACCATGTCAACATGATGAAGCCATATGCAAATAGGGATGACATGGTATTTGCAGTGTGTAGTCATGGGGAGGGGACGGATGAAGGAGAGCCCCTTCTGGATCTGCTAAAAGAAAGTAAGTGGGAGTCCTCTGTGGAGGCAGCAAAATTGTCTCTCCAGCTGACCCATGGACTAGGTCCAGAAAGTAAGGAAGGTTCTAGCAGACTTTGCCCCATTGTTTAGAGTGAAGCCTGGACTAACCCCTTAGCAACACATGACGTGGAGACAGGGACACAGACACCCATACGGCAGACAGCATATCAGGTGTCAGAGGCTGTCCAAAAGGACATTAGGAGGGAAGTGGAGGAGATGCTGGATTTAGGGGTAATTCAGAGATCCCATAGCCCCTGGGCCTCACCCATAGTCCTTGTGCCAAGCCAGATGGCTCAACTAATTTCTGTGTGGACTATCATGGACTGAATGCAGTCACAAAGTCTGATGCCCACCCGATGCACCGGATGGATGAACTCCTAGACAAATTTTGAGGGGCGACCTACCTTATGACTATTGACCTGACCAAGGGGCATTGGCAGGTAGAATTGACAGACAGAGCTAGGGAGAGGTCAGCCTTCATCACTCTGATAGGATTATTTGAGTTTAAAGTAATGCCTTTCAGAATGAAGAGCGCCCCAGCCACATTCCAAAGGTTGGTGAACCAGGTGTTAAATGGTGCTGAGGAGTACACTGTAGCATACCTGAATGACATTGCCATCTTCAGTACCAGCTGGGAGGAAGACCTTTTACACCTTAGAGAAGTGCTGGGCAGGATACAGAGGGCTGGGCTCACTGTCAAAGCCGAGAAGTGTCAGGTGGCCATGGGAGAAGTAGCATACCTCGGGCATGTGGTAGGCCGGGGACAACTCCGTCCTAACCAAATAAAGATAGAGGTGATCCAGGCGTGGCCCAGACCAGAAACCCAGAAGCAGTTCAGGAGCTTTCTAGGGACAGCAGGGTACTACAGGAAATTTCTACCCAATTACAGTGCCCTGGCTGCTCCCCTATCTGGCCTGACAAAGAAAAAGATGCCAAAGAAAATTACCTGGGGCCCAGACTGTGAGGAAGCCTTTACCAGACTGAAGGAGGCACTGTGCAGTGCTCCTGTTTTGACAAGTCCTGACTATAACAAAACCATTATAGTTCAGATGGACGCCCCAGACGTGGGTATTGGGGCAGTACTGAGCCAGACGTCTAGCCAAGGGACAGATCACCCAGTCATGTTCCTGAGCAGAAAGCTGCTTCCCAGGGAGCAAGTGTACTCCACAGTGGAAAAGGAGTGTCTTGCCATAGTGTGGGCTCTAAAGAAGTTAGAGCCATACTTGTATGGGCAGCATTTTGTGGTGCAGACTGACCACAACCCCCTGGTTTGGCTGACGAAGATGGTGAAGAACAATGGCAGACTATTAAGATGGAGTCTTGCTTTACAAAGGTATGATCTAAAAATCATACATAGGGCTGGAGCGAAGAATCAGAACTCCGATGGGCTGTCTAGAGTCTATGAGGAGTTAACTAATTTGGGAAGCTCATCCCATGTAGGGGATAGATCCCCCAAATTCAGTCTAGGTGGGGAGGAGTATGATGTAGACAGCCCGTTCTGAGTGCTGTATCATATTTTTTTATATAAAATGTATTAATGACTGTCTTTGCTGAAAAATCAAATGTTGTAGGAATGATCTCACACATCCTCCTCCCTCCCAGATTTCAGCTGACAGATGCAGGCCAAGATAAATGCTGACAGCATGTATCACACACACTCAGTGTTTAGAGACAGTGTGTTACATGGACGACTTTAATCAAGGATCCTGTTTCTCTGACTTAATTACAGAGTTGTTTAAGTTAACTTTGTTAAGAGGGAAATCATAAAAAAGGTTTATGACGTTGAAGAGAAAACACAAGTAATTACACAGAGGTGAGAGGTTGTAAATGCTCATATGAAGCCTGTGTGAGGTGGATGCAGCATGAATCAAAAGAGGTGTCATTGAAATTGAGTTATGCTAAGGTTGCAAAATTAATACCTTGAAATGACATCCTGTGGTTGTATAGAAATATATATTTTTTAGATATTTTGACAGGGAGGAGCTAGATGACCTCATGCAAAAGAGGTGGGCAAAACCAGCTTTTAAAGATTATTCTGTTTCACTCACAGACACACCTTTATCTGACACTGACCAAGAAAACATCTGAGCACTGAAAACAGGTATTTAGAAAGCTAGACAAAATCTAAATATTGTTGAAGGAATGTCACTGTTTTAAACCTTGTTTTGTTTAAAGATATGTATGTCTTGTGATATAAGAGTTCTGTATTGTATGTTTGACATATTATTATATATTTTAGTAAAAACTTTCATTTTAGAGCATACCTGGTCTGTCTTTGAATTGCTTTCTTTTGCTAAGAAATATTTATGGTTATAGCAAACAGCAGACATAGGCTTATATGGTGGTATCAAACTGGAAAGAGAAGCGTTTTGAATCTGAGGTCTTTATTAAAGTTTTAAGGGTTCATCTCTGAATATCTGGTTAGGTGCCCATAGGCAAAGATATCTGCCCCCCTGAAGACAGATATATCTAAGCCTGTGCATTGTGTATGCTAGCAAGGGTTAACAGTTTAAATCTCTCCAGAACTTGAGACCAAAGGTTAATCCGAACTCGCAAAACAGACAAGAGGGTTACCTTGTCTGTTACACTGTTCACAGGACTACGCTCAGAGGTTGGCACTTTGGGAGTAGAGGGCTGACCTGCTGAGTGAATATGTGACATTGTGCACTTCCTGAAGTGCAGGTCCTGTGGCAAAGCAGGAAGAGGCAGATGAGTGGGGCATCCACAAGGTGAGCACATTTACAGGGGCACTAGTAATTTAACTTGTTATAGCAAGTTATACAAAAACAAAACACAAAATCAAACCAGAGAGAGAAGGAAAAAAAAACAGAGGAAAAAGTAAGGATTCCAAACAACCGTTAAGGGGCCAGAAATAAGACATGATGGGAGTGGTGCAGTGCAGTGGCTGTGGAGCAGCAGTCTTCCAGGAGATGTTCTGGAGGATGCGGTGTTGTCCCATCTGCAGGCACCTCTCTGGGCTGAGGGAGGAGGTTGCTCATCTCCAGGCTGAGTTGGCCAGGATTTGTGGAACCTCCTCTTCCATCCGGGGACCACCAGTGCCACTGCTGTTGCCTCAGAGGTTGCCAAGAAAGAGGAGCAGTTGGACTACAGTGGGCTCAGGGAGTGTGAGGGTGGTGGAATAGAGGTGCATCCCTCCAGTTGTACCTCTCCACAGTTCCTATGCCATTCTGTCAAAGTGTGGTTCCTCTATGGAGGCACCCGTAGTGGAGAACAAGGAGGATGCTGGGAACCTCCACAAAGAAGACCCACAGGAGGGTGGCATGGTACCCCATATGGGAAGAAAATGACTCCTAGTGGGGGACTCCATTGTTGGGAAGGTAGAACTGAGGGAGGAAGGGGAGAGGGAGGTAAGGTGCCTGCCTGGTGCCATGGCTTGGAGGAACAGGGAGTGAATCCTCAGGATTGCCAGAACAGCTGCACAGGGGAGGGAGCTGAATGTCATTGTCCCCCTAGGGACAAATGACCTGGCTAAGAAAGGAATTATAGCAGTGCAGGAAGAGTTTATGGAATTGGGGAGGGTCCTTAGACAAGTCGCACACAAGATAACCATCTCAGAGGTGCTGCCCATCTATGGTGTAGGAGAGGCTCAGGTGTTCTGCACCATGGGATTCAATCAGTGGTTGAAAAACTGGTGCAGAGCTCAGGGATTTGGCTTCATTGGGGACTGGGGGTCCACCTAGAGTGATGCATGCCTATACTGGCATGATGGACTGCATCTGTCCAGGAGGGGAACCAGGATCCTAGGTGATAGGTTTAAATGCTTCATTGTTAAGCATTTAAACTAGCGGGGCACTGGAAAGGAGCAGGGAAATCCTACTCCCCCCAAAAAAATCAAGGTAGTAAGTGCAGTAAACACCAACATGGAGGTGTCGATAGGGAGAAGGGCAGGGGTAAATTGGGAAAGTGACAAAGGCAAGAAGGACAGGGATGGGGCAAAAAGGAGTAAGGTCATAAGGAAATGGAGGGTAATGAGTACCAATGCCCGTAGTCTGGGCAACAAGTTCCCTGAACTGGTGGCCTTGATGGAAGAGGGATGCCTGGATATCGGAGCAGTCACAGAAACATGGTACACAGAGAACCATGACTGGGATGTTAACATACCAGGGTACATAACCTACAGGAGAGACAGGCAGGGGAGAAGAGGGGGAGGAGTAGCTCTCTATGTAAAGGAAGGGATAAAAGCAACTGAACAAAAGAGTAAACAGGCAGGACAGGAGGCATTGTGGGTCATCTTGGAGACTGGAAAGGGCACCACGATCCGCACAGGGGTTGTGTACAGACCCCCATGTCAGGTGGAGGGAATGGACAAGGATATGATAGAAGGCATTCTTAGGATGGCAGAGAAAGGGGAGATACTGTTGATGGGAGACCTGAATATGCCAGATGTTAACTGGAGCACATTTGCTGCAGCCACATCCAAGAGCAGGGCCATTCTCGATGCCCTACAGGTGGCAGGCCTCAGACAGCTAGTTTTGAAACCCACTCATGAGGGAGCAATCTTAGACCTCATACTCTCAAATGGGGGCAGTGAGAGGATCTCAGATCTAGAAGTGGGTTGCCATCTGGGAACAAGTGACCATCAAACAGTGTGATTCACGTTAAACTCAGCTACAGAGTCAAGCCATACAAAAGTGAGGGTACTGGACTTCAAGAGGGCTAACTTTGGCAAGATGGGAGAGTGCCTCAGAAAAGCACTAGCAAACAGGTTAGAAGGAGGGGTGGAGCAACAATGGGGAATCATCAAAACTGCCATCACAGCAGCAACAAGCCTTTGTGTGAAGCAAATAAACAAATCAAAATGAAAGAAAAAGCCACTATGGTTCTCAAAAGAGGTGGCTGGGAAAGTCAAGGAGAAAAAGATAGCATTCAGGAAGTATAAGGAAACACAAATAGAGCAGGACAGAGAGCTGTACCAGTTAAGGCAGAAAGAAGCAGGGAGGGAAGTCAGAATAGCAAAGGCCCAAACTGAGGAAAAGATAGCCAACTCGGTTAAGAAGGGGGATAAAACCTTTTATAGGTACATTAGAGAGTGTAGAAAGACAAAGGGAGGTATAGTGAGGCTGAAAAGAATGAACGGTGGGTGGGCAGAGGGGGACAGTGAAAAAGCAGGGATAGTGAATGAATATTTCTGCTCAGTATTCACAAAAGAGGAGGGGGAAGTGCCTAATCCAATTAACAGAAGCACTCTTGATAGGGGGGGTCAATCACAGTCCTTTCACAGAAGAAAGGGTTCTGCAAGAACTCCTAAAACTGAAGGTGGACAAAGCAATGGGACCTGATGGAATTCACCCCAGAATTCTAAAAGAATTAAGGGGGGGAACTAGTGAAACCACTGACTACTCTTTTTAACAAATCATGGGAATATGGTGTGGTACCGAGGACTGGAGGAAGGTGGATGTGATTCCCCTTCACAAAAGTGGGACCAAGACAAAGGCAGGAAACTACAGACCTGTCAGTTTGACCTCTGTGGTAGGGAAAGTGATGGAGTCACTTCTGAAGGAAAGAACTGTTGAGTACCTAGAGGCCAGTGGGGCACAGGACCCAAGGCAGCATGGCTTCACAGCGGAAGGTCATGTCAGACGAATCTAATAGATTTCTTTGACTGGGTGACCAAAGTAGTAGACCAGGGAGGGGCTGTGGACATGGCCTACCAAGACTTTAGCAAGGCATTTGACACAGTCCCACACAAAAGATTAATAGTCAAATTAACCAGCTTGGGAGTGGGTCCCAGGGTGGTAGCCTGGGTAAAACATTGGATGGACAACAGGACACAGAAGGTAATTATAAATGGAGTCCACTCTGAAGAAAGAGGGGTTACTAGTGGGGTACCGCAGGGTTCATTAATGGGTCCAGTCCTTTTTAATGTCTTTATAAGTGACATTGCAGAGGGACTGGAAGGAAAAGTATGCCTCTTTGCAGATGACACAAAGATCTGCAACAGGTTTGATACACAAGGAGGCATGGAAAGGATGAGAAGGGACTTGGCAAGGTTGAAGGAATGGTCAGAAGTATGGCAGCTAGGATTCAATGCAAAGAAGTGCAAAATAATGCACCTGGGAATCAGGAACCCAGGGTAAGAATACACAATTGGGGGTGAGGTTGTAACAACAACAAAAAAGGAAAGGGACCTAGGGGTAATCATATCAGATGACCTTAAGGTTAGCAAGCAATGTGAGAAGGCAGTAGGGAGGGCTGGGGGTATACTGGGATGCATAGGGAAAGGCATCACCAGCAGAAAATAGGAAGTTGTTATCCCTCTGTACAGATAGTTGGTGAGACCCCATCTGGAGTACTGCGTCCAGTCCTGGAGACCCCATCTCTGCAAGGACATAGACAAGATAGAGGCAGTCCAGAGGAGGGCAACTAAAATGGTGCAGGGTCTGCAAGAGAAGCCACATGAGGAGAGACTAAAGGAGATTTTGGATGAGACGTTAAACCGAGGTCCCATCTGCCTGGATTGGTGGTAGTTCAGGTGGATGTTAAAGATCCCATGGCACTTATCGAAAAGAGTAGGGGAATTTCCCTGGTGTCCTGGCCAAATTTCCCTCATTCACTAAAAATACCACCAACAGCTTAATCTGGTTCAAGGTCAGTTGGCATTCATCTGTATCCCCCTCCCCCAGGTCGTGCCTGAAAATAGGCAGGATTTGTCTAGTGCACTTACCCGGTCAACAAAAACTAAATAAATAATAAACTAAAAATGTATACCCGTGAGGAAAGAAGGGAGAGGGGGGGACACGATAGAAACTGTTAAGTACCTCAGTGGAATCAACAAAGTCCAATAGGGTAGCATCTTTCAGAAAAAGAGACATGCAAGAACAAGGGGACACAATTTAAAGATAGAGAGGGGGCGGTTCCAGGGCAATGTGAGGAAGTATTTTTTCACAGAGACGGTAGTGGATGCATGGAACAGCCTTCCTGAGGAGGTTGTGGGGTCTAAAACTGTGGGAGAATTCAAGAATGCATGGGACAGACATAAGGCAATTCTTGTGGGGGGTAGGAAGAAATAGGCTGTTTGTTAACTAGGATCTGCGGCCTATCCTGTAGGTAGGGAAATGGGCAGACTAGGTGGGCCAAGAGGTCCTTATCTGCCTTTCAAAGTCTATGTTTCTATGTTCCATGATGGAACCAACTGTCTCCACCTTTACAGGTCACAACCACCTGTATCAACATTAACATGACAATACCAGTATCAACAATGCCATGCTACAACCACTGGATCCACCTTTCCATGTGGGGACCCCAGTATCCCACCCTTTCCAGCTGACAACCACCATGATGTACATTTCAAGGTTACAGTAACAGTACTCACCTGTCCAGGATGCAATCCATGTATCCACATTTGAATGCGTGCATGACCTCTATCCACCTTTCCAGGCGTAGTCCCACTGTCTACACCTGGCAGGATGGCAAGCCCTGCAGACACCTTGCCAGGCCGCAACCTCTGGATCCACATTTACAAACATGGACCACCTGCATCAGCCTTGCTAGGTGAGAACCCCCTGTATCCAGTCTGACAGGAGTTGACCGGTATCAACATTTACATGTGGCAAACCACTGACGACACCTTCTAATACATCAAACCCTTCATCCACCTTGCCATGCTATAAATGCTGTGTCTGAATTTTCAGGCATGGCTTTCCCCCTTTATCAACCTTTACAGGTGACAACCCAGTGTATCAACCTTGCCAGGTGACAATCCCTGTCTATACCTTTACAGGCCGAGACACACTGTCTGCACATTGGCAAGCAGAGAGTCATGCATCCACCTCTTCTTCTTTCAACCCCTGTATCCACATTTCCCTGCCTGGGCAACCTGTAACAACCTTGACAACTGGTAATTCCTGTATCCACCTTTCACAGACATTGGAACACAGCAGCATACACAAACAAGCTTACAAGCACAAATACACACACACACACACACACACACACACACACACACACACACCTGCTGCAAACAACTATATGCACATTTCCATTACGGGACACCCATGTATCCACCTTGCCAGGTGGCAATCAATGTGTACAGTATTCCAGGTCGATAACACCTGTACCCACCTAGCCAGCTGACAGTACCTATATTGGACTCGCCGAGCTTTAATTCCTGGATTAACATTTCCAGGACAAAAACCTTTGTATCCACATTGGCTGACAGAAATACCTGCATGCACCTCTCACACACACACTTGCTCACACTTTCGCACACAACATAAATCACACACACACATGCAAACACACGTACACACATGACCATGGGACAACCTTCCCATGATCACACCTGCTACCACTATGGCAAGCTCATTGACACATGCTACAAAGTGCAGTAACATGACAGGAAAGTAAAAATTCAGGAAACTCACCTCCAATCATCGACGCTTCTGAAACACAGAACATTTCTTGGGCGATGAAGTGGTCATTGACTCGGATGATGAAGAAAAAATAGTGGGCACTGCCTCAGGAGGTAACTTCGGTTTTGCTCCAGTCCATCCAAGTGCCTCGAGCTTCTGTGGGTCACGTTCATACGCTGAGCGCTCAAAGTGAACAGAGCAAATGCAGCTATACTTCAAGGGTTTGAAATCTTTACGTTTACAAAAATATACCCATGCCTTACACTGTGACTTGACATGTGGAAACTTGAAAAAATTAATACCACAACCACGACTGCTTTTGTTTTTGCACCAAAATACTGCATAATATGGCATGACTGGTAAGCTAATTACAGATGTGAAAAATATAGATGGACGCCTAAAGTACTGTCACAGAACAATACCTAAAGCTAACAGACTAGAACAGCTATTTGACTTAAAATGGCTGTTTTGCTTGTTTAGTCTTGATTTTCCCTCCAGAATTATGTGATACAATAAACATTCCATTACCACCATCCAATCAAATGACTGAACACACTCAATACACAGTACACAAGAAGACATGACACTTGAGGGCTTGCAAAACAATGTTTTATTACAAAACATAAAGAAAACAGGGGGACACATTGCCACACAGACTTTATTATAACAGCTTTATTTCAGTCCATGTAACAGATATCTATTCCAATAAATCACTTTTCCTCCATGATGCCAATCTGAGATGCAGTGAAACATGTCAGGGGTGACTGGGGGGGACATGTAAACAATAAAACATTTAAAATAAAAATATTAAATACAGATGTAAAGAAATGGGGGTGGTAAAATGCAGGTGTACAGAACACTGACTGTACATGCCAAAGGCCAATCAACAGTGATGGTCAGTGACGTAATCACTCTCGTTAGCAAGAAAATAAGTACAAAATCCATACATTCACATCACATATTGTACCCCAAACAGTAATACATACATCTGGCACTTGATCACGAACACACACTTTGCAAAAAAAGTAAAAGTAGGTTTCATGGTCATGATGATGTGTCTGTGTGCAAGGGAGTGGGGGAGCACCAGGTAAATTGATAACACACATAGAACTGTTTATTTATTTATTGCTTTTGTTGACCGGGTAAGTGCACTAGACAAATCCTGCCTATTTTCAGGCACGACCCGGGGGAGGGGGATACAGATGAACACCAACTGACCTTGAACCAGGTTAAGCTGTTGGTGGTATTTTGAGTGAATGAGGGAAATTTGGCCAGGACACCGGGGAAATTCTCCTACTCTTTTCAATAAGTGCCTTGGGATCTTTAACATCCACCTGAACTACCACCAATCCAGGCAGATGGGACCTCGGTTTAACGTCTCATCCGAAAGACGGCACCTCAGAAGTGCAGCACCCCTCTCATGCTGCACTACAGTGTCAGTACTGGGATATTAACCCAAGTGCCAGATGTGGGAACTGAACCCACAGCCCTCTGATCTCCCGGCCTCAGAGGCAAGTGTGCTACCTACTGAGCCACTGACACTGACAAACTGTGCAAAGTGTAACTGCAAAGAATCGCCAAATAATCAGCAAAGAACTGTGCCTCTAACATCTGTGAACACATTGACAGATGCTGACCACATATTCAGGGCAAATGACATGACATACAGTGGCCAGTTCAAGGGACACCGCATGCAAACAGGAGGAAACGTGTCGTGTTACACTTGGATGAAAGGAAGAAATAGGGCTGTTTCTGAAAATATGTTTTATAAAATTATGTAGCTCAGCTTCATATTGAATCTTGAGAAATAGGGCTTGTTGGGTACTGTTGTGTGTGATCAGATTCAGAAACAGGTTATATATATTATAAAACATGTGCCGCGTTACACTTGAAGGGAAGTATCTGTTGCTACACTGATGTAATCATGCATGATGTACGGACGCATGCATGAGCAGTCTTGCAGAAGCAGGTGAGGAAATGCATAAAATATGTTTAGACTGTTACGGAGCATTTTACTGGAAGAATAAACAGTGGATTTACACCAAAATTCACAGGCAGTCCTTTCAGTGGATCCTACATCAAGACACTGAATCAGAACATGCACAACAGGTACCCCAAAACACCTATTTATTTGTCCTTTAAGTGGACTAACACTCTATTAATTTGGCTCCTCAATGCAAAGTCCAGGAGAAAAATATATATTTATTCAGGATGGTCAAGCTGCAGTGCAGCATGCATCTTATGTTCAGTTCTGTTCTGCTTTTCTGATTGGCGTGTTAAGCACAAGGAGGTCACATGCCTTACTGAAGGTCACTACCACAATCAAGTTTACCAAGAAAAATACATCAAAACCATGAATCGGAGCATTCATTCTATTGGTCAAGAAGGTAAAGTCATATTCATTATTTTTAAATACAGTTAGTTGCACTGCTGCTTTAAGTGGTCCAACTATTGTGATAGGCCCATAGGCAAAACTGAGATGCCAGACTAAAAATTTTGTGAAATGCTCGAATTTCGCACATCACTACCTGTGATAAGAGCAAAGGCATTTAAGTGAAGGCATTACAGTGAATCCAAAATAGCAGCTGTGTTTTTAGTTATGTGGCTTGTATAACGAATGTTTTTTTTCAGCAACAGAGTTAACCTGGGTCTTTTATAACAGCAAGTGAAGTTGGTGGCCGTGTGGGGTGATACCATGCTGCTGCATAGCTTAGCAGCTAGAGTCAGTGGCTCTGTGTCTGCTTGCTACCTCCAGGAGACCTGGGATTGATCCTCTGGTTTCCAACTTTTTTTTCTTACTTCTGTTGCTCCAGGCTTCATGGCTCCCCCATCCCCTTGACTTTCTCCCCCTCCCTGACTTGTGACCCCCCCAGATAATGTTTCCCCTTCCTAGTTTCTCCCTGTCCCCGACTTGCTACCCCCGGTGATGGTTATTTAAGTTTAGGGGTGTGTGGGTCGGGGTGAAGCCCCTCACAAAGGGGGGTGCGGGGGCATAACACCCTGCAAAAAGTCACTACAGCATCGTTTTCACTGTTGACAGTGATCGCTGTGATGTGCAGTTGCTGTCTATGGATTCGCTATTCTTCTTTTTTTTTTTAAACTTTCTTTATCCCTCTTGTCTCCGGTGACTTAGTCATCTCTCAGATGCCATTATTCCAAGGGCTACTACCCCTGCCTGTCTCCCTAACAGGTTGAGGGGCCTGGGTTCACAATTAGCAAGTACCGGGGTGTCCCTACCTTCCATAAACCTAATATTTTGGTGTCTCCACCTAGAGTAGTGCTTTTGTGGGTATCTATTTAGCCTGGTACAGCCATCTGGGAAGCTATAACCACCCATAATCCCACCTAGTGACCTTGTACCTTTGAATTGACAATAGCCAGTTTCAGCATTTAATAGACAGTTTGCAACAAGCATTAATAATATGATCGCACACCTTGCACTTATCACCAGGGTTTGGTCTTCTGGCAAACCCCCTGGAAACCCCCTGTAAATGACAGTTTCAAATGCAAACATGCACTTTTAAATACTTTACCCATGTTTCAGTAACTTTAGACCAAGCAATGATATGCTCACAAGCCAGCTTAACAGTAAAACAGTAAATAAGATTTATTAATGGGATGTGAACAAGGAAGGGGCGAGAATTTAGATAAATTATTACTTTACTGTACTGAGAGAGGTTGCTTTGCATGCAATCAATTAAGTCCCCGTATTAAACAGTCTAACAACTACTGGGTACCCAGAGTGTGATGCTGGCATGCCAGAATGGTGCCTGGGATTGCTGGCATTACAGCCTTTGTTGGGGCCCTTGATGGAGAAAATAATTAAACACTGGCAATGCAAATTAGATTCAGTTGTTTGTATCCGTGACTGGTTGGCCTAGTCTATTGAAACACTTGAGCACTGGCGGAACACAATCGGATGGTACCATTTATGATTAAAACATTTGTTGCAGGGAGCTACCCTAGTTGTACTCACTGTACCCAATTTGGTAGATGATAAGGCTGGTGAAATGAAGACCTGGTGCTCCGTCCGGAAGCTGGTGGGGACCTGGACCGACACCACTCACCCTCTCTTCATAGCCTTTCCTTGTAGGTGGCCGAAACTTGCAATTAGATGCTGTGCAGGGGCTGAATCTCCAAAGCTGATCTCTCACCAGAAGGAAGCATCTGGTACAGGAAATAGTCTCTTTCTTGGCTGAGTTTGACATGGGCCCACTGTAGAAATAGCTCTGTAAAAGTTGGGAACTCTGCTGGTGAAACCTCCAGCTGGAAAACAGATTTCAGTGCTACTAGGCCGGCTCTCACCATTTTGAACAGATATCGTGGCACCTTTTTACACAAGCGGTATGCCTCAGACAGCACAGCTGAATACTTTTTAAATAGTCCCTTTTCAGCTTTCAGGCTGGTTTCTCTCTTACTCTACTGACTAAGAAATCTCTCGGTCTGCTGGTAGGCAGTTTCTGGAATTGATCCCCGCATGGGACCGAACTAAACTATAAAAGACAAGGCAGGCTCTTTCTGTGGCAAAACTAATGGTTGCAAAAGCACAAGCATCTGTTTGTGGGAGTCTCTGACATAAATGTCACTTTTATTGGAGTCTATTTCCTGCTTTTAGGCAGTCTGATGCTTTAAATACAACAGGGAGGCAAGCCAGGCCTTTCCCCTGCTGTTTCTCTCCAGCTTTTCTCAGGAGCTGCTTCTCGATGGCTCGAGCTGCTTACTCTCAGCATTCCAGAAACACCTGAATTCTTTTTACTATCAATTCTTGGACTAGTCTGGTTTCTCTGGATCCTGGTTTGTTAGGGGAGCTTCATTCACAGTTCTGGTGCTCCCATTTGTCAGTTTAGGTGCCAACCTGAAAAACTACAAAAACTACAGTCTTACCCACATGCCACCACAATTAGGACCCCTGAGGTTCCCTGTATCCCGATTGGTTCAAAAACTGGAAGTCCAAGACCAAAGATGGTGGCTTCCCATTGGGGAGTGAACACTGCAAAAAAGGCAGGATAAACTACTTAGTCTACTTTAAAAGCAGTAATGAATTAGCAGTAACTATTTACAGTACCATGTAGGGCTCCTTCTGCTCAATTATTGACAGCAGAGTGGAGCAGATCAGGGAAATGCCTGATTGGTTCCAAGCTTCGGAACAGTCGGACCCAGCCCAGGCTATTTACAGTATACACCTGGCTGTGGCTTAAATAGACCGTGAGGAGGCAAAGCATGGCACTCTCATACAGATCAACAGAAGAACACCAACAACCATAGATTTACCATCTCTGAGGGCGTCTGCCTGGCACTGGGCATCAGCATAGCCCAGGGAGACACTTAAGCTAAGTCTCCCAGTTTGGAGGGGCTACACTCTCCCCTGCCTAAGAAACTTGGCGACTGCACCAAGTCAATAATATAAGTAGTAATTACCTTTAATGCTTTCTATTATTTACAGGTATATTTACAGGTCTAGACCGCACGTCATTATGTACAAATCTGTGCAGATATATTATAACTTTGTACAATTTAGCAGGCTTTACTTTTAAATGGAAGTTCCTAATAGCAATTGCATAGTTTAAACAGTTACATTGTATCTCCCATTTTAAATTGACCATTTTCCATACTGTTTCAGACAGTTATGCATATACATAACATTTTTCCTTAAAACCTTTAAGTATTGTCCATTTATTCTGAATACCTTGCACCTTTTTCAAACTGACCCTTTTTATTATATAAGGGTGACCCCTAAAACACTGGGTGGAGGGTTTGATTACTAAATTAGAGGATGCAGGAACCCTATTTTAGGAAGGGAGTTGGTTGTGATGCATACCCCTTTCTGAACTACATTCATGGGCAAGTCTACAGGCTTTCCTGGTGAATCATAAGTAAGGCGTACTACTGATTTCACAACCCTACCTGATCTTCTTGGTGTAGAGGGCAGTGGCACAGTCCTTTCAGCATTAGCATTCGAGTTAGCTACTCCTGGCTCATTGTCTAGCAACAAGATTGCTTCTGATGAAAGGGGTGCCTCTGCACTCTCTTGCTGTTCAGAGTTGGTTGCATTACTTGTATTTGTAGTAGCACTTGAATTGTCCTGTTCTGTAGACTCAGGTTTGTCTGCAAAAGGAATCTCAACAAAGTTAGAGTCATCCAACTCACTGTAAGCACTTTCAGGAATAGCAACACTTTCTGATATAAGATTTAGTTCACTTGGCCTATTTATTTCAGCTCCACATAAAGATTCACAGGTGTGTTCCTCATTTTCTTGATCAGGACTGGCCATTTTAATTTCAGACAGTTCCACAAGACACAAAGAATCAGCTACTTCAGAGGTCACACTTTGAATCTCACTTTCAGGTGGTACTGGGGTAGTTGAAAGAGCAAGACTATCTGACACTTCTTGATCATCAGCATTATCCCCAACATTGCAAGCCGGAATTCCCTGAAACAGTTTTGCTAACTCAAAGGAACTATAATACATGGCTCCATAGTCACTTTTACTAGACTCAGAGTTAGCTTCATCATTAATAGTGGCATTGCTTGTTGAAGGCTCAGTTTGCTGAGAAGTAGGAGGCTGGCTTGACTGTTTCTTTTGAGAGGCAGATCTGGTAACAGGCCCAATTGTAGCAAAATTTTGCAGTGCTGTATCTATAGCAATTTGCCTAATTGGCAGGAGGTGATTCCTGTGAATTGTTTTTATAGCTCGGGGATCTCCTTCTGGCCATACTTTATAAACTGGGAGATCATCCAACTTGCTGATGACTATGTAGGCAGTGTGACTCCAATGGTCAGCTATCTTATATTTCTCTCGCAACCCCAAATTTCTCATCAGAACACAATCTCCAGGTTGTAGTTCTTGCGCTTTGACTCTTTTATCATACCTGACTTTGTTTGCTAGATAGTGTGGGTAAGTTGATAAGCATGATTAAGCTGTGCTTTGAGTCTTTGTACATATTGCAAATAGCTGCTTGAACCCCATCTGGCGAAACTCCAAAGCAAATGTCCACTGGGAGATGTGTTTCCTGACCAAACATCAGCTGATAAGGTGAAAAACCTGTTGCATTGTTTCAGGTACAATTATAGGCATGCACTAAGGTACTTATCTGCTGACTCCACCTTGGTTTGTCTTTTGGGTGAAGGGTGCCCAGCATGTCCAGCAATATCCTGTTAAATCTTTCTGGTTGTGGATCCTCTTGTGGGTGACAGGAAGTGGTCCTTTCTTACATCCCAGACAGATAGCATTTCCTTAATGAGGCAACTTTCAAAATCCCTTCCCTAATTGGAGTGGATGCATTGTGGAGCACCATAGTGTACGAAAAATTTCTCAACTAGAACTTTAGCTACTGTTGTGACCTTCTGATCTTTTGTTGGATAAGCCTGTGCATACTGTATAAAATGGTCTATTACAACAAATACATTTCCAATGTTCTTAGCATCGGGCTCTAAACTCATAAAGTCAATGCACACAAGCTCCATTGATGCACTAGTGGTAATGTTATCCAAAGGGTCTGCCCTTTATGGTTGGGCCTTTCGTTGAAGGCACCTGCTACAAGTTTTGATGTATTGGTCAACATCTGCACTCATCTTGGGCCAGTAGAAAAGGGCACAGACTAAGTTTGCAGTTCTCTCACTGCACAAATGTCCCATTTGGTCATGGAGGGCTTTCAAGATCACATGCTTAAATTCTGAAGGTAACACCAGTTGTTTCTTTACAACTGCTCCTTGACTGTTTGTGATTTCCCAATATAATAATTTATCTTGAAGCTTAAGTCTAGGCCCCTCTCGAAACAGTAAGGCAGTTCTTTGATCATTTGATCATAGTTTGGAAACATCTTTCCCTTTGTTGATAGCATTTAGCACAAATCTAATCATGGAATCGTGATACTGTTCTCTTTGAATGTCCACTGGAGAGAGGTGACGCAAGGTACTCAAATCTAACACTGCAAGATTACAGTAAGCTACAGGCACACAAGTATCTGGAGGTCCCAGGCAATTGACTAGGCAATTCACAGTCTCAGCAGATGGGTGTTAATCTCTGTCAAACTGATGGCATAGGGCCTTCACGGATTGTTCTGACATTTTCACCCGCTCTGGATTGGAGGCAGGCCTCCAGGAGAGAGCGTTTGCATCAATGTGGTTTAGGCCTGAATGGTACTCCACTGAATAATCATATGTTGATAGAGCAGACAGCCATCTATGTCCAGTTGCATCTAACTTGGTCAATGTTTGGACACATGAGAGAGGATTATTATCTGTTTTGACCAGGATTTTGGCACCATATTTTCATTTCATTTCATATTATTTTGTTAACCCGGTAAGAACACTGGAATTTGTCCTTTTTCCGGTTCGACCCAACACAAAAACATGTAACAACAAAAACACATACAAAACATATAACAAATTCTGACCAATATGAAATAAATTAAACATACACAGACAAGAGTTCTCCCAAACATTGTTGGGTTGTCTTGAACCTCCATAGAACTACCTCACCTGATTCAGGGCTCCGAAATACATCTTTCAAAGTGGTCAAATAATCTTGGGCAGAGGCCTCTGGGTTGCCAGTTTGCACAAAGTGAATAGTGTCCAAAGCAGCGCCTTGAAGACTTTCATGTATCCTCTTCCTCTTTTCCACTTGCATTCACTGCCACTCTTGGACTGGGGGGATACATAGTCTAACCAGGTCTCTAAGCCATCTTCCCACTGGGGTGTAGGAATGGTACCAGAGAACATTCGTAGCCTGTGGTAAGAGTCGTGACTACCTGAATGCACAATAACAGGAGTAGGCAAGGGTGCCAACACTGGGGCAGACATAGGGGTAGGTACAGGTACAGGGGCTAACATTGGGGCCAGTGCAGATGCAGGAACAGGTACTGGTGAAGAGGAAACTACAGATGTAGAAGCAGATCCTGGCAAAGGGGTACCTTGAGGAGTTTTGAACAACCTTTTCAAGTCCCCAAGGGTTTGTTGCCCTGCCTGTAACAGTTTGGTCAGCTTGTCTTTGATCCCTTCAGTTTTGAGGGTCTCCTTAGAGTCAGGCATCACACTGTATATATGTATGACCCTCCCCAGCACCCAGGGCTCATCGGACACAATTTCACATGGTACTCCAGAGAGATCTGTTAAAAGGCTATACTCAACTATTGAAACAAACAAACCACTGAGGAGCTCAAATTCACTCACTGTGAATATTTTGATCTGGTGCAAGGAGGTATCAGAGAATCAATCAGTCTGAACCAAAACTTTTGAAACCAAAAGCCAAACCTACTGCACATATACCCGTCAGTGAGCCAAATAAACTAAAGAGGCACGGCTTACCGTATCTTCATCTTCAGAGCTCTGAGGAAGGCGTTAGCCAAAACGTCAGCTGATCCTCTGCGTCATTACACATTTGGGCTGTTTCTGCTTGGCTGGCCTGGTCACAATTATGTTTACACCGAGATGGTGAAAAAATTACATTTCTATGTGTTTATCGAGTAGTCGCTGCCGCACTCTTGTGTTTGCTGCTTTCTGAAACAGTGGTGTCATTAGAATAAAAATATGAAAATATTGCACAGACATGTTAACGGCAGCAGTTTCAATGCTAGGATCAGTAGCTTGCTCCATTTTAACACCAGTACTCATAATGAAATTCAGCTGCAATTTTGTGTTTTGGATACTAGGGGACAGTAATACCAGCAGTGCCTCCACATTTGTGGATCCTCTTGTGGGTGACAGGAAGTGATCCTTTCTTACATCCCAGAGAGGTAGCATTTCCTTAATGAGGCAACTTTCCCTCTGGCACCGTTATTCCAAGGGCTACTACCCCTTCCTGTCTCCCTAACAACAAACTGGGGGGCCTGGGTTAGCAAGCACCAGAGTGTCCCTACTCTCCATAAACCTAATATTTCGGTGCCTCCACCCAGAGTAGTGCTTTTGTAGGTATCTATCTAGCCTGGTAAAGCCCTCTAGCAAGCTATAACCACCTACAATCCCACCTAGTGACCTTGTACCTTTGAATTGCCAATAACCAGTATCAGCATTTAACAGACAGTTTGCAACAAACATTAATAATATGCTCACACACCTTGTACTTACCAGCAGGGTTTGGTCTTCTGGCAAACCCCCTGTAAATGACAGTTTCAAATGAAAGCATGCACTTTTAAATACTTTACCCAGGTTTCAGTAACTTTAGACCAGGCAATGATATCCTCACAAGCCAGCTTAACAGTAAAACAGTAAATAAGATTTATTAAGGGGACATAAAGAAGGAGGAGGTGTGAATTTAGATAAATGATTACTTTGCTGCACTGAGACAGGTTACATTGGTAATGCAAAACAGATGAAGCTGTTTGTTTCCGTGGCTGGTTGGCCTAGTCTATTGAAACACTTGAGCACTGGCTGAACACAATCAGATGGTACTATTTATGATTAAAACAATTGTTGCAGGGAGCTAACCTGGTTGTACTCACTGTACCAAATTTGGCAGATGACAAGGCTGGTGAAATAAAGACCTTGTGCTCTGTCTGGAAGCTGGTGAAGACCTGGACCGACATGACTCACCCTCTCTTCATGGCCTTTCCCTGTAGGTGGCTGAAACCTGCAATTAGATGCTGCGCAGGGGCTGAATCCCCAAAGCTGGTCTCTCTCTTGGAGGAAGAGTCTGGTACAGGAAACAGTCTTTTTCTGGGCTGATTTTGACATGGGCCCACTGTAGAAATGGCTCTGGAAATGTTGGCAACTCTGCTGGTGAAACCTCCAACTGGAAAACAGATTTCAGGGCTACTAGGCTGGCTCTCACTATTTTGAACAGAGTCTCGTGGCACCTTTTTGCACATGCGGTAGGCCTAAGACAGCACAGATGAATACTTTTAAAATAGTCCCTTTTCAGCTTTCAGGTCGGTTACTCTCTTACTCCATTGGCTAAGAAATCTCTCAGTCTTCTGGCATGCAGTTTCTGGAATTGATCCCCACATGGAACAGGACTGAACCATAAAAGACAAGGCAGGTTCTTTCTGTTGCAAAACTCATGGTCGCAAAACACAAGCTCCTGTTTGTGGAGTCTCAGACTGAAATGTCACTTTCACTGGAGTCTCTTTCCTGCTATTCGGCAGTCTGATGCTTTAAATACAATGGGAGGCAAGGCAGGCCTTTCCCCTGCCATTTCTCTTCAGCTCTTCTCAGGAGCTGCTTCTCAATGGCTCTAGCTGCTTACTCTCAGCACTCCAAAAACAATTGCACTCTTTTTTTCTATCAGTTCTCGGTTTCTCTGCATTCTGGTTGGTTAGGGGAGCTGTCAATCACAGTTCTGGTGCTCCCATTTGTCAATTTAGGTGCCAACCTGAAAAACTACAAAAACTACAGTCTTACCCACAAGCCACCACAATCAGGTCCTCTAAGGACCCCTGTATCCTGATTGGTTCAAAAACTGGAAGTCCAATACCCAAGATGGTGGCTCCCATTGGGAAGTGAACATTGCAATAAAGGCAGATTAAACTACTTAGTCTATTTTAAAAGCAGTAATAAATTAGCAGTAACTATTTACAGGACCATGTAGGGCTCCCTCTGCTCCATTATTGACAGCAGAGTGGAGCAGATCAGGGAAATGCTTGGCTGGTCACAAGCTCTGGAACACTTGGACCCAGCCCAGGCTATTAAAGTATACACCTGGCTGTGGCTTAAAGGGATAGCATGGAGGTAAAGCATGGTGCTCTCTAATGCAGATCAACAGAAGAACACCAACAACCATGGATTTACCATCTTTGAGGGATGTCTGCCTCACAGTGGGCATCAGCAGAGCCCAGAGAGACACTTAAGGTAAGCCCCTGTTTTTGGGGGGAAGGGCTACAAACATAATCAGTATCAGGCAGAGTGAAATAATGTTTCTTGTCCCAAGGGTCTAGATACTGCTTATCTGCTCCTAGAGATAACTTGGATGGTACTAGGAATGTGCTAGGCAGTAACTGTTTAGGGAGGCAGTTTAGCGCAGTGGTTTAAGGCTCTGAGCTGCAAATCTGGTGACATCCAGCAGACCAGACCTGGGTTTGAATCCCACAGCTTCCACTTGTAGACTGTGTGACCCTGAGCAAGTCACTTAACTTCCCTGTGCTCCCAGGTTGCACCTGTAAAAAAGCTTTCAGCTTAGTGTGCTAGTCCTGGTTAAACAACTAACAAAAAAAAACTGTATCATCCTCCACAACAGCATAACTGGGAGGGATGACCACTGAGGAGGCCTTTCCTCCTCAAGCAAATCACATTGGCTCTTCTTTGAAGAATTATCTTCCTCCACTAAGAAATTGAAAGTGTCCTGGATCTGCTGCATTAAGGTCTGAACAGTTGGATCCTCAGGAGGAGAGTGAGACATGTGCAAGACAGTGTCATCACTCCCAGAGGGCATGCTAGATCTTACTGAATCTTCCCGCACTAGGGCAGAAAAAGACCAGAGTCCTCTCCCCCCAAAATCCTCTTCCTCATACAGGAGGTCATGTTTGTACTCTTCAGCCATCTCTTCCTGTAGGACAGGAGGCTAGTGGGCCACAGACCTGCTAGGAGGGGCCTGAGGAAGCACTTCAAGAACAACCAGTAAAGCTGGAGGTGCTGACTGAGAGGCGACCAGCATTGTCAACCTTGGAAGATCTGGCAATAATCTCTCTCAAGTTATAGAATTCTACCAAAGCATCACCTGGAATGCTGACAGCTGAGGCTATCAGTGAAGACAGGCCACTCCTGTCAAAGGAGCTAAAGGGAATGCACCCAGTGACAAAGTACCTGAAGTGCTCATACAAGGCTGCAGTACCTTGGTTATTAGATCCAAGCCTTTATCAGGTAGGGGTTCTGACCTGAAAAGGTTGAACCCTCCAATTTTGCCAGCAAACCAGAGACATAGTCTGACTTACCATCCCTTATTTAGAGCAGGAATCTAAATTGCTGACAGGTGCGGGAGGGACACTGCTTCATTGATGACAAGTTGCTGACTCTCATCTGATGAAGTAAGTCACAATCACTGATGAAGATTCCAACCAAGCAGTGGACAGTGTATTTGTGACTACAGCATTGATTTACATGCCACTTTGGTATGCATCCCTTGTCTGTCACTGGCTTTCTGTGCTGACAGTGTCAATGGTGGATTCAGTGAATTGGTGACCACTGCAATATTCTCATTCAGTTTCTCAAGAAAAGGTTGAAAGACATTCCACTTATGCTTCTGTGTAGCCTGGTTAGCAGAAGTTGCAGGTTTTTAGATCCTGGGATAGATCAAAACAACAAACTCTCAGCCTGTGGGAATCCACACAATAAATTGGGCATCCACAGCGACAGTGGTAAAAAGTGCTTTCCTTGGTGATGACATACACCAGTGATCAATGATTCCCAAAGTAGTAGCTACCAGAAAATAATAAATTATGACAACAAATACTGCAGATGGGGAAGCACCACCAACTCAAAGTGAGCGGTATGACTCTCATCAGCTCCGCTGGGTCTCCATCAATGAGGAAGGTTTTGACCAAGCAGTGACTTTTCCAGTGACTGAAAAATCAATTTACATGGTGACTTAGCCAGGTGCAGATTTATGGGAGGGGGGCTAAGAGGACTGTAGCCCCCCATTAGCAAACCACTTATGTGATTCCAGACTAGCTCAGCAGCACTAAAACGGCTTGTCTCAGATAAGTAGTGCTGTGCTCAGTGTGCAGCGGCAGGTGTGAGCAGTGAAAGCAAAAGCTGCCCATGAGACGGCAAGATCAGAGAGCCGCCATAGATCAGATGGTCTTCATCATGAGCGGAGAAGCTCACTAACAAATAAGCCTCTGTTCCCTCTGCCTGTGTGAAGCACCAGCCTCAGCAGTGAAAGTGAGCAGCACCTTATCCAGCAGTCGTGAGTGACTCAGAGTTAAACAGTGAAAGTAAACTGCCTCCTGAGAGGCAGCAAGATCAGAAAGCAATCAGGTTCCCAAAGTCTGACATTTATAGTGCTGGTGGCAGTGTGAGCTCCTCCACATCTGTGCTGCCACATCATGTTAAGGTGTGCATAAGTGAAAGTAAAGCTGTCCGCGCAGTGAAGCAGCAAGATCAGCAAGCAGGATTGGAATTGGCTCCCAACTCTGTTACAACGCTGGCCAGTGTGACCTTCTCCAAATAGTTGGAGTCTGGAAGAAGGTAACACTGGCCTCTTGTCTCAGATAAGTAGTGCTATGCTCATTGTGCAGTGGCCAGTGTGCAGTACTGGCCATGGGTGAGGGGGTAGCAGGACTGGGAATACGGGGCTACAGCGAGGTCCAAATCATTTCTATACTTTGTGTTTTGTTTTGCAGAGGCTCACCTTGCAGGAGGATCTGGGAACCAAGGCAGGAAACCAGATTTGTTATTTGCAGGGTTTGGGATTAAAACTAAAGCTGAGCTTTTACCTTGCAGCCACTGGAGTGAGCAACGGAGGAGCAGGGAACGCAAGACACGGCAATTCACTAAAGTAATCTAATGTAGGATGCTTTTCTCCATAGTTTGGGTTTTGTTTTAGGCAGATCACACACTCACTGATCGTATGTCAGGTGGAGTGGAGAAGCAGAGGAGTCTAACCTCCCACCCTCCCCTTCCCTCCCACCCCTGGGTTCATTCGTTTTATAGGCATTCCGTAGGGCACACCTTCCTGCGGTAAAAGGGAAGTGAGCTAGCTAGATAGGGTCATCGGCACCACTCTGGGAGGCAAATGCACATGGTGATTTTTTGAAAGTTTTATATTCCTAGATAACAAATTTATGTGATAGCATTGTGGATCGAGTAGCTTTATGTTTGTTCTCACACCAAATGTATACCCACCAGTGTTCTATCCCAAATACCAAACTGTGTATACTAAAACTCTTGCACCACAACACTTCTAGTGATATTTCGATATGCAGCTGGTAATAACATTTATAATGTATGGGCAAGGGCTATTAACCACTGAATTCAGTTGTCTAATAAAGTGATAATCTCATCAGTATGACATCAGCAGTCTGTAAACCCTCCTTAATAATGTCATATTGATGGGATTGCAGCTTGGAATGTCACCCGCGATCACCATTCTTCAAACGGAATGTCTGTTCTGTCAAATGTAATGCTGCATTCATTCCATGCACAGCTTCTGCTCCTCGCAGCTCCTCACAGGCCTGACCCATCATGCTGATGTAGACGCTGATGCCTAGTCATGTGATGTGAACTGATTAACTGGAAAGCGATGGACTGAATCTAAGATTATTTTTTGAACTTTAGATATCTAAACAGTGTTTTTATAATTTAGTTTACCAAAAGTTGTGTAGAATTTGGTCTTTAACTCATCTAAAGTATACCGTGTGTTGTAAATGGAACTGGAAGTGGAACAATAAATTAGTTATTTATGTTGTTCAAAAAGCCTGCCTCTGGGTAAGTTTTCCTAAGTGAAACAAATGAAAAGGTTTACTCTATTGCCACTCAGGGTCCCATACACTATAAAACATAATGACTAAGTAAAGGTGGTTAACCATGGACGTAATCACTTCTCGTGGTTCTCATGACAATTGCAAACCTCTCGAGCTGCGCTCTCGAGGTTTACTTGGTTGTCATGAGAACCACTTGAGGTGATTACATCGTGGTTAACCACCTTTACTCAGGCATTATCCTCTATATAAACCATTGTACAATGGTTTTAAACATTCCATGGATGGAAGCAAAGCACCCAAACCAGATGTACTCAATCCATGCATTGCTGGAACACATGAATGATTTACATGAAGATCTGTGACAGGAGACCTTAGAAGAACTGTTCAAACATGAAGATCTGATGCATTCACTGGCACTATGGAATCAATATCTAGAATATATGCACCACAGCAATAAGAACTTGTTTGCTTTCTGGGTCTCATGTATTGATATGGTTGGTGATATCCTTTTGGAATTGCTCAGAGTATCAAGTGCATCAAGAGAGGGCAATTGGCATTTGCATCTCTTTGTTATTCGGTAAATGATTCCATGGTGTTTCACCTATGATTGACTAAACTATGCAAAGCATCTACCAGCATACTATGCACAGATGACAAACCTCCCAACAGAGCATCCCCAAGTCTACAAGCACTTTACCAATGGAGATTTGTCTGCACAACTCACAGATGACAACCCATTGGGACACATCCCTGTAAATCAGAAAACAGAGGTTACGGTTAACAAAGACACTCAAACAACTGGTGGAACAACAAAGTTCAGTCAAAAGTCAAGAGCAGTAAGCAGGTTCTATTTGACAGTTGAATACGACAGTGCTTTTTTGAGTCAGCTGAGAGATATGACCCAGGTGAACAGATTTGACTTTCATCATGCAGAACTACAGAAACCTTGGATTAAGAAGGATGACAAGGCTGTGTCTGCTGTTGTGGAGGTACTCAAGAACTGGATCAATCAATTTGAAGAACATCAAGAGCCTGTAAGCATCTCAACAGCCACAGCATCCCCAAAAGATGTTACGAAAGACCTGATCCATGTGCATGCCATAGGAGAGTGTGCCTATCAGAGCTTAAAACAGAAAGGCTTGAATCGAATCCACCACAAAAAAAATTCCATGACCCAATGAAAAAGAACATGTTGAAATCCTTCATGTGCTTAAGTAAAAAGAAGCAGGTGCAGAGCAGTAGGAAGTCCATCATTCTGAAGACAGATCACTTTTTGGTTGGATGAGTGTTATTGCCCAAAGTCGTAACCTTTAGATGTGAGAGGTATTTTCCCATGCTCTTGGGCCTCTTCCTTGTGCATTGGCTACAGCAGAAGGTCTTCCCAGAAAAACCACCAAAGCTGTTCTGGCAAAACAACCCTTCATAAAAGTGCAGCACCCACAAAAGCAATACCAGACAATTCAGCAATGGTGACTGATGGTATGAGCCTTGTACAGAAGGTGAGAAATTACCAAGCTACATTTGGAGATATTGCAGCCTCCATTCACTCCATGGCTCTTAAAGAAGGATCACAGAGTACAAGAATGGACAAAGTGTTTGATACCTACCGCCAGATGTTGATTAAGAACATTGAAAGAACACACAAGGGAGAACAGGGGTTTCAAAAGATGAACATCACAGAGACACAGATTGTCAGACAGTGGAGGCTATTCCTAAAACAAGTAAACTAGGTTTGCTGGCAAAGGCTCCTAGCTTCACCTGAGCTCTTTTCTTCTAGGTTTGCTTGTAAGGACAGAGCAAGGAAAGCAACAACAGTATCAGAGCAAGGAAAAAGATTAAGGCTTCTTTTGGCTAGGCAGATTTACTGTGTGTTATTATTTTCTTTTATGCTCACAGGTTTTGTTACTGTTTTTTGCTTACATTTTACTGCTTTATTGATCTCTGATTCAAATTGCTGTTGCAGGGTATACTTTCTGCTGTATTATTACAGGGTGTACCTACAGGTTTGTTACTGTTTTGTGCTTGCAGATTACTGCTGTAATCTTCTCTGATTCGAACTGTTTTTTGCAAGGTACATCTTCTTTTACTGCTTTATTTTTCTCTGTAGCAAAATGTTTTTTTGCAGGGTATATCTTCTGTGAAATTGTTACAGGTGTTGTGACTTTTTATCTATCATTAGACTAAGCAAAATTACTGTTTGCTACTATTTAATTTTATTTTTTTGCTGAAAGGTTTTTGGTTTGGTCTCAAAAGAGTTGCAGTGTCCTTCTCACATTGAAGGAGCTAATTGCTTTCCTCCCACAGCTCTTCCAGGGGATTAGGAGTGTAACTGGGGAGTGGAGCTGACAAAGTCTTAGTACCTCCCAACAGAAGGAAGAGTTAAAAGGTCAGGTTAGTTGGTGTTTTTGAGGTGGAAGACTAGGTTTGCTGGCAAAGGCACTCAGCTTCACCTGAGTTATTTTCTTCTAGGTTTGCTTGTAAAGACAGAGCAAGGAACAACATTATCAGAGCAAAGAAAAAGATTAAGGCTTCTTTTGGCTAGGCAGATTACTGTGTTACTATTTTCTTTTGTGCTCACAGGTTTTGTTACTGTTTTTTGCTTATATTTTACTGCTTTATTGTTTTCTGATTCAAATGGCTGTTGCAGGGTTTACTTTCTGCTGCATTATTACAGGGTGTGCCTACATGTTTGTTACTGTTTCGTGTTTACAGAGTACTGCTGTAATCTTCTTCAATTCAAATTGTTTTTTGCAAGGTATATCTTCTGTTAATACTTTATTTTTCTCTGTAGCAAAGTGTTTTTTGCAGGGTATATCTTCTGTGAAATTGTTACAGGTGATGCTTAAAGGTTTTACAGTTTTATCTATCATTAGGCTAAGCTTTCAGGGCTACTGCATTTGTTGCTGGCTGATTGTTTCTGCTCTTACCTCCTTGTTTCTTTCATCCGTGGTTCTTCTTTTTCAGCAGTGGAAGGGCCCAACCACCCACCCCCATCCCCAATTACCCCATGCTACACTCCTTTTATAGAGCAGCACAGTCATGACATTTCCTGTAGCAAAGCAGGAAAGGGAGGATCAGAGGGGTATCCACAGAGTGACCTCACTTACAGGGGCACAAGTAATTTAACTTGTTATAAAAAGTTATAGAAAAACAAACAAAACAAACAAAAAAATCAAACTTTTGCTTTCATTTTCCTTCTAATTACTTGGACCATGTTATAAACTCGGCAACTCATCTGGAATGGATATTATTAACTGCAGGCACTGTGGGACACTTTTCAAAAGGGCAGTTATATAGGATTTAGGACACTGTCCTACATGCTGGACCATCGGAGATCTTAGGGCTCAACTCCAGGCAGCATGGGCAGAGATTGCACACCGCAAATCACATATTCAGGAGGAAATATATTACAAGAATTGCCTGCCATTTCCCCAACATCCAACTGAAGCACCACAACCACAGAGGGTAGTTGGTTCAGGAGGTTGGCAGGTGGTTAGGAGGGGCAAATCAGGTGCCCCATCACTCAGTGCTCACCAATGTATCACCTCCACAAACCATATAAAAACTACAAAAAGGTATCTGCCTCCATCTCTGAAATTAAACAAAGGGGCAGAGGACACTGCAGAGCAGGACACTGTAACACAGGAGCTAGCACTACAGAACTAATCCAAAACAGGGACCAAAACAAAAAAGTAAAAAGTAAATTGAAAAAACTTCTGATCATAGGAGACTCCATGATTCGGGAGTTGATACCTATCTTCAGCCAGGGGAAACACTGACTGCATTGCTAAAATTATTCAGAAAGCAGGAGAAAACATTGACATCCTGGTACACATAGGGACTAACAATCTCGCCAGCAAGTCAGTTGTGGAGACCAAGGAACACCTGACCAGGCTGGGTGACAAACTATCATCCATTTCATCTGGCATCTCAGTCTCTGAGATCCTGCCAGTCTGGGAGAGGGGGACAGATGGATGGAAGGTCAGAGAAGGGGAGATAGGGGAGCTAAACATGTGGCTCAAGGGCTGGTGCCAGGAAAAAGGACACAAATTTGTAGGGAACTGGCAACAGTTTTGGGAGCAAAAGTTCTTTACATTTGATGGATTGCATCTGACTAAGGAGGGAGTCAGTGCATTGGGGCAGAAGTTTGACATCTTTGCCGAATATTTAAACTAGCAAATGGGGAGAGGGGTGCAGCACCTGATACGTCGAATGGGAAAAACACCTTTCCTCCCTCAGCTAGTGGTCAAACAGGAGTTCAGCGTGTTTGTAGTTCATTTGTAGTTCATTTGCATCACCAGGTAAGGAAAAAGGTATGGCTCCCCATACAATGCACAGAGAAAATGCCAGACCTTGCCCAACAACTAACACATGGAAATCTGGCCAATGGAAAATCACTTACACAAATGCTGGCAGAAAAAATCCCAAAGGTAAGGTGGGAAATGAACCTTATTAAATCGCACACTCTGCCTCCGGTTCCCAAGATGCCATCAAAGGTCCACAAAACATAATGTTTAGGAACCCAAAAATAACTTCTTCAGAGGTCAACATTTCTTTGTGGTGATTTTTATTTTTATTTCTGCTGTACTGCCCCCTGCGTTTCACTCTGTATAAAGTTTGTTCACGGGGTACATCTGTTAGAAAAAATAATAATAAGCCACATTTTAATATAACAATTCATGAACAAAAATCATTTGCCTTCATTTTTTTATGTTATATCACTGTGTTAAGTTAAAGCATTGTGAAATTCATAAGGTAATTATACACTCAAATTAATTTACCCAGCTCACAGCTGCTGTCCTCCTATATTTCGCTTTTCTCCTGCTTACTTCTTGTTACAAAAAACATCCATGCCATCTGTGAATTGACATAACATGTCCTATCACTTATTTTCACATGAAAAGCCCCATATTAGCTTAATTTTAACAACTGCATAAAGCCTGTAACCACATAACTGCTTGGCCATTTACCTCATAGCATACACAGAAGCATTCATTATGAGCTTCACTTCATTCACAGTTTGTTCAAGGACAAATCCAACAATTGGGTATAAATCCTGCAAAACACATAAAAGCAAAACTGTTTCACCAAATAAGTCGCTATAAAATGCTCACAAGGATCCTTTATGTACTCTTATACTTCAAAAGTTTAAAATAAGATAGTTCTACCTTATTGTCTGTGATTTCAGACAGTTTCAAAGCTTTGGCGTTCACAAGTGCCCTGTCTGCAGTCTCAACAGTGCTAAGTGTGCTGCTCGAGGTGTGGCCTACCTCTCTGACCAACCTGCATGTCCTGAGGGAATGAAATCACTCCCTTGTATTCCTGAGCAGGAGGTTGCTAAGCAACCACACACCTCCTGAAAGGAGGCAGGTTCACACAGGTTGGTCAAAAAGCCATGGGGCATTACAGATTACTGAAGATTGTTAAACATATAAAGACAAACATTCAGATTCTAAGCGGGGCATTGAGTACCTCACATTCTAATTACAGAAGTGTTTGTTTCTTATAACCACCATACTTGGGGGTGGGAGAGGAAGAGAAAGCTGATAAGTAAAGCATGGGGGAGAGAGAGTACACACGGAGGGAGGGGAATTTTTAAGCTATTGTCAGTCAAATTCCTTATATGCTGTACATCCTTCATTACTGCATCTTAAATTCTAAATGTTCACTAATAGACTTTTTCAGACACTTATACAAAACTGCAGAAGATTTTATGCTGTCATTGTCTACAGTTACAACTTACTTCCTTGCCTCACATATAGCAGAATTAGAGAGGCTAGTTGTATACATTCATTCAAGCGTAGCTATACATTTACAAACAAGCTTGCCAGTTAGGTTCTAAATTCATGCCTGTTTATCTAGTGTTCTGAGGTGGAAAATCCATCTCATCTCTGCCCGCTGAAGCATTTTTTTTATAATTGCCTCCTCGTGTAGGGAGTGCAACAACCTCCAATCCCCAAAACCACAGTGAGGCACCATTGTGTCCTGCCTCATTGAAATGTTGTGCCACTGGTGACCTTATGTCATTTTGTTTAATATCTCCCTTGTGTTCTAAGATTCTCACTTTCAATGCACTTTTTGTCTGACCAACATAAAACCGGTCACACGGGCATTGGATGACATAAACAACACCCTCTGTAGTACAGTTACTGTGTTGTCTAATCTCAAAGCTTGTATTGAAATGTGGATGTTTAAAGGTGTCCTTCTTGCTGGTATGATTACATCGCGAACACCTTCCACACTGATTCATTCCAGGGCGAAAAGGGCCCAACAATAACTGTGCTGGTGCTGTCTGGGCTGATTTAAACTGTGCATGGACCAATTTGTCCTTAACATTTGGTGCCTTTTTAGCAACTATTATTGGTTGTTTCTGAAGAGCTTGTATGTGGGTGTTGTCTGTAGCCACCAAATGCCAGTTTTTGTTAAGAATGGATCTGATTTCTCCCATTTTATTATTATATTGTACTGCTAGTGGGGTCCTTTCTTCCTTGTTTTTTGGTTGTTTCTGAAATAGTAAGCTTCTGTCTTGTTGGTCAGTTCTGTGGTCTGCCTGTTGTAAAACATTTCTACTATAACCTCTATTCCAAAATCTGTTCAGAATTTCTTGTTTGTGTTTTTAATATTTCGTTTGAGTGCTACAATTTCTCTTCACTCTGACAAGTTGTGAATATGGAATACTGTTTTTGGGCTTATGTTCATGGAATCGTAGCCCATGCAGTATATTGTTCCTGTCACTTGCCTTACAATATAAAATGGTTTCAATTTGACCATTCTGTATCACGATCATTATATCCAGGAATGCTATGCTATGCCTAGTCTGATGTATGTCGAACTGTGTATGAAACTCCTGTAATGTTTCTGCTGTGCCAGTCCAAATACATATTATATCATCTATATATCTGTACCACAGTCCTATATGTGCATGGAATATATTGACATTTTTTCCAGTACTGTATTCATCTTAAAATTATGCATGTATGAATTTGCATATGCTGGTGCCATGGTGCTACCCATGGCAGTCCCTCGGTCTTGTTGATAAAAGACCCCATTAAATTCAAAATAGTTATGTGTGAGAATGTACATAGCAAGTTCCTGTAGTAGTTCTGTTTTGGGCTTAGTTCCAGCTGGTCTCCTATCTAACATATGTCCTAAACTGATTACACCCTCTCTGTGTGAGATAGAGGTATACAGGCTGGCAATATCAAATGTCACCAACCATGCTTCCCTCAGACACATCTGACTTGAAGGGAAATGTCCACGTACAATCGGGCCCTACCTCCATGTGAAGTGGGGCCCGATTATTAGATGCAGTAGAAAAAGTAAAAAAATAACTTACTCATGTCTAAGTTATTTCAGATTGTATCTGGTTGATCCTGCCCCCTCCTTGCCCTGACATTTTAAGAAGTAGAGCCCTCCCTATCGCCCCACAAGAACCCACGACTGTCCCCGTGATGACGTTTCAGACAGGGAGCAGCCGGGGGCATCTGTATACTTAATATGTGGCTCCTTTGTAAAATAGCTCCGGTTTGCAGCCTGGACATTTGTGGGCATGTCTGATACGAATATTGGCTAACAAGTACCCTGCCAGTTGGTACTTGGTCTTGGTGTAGCCAGGACACTCATCGATTCTAAACCGGAGCTGTTTGAAGATTTGGCAAAACAGATTACTATATTGCCAAATCTTCAAATAGCTCCAGATGAATGAATATCCTGGCTACACACAAAATACCAACTGGGCCAGGACATTCATCGATTCTAAACCGGAGCTGTTTGAAGATTTGGCAAAACAGATTACTATATTGCCAAATCTTCAAATAGCTCCAGTTTAGAATGAATGAATGTCCTGGCTACACCGAGATCAAGTACCAACTGGCAGGGTACTTGTTAGCCAATATTTGTATCAGACATGCCCACGAATGTCCAGGCTCCAAACCGGAGCTATTTTACAAAGGAGCCACATATTAAGTATACAGATGCCCCCGGCTGCTCCCTGCCTGAAACGTCATCACGGGGACAGTCACGGGTGCTTGTGGGCGCGACAGGGAGGGCTCTGCTTTTTAAAATGCCAGGGCAAGGAGGGGGCAGGATCAACCCGATACAATTTGAAATAATTTAGACATGAGTAAGTTATTTTTTAACATTTTCTACTGCATCTACTAATCGGGCCCCACTTCACATTGAGGTGGGGCCCGACTGTACGTGGACATTTCCCTTTGAGTAAATCTGCAGTTTTTGCATGATGTCTGTAGAGTCCCTTAGGTAAGTTTCAGTTTTTTCAATCAAAGGTTGCACATGATAGTTGATATATTTAGACACAGGTTCAAAAACAGATCCAATGCCCTAGACTATGGGCCTGTCTGGAGGTTTGGATATATTTTTATGTATCTTAGGGATACAGTAAAAGGTGGGGGTTCCTGGGTGTACATTAGATAGAATTTCAGCTTCCCACTGATTTAACCACTGCATGTCTACATACTCCTGCAGCTTCTCTTGTAATTCTGTTTGTGTGCTCTCTAGAGGTTCACAATTCAATTGCTGATAATTATTTCTATCTGTTAACAATGACATGCACATTTCCAAGTATTGTTCCTTATTCTGTATAACTATCCCCCCAACCCCCTTTGTCAGCAGGCTTGATAACTAGCTGTGGGTCATCTCCTAGTTCTCTCAGTACAAATGCTCGTAGTCTGGGAAACAAGATCCCAGACCTGCAGGCAATAATGACAGAGGCTAAACTGGACATAGTAGCCATTAGCGAGACATGGTTTGCCAGTAACCATACTTGGGAGACTTCAGTACCTGGCTATATACTGTTCAGAACAGACCGGGGTGCAAAAAGGGGAGGTGGAGTGGCCCTTTATGTCAATGAAAATATCAAAGCTACAGAAATTTAGAACACACATAAGGAGCTAGAAGAACTGTGGGTCACCCTGGAAATAGGAAATGGGACAGCCATACGAACTGAGGTTGTCTACAGCCTCCAGACCAGGGGGAGGACATAGACACATTACTGTTAGAAGATATACAAAACATGACAGCTAAAGGGGAGGTTCTGATATTGGGAGACTTCAACATGCCAGATACAGATTGGTCAATACCAGCAGGAACATCTGCCAGAACTAGACACATAGTGGATTCCCTGCAGGGGGAGGGACTCAAACAACTGGTACAACAACCCAGAAGACACAGGGCTATCCTAGATCTAGTACTGACTAACAAGGAAAGGATTACAGATCTCCATGTAGAAGGTCACCTGGAGGCCAGTGACTGTCACATGGTATAGTTCAATTTGGCCACTAGAACTAAATCATCCCATTCCAAGGCAAAAATATTGGACTTCAGAGGAGCTGACTTTGATAAGATGGCCAACAGAGTTAAGCTAGCCCTGGCAAAAATAAATACAGGTGAGGGGGTACAGGCAGTGGGTAAGCATTAAGGATGCAATACTTGAAGAAACATCCCATTGTGTTAGACAGAAAAGGAAGTGCAAAAGAAGAAGGAAACCACTTTGGTTCTCAAAATCAGTAGCAGAAAAGGTCAGAGCAAAAAGGCTGGCCTTTAGGAAATATAAGGGAACACAGCAGGATGAAGATAGGGAGGCATACCAAACTTCTCTAAGGGAAGCAGGGAAGACAGTAAGGCAGGCAAAGGCCCAAACTGAAGAAACACTAGCACGAACAATAAAATAAGGTGACAAGACTTTCTATAGATACATTAGTGAAAGGAGAAAGTCCAGAGGGGGTATTGCTAAGATCAAAGGGGCTAAGTGGGCATGTGAGGAGGAGGACCATGTAAAAGCATCTATCCTAAATATATACTTCTGCTCAGTATTTACTGAAGAGAAGGTAGGGCAGGGCCCACAGCTCAGCACCATGGACACGGGGGGAGGAAGGTGAGCACTAGTTCCTTCACAAAAGAAAGGGTCCTACAAGAGCTCGATAAGCTCAGGGTGGACAAGGCAATGGGATCTGATGGCATACATCCCAGGGTACTAAAGGAGCTAAGGGTGGAACTAGCAGAGCCATTAGCAGAACTGTTTAGTGAATCACTGAGCACAGGAGAGGTCCCAGAAGACTGGAGAAGGGCTCATGTAATCCCACTCCACAAGAGTGGTAGCAGGGAGAAGGCAGGGAACTACAGACCAGTCAGTCTTACCTCAGTAGTGGGCAAGATTATGGAGGCACTCCTTAAGGAAAGGATAGTGCAACACCTGGAATCCATAGGAGCATGGGATCCAAGACAGCATGGGTTTACAACAGGAAGGTCCTGTCAAACTAATCTCATAGATTTCTTTGACTGGGTAACCAGAGTGGTGGACCAAGGGGGAGCAGTTGATGTCACTTACCTTCACTTCAGCAAAGCTTTCACTACTGTTCCACATAGAAGATTGATTAATAAGCTGGGTAGGCTCACGGTGGATCAGAAGTTGGTCAACTGGATGGCAAGCTGGTTGACGGGCAGAACATAAAGAGTGGTGGTAAATGGTATACAGTCAGAAGAAATGCAAGTCACAAGTGGGGTACCTCAGGGATCAGTCCTGGGGAGTCCTCTTCAATATCTTCATCAGTGACATTGCAGATGGACTGGAGGGTAAGGTTTGTCTGTTTGCAGATGACACCAAGATCTGCATCAGAGTCGATGATATAGATGGGGTGGGCAGAATGAGAAGAGATCTGGATAAACTGGTAAAATGGTCAGAAAGGTGGCAACTGGGGTTTAACACAAAGAAGTGCAAGATCTTGCACTTAGGGAAGAGAAACCCTGAAGCCACCTATAAGCTGGGAGGGGAGTTGCTGGCAGTCACAAGGGAAGACAGAGACTTGGGCATCATCATCACAGATTACCTGAAATCATCCAAGCAGACCACTAAAGCAGTAGGTAAGGCTAGGGGGATGTTGGGGTGTATTAGTAGGGGTATCACAAGTCATAAGAGGGAGGAAATAATCCATCTTTACAAGACACTGGTTAGGCCCCATCTGGAGTACTGCATACAGTATTGGAGGCCGCACCTGCACAAGGACATTAACAAAATGGAGGCAGTCCAGAGAAGGGCAACCAAAATTGTGCAGGGACTGCATCAGAAAACATATGAGGACAGATTAACGGAGCTCAATATGTATACCCTCGAGAAAAGGAGGGAAAGAGGAGATATGATCAAAACATTCAAACACCTTAAGGGCATTAACAAGGTGAAAGAGTCTAACATGTTTGAATATAAGAAAAATAGCAGGATAAGAGGACACAGCATGAGATTAGAGGGAGGCCAATTAAGAGGTAATGTGAAGAAGTTCTTTTTCACAGAAAGGGTGGAGGATGCATGGAACAGCCTACCTCAGGAAGTGGTGGATATGAATACAGTGCAGGGCTTCAAACAGGCATGGGGTAGGCATAAGGGAGCAATACAGATGAGTATGAATAGATAGGCCATTGACAGAGCAAAGGCCGATGACATATTCATAAGATAGAATAAAATGGGCAGACTGGATGGGCCTTGAGGGCTTATCTGCTGTCAACTTTTATGCTTCTATATTTCTAAACAATAAAAGCAGTCTGATCAAGTTTCTGATAAGCGAGTGGCAGAAGACAAAGTACACAGATAAGCTGATGGGAAAGAGTCTTTTTGTCACTCATCTTGAAAACTGCTGGAAGATAACTGACAAGGGCAGTGAAGAGGTACCTGCCTTATCGAGCCAACAGAAGGAGGCAGATGGACACCTACTACTCCATGCTGCTCCTGCTGCAGAAGAAGGCTATTCATCAGTGGCGATCAGCTCAGAGGACACAGATGTTTTCATTGTATGCCTCACATTCAATGATCACATCAGTGTTTCGCTCTACCAGAAATGTGGCACTAAAGCCATCACACATTTGGTTGATATTGGTAAAGTAGCTGCGGCCATTGGATCCAATGTTTGCAAGGCACTTATAGGGATGCACACATACACTGGCTGCAATACAGTAAGTTCTTTTGCTGGGAAAAGCAAGCTGCATGCACTTCAAATTTTTTTTATCCTCTATTTTTATCCTCCTACAGCCACAGCCCTGTCTTACCTCCAGCCACCGCTCCTCCTCACTGCCGACCCCAGAGTCCTGCATGTCCAGCTGGCATACACATCTGTACCATCGAGAAGAGCCCCCTCTGATGTTCCCATGCCCTGCCAGGATCCATTACCGGCAAACGCCTCTATCCAGGCATTCACCGGCTGTTGATGCTGCGGCCACCAACATGCCACGGGCTTGTGCTGCCATGTTTTCCTCCTATTTTATCCGTGGAGTGCAAGCATGCAATGACATCATAGTGCGCCATCTGCCGCACTCCACCCCTTAATGGAGGAACTCTCAAAACTGAGGGTGAACAAAGCAATGGGACCAGATAGTATACACCCTAGGATACTAAAGGAACTACAGACAGTGCTAGAAGCTCTGCTGACAGCCCTGTTCAGTGAGTCACTCAATACAGGAGTGGTTCCAGATGACTGGATGACTGGAAGGGGGCACATGTGATCCCTCTTCACAAGAGTGGAAGCAAGGAGGAAACAGGAAACTATAGGCTAGTCAGCCTCATCTCAGTAGTAGGAAAGATTATGGAGGTGCTGCTTAAGGAGAGGATTGTGGAGCACTTGGAATCCAGCAGAGCACAGGATCCAAGGCAGCATGGATTCACAGCAGGAAGATCATGTCAAATGACTGGTTGATGAAGGAAGTGGATCAGAAAGGGGTAAGCAGTGGATATCGCCCACCTCAATTTCAGCAAAGTCTTCAACACCATTCTACACAGAAGACTGGTCAACAAGTTGGGTAGCCACCCTGGGGTGGATCACAAAGTAGAAAACTGGGTTAAGAACTGGTTGAGGGGACAGAAAGCAGAGGGTGGTAAATGGGATCCAATCTGAGGAAAGTTAAGTGACCAGTGGGGTGCCTCAAGGATTTGCCCTGGAGACAGTCCTTTTTAATGTCATAATAGGGGACATTGCTGAAGGACTGGAGGGGATGGTTTGCCTATTTGCAGATGACACCAAGATCTGCAACAGGGTGGACACTCCAGAGGGGGGTCAAGAGAATGAGGAGGGACCTAGGAAAGCTGGGGAAATGGTCGGAGGTGTTGCAATCAAAATTTAATGCAAAAAAGTGCAAAATCATGCACCTGGGGCACAGAAACCCTACGAAGAGCTACAGGATGGGGGGTGAGGGAGTTACTGACAGTTACCGGGGGGAAAGAGATTTAGGGATAATCATCTCAGATGACCTAAAAGTGGCCAAACAGTGCACCAGGGTGGTGGAGAGGGCCAGTGGCATGTTGGGATGCATAGGAGGGAGTATCACTAGCAGAAGAAGAGAGGTGGTGATGCCACTATACAAAATGTTGGTGAGGCCTTGTCTGGAGGAAGGGGTACAGTTCTGGAGGCCGCATCTTCAGAAGGACACAGACAGGGTGGAGGTGGTCCAGAGAAGGACAACTAAGATGGTGCAGGGTCTGCACCACAACACATATGAGGATAGATTAAAAGACCTCACTATGTATACACTGGATGAGGAGAGAATGGGAGGATATGATAGAAACCTTTGAGTATCTTAAGGGCATAAACAAAGTGTAAGTGGGCAACATCTTTCAGTACAAAAGTTGTACAAGGATGAGGGAGCATGATATGAGGTTGGAGGGGGCAAGCTAAAGGGGAATGGGAGGAAGTTTTTCTTCACTGAAAGGGTGATGGATGCACCATAAAGAATAAACAGAATCCTCTGTTCACAGAAAGGGTGGTGGGGGCTAGCACAGTGTAGGGCTTCAAACATGCATGGAATAGACATAAGGGAACCCTGAGGTGGGAAGGATAAGCTTAAGCCACTGAGCAAAGTACTCGTCACATCTGACCTCAGCCGGTTTGCATGTCCAGACTTGGTCAAGGCAGGATCATGATGAGCTCGTCAAAGTTCCTAAACATTAGAATTACACATTTTTTATGACCATCAGGGGCCTCTGCTGCATCACTGAAAAGTTTCGTTTTTAATACTTTCAGTGATTTCCTGATTGGAATTGATCAGCATTAAGTTACAATGCCAGAGAGTCTAGTATTAGATGGTTGGCCAATGAAGTGTGTGGGGCACTGAGTGATAATTCGTAACAAAAAAGGAGATACCCCAGGCTAAAATGTGTTGAGTTTTTGAAGTGCTTAAGGGAGATTGCCATAACCAATTAAAGATGAGTGGAAGTGAGGGAAATCAGTACTTAATATATTGTATCACTGATATGTGTGTTTTAATAATTATCAGTGACTTCCTGATTTTAATTGGTTAGCATTTTAAGTTAATGCCAGACAGAATTACTTTAGGATGGTCAACTGAAGTGTGTGGGGCACTGTGTTAAAAACTGTAAGAGGTTAGTGTACCCTCAATGCGTTGAGTTTTTGAAGTGCTTATAGATTGCCATGACCAATGACGACCTAACACAGTCCATTTTATTCCCCAGTGAAAGCCTTATCATGGTCTTTTTTATTGGGAGGTGGTTCAGGCAACATACTGGACCATGGGGACTCTGAGGTAGGGGCAAGGGTGCAACTTACTGGGCATGGGAAGGGAGTAACAGGATAGCAAATTACTTCCAAAATGTACCAGAATGCACCAAATTGAAAATATTTTCTGGGGGCCTAGGCAGTCCCCAGACCCCCAGCGTATAGTTTACAATTTTTGATCTGACTTCAGCTCCCCCCCACATCACTGCTGGATCCACCCCTCCTTTGCTGTGCATTTCTTTTCTGTCATCTTTTTTCTCTATCAATGGTGGCTTCAAGGACTTAGAGGGCACTGCAGTATTCGTGTCCATTATCCACAACTCCTGGGTGTCTTCACAGTAAAATAGGGCTTCTGCAGCAACAATGATGAAAAAGTCCCTTACTCAGCGATACACAACAGAGGTCATTAATTCTGAAGCAATAACTACCATACCAGAAAATAAAGAAATTCTGACCATAAATGCTCAGAAATGGAAAACAAAAACAGCTTCTACATGTCTGACATTCACTTAGTAGCAGAAGAAAAAGTGCTGACGTGGTTGGGGCCTGCCCATGTTATATAGGTGATCCTATGCATCACTGATGTACACTGACTGGATTCTATTTTCCCTCAAATATCACTACTACCACAACCACAACCACTACTTGGATTACTCTTCCAACTGCACATAAACAGATGTAAAATGATCAGATTGTGTTTGTTACAGTCTCAAAGTTGTAATGTTCTGTGATTAAAAAACGATGCTGTATCCACAGCAGAGTTTCCTGGCTCGGTAGCCATGAAACATTAATCATTATTATGTAATCCCTTCCCCATGTCTAGGGGTATGCAGATGGTAGCAAAGCAGAGGAGACTGTACAAAGACTTGCACTTACTTAACCCTCCAGGACTTGGGATGACCTCTGGAGAATCCGAACACTTTTGTGCCAGTCAGAGCTGCAAACACAAGGGGCTTAGAAACATAACAGTCCATGGAACAATATCTGAAGGTCCACACAACAGATAAAGAATAAACAGGATCCTTTCATTTTCCCAAATAATTATGAGCATTGTTTCCAAAATTAGACAATTTTAACAATACCTCTTCTTGCAAAGTTCATTTCCAGGTCCACAGTCCAATTCATTTCCTTCTAATATTCTTGTTTAGTTATCCATAGGGGTGACACTCCAGTATACCTCCAAAATTCACAACTCCATCTTGCACCAGTTCTTTAGCAGTACAGAATTAATTTAGGGGCTGCACACAACCCAGTGGGGGTACACTCTTTCTTTTCCATTGTCCATATTTCTGAGGCACCATTTCAGCCTCTCCCAAAGAGCAAGGTCTCCAACCTTGTGCTAGTACTAGTTATTGATATGCTCAGGGGATTAAATCCAACCCCCAGCACAGGTACTCTACACTTTCAGTGGCCATTTATTACCTCATCCCAGCTCCACAGTGTTCCAGCAACCCAGGCACAGTGGGGGACTTTCACTCTGCAATGCTGTGGGGGAAGACTACCCACTTACCTCCTTTACACCTGATACCAGGCAACCACTACCTGCACCTCTGCAGTGGGCCTACAAACCACCCCAGAAGCCCAGCACACACTCAAGGAAACTGGACTGTACCAAAATATACAGTGGCAGGGGGAGACAGGCACTCTATGTGGGTAGGAGGCTGCCACAGGTGCTGTCTCCAACCCCATCCCAAGAACTGACCCCAAAAGGTAAAGAGTTCATTTCCATAACTTCCTGTACAGGCTAAGTCCCCACTTCTAGGGATCCAGGTGGAGTTCCCAATAATTAAGAAAGCAAGGGGAAGCAAGCACCCCCCAACCGGGTTCCAAGGCTGCCACTGGTGCTACCTCCTACCCTCTCTCTAGAACTGACCCCTGTGGACAAAGGGTCCCTGACCAAATTAATTCCAAAAGTACCATTCTTCCAAACCCTCCAGCATGATGCAGAAATGGGGAGCAATAATGGGTGCCTAAACAGTCTCTCAGTTCAGAATTAAGTACAGTTCACCTCAGATTACCTGTCCCTTCTCCTACTTTCTCTCTTTCTCCCTCTTGAAACAAAATTTCCCCCTCGGCTTTCTCTTTCTCTTCTGTTCAGGGGGTCAGCCCCTACTGGGGCATCTGTCAAGGCAGCTACCATGACTTCCCATCTCATTAAAGTTGGTCCTACTCTGTGAAAAAGTACTTCACAAGAGGGAGCACTGTCACTCCTTGCCAGCCATGCGGCTCCCTCCAGAATGATGCTGTCTGCTTCAGCTCTCCAGCCTCAGCAGCATTCCAATGAACCTTTTAAATACTGGCACAGTCCTGCGGTCTCAGCCTCCAAGGGAGCCAGGAGGTAACCCTTTGTGGTATGGATGCCCACATAATGTGCTAATATATCTCTAGTAGACATCCATTAGGAGCATAGCTCCTTATGGGGGCTACAATTACATACCCAAAATTCCTATGAGAAATCCATGTGAATGAATAATACAAATTCTTATGAATGGATGGATGAATAAATGAATGAAAACCTACAACAGAAGGGCAATAATATGATATGCAGGCTTTTTTGGGGCAGTTTTGTTTTTTGGGGGGGTACTAGATTCTATTTGTAACTAATATTTTTTTTGTGGCGCATGGTGCATTGTAGTATATTTGTATTGGGACTAGCTACAAAACAACAATCTAGCAAGAGGACCCTCACTAATTTTTGCAAGGGACTATTTTTTTCAAAGCCTTTGGTCCTACCATATCTCACTGCCAACCAATTGCCACTAAATTGTGAGACACTGACCCTCATAATGTGGGCGTCATGTGGGACAGTGGGGAGACATCTTAAAACATGGAGACACAAGTTTAATTTTGATTTAGCAAAACAGTGTTTTAAATTTCTGCTTTTAAGTCTGAGTTAGCAGCACTTTCCTTATGTGGGCAGCACCTTTTCCATCAGGGCCAAATGTGGGATAGAGTAATTCTCTGAGGGTAGTCCCTCATAATGTGGGACAGGTAAGCAATAATACACTATCGGATGTTTGTTGTACTGGTATTACCACACGCCCAGGGACGTAGTAAGACATGAGGCCACAGGCTGAGTATCGTCAGCCCCAGGAAGTGTGGTAAAACCCAGATACTCAATACACTGAAGTGCCTCTTTGCACTTATAAAATGGGTCCACAGGAAACTTTTAAAAAACAAATACTCCGAAAGTTTTAAAATACATACAAATATAATAAAATAATGCTAAAATGTAAAACAGTCCCTCTGCAGATGGTTTCCTCCTGTCTGTTGTCTGTCTTTCTACACATTCAATACATGCCATGTTTGTTTGTAGTGGAATATAAGAATTCAAAGTTCTGCAGTATTCCACTAGTAGAATGCATCCCTCCGCTCCCCCCTCCCACCTATGGAATGGTAACATGGAGCACATAAATTCAAAATTCTGCAGAATTCAATTGGCATACTGACACAGACAGACAGGCCTGAAGTGGAGCCAGCCTAGAACATCAGTTTTATCTTTTGCAGGGTAAGGAGAAGGGAGTTCTCTGGCAAACTGGCAAGGCTAGTGTGGGATTTTTCATAGTTATCAAAGAAACACCAGAAATTGAAACCTGAATAGTACTTGTATTTTTTAAAATATGTTTATGTATGTAAGGAGAGGCTCAAGAGTGGAAAGCACAATCAATTATTTACTTATTTTGTTTCTTTTAAGGAAGTTTTATTTTAGGGCCTAGTTGAAGGTTTTTATATACAGTATGAGTAAAGGTGGTAGCCATGCTTATAATGGCAATCAGGAATAAGTGAGGTGGCTCATGAATTTTGTATGTGAGTTGCCCAAATTCCAAATCCCTTTGCATGAACTTGTTCAAACCTTTGCAGTTGTGGAGAATTAAAATCTGGTTCTCAGAACTTGTTTAGCCTATCAGGAAGCAAGGAATTTCCAACCCATTTAATAACTGAAAACTATGGTTACTGTAGGTAAGAGTAACCGTTGTCATGATGTTCTGAGGACCAAGGCAACATATCAGGGCTGATGATGCAGTTTGTATGACATCACTAATACACACCTGTTGCTAGAAGAAACATGCATTTGTCAGTGCTGAATGTTTGCTTGCTGGCATTGGCATTGGTAGTGTAGAAGTTACAGAGCTGCATAAGAGGAATGGCAGCGAAGTATTGAACTGAAGCCAACCACACCACCATCCTGCAGAGAGTGACAGGCATTGGGGTGTACCCTTGGGTCGTCAGGCATAATGACCACGTCATCTCACCACACCCTACCCTGCAGACACTGACAAGTGTCACGGTGTGCTTTGGGGTCTCTGGCCCTTATGCGCACCCCATTCCATCGGGAAATATGGCGAGATGGTGCGGTATAGGAGAATGGGGTAACGCTTTGGGTCCTAAGAGTCCGAGGTACACCTTGATGCCTCCACTGGCTGCAGGTGTGGGTGGGGTGGAATGGTATGAGCATTACAGGCAAGAATCCCAAGTCACGCCCCTGATGCCTGTCATTCTCTACAGGGTGAGGCATTATGGTCGGAAACCCTAACGCCTCAGGCATTCGTTGGTATTTTCACTCCAAATTTTCAACACAGTTTTTTTGTGAATCCCACCTCATGAACAATGGCAATATCAGTTTGTTAGCTGAAAACTGCTTTTGCACAGCGACTACGGCATTTGGCACCACAGGTGCAAAAACACATTCCGAACAGGATGTGAAAAATGACAGTGGTACTGTTCATGGGGAGGTGTAAAAAATGGCAATGTTGAAAATCTGGTGTGAAACTCTTAAAAAAACTGGTGAAGTCACGAGCGTCTGGGTAGAAACTGTGCAACGACACTCGTAATGTAACTAGTTTGGAGATTTTTACAGCAGATTGTTAACACAGGCATTTTGGGACCTCTGATCATGAACAGTGTCAGTGTGATTTTCTTTATCTGTCCCGAACAATGATTTCCCACAGCGACCACGCATTTCTGCGCTGAAAGTGTGAAAACACATTTCGGCCACGTTGTGGAAAATGACAGCTGTATTGTTCATAAGGAGGTGTGGAAAAATGCCACTGGTGAAAATCTGGACTGAAAATATTACAAATTCATGAACTTACGAGGGTGCATGGAAACTGCGTAATGCTCACTCGTAACACAGTCATTTTATGGAATTTTGTCACCAAATTTTCAACATAGCTATTTTAAGACCTCTGCTCATGACAAGTGTCACTGTGATTTTCTTAATCTATCCCAAACATTGTTTTCGTACACCAACTGTACCATTGTGCGCTACATGTGCGGAAACAAATTTTGGGCGAGATGTGAAAAATGGTAGCTGTACTGCTCATAAGGAAGTGTGGTAAAATGGCACTGTTGAAAATCTGGTGTGCAAATATTACAAATTCGCAAACTTGCCAGCGTGCGTAGGAACTGTGCAACATGCGCTCCTAAAACAGTCATTTTTGGGAATTTTTTCACCAGATTTTCAACATAGCCATTTTAACACCTCTGCTCATGGCCAGTGTCACTGTGATTTTCTTAATGTGTCCCATACATTGATTTTGCACCAACTGCACGTTATTAAGCTACATGGTAGAAACACATTTTGGGTGACATTTGAAAAATGGCAGCTGTACTGTTCATAAGGAAGTGCAATAAAATGGCAATGTTGAAAATCTGGAGTGAAAATATTAAATTCGCAAACTTATGAGCATGCATAGGAACTGCGCAACGCACGCTCGTAAAACAGTCATTTTTAGGAATTTTTTCACCAAATTTTCAACATAGCCATTTTAAGACCTCTGCTCATGAACAGTGCCACTGTGATTTTCTTAATTTTTTCCGTACATTGATTTCGCACACCGACTGCGCCATTGTGCGCTACATAAGCGGAAACACATTTTGGGTGAGATGTGAAAAATGACAGCTATACTGCTCATAAAAAGGTGTGGTAAAATGGAAATGTTGAAAATCTAGAGTGAAAATATTGAAAATTCGCGAACTTACGAGCGTGCGTAGGAACTGTACAACACACGCTTGTAAAACAGTCATTTTTTTGGATTTTTCACCAAATTTTCAACATAGCCATTTTAAGACCTCTGCTCATGAACAGTGTCACTGTCATTTTCTTAATTTGTCCCATACATTGATTTCGCACACCGACTGCGCCATTGTGCGCTACATGGGCGGAAACACGTTTTGGGTGAGATGTGAAAAATGACAGCTGTACTACTCATAAGAAGGTGTGGTAAAATGGTAATGTGGAAAATCTGGAGTGAAAATATTGAAAATTCGTGAACTTACAAGCGTGCGTAGGAACTGCGCAACGCACGCTCGTAAAACAGTCATTTTTAGGAATTTTTTCACCAAATTTTCAACATAGCCATTTTAAGACCTCTGCTCATGAACAGTGTCACTATGATTTTCCTAATTTGTCCTGTACATTGATTTCACACACCAACTGCGCCATTGTGCGCTACATGGGTGGAAACACATTTTGGGTGAGATGTGAAAAATGACAGCTGTACTACTCATAAGAAGGTGTGGTAAAATGGCAATCTTGAAAATCTGGAGTGAAAATATTGAAAATTCGTGAACTTATGAGCGTGCGTAGGAACTGTGCAACGCACGCTCGTTAAAAAGTCATTCTTAGGAATTTTTCCACCAAATTTTCAAAATAGGCGTTTTGAGAGCCCACCTTATGAACACTGGCAGTGTCGTTTCATTAATCATTCCAGAAAGGTGATTTCACGCAGTGGCTGCGAAATCACCCTTCGGGGATGAGTAGCGCCATGACAGTGCAAGAATTCATGAGGAGGGGTCCCAAAAACCCCATGTTGAAAATTTGGTGCAAAAATTCCAAAAATACCTGAGATATGCAACAAAGTTGAAAAACCTATCTATCCCATTCTACAGCTTACTGGCATTTCCTCAGTTCGCGGTCAACTTTGAAGAGTGCAGATGTCTTCGGTCCACGAAGATGTCGCGCCCGGACTCGGAGGTAAGTATGGGGTGGGGGTGGGGAGGCAGGTGCGCCAGTGGTGGGTGCGGGTTGGGTGGGGGCAGGGAGACTCGTGAGGACCGTTTTTCTTTACAGGTTGTTTGTTTTAAAAATGACGATGCGGGACGTTTGCCATGCTGGGGTGGGCCGCAGCGGCACAAGATGGCTGGGGGCATGGAGCCGATGGGGATTGGGCACCCCGTCGTATAACAATTTTGCCACGCTGGGGTGGGCTCCCAGTGTGGCACCCTGTACTCGGGGAGGACAGTGGAGCCGACGGAGTTGGGCACCCCGTCGCTATACATGAGTTGCCACACTGGGGTGGGCACCCAGTGTGGCATGTTGACTTTGGGGAGCAGCAGCCAGCGGGGGATTGGGCACCCCGTCGGCTATCCAGTGTGTGCGTGGGGGGGGCCAGCACGCAGTATGCGTGCGTGTGTTTGTGTGTGTGTGTGTGTAGGGGGAGCTGCGCATGAGCAGGCGATATCTGATCGCTGCTCACTGAAGCGTAGCTCCCCCTTTCAACTGTATGCCACTGCATTTTGGAGCTGTCATAGACAGCTCCAGCATGAATTGGCGGACTGGGCCCGCGCCTGCCAACACACTGACTGAATTGGAAGAGGGGGTGACACACCTCCGAAAACTCGGATGATGGCACTATGTTTCTTGCACATGCGTGCAAGCAAACATAAAAATGACTCATTCTAATGATACAGTATGCGCCATTTATAACGGCTCCGTTTGTAATGGACGTCCACGTGTAACAGGCATTTCATGTTTGCCAAATGCCAAACGCCATGTTATTAATGTTAAATACTAGGCATAAAGCAGACCTTGACTTCCCACTAGTAACGGCCGCCAGGGGTAGCAATTAACGTGTAATGAGCCATTGGTGGCTGCCGCTTAGCACCTTAAAATGTGTTAATAGCTCTGATTTTGGATAGCTGCAGCTCCCACCCACAAGTAAATGGTCTAAGGAACATTAAGCTTGTTTTTCTACCTCCAAACATGACATGCTTAATGCAGGCCTTAGACCAAGGCATAATTTACAGTTTTAAATGCCAGTATGTGAGCTCGATGAGGGGAAGGCTGCTGGACATCCTAGATGCTGATGAAGAGATTATTGCATCTGTATGTGTGCGCAGAATCAGCTTACTCGACTCTGTTAAGTTTGATACAGCAGGCGTTGCCAGGGCTGTATTAACAAGTCATGGTGCCCTGGGCAAAATTGAATTATGGGGCCCCCAGTGACTTAACCAATAGGCCAGAAGTTCAGGGGCTGCCTAGGCCACTGAAAGCTGAACGATTTTTGATGCCTTAAAATGCATTTGGGAGAGTTTTCCAGCTACTCAGAATGCCATTCTTGGGGTGAAAATAGAAGGCTGTTGTTTAAAGTGTCAGCACTCAAGCACAGCCATGCGTTACTGGCCCCTCCACACCAACATCTCACTGCCCGAATAGATAGTAGCCTGCCCTGTGAGTGTGTGGTGGGCAATCCTGACCCCCAAAGTCTCCAACCTGGGGTGGGTGACACAGATCTGAAGAGTTAGGGGTGGATAAGTGAAAGAGAATGAAAGGATGTGAGTTGGAGATTATAGCCACAGATGAAAGCAGTACGAGTGAGGGAGTGAGTATCGTTGTAACTTGCATGGCCTTGTACCTCCTGGTATTCTGGTCTGGGGGGCTTGCTACAGCTGTGCATGGTATTACTGTGACCTGCATGGGGAACAGAGTGGCTATCACAGTGAGTTGCATGGCATTGCTGGAACCGTGCATGGTTTTGCACATAGGCATTGTGTGTGTGTGTGTGTGTGGGTGTGTGTACGTGTGTGTGTCTGTGGTGATTGATATAGACTTACATGGCATTAGCCTCCCCCCCATATTGTGAGTGGGTCTGCATCCCCTAGTATTGCGAGTGGGTCACTGCAATATTTTAATTGGCCCTTGTACTGAGATAGATAGATAGATAGATAGAATACATTGTATTTATATAGTGCCTTTTCCTGGCTTAAACAATGCATAAGAGAATACATTTAAAATAATCCTGCCTATACACCTACAACTAATAGAAACTGAAAGAATACTTCTAAAATATCAACATTTTAAATTGTCAGAAGGTTCAATCCCTTGAAAACTGTATTCTTACAATAGATCCCTGTGAGGGACTGGACCAATTGCTGTAACTTACAGAACTTAGAAATACAGAAAAGCCACTCCACTACCACACTGTGCTATATGAAAAAAATCTCAAAACAAAAAGACACATACAGCACCAGTACCAGTGTAAAGATTTCTTTAAAAAACAGCACTTACGGTACATGTAATTGAACTCCCTAGTATTGTGAGGGAGGTAACAATTCTTGTAACTTACATAGTATTGCACCTCCATTTTACTGCAAGGGGGAAGGCCATTGATGTCTACTAATACTCTGAGGGAATATTTGTGCATTGCACACACTGGCATTGAAAGGTGGTATTGCACCTCGGACATTAAACTCGCTTTCGACCGTGGCCAGGCAACCGGGGCCATCTTTATGGACCTCATCAAAACCTTTGACTTGGTGAACCATGAACAGCTTATACTGAAATTAACATTATTGGTGCTTGACCAACACTCCACTAGCTGGATTAAAAACTACCTCACTGGCTGTGCCCATAGTGTTGGATGGGCCAACTGCCAATCTACCTTCAGACCCATTTCCCTTGGCATACCCCAGGACTCTATCTTGGGGACTCTGCTCTTCTCACTATTCATTAACAAGCTGCATAGCTCCTGCGGACGGGCATCTGTTCAGCTACATCTGGATGATGCCATCATATATAGGCCCTCTGCTGACATCTCATTGCTCAGTCATCGCTTGGATACTGACTTTCATCAACTGGAGGCATGGTTCCTTGCTAACAACTTGCTCCTGAACACTAAAAAACCAAAGCAATGCTTTTCCACCCACATACCTATAGAGCCAATCTCACCCCCCAACTCGCTGTTACCACTCGGAATGGTGAAACCTTAGAACAAGTACACTCTTTTAAATATCATGGCATTTTCCTTGACCCTAGCCTCTCCTCCAAAGCTCACGTCAATAAAACCATTACTATTCTTCAACAAAAGCTGGGTTTGTTCTACCGACTCCATCCACTACTGTCTAAAACATCCTGCCTGAAGCTCGCCACTGCCTCCCTCTTTCCTCTACTTTTCTATGGCTCCCCCCATTCTTATTAATTAAGTACTCTCCCCTAAACCAACTAAAGCAAGTATATCATAGGAAAGGGTGCATTGCCTGAGGAGCTGCCCCCCGCCAGCATCACTGCACTGTACTGGCATCTCTGGGCTGGCTTGAACTGTAACATAAATTCCAGTACTTCTCCCTTTGCCTGCTCTATAAGCTCACACACCTATTCACTCCCCCAAGCCTATCTGAAATTGTTGTCAGAAAACGTGTCTGCCAGACCCTCCGTTCCTCCTCTCTCCCACTGTTATCTGTACCGTCGGCACGTCTAGCTGCTAGTAGAAGATCCTTTGCCTACATTGCACCTTTGGTCTGGAACTCCCTTCCTCTGTCTATCCTCTCTTGCCCTACCTTCCCTAGTTTCAAACTTGCCCTACATAACTATTTATGTGACCTAGTGTACTTGCTTCTGCCTTACATAAATTCACCTACACTATCTTGCACACCAGCTGCAATTTCGAAGGTCCTATGTGTCATGAACAGCACTATATTTTAGCCCTGCTCTTACCTGTGTAATTTATGTAGAGGTTCTGTACATTGAATTTGTTTTAGATGTAGACAGTGTATAGGACTGCCAGAATCAGCTCTATATTTTAGCCCTGCCCTCACCAGTGTGGATTATGCAGCGCCTCTGTGCACTAAATTGTGTTATATTCTCTTCATTTTCTCCTTAAGATATTATTGTCTCATACTGTGTGTATTTACTTAGCTCTGGTTACTTCTGTGTATGGCTTTGTATTAAACATTTTTTTATTTTTTTTTTTTATTTAGTTGTTTAACCAGGTATAGCACACTAAGCTGGAAGCTTTTTTACAGGAGCGACCTGGGAGCGCAAGGAGGTTAAGTGACTTGCTCAGGGTCACACAGTATGCAAGTGGTTTGTATTCTAACATTCTATGTACCTTCTCCCGGGTCGCCCCCTGAAAAAGGGACTGCATAATCTTAGTGGGCTTACCCGGTTACCAAAATTCAAATAAATAAATAAGTGAGCAAGCTTGCTGTTGACAGGTTATTGCTATGAAAGTCTGAAATGGGGCAGATATACTGCAAGTGCATGGAATTAAGCAATAAGACAAGCAGTGGAGAGGGTACAGGCTGAGGTGCATCAGCCTCTGTTGGGGGCTACAGACTGCACTATATCCAGCTGCTGTGAGGGCTGCACTGTATCCAGCTGCTGTTGGGGTTGCAGGCTCTGCTTTATCTAGCTGGGGGGAGGGCTGCAAGTTTCACTATATCCAGCTGCTGTTACAAGGCTGCATACTGTGCAGTGTCCAAATGCTCTGGGTAGGCTGCAGACAGCACTGAATCCAGTGGCTGGGGGTGCAGGCTACATTGCAGTTAGCTACATGGGGGATGTGAGCTGCAGTGTATCCAGCTGCTGTAGTTATGGGTCTGGCTGCCGTGCCTCCAGATGGTGTGGGGGGGGGCTGCCAACTGCACAGTAGCCAACTGCAGAGGGGGCTGCTGCATGCTGTACTGTGTTCAGCTGCTGTGGGAAGGATGCATGCTACACCCAGCTGTGAAGACGTTGCAAAGTGTATTGCATCCAGCTGTTGTGGGGAGGCTACACTACATCCAGCTGCTGGGGATGCTGCAGACTACACAGTAGCCAGCTTCACTGGGGGCTGCCAGCTTCACTTTCCAGCTGGTTTTGGGAGGGAGCTCCTAGTTGTACAGTATCTAGCTGCTGTGGCAAGGCAGAAAGCTGCCCCCAGTTCTGGATAGACTGCAGTTTGTACTGCATCTAGTTTCTGTAGTGAGGCTGCACTGTACCCAGCTGATGTGAATAGGCTAGTGGCCACACTGCATCCAGCTGCTGTTGGATGCCTGCAACCTGCATGGTATTTAGCTTCTGTGAAGGCTGTAGGCTGCAGTGTAACCAGACATTGTGGGGAGGCTGCAGGCTGATCTGTATCTAGTTGGTTGGGGGCTGCAGGATGCATTATAGGCAGCTGCTTTGGGGGGGCTGCAGGGTGCATCTTTGACAGTTGCTGTTGGAAAGCTGCAGGCACAGAATCACCTTATTCAACTGCTGGGATGGGGACTGCAGACTGCACTATGTCCAGCTGCTGTGGAGGCTGCAGGCTACACAGTATTTGACTGTTCTAGGGAGGCTACAGGCTGTATTGCAACCAACCACTGTAGGAAAACTTACTTGACAGTCTCTCTGATGTGATTGAGCTATTTTCCGGATCTCGATACCCGGCGACTGAGTTGACAGCCAGGCCAGAGAGTTGGCCTAGTGACAGGCCGCAGGTGCTGATGCACGGAGTGTGGAGGGATGGTCTCTGTCTGTATCGATGATGACAGGATTCGGGCATTCAGCGGCACTTAGAGGGAATTAATCTGTTGGCGTGTGGCACTGTTTTCTTGATCCAGGCAAGACTTACTTCTCGTGAGCATGATGTGACAGGACCTCCACACCGTGCGTGATGCACGGACCTGAGGGCTGAGGGGGACTGAAAAGATCTGGTCCAGGGCTGGATGGGGGTTCAAATCATCAACAGACCATATTGGAACAATGTAATTGGCTAGTAGCATGTTGTGCTTCACCTGACCTGCAGAGAGAATGTTCGTGGGGAAACAAAAATGCCACAAACAGCAAGCTGTTTGGACGGTTGAGACAGTGGGGCAAAGAAACGATCGACGATCGACTGCCCCACATCACTGAGGTTTAGTCACACACACAGTGGGAAAGTACAGGGGGGTCAGGGAAGAAGAAAAAAAGAGTAAACAGAAACAAAACAACAAAAAATTAATCAGTGGTGCTCAAACTAGGGGGCCCAGGGCAATTGCCCCTTCTGCCCTATGATTAATCCGGCCCTGGGCCTTGCACAAGGTCTCGTAAGAGACCATTAAAAGGTGTTTTCAGAAGGGAGAGTTCACTACTGACCCTCTGATTGGTGAGGTGCCTGAAAAGGAGGAGGAGGAGCAAAATGAGCTTTCAGGTCTGCTCCTGCAAGTGATGAATGAGCTTGGTCTGTTAGGGAATGACCACACTCCCACCAAGGTCAATGACATTGCGGAAGCAGTTGCAAGCTCACAGGAAACACAAGGAGAGGAGGATGAGGAAAACCATGAAGAGACTGAACATGAAGAAGAGGAGCCCGTTATTCCAGCTGATGAATTTTACTAAAATAGATAAAAGTATGTAAAACATAAAATACAGAACTATATATCACAAGAACCATACAATCTTTTAAAAGAACAAAGTTTTAACAGTGCAATTCCTACTACAGTACTTAAGATTTTGTCTCTCTCTGCCTGTATACTTGCTTAAAGTGCTCAAAGATGTTTCTTTGTCAGAGTGTAGATAAAAGTGTGTCCTCTGAAGGAAAACAGAATATTGTTTAAAAGCTGGCTTTGCCCATCTCTTTGCATGCGGTCACCTTGCTCCTCCCTGTCAGAATATATATAAAAATATGTCTATACAAAAACAGAATTTTTTTTCCAGAAGGTAAATTAATATTCTGTGATCTCAGCACAACTCATTTTCTTTTTTCAAATGACATTTCTTTGATCTTATGATCAGCTTCCCCTTTCCAGGACATCAAAGCATCTTTTATGACTTCGCACTAAAACGTCATAACCTGCTCTTCTTCCTCTAAGTGTTACAAAAGTTTATGATGGCCTCTTCTAGCCTGTAATTATCCCTTGGCCTTCCAGGTAACACCTTGTATCTAAAACCTGGGTGTGTGTGTGTCATCTCTCATGCTGTCTCAGCATCTCTCATGACAGACAGTCCATAACACATTTTTATATACAACAATCAGAAATGGCTGCCCACGCGTCACAATTCCTCCCCACCTAGACTGAATTTGGGGGCTCTATCCCCTGCATGGGATGAGCTTCCCAAATCACTTCACTCCTCATGGACACGAGACAGGCCATCTGAGTTCTGGTTTCTGTCTCCAGCCCTATGTAGAACTGTCATATCACACCCTTGCAAAGCAAGACTCCATCTTAGCAATCTACCATTGTTTTTCCCCGTCTGCGTCAGCCAAATCACGGGGTTGTGGTCAGTCTGTACCACAAAATGCTGCCAATACAAGTATGGATCCAACTTCTTTAGGGCCCACACTATGGCAAGACATTCTTTTTCCACAGTGGAGTAGGCCTGTTCCCTGGGAAGTAACTTACTACTCAGGTACACTACCGGGTGATCTTCTCCGTGGCTGGAGGTCTGTGTCAGTACTGCCCCAATACCCAAGTCTGATGCGTCAGTCTGAACTATAAAGGATTTGCAATAGTCAGGACTTGTCAAAACAGGAGCACTGCACAGTGCCTCCTTTAGTTTGCAAAAGGCTTCCTCACAGGCTGGACCCCAGGTAATTTTCTTGTGCATCCTTTTCTTTTGTCAGGTCAGATAAGGGAGCAGCCAGGGCACTGTAATTGGGTACAAATTTCCTGTAGTACCCTGCTGTCCCTAGAAAACTCCTGACCTGCTTCTGTGTTTCTGGTCTGGACCATGCCTGGATTTCCTCTATTTTTATTTGGTTAGGACGGAGCTGTCCCTGGTCTACCACATGTCCAAGGTATGCCACTTCTCCCATTGCCACCTGGCACTTCTCAGCTTTGACACTGAGGACAGCCCTCCGTATCCTGACCAGCACTTCCCTATGGTGGGAGAGGTGTTCCTCCCAGCTGGCACTAAAGATGGCAATGTTATCCAGGTATGCCATGGTGTACTCCTCAGCACCATTTAACACCTGGTTCACCAACCTTTGGAAAGTAGCTGGGGCGTTCTTCATTCTGAAAGGCATTACTTTAAATTCAAATAAGCCTATCAGAGTGATGAAGGCTGATCTCTCCCTAACTGTGTCTGTCAACTCTACCTGCCAATACCTCTTTGTCAGGTCAATAGTCGTAAGGTAGGTCACCCCTCCCAACTTGTCCAGGAGTTTGTCTGTCCAGGACATTGGGTGGGTGTCTGACTTTGTGACTGCATTCAGTCCACGATAGTCCACACAGAAATAAGTAGAGCCATCTGGCTTGGGCACAAGGACTATGGGTGAGGCCCAGGGGCTGTGGGATCTCTGGATTACCCCTAAGTCCAGCATCTCCTCCACTTCCCTCCTAATGTCCTTTTGGCCAGCCTCTGACACCCAATATGCTGTCCGCCGTATGGGTGTCTGTATCCCTGTCTCCACATCGTGAGTCACTAAGGGAGTTAGTCTAGGCTTGGTGCTAAACAATGGGGCAAAGTCTGCTAAAATCTCCCTTACTTTCTGGATCTGGTCCGGGACCAGCTGGGGAGACAATTTTACTGCCTCCACAGAGGACTCCCGCTTACTTTCTTCCAGCAAGTCCAGAAGGGGGTCTCCTTCATCCATCCCCTCCCCAGGACTACACACTGCAAACACCATGTCAGCCCTATTTGCATATGGCTTCATCATGTTGACATGGTACATCCTTTCCGTCTGTCTTCAGTCAGGTAACTCCACAATATAGTTCACGTCATTTACCTTTCTAACCACTTTGTACGGTCCCGCCCACTCAGCCTGCAGCTTGTCTTTCCGGACCAGAATAAGGACCATGACTTCCTGACCCACCATGTACGAGTGAGCTCTGGCTCTGGCTCTGTGGTCATACCACACTTTTTGTTTCTATTGGGCAGCTGCCAGGTTGCTCTGGGTTGTCCCCATAAGCTCCTTCAGCCTTTTTCTAAACCTAAGGACATAATCCACAATGGGAGTTCTCTGGGTGGCATGCTTGTCTTCCCAGTCCTCCCGGATCAAGTCTAGGGGCCTATGTACCCGGCGTCCATATAAGAGTTTGAAGGGGGAAAGTCCTGTCAACTCTTGGGGCACCTCCCTGTATGCAAACAACAGGTGGGGAAGGTATTTCTCCCAGTCCCTTCCATGCTGTTCAGCAAACACCCGGAGCATTGACTTTAGGGTACCATTGCATCTTTCCACAAGCCCATTGGCTTGTGAGTGATACTGTGTCATGCATCTCTGCATCACCCCACACTTCTCCCATAAACATTTCATCAGGTCCGACATGAAGGAACCCCCCGATCAGTGATAACCTCCTGCAGAAACCCAACATGGGAGAAAATCCCAAGTAAGGCATCTACCACTTTGTCTGTCCTCAATGAGGATAAGGCGATTGCCTCTGGGTACCGGGTGGCATAATCCACCACAGTCAGGATGAATCTCTTCTCTGAGGAGCTGGGGGTATTTAAAGGCCCCACAATATCCATTCCCACCATCTGGAATGGCTCCTCCATTATGGGCAATGGAACCAGGGCAGCTTGGGTTTTCTTGCCCACCTTCCCTATTTCTTGGCACCGGTGACAAAACCTGCAATACTCCTTCACCTGCTGGGTGAAGTTAGGTCAGTAGAAATTCTGGGCCAACCACTGTGTCGTGTGCACAATTCCGAGATGACCAGACAAGGGAATATCATGTGCAATCTTGAGCAACTGCTTACGATACCTCTGGGGAATGACAAGCTGCCTGCCTAGCACCCCTCCCTCTGTCTGTACTGCCTGAGTATACATAAGTCCATTTTCCCAATAAACCTTATGTCTGCCATCACCTTCCTGTGCACCGTCAGAGTCTGCCCAAGCCCTCAGCTTCTCTAAACTAGAGTCACTTCTCTGGACAGCTGCAAACCCCTCACACTTTCCCAAGGCATGGGACAGGTCCCCTTCAGTCACTAAACTAGGGTCCTTAGCACTAGCGTCAGGGCACTCAGGATCACTGTCAATCCCAACCCTCTGACAATGGGTCACCCCTCCCTCTTCAGAGTAACCCTGTGTAGCTGTGTGGTTACTTGCTACTGGGAAAAGTTCTACCCCCTTTTCATTAGTCTTGCCATCTGGAGGCACAGGCTGGGGAACCAGCCTCTCAGTGGTTTCCACAATGGTTTCTGTGGGGTTCAGGGAACTACAATTTTCCCTTGCCACTTGGCTACGGGTAACTGCACATACCATCCCCTGTTTGAGATTGTTGCCCCGGATCACATCCACTGCTAATGTTTTGGCTACAGCCACCTGTTGCACAATTCCTGCTGTTTCACCCCAGACTAGGAGAACACTAGCGAGGGGCAATGTTTTCGCCTCACCAGTAAAGTCCTCTACAGTGACATATTTATTGGGTATACGCTGACCAGGATCTACTAGATCCCCCTTTACCAAGGTCAAGGATGCCCCTGTGTCCCTTAACTCTTGTGTCTGTACACCATTCACCATGACTGGGTGCATGTGTTCCCTCATGTTCACTGGCATACTTCCAGGGACACACAAACAACCCACTTCTTTTCTAGTACCATTCTGCATATTATTGCTCATTCTTTTGGGACACTGTCTGGCAATATGCCCAGTTTCTTTACATAACCAACATTCACTTCATCTTTTCTCTGAAACCTGGGGCTAACTGGTTTTGGTGGAGGCAGTGAGGGTTTTAGCTGCCCTGAAGGTGAGCTTTTCCCTTTCTGCATTGCCACACCCGCCCCATTCGCTCTCGAGCAGGTCAGCTCTTGGCTTAGCGGTCCGAGAGTTCAGCAGCCTCTTGCACTGTTTTGGGATCTCGGTCCTCCAGCCAGGTTTTCAGCTCTGCTGGGCATGCCCAATAAAACTGTTCTAATAAAATTACATTTTCAATTTTATCAACAGAGTTTGACTCAGTTCCTTCCCACCAACATTTCAAAAACTGACATTGTTTCGTGGCTAGCTCCTCGTAGCTCATGTCAGGGCTTCTTCTGAGCTTACAGAATTTAGCTCTGTATGATTCAGCAGTTAATGCAAATTTCTTTAACAGTGCAACTTTAAGTTTGCTGTAATCATCACTGTCCTCATTGTCCATTTGACCCAATGCATCATAGGCGCCGGAACGGGGCGGGAGGGGCGGCCGCCCCACCACTTTTTTGTGCAGTCTAGAGAGTGCCCTATTATGCTTCTGTGGAAGGGTAGCAGGAGCCGACTGGCGTCTACGTTCTTTTATTTAATTTCACCGGTTTTCCAGCAGCGCTTATTCTCTTCTGACCCTAGCCACTAAGCATTTTCATTTTTTTTTTTTTAAGGTGGTGGGGTGGGGTTTTAAATAAACATATGCCGACGTGCCCCCCAGCTAGCGGACCTGATTGAGATCGCAAACATATCTCTCAATCAGGTCCGCTTTAAGAAATGAAGGCGGACTTCAGTTATGGGCGGTCGCTGGCTTCTTTAAATGCCCAGAGATTTCCTCCACTTTTTATTCCTGGCTGGCTGTTCCCTAGTTACGGCGACTACTTGAGTGGTGACCTGTGAGACGTGGATGGTGCAGGTCACAGGTGCACAGCGGTCTAGACGAGGACGAGCCACGAGCTACTTAACTTGAAGAAGAGCGGCGAGCGCCATAGAGGGCCGAGCGGTTGGTGATGCTGGTGGAGAAGTCGACTTAAAGTAATTGCTGTTGTTGTGGTTGGGGGAGCTACTCTCAACTGGCGTCCGGTCCAGGGGCAGTGCAGCGACTAAGCAAGTGGAGGCGGCATTATTACCAGCGGCTAGTCATCTCTCGAGCCTCTGTCTGTTTTGCAGGCTGCAGCAGCAACTTGGCGTGGGTAGTCGGAGTGGAGCGGCAGGATCCAGCTTCCAACTAGGCCTCAGGCCGGCTAGTATTGCTTGCTGTTGGTTTGCTACTTTGCCTTGCTCCTAGTTAGCCAGCCTGAGCTTCCCTAAAGAGGAGGAAGCTACTCTGGGACTGGGACTCGGTAGTTAAGTTTAGTTGCTCTAGTAGTCGCCTAGTCGGAGACGGAGAGGAGCCTGCCTGAAAAGTTTCCGGAGATCGAGGAAGCTTTGAGCTACTGGGTCTGGGTTGGACTGAGTGGCGTGGCGTCTGTTGGGATCGTGATTCCGGATTCGAGAATCAACTGCGGGTCGGCGGCAGAGCAACTTCACGGACTGTAACAGATACATCACCAGAAATTTAAAGAAGTAAGTCACTCACTGTCTTATTTTCCTGTTATATGATGGCTGGGCCTGGCTGTGATTTTGAGTTCAGTTCTACTATGGAACCACATGCAGGGCTTTCCCAGGGGATTAGACTGGGAAATAAACACATGACCTTAGGGATCTGGGCTTTATCTTAACATGTATCACTAACATTAGTCAAAGTGCTGAGTGCATGGCAATTGGCAAGAAAGTTTATTAGGTGGTTGTCTGGGATCAGTGGTTCAGGGCTGACAAATGTTTTATGTATTAAACCATGAGTGTGAGGAGTTGGCAATGGCTTGGCAGGGTTTTTTGATTGTTTCAAGTGCCCTTGCTTGTTAAAGAAGGGCCCCAGGATCATGTGTAGAGGTGGGATCAACCCAGCAGCCTGTGTGGTGTTGCGGTTGTGATGGAGAGGGGCCCACTTGCAACAACACAGTGGCCAACCAGTACCACACAGCCTGCAGCTGAGTGAGGAGGGCTACCTGCTGTAGTGCAAGGTCAGGGAGAGCAAAACAAACATCCAGGCTGTCTTCAGGCTGGTGTAGCACCTTGCAGTCTCCTCCTCCTCCTCCTCCTCCTCCGCTCTCTGATATGGCTCTTCTTCTGGCAGCCCATTGATCCCACCCCCCACCTGACTGGCCAGTCAAATCAGTCCTCTGTGGCAGGGGAATGGATTTGTTGGGGATACCACATCGCTTACTTGATGCTTCCCTGGCTATTTTGAGAGGTATGACTATATGTCCTAGCTCTGCTTACTCTGGGTCCATGAAACCCTCCCTTTACTTGTATGGGGCTCAGAAACAAGAGGCACCCAGTTCATGCCTTCCTGCATACCAGTGTACATGACTGTGCACCTTGCTTTCACCATTCGGTCCCTCTGCCTATTTGGGGGCTTCCTGGTCCTCAATCAGGTGCCTAGAGGTGAGAAGTACTTACTTCCTGCTCTGCTGCCTGCCCTGAGCCAGGTAACTTTTTTAAACTGTGGCCACATGGCATGCTTATTACTCTGGAGCCGCAGCTCCTTTAAGGTTCAAGGCCACAGACATCCGCATGCTGGCTATATTTGTTTACACTCTGGTCCATTTCCCAGGCTATCCCTGACCCAAATGCCCAGAGGTGCTTACTGCACAGTGGATCTGGGAACCCCTCCACCATGGGGTCAAGAAGTAAGATGACCCTTAAATATGGACAAGGGCAGTGCTAAAAGAATAGTGTCAGGGTTGTTATGTTAAAGTCTACGGAGTCTCCACCATAAAGGCTCATCTGGTAACTTTAAACTGACAGATACAGCAACTAGCAGCTTTACTCAGACAATCTGCTGGCAATGTCATCCAGAGCATTTGTCTGAATGTCTTTGAAGAGATACCTGCCAGATTAGAAAATACACCCTCCCCACCTTTGCACTAGACAGTACCAAAGTGTTATACTACTACCCTGTTATAGCTGCGCTGGACGAGTGCACACTAGACAAAAGGCTATTATGTCACACTGTCTCAGATGTTTGCCCCAATGCAGTATTCTAGCTAAATCACCCTTCTTCATTATTTAAAGCTATCAACAGTCCCTATTTTCCCAGGACGGTTCCTATTTTAGGCATGTCCCACTATCTCCACACAATTTGCAAAATGTAACATTTTTTTGCTGACTGGTAATCCATGAGTGCAGAGAAAGTGAAACTCAGCACTCTGTAATTGGCGTTTTAAACAGGCATAATTTTATTGACAAAAGAACACCAAGCCTAACAAGGAACATAGATAAAAAAAAATCCCAACCGGTTTCATGCTCTGCACATCATCAGGTTAGGCTTGGCGTTCTTGTCAATAAAATTATGCCTGTTTAAACACCAATACAGAGTGCTGAGTCGCTTTCTGCACTTCCAGTATCACTTCGAGCACCTGTTTGATTCGGAGGAGCTGTTTTGTTTCTTTTTTTAATCCATGAGCGACAGTTTTCAGCACTACTGTGGCACTGCTTGTGCTGGGCAACAGTTTGCAACTTCAACCCTGCACCTGTGTTGCACCACAAGCATGTCAGCAGGAGCACGGAAAAGTGTGTTCCTTCCCGTTAGGTTAGACTGCATCTGGTCGTCTGTCTGCCAGCAGCGGAGAGGGACTTCAGGCAGAAGAGACCAGCAGCAGTGAACTAAGGTACCTGAACCAGCTGCAGGGAGGTGTGTGAAAACAAACCAGTGTGGTTGTGGGAGTCACTGAAGTGAAGTGAGGTTTGCTCAGTAGCTGAGGTGAGTGTAAGCGGACTGGGATGGGACTGTCAGGAGGAGAAGCAATACATGTAGCTCAATGTCTGAACACAATGTAATGCAGGTTTGCTTCTAACAAATTTTCTGTACATCATGATTTGAAACTTGCTGCAGCAGAATGCTGCATTTTAATCTGGATGTTTGCTACTGGTGTTGATGTGGGCTAGCATGGCCAGAGCAAGCACACTATTTTAATTGTGTGCAGCATACTCATGGTGGTACCCATGGGAGTGACATGATCTGGAGAGGATATGGTCAAGATGGACCATGTCCCAGTTTTAGGCCCGGAAAGTTGGTAATTTTATCATTATTGACAATAATGGCAAATATAATGACCTCCTTCCTGTTGAGGGAAATGTATATTGGGGCAAGTTACACAGAATAAAACTCAAAATAAATGTGCTAACTAGTGAAACAGCACTATGTTCTTATAATACTGTAGTTGTTTTAAGCACACTGTAACTGCAGTGAATTTATAATGCAGTTATGTGTAACAAACTAGCACGTAATTTCCTGTGTTGCCAGCATTGGTTACATACCCATAGGCATGTGTTGGGTGGGCCATGGACACTGAGCCCCAGCAATATTTTGCCACAAGCTGCTTTTTTAAGACATTTTCTCCCGATTTGCCTGCACCTGCCCTCTGCTGCTGAGTGTGACACATGCCTGCAACCCCTCGCAGTACTACCGCTGTTTAATTAGGCAGGCTGTGGCTGGCATTATTTAAAACTAGCACCTTTATCTTGTTACCTCCTCCTTCCCCTTCGCTTGTGCTTGCCCCTGAGAAAATCATTAGGTTCACTGTTCAATCACAGTGCAATTTTCAGCATGCTGCACTGTGATTGTTCAGGAGGAAGGCTTGTATTGGTGCGATATGCATGCCTGCATGCATTGGGGCACTTCTGTGTTTGAAGGGAATGTTATGTGGCAGTGGCACAGTGGTCTGTGGGGATGGGTGGGGTGTACTGGTCTGTCTTTGCAGCAGTGTGTGACTCATCTTATTGGCATGAGGGTGAACTCTGTTTGTGGCAGCTCTGCAGTGTCTGATGCGTTTGGGGGGGGATACCCTGACTGGGCCCTGGGAAGCTTCAGGACTGGAACCAAGAGCTAGCCTACTGGTTGGCTTGCTAGCATGCTTGCTGTCTTGCTGAAGCTTTCAAATTGGTTAGCAAGCTAGCCAGTAGGCTAGGTCTTGGTTCCTGTTCTAAAGGCCTTGTCATGGGGTAAGCACTGCAGTAAGCAAAACGGGTAATAAGGTGTCTGTGGTGGCCTGTGGAGATGGGTGAGATGCTGGTCTGTCTCTGCAGCAGTGTGTGACTCATCTTATAGGCATGAGGGTGAATTCTGTCTCTGCCAGCTCTGCAGTGTTGCATGATTGGGGGTGGGGCATGGGACATGTCAGGATGGGTGGAGGGAGGAGTAAGAGATCCCAAGAGGTTAAAACAAGGTGAAGAAGACCTAGGGGAAAAATAAGCAAGTTAGTGAAAGGAGACTAAAGACAAAGAATGGTTTATTCATTTATTTTATAAATTTTAACATGACAGTCTCGAGCAAAATCTCATTTTGAAGGTAGACGTCACCAAAATAGTCAAAGCGTAATGGTCTGAAAAGCAAACACTTTTTTTTGTAACATCTTTGCTGGTCACACTCATGAGTCCACCTAGTTCCAAAAGGTTAACTTGGTTAATAGAAAATCATTTTTGATCTCCATGAGAATCCAGTTGACTGGCTGGACATCAAATCATACCTCACACCCTTATTAGAGCCAGTAGATGTGTCCATTCTGAGGAGTATGTAGCTTATTTGAGCGTAATTTACAACAGTTTATACTCCTCTCGCCTTACTACCCATTGCTTACTGACCAAATCTCCTTTAAGTAGAATAAGTCTCGGTTTTTTTTTTTTTTAGTTATCATTTTTCCCTTCCTGCACTGCCGGCATGTCTTCAGGAGGGCACCCCCAGTCCCGTTCCCTGGTGTCTACAAGCCAAAGCTCCTAAAATGTTATTGGACTCTCGTCTTGTACACTGGTGGTGCAGTACACAACCATTTTGATGCATGGATCACTAGCCAAGAATATCTAAAGTAGGCCCAGTAGTTGCAGATTGCGAACTATTGACAAAGATGGGGGTATAAATGTTTGCTATAGAAATTCTATTGCTAGCATGCTTAATGTTCATGCTGCAGTACCTTATCAGAAGATGGTAATCGGATGGGTTCCCTAAACTGTATACACAATTCTTTCTCAGAGCTTGCACGGTCTCATTGAATTCAAAAATGCCACGGTCTGAGAGACGAAAGCGACAGATGGAGAAACAACTGGCTGATATTGCTGCCAAGATGCCAAGAAAACTAAATTACTGGTTTGGGAGTGCCAAGATGCCAATATCTTCAGAGCATGTAAGGGACATCGCTGCCAGGAATAATACCACTGACACTGCCACAAGCACTGCAGCTGTCAGCTATACCGGTATTGTAAGTGCCAATGTAACTGTGCATACCACTTCGCTGCCAATGGCTTTGACAGAGTCTAATGCAGCCATGTGTTCAAATGCTGCATCAGTGCTAGAACCAACATGTTCCTTGCCTGATTGTCCTGCAGCTGCTATTCCAGTGCCCCTGGATGGTAGGCCTGCTCTGTCTCTGATACAGAAAACAGAGCTGCAGAGCTGTTCCCCATGAACAGCAACAGTGATGGCAACATCGCGCATGTCTCTGAGAATACCCAGCTCACAGCAGTTGAACCAACCGTGCCTGAATCTGCTGTCTCTTTGTCTCTCCCTCCTGTTCTGAGAAAGCATGGGTAACTGCAGTTGAACCAACCGTGCCTGAATCTGCTGTCTCTTGTCTTCTCTCCTGTTCTGAGAAAGCATGGGTAACTGCAGTTGAACCAACTGTGCCTGAATCTGCTGTCTCTTTGTCTCTCCCTCCTGTTCTGACAAAGCATGGGTAACTGCAGTTGAACCAACTGTGCCTGAATCTGCTGTCTCTTGTCTCTCCCTCCTGCTCTTCTGTTTGTTGCCACAATATTAACAGTGTTTTCAACCAAGCAGTGTTATAGACACTTCGAGCAAAAAGTCATTCTGGAACCAATGGGAGAAGTGAAACAAGAACTTGTCAAACACGGTGGTTTTCATCTTTCAACCGGCTAACATACTGTGTTTCAAACGGATGTGTGTTCTGCTACTACTGTCGGGCAGCAGTGGAAAGAAAACTAATCACAGGCAGTCGTTGTGGTGAAACTACCTTCATTTCAGCAGGATTTAGTGATTGAAGAAAGCAATTGACAAATTCAAGAAACATCAGACATCATTATTCCACCATGAAGCTGTTGAGAAGTATACTGCATTCAACAACACAAGGATGAACGTTGGTGCTCAGCTCAGCCAGCATCTTGCACAGGAACAGGCGAGAAACAGAGACCGGTTCCTGAAACAGGTAAATGCAATAAAGCTTCTAGTTCGGCAAGGACTAGCAATTCGTGGCCATGAAGAACAGGAAAGCAACCTGAGGTGGGAAATGCTGAGTAGGGCAGTTGACATGCCAGAACTACAGGGATGGATCCAGGAAGGGAAGTATCAGAGTTCAGATGTTGTGAATGAAGTCATGGAAATCATGGCACATCAGCTGCTGAGGAACCTTCTGGAAGAGATACGCAATGAATCAAAGCTGTATGCAATCATCGCAGATGAATCACGGGATATTAGCCAACATGAACAGATGACAATATGTATCCGATGGGTTTCCTTGCCCCATTTTGTTATACATGAAGATTTTATTGGGATGTATGAAATGGTGAAGACTGATGCGAATCCATCACCAGTGCCATTAAGGATGTTCTAGTAAGATGCAACTTACCAATCAACAACTTGAGGGACAGGCGATGATGGAGCAGCAAATATGAGTGGATGCATTTCTGGAACTGCAACAAGAATTAAGAGAGAAAATCCACTAGCATTGAATGTCCATTGTGCAAGTCATTCCTTGACCTGGTGTTGCAAAACTGTAGCAAAACGAGTGATGCCATTGACGATGCCCTCAGCTTTGTCCAGAATTTAAGGTGTTGATTCGGGATCCCCACAGAGGCTGGCTCTTATGAAAATATTGCAGTGAATGACAGTGAGGACCCTTACAGATGGTAGAAGGCCTGCACTTACTTTGTCCAACAAGATGGACAGCAAGAACAAAGAGTATCAAGTCTGTTCTCAAAAACTATGGAGCACTCCATGACACCTTAGAGGAGCTGAAGCGGGACAAAGCTACAGATGTACGAACTAAGGTCAAAGGCCTGATGTCGGTGATGAAAAAGTTTCGGACCTATTTTGGACTGGTTGTATCATACAACATATTCAGCGATCTAGAACAAGTGGCGCAATCTTGCAAACAAAACACTGACAGCAGAAACTACAATGATGAGCATAAACTCCTGAAGAAGAATTTACAACGCCAGGCGATGACTTTGACCAGTCTATGAAGGCATCAATGAGAGAGCGCAACTACTGAAAAAGTGAAGGAGCCAAAACTTCCCAGACAGCACTATGTGCCAGCAAGGCTGCAACATGGTAGTGCACCGATCACCATCCTGAATCTGCTAAGGACTGGTATCGACAGATGTACTATGAAGCCATTGATGCTTGTCTTGTTGAACTTGACCGACGCTTTGATCAAGAAACCTACGCTTTGCTGTCATCCATGGAGAATTTGTTGCTTCAAGCAGCCAATGCAAAGACGTTCAGTTCCTCCTCAGATCACACAGTTGTATGGAGATAAGGACTTGGACATTGACATTCTGAATGCACAACTGAACTTGCTCCCAGGACTTGTGCAGCAGGTTCTGCCAGAGGTGAGAGCAGTAACTTCAATCAACACCATTACTGATGCCTTAGTGGGAAAAGACTGCCAGCAGCAGATACTGTATTCAGAAGTGTGAAGCTCATTCAAATTTACCTACTCGTCCCAATGAGTACAGCAACTGGGGAAAGATCTTTTCAACTCAGCGGACGTATAAAGTCTTACTTAAGAAGCACCATGACAGAGAAGAGGTACAATCACCTAATGCTGTTGCACATTCACAAAGAGAAACGGACAACTTGGATCGGACACTAATTGTTCGGAGTTTGTGCAACTAAACGAGAGAGACTTAACTCTTTGGAAAAATCTGATACAGAAATTCGGTACTTTAGAGATTCATATGGTGGTAAATTTGTTGCTTGGTTGTGGTGGCCACCAGGGCTTGGTGGAGGTTTGCAGAGGCTTAACATCCTGAAGTGGTGACCAGAGCATCAAGGATTACTCATGGCAGAAGTGTAGATGTGATGGTAAACTGGTTGATTTTGATGGCCACCAGGGCTTGGTGGAGGCTTGCAAGGCTTACCAGCCTGAAGTGGCTCCCAGAGCATTCATGGGATGACTTGGTGGCCACCAGGGCTTGGTGGAGGCTTGCAAGGCTTACCAGCCTGAAGTGGCTCCCAGAGCATTCATGGATGACTTGGTGGCCACCAGGGCTTGGTGGAGGCTTGCAAGGCTTACCAGCCTGAAGTGGCTCCCAGAGCATTCAGGGATGACTTGGTGGCCACCAGGGCTTGGTGGAGGCTTGCAAGGCTTACCAGCCTGAAGTGGCTCCCAGAGCATTCATGGGATGACTTGGTGGCCACCAGGGCTTGGTGGAGGCTTGCAAGGCTTACCAGCCTGAAGTGGCTCCCAGAGCATTCATGGGATGACTTGGTGGCCACCAGGGCTTGGTGGAGGCTTGCAAGGCTTACCAGCCTGAAGTGGCTCCCAGAGCATTCATGGATGACTTGGTGGCCACCAGGGCTTGGTGGAGGCTTGCAAGGCTTACCAGCCTGAAGTGGCTCCCAGAGCATTCATGGATGACTGGTGGCCACCAGGGCTTGGTGGAGGCTTGCAAGGCTTACCAGCCTGAAGTGGCTTCCAGAGCATTCATGGGATGACTTGGTGGCCACCAGGGCTTGGTGGAGCTTGCACAGGCTTACCAGCCTGAAGTGGCTCCCAGAGCATTCATGGATGACTTGGTGGCCACCAGGGCTTGGTGGAGGCTTGCAAGGCTTACCAGCCTGAAGTGGCTCCCAGAGCATTCATGGATGACTTGCGGCCACCAGGGATTGGTGGAGGCTTGCAAGGCTTACCAGCCTGAAGTGGCTTCCAGAGCATTCATGGGATGACTTGGTGGCCACCAGGGATTGGTGGAGGCTTGCAAGGCTTACCAGCCTGAAGTGGCTCCCAGAGCATTCATGGATGACTTGGTGGCCACCAGGGATTGGTGGAGGCTTGCAAGGCTTACCAGCCTGAAGTGGCTCCCAGAGCATTCATGGATGACTTGGTGGCCACCAGGGATTGGTGGAGGCTTGCAAGGCTTACCAGCCTGAAGTGGCTCCCAGAGCATTCATGGGATGACTTGGTGGCCACCAGGGATTGGTGGAGGCTTGCAAGGCTTACCAGCCTGAAGTGGTGACCAGAGCATTCACGGGATGACTTGGTGGCCACCAGGGCTTGGTGGAGGCTTGCAAGGCTTACCAGCCTGAAGTGGTGACCAGAGCATTCATGGGAGGATTTGGTGGCCACCAGGGCTTGGTAGAGGCTTGCAGAGGCTTAACATCCTGAAGTGGTGACCAGAGTATCAAGGATTAATTCATGGCAGAAGTGTAGATGTGATGGTAAATTGGTTGGTTGGGTGAGTCTGTGGTATGCAGTAGCAACAGTACAGGAATGAATGAGCAGATGTCTTTCCTCCATTGAATTCTGTGGAACATTGGCCCATTTCCAAATGTATCCTACTCCTCCATCCATCCAGACTTTGCTGTAAAAATCTGTTTATACCCCTGTCGTTATACAATATTGTTTACTGTCATTGTATACTATGATTCATTAATAAATACACTTTACGATGTACACTGTGATTCATTAATAAATAAGCTGTGTAAACATAATGGCTCTGTGTCTTTATTTCCCCAGCCTCAGGAGTTTACCTTGTCGCTGGTGGTTGGGCTTAACCGCTAACTTCTATCTTGAAGTTAGTGGAACCAAAAACTCCTAACTCATTAGTGTGAAGACTGCATGCTTGGGACTGGTGATGTACATTACTATGGCATCTCTCTGTTGCACCTCGACAACCACTGTAACAGGTTAAGGAATGTGAGGTTCAAATGTCATGTGGAGCTATTGAGGAATGGGTTGACGGCTGCTTTCTTAATATAGCTGTACACACAAGGGTGGTCTTTTTGCTGGCACCTTTGTATGCCATTGCATAATTAGTCCTAAATGGGACTGCATTCTTAACATTATGATGTGTGTACATGATTTATTGTATTTTTGTATGGCAAAAACTAGTGTCGAAAGTGCCCTTTTGACACTTAAAAGTGCCCCTCTGATCCTCCGCCCCCCCAGTTTTTACCATCTTCCGGCACCCCTGCAATGCATCCCGAGCTTTCTGGGTAAGTAGCGGGGATAGCTGGAAGCTCCAGGACTCCCTAGAAATTTTAGCCAGAATACAAACTTTTTCAAAAGAATTTAAAAAGGCATCCATATCCTCCCCCCCTTTAAATTCAGCTATCAATTTGGAATTCAATTTGTAACCCAGTCCTGTAGTCCCAGTTAAACCCAAGCCACTTACCTGCTCTGGTGCCACTGGTTGGAGTCGTAGCATCTCCATTTCATGTTGTCTCTGGCACTCACACTCCTCACAGTCCATGTCTCTCTGTTCTCGCTCTGCCTCGCGGTGTTCTCACTTTGCCTTTCTCTGGAACTACAACTCCATTCTGCGCAACTCAATTTGCAGCCTGAGTACTTCTGGATTCAGGATGCTGGTGACCTTCCCCTGCTGCTGTGGCCCTTCACTGACAGTGGCCCTGCTGTCATCCTCATTATATCTGGACACTGCACTGGCTGCTAGCCCTGCCACACTCAAGGTTTGGGCCTTTTCAGTCACGGTCTGTGACTCGCTGCTCTGGGTATCTGCTACCATCAGGGCATCCACAAGGTTCTGCTTGCTGGCTTTCATCTCGAACGGGACTCCTCTGTCCCCACACAACTGCTTTAAGTAGTCTACAGTGTGCCTGCTGTAGTTGGAAGCCATCTTCTTCCCTAACAACGGCTACTCTGACTTGCACTTTAGAAAAAAAAATAAAACAGGTAGGAACTTGACTGTACACCAAGTGATATAGTTCTGTTTCCTTTTTTAAAAATAAATCACTGCCTTTTTCTTTCTTTGCTAGTGAACTGACAGTCTCAAGCTGACACACTGAACAATAAAAGCTTGTAATATCAACATTTTGTCACACTGCTGCCAACCAATCTGTTACAAACCCACTCAGCAGGTCAGCCCTCTACTCCCAAAGTGCCAACCTCCGAGCACAGTCTTGTGAATAGTTAACAGAAACAGGGTAACCCTCCTGTCTGTTTTGTGGGTTCGAATCAACCTTTGGTCTCAGTTCTGGAGGGATTCAAACAGTAAACTTCTTGCTAGCGTACCCAATGCACAGGCTCAAATAATTCTGTCTTTGGGGGGCCAGATATCTTTGCCTATGGGCCCTTAATCAGGTGTACAAAATGAACCCTTAAAAACTCTAATAAAGACCTCAGATTACTCTTACCTTTTTCCAGTTTGGTATCACCATTCAAGCTTATGCACAGTGTCTGCTTTAACCATATATACTTCACTTGTTAAAGAAAATAAATTCAAAGACAGACCAAGAAGGCTCTAAAAGTAGAGTTTTATTAAAATAGATAAAAGTATGTAAAACATAAAATACAGAACTATATATCACAAGAACCATACAATCTTTTAAAAGCACAAGGTTTTAACAATGCAATTCCTATTACAATACTTAGATTTTGTCTCTCTCTGCCTGTATACTTACTTAAAGTGCTCAAAGATGTTTCTTTGTCAGAGTGTAGATAAAAGTGTTTCCTCTTAAGGAAAACAGAATATTGTTTAAAAGTTGGCTTTGCCTACCTCTTTGCATGAGTTCACCTAGCTCCTCCGCGTCAGAATATATAAAAAAATATATCTATACAAAAACAGGATGTCTTTTCCAGAAGGTAAATTAATATTCTGTGATCTCAGCACAACTCATTTTCCTTTTTCAAATGACATTTCTTTGATCTTATGATCAGCTTCCCCTTTCCAGGACATCAAAGCATCTTTTATGACTTCGCACTAAAACTTCATAACCTGCTCTTCTTCCTCTAAGCGTTATAAAAGTTTATGATGGCCTCTTCTAGGCTGTAATTATCTCTTGGCCTTCCAGGTAACACCTTGTATCTAAAACCTGTGTGTGTGTGTGTGTGTCATCTCACATGCTGTCTCAGCATCTATCATGAGAGACAGTCCATAACACATTTTTATATACAAAAATCATAGTGTACTCAGAACTGGCTGTCCACGTGTCACAGTGAGTACTTGATATTCGGGACCCCAGATGTTAATACATTAGGCCATAAAAAAGCCTTTTTTACTAAAATAGTGCAAAATACAGTTTAACAGTGCTACAGCATTTACCCCTCCTTGGACCTGGTGTAATGTGTACACCTTTCCATGCCCCATTCAAAGCCTGTAACCAGCCAATCAGCTACTGTGGTCCCCATGGACCAATTCCAGTGACCACTTCAGTATCCATCTGACTCAAATCTGGGATCTGGTCATCCATGGCCAATGCTTTAGATGCTAATGGACTGCATGCATGAGCTGAGACTGATATTATTAATGAATTGAGACTAATAGTATTATCTCTATAATGAATTGGCTAACGTACTAAACACCGGGCATGTGGAGGAAAGTGTGGAAACTGGAACACGGGTTTCATGGTTCTACAGGAGATAAAGTCATGCTTGAAGTGATGATGGTCAGCTGTATTTTTTTACATTTCCTCCTCTATGTACCATATGTCATATGTAACTAAGGAGCAGGACAGCTGGCTCTCTCCTTCCTGATAATGCTGCTCTCATTGTACCTGTTTATGGCCATGTCACTCTCTCAAGATGGAAAACTGGTGTAAGGGTAAATATATGTAACTGAACATTACTGAACTGAGCTCTGCTGTTGGATACCCCAACCCATTATATAGTATAAGATTATTTTTGTACAGACAGGAACAGCTGTGGAGACACTCAGACATTTCTGAGCTACCCTCTGTAGTCTGAGACACAAAACTTGCCAAACAGCAATACACATTTTGTACACACAGGTACAAAAAGAACAGTTACGTAAAAACTTACTATAGCAGTAGATCTTCAAGGGAATCTCTTTCATCAGGTCACACCTATATAACTTAGCTGTCAGACACTAGGATCCCACAGAGGCTTTCTCTGTAGCAGTCTACTAGTGGCCACCCATGCTGATGTCATACGACGGCATCACAACCCTATATAAGCATGGGCAGCCCTGCTTCCTCCTCAGTTCTTGTCCCCCTGCTGGAGACCAAGTGAGCTAGCCTCCCCTAAGGGACTGAAGAGAGAGACATAAGGTGCCCACCTATATATAAAAGGCTGAAGCAACAAGGGAGACAGAAAGGAAACAGAGACACAAGGGGGATGGAGGGTGGGATGGCATGACATGATGAAAGAGATTCCCTTGAAGATCTACTGTTATGGTAAGTTCTTACATAACTATTCTATCTTCTTCAGGGTTGTCTTTTTCATCAGGTCACACATATGGAACGAGTCCCAAACAGTTACAGAGAACGGGACAGTGTGGGCGGCAGGAAGCTAAAAGCCTAAGAAAGAAGATCTTGGAACACAGCTAGGCCAGAGCCTGACCTCCTGCTAGAAGCAATGTCCAGACTTTAGTGCTTGGTGAAGGTGTGGACAGTACACCAAGTGGCAGCAGCACAAATGTACACAGCTGAAACAGGCAACAGAAATGGCCATGCTTCTGGTTGAATGGCCCCGCACAACTCCAGGAAGTTCTTTACAGTACTTCCCGTAGCAAAAACAGTCGTCCAACCATATGGACAGGCGCTGTTTTAAAACTGTTAACACCTTCTTCAGTGGTGGGGAAAGATACCCCTTTCAAAAGGGTGCCAGGGTCCATCCACCACTGAAACACCTTTTGGTCAGGTAAGGAGACAAGGACCTGCTGAGTTAGATCAGCAGTATGCCAAGTCCAGGGGGTGAAGGCAACAAACAGCTGCAAGGACTTCCTGCAATCCTTGGTACAGAGAGCATAATAATGTAAAGTCTTTGCACAGCCAAAGTATGGATCAATGCTCTCCCAGAACAGGCATGCTTGGAAAATGAGCAGATAGGTGGATGGATTGATGTAAAGTGAGATCAGGCACCCTGTGAGGAAGAAACTTGGAAGTGGTACACAGAGAAACCCTGTCCTTGAAGAAAAGCAAATAAGGCTGCTCACACATGAGACCCTGTAGCTCTGAAATCCTTTGCGCAGAAGTAAGAGCAACTACAAATACTGCTGTCCATGACAGAAAGCAGAGTTCACAAGATGTGGCTGGCTAAGAAGAAGGCAGGGGCAGCATCTCAAGAACAAAAATTCAGGTCCGAATGCACCAGCAGAAGACCCGGGGAGAGAGGCACTTCTGGAAGGCCCGGAAGGCGGATAGAATTGCCCTCATCTCTAGAACAGTCATATGGAGGTGGGCCTCTAACCAGGAGGAGAAGGGATGGGGAAAGATACCCCTTTCAAAAGAGTGTGAGGGTTAATCCACCACTGAAGCACTTTTTGGACAGGTGAGGAGACAAGGACCTGCTGAGTTAGATCGGCTGTACGCTCAGCCCAGATGACTCTCAATGGCCCTTGGGGAATCAGCATGCGCATTCTGCCCAGAGAAATTGTAACAAAGGCCACAACCAGCAAGCTTAGCAACCTCAGAAAGGCCCTCTTAGTGACATTCTAATTCTGCAGAAAGGAAAACACTTCCTCCCACAACACTAGAATATGACCTCAGGAGAGGAAGAGAGAACAAGCGGACTTTCCTGAAGCTGCTCCAGAAGTTCTAGTGCATGACTTGTTGGATTAACTGCAGAATACAAGCATGTAAAGTGATGGTTCTTCACTGCTCCAGGTGGAGGGAGAACCGACCCCCGACCACCACCTCCTGGCCTGGGGCAGGAGGATGGTGTCTGCAAGGAGGCAGGCTAAGGCAAGACCTGCAGTTGGAGTCACTCCACCTCCTCTGGGGCCCTCAGAAGGGGCACCATTGGCAGAGGAGTGAAAGGCAGGGTGGAACCAGCTCTGCATTTAATCTAAGGCCTGGTTCTGAGCCTTGCAAAAGGAAGGCTTGGGCCTACTCATAGGCTGGGTGTGGTAGATGGATTGGACAGACCCAATGGCTATGCCAAAGGCTTGTAAGACATTAATAACCAAAAAGCTGGAAGTGTCCAAAGGTCCCATTCAAGACCTTCTGCTGAATCACAGCAGCAAGGCCTGACACCGTCAGCCTGAATGATGCCTAAGGCTGATGCCAGTTGTAGGAGCCCTGGCAGAGGAATCTTCCACATCATTGATGGATCTGGGGAGGTGCTTGTTGACATCCTCTGAAGCCTGAAGTGTCCTGAGGAGCTCCTGCCTCTGAGAACTCTCAGGAAGGGCCTGTGCAGCTGCCTTGCTCTTCTTCCAGAGGGTATTCTGATAATTAACTAAGACAACTAGATTGTAACTATGAGGCCTAAAGTAGCAGAAGACAAGGTCCTCTTGCTCCAAAGATCTATCCTATAGTCCCTAGCTCGAGAGAGGGAACTAAGGTGTTGGGGCACCCTAGATCTATGCTGGGAAGCCTTGATTACAATGGAATCTGTCTCTGACTGGGCTGCCTAGAAGGGCAGCCATCAAGGCACATGTTAAAGCGTATTCACTTTCCTGGGTACAGTGGAGACCAAGTTAGGTATATGCCAGGCCACCACGGCAGCATCCTGCAGGGCAGGAAGCAATGGGAAAAAAGACCTTGGGAGGAGGTTCTGGAATCTCTCCTCTGTCTGAAACCCCAGGGGAACAGCCACATGCCTTCTAATATTATAAAAGATGGGGACCTCAGGAAGGGATCTGGGGGTATGCTTTACTGAGTCCTCACTCCTGGAAGAGACCGAGGACCCCACTTATGTGTCCTCTACCTCAACGTCCTCCTCTTCCTCATCAGGGAAAATCAAAACTGGGCAGCACACCTCCTCGACGTCAGCCCTGTCTGAGCCTGGGGCCGATGACCAGGGTGCTGACGACTCCCAAGAGGGAGCAGGGTACAGATGCCTGAGCAGTGTCAACAAGGAGGGCCCAGGCTTGGGCATAAGTGACTGCACCAAGGCTGTATCTATTGTGGTAAGCACAGAATTGAGGTCAACGGGTGGAAAAGAAGGTGCCGTTGACAGCAGGCTGGATGGAGAAGGCAGAAAGCCATGCTCTGATGACAAGCTATGCCCCAGAGGGCAAGACCAAGGCACCCAATGCTGGAAGGTCTGGAAAATCCATAGGCTGTAGTGGCAGGGCAGGGTTTGACAACCCGGGGGGGGCTGATGAACCATGAACCTTCTCCACCGGTGGAGAGTGCTGTCATGAAGAGCCTAGAAAGAGCACCATTGACAGCAGGATTGACAAAGAAGGCAGAAAGCCATACTCTGACAATGAGCTGCCCCAAAGGGCTAGCTCGAAACACCTGATGCCAGAAGGCCCGGGGACTGTGTAGGCAATAATGGTGGGCAGGGTTCGATGACCCAGGGGCTGACAAACCTTCTCCAGTTGTAGAAATGCCGGTGGATAGCAGTGTCATGAGAGGCCCAGTAGGAGTGCTGTTGACCGCAGAATCAACAGAGCAGGCAGGAAGCTGTGTTCCGACGACGAGCTGCCCCCAGAGGGCAAGCCTGAGGTACACAGCAGGCCTGGACACTCTGTAGGTCTTTGCGGCATGGCAGAATTCAATGACTTGTGGGCTAACAAACCTTCTCTAGATGCAGGAATGCCAATGGAGAGCACTCTCGTGAGGGCCATGGTAGAAGTTAAGGCCTGGACAGTGGAGGATGACGGTGAAAGCAGGAAGCTGTACTCCAATGACGAGCCACCCCCACAAGGCAAGCCTGAACATACCAGAACCAGAAGGCCCAGGGACTCCATAGGCCATTGTGGCAAGGTGGGGTTTGATGACCCGGGGGTCGACAAATCTTCTCCAGCCACAGAAATGCCAGCAGAGAGCACTATCATGAGGGGCCTGGAAGGAGTGTTATTGACTGCAGAAGTGACGGTGAAAACAGGAAGCTATGCTCCGATGACGAGCTTCCCCAGAGGTCAAGCCCAAGGTGCCCAGCACTGAAAGGCCCAGAGATTCTGTGGGCCATCATGGCGGGGCAGGATTTGACGACCCATAGGCCGATGAAACTTCTCCAGCCACAGGAATGCTGGAGGAGAGTGCTGTCGTGAGGGCCCTGGTTGAAGTTAAGGCCTGGAAAGTGGAGGACAATGGAGAAGGCAGAAAGCTATGCTCCAACATTGAGCTGCCCCCAGAGGGCAAGCCTGAGGTGCCCGGTGCTGGAAGGCCCAGCGACTTCATAGGCCATAGTAGCAGGGTGGGGTTCGATGACTCAGGGGCCAACGAACTATCTCCATCTGCAGAAAAGTCAGTGGAGGGCACTGTGGTGAGGGGCTGGGTAGAAGCAAAGGCCTGGACAGTGAAGGGTAACAGAGCCAGAGCTGCCGACACTGCACTCCTGGAGAAGGAAGAAGGAGATAGTCAGGAACAAGAGCACTCCCTGGGAAAGCGATCCCTGGGACGGTCCTTGTCCTGTCGACAGTAGTTCCCCATGGTGCTGACCCAGGCCTTGGTGGCCTAAGAGTCTGTTGAAGAAGCCGACAACTGGGGGGGCCCCCTAAGACCCCTGGTCTGAACTGCCTGTTCCACAGGGTCGTCTTACAGAGCTGCTGGATCAGGAGATTAAACTTCAGGCTGGACTCTCAGGTGAGAATGTAATAACTAGGCCTGAGGCAGCAGGCACAGTGGCCCTAGACATCTGCTGAGAAGATCTTCTGGGAGAAAAAGTTCTTTGACGAAAACTGACTGAAGGAACCCCTCTGTATAAAAGTGGCCCACAGAAGAGAAAATAAAAGGCAAGTAAGAAATTTGGTGGTTGACTGAATGACAAAGCTTCCGCAGAGTCTGTGCAAAGTGGTTGACAGCAGGAAAAGAACTGAGGAGGCAGCGGGGCTACCCATGCTTATATGGGGTTGTGATGTCGGCATGGGTGGCCCCTAGTAGACTGCTACAGAAAAAGCTTCCGTGGTATCTTAGCGCATGATGGCTAAGTTTCATAGGTGTGACTTGATGAAAGAGATAAACCCGAAGATTAGGAGATACTTAGATATTTATGAGTTATGAACTATAGTCTTATATACCAAGCTACCAAATAGTGAGATACATTTTGTACATGCAGATACAGATCAGGAGACACTTAGAAGTTTCTGAGCTGTGCTCTCTAATCTGGTACTCCCAAACTGCCAGAGATACTCTTTTTGCACACACAGGTAGAAAAAACGAGACACTCGCATGTTTCTAAGCTGAGATCAGTAATGTAAAAATAACATGGCAAATTGAGACGTTTTTGCTACACTGGCTTTTTTTGGTCAGACTTTTGTCTGATTGCTGTTAGCTACTGTAGTCAGGCTTGACTCACTGTCATGTATATTTGTTGGGTTATTTCTGTGCCAGGCTTTGTTTTATGTATAACTGAGGAGTGCAGTCATCTGACTCCACCCTATATGCAGTATCTGTATTTGTGTAATACCAGCTAGTTGCATTTGTTCGGGTTTGGGGTTTGGTATAGCAGTGTTACACACATATTCAGCTGCTGGTATCTAATAAAGTCTGCAAATACGCCTGACCAGTCCCAGCAGATCCTCATCTCTACTGCCAGCCCCAACAAGTGTTGAGGGAGTGAATGAGAGTCTGAGCCGATCTGCCATGCCAAACTTTTTTTCCTCTCCTATAGCAAGGCAGGTTCTGGTTTGAATATCATTTGGAATGGGAAAGGCAGTGCAACTGCTCTTACTAGTGTCACCAGTACAGTGTGGCACCACGATGTTTGCAGCTCCAGATTTTTGCAGTAGTAAGAGGACTTCAGTGCCTAGGAATCCCGCTGTTTGGCCCTCAGCCATCACTATTATGCTAACAACCACTACCTTGACAACATGAGTGAGGTGTTGTGGAGTCTCAGTTGTAAATAGTCCACCAGACCCACACCACTGCAAAAAGTTTGAGCACTGATCTGGGTCTAAATTTTCCCTGACGTACCCCCTCCAACCAACTGTGTGTGATAAAGGAGTTCAGAGCAGTTAGTTTACTTCGTCTCTCCCTCAAAAGACACATGGTATTTTTTTGCTAAGCTTTATTTAAAACAGGTGTTCAAAAACCATTCAACACAAGCTCATTTCCAGTGGTACCCTGTATGAAATAGCAGTAGTACAGTAGCTTGTTATAGGTTATAAATAATAAAAAACAAGGTACTGATTTATTTATGCCATATTAAATGCAATACATAGCAATCGCCTACCCTCTGGCAGCAACTGCACCTATGGCTTCCCTCAGAAAACCTTAAAGCCCAACTCCAGTCACATTCAATGCAGCTATGTTGGTGACAGGGCCCATGAGAGTACCAGTGACACGGGGCATTACCACTGCCACTACTGCTTCCATCCAATCCACCACTATCATGACTATGGTCACTGTATTGATAACTGCTGTGACCACACCTGTGATTTCCCCATGCAAATAATGCAAATGTCTCCTCAGATGTTGGTAAAGAAAAGCACTCACAGGGGTACAAATGCTTCCACAGACTAAGAAAACCCCATCTCAACCTGCAATCCATCTGTGAACGAGGAGAGTAGGGCAGTTAGTTGACTGCACCTCTTCTTCAGCAGTCATGCATGACTTTCTACCCTCGGGTGGTTACTACATCTATGGCCCTCCCCCCACCCATGGATCCTTGCATCCCCAACCACATCTAGTGCAGTTAAGTTGGTGCAGGAACTTGGGGAGAGTATCTGGGGAGGTCAATCTTGTACTTGCTGAAAGGGGGGGAAAAGGGTATCAGACCCAATCTAGTGGTCATGTGCCCTAAGATAAACAGTTGAAGCTGTCAGCACTGTGACCAATGTGCAAGACATCTGTGACCATTTTTAGGCATTCCTTCATGACCACCAACCAGCCCCATTATGTGAAAAAGGCCCTTCAGTTTCTCGATCATTGTATCATACCAGATGTTACCCTGCGGTGAAGTGCTACATACTTTATGCTGCAGAGGCTCCTGGAGCAGAAGCAAGCAAGTCCTTCATGACATAAGCATAGGGACTGGCATTAGGGGAGCCACAGGCCATTAGAACTGTGCTTTGATAGAGGGTTTGGTAAGGGGACTAACACTATTTGAAAGGAAACTACATTAGTTTTTTTTTAATTTAATATGCTTTCACTGAATTTTTCTGGACAACCAACAACACATCACAATACAACATTAAGACATTACAATAAACATGCAGAGAATACCGACCCCCCCCCCCCCCGTCAGAATAACTAGTTAAGGCCAAGAGTCACATTAAAGTCCTAGGGATCATGAATATGCTTGTCCTAGAGTCCGGGAAGAGATGCATTTTTGGCCACAGCCCATCTCCCCTTATACGCACCATATATCTTGACAAAACCATATGTCTGCAACATTGAGTTATTGTGTGATCCCTGAGGTGCAGGTACTAACAACCATTTGTCAATGCTGAATGTTTTCTTACCTGTATTTGCTGTGTAGGTGTTTGCCATTGACAGTGCAGAGGCAATAATTAACAAATGAATAACACGAGTCATAATAGTGAAGTTGTCATGATTGGGAAATAAAGAGGTTCTCACATAACGCTGTAATTCTTTTAGATCGTGACCTTGAATTTTTAAAATAATAGTTTTGTTTGCCCCAGCATAACACTAGGTGTCATTTATGAAAAGTGACCCAAAACATTGTTTTGTGGAATGATTGCGTAAACAGGTTTTGGAGGGGGATTTGATGATGACACCAGCCATGTTCATTCAATGGGGGTAAAACACATGAGTATGTTGAAAATATGGGTTACAAAGTAAAAATATTGCGAAGTTATGAGTAGACATTGCAAAATGTCAGCGTTTGTTCATAATTTTGTTTTTCAGTTATGTCCTCAAATGTTCAACATAGTCTTTTTATTACACCATCTTATGAACACGACAGGTCTCATTTATGAAATCCTGTCCAAAATGGCATTTTGGTGCACAAATGTAAAAAGACGTTTTGGGCAGGATTTGAAAAAAGACATGTCATGTTCATGATGTGGGTTACAAAAATGGCTATGTTGAAAATGTGGGGTCACAATCTAGTAAAACAGTAAAGCTAGTAGTAAACACTGAAAATTTTAAAGTGCTCCCAGGTCACCCCTGAAAAAAGGCTTTTGTGTGTAATGGGCCTTGCCCAGTTACAAAAAAAAAAAAAAAATTAAATTTCAATATTTTTTCATAACTTTGTTTTTTTTTTTAGATTTTGGCCCACATTTTCAAAAGGCTTGTGCGGCACAAACATGAAATGTGTGGTGTATAATGGAAATAGCATGGTGGCACCATATTCAAAGGGGACATATGTGCCGTGCACATGCAATAACGTGGCAGTGCACAAATAATGTATTGATGCAAAAAAGGGGGTGTACACCTACATACATAGGGCACAGGTATATTCAGTGCAATAGCACAACGCATATGTCGCATAGAGCAAAAATGCACCTTACAAAATAAGGCTTATAAGGGGCAGTGCCATACCAGGCAGACACACAGGGGCTGGTGGTGAAACTGCAGGCATGGCACACGTTGCCTTTCACATGAATGTTGTCATGGCTGACTTAAGGTGGGGGAGGCAAGGCAATGCTCCCCAAGGAGGAAGGCAAAGGGCCCATGGGCGTTATGCCCCACAGAGATGGTACTGACCATGGATCACATTTGAAAACCTTAGTAACACCCAAATCGTGGACCGATACCATCTCAAGAGGGCTGTCTTGAGATAGCTGTGTAAGCTCCTCCAGGAGCAGCTCAAGGCCCCACACGCAGAAGTCATGCCATGACAGTGCAGACAAAGGTCACAGCAACACTGTGCCTTCTCACCATGAGCACCTTTCAGATACTGGTGGGTGACACCACCAGTATCACACAGTCGGCCACCTCATGCCTACTCAGTCAGTTCCTTGATGCTCTGCTGCCTCACGCTAGTGAGTTCATTCAATTCCCTAGCACACCAGCAGAGCGGACAGCAACCATGAAGCACTTCTGCAGAGTCGTGCATCTACCAGCAGTGCTAGATGTCATTGACTGGACTCATATGGTCATCAGAACACCACATGGTGTTGATAAGGACTTCTACATGAATCAGAAGGGGTACCACTCAATCAACTGCCAGGTGGTGTGTGATGCTACTGGGAAATTACAAACATCTTGGCACATTTCCCTTGAAGTGCACATGATGCCTACATCTGGTACCAGTCCTTCCTGTGCCAGCAGTTTTATTCTGGGAACATACCCAGAGGGCATTTTGTTGGTGAGTGTGGGCACAGCCAGAAACAAGGTATACACATGTCATAGCACATTGGTGGTGTCAAAAGTAATGAAATCCCACTGAAAGAAAGGATGGTGGAATATCATGAATCCAGTGTACAGACTGGAGGGCAGGAGGAAATGGGGGATATGAGACAGACTGTCAAATACCACAAGGATATAGACATGGTCACAGAAGGAAGTCATGTAATGGAAAAGGATGCACAAGAACATGGGTCATGTGAGGCAGTTGAAGGGTGTAGAATCGGGGGACATGTAAGGAAACACATTTTCACAGAAAGGGTGGTGTATGTCTGGAATATCCACTCTGAGGAGGTGGTGAGAGCAAAACTGTAATGGATGTAAGAGGGCAGGGGATTGGAATAAGGGAACCATAGAAACAAGGAAGGAGGGAAAACAAGAGAGCAAGTATGGGCCACAGTGTGACTGTGGGTGGGAAACATGGGCAGATTAGGTGGGTCATGTGGTCCCGATCCACTGTCATAGTGTATATTGTTATGTTATTATAATGTGTACTAACATGTCACCTTCCTCTATGCAGGAGACAGTGCACCCCCCCTGTGGCCATGGATACTCACCCCAATACTCCGGCCCACGTCCAAAGCAGAGGAACGGCACAAGGCACACATGGCCACACGTAACATCATAGAACATGTGTTCTACATGACAAAAATGTATTTCAGATGCCTAGATAGGTCCAGAGGTGCCCTTTAGTATAGCCCAGATAAGACATGTGGCATATTTCTGGCATGCTGTATCACACACAACATGGCACTTGACAGTGGAATAGTTGTCCAGGACCAGGAGGGTAACAGTGCAGAAGATGTGGAGCCACCAGACAAAGCTGAGCATAGCGGCTCGACAAGTGGAACCCAAGACTGACACTCAGAGGATGGCGGCACAGGGACCAGAAAGTGGAGGAAAATTTGGAGCATGATGGTGAGTACAACCAGCATGAGGGACATGGCATGTATGCACACAGGCACACTGTTGGAGAATGCATTGGGGGCTGTACGGTAAGGGTGAGGGGCTACAGGACATGCCCCTGACAGTTGTGTGCCAGGGTTATGCAGCCAGGGTCAAATCTGAGACACCAAGGGAAAGGATCCAAACAGGTACTGGTGGTGTTTGGACATGGGTCAGAGACATACCATGGCACATATCCACAGTGATAAGCCACAGGTGCACTCATCACATCCATGCCAATCCCAGGCCACCAGGAACCACATCCATGGGTTGAAATGCCATCCATACAATGTGCTTATGTCACAAGGGCTATGAAGTGTGGTTGTAGGCCACCAAAGTCACATACAGTGTGTTGGCTGGCTGATGCAGCCAGATGCAGTGGGGACAGCAAGCCCATCGGGGGGTAGTCACCCACCCTGGAGGGGGTAGGCCCACGTGTCCATGCACAGCCACTGGGTGTGGTTGTTGTGGTGAAGCGAACACCAAAACCAGGGGTGGGGGGGAGTGTAAGCCCACAGGACAGGTTGCATGGGGTGTAGGGGGTTGCATGGCCACCACATGCAGCACAGGCTATGGCGAGGTCCCAGATGGCCACTGTGATTTCTGTCAACCCTGTCCCAATGTCCTCTCATATGCCGCAGAGAACCTCCACAAGTTCTGCATGGCAGACTGCAGCCCGCTCCTCCTGGAAGGGCATCTGTGCATGCAAACCCTGCACTGCCTCATGTAGGGACTCCTGGCCCTCCACTCCAGCTTTCAGAAGCTGCGTGTGGTCAGCAAGCCGTGGGTCTTGAGGCATGTGTTCTGGGTTGGTGTCAGCCTGCCCCTGGAGAGGTGGTACCTGTGTTGCCAGATGTGCAGGTGACAGTGTATGACGCCACCATGTCTACTTTCTGCTGTGTTGGGGATGAGCCGTGTGCAGGGCCTGCACATGAAGGGGGTGCCTGATCCCCTACATGGTCAGACTGTGGCAGGGCACTTCACACAGATTGTTGTTGTTGCTGGGCACTGTGGCCCTGCCATTGTGCCTGTGTAGGCCCTGTGAATTTCATCCTGTTTTTGCACAGTGGCCGCCTAGCAGTGATGGTCCTGTTACTGCACAGGGACTGACCCTGGATGGTGGCTTAAGGCATGTGCAGTGGCTGGAGGGTTGATCTGTGGCCCTTGGGAGGAGGTGCTGAGGATGAGGGTGTCGGTTATGGTGCTGTCATCCCCAGAATCCATGAAGAGGACCTCTGCAGCAGTCAGCAGGACCTCACCAAACGGAGGCAGTCTCATCATCATCACCTGTCTCCCTCTGGGTACTGAGACCCATGTCCAAGTGTTCCACAATGGCCCTAGAGGTGGCCACCGTTACGATGCCATGCTGTTCAGTGGGCTGTACCTGATGACCACCACTTGTCCTGAGGAGTGATGGTGCTGTGGACAAAGAAGGTAAGAAATGGTCAGAAATGCAGGGTCATTGACACACAATGCTGTAACATACACACATAGGTGGAAATGCATGTACTGTCATTGCCTGAGAGACAAGACACAGGGAAGACACTGCAACAGGGGTACGGGCAGGCATGTCAGGTGAACAAAACATACTGTAGCACACACACACATACAGCAGCATAACTCTCAACTGTCCCTGATGTCATGTACAGCAGCAGCACAATGTTGTTCACAGAGTTCCAAACAACAGTGTGAGTGTTGACACCACATAGCCAGGACGACCCTGGCCAACAACATGTAAAATGCAACATGTACACTTTAAGTGCTGTAACAGGCCGACTTGTGTCTTGAAACCCCTTCCAGGCACACCATGTATAGCTATCTGTCAGAAGGTAGTAGCCATTAGTGCCTCCTGTGGAGTCATTTGCTGGAGCCTGGATGGGCCTCTACCTGTGGCCTGGGGTTTGGCACATTCCTTTGCCACCAGTTCTTTCGTGCGGATGTAGAGGTCACTCACCAACTTCCTGCACTCCTGTGGGATCTAGCACCTCTGCCCTTGGGCATTCACAGCCTCTGCCACCTCCTTCCAGGCCTGCTTCTGCTCCTGGGGTGTACCCATCCATCTAAACAAAAAATCTTCAATGGTTACATAGGCCTCAGTAAGTGTTCTGAGTTCCTCTTGTGAGAACTTGGGATGTCTGTCTCTCAGAAGACATATCTGGTGCTTGTGGAACAGGCAGATGGATACAGGGCCTGTTACATAGAAACAGAAACATAGACTTTGATGGCAGATAAGGACCACTTGGCCCACCTAGTCTGCCCATTTCCCTACCTACAGGACAGGCCGCATATCCTAGCTAACCAACAGCCTATTTCTTCCTACCCCCCACAAGAATTGCCTTATGTCTGTCCCATGCATTCTTGAATTCTCCCACAGTTTTAGACCCCACAACCTCCTCAGGAAGGCTGTTCCATGCATCCACTACCCTCTCTGTGAAAAAATACTTCCTCACATTGCCCCGGAACCGCCCCTCTATCTTTAAATTGTGTCCCCTTGTTCTTGCACGTCTCTTTTTCTGAAAGATGCTACCCTCTTGGACTTTGTTGATTCCACTGAGGTACTTAAAAGTTTCTATCATGTCCCCCCTCTCCCTTCTTTCCTCAAGGGTATACATATTAAGCTCCTTTAGTCTCTCCTCGTGATGGCTTCTCTTGCAGACCCTGCACCATTTTAGTTGCCCTCCTCTGGACTGCCTCTATCCTGTCTATGTCCTTGCCGAGATGGGGTCTCCAGAACTGGACACAGTACCTAGATGGGGTCTCAACAACTGTCTGTACAGAGGGATAACAACTTCCTGTTTTCTGCTGGTGATGCCTCCCTATGCATCCCAGTATACCCCAGCCCTCCCTACTGCCTTCTCACATTGCTTGCTAACCTTAAGGTCATCTGATATGATTACCCCCAGGTCCCTTTCCTTTTTTGTTGTTGTTACTACCTCTCTCCCCATTGTGTAATCTTCCCCTGGGTTCTTGTTTCCCAGGTGCATTATTTTGCACTTCTTTGCATTGAATCCTAGCTGCCATACTTCTGACCATTCCTCCAACCTTGCCAAGTCCCTTCTCATCCTTTCCATGCCTCCTTGTGTCTCAATCCTGTTGCAGATCTTTGTGTCATCTGCAAAGAGGCATACTTTTCCTTCAGTCCCTCTGCAATGTCACTTATAAAGACATTAAAAGGACTGGACCCAGTACTGAACCTCGCGTACCCACTAGTAACCCTCTTTCTTCAGAGTGGACTCCATTTACAATTACCTTCTGTGTCCTGTTGTCCAGCCAATGTTTTATGCAGGCTACCACCCTGTGACCCACTCCCAGGCTGGTTAATTTGACTATTAATCTTTGTGTGGGACTGTGTTAAATGCCTTGCTAAAGTCTTGGTAGGCCATGTCCACAGCCCCTCCCTGGTCTACTACTTTGGTCACCCAGTCAAAATCTATTAGATTCGTCTGACATGACCTTCCGCTGTGAACCCATGCTGCTTTGGGTCCTGTGTCCCACTGGCCTCTAGGTACTCAACAATTCTTTCCTTCAGAAGTGACTTATCACTTTCCCATCACAGAGGTCAAACTGACAGGTCTGTAGTTTCCTGCCTCTGTCTTGTCCCACTTTGTGAAGGGGGAATCACATCCGCCTTCCTCCAGTCCTCGGTACCACACCATCCTCCATAATTTATTAAAAGAGTAGTCAGTGGTTTCACTGGTTTCCCTTCAATTCTATAGACTTCTGGGGTGAATTCCATCAGGCCCCATTGCTTTGTCCACCTTCAGTTTTAGGAGTTCTTGCAGAACCCTTTCGTCAGTGAAAGGGCTGGGGTCGACCCCCCCTTTCAAGAGTGCTTCTGTTAATTGGACTAGGCACTCCTCCCTCCTCTTTTGTGAATACTGAGCAGAAATATTCATTCAGCATCCCTGCTTTTTCAGTGTCCCCCTGTGCCCACCCACCATTCATTCTATTCAGCTTCACTATCCCTCCCTTTGTCTTTCTACGCTCTCTGATGTGCCTATAAAAGGTTTATCCCCCTTCTTAACCGAGTTGGCTGTCTTTTCCTCAGTTTGGGCCTTTGCTATTCTGACTTCCCTCCCTGCTTCCGTCTGCCTTAACTGGTGCAGCTCTCTGTCCTGCTCCTTCTCTGTTTCCTTATACCTCCTGAATGCTATCTTTTTCTCCCTTACTTTCCCAGCCACCTCTTTTGAGAACCATAGTGGCTTTTTCTTTCATTTTGATTTGTTTATTTGCTTCACACAAAGGCTTGTTGCCTCTGTGATGGCAGTTTTGATGATTCCCCTTTGTTGCTCCACCCCTCCTTCTAGCCTGTTTGCTAGTGCTTTCATGAGGCACTCTCCCATCTTGCCAAAGTCAGCCCTCCTGAAGTCCAGTACCCTCACTTTTCTATGGCTTGACTCTGTAGCTGAGTTTAACGTGAACCACACTGTTTGATGGTCACTTGTTCCCAGATGGCAACCCACTTCTAGATCTGAAATCCTCTCACTGCCCCCTTTTGAGAGTACGAGGTCTAAGATTGCTCCCTCACAAGTGGGTTCCGAAACTAGCTGTCTAAGGCCTGCCACCTGTAGGGCATCGAGAATGGCCCTGCTCTTGGATGTGGCTGCAGCAAATGTGCTCCAGTTAACATCTGGCATATTCAGGTCTCCCATCAACAGTATCTCCCCTTTCTCTGCCATCCTAAGAATCCCTTCTATCATATCCTTGTCCATTCCCTCTCCCTGACATGGGGGTCTGTACACAACCCCAGTGCAGATTTTGGTGCCCTTTCCAGTCTCCAAGGTGACTCACAGTGCCTCTTCTCCTCCCTGTTTACTCTTTTGTTCAGTTGCTTTTATCCCTTCCTTTACATAGACAGCTACTCCTACCCCTCTTCTCCCCTGCCTGTCTCTTCTGTAGGTTCTGTACCCTGGTATGTTAACATCCCAGTCATGGTTCTCTGTGTACCATGTTTCTGTGACTGCTACAATATCCAGGCATCCCTCTTCCATCAAGGCCACCAGCTCAGGGAGCTTGTTGCCCAGACTACGGGCATTGGTACTCATTACCCTCCATTTCCTGATAGCCTTACTCCTTTTTGCCCCATCCCTGTCCTTCTTGCCTTTGTCACTTTCCCATTTACCCCTGCCCTTCTCCCTATCGCCACCTCTATGTTGGTGTTTACTGCACTTACTACCATGATTTTTGGGGGCTAGGATTTCCCTGCTCCTTTCCAGTGCCTTCCTCCTTGGCTAGTTTAAATGCTTGCCAATGAAGCATTTAAACCTATCACCTAGGATCCTGGCTCCCCTCCCAGACAGATGCAGCCTATCATGCCAGCATAGGCTTGCATCACTCCAGGTGGACCCCCAGTCCCCAATGAAGCCAAATACCTGAGCTCTGCACCAGTTTTTCAACCACTGATTGAATCCCATGGTGCGGAACACCCTAGCCTCTCCTACACCATAGATGGGCAGCACCTCCGAGAAGGTTACCTTGCGTGCTATTTTTCTAAGGCCCCTTCCCAATTCCACAAACTCTTCCTGCACTGCTCTAATCCTTTCTTAGCCAGGTCATTTGTCCCTAGGTGGACAATGACATCCAGCTCCCTCCCCTATGCAGCTGCTCCAGCAATCCTGAGGATTCGCTCCCTGTCCCTCCAAGCCATGGCTCCAGGCAGGCACCTTACCTCCCTCTCCCCTTCCTCCCCCAGTTCTACCTTCCCAACAATGGAGCCCCCACCAGGAGTTGTTTCCTTCCCCTGTGGGGTCCCATGCCACCCTTCTGTGGGTCTCCTTTGTGGAGGTTCCCAACATCCTCCTTTGTCTCCACTGCAGGTGCCTCCATAGAGGAACCACACTTTGCCAGAATGGCATAGGAATTGTGGAGAGGTACAACTGGAGGAATGCGCCTCTATTCCACCACCCTCACCCTCCCTGAGCCCACTGTGGTCCAACCGCTCCTCTTTCTTGGTAACCTCTGAGGCAACGGCAGTGGCACTGGTGGTCCCTGGATGGAAGAGGAGGTCCCACAAATCCTGGCCAACTCAGCCCGGAGATGAGCAACCTCCTCCCTCAGCCCAGAGAGGTGCCTGCAGATGGGACAACACCGCATCTTCCAGAACGTCTCCAGGAAGACTGCTGCTCCACAGCCACTGCACTGCACCACTCCCATTATGTCTTATTTCTGGCCCTTTAACTGTTGTTTGGAATCCTTACTCTTTCCTCTGTTTTTTTTTCTTTCTCTTCTCTCTCTCTACTTACTTTCTGCCTGTGTGCCCTTTAATCTCCGGATTGTCCTGTTCTGAGACAAGAATATCCTATATTTCTCAGTAGACCCCTTACTTGCTCAGATACATTGCCAGGAACATTAAAAGCAGCCAAGAACCAAAAGTAACCCCTCCCCCCAACACACACACATACAGAACACCTACCTTCAAGGCTACAGTAACTGTCAGTCACCTCTGAGAAGTGGTGGTGCTGGTGTGCCTTTATAGTTCTGCACATGCAAATGAGCCAAATACATTCCAGTAATAAGATGCAAATGTGCTGATAGTGCACTGACTGTGCAATGAGGCTATTTGCATAAGCTGGCTGAATATTGTAGAATTGCACGCTGTGCATATGGCATCCCATCCTGCTATTCTGGTTGCTCTGCACATAGCAGTGGTGCACCAGCAAGGATGTTAGTGCAATAGAACATATATGTCAAAGTGTTGCATGCAGACAACAGCACCATGGCATCACATGATACAGGGCACCATTGCGCATGCAGCACTACATGGACCACATGCACAATAGTAGCCTGTGGCGTGTGTCCACTGATTAGCATGGTAAGGTATATGCCTGACACATGGCCATGCATTCCCTTCACAATATGGTGCTGTATGTGTGCTGCACATGTGCAGTAGCCTGCTGCATGATTCCAAATGTTGCAGCATGGGTCCACATTATCGTGCATGCACAATGTACATTTGTGGGTAGTCTATCATGCTGAGTACATGGCGCTAAACCCAATAGCATGAAGCAAAGCAATGTACATCTATAGTGCAAAATATGTGGGTTTCACTGCTGCTCAAATGTGTCAGGGTGTGTAGTACTGTGCTGCATAGGAAACAGCATGCCCAGGCCAAGGAGGCAACTGGCACCCACCCAGAGGGAACAGAGGTGGAGTGATGTTGAGTTGGCCAACCTGGTGGACCTTGTGGTTGCCAGGGAGGACCAGCTGTTTGACACACAAGATTTAGACTGGCCCAGCTGCAAGGTCTGGGTCTCCATTGGCAGGCTCCTCAGCAGGAGGACCAGGGTGGTCAGGATGGTTGAGCAGTGCCACCACCATTATGGGGACCTGCATAGGTGGGATAGTGACAGGCTGCAGCACCTCAGAGTCATGGTTCAGGATGGCACTGTGCCATGACCAAGTATGTACAACATAGTAATGTGTTCCATGTAGGATTCCACTCTATGGCAGGGGTACATCTGTGATATGAACAGTGACCTGTGTGCTACGTGGCACATGGGGTATGTTGTATTGCTGGTCTAGTGGTAAAGTCATGGCATAACATGCTACATACCATCCAGTCATGATCTACACAGACATGCCCCCCCACTCTGTGGATACTGTACCAGGTGGGCATTGTCAGTATCCATTGCACAAATTGGCATCTTCTGCCTACACACCGTGGTAACATGCTGTACTGGTGGCTGTTACGTCCTGTTGACAATGGAGTGAGTCCAACACATGACAGCTGCATACAGTGAGGCATGGGGGGAGGGAGGGGGACACTGAACCACCCTAGTACAGCTGGGTCGCCCCTGGACACAGGCACTTGTGGCAACCGGACCGTATCTGGGTATCAGTGACATATGTCACTGCTTTGCTCGTGTTCCCCTTCATGACCTACATGTTGGTGTATTGGCACACTTACCATTGCTACCTATGTAGGTCAGTGTACGATGGTCCATCCTCCATATGTGACTGGATGACGTGTAGGTGTATAGGTGGGTATTCATGCACATGTACATGTATGTACAGATCATACTCATTCCATATCATCACCGTATTTCACTTGTAAATGGTATCACCTCTATTACGAACATACAAAATTGCCAGCAGATACAAGCCATAATGGTCAATCAAGTCTGCTCGAGTGTGCAGCTAGTTTTACCAAGTAGCTGCCCACCCCCACTCTTCCTGGAGTTTTACTCCCTTCCCCTCTCCCCCTTCATTGTACCCCATCCGCCCCGATCCTTGTTGGCCTAATCTTCATTGCCCTGTCCTAACCCCTCTTCAAACTGTTCACTGTCTTTGCCGCCAGTACCACCTCTGGCAATTCATTTCACCATTTCACCACCCTTTCCATGAAGAAGTGCCATCTCATTTCCCTCTTGAATCTGCACCCACCAATTTCAGGCCATGACCTCTTGTTGTACCCTCCTTCCTTAGCTTAAAGATGTCCTCTATGCTGGCCTTATTTATGCCCTTTAGGTATTTGAAAGTCTCACTCATATCCCCTCTCCCTCCTGTCCTCCTGCGAGTACACGTTCAGCACCCTCAGTCTCTCCTCGTATGTTCTGTCCCCCATGCCCTGGATCAGTTTGGTTGCTCTCTGCTGTACCACCTCCAGTAGTTTGATTTCTTTCTTAAGGTAGGGGCACTAGAACTGGACACAATACTCCAAGTGTGGTCTCACCAGTAACCTGTAATGGCAGAATTACCTCCTCCCTCATAGAAGTGATTCCCCTGACTATGCAACCCAGCATTTAGTTTGCTTTGGCTGCTGTCTTACCGCACTGTGCTGTGTGTTTCATGTCCCCCCTCACCATAACTCCCAGGTCCTTCTCCTCTTCTGATACTGTCACCTGAACTTCCTATAGCAAGTAACTGGCCTTTGGGTTTTTGGGTCCCACATGCATCACCTCACATTTGTTAGCATTAAAACCCAACTGCCAGATGCCAGACCATTTCTACAGTTTTGCCAGGTCCTCCCTTAGATCCTGTCTCCCCTCCTCTGTGTCCACCCTCCCACAGAGCTTAGTAACATCTGCAAAGAGACAGATTTTGCTCTTGACCCCTTCTCCTATGTTGCCAATAAATACCTTGAAAAACACAGGTCCTAATAGCGAGCCCTGTGGGATACTGCTGGTCACAGGTCTAAGTTCAGACAGCTCCCCCCTACCACCACTCTCTGGTTCCTGTCCATCAGCCAGCTCTTTACCCACCCCAGCAGTTTGTCCTCAACCCCCAGGTCCCTCAGCTTGCTGACCAACCTGCCATGGGGCACTGAGTCAAACACCTTGCTGAAGTCCAGATAAGGTACATCCACTGCCTGCCTCTTGTCCAAGGTCCTTGTAACCCAGTCAAAGAAGTCCATCATGTTGGTTTGACATGATCTCCCCCTAACAAACCTGTGCTGCCTGTCATGCTGGAGACCATTATCTTCTAGGAAGGACACATGCCTTTCTTTCAGAGTGGCCTCCATTAACTTACCCACTATGGAGGTAAGGCTGACTGGCATGTAGTTTCCCAGCTCATCTTTAGGGCCACTTTTGTGGATAAGCACCACATGAGCTGTCCTCCAGTCCTGAGGGACATACCCCTTCTCAAGTGTGTTTGAGGCCTCACATGTGTTCCATGGGGACTGCATATCCGGGATATGCCAAACACCAATCCCAATAGACATACCAATTGCACGTTGGCACATGCTCATGCACAACAGGTGCCTCACTGTATGGACAAGGGTGTAGTATTACAAGAGCCACCTCAACCTATCGGTCATACCTGAACAACAGGCAGTGCAGTCACCCTGTGAAGTGTTGCACATGGTACTGCTGCTCGGGATGACCAAAAAACTACATGTAATATTTGCCTACAATCCTCCTAAGGGGGGCATACAGGGACTGTCTGGCCTCATTGACACTGTGAGCACTGTGACCCAACAAAATGAACTAATCATCCTGGGTGATATCAACCTAAACTGGCTGGGTTGCAATACCAAAGCCTTTGAGCCACTGCTTGCGGGTCTCTCACTATCGCAGCTAATTAAGGATCCTACTAGGTCCTCACCCTGTGGTGGTGCGAGTTCCCTCCTGGACTGGATCCTAACCAACAGGTCAGAAAGAATCTGCTCATTGGGCATCCTTCCAGACTCTATCTCAGACCACTCCCCAGTGTACTGCATGTGGAAGATTCAGCCCCTGAAAATTCAGCACAAAATTATTCATGTCAGCGATTATTCCAGATTTGGTCTCGGCGCCTTTCTTGATGATATCCAACACACTGACTGGTCAGCTGTATGGACCGCCCAGGACTCCCCATCCATGGTGAATCACCTCCTCATCTCTCTCAGGGTCCTGCAGGATAAACACGCCCCCCTCATTAGATGGAGGGTGAGAGGATCGGCCACAAAATGGCTACATGGGAGCTTCCTAGCCCTCATAAAGCTCAGAGATAAGTGCTGGGCAAAATTCAAGGCCATGGCAGATCAGGCGGTTTTTCAGAACTACAGGAAGCTCAGAAATGAGTGCAAGAGCAGCATAAGGGTGGCTAAGAGTGAGTTCTGCAAGACAGCCCTGCTGAACTCTGCCAGGGGCCCCAGGAGGTTTTGGAGGAACATTAAAAACATAGTTAGCGGTTCCCAGAGTGCTGAGACCACTGACATGACTATTGATGGTGCCAGCTGCAACAACTCGGTGACTATCACTAATGCCTTTAACCGGTATTTCTCGGACCTTTCTGCCTTCACCTCATCATTCTCCCCGGGTGGTGGGGAGAATGGTGTACAGATCGCAGCGCCATCACTACCCCACCTGCCCTTCCACTTCAGGGCAGTGATGGTAAATGAGGTGCAGAGACTACTCTCGGGCCTCTCCCCTTTCTCGAGTGCTGGCCAGGATGGGCTGGAACCGCGGCTTCTCAGCCTTGGTGCACCATGGCTTGCTCCACTGGTGACACACATCTTCAATCTGTCCCTGTCATCGGGTATTATTCCTGACATATGGAAGGTAGCCAGGGTGGTACCGATCCTTAAACAGGGAAACCCCAAATTAATAGAGAACTACCGCCCGATATCCATATTGTCGGCAGTCAGTAAACTTCTAGAAAAAGTTGTGGCAGGGCAACTCTCGGAACACTTGCAATCCCATAACCTACTGACACCCGTACATCATGGGTTCAGGAAAGGGCACAGCACATCCACTGCCCTTGTCACTGTCTCCTCATGGTTCAGGGCAGCCATGGATCAAGGCAATCTATCGGGGGCTATCTTTATAGACCTGTCCAAGGCCTTCGATCTAGTTGATCATGCCATGCTCACCACACAGCTTAGATCCCTTGGTCTATCTTCGGCTGTGCTCAGCTGGTTCTCTAGTTATTTACACGGCAGAACACAACTGGTTAAATATGGCAAGGAGCTCTCAGGCCATATTCCGGTATCCATGGGTGTCCCCCAAGACTCTGTTCTGGGGCCCCTGCTATTCTCCATCTTTGTAAACAATCTCCCCGCAGTCACTGCACACTGCAAGCCAATCCTATATGCCAATGACCTGGTCATTCTGACACACTCCATAGAAAAGGGGGTCATCAATCGCCATCTGAGTGAGGACCTGGTGAACATTCAGACATGGATCTCAGCCCACAAGCTGGTTCTTAATCTTAAAAAAAAACAGGCCATACTCTTTGGTTCTCAGGCCAAGATCAAGGCCTCCCCCATCAGGTTCTGTGTGCCAGGTACTGATGGCACCCCAATCCCTGTCACGGACAATTTCAAATACCTCGGGGTGACGCTGGACCCACAGCTGGACCTTGGCCGCCATATCCAGATCACATGCAAGAATGTCAACAGCAAAATGGGTATGGCCTACAGAGCCAAAAACAACCTTACCCCAGCGGCACGAGTTTGCCCTTGCCCGAGGGGTGCTGCTCCCGTCGCCCTGTTATGGGCTACTGTTGTTTGGCCGCCCACAAAGCCCATCTTGCTAGGGTGGACTACTGCATACAACAATGTCTACTTTGCTCTGGCTGCCCTGCCTCACCCACCATTGTGATCTATACAGCAAACTTAACTGGCTCTCCCCTCTTAACCATATTGACTATGTCCTAGGGTGTTTCACAGGCAAGGTCCTTGGCACTGTCACCCCCCCCCCCCGGGGCTGGCGAGAGTACTGGCCCCGGCTGCCTCATCATTCTATCCTCTCAGGTCTCAGGGGGCTGCCCTGCTTAAGGTACCCACCACCCGGACCCAAATGGGTGATAGGGACTTTGCAGCCTGTGCCCCCAGACTTTGGAACGCCCTCCCGGCCCAGATCCGCGCAGCTCCCTCACAGGGCTGCCTGCGCTCCTCCCTATGGAGTCACCTCAAACTCGCCTCGGCCTGTGGGTGCCCAAAACTCCCGTGATCTCACACTATGCTCCCCTACCCTGGATATTTCCCCTTGAAATTGGGCGTATGCTGTAGATAGTGTGTTGCTGCTGTCACCGCAACTGTGCCTTTCTCAACTGTGCTTAGTGGTTGCTGTGGTTATATTTGAACTAAACTGTTGGCTTGTAGTCTACCTTAATCTATGTTATATTGCACTCGAACTGTAAAATGCCTAATTCCTGTAATTTTGTATTTTTGTTGTGCACTTTTGTCCTACTTGCTGTTCTTAATCTGTACCATGTTGTCCTAGAAACATAGAAACATAGAATTTGATGACAGATAAGGACTGCTTGGCCCACCCAGTCTGCTCATTTCCCTACCTAATGGATAAGCTGCAGATCCTAGTTAACCAGCAGCCTACTTCTTTCTACCCCCAACCCCTAGAATTGCCTTATGGCTGTCCCATGCATGCTTGAATTCAATCACTGTTTTTGACTCCACAACCTCCTCTGAAAGGCCGTTCCATGCATCCACAACCCTCTCTGTGAAAAAATACTTCCTTACATTACCTCTGAGGTGACACCTCCATCTTCAAATTGTACCCCCTTGTTCTTGCACACCTCTTTTTTTGAAAGATGCTACCCTCTTAGACTTTGTTGATTCCCTTGAGGTATTTGAAAGTTTCTATCATGTCCCCCCTCTCCCTCCTTTCCTCGAGGCTATACATATTAAGCTCCTTTAGTCTCTCTTCATATGTCTTCCAGTGCAGACCCTGCACCATTTTAGTTGCCCTCCTCTGAACAGCTTCCATCTTGTCTATGTTCTTGCAGAGATTGGGTCTCCAGAACTGCACACAGTACTCCAGATGGGGTCTCACCAGCTGTCTATACAGAGGGATAACAACTTCCTGTTTTCTACTGGTGATGCCTCTCCCTATGAATCCCAGTATCCCCCCAGCCCTCCTTACTGCCCTCTCACATTGCTTTCCCACCTTTAAGTCATCTGATATGACTACCCCCCAGGTCCCTTTCCATTTTTGTTGTTGTTAGTATCTCACCCCCCATTGTGTACTCTTCCCCTGGGTTTTTGTTTCCCAGGTGCATTACCTTGCACTTCTTAGCATGAAATCTAAGCTGCCATACATTTGACCATTCCTCTAACCTTGCCATGTCCCTTCTCATCCTTTCCACCCCACCTTGTGCATCAACTCTGTTGCAGATCTTTGTGTCATCTGCAAAGAGACATACTTTTCCTTCCAGTCCCTCTGCAATGTTGCTTATAAAGACATTGAAGAGGACCGGTTATGTATCTCATCTGTAATTCCTGTACTCTCCCAGGTCGTACCTGAAAATAGGCAATTGTCTTGTCTAGTGTACTTACCTGGTTAACAAAAGCTAAATAAATAAATATGGGCTACTGCACATGTGCAGCACACAGACAAACCCAGGAGTTCCTGAGCACAGGTGTATCTTGTGTCCATTGTCACATTAATGGGATGGGGTCTGGGTGTGTATCTCCCCTCTGGATCAACATGCACACATTGCCATTGCATGTCCCCATTTCCACATGTGCAGATGGCCCACACCAGACCCATCATGTACACGCACATCAATGTTGGTGGTCACTAACACCCCTACCCAGACTCTGGGAATGTGCGATGGTCTTGTGTATACATGCAGGTATACACCTCAACTATACTGCTACATTAACAGGTCAGTCCTTGCATGTCAACATGGCCCCCAGATTCAGTATAGCAGACAGTGACATGCAGGTTGTGTCACCCCGGGATAATGTTCCACTGCATACCCACCCCAGCCTCAGACATGTATGGAACATGTATCCCACCTCCTGGTAGTGGCTATCCAGCATGGGATTGTGTGTTCCAATGCATGCTCACAGCACTGCACTGCATGGGTGTATTGTGCCATGGTGTCACCCCCATTCCCATGACCATGTTGTCCAGATGTACACACACATATGATGTCCCAAGGTTCCCTCAGGCCACAGTCCAGGACCATGTCCATGCACCACCCCCTCATCATGGCAAGCTTGTGTGTACCCATGTCACCTTGCACAGCTACAGCTATCCCTGTACATCGCATGTCTCCTCCTGGTCTGGCCTGTTGGGTTGGGGTCCTCAACTATCACTGCACATTACATAGCGTTAGGTACCAGATACCCCTTTTGCACATCAGTGGCACAGTGAGGCACTTGCCATGTCATAGCAACATGCTAGGCAGGATGTGTGCAGACATACCTGACGTATACAAATTTTCTGTGAGGTTTTAGCTGTCTAGCCTATCATTGTGCCTGTACTGTTAAAGGTGCCAACATGTGGCCCAATGATAAGGTCTGGGCCGGGTCGATGGTTGCAGTGCTAGCAGACGCACACCTGTTGTGGTGTGTACCACCATGTTATGTACAGGTGGATCTGTGTAGCTACACACCTGTAGGTGCCTGATAATGCCATGGTGCACATGTGATGCTGCACATGAGGTGATACCAATCGCCACCCCTGTTTGTCATCTTGTTGCAATGCACAGGGATGGGCCTTGGGGGAAGTTGTTCAGTGCTGTATAACACTGATGGTTTATATTTCTTTGTGTTCTCACTAAAGTCTGAAGAGCCAGAGCACCGGCCAGCAGGGGGCACAGGTGCAGACATGAGGGGCTGAAAGGAGCACACAACTAAGCGCTGAGGGACAAAGTGCACAGCGCGCAGTCATGTGAATATATCTATAACACAGACATTGTTTGTACAGTACTAACAATGGGCACCCTTGTACCGTGATCCATCCACTGTGTCCCGGGGTTACCTGCATGTGGGTTAGCGGCATTCGGACACACATGTTGGACATCTCCCTTTGTCAGTGTGGTCCTCCCCAATGTGTTGACTGCAATGGTGGATAACTGGGCAACATTCTGGCCTATGGTGCTGTGCACAGCATGGTCTCAACCTTAGGCACATGATGGGCACACTGCATCTGTGACATCCATGTCCGGTGTGTGAGACACACACACCCCCAGCATCTCCACCCTGCACAAGGTGCATGCTCGCACCCCTAGCAGGACATGTCTTACCCTGTGAATCCATATCATGTGACATGTGGGCAACATATTGGCTGTCAGCACATATGCCCATGGGTGTGCCACCTGGGCTGTCAGTTGACCCCTCCCCTGCCAGGGGGTGTGCAGTCCTTTTGCGAGGATGTGTCCTATGGACCCTCTGTGCCATGTCCTGGATTGGTTGGACTGAGTGGTGGACTGACACAGTGCCACTGTCAGCTTCAGGGGTCACTTCACAGTCCTGTGTGTCTCGCCAGCTCAACATGCTGCCAGTTGTGGTGTGTCCTGCAGATGCCTGTGTGGTGTTCCAACTCGACCGTGTGCTGGGCACCACCTGTTTGGTGTGTCCCGAGGGTGTGGTGAATCATGCATGGGTGTGATAATACACCACTCTCCCGGCCCCATTTGTGGTCCACCATACTTGTATGGTATGCTGCTGTTATCAGATTGACTTTGCCCTGATTCCCCCCTGACATCCACCCCTATACTGTTGTTCTCCACACTATGGTGCAGATGTGACTATTTACTTTAGATTTACTCTATTTGCCTTACAAGATGTTAGATGCTGTTGTAGCCATTAGATATTCCTGGCTACAGGGTGCCTGCAGCTGGTGCCTTGGCCATGCCCCATGTAGAACCCACACCACTTGTGGCAGGGTTGGACCAGCGTGCTTTGTCTCATATATTTCTGAGAACTCTGTAGCAGTGGCACAGGCCTGTGGACATGCTCCCCATTGGTTGGTGGACATGGCTGGTCATTGGTATGCACCATGTGTTGCCACAACCTTTGTGCACACAGCCTGTTGGAATGGCATACATCCCACTGCCATGTAGAAGATTGTGTGCACCGCCCATGCCTGCAGTGTCCACCTACCACTTTTCTGCTATGTGCTTCCACACACAGGCCTCTCTGTATGGAACCCCCCCCTTTCACAGGTGTCCCTCTAACCTAGTGGTGGTGCTTGTGGGTCATCCCCAAAAGTGGTGTGCTGTGTTGGCTGGCAGTGTGTCTCAGCCTGTCCCATTTGCCTGTCAAGACATCAGTGCCCTGTGACCACAGGCAGCCACACAGGGCACTAAAAGTGTTGGGACATGGCCATGTGCCCCATTTTCATGCTGGGCCCTCTGACCTGTATGGACTGTGACTATTGTCCCCATGCAGTGCCACAACCATATCCATTGCATGGTGCACGGCTGTCCCACACTCATGCCTGCTATTGTTGTGTTGCCATTAGGTAGTCCGCTTGCACACCTACCACACACCCATGTGCCCATGACACATGTTGATTGGGGCATTGTGGGCTGCACTTCCTCCTGATGTCTACTGTGCCAACACGCCCGGGGCACATCACCAGTGTCACCTTGCACACATCTACTCTATACATACGTGGCCACTGTGGCTTGCAATTATGTGGCAATAACTGTGGGCTGCACACACCCCATAGAGTACCTCGCATGTGAACCGTCCTGCTTGGTTTTGGGAGTTGGGAGTGGGGGTGGGTATTCTGTGAATGCATATCACCGCACTTGACCCACTGCTGTACTGATTCTTTCCTTTTTTTGTACCCTTAGGTTGGGTATAGCCTGCAGGACAGCTGAGATGGCAACATCAGGGAGGCAGCTGTTCCTATCTTATGCACACCATGGTGGTGTAGCAAGGTGCAATTTTTAAGGACTGTCAGGGCTCTTCTGGCAGTCCAACACTGTATGGTGGCATCCACTGAAATGATGTGGGGGCATCTTGCTGCCATGCATTAGATACAGGCCCCACCTCCTCCCCTTTCGGCACCATGAAGTGTATTTCTGGTGACCCTGATCCCTTCATCCCTCAACATCCCCATCATCATATATATCATCATAGGTGTATATAAGCGAGTAGACTAAAGTCCATAATGCTTGCCAGTTTAAGTATATTAAGGGTTTGGACAAAATTTGATTGTGTCCGACACTGCCAAATCTAGGTTTAGTTTAAAGGAGTCAATACTTGGACTGTCCGCCACTTTGTTTGTTTGTTGAATTTTGTTGACCCGGTAAGCCCACTGGGCCTGGAAGTCCCTTTTTCAGGGGTGACTGGGGAGGATACAGATGGTAAACAACTGAAATTGAACCAGATTAAGCTGTTGGTGGTATTTTTTTAGTGAATGAGGGAAATTAGGCCAGGGCACCAGGGAAATTCAACTACTCTTTTCAATAAGTGCCATGGGGTCTTTAACATCCACCTGAACTACCACCAATCCAGGCAGATGGGACGTCTGTTTAACATCCCATTCAAAAGACGGCACCTCAGAAGTGCAGAACCCCTCTCGTGCTGCACTACAGTTCAGTACTGGGATATTAACCTAAGTGCCAGATGTGGGAACTGAACCCATAGCCCTCTGATCTCCCAGCCTCAGAGGTAAGTGTGCTACCTACTGAGCCACTGACACTTCGGCCAGGAGATTGTTCCAAATTGGAACAGATCTTATACTGAACCAATTTTTTCTTCTTAGGGCATGCCACATACTTGTCAAAAGTTATTTGCTATGTCTTCGATTGCTAACTCTATATTCGGATTTAGCTAGGCCCAATCCTAGTCCAAGGTCAGAATCATTTAATGCACTGTAAATGAGGCACAGATCTCCTCTCAGTCTCCTATACTGAAGTGTATACATATTGAGAAGTTTTATTTTTTCCATTTTTAATCTTTTCTCCGCCTGCCCTAGCTGCCGGCCGCCCAGTACTTTCAGCCCAGTCACGAACCACTAACTTCCACCCCCCATATCGGCCTCAGGCCCTCCGATACCTGTGGCTTACCCACCACGGTGGGGCTGCGGCACTCTGGCTGCATGCTGCAGTCATCGGACTAGGTCAGAGGGCTGGCCTGGGGGGCTAATTGAAGCTGTGGCGAGCTTCATTTAGGGCTGCCGGCAGCTGCATCCATTTTCCTTTTTCGGGGAGGCGGGGTCGTGCAATGACGTGGAGCGTCTTGCCCCACCTCCAGTACGTGCTTGTGCCGGCAGCTGCGTGACTCCTGGCCTCCACCAGGGGTCATCCGAGCTCCGGACACCTCCCCTCCCTCCCCCTGGAGAAGGAGAGCAGTCCCTAGGACGCTCCATCCTTCTCCCCCCGGCCGGCCTTCCAGCGACCTGAGTCCATTCCCGAACCCGGGTCGCGGCGCGCATGCGGAAATCCAACCGCTGCGCCGGCGGGCGGCCCCAACATATTGAGAAGTTTTAAACTTTCCTCATAAGTCTTGCCTTCCATCCCCACAATGGCCCAGGTTAATCTGCACTGAACCCTCTTGATTTTTAAGATGTCCTCTTTAATGAAGGGGGACCACACTTGGACACAGTATTTGAGGTGTGGCCTAACCAAGGTGGTATACACTGGTAGTATTACCTCCTTGGAGCGACCCACTGTAAATAGTTGTACCTCTCCACAGTTTTTCCCCTTGATTCTCCCCACACCCCATTGTTGTACTTTGTTGTTCTTTTCTATTCTATTGTTGCTGTGCTGTTTTTTGTACATTTTTGATATTCTATTCTACTTTGTATACTTTTTGATACGACCTGTGTGCAGTGTGTGCTATTTCTTACCTACATGTTCCTGGTGGTTATCCACTGTGTTTGCCACTTGGGGGAGATAAGGATGCTCGTCACATCATGCAATGCTCCTTGGTACCATACAGGGTGGATCCATTCTGTGTTGTCCTGTGTCCAGATGCACAGGTCGGTCCAGGTGTCTCTGACATGTACCCCCTGTCACTTTCCTGTGGTGGCACCGGCCACAGACACTGTGTCAGCACTGCTGCCAGCTGCACATGCTACACCATCCCTTGTGGTGATGACCAGGACTGTCGCCAGCCATGACACACCACTGTGGTGCCACCAATATGTGTCCACTGGCCCACCCTGTCATATTGCTTGTGTCCTGGTGGCACTGCTGGCCTACAGCCACTTCTTCTTGTCTGCTGCAATGTTCAGCTCACTTCTCTATCTATAGGTATCCATGGGTACTGGCCACTGTTGTGCTCCCCTGTCCTGTGCGTGTTGCATGTGGGGGTCATGCATTGCTGTGGACAGACCTGGGCATGTCTGTCCGGTGCACCATTGTGGGCTATTGTGCTCAGTGGTTCTTACCCTTTTGACCCCTGTGTTGGCCCACTGTACACACACTGTCGATGGGACTGACATGCTGTTGCACTATGGTGTTCTAACATTTACACTTGCATTGTGCCTCCACTACTGGTTGTGCACGGTTGTCCCATATTCAGACCCGGACGTGTGCACCACACATGTTCCATTGTGCTTTGGGCATTTTGGGACACTATGTTCACTATGTTGTGAAGGTGCAAAAGAAGGCCGTGGCCCATAATATAGCTCCTATTAAGACAGGATGTAATAATCTAGGTTTCTACCACTACTGATATACTTGTCTAGATTAATTTAAACTGGTTCTTACTTTGACTGGATATTATGCTCAAGGGTAATCTGTTCCACAAATTTGCCACTCAGTGTATAAAAATACTTCCGTTTATTTGTGCGAAATCTTCCTACTTTAATTTGTAGTGGATGTCCTTGTGTTCCATGTTTGTCATCTTTATATTCTATATTTAGTTGTGTCATGAGTAGTGGGTCATTTAAGATGTTGTAGTACAGTAGTAATTCTCCTCTGTGTCTCCTTAATTCTAATGTATGCAGTCTTAGTTTTGCTAATCTGTCTTTATAATCAAGATCCTTCAGAGTAGAAATAGATTTGGTGTAATGCCTTTGAATTTTTTCTAATTTATTAATTTCTGCTTTTGTGTAGGAACTCCATATCTGGCTACCGTAATCAATTATTGGCCTAACATAGGACTGATATAATGGCAAAAGGAGAGCTGCTTTTTTGCTCTTAATGTTTCTTTTAATTGCCGTAGCAGTTTTGGTCGCTCTTGAAATAACAGAATAACATTGGTCTTTAAAATGGAGGTTATATTCAGTCCGGATTGTGCTGGCGGTTTGGCCTGCGTTCTGTCTGAATATCCCCATTTCCTGTGCCTGCGCTATTTTTGGCATGGCACTATGGCTTGCGCGGTGCTCCCTGCCACTTCTAAATATGGGGTCCTCTGACCCCACATATTCAACATAGTCTTACTATGACACTACCTTATGATCAAGTCAAGTGGCTTTTTTAAATCCCATCTGAAAGATGATTTTGAGGAGTAACAGCAAAACTCTGTTTCAGAGGGAATTTGAAAAAATGACACTTTCCTTGTTCATGAGATGGGATGAAAAAGGCTATGCTGAAAATTTGGGGACAACGCAGAAAAATATAAAAGTTATGAGAATTCATTGTTGCTTCATAACTTCATTTCTTTTTAGATTTTGACACCATATTTTCAACATAGTCTTTTTATTAACCCACTTATGAGCAAGACAAGTGGAATTTTTTTAAATTACATTCAAAATGCGATTTTGCGGAGCAACTGCAAAAACATGTTTCAGAGAGGATTTTTAAAAATTACACCTGCCTTGTAGAAAATGTTGAAAATTTTGGGTCAAAATTTGGAAAAATAGTAATGTTATGAGCAAACATTGAAGCATTTCAGCGTTGCTTTATAGATTTGCTGTGTTTTGAGATTTTGGAACTAAATTTTCAACATAGTCTTTTTATTACCCCACCTTATGGTCAAAACAGGTGACATTTTTTAAATCTCATCTGAAACAAGATTTCACAGAGCGACTGTGAAAACCCATGGGGGGAGGTTGGAAAATGTTATCTACCTGATTCATGAGGTGGGGTTAAGAAAAGGCCATGTTGAAAATTTTGGGAAAAGATATTAAGAAATGGCAAAGCTAAGAGTAAAAGTTCAAAAAGCATTAAAAAGCTATTAACTAAACTGATCTTGTATTTAGTCACTGCCTGGTGAAGCTCAGAAGAAGCAGAACATTTGAGAAGCAGCAGCACTGGACCAGATACGTAAATATAGGATGTGGGGTGTAGGGTGATGGATGCTGAGAGGGGGATTGGGTTGGGGTGAGGATGAGGGGGAGGAAGTCATTGTCATAACCCCTCTCAGCAGATCAGGCCAACCTCTGAGCGCAGTATTGTGAACAGGGTAACAGAACAGGGTAACCCTTCTGTCTGTTTTGTGGGTCTGAATCACCTTTGGTCTCAAGTTCTGGAGGAATTCAAACTGTGAACCTCTTGCTAGCGTACCCAACTGTACAGGCTTAGATAATTCTGCTCTTCAGGGAATGCCAGATATCTTTTGCCTTCTAACAGTGCTTTAGATAGCTGTTGTTTCAAGAGAGTCCAAACTGGAATGCATCAGTAAGTGGAAATACAGAATACAGTTTAAACCCTGTGTCTCCACCCCTTCTATGACGCCACCTAGCTCCTCCTTCTAGAAGATTAAAAATTATACAACCAAGATGTCGTACAACTCAGGAGGTAAATTAAATGAGGTGACATCGGGCTGAATAGGACAGCTAGTGGAGATAAAGAGTGTTGTGATGATAAAAAATAAAAAAAGACAGTGGAGGCAGGTGAGGGGGGTTGTATTTGACGTGTGGGTGGGGATTATATTTTTATACAGAAAAGCATCAGTGTGTTGTTGCCTGGGGAGGGAGGAGGATGCCGGGGGTGTTGTAGGGGGGTAATCATTTTTAAAACACAAGTCACCTTGGGATTCACCAGCAAAATTACCATTCACCATGGAAATTTTAGCCAATCTGACTGGCGAATGACATGAATTACAGTCCCAGCTCAGCAAATTTGCCAAAATGCACAGATTTATTCACAGAGTGATTTCGGCAACTTTACACAGCTCTAGTTATCACTGTTGAGACCCCTGCAGCCTGAGCTGCATTGGACCGAACAGTGACACACCTCTGAAACCTAGCTATTGTAGCAAGATCTTTGTTGTGCATGCACAGGCAAATATAAATAGAACTTTGAGGCAAGTTGCAGATCATGCTCACCAAAGATCCAGTCCAAACTCTACACCAGATGATCTTCCTTTTCCAGCACTGGAAGGGCGAAATGGAGAGTTGATTTTACAGAGTGGGACAGAAATAGTTTTTTTTGCTATACATGTCTCCCATTTTACATGCAAAGCCCTGCACCTTTAAATGCCAGTCCATGGAGTGACTGAGTTTCACCAGCAGTTCTGCTGCTTGAGTTCAGTTACAGCATACAGAGACTGGTGACAATAGTGGTACATAAAGGGGGGGATAGCCAGTCAGCAGTAGCTGTTACCAGATGTGCAAAGTCAACACAGATAGCTCAGGCCACCACCCAGGACGTGTAAATGATCAGAGCACCATTCCTGTTTGCAGCAGAGCAACGGAAGAGGACCAAGCTGCAGTTTCAGTGGAAAATCTCAATTGCTATTTTACAGAGGTTCATAAAACGTTCTCTGTACACCCGCTGGAATACTGGAGCAAACAATTTACATTACACAGAAACATAGACGTTGTCAGCAGAAAAGGACCCCTTGGCCCACCTAGTCTGCCCTAAAGTTCCCTACCTACTGTGTTGCCGCAGACCCTACTCGATCTCTGGCCTAACCCCCTCCCTGTTTCTAAGATCTTGTGTCTATCCCATGCATGCTTGAATCCTGCCACTGTATTGGTACCCACCACATCCACTGGGAGTCTGTTCCAGACGTCCACCACCCACCACATTATTCCCAGAGATTTGCTTACAACTATTGCTGAACATGGTGGACCGTTTAATACCCTACTAAAGCAAGTGAGGCAGCATATGAGCAAAGGACAGAGATAGACATGCTGACTGCGACGAGCACATGCATTTAACTGGAAAAGATAATGCTGAAAATACAGAAACAGACTTTGTTAGCAGAAAATGGCCACTTGGCTCTCTCAGTCTGCACAGATGTTCCTTGCCTAACCTGTCTCCATAGACCCTGCCTAGTCTCCAGTGACCCTCCCTGAATATTTTCTAATATACTGCAATGTCTGTCCCAGGCATGCCTGAATCCCCTCATTGTTTTAGTCCTCACCATTTCTGATGGCATTCTAATCCAGGCATCTACCACCCTTTCAGTGAAGAAGTATTTCTTCAAATCTCTCTTGAATTCCCTCCTCCCCCCAGCTTCATCGCATGCCCCCGGTCCTGGTGCTCTTTCTCATTTGAAACAGACTCCCCTTCAGCACGCTGTTCAGCCCTGTGATATACTTGTAGTCTCTGTCATATCACCTCTCTCTCCTCTCTTCTATGGTGTATTAAGGGGATATGCGATGGCTAGGTGTGTGATACAGAATGTATCTGAACTTGTGGCGAGTGAGCTCAGGGACTATCATGAGTGGTGAAGCATAGCGCAGCCACGAGTGATGGTTACTCAAGCTCACTTGCCACGAGTTCAGATATATTCTGCATCTTATACCTAGCCATCACGTATTTCTTTTATACAATAGGGCCCCCTATTGGGGGGGTCACACAAAAGTTACCATTTGCACGGAATAGCGCAGTTTGCACGGTTGCGCAATTTCATGTTGTTCAATGGCATTTAATCGCGCTATTTCGCGCTAGCGGTGACATTTTGCAAGAACCATTAGACAACTTCAAGATATCACATGGCTGTGAGGAGTTATCACATGGCTGTGAAGATACATGGATTTATCTAATGGTGTATCAGTGTATCAGCTCACCCCTATTGTATAAATGTTGAGATCCCGCACTCTCTCCTGGTAAAGATTTTTGTGCAAGCCCTGCACCATTTTAGTTACCCTCCTCTGGACTGCCTCAACTCTGTCTATGTCCTTCTTGAGGTGCAGTCTCCGAAACTACACATAGTACTCCAGGTGGGGTCTCATGAGCAAGTGATATAGTGGCAACTCTGCGTCCCTCTCCTGCTGCAAATGCCTCTCCCAATGCACCCCAGCATCCCACTAACCTACTATTTTGAGGTCCTCATACAGAATAACCCCAAGGTCCCTTTTCTTGTTCAGTGGCTGTCAGTGCCCCACCATCCTATACTCAGTTCCTGGGTTCTTATGCCCTAGGTGCAGGATTTTGCACTTTTTGCATTGAACCCCAACTGCTAGGCTTTTGACTAGTCCTCAAACTTCTCAAGATCCCTGCACATTCTCTTGACCCCCTCTTGAGGGTCCACCTAGTGCAGGTTTTTGCATCATCTACAAAAAGGCATGCATTCCCTTCCAATTCTTCTGCAATGTCCCACATGAAGACATTCATGAGGACTAGTACCAATACTTAGCCCTGTGATACCCCACTGGTCACCCTCCCATCATTTTGAGTGAGTGCTGTTTACTATCACCCTCGGTCTCCTATCTGCTAACCAGTTTCTAACCCAGTTCACTACTTTGGATCCCACCCCTAGCCTGTTTAATTTCTTTATCAGTGTCCTGTGCACCACAGAGTCAAAGGACTTGCTAAAGTCCAGATAGGCCACGTCCACTGCCCTCCCCTGATCTATGTTCCTGGTCACCCAGTCAAAGAAATCTGTCAGATTCATTTAGCACAACCTTCCAACTGTGAATCCATGCTGTTTGTGATCTTGCAACCCACTGGATTTAAGATGCTGTACCAGTCTTTCTTTTAGTAGGGTTTCCATTAACTCATTGTCTCCTAGCAGACACCTGTAGTCGTCAGCAAAAAAACACTGGTGTGTCCTGAGGACGTCTGCAGAAGTTGCCTACTGACTCCCAGTGTGCCCAAGCAACGTCTGGAGAAGTCACTTACATATTTTAATTTATAGTATAACAGAATATAATATATATATATATATATATATTTGACTGCATAGCACCATTGGAAATAATTTTATGCTGAACAACTCTGTCACTGATATTTTGTGCATATCATGTACACTTTAGGAGTCATTTGCATTTGTTTATGGTATGGTGTGTATGGCTTATGTTGCCTAATTTAGTGAAAAAAAAATATTTTTTTTGCTGTTTCAACCAGCTTAAAAAAAAAATTACATATTATTATATGCATACCATCATTGGGAAGGTAATTTTGTGCTGAACAACTTTGCCACTGATATTTTGTGTATATCATCATGTATACTTCAGGAGTTATTCACATTTGTTTACGGTATGGTGTGTATGGCTGACATGTTTTCCATCAAGATTCACCTAAGCAGCTTGAATAAAATTCACTTTTTGGCACTTCAGCAGGTATAAAATAAAAACTGTATTGATTACAACTGGTTGCATAGCACCATTGGAAAGGCATTTTTGTGCTAATCAACTTTCATGCTGATACTTTGTGTGTATCATGTATACTTTTGGAGTTATACGCATTTGTTTATGATATGGTGTGTGTGGTTGAGATTCAGCCCTCAAATCTCACCAAATCACCTTGACTAAAATGGGGAAAAATTACATTTTATAGTAAAAAGATATCTTTTTTTTAACTAACATAATACTAAAACACCGTCTAATGTCTGTATGCTTAATTTGGTGTTGATATTTTACATATTTTCCAACAAAAAATGGCTTATGTTGCCCTTTTTTAGTGAAAAAAATATTTAGTTTGCTCTTTTGACCAGCATAAAAAAAACACAAAATTACTTAGTATTACATGCATGCCACCATTGGAAAGGCAATTTTGTGCTGAATAACTCTGCCACTCATACTTTGTGTCTAGCATGTACAGTTATTGCGCTATTAGCATTTGTTTGCAACATGTTAACTATGGCTTGATGTTGCTTAGAAAGGCCCAGGATTCACTGTTAAAAGTATACAGGAGATTCAGGAGGCAAGTGGTGTAATCTCAGAGTGAGCCTGTGGAGGCAATGAGTTAATTTCCCCAACAATGAAGCAAGACTGACTGGTCTATTTTTATTTATTGAAATGTTCCAAATGTCTATAGTTCCTAGCCTCCTTCCAGCTACCGCGCTTAAGTACAGGGACCATATCAGCTCTTCTACAGTCCTCTAGAACCATGCTGGTTTCCAGTGAGCTGTTGAACAAGGCCATCAGTGGGGCAGCTAGCATCTCCCCAACTTATTTTTAGTACACTTGGGTGTATCCCATTCGGCCCTATAGCCTTGTTCATTTCCACTGAAAATGGACTTGAATGCCCTCTTTACCAGCACAAAATGAGCTTGAAGGCTTACCCGGAGGTTAACTGGGTTCTGAAGAGTTTATGCCTGTAAAAAAGCCCTGCATTTAGGAAAGGGAGAGAGAGTTTCATTACTAGACAAGGAAGCCATCTTACAATCTGCTTCCACTCAACTGATCCAACTAATTCTAGAGGACTCTAAAATACAAGTTGAGATTGCTGCAGAGGTAAAAGACAAAGAATGGACAGCCACAACTTTTGCAGGAGTACCAAAATACAAGTCATATAACAGGACAATTAAAGCCAGTATTTATTTAGTTTTTGTTAACCAAGTAAGTGCACCAGATATACAATGTCTATGTTCAGGCACAACCCCGGACAGTACTGACTACACACAAAATACAGGATTGTAAAATATAGCAAATACAGCACAAATGTACAATACAGAGAATCACAGAAAATGCATCAAAGATACAGCAGTTATAGACATTAGCAATTTACAGTTATGAAAAGCATGAATTATTAAATTACTGTATGTGCGAAAACAGGCATTTCTTTTGCGTAAACATTTTCTTAGTTCACTCCTGTAGAGCAAATTATTGAGAGTATTAAAGGGAAACAGTTATGGCTCTACACAGGCATGTGGCACTGTCTTCCACAGCAACTGTCATAAACAGGTTTTTAAAACACACAGCAAGCGTTTATATACCTGAAAATTATACTGTTATTCCTCTGTTCTGTGCAACCTCCATTTTGTGCTTCAAATGACCCCACAGCCCATTCAGTAACCCGGAAGTGATGCGACCAATGTGCTCTACTGAGAGTGCTGGCATTAAGCAGTGTACTGCAATATTCCTGCTCCTCTGGACTTTTCCCCACACCTTGTTTAAAGCCACACGTTTCCAGTGCCTAACTGATAACCCCCTCGCCCTACACACCCACTAGTCCCCACTTTCCACCATCGCCAAGCCTCTCATTCAAAAGTTTATTAGATGATTTTTACCATTTCCACAAAACCAGCTCATACCTGTGACAAATCAGTGGCCTCCCACAGTGGGGTGAGTGGCTAATCAGGTGTTACTATCGGAAGCCATCATCATTTCATTCATGTCTTTGGGAATGAAGACTAGTGAACTGCTCCATTGTGGGACCATCTGCTCTGCTCCCTGACATGCCCTATAATGATAGTTAACTTTTGGGGACTATGGGCTAGTGGGGATGTTCAACAAGGGTTGCAATTTGGAACAGCCACTTTAGAAATGTTGCCACAGAGGGGGAGGTGGGAGGCTACTGATTTGTCACAGGCAGGGGTCTGGTTTTGCAAAAAGGATTTTCTAATAAATTTCCTTATGAGGGTCTTGGGGTGAAGAGGGAAGTGGGGATTAGTGGGCGTATAGGGTGGGGGTAGCAATTCAAGCCTGGAATATTGAGAGTTTTATAAAAGTGGGGGAGGTGACACTCAGCTGGAGCTGGCTTGCAGTACAAGAGCCCTAACATGATGTAAGTGATGTCAACGCTGGAGAAACACTCCCGAATTGGAAACAGAATACTGCTTCAGGTAAGGAGGAAAAAAAAGATTGCAAGTTTTTATTTATTAAGCCTGGGACTTGCACAACATTAGAAGGAGCGCTTGTGTGGGGTTTGTGCCATTTGACAGAGGCACAGACTTGAAAGTGGTAATTGCTCCCGCTTAAAAAAAAAGATGCTTGCATGATGAGACAATAGTATGAAGAGTGTTTAACTTGAAAAGGCAAAATAATGAAGGAAGTGTTGGGGACAAAAAGGAGCTAGGCTCCATTCTTAAACATAGTGATAAAATACCATTGGACTACAGCACTGGTCCAAGTGCTTCTAAACTGCAAGGCACTAACTGAACAACTTTTTAAATAGGTACAGCAACCCTCCCCTCCCATATTGTTCAAGAAGCAGCAGAAAAACACACTTCCAGACACCAAGGAAACAAAAAAGAGGAGATCAGGGAGAGGGAAAAATAAGAAATTTTTCATACAGCCTCTCCAGGAGAGATCAGAGGAATGATTAATGAATGTGTTCAGTATTTCTTCACACACTCCCACAGCAGCATAAACCTTTGTGCAAATAATGGACTTCTGTACCAAGTACAAACATAATTTGACACCATTGTGGATCTACATAAACTTGGGTGGAGTGTGAATTTAGAAGTCCATTATTACACATCACATTGGTCTTCAGCCTCTAAACGTACTGAAACAGACCCGAGTAAGGAAATCACTCAGTAGGGGCTAGTAAAGCTGGCAGATATAGGCAAGGAGAGCTTCATGTCCAAATCCACGTTACCCATAGTTTGGGGCACCAATTAAAACTTTTGTCAAAGCCCATCAGTTAGGTATGGCAGGGGTCTTTCCTATCAAAAGATGAAGTAGATTATCAGAACACAAGTTGGGTTGAGCAAGACGACATTCAATTTTCAAACCTATATTGACATCATCATCAGGCCAGCAGTGTGCTGATTATGGCCTCCACAAACTATGAGGCTGAAGTTGTGAGACACCTATCAAAGGAAGTTCTCTAGGTGTCTCCACCATGGTTCCACAAATGAATTAAACTGTTAATGCGATTGAAAAAGCTTTTATTAGCCAACTAATTTCTCCACGGGTTTAATAGTTTCTTTATAGAGTTACCAAAGAGGCCTATATTGTATTCTACCAAAGATACATAAAATCCTCCAGGAACCCCAAGAAGACCAGTTTTCTCTGGATACGGCCCTCACAGAGTCATTTTTATGTTTCTTGCATGCATGCATAAGAAACATTATGCGACAGCTTGGGAGAGAAGCGGGTTGTGGAGGTGTGGCACTGTAGCAGCCAAGGGAGACACAGCATTTGGGGGCTTGGCAGTGGTGGGCCAACGGAGGCACAGTGTGCTGATGACAATGACTTCCAAAAGTTGCACCAAGTTGCAGCGTTTTTGCCGCAGCAATCAGGGGCCGCCTCGTCATTGCAGCATCAGTGATTCCGCTGCAATGAGGGAGCGACCCGTCATTACTGGGCGGAACTTGCTGACTGTAATATTGTTTGTGAACATGGCAGGTGGCTTACCGCCTGTTCACAAACAATATTAAAGTTGCCCCAAGCCGAGGGGGTGGCCAATCCCCCCCTTCCGCCACAACAGTGTTTTTGCCGACAGGGGCCCCAATCCCCATCGGCTTCAGTCTCCCTGCAATTTAAAGTTGCCAATGGGGGAGCCCACTCCCCGTCAGCATCATGTCCCCAATTCCAGTTTGATTTTCCAATGGGGGAGCCCACTCCCCGTCGGCATAATGTGCCCCCCCCAAAAAACAAAGTAAATTTGTGCCGAGGGGGTGCCCAATCCCCCTCGCCTCTTTGGCCCTCCACACCGCTTTTGTGCTGACTGGGGTGCCCAATCCCCCATCGGCTACACCCCCCCAGAAACATTTAGGTGGCACACTGGGAGTCCAGCCCAGTGTGCCCAATGCCTCTGTATTGTTAAAAACTGTCCCGCAATGTTTTTTTAAGTTTTTTTTAAACATGTAAAAAAAAACTGTCCTCATAGTCTCCCTGCCCTCCCACAACCCACACCCACCCATTGCGCACTCTGCCTGCCCACACCCCACCACCCCATACTTACCTCTGGAGCCCAGGTGACAGTCTTATGTGGACTGGGAACATGTCTGCACTCTTCAAAGCCGACCGCAAACTGAGGAAATGCCGGTAAGCTTATAATGGGATAGATTGGGGGTTTTCAACTTTGCTGCATATCTCAGGCATTTTTTGGAATTTTGGCACCAAATTTTCAACATGGGGTTTTTGGGACCCTCCTCATGAATTCAGTCACTGTCATGATGTAAATCGGTCCCGAAAGGTGATTTTGTGGTCACTGGGTGGAATCACCTTTAGGGACCAATTAACAAAATTACAGTGCCAGTGTTCATGAGGTGGGCTCTCAAAAAGTGTATGTTGCAAATTTGGTAGAAAAATCCAAAATGACTGTTTTGAGCATGTGTTGAAGAAAAGACAAAAAAGACAACAGAATTGCGTGAATTTGCAATATTTTCAGTCCAGATTTTCAACATTGCCATTTTGCAAACCTCCATATGAACAGTACAGCTGTCATTTTTCACATCCTGGGTGAAATGTGTTTTTGCACTTCCGGCGCAGAATAGCGCGGTCGCTGTGGGAAATCCATGTTGGGGACACATTACAAAAAGGACAGTGACGCTGTTCATTAGCAGAGATCCTAAAATGCCTATGTTGAAAATTTGGTGACAAAAGTCTATAAAATGACTGTGTTACGAGCATTCATTGCGCAGTTTCCACGCACGCTCATAACTTCGCACATTTGCAATATTTTCATGCCAGATTTTCAGCATTGCCATTTTTCTGCACCTCCTTATGAATAATACAGCTGTCATTTTTCACATGCTGGCCAAAATGTGTTTTCGCAGTTCCAGTGCACAATAGCGTGGTCGCTGTGGGAAATCCATGTTCAGGACACATTATGAAAATCACAGTGACACTGTTCATTAGCAGAGGTCCTAAAATTCCTATGTTGCAAATTTGATGACAAAAGTCTGTAACATGACTGTGTTACGTTCGTGCATTGCGAAGTTTCCATGCACGCTTGTAACTTCGCACATTTGCAATATTTTCACTCCAGATTTCCAACATTGCCATTTTCCACACCTCCTTATGAACAGTACAGCTGTCATTTTTCACATCCTGGCTAAAATGTGTTTTAGCACTTCCGGCACAGAATAGCATGGTCGTTGTGGGACAGCACTGTTTGGGACACATTATGAAAATCACAGTGACACTGTTCATTAGCAGAGGTCCTAAAATGCCTATGTTCAAAATATGGTGACAAAAATCCATAAAATGACTGTGTTATGAGTGTGCGTTATGCAGTTTCCATGCAAGCTCATAACTTGGCACATTTGCAATATGTGCACTCCAGATTTTCAACATTGCCATTTTTCAGCACCTCCTTATGAACAGTACAACTGTCATTTTTCACATCCTGGCCGAAATGTGTTTTCGCACTTTGACACATTACAAAAATGTCAGTGACACTGTTCATTAGCACAGGTCCTGAAATGCCTATGTTGAAAATTTGGTGATGAAAGTCCATAAAATGACTGTGTTACGAACGTGCATTACGCAGTTTCCATGCACGCTCATAACTTCGCACATTTGTAATGTTTTCACTCCACATTTTCAACATTGCCATTTTTCTGCACCTCGTTATGAGCAGTACAGCTGTCATTTTTCACATGCTGACCGAAATGTATTTTTGCACTTCTGGCGCACAATACCGTCGTTGCTGTGGGAAATCAGTGTTCAGGACACTTTAAGAAAATCACAGTGACACTGTTCATGAGCACAGGGAGCGTGCATTTTGCAGTTTCCACGTATGCTCGGAAATGCGAGCACGTATAATATTCCCACTACACATTTTCAGCATTGCCATCTCTTCACACCTCCCTATGGATGGTACAGCTGTGATTTTTCACATCCTGCCCGGTCTGTCTTGCCATACATGTGGTGCAGAATGGCACTGTCGCTCTTGGAAGTCAATGTTCGGGACACATTGACAAAATCACACTGCCACTCTTCATGAGAAGAGGTCCCAAATGCTTTCATGAGGTGGGGTCACAAAAGGCCATGTTGACAATTTGTTCTGTAAATACCAACAAACGCCTGAGGGCGTTAGCGTTTCTACCAATAACGTCCTACCCTGTACAGATGGACAGCTATTGGGATGTGCCATTGGATTGCCTACTGTACTGCTTATGCCATTCCACCCCCATCCCCCAGCCACTGACATGCATCAAGGTGTGCCTTGGGCTCTTCGGCCCCAGACTTCACCCCATTCTCCTATGCTGCACCCATTTCAGCATATGTCCTTATGGAATGGGGTGACTGTAAAGCCGAAAACCCTAAGGCACACCTCAACCCGTGTCAGTGTCTGCAGAATAGGGTGAGGTGACACTGCATGACCCTCATGGGCGATGACCCAAACACCCCCATGCCTGTCCATCTCTACAGGATGGAGGTGGGGTCGGCATGAACTTCAATACTTCACTGCCATTCCTATTCTGCATCTCTCTAACTCCTGCATTTCCAATGATAATACCAGCAAGCAAACATTTGGCGTTGACAAATGCTTGTTGAGATATGTTGCCTCTTTCAATACATACCAAAGACCTAACTCTCCTACGTCAAGGACACAAGTACTGTCTCTTCAAACAGTAGAAACTTGGAATTTGATGGTGACTTCCTACTGATGACATTAGACGTAGAGCTACTCTAAACCAATATCCCCCACTATGAGGGTATTTCCACCTTGGACCATTTCATCAGTAGAAATGAGATTTCACTGGCACTAAAAACAGGTTACTCAGCCTGTAACAATAGTTCTGGGAGAGGTATATGATGTACATCCTCACTTCTGGCAGTGTTCCTTTCCCCTTTAAATCCTGCCAGAACATCTTCAAGCTGGCTCCTCCCATCCACCCAGGTGGTAACTCCCTTGGCACCACCCCATAACATCAGATCATACCCACTGGATGCAAGACTGGTGCGCCACTTGCCAGGGGAGGTTGGGTGGGTCACTGTTGATGTACACCATATACCATGCCTAGAACTATTGTTACAGGTGAGTAGCCTGTTTTTCTAGGCACCTGGATATGATGTACAACTCCACACTTCTGGCAGACTCCTAGCAGTTCTCCAGAGAGGTGGAGGCAAGGTGCACACCCCTTACTTAAGGAACAGAGAATGGAGAACTGAGGCCCCAAACCCAGCATCCCGGTGTGACTCAAGGTCGATGTGGTAGTGGGAAATGAAGAAGTGTGCTGACTTTCAGGTAGCAGACCTGCAGAGTTCCTGGACAGGGACATCCCTGAAAGCAGCCACCGAGGCAGCAGTAAGATGAGTAGAATGAGCTCTAAGCCCTATGGAGGCTCCCTACCTGCCAACCTATAGCAGAGGTCAATGCAGAATACAATTCACCTGCCAACTGTCCACTTCACTGCTGGTCTGCCAGGTGCAGCTTCAGTGTAGGTGACAAAGAGTTGGTGAATCTCTCCCCAACTCCAGCCATGCGCTCCTTATAATAGGCAAGCGTTTGCCTCAGGTCCAAGGTATGGAGCTTGTGCTCGGCCTCCAAGGTGTGATTGGTGAAGAACACTGGGAGATGCATCACCTGGTTAAGGTAAAACTCAGACACCAAGAGGAACTTCAGGTTGGGGCAAAGGACAACCTTGTCCCTGCGGAAGATCAAGTAAGGAGACTCCACCGAGAGTGCCTGGAGCTCACTGATCCTTCTGGTTGACCTGATTGCCACCAAGAAGGCAGTCTTCCATGACAGGCATGACATTTCACACATAGAAACATAGACTTTGATGGCAGATAAGGACAGCTTGGCCCACTCAGTCTGCCCATTTCCCTACCTATTGGATAAGCTGCAGCTTCTAGTTTACCAACAGCCTACTTCCTCCTAACCCCCTACTTTAATTGCCTTATGGCTGTCCCATACATTCTTGAATCCCCCCACTGTTTTTGACCCCACAACCTCCTCAGGAAGGCGGTTCCATGCGTTCACCACTCTCTTCATGAAAAAAATATTTCCTCACGTTGCCCCTGAGTCGTCCTCCCTCTATCTTTAAATTGTGCCCCCTTGTGTTTGCACATCTCTGTCTGAAGGATGCTACCTTCTTGGACCTTGTTGATTCCCTTGAGGTACTTGAAAGTTTCTATCATGTCCCCCCTCTGCCTCCTTTCCTCAAGGGTATACATATTAAGCTCTCTTTGTCTATCTTCCTATGGCTTCTGATGCAGACCCGGCACCATTTTAGTTGCCCTCCTCTGGACCGCCTCCACCCTGTCTATGTCCTTGCAGAGATGAGGTCTCCAAAACTGCACCCAGTACTCTAGATGGGGTATCACCAACTGTCTGTACAGAGGGATAACAACTTCCTGTTTTCTACTGGTGATGCCTCTCCCTATGCATCCCAGTATCCCCCAGCCCTCCTTACTGCCTTCTCACATTGCTTGCCCACCTTTAGGTCATCTGATATAACTACCCCCAGGTCCCTTTTCATTTTTGTTGTTGTCAGTATCTCCCCCTCCGCCTTCCCCATTGTGTACTCTTCACCTGGGGTTTTGTTTCCCAGGTGCATCACTTTGCACTTCTTTGCATTGAATCTAAGCTGCCATACTTTTGACCATTCCTCCAACCTTGCCAAGACCCTTCTCATCCTTTCCAACCCCTTGTGTATCAACTCTGTTGCAGATCTCTGTGTCATCTGCAAAGAGGCATACTTTTCCTTCCAGACCCTCTGCAATGTCTCCTATCATTTGAATAGCTTGCCCATGAGTTTTGTCAACAGCAGCAACAAGTCCCATGGTGGTGGTGGCTCACACACCAGAGGGGAAATGTGGTCAAGGCCTTTGAAAAAGCACCAGACCACCTTCTCCTGCACCAGACAGCACACCAACCCACACCAGGTATGCTGAGATGGCTGCCAGATGCTCCTTAAGGTTCGTTGACCAAAGACCCAACTGAGAGAGAGGGACAAAAGGTAGTTGAGAATGCTAGCCACTGGGCAAGATAAGGGGTCAAGTCCCTTTCCCTGGCACCAAATGGAGAACCTCTTCAATTTGAAGGCATAGCATTTTTGGGTTGCCTTCTTCAGAGAAGCCATGACCACAATGAGGACAACTTTGGAGAGACCCAGAACCTGGAATTCTAATCACTCCGGAACCAGGCTGTCAGGTGCAGGTATTGAAGGTCTGGATGATGTACCTTTCCCTGACTGCAGGAGAGCAGGTCCAGGTGTAAAAGAAGACACCACGGTAGCCTGCAGCTGAGGCTGAGGAGATCAGGGTACCAGAACTGGTGAGGCCAGTCCACAGCTACCAGGATCATCCATGCTGCCTTGACCCTCCTGGCCATGAGCAGCACCTTGTGGATCAAGTGGAATGAAGAGAAGGCATACATGAGGCCCAGAGTCCAGGGCCTTGAGAAGGGATCCCCCCTGCAGTATTCCCTGCTGAGGGGGGTGGGCACAATACAGTCTCAGCTTTGCATTCTCCCCAGAGGTGAACAGGTCCACCAGAGGGGTGCCCCACCATGAGAACAGACTGTGCACTACCTCATGATGGAGAGACCACTCATAAGATGCCTCACCCACTCAGCTGAGGGTGTCTGCCAGTTTGTTGGATACACTGGCCACATGAATGGCCAGGAGATCAGCATTCCACCGGAGTACAAGGGTCCAGATGTGGAGAGCCTCTCTGCACAGAGGAAAGGAGTGCATCCTTCCCTGTTTGCTGAAGTAGTACATAGTTGTTGAGTTGTCCATCTGGACCTTAACGACCTGACCCCAAATGTGTGGAGTAAAGGCTGTCAGTGCCAGCTGAACTGTTCAAAGTTCCAGCAGGTTGATATGACATCAGGAGTTCTCCGGGGTCCAGAGTCATTGGACTCTGTGCTCCCCTAGGTGGGCACTCCAGCCCATCAGGGAGGCGTTGGTCATGACAGTGACTGTCAGCTACAGGCAGACATTTGGGATTCCTTTCTGCAGATGTTCTGAGACAAACGACCACTGGAGGGTGTCCCACATCAGCTGGGTCAAAGTGACCAGCCGGTTGAAATGGCCCTGGCATTGAGACCATTGACAGGTGAGCTCCCACTGCAGAGAATGCATTCTCCACTGGGCCCAATGGACCATGCTGGTGCATGCCACCATGAATCCCAGGAGGCACAGGAAAATCAGAGCAGGGTGCAACTACCCAACCCAAAATGATCGGGCAAAGGAGGAGAGAACTTCCACCCAGTCTGCCAGGAGCTGAGCCCTGGCTCTGCAAGAGTCTAGCTCTTTCCTGATGAAATGCATCACCTGGAAGGTACAAGCTCTGGCTTGCCCTTGTTGACCAGGAATCCAAGGGGCAAGCAGGTCTGGAGCGACAGGTCCCTGGACCACTCCAGCTCCTCCCTGGAGGGACCTGCTATCAGCCAGTCATCCAGGCAGGGATACACCTGGACCCCTCAATGTCTCAGCTAGGATGCCATGATGCCACCACTTGGTGAAGACCCTGGTAGCCAAGGAGAGGCTGAAGGGCATGGCCTGGAACTCATAGAGATTCCACTCCGCACAGAACCACAGGAACCGGTGGTGGGACAGACAAATGGAAAAGTGGAAGAATGCATCCTGAAGATCCAGAGAGCAGAACCATATGTTCTGCAGCAGAGATGGAATGATCTGAGACAAAGTGACCATCCTGAAGGTGCACAACCAAAGGAATTTGTTCAGGTTATGCAGATCTAAGAAGAGGCATCAGCACCCCATCTATTTTGGGACCAGTAGGTACCTTGAGACAATTCCTGGGCTTGCTGTAGGGTCTGAGACTTGAGCCACTACCTCCTTCTGCAGGAGATGGACAATGTCTTCCCGAAGGGAAAACAGCATGTCTGTGGACACCATGTCCTCCCGTAGGGTGTGGCTCAGCAAGGCGGGTAAGCCTCAAACTCTAGAGACAGACCCAGAATGAGTACTTGAGGACTCACCTGTCCATGGTGACAGAGGACCAAATGGAAGTGAAGTGGCTAAGCTTGCCCCCCAAGGGAAACAGGACAGGTATGGGAATGCCCAAGAAGGAGACATCTGCCAACTTGAACTGGGTATCTGCCATAAAGGTAGAGATCTGCAGCCAAGCCCTGCTGTGCATGACCACCACAGCAGCCACAGACTGGGTGCAGGAACCACCAATGTCCATGGCCATCTGGAGCTGCTGTTTTGTCACAGCTTGGCCCTGGTTCAGCTTGACCATGGTCTGTAAGTCAGCCAGGAGATGGGGAAGCACCTCATCGCGAGTGCTGAGAAGGGCATGAGCTAAATGGGCCATCAAAAGGGCCAAACTCACCTGCCGAAGGCAGAGTAAAGAGGCCATATAGACCTTTTTATCCGCATGATCCAGTTTCTTGGATTCCTTGTTGGGAGGCTTGTCTGCATCTCTGACATTGCCGATATGTCAAAAGACTTAGTCAGCCACCAGACCGTTGGCCGAGAGGTGCTCAGTGAAACCAGACAGGGAACCTGTGGGGACAGCATACTTTCAGGCCATATGGGCTGATGGCACAAGGCAGGAGGCAGGGTACTGCCAAAGCTCCAGAGTGGGGTCAAGAATGGCCTCTGTGACCAGGAAGGCAACCCCAGGAGAGCTCCCTCAGTCAAGAAATTTCTTACTTGGCCTGTTTTTGGACATATTCCATCTGGATCCTGGTTGACTCCAAAAACAAACAGATCAAGCCCTCAAAAGAAGTGGGACTGTGCTCTGTAGACAAATCCTCCCCTGATTCAGTGTCCAATGGATGGGAATGCAGGGATGAGTCCTCAGACTCCAAGGATTCACCAAAAAGTGGCAGACCGCATGAGTCCCTGCTGACCCTAAGGGGGTCTGTCAGGAGTCATTGTGACTGACAGCTGATGAGGAAGCCTGGGACTGGTACGAGCATCCTTAGGAGGGGGACCATCCTTCAGCTGCTTAGGAGGCAGCTTCATTTGGATGTGCAGAGAGGCTGAAATAGGCCAAGCCGGGATGGGGGATGGAATCAGCTTAACACTGGAAAACATAAGCTGCTGCCACATTATCTCTTCGTAGCAACAGTGCATCTTGCATCAGAGCCTCTCCTCATCCAAGGAGGAAGAGGAAGAATGGCGGCGCTTGCCCGAGTGCCAAGAGCAGGAATGTCAATGTCAGTCCGGGCTGCTTGACTATGGATTATGGAATCACAACCTCAACCATCGGGGAAACCGATGGTGAGAAATGGAGGGAACCAGTGAAAGTTGAAGATCCTGAGGGCTAGTGACCGAATCAGCATGCTGGTCACCAATCCTGAGAGGTAACAGGTAGGACTGGAGTTCTAGAAAATGAGGTATCCACCTCATCCTGCAAAAGCACATAGATGAGCTTGAGAAATATCTTGACAGGTTGATCGACAGGCATCTCAACCAATTGGCCCAATGGGGAGACCATGGAGCCAGCAGCCTGGACCAAAGGATCGACTGTAGTCAAAACCTCCAGAGAAGCTTGGGAGACTGAGGCCCGAGACAGCTTGCAATCCCTCGATCATCAACGAGACTTCTTAATTCTCCTTTTTTGAAGATTTTGAGGATTTAGTGCCCTTAGAGGAGCTCTGCCCAAGGGTGGGAAGGGACTGGCACAAATCCGTAAATGCCCCATGAAGGTGGCACCAAAGGAAAGTGGCACTAAGGCTGAAGCCAAAGAGGCATGCTCTGTGGCCTGAGCCACAGCTCCTTCAAAAGCCGCTAGTTGTTCTGCAGACCTTGCAGCTGCAGAGATCACCCAATGGGCATCTTTTGATCGAACGGGAGGGTCCCATTCATCTGGTCACCCTAAAAGGAGTCAAGCATTCCAGCCCTCCAAAGTACTGGGATGCAATCTGCGACATAGGCCACATATCTGGGGATCATGATCATGGCCTAGGTAGTAGTCCCATGAAGTGTGCGGGTCTGTCCGGAACATCTACTGCCTGCAATCGCATTTTTAAAAACCGGGCGCAGACTTCGACTCATCCATAGTGATGGTTTCAAATGAGTTTGAAATTCTCTTGAAGACTTGAATTTTGATTAGCTTTGAAAGGAAAGGGCCTACTCAGTGTGACAGCGGTAAGGAAGGAACCTTCTTCCAGCGGAAAGAAAGATCGAATGTCATGGGGAGGTGCCAAAGGAGTTACCTCCCGGGTGGGTGGGAGGAGCCAGCTTGAAGACATTCTGGCAGGAATTAAAGGGAAAGGAACACTGCCAGAAGAGTGAAGTTGTACATCATTTGAGTGTCCCATGAAGAACATGTTCCTTGGATTTTCTGTGCTGCTGTTGAAATGTAATACTTTTCCTTCCTAAAGAAGCATAACCTGCAAATAAAAGGCATGGCAGTGGTGGAATTTGCCCCAACTTTTGCCAGTCTTGATATGCATTCCCAACTCAAAACCCAGTTCCTTATCCTGAGATGCAAGAGAAGGTCTGTTCAACTTGACTTCTGTTAGAGGCTCGAGGCTCCTTCACATCGAATAACCTACCTCTTAGATCCACTTATTAGTAGTAGCATTTCCTCAGCCAATGAAATCCTGAGGCTGCACATTACTTCAGTTTGTGACTGCTCCTCAATTATTGTTTGGTTGCCAGTTATCACTTGCTAACTACTCACAAGAAATATCCATATTTTGCTGTTCCCCTTGTATATTGTAGCATCTTGTGTGTTTATTACCTGCATATTATTTCTTCTATAGCGCTACTGATTTTCAACTCTTTGCTCCCCCTTCCCCAGGTTGCATCTGTAAATGAGATTACTGTGCATCCTTGTTTACCTGGTAAAACAACATCAAATAAATTAACTGGGTAAGTGGGAGAAGGAGATCAGAGTCCAGCCTGATGATAACCCCTTCTTTCAAAGGTCAGACCAATGCAAAAAGTTTATTGATGTCCTGATTGTGTTGCAGGAGAGTGAAGTCGAACTGAGAAATTTTGTAACTTGTTTAGAAGCAAGTAATCCCAGAGATTCAAATTTAATTACAGCAAAGATAAAAATCCAGTTTCTAGATATGAAATTGATTGAATGGTAGCAACAAGGTCACAGATCTTAACAATAAACCAGCAGTTCAAATTAGTATCCTTTTGACCAGCAGCTGCCACCCCAGACAGGAACATACCTGAGGACCAATTCATGAGGGCTATAAAGATTAGTAGCACAAAAGCCAATCATAAGTACTGTAAAGGGTAGCTGAGTTAGAAAGGGACATTGTGCTCTCACATACTGTAATTGTTACCTGTTTTCTTGTCACCAGTCAGCTCCATTTCTGTAGGAGGTGGAACAGTAACACTTGTTTTAGTGTTCTTTTACCATTACAGTTAATAGTAGTCCTCTAACTATCCTGAGTGACTCGGTTTTCTGATTGTTGCAACCTCAGTTATTCCAGGAAGCTGCATTAGTACTGAGAGAAGATGATGCGTCAATAGCCATCAGTCTATCTGCAGATTTAGAATTATAAATCACATTGCTGCAAAGATGTGAAATACCCAGTTTACCTTCAATTAGTTTCAAAAACAGGAGTGGTAAAACTGGATTTTTTTTCTTGTAAATCACTTTCTTTTTTGTGTTTCTTCAGAGTTTTTAAGGTTGTTTAGATTGGTCAGAGAGAGATGCATAGTATAAATGGGTGCAGTAACAATCTTACTACTAAAGCAGCTCTTGGGAACAAACTGAGATTTCAATGTCAAAACACATAAGTAGCTCAGACAGCAGACAGTCAGTATACATTGTCTGGGGCAAATGTCAGTAAAGAAACATATAGATTACACAGTGGCAGTCACACAGTTGGGTCAGCACTAGAAAGTACATTCATAGGGTTCAATATTTCAACTAGTGCAATGGGTGCATAAACCTTGAAAGCTACAGCACACCCTAACATTTTGATGTCACTATGATGTCTTCTTCAGAGAGAAGACTGAGTCATAGTTATGTAGAATAGTTAGGGCGTGATCTAGTTATGTGCTATAGCCAGCAAGGTTGATATGCAGTATGCAGAGCATCGAATTTATCGAAGCTCAAGCTGCAAAGCTGTAAAAACTGATGACAGTATTGTGCGATATTCCTTTGCCTTTGGAGACCATTGAAAATATACCTGCTTGCAAATTCTGAGGATTAACATGCCATTTGGTGGATGTCAGGATGCGGTATGCTTTTATAAAAATATACTGAAGCCTGTGAATGTACTTTCTAGTGCTGATTCAACTGTGTGATTGCCGCTGTGCAATCTACATGTTTCTTTACTGAGAGTTCAACAATCAAAAAATGGAGGCACCCAGGATAGTTAACGAGGATAACCACTAACAGAAAAAATAAAACCAAACCAAAAGATTATGTCCCCAACTGCTCTAGAAATGAAGTAACTGGTGACAAGTAAACTGATAGCATTCACAGTGTGCGAGGGTGTAGTGCTACTTTAACAGGTTTGTCAGTAGGGGATATGGTACGTCAGTTATGAATATACTATGTAAGTAACTTAGGCCAAACAGGAATTGGACAACAGATTTAGCAATGATTTACTACAAGGAAGGTTACTGCAGAACTGAGTGGATAATGGACTCAATTTTGTAACCATATATAGTACTGCTACACTCAGGATTAGGGATGGATTTAAGAAGAATTAGCACATGCTGCAGATGGAGCCTGCCCTGTCCAGAGTTTTGCTAGAGCACTCCCGGTATGTCTACCTGGAGACCAAAGAACATTAGGGATTTGAACAGTAAATGGCCCATACCCCTATTACAAATTAGTTGCACTCCCTGGGGTAACTCTAACTGTGGTAACTGTAAGGTGTGCAACTATGGTGAAGGCAGATCATTTAACTTTAGAACTGCCAAGACATAACTAATAAATGATGCCCTTATCTATAACACAGAGTGCATAATATACCTGCTTACCTGAACTTGTGGAGTCTTTTATGCTGGGTACAAAAAAAGAACACTCAAGATGAGGATTAGCAAAAACCGGAGCCATACAAAACTGAAATATGGCTAGGCATGTGTTTAATGTCAGAACTCAGTATGAATATTGTGTAAAAGCTATAGGAATTAAGGTGGTGCAGCCTTAGCAGACAGGATTTTGAAAACAGACTCAATATTGAATCATTTGGGATTTGCTATCATTTGTGATTTGCTACTTAGGTAGCCAGATTTGGCCAGGGCTCAACAGAATTTCAAATTGGCTCTATTCCTACATTAAAGGAAAGCTACACCCTCATATCATGTAAATGTTATTTGTGTCCGTCAGACAACTCTTTTCATGCAGCTATTAGGGAATACATGTGATTGCTTTAGTTTATTTTCACTGAACATACTAGTCTCTGTAACTGTCCTGGAGGTCTCCATTTTCTGGTTGTAGAAATCAATGACAATGAAATGTCAATAACCATAAAATAGAGACCCCCTGGGATAGTTAGAAGGGACTAGCATGAGCAGTGAAAACACACTAAAGCAAACATGTATATCCCCACCTGCTACAGGAAAAGACTTGTTTGTTGACATGGAAACAAAATTTACAAGATACAAGGATGCAGTTTCCCTTTAATGACAAGAAATTCTGTAGGATATATGTAATTGTAATATGATCCTATTTTTAGGATTTCAGAGCAAGTGTAGCTTGCTTAGCACCTCGAGTGGTCATGCATGTTCTTTTCTGCATTTAGTCAAGTTTAAGGTTACAATTGCTCAGAATGATCAGGCTGCATAATGTCACTGATGATGTCAGTCATAATGCTTTCAGAGCTTTGCATAGTGTTTCATACATACAAGTCAAGGTTCAATCCCAGGTATGGCCATTTCTTCTTTCTTACTACAATTTACTAGGTAAGAGAGAAATTGTTAGATGTCATTGCTAATGTCAAAGCATTTCAGAAAGGTTTGAAGCAGACTTTAAGAACATTGAATTGTTACTCCTACACACCTACATTACAGTCAACTTAATTAGTTTCAGCTGGGACTTTAAGGCTTGTCTAGGTTTGAATGTAATTTGATGAGAAGCATTACTTCAAGTTGGCAGAGAGTTCATTATTAAATTCCACTGCAGCTGAGTATGGGGGGGGGACTTCTGCACTAAATGCAGGGTGTGCATTCCCATAGCATGCATATCTCTCTCTCTCTCTCTCTCGCTGTCTCTCTAGAAATCTTCTGTTTCACCATGTGGAATAATAGCCTAGTGGCACAGCACTAGGACAGCTGTTGGGGGGGGGCAGGGATCTGTTTCAGAGTGAAAAAATATTTTTTTCTTTCTCACTGACTGGCCAGCTGGGTTGTCCCACAGAGGCACCTGAAGTAGCGACCGGGATGGATGTGGGAGTCCTCCAGAGGGGTAGCAGAGGACCTCAGAGGAGGAGGAAGCGACTCCAGGTAGAGGACTCAGTAGTAAAGGAGATACAGTTGGGGACAGGTAGGGCTGAGGAGAGGGATGTAAGCAGCCTTCCTGGTACCATAGCTCAAAGGGATGGAAGAAGGATCCTAGGGATTGCTGGGGAAGCAAGGAGGGAGGGAGAGCTGGATGTCATTGTCCATTTGTGGATAAATCACCTGGATATTGAGGAGCCAGAAACAGTTCAGGAGGAGTTCGGGAAACTGGGGAAGGGTCTTAGGCAATTAGCACAATCTGTTACCATCTTGGAGGTGCTACCTGTCTATGACAGGTGGAAAACAGGGTTCTCTGCACCAGGAAATAACAGTTACGTAAGAACTTACTGTAACGGTAGGTCGTCGAGAGAGGTTCCTGCAGTAGGTCTTCACATATAGGACTGCGCCCTCTGGCATCAGGACTGCACGGCAAATGTCAAGCTAGCAATCATTAGTGGGGGACCACACCTGGCATCACATGATGGGACGTCGGCGTGACTATATAAAGGGGGCGGTCCCCACGCCCACCCTCCAGTTCTCCTGATGGAGACCTTGGAAGAGGAAACAGGAGAAAGGAGTAATAAATCCTGAAGCCCTGAGCTGCTAAAACAAAGCCCTGGGAAAGGAAAAGAGGAAAAAACAGGAGCTGGGGGAAGGTGGAAGGGAAATAGAGACCTACTGCAGGAACCTCTCTCGAAGATCCACTGTTACAGTAAGTTCTTACGTAACTGTTATATCTTACTTCAAGAGGGTTCCTGCAGTAAGTCTTCACATATAGGATTGAATACTAAGCAATCAAAGAAAAATGGAGTAAGAGACTAAGTTCTGGGAGAAGGAAACGTCTGCCAACTAGAGGTCTGCTTAGGACAGGAGGCCTTGCAGAACTGCAAAGCCAAAACTGGCTCTTGCCTAGAGGTGATTTCCAGACTGTAATACTTGGTGAAGGTATGGACAGAAGACCAAGTGGCCACTGTGCAAATATCTGTAGCGGACACATTTCTCAGGAAGGCCATCGAAGCAGCCATGCCCCAGGTCATGTGGCCTTTCACATCCCCCAGAACGGGCTTCTCGTACCTTTTTTTTATAATTCATATTTTATTAGCAATTTTTTTTACTAATACAGGGGACAAAGAATTACCACATACAGTGCTTATACACAAAATAATACATAAGCTGTCCCCATTCCCCCTTCCCACCACCCCATACAGCAGCAAGGTACTTACAAAAATAGAAGGATACAATATAGTATCACAAAATAAAAAGCAATGGATATAAAGACTCATTTAGCAGCTCTGACCATAATTAACATGTGAAGGGGATCCCAAGTATTCTTGTACCACTGCAACTTATTGTGGAGGCTCGCTATCGCTTTTTCAGTACGTAAGTTAGCCAAAATTTCATTAACCCATTCCTGATATGCTGGGCTTAAGGTATCCCTCCAGTGACGAAGCACAATTTTCTTAACTGATAGTGCAATCATGAAAATATGAAACCTTCTGATTCTAACCTTAATAGAGGACAAATCCCCCAACAAACATACATCTGGAGTGAAGTATTCCTGCAAATCCAGTATGGGGTCTAGATTATTCTGTATGGCCATCCATAATGACTTTATCTTAGGGCATGACCAAAAGACGTGAAGAAGCATACCTTCTTCTTGACATCCTCTGGTACAGGCCCCCGAACTTATAAGACCCCATTTATTTAGCGTCACAGGGGTATAATACATATTATGCAATATATGGAATTGCATAAGGCGGAGTCTATCCTGAGAGACATATTTATGGCAGAACTTCCATAAAGCTGACCAGTTAGGAGTATATTGAGGAAAAAAAGAAGCCCAGAGCCTAGTGGGGCCTTCAGGTCTCCCATATCTCCATTGATATAGGACACAATATATTTTGGAGCTAGCACCTGGTGACCCCAATAAAGGGGAGAGATCTGATACAAACAGAAAAGCAGGAGGATGAGGAGGGACATTACCAAATATTGTGGAGAGTAAATGTTTCAATTGGGCCACCCTGAAGTAAAAAGTTAACAGGATATCAAACTTGCGGATGTTATTAGAAACTGAAAGCCATTCCCCTGCATCATCCAGAAATGTAGAAATGATCCCATCCCCAATCTGGGGCAACCATTTACGAGAAATCATCTTTTTGTTTATTGAGAAAGACGTGGAATTCTAAATAGCCTGAGACAGGTTCATTTCTGGGGAATACCCAGTGATGAAAGTGAACAGAAACACACAGGAACTCAGTTCCTGTACCTTTCTTGCAGCAGGAACAGAGTTCCTGTACTTCTTCCCACTGACACTAGAACTGGATTTCTTAAACCAGCAACATAATGACAGTTTCTGGGCCTGTGATCTGATATCAGGGTTTCCATAGCATTTGACTTGTACAACAATTCTATTTTCCTAGAAATACTTCAATATCTCTAACTGAATCTACTCATGTCTAAACAGATAGATGTGTCTTGACACAGCTATCCTTCAGATTGAGGATCTTCATTCTGCATTTCATATTCACCAGTGTCTGAGTTCCTGTACTTCTTGTCTGCCACTTGCACCACTGGGAATACCGCAGAAATGAACCAAGCTGCATGTGAACTCTGAAGGATGATCGGATAATGGGACAACTAATAGTGTCCGGAAGGGAGGCTATTTTAAGATAGAACAATATCCAGGGGTCAGTGTTCTCATATTGAATAAAGTCTAACTCAGTTTTGAGCCAGACCGGTCTTAAATATTCCAGACCTGGATTAACCCACCGCAAATATTTTGCAATATGACTAGCCCAATAATAAATTGCTAGGTGGGGGATCTGCAGTCCTCCATCTAGGTTTTGAGCGGCTAGTTTGTAATATGCCAACCTGGCTTATTTATTAGACCAGATAAAATTTGTGAAAATTCCATGCATTTTATGAAACCATGATAACAGTGTAAAGGAGTTAAGAAGCGAGAGGGGATAAAATAAACAAGGAAAAACATTCATTTTAATGATATTAATGCAACCCCAAAGATAGAGAGGGAGTTTGGACCATCTATTGAGATCCTGAACTATCACTTGGGAGAGAGGCTCCAAGTTTTCCTTAAACCAGGAGGCGGGGTTACGCGTCAAATTAATGCCAAGATATCTGAGAACGCGTGGAGACCAACCGAGACCAAAGATCGACAAATCGTTTTTGAAAACCTTATGATTAAGAGGGAAAATGGAGGATTTGGTTGCATTCAACTTATAATTCGAGAGAGCACTGAACTTGGCGATTTCCCTCAACATGGCGGGAATTGAAGTTTTTGGATGAGATAAATGAAGAAGGAGATTGTCAGCGTAAGCCGTGATCTTCACCACCTGATTGCCAATTGGGATACCGCTTATCTCTGGATTATTGAGAATATTTCGGATAACAGGCTCTAAGTATAAATTAAATAAAAGGGGGGAGAGAGGGCAGCCCTGCTGAGTACTGGAAGACAAAGGAAAGGGTTTGGAGAATGCTCCGTTGCCAGAGACTCTGGCAGATGGAGTTTGATATAAGGCCCAAATCCACTCTATAAATTTAGCCAGAAAACCAAATACTTTAAGGGCCTGAAACAGGAAATTCCAACTGACATGATCAAATGCCTTCTTGGCATCCAAGGAGACCAATCCCGTGGGAAAGGCAGCATCCCTGGGCACCGAGACTGTGTGTAACAGGGTACGTAGATGGTCAGCTGATGATCGTCCCCTCATAAACCCTACCTGAGACATATTAATCAGGTCAGGAAGAATTTGTGTTATTCTATCAGCCAATATCTTATAGAGAATTGTAACATCTTGATTCAATAAGGATGTTGGTCTGTAGCTTTGTACTAATTCCGGATCCTTATTGGGCTTAGGGAGAAGTACAATCAGGGCCTCAAACAAATGTGCATCTATTTTTGTGCCAGAAAGAATGTGACAATACAACCGGTGGAGAACTGGCAATAATTGTGGTCAAAAAGTTTTATAAAATAAAGCGGAAAACCTGTCTGGTCCTGGGACCTTGTCTGAGGGCAAAGCCCCAATGACCTCTAAAATTTCCTCTAGCGATATTGGTGAGGATAGAAAATTACCCTGCGATTTCGATAGAGAGGGTAGAGAGGAATCCCTCAGGTAGGCCTCAAGCTCTTCTAAGGAAGGAGGGTTGTCCATATCCCTATATAAATCCTCATAATAAGACGCAAACTCCTGCACAACCTCAGAAGGGGATACCTTCAAGGATCCATCTGCCTGGGCCCTAATTGGAGGTATAAATCTAGCTGATCTCTGTTGCTTTAACTTAGGCTAGCAGGCGACCCGCCTTTTCCGCCTGATCGGTATTGTTTGCTTTGGTATAAATAATAGATAATTCTGCTTTTTCCCTCAATAGGTCTAAATATTTATCTTTAGCTACCGAGAGCCTCCTCTTATCCTCTTCCGAGGCATTAAAGGATAACCTGGTTTCCAAAGACCTAATTAGAGATAATGAAGCTAATAATTCTGCCTCTCTAGTCTTTTTCCTTTTTGTGGCTAAGCTAATAATGATCCCTCTCATGTATGATTTGAACGCACCCCACAAAGTGTTAGGAGTTGTATCCTCAAAGGAATTGGTGGAGAAAAAAAAAATCAATCTGCTCCCTTATTAGATCACAGTATTTAGTGTCTTTAAGCAATTGACCATTTAATTTCCATCGGGTTTCTTTATGGGGAATGTTAGGGAAGGCCAGCTTGGAAGTTTCCAAAGAGTGATCCGATATTGGACCAGGCTGGATCAAGGTAATTAAGATCCCTGGCAAAAGGGCCTGAGAGAGGAAAAGATAGTCAATGCGAGACTGGGTTCTGTGCACCAGTGAGTTAAAGGTATACTCCCTGTCTTTAAGGTGTCTGCACTGGTCCAGAAAGTCCCTAAGGGCCCTCTGTCTGGGTGTTAAGCCCCTCAACTCAGTACCAGACTTGTCTACTTCGGGAACAAGAACCAGATTGAAGTCCCCACCTACTATTATACCAATGGGAAGCAAGGGAAGGAGTATGGAAATAAGTTTCATGTACAAGCCAGGATCATCTGCATTAGGCCCATAAATGCTACCAAGTAAAATGGGCATAGACCAGAGACTCCCTTGAATTAGGACATATCTGCCATCTGGGTCCTTGAAAACTTGTTGGGAAATAAAGGGAATGTCTCTATTAATTAGAATCATAACCCCGCAGCTATTAGTGGACCCTGAGGCATTAAAAACCTGCCCAATTTGTTGCCTCCTGAATTGCAGAGATTCACTTTCCAGTAAATGAGAGTCTTGCAGGAATATAATCTGGGAAGATAATAAACTTAAGTGTTTTAATGCTTGGTATTATTTGACTCTTTTCCTTATCCCCTTCACATTCCATGTAGCGAGGTTTATACTACTGGCCATTTATCCAGAAAAAGAAAAAGGACATTAAATGAAATCTAGGAATTATAACAATCAGACATAAATGACCCGGTCCCCTGTTTGCTGCTGTATACCCTACCCACCCAAGTATCAACTTTCCTCCACCCACCCCCCAAATATTCCATTCCATTCCAACTAACAAGTAATATGACAACCCTGAACGCAGTATCAACTTCCCTTCCCCCCCAACTGTCCTGAGCAACGTTCAGCACAATACCGCTTTCTTTCCTCCCCCTCCAACCTCCCACACATGTACCAAAAACCCCGCCTTAGAATGTAAACCTTCTTATAGAATCAATAAGCAATAACATCACTTCAAAGATAAAAGTAATGTAGATGATAATAGGTAAGCACTGGACTCCTGAAACCCAGAACAAAAATGGCAAGAACGAGAAATAGAGAAGAGAGCAACCCCTACTTGGGAGCAATCCAGAAACCCCCAAATCCTGAGAAAAAACAGAGAATACACAATGTAAGGCACACTCGCCGAATATACTCTCATACCTGCTGCCATTAATAAAATTGAAAACTTTCCCCGAAACATATATTCACTAGTAAACTAAATGCTCCCAAGTAGTGGACCTCCATCTGTGTCCAAGCCCTCAAGGCAATCTATATCCGATAGAGATAAATTCCAGAAACAAATAGGTAAAGGGGGGTTGAACCACCAAAATTAGAGCAATAGCACCTCTAGCGATAATATCAAAAAAACATTGAAACCAAAAGGACACTCTCTCGAACCATGCCCCAATAATCAAAATATCAAGCATGAAGGTTTTCATGATATAAACTATATCCTGTGAGATAATTAAGTGTCCCTGGAAATGAGAAACCGGAAAATGTGATCTGTGTGAGTAGAAAGGGAACGCTTCCCAGCCAAAACACAACCCCCCACCCCCAGAGAGAAAGTCCCGAGATGTGAGGATGCACCAAAACACTGATCGCTGAGATGGAAAATGCAAAAGGTCAAGACTCCACTGAAAGTAGTCCCCTCCGTTGCAAAAATCGAGAGTCCACAAAACCAGACTAATATTCAGTCCTCTTTTGGTATAACAACATGAAAGACTTCTTCTCCTTTCCAAAACAGGGTGGGGTAAAACCGACCAACAAGATCAGGTGTCCTGAAACAAATCAGGCAGAGTAGCCTTCAATCCCGAGAGAGCAGCTTCAGGATTCTCATATGTTAACCAGGTACCGTCCACTAGCACTTGTAGTCTAGCTGGATACCCCATTTTGAAGTGGCGTTGCTCCTGGGGATGGCTTGGGTTGCAAGGACCTATGCGCCCTTTCAATGATGTAGTTAGCCCCAAAGGGAGAGGGGCCAGCGACCTTCTCAATCAGCTTCTGCACAAACCCCAGCATATTCAGGTCTTCTTCTCCTTCTGGAAGGCCCAAGATAACATTATTTCTTCGACTGCATCCCTCCAAATCTTCCAACTTAGCTTCCAGGCTAGAGATCTTTTGCCGCATGGCTACGAGACCGGGATCGATTTTTTCCACTTACTTCTCAAGAGATAAGATACAGGCTGTATTATCTGAAGTTTTCATCGTGACCTCCTCAAGCTTTTTAGAAAGGGATTTAATTTCAGCTGAGATTTCTTTAATTTCTTCCCGGAAGGGTTTGAATTCTTCCAAAAATCTGCTCAGAGTTAGGGGCTCTTGCTCGGAGATCAGGCTTTGAAGCTCTGGCTTATCCACAGCACTCGAGGCCCTTGATTTTTTCAGGGTCTTCTCGGGAGTGACCGGCGGTGTATGCTTCTGCGGAGGCTTTTTCATATACACCTCCATAATCACTGGCAACAAGCAAACAGGAGCCCAGGATATTAAGAAGGCGATAATCTATAAACTTTCTGGTTTGTAGGGAGAAATAGCCACCAAAATAGCAATAATTTGTGATTAGGAGGTTGGAGCTATGCAGAGGAGCTTCTACTCCGTATCTTGCATCACATGATCCTCTGGCTTCTCATACTTCTGATAAATGTAAGAGATGCAGTTAGCTAACATTTTAGACAAACCCCTTTTCAAAATGGCCTTACTGTGACATTTGGGTGCAAAGGCCATAAAACAACTGGTCAGACCTATGAGCCTCTTTGGTCCTAGAGATATAATATCTCAGAATCCTGTGCACATCTCCCTATTGGAATACTCTGGGTAATATACCAGCAGTTGAACATCCTGGTTCAAAGTAAATTCCGAGACTACCTTCGAAATAAAGAAAGGGTTAGTCCACAGAGCCACCCAGTCTCTGTAGAAAATCAAATATGGCTCCTTACAAAGGAGGGCCTAAAGCTCTGAAATCCTTTGAGCTAAAGTAATAGCGACTAAAAAGGGCACCTTCCAGGACAAATAGTGCATGTTGCAACTTGCTGCAGGCTCAAAAGGGGGCAAAGTAAATTTCTCTAAATTAAAATTCAGATGTAAGGGGGGAACTGGATTACGGATAGGAGGCATAAGGTGGAGGATTCCCTTTAAGGAAGGTTTTGGAACCCTCCAACTGAGCGAGGATTTTGCCCTCCACTGGAAGGTGGTAGGGTGAAACCGCAGAGAGGTGGACCTTCAGAGAGGAATAACTGAGGCCCGAATCAGACAGGTGCAAGAGGTACTCAAGGACTTGGGGGGCTGAGCAAGAAAAAGGGTCCAAGCCTTTAGCTGTGGCCAAAATAGAAAATGTCTTCCATTTCATAGCACACGTGGATCTAGTGGAGTGTTTTCTGGCCTCCACTAGGACTGGAGTGATTTGAGAGAGACACCAAAGCATGAGACAGTTATGTCCAAAGGTGCCACGCATGCAGATGGAGAGACTTGAGGCTCAGATACACCAGGCTGCCCTGCTCCTGAGACAGAAGATCATGGGAGAGAGGAAGAGGTAGCAGGGGTTCCAACGTCAGCTACTGCAGCAGAGGGAACCAAATCTGCCGAGGCCAAAGAGGGGCTATGAGAATCATGCGGCCCCCTCTGCCTAGAGCTTCAGCAGACCTTCTGCAGAATAGGAAAGGGAGGGAAAGCATACAGGAATCTCTCTCTCCAGGATAGAGATAGCTCATCTCACCCCAAAACACCACGCCCCAGGAACAAGCAAGCAAAAGCTGAGTAGTTTTGCGTTGGATGGGGAGGTAAATAAATGTATTTCTGGCCAATCCCATTGAAGAAAGAGATCTTCCACTACTTTCTGCTTTAGCTCTGACTCATGAACCAATGCAACAGTGCAGCTGAGACTGTCCACAAGGATGTTGTGAACTACTGGAATATGGACCATCAATGACAGGCCATGCTGGACTGCCCAGTACCACACCCGCATCGCCTCCCTGCAAAGAGGGTACAATTGGGTGCCTCCCTGTTTGTTGATGTAATAGACCATAGCCATAGCCATGTTGTCGGTCTTGATCAGTAGTATTCCTGGAAGTAAGACGGATTGGAAAGCTTGAAGAGCATACAGCACAGCCTTCATCTCCAGAATGTTGATATGCAGTTGCTCCTCTAGGGGAGACCATGTCCCCTGAGTTTGATGGTCTCCTAGGTGGGCTCCCCAGCCATGGCCCGAAGCATCAGTCATGAGGGTTATGGAGAGGGGTGGGGGATGGAAGGGAATTCACAGGGAAAGACTGGATAGATCCTGCCACCAGAGATGATTCCTCTTCAAACTGCTGGAGACTAAGATCATGTGGTTCATGTTGTCCATGCGTTGGTCCCACTGGACCCAGAGGGATCATTGGTTCTCCCTCATATGCAGTCTGGCCAAAGGGACTGTGGGGATGGCAGCCACCATGAGACCCAACAGATGGAGGATAGAGTGTGCTGCGATCCAATGGGAGGACATCAACACAGCTTGCTGAATCATGCTTTCCATCCTGTCTGTAGGTAAAAAGGTCCTGCCCTGGACTGTATCCAGCACCACTCCAATGAACTGAAGATGCTGGGAGGGTGACAGCTGAGACTTGGAATAGTTCACAGTGATGCCAAGTCGGGAGAAGAGGTCCAGGTTGGTGGAAAGGGATTCCATCAGGCTGTCCTGAGATGGAGCTGACAACAGCCAGTCATCCAGGTAAGGAAACACATAAATTCCCTTGCAGTGCAAGGCCACAGCCACTACCGCCAGGCACTTGGTAAAAACCTGAAGTGCTGAAGAAAGACCAAAAGGGAGGGCCTTGAACTGATAACGGTTCTCCTGAAAGGAGAATCTCAGAAAGCAGCAGTGGGCCGAAAGGATTGGGGTGTACAGCTAAGCATCCTGCACAGTGAGCACAGCTATTGATTCTGCTGGAGCAAGAGTAAGAGTCCCTGGAGGGTTAGGCAAGATAAGGCAAGTTTTATTTATATGGCACCTAATCCCGGAAGCTCTGGGTGCCTTACAGAAATATACAATACATCAAAATAAAGTTTCATTAATGCAATTTAAAATAACAAAGACGTAACAATTTAAGACTAATAAAATATCAAACAGGGATGGAGCACCATGTTAAAATTCAGTAATCATTAAAATTATTAAAAGCCAGGCCAAAGAAGTGTGCTTTCAACCTCCACTTAAACACCTCTATAGAGGAAGCCTCCCTGACTGCAGATGGAAGCACGTTCCACAAGGACAGCCCAGAAATGCTGAAAGCATGATCTCCAGAAGTCTTGAGCAGAATCCTGGGAACATCCAGGAGGCCCCTCGAAGAGGTGCGAAGGGAGCCAGCAGAGGTAACTGGTGTTAGGCACTCTGACAGATAGCCAGGGCCCAATCAATTTAGAGCCTTAAAAGGTGAGAAACCTCACCTTGAAAAGGACTCTCCACCTGACCGGCAGCCAGTGCAGGGCACGCAGAACAGGGGTCACATGACTGGACCTAGAAAGACCAGTCAGTAACTGAGCTGCTGCATTCTGCACTAGCTGCAGACTGTGGAGGGTCCCTCCTGTGACCCTGAAGTAAAGAGCATTGCAGTAGTCGAGCCTGGAGGAAACAAAGGTGTGCATTAGTGTCAGCAGGTCCTCGGGAGGAATGAGGGGCTTAATCTGGGCAATGTTCCATAGATGGTAAAAACCACTACTGACTACAGACAACACCTGGTCTTCAAAGGTCAGTCTGCTGCCAAGGATCATGCCCAGATTTTTGCACTCTTGGGGAAGCTATCCGTGGGGTCGAACCCAGTACAAGACCAGAATCAGCCCCGGGCATTAACCCATCACGCTGGTGACCAGGCTCAATCACCAGCACCTTTGTCTTGACCAGGTTCAGTCTCAGCCAGCTGGAAGCCATCCAGTCATTGATTTTAGACAGACAGTTGTTAAACACATCCACAGCTCCTGATGTTTCAAGAGCAAATGACAAATGCAGTTGGGTATCATCTGCATAGCAGTGAAACTCCACACTGTATTGTCAAATGATCTCATCAAGGGGCAGCATATACACTGTGAGCAACATTGGTAACAGGATCGAGCCCTGTGGTACTCCATAGGACAGAGGCATTGGGGAGGAGAAGAAATTCCCCATCACCACCTGCTGCACCCTGTCTGAGACATAGGACTCAAACCACTTAATAACAGTACTGGTGAGTCCATAAAACTTACAGAAATGATCCAATAACAACATGGGCCACAGTGTCAAAGGCTGAGGAGAGATCAAGGAGTACAAGAACTGACCTGTCTCCAGTGTCTCTAGCCCTGAGTAGATCATTATGCACCCTAGCATGCAGAACCACTTGTATGCCACAAAGAGTTTGAGCAGACTTAGATCTAGAATGAGTCTCAGATAGCACTAGGAAGAAGTGAGAGTAATATCCTCTTCCTATCTGCCCTGGCGGAACCTGCTCTATGGCTGATTTTGTCAAGAGAGCTTGGATTTACTGCTGAACAAGGCTTTGATGGCCTGATGGGTAGTGAGCCTTTTTTGGTAGATTGCCCAGGGGTCTGTCCAGGAAGCATAGCCACTCAGACCAATAATGCCTGTAGATGTACTCAGCTGACTTACACTCAGGCCTGGAAACGTCTGAGGAAGTCAGCAGTTTTTATCTAAATATTAAACAAACCAAATTGCTTAGAACTGATTGCATAGCACTGTTAGAAAGGTAATTTCATGCTGAACAATTTTGCTGCTGATACTTTGTGTCTATCATGTGTAATTTAGGAGTTATTTGCATTTGTTTAAGGTATGGGGAGCATAGCTGACATCTGTCTCTCATGCCTCACCGAAGCACCTTGAATAAATCTGAAAAAAAAGCCAAAAAAAAACAGTTGTTTGGTATTTCAGCTAGTATAAAATAAAAACTAAATGGATTGCAATTGATTGCAAAGCACTGTTAGAAAGGTAATTTTGTGCTGAACAATTTTACTGCTGATACTTTGTGTCTATCACGTATACTTTAGGAGTTATTCACATTTGTTTAAGGTATGGTGTGCATGGCTGACATTTGCCTCGTAAGTCTCACTTAAGCAGCTTGAAAAAATCTAAAAAAAAACCAAACACAGTTGTCTGGTATTTCAGCTAGTATAAAATAAAAACCAAATTGATTACAATTGATTGCATAGCACCACTGGAAACGTAATGTTGTGCTGAACAACTTTGCCACTCGTACTGTCTGTAGCACTTACAGTTCAAAGGGTATTCACATTTGTTTGTGGCATGCTGATTATGGCTTGATTTTGCTTAGAAAGGCCCAGGATGCAGTGCTAAGAGTATACAGGGCACAAGTGGTGGAAGACTCAAAGAGCTCTTGAGGTGTGAATGAGTTAAGGGATCTTCTGCTCTCTTGTAGCTCCATTATATCTTTAGCGTCATCCCCAGAAAGGACAGAACCCCTGAAGGGAACCTCCAGCAGGGCGCTTTGAATGTTTTGCGCCAGTCCCGCAGGATGGAGTCATGCCAGGTACCTCAAACTCCTGTAGCAGTGCAATGGGCCACTGTATTGACAGAGTCATGAGTAGCCTGTAAGGCATGGTGGCAGGAAGTCTTAAGTCTTACCTTCTCTAGAAGCCTACTTCTGAGGTCCTTATCTGGTATGGCTTGGAGTTCCTTCTCCAAGTCAGATAAAGCAGACTTCTGGAAGGGCACCATGTGGGCCACATTATTTAGAGAGCGAATGGTGCAGGTAGAGGAGGCGTAGACCTTGCGGCCATATTGGTCCATTTGTTTGGACTCCTTGTCTAACTTACAGGTTGCGGTCGGGCCAACAACTGGGAGGCTAGAGTCTGGCTGGTTGACCGAGGCTGAGCACCCGGCGGCAGAGCCAGAGAGAGACTTATTGGCCAAGCTTACTACAGGCCCCAAAAGAAGGTACTCCAGAGAGGAGATTCCTGACTGTCCACTGACCAAGGCGGGGGGGGGGAGATGTCAGATCTGCCAGGGCATATGGAGACCTAAGAGGTGGAGTATTCACCAACTTGGAGTCCCCACACGACGTGATGCTGGCTGTCTGGCGACATTGTGTGCAGGGAGAATGATGCCACTTCTGGTGCTTCTCCTCCTTTTTCTTTTCTCCGGTGTAGGTGAATAAGAGCATTCCCTCAGCTCCTGGAGTTCTTTTTCCATTAGTGCAAGGCATTTTAGAAGATGAGCATTGAGGACCTTTGGTGATGGGTGTGTATGGCCTGGTTAAAGGACTGGCAGATTTTGCAATCTTCCACCTGGTGTTTGGAGCCCTGGCAGAGGACACAGTGGGGGTGATCATCCCCGTGCGGGATTTGAGCGTTACGCTTTGAACACTTTTTCTTCGGTCTACATGAAGACATACAACAAGATTAAGAGAAAAGGATATGGAAAAACTTGCTACTTATATAAAAAAAAATGGCAGACAACTGAAGCTGTTCACCGCGAGGTCCAACAAATTCAGGTCGATGGCAGGAAAGAACTGGAGGGCGGGTGTGGGGACCACCCCCTTTATACAGTCACGCTGACATCCCGTCATGTGACGCTGGGGCGGTCCCCCGCTAATGATTGCTAGTTAAAAGTTTGCCATGTGGTCCCAACACTAGAGGCGTAGTCCTATATGTGAAGACCTACTGCAGGAACTCTGTCAAAGTAAGATCTTCAACGCATGACTGAGGAAATGGTGCAGAGAAGAGGGATTTGGAATTTGATTCACTGGGGACTGGGGCTCCACCTGGAGGGATAGAGGCCTGTAGAGGGGCAATGGCCTACTGTACATCCATCCAGGAGTGAAACTGCACTCCTCAGTTAACAGTTTAAATGCTACATTGGCAAGCATTTAAACTAGACGTGAGGGGAGGCAGAAAGACAAACTGCCCACACACACACACACACACACCGCACATCTACCACAAGGTCAGGAATGGAATCCAGAGGGAGAGAAATCCCAAAAGGAACAAATAAAAATATGAATCCTGGGGAGAGGGGGAAGGGAAAGAGGAAAACAGTGGAGGAAATAAGGCAGGGCAAAATAAGGGGAGGTGGAAACACAATCTGGAGAACCATGTGTGCAAATGCTCGAAGTTTGGGCAACAGGATTACAGACCTAGAGGCCACCATGGCAGTAGTGGACCTGGACATAGTCTCAATTACAGAGTCCTGGTGCAATAAAAACCAGGACTGGGATATAGCCATACCAGGTTATGATCTATTCAGGAGGAACAGAGTAGGAAAAAAGGGGAGAGGAGTGCCTCTATGTGACATAAAACATAAAAGCTATGGAAATTCAGGGGGAACAGGGAGAAGCAGAGGTAATGTGGGTCACCCTGGAAACATGGAAGGGGACTACTATTCTCACAGGGGTGCTTTACAGACCTCCAGCACACAGGTGGGGGGAGTGGGATAAGGATATGATGGAAAAAATCCAGAGGAATGTCAAACATGGAGGAGGTATTGCTGGTGGAAGAAGTCAATCTACTGGATGTGGACTGGAGCCTCCCAGCTGCAGTAACAGTTAAAAGTAGGGACATCTTAGACTCCCTGCAGGGGGTGTTCCTCAGGCAACTAGTTATGGAACCCACTCATGGGGGGGAGGGGCGATACTGGACTGGTACTGTAAAATGGTGACAGTGTTGCTGTTGTCATGGTGGGTAGCTACCTGGAGAACACTGATCGTTGTACGGCATGGTTCAATATAAGAACAGGGCCAGAATTCAACCACAATAAAATGAAGGCCCTGGACTTCAGGAGGGCTGATTTCAAGAAAATGGGAGAATGCCTCAGGGAAACCCTAGCAGGGATAGGGAAACTGGATGGAGTAGAGGAACAGTGGGCAAAAATAAAGGAGGTCATTGAGAAGGTAACAAACCTCTGTGTCAGGCAGGTTAAAAAGGGCAAGAGGAAAAGAGACCACTATGGTTCTCTAAGGAAGTAGCAGAGAAAATTAAGGTAAAGAGGCTGGCATTTAGAAGGTACAAGCTGACACAGAAGGAAGAGGCGAGAGAGGGTTATCAGGAGAAACAAAGTGAGGCAGAGAAAGCAGTTAGGAGTGTGATGGCACAAACAGAGGACAATATTGCCAAGTCAGTAAAAAAAGAGGATAAAACATTCTTTAGGTATACACGCAAAAAGAGAAAGCATAAGGGAGGGATAAGTAAGGCTAAAAGGAGAAGGAGAGGTTTGTGTGAAAGAGTACCAGAAAAAAGCAGACATACTGAACAAGTAGTTTTGTTCAGTATTTATGAAGGAATGGGTAGGTAACTGGCCATGGATGGGGAAAAAGGGCATTAAAGGAAGGGAGGTGGGGACTAGTCCTTTTACTGGGGAAGAGAATCCTCAAGGAACTAGCAGAAATAAAAGTGGACATGGCAATGGGACCGGACAGAGTACACCCTATAATACTGAGGGAGCTTAAGGAGGAGCTGACTGCACCTCTGACAGTCCTGTTCAACCGATCACTAGATACGGGGGAGGTTCCAGGGGACTAGAGGAGGGCAGATATGGTCCCACTTCACAAAAGTGGAAATAGAGAGGAGGCAGGAAACTACTGACCTGTCAGCCTGACTTCAGTGGTGGGAAAAGTAATAGAAACACTACTAAAGGAAAGGATTGGGGAATACCTTGTGACCAGTGGATTACAGGATCCATGGCAGCATGGGTTTACAGGGTGAGATCTTTCCAAATAAACCTAATTAAGTTCTTTGACTGGGTGACCAAAGAAGTGGATCAGGGTGGGGCGGTGGATGTGGCCTAGCTGGATTTCAGTAAGGCCTTTGAAACAGTTACATACAGAAGACTGGTAAACAAGCTGGGCAGTCTGAAGTGGGTCCAAAATTAATAAAATGGGTAAAACGCTGGCTAAGCAACTGGACTCAGAGGGTGGTGGTAAATGGTGTTCACTTTGAAGATGACAAGGTGGCCAGCAGTGTGCCGCAAGGGTGAGTACTAGACCCAATCCTCTTTAATGTCTTTATTAGTGACATTGCAGGAGGTCTGGAAGGGAAAGTATGCCTGTACACAGATGACACAAAAATTTGCAACAGAGTGGACACACCGGGGTGTGTGGAAAAAATGAGGGATGATCTGAAAAAACTGGATGACTGATCATGGGTTTGGTCACTGAGCTTCAATGCCAAAAAGTGCAGAATTATGCATGAGGCACAGAAACCCAGAGGCAACATACCAATTGGGTGGGGAGGTATTGGCAACCATAAAACAGGAAAGTGACCTGGGAGTCATATCTGATGACCTGAAGGTAGCAAAGCAGTGCGATAAGGCAGTGGGAAAAGCTAGCAGAATGCTCGAGTGCAAAGACAGGGGTATCACTAGGAGGGCCCCACCTAGAGTACTGTGTCAAGTACTGGAGACCTCATCCTCAGAAAGACATAGATTAGGTGGAGGCTGTACAGAAGATAGCAAATCAAAATGGTGAGTGGCCTGCATCAAAAGACCTGAGGAAAGACACAAGGAATTAAATATATACTCTAGAGCAGTGGTGGGCAACATGTGGCCCCTCAGTGGTCAACTTGTGTAACACTCATCCATCCAAACATACACCAGGAGTCTTCTCTGTGCAAAGTTAGATAAGGGAGATGGGCTGAAAGCTGTGATGGACATGTTATATATAGCTCATTTTTAATTCAAATGTATAAATTTGACTTATGACTGTGGTAAACGGGGGGTCTTGTGGCCCTTGAGGTATTTTAGGGCCACACCTGGGGCCCTCTGATTATCTTAGGTTGCCCACCTCTGTTGTAGAGGAAAGGAAGGAAAGGGGGGCATGACAGAACTTTTCACATATCTCAAAAGGTATTAATAAAATAAAGGAGAGTAGCATTTTACGTAGAAAGAGATGCTCAAGGACAAGGGTCATGACGTGAAGCTGGAGGGGGAGGGAGACTCGGAGGAGAATGTGAGGAAATAGTTCTTCACAGAAAGGGTGGTGGGTGCCTGGAATGGCCTCCCAATGGAGGTGATCGGTACTAAAACAGTAGCAGGATTGAAGCATACTGTATATGGGATAGACACAAGGAAACCATAGTAATAGGGCTAAGGGCCGTTAGGGCTGGAGATCGAGTAGGGTGGTCTTCAGTAGCAGAGTAGGTAGGGAATTTAGGGCAGACTTGGTGGGCCAAGAGGTCCTTATCTGCGGACAACTTCTATGTTTCTCACTACAATGTATATAGTTAGCATGCATCTTTCTCTTTTGAAACTTTCTGTCCTCACCATGTGGATGATAGAACAATGGCAGAGCACCAGAACAGCTGTTGGGAGACAACCTGTGTTTAGATTCCCAGTTTGGAATATTTTTCTCTTTTTCACTACGATGTATGTTAACATGTATCTCTCTCTCTCAAAACATTCTGTCTCATCATGTGAAACAGCAGCACAGTGGCAGAGCACCAGGACAAAAGTTGGGAGACAGCCTGGGTTTGATTTCTTGTGAATATTCTCTCTCTCACTACAATTAATGTGGTTAGCATGCAGCTCTGTATAGAAATCTTCCCTCTCACCACGTGGTACAACAGCACAGTGAAAGAGCACCAAGACAGTAATTTTTTTTTGGGGGGGGGAGGGGGCTTGGATTGATTCCCAGTGGGGAGCATTTTTTTCTTTCTTACTACAATTTATATTGTTAGCATGCATCTGTCTGTCTTTCTAGAAACTGGTCTCACCATGTGGAATGACAGCACAGTGGCAGAGTACCAGTGCAGTAATTGGGAGGGGCCTGGGTTAAAGTCAAAATCTGGAACATTTTTTTTTTCTTTCTAGCTGCAATTTATGTTGTTAGTATGCATCTCTCTCTAGAAACCTTCCATCTCAACATATAGAACAATATCACAGCAGCAGAGCACCAGGACAGTAGCTTGGACAGGGCCTGGGTTAAATTGCCAGTAGGAAACATGTTTTCTTTGTCACTACAAATTTATGTTTTTAGCATGCATCTCTCTAGAAACCTTCTGGTCTTACCATATGGAATAACACAGTGGCAGGGCCCTGGGTTCAATTCCCGGTGATAAACATTTTTTTCTTTATCACTACAATCTATGTTAACATGTATCTATTGCATGTGAGAAACTGTTAGATGTCATTGCTGATATCAGTGGTGGGGCTTTCAGGGTTGGAGTAGGTTTTCAAACCATGGAACAGTTAGTGAGCCAGGAATGAAGAAAGTGGAAAATGTAGCTGTCCCATTGAGACTTACAGCTCCCGAGATTTATTTTATTATTTTTTTTTTTTTTTTTTTTAAACAGAAAAATTATGCTGACTACCAAGACTCTAATGCAGGAACAGATCAGGTTAAAAGTTCAGAGTTTGACTACTGTGTGAGGTATGCTGGTTTATTCTGTGAGGAGTACATATATAGCCTAGAGGTTAGAGGAACAAGGTGTGAACGAGCTTGAAACATCCAGCAGACCAGATCGGAGTTTGATTGTCACAGCCTCCACTTGCATACTGTGAGACTCTGAGCAAGTTACTTAACCACTCAATGCTCCCAGGTCACCCCTGAAAACAGGCACTTGTGCCTAGCAGGCCTTACTCGGTTACCAAAAGACTAAAAAAAAATTTATATATATATATATATATATATATATATATATATATATATATGCTTGCATGCATGTATGTGGTTATATCATACGGCATCTGTGTGTACATTGTTTAGCAAATTTATGTGCCTTACTACACAAAAATGACACATCCTTACTGTGGCACCAGTACCGCTGGTACTTTTTCTTTTGTACATCTCTTGTTTTTCTTGCCTCCTTTGCCTTCTTTAAATATTCTCTCCCTTTCCTTTCACTCCCCAGTTATTTTCTACTGGTATATCTGTTTAGGTATACAGTAGTTGTAACAAAAACTACAATGGACTGAGTAGCAAATTTGTATCTTGCAGTGACATTGACTTAAATCCTTTTGCTAAGTCCATATAGCAGGATCTAGGATGTGTTCCAGGCATGTGAACAGAAATGGACACAACTGTACTTGTGGACCCCAGACAAAATTAGCAGGATCGATTTTCATATTTCATAATCAGATTTTCTTTATTTTACATTGTACTCAAATCACTTTGTTGTTTTATCTGCCTGATAACCCCACCGAGTTGTAATACAGTATGCTTGTTTTGTAATGCCAATATACATTGCAACACTTTGTGGCATGTACCTTTGTTCTGATGAGGGGAACTAACCTCTTAAGAAGCACATTTTGGTATGAAACATAAGGTTAGTGGACACCAAGCTAGCATCTCATAAGTTCCACTACTGGTAGCTGTGATTTTTGACTTACCCGCTTTTAGTACTGTATTTTCTGAACCTAATTTGGAGGAGAGAAGGAAGGGGGGGATATGATAGAGGTCTTCAAATATCTCAGTGGAATAAATAGGGTAACCCTTGAGGGGGTGCTTCAGCTGAGGGAGGTGGGGGGCAACCAGGGATTACTCGAGAGCTGGATGGGGGACTGAGGGGGGGAAACAAGGGGAAGCTACTTCACTGAGAGGGTGGTGGAGCCCTGGAATGCGCAGCCCGGGGACTTGGTGGCTGCTGCAATTGCATGAGTTCAAGAAATGCTGGGATAGGTATAGGGGGAGAGTGCATCCCAGAGCCCCACTGAGGGATGGGGGACCTTGTAGGAAGGAAGGGAAGGGGGAGGGGCAAATAGTGCCCGGGGAAGGCATTAATTATCGAACAGACTTGACAGACCATAGGGCCTAATCTGCTGGCTTCATAGTACGTTAGTATATAATTTGGGTATGCACACTGCCTCTCTTCTCCTTTGTTGCCTTACTATCCATCTCTGCTGGCTTTCTAGGTGAAAAAGTGAAAGATACTAGGACACTTACCAGAAGCATAGGAGATTTTTCCCCAGTGTCCGGGCCAACGTTCCCCTTTTCAACAGGTCCAGGACCCCCACACACACACACACATATACACTACCTTTCAGGACACACCTGGAATTAGCAGTTACTGGTCAAAATTTGCAAATAAATAAAATGTGATTGCTTTATGGCTGACTCGGGTACTGCTGTGACAGATACAAAAGTCTTTTCCTTACCCTTTCATGATCATATGCCTAGTTTATGAATCTAGTCCAACAGGACCACCAATGAAGCATGAAATATGTCATATAAGGGAGCATGAAGTTACAAAACGCTTCACTCCATGGTCTATTCTGACCTTTAACCTTTCTCTGAACCACATGCTGAGATATGGAAACAAAAAAATAAATGTAAGGGAAAAAAATTATTTATCAGTTTTGCATATTTAATAGTGCAGGTATTGGTTATGCTCCATACAGACGAACATCCAAAATTATAAACATTTTCTTAGTTCTTTATATCTTGCCTTTTATAGGGTGTTAACTATTTACAAATAAAAAAAAAAAAATACCCGAGGTACAAAACAAAAGAATATTTGAGGTATAAATACAGGAATACTTTTAAATAATTTTCATTGTCATGCATTATCTGTACTTGGCAGTACACTGTTAACATGTATACAAGTTTACAATATGATGATATATACAAAATAAAGTTGTACAAATAAAAAATGCATTTTTTATATGTAAAATAATAATATACAAGAAGTTCATATTTATGAGAAACACTGATATTTAAAATAAAAAGGTTCTTCCTGTAACAAAACTTCATTTGAAATAACACTGATAATGGTAAATAAACAGTATATTAAAATTCTCCTTCTTTTAATTCTCATTCATACTTTACCCATTCCACACCAACACCGACACCGACTGTAACTTATCACAAATACTGCCAATTCAATCTTTCTCATCTTTACAGTAAAACCTGTATGAAAGACCCCCTTTACAAAAGGACCATTTAGCACACATAACATTATGGAAACCCCCATTTTGAGTGCTTGGCAACTACTGTGGGATTCTTCCACAACCACTTTTTTGTTGACTTTAACTATGAAGATGGAAGGACAGTCATAAAATCAAACTGCATCTCTTGCCACTTTGAAAATAAAGCCTCTAGGACTAAAAGAGGTTGTCAGTAGGGATCAGAGAGTTGACTGGGATTCGATTCAGACTCTGTCTCAGATCTTTATCCAAAAGGTTCCGATTTACACTGCTTTACCTAAAGCATGTATATTTTACCACACTGGGGCAGGCCAGAAATGGGTCAGAGGTAGATTTGGACTGGGGTAAATATCAGAACCAGGCAGTCTATGCTCACCCTTAATCAGCCTTTTCTTTAAGCCATTTAATGTTTAAAATAAAACTCCAAAATCACTTATATTATCCAGATCAGGTCTGAACTGGGTTACTGGCAGATATGAACCCGGTCAATTGACTAGACTGGGTCAAATCAGAGTCAAGCCGCAAATCTCTCTGATGTCCAGAGTTGAGTCAAGACAGGCTGGGTGGGTGGTGGTGGGGGAGGAAGAGACCTGATATGACCGAGTCAGTCCTCCCGTCCCTAGTTTTCCCATCAAGGTCAATTTTATCAGGCAATGCTTAAACTAAAACCCAGTTATCTTTAATGTGTCTCTTTCCTAATGTTGCTAGTTGTTAAAGATGTACATATTTAAAACAAGGGCTTCCTTTCTCACAAACCAGTTACTCCTCGAGTATGTAGTGACATCATAATACAGCATTTGTGAAATCACAAACAGTTGCCGTAAAAATAGAGAAAAAGAGTCTTATAGTGCTATGATGCATGGTCGAACGTTATTACATGAATTAGATTAATTTACAATGTTGTACTATCGACGTGACATCACATTGTTATACCATCGTGAGTACATCACATCGATGGTACAACAACATAGAACGTGTTCGTGCATGTGCATTCTTGAAGCTGGAGCGTGACCGCAAATGTGCGTTCTGCAAACCCCACAAAAAAGGGCTGCGGCAGTCAGAGAGGAACAGTACGGAATAGAGAGGGGCTACCTACATGTGAGTACAATGGACAACCTATGCCGTTTAATAGTGGACCATACACTACAAAAGACAATGTATAGTCCACCATCGGCACCAAGCTTCTGTATCCATCTCGAGGTCACCATGGCAACCTCTCGATGGCTACACAAGCTTGTTACCAATAGATGACCATACATTATCCTCTAATAAAGAGGACTAAAAAATGGGCAAGATTAAAAGAAAAGTGTAATTGCTCAAATCTGATGCACGACCAATTGGTATTAAAGCACAATAAGATAGGTCAAAAATGATAAATTTTCTAAACTTCCTTACTCGGTTTTAAAATAAATCAGGGGAACCATTTTATCATTGCAATAAGGCACTCCAGAGTGTGCATCATTGTGTAATATGACACTTCCTGGGTGTGTAAGGCACACTGTGTCATGCCTTATTGCTTACTTGCTACCTCACTACAAACCCAGTAGTGGGAAGTGAGAGAGCATGCCTGTTTTTTTTTTTGCAGTCATCTACAGTTTGAGATAACTGGAAATGAAATATAGAAAACATATGTTAACAGCAACTGGCTCTTTGTAGTTTGCAATTTTAAAGTTTGCCTCATTATATACACCTTGAATTTATTTCCCCATTGTCAAGGGATGCAGTATTGTTATGTTGCCTTGCTGCAGTTAATAAGAATCCTTGTTTTTTTTACGCAGACCCTTTCAGCAGCTCAGTGCATTTTTCAGACACAAATCACTAGAGGTGGGCAAGTCAGAACAGACTCGAGCTTAATGCCTGGTTGGGCTAAGCTCGACCTCTATAAGCAATTAAGAGCCAAGGTCAAGCAGAGCCAGTTACGGTCAAAGTAAGCACTTTTGTCAGCCTGAGCAGTTAGTCTAGTGTCTGAATGGTCAAGCAAACAGCCTGCAGTAGCCAAAGCTCAGCTCTCATTCTGTCTTGCAGAGTTAAGCCAGACCCCTGGCTTGGCTCTGGCGTGGCACTAGGTGAAAAAATCCTGGCTTGCCCACCTCAACAAATGATTGCTTTCTTTCTTGATCCTTGTGGTAAGTCATGGACAGGTTTAACTGTAACAGATCAATACCAAGTTGGCTGTCTCTCCTATCCGTGTACCAGACACCATTCTTTATCTTTTTTGACCCCTTCATTCAAACATCATGCACACATTCACACAGCACCCCCTGTGCATGTCTTTCTCAGAAAGTCTCTGTAAGAGAGAAAGCACATTATAAGGTACCGACAGCTCCAGAAGATACATCGGTCAGTACACGGGCTTGTCAGCGGTAAAAAAAGTGTTGGTAAATTGCTGTCCAATATGATACCCAAACCGATGGCAACTACAAAATAACTTTTCTCTTGCAAGCAGAATTTTGTTTGAATGAAAGTAGTTGCAGTAAATCAATACAGTATATGGGTGAACCAAACTGAATTTAAATAACAAGAACATGTCCAAAAAAAGAAGTGGGATAAAAAAAAAAAAGAGCATTAGTGATGCAGTATGTAATTCAATGAGGGCTGGGAGGTGGAGGGTAAGGACAGTCACAAAAACTACATCTCTACTGTAATACTCTGTACCTAGGACTATCTGGAGGGTTGACGAGTTTCCTACAGCTGGTGCAGAGTACTGCAGTTAGGTTCATTACTGGGGCACCATATTCAGAACATATGTTCGTGCTGTGGGCATCTGCCCTGGCTCCCCATCATGTGGTGCACCACCTTCAAGACTGCATTGTTAACTTACAAGGCCTTGCATGGTTCGGGCTTTGGCTACCTGAAAGATATTTTGTTCTGGTATATTTCTGCTTGCATGCTCCAACCCACTGAGGAGCTGCAGCTGGCCATTGTGAGACCCCATCTGAAGCAGTCAAGACAGCAGGCACCATCAGAGGCAGCATCAACTTATTTGGAATTCTTTGCCTTTCCATATTAGGAGCTTCCTCTCCTTAAGCAGAAAGGGCTAAAATGACATTTACACATTGTTTTCATACAAACTGATCAGTTGATAACTGCACCTCAGTTTGGACTTCAGTGGCTAGGCTGCATAGCTAGCACTACAAGAGCAACTCTAATAGGGACTAGCCTGGCAGTGACATGGGCCAGGTCCTGCCCACAGGAATGTAGTGCTGGGGAGTCAGCTGAAAATGGAGGCAAGGGGCTTGATGGAAAAGGGGGGGGGGAGATACCCAATTTGGTACTTTGGATGACAGCTGCCATGCCCCCCCTCATGCTACACAACATTCTGATGCTCTAGATCTGCCACTCCAGCCACTTGAGTTAAGTACAGGTGCTTCCTCCCTGTTAGGCAGCAAGGGAGCCCTCTGTGATGGGCTTGAGCAGATTTCTAGTGTTGGAGGGTAGGTTGTTGGTAGATACTAGAGGACAGCTAAATGAGTTCAATGAGCAACAGAGAGCAGGTGGGCCAAAAGGAGTGAGTTTCCAGGCCCCGAAGGGTAAAAAATACATATCTAATAATGAGTGCTGCAGCTACTTGGATGAAAGGAAGTAAACAAGTTGGAGTCATGGTCTTTTTTCTTTTTTGTTTGTTTAGCAAGCCCCTCTTTATGTGCCGATTTCAGACATTCCAAGAAAATAGATTACTACTGGAACCTGAGTTTTTTAAGTCCTCAGTCATAATTGTTCCTGGATGCAAACGACACATATTAATTTCATCCAAACTCTGTCTGCAAGAGAACAATTCTTCAGAGAAGTGCTGATTTAGATGTAATATAGGACAGAACTGTGGTTGCACTCAGAACTGTGTACAAACCCATGTTGGAAATTCAGTGAAAGATACAAGAGACATCAAGCAAATATTACAACAGTATTTGCATCACATTCATAATATAATGAAGTAATTTTTCTTCGTTATAGAACATTGCTTCTCAGAAGCAATCATAACCGTTCTGCTACACAGTATGATATATATATATATATATATATATATATATATATATACACACTTTTTTGCACTTTGTCAAGAGCCGAGAGTCCTATGGTTTCCAGTCGAGGCCTGCACTGTAGGCCCAACACAAATGGAGCAGCTTTAGAATCATTAATATTGCCACAGTCTGCTATTGGCCATACAGTTCTCCTATAACAACATGTCCTCCACTCATGGTCTGACAAACAGACCCATATTTGCAATCTTGCAGTGCACGTCCGTCTGTTTCCAGGAATATCTCTAACTTAAGGATGTTGATTAGGAAAAATCAACACCACCACTTTGCAGAGTTCATGCCATTCTTGCATGTAGCAGTCCTAGTTCTTTGCTTCTTTATTTTCTGGGGTTGGATTGCTGAAGGAATCCCGTATTCTGACAACTTCAGCTGCACACAGGTGTCCAAAGACCTTGTTGTACCACTCAGGCATACGCCCCCTGCAACATAAACATGTTTATTTTATTTATTTATTAGTTAATTAAAAAGGAATGCATCTCAGAGTGTGAGTCCCATTAAATTCTTCCTGAAACTATCATATCAGTCCAGAGGTTGATTACATACTGAGCTCACACCTTGAATTTGTGTCATCCAGTCAGTGAAACGATAGCCCAGCTGAGATTACACCATCTCATTTCACTGTAATCCTGCTGTTATCTATTTATAAGTTTGAGGGGACTGGAACACTGGGAGGTCCAATGATTTATTCAAGGTCACATAACAAGTATCTGGCATTAGTGGGGGTTGAACCTGCAATCTCCTGCTCCCCAGCTGTGCTCTAACTGTTAGACGACACTGCCTCCACAATACTCATTTTTTTCCTGTTTATGCCCCCTTCTCTCCAGCCCCTCCTAACTCTCAGGACCTCTAGCCCCCCCCCCCCAGACTCCTTGCCTCCTCAGCCATGGCTAACTACCTCTATGAAGCCTTGGATGTACCCCCAGGCAGGGTTGGGGTAGGGGGATGTACCCCCAAACTTATTCTGTGTTTTGATAGGTAGTGCTGTGCACTGGGGAGCTGGGGACTCAGCTATACTGGAGTCCTTCATCGCGGAGGTGCTGAGGCTGTTTTTCCCGCTGTTTTCTGCCATCCCCCAGGGGATGTCACACGCTAGAATGTCAAGGGTATGCCTACCGTGCATGTGTCTGCACATGGATGTTAGAGAAATCCCCACCTCCCCTTGGTCCTCCAGCCGCAATACTACCTGTGGACACCCAGGTAGCAGTATCATGGCAGAGGGTGGAACCCACCCTCCGTGGAGGAGGAGAGCATCCTTTGGGACACTCAATCCCTCCCCCCCCCACTGCTGACCCAAGCTCATTCCCAAATGTAGGTCACCATCACCGCAAGTGATAGTGCTACCATTGCGCTGATGGGCTTATAATTTCTATTCTTTTTTTTTGTTCAACATTCTTGTACATTACTAAGAAAAATCTTCCCCCAACATAGCATGTGAGCAATTAACTGTCACACATGTATGAGTGTGTTCACATAGATTAATGTATAGGAAACTGTGTTATACAAAGTTTTTGAATGTTTTGTTAAATAAGCCTGCGAAAACCACAAGAACAAAACTCCAGTGATTTATAAAAGCAACACAGAACAAGGATGCGTACAAAACATGAGATTTCACAGTTACCCATACTTTATTTCATTTTTATATTTACTAGTTTTACTGCCCCAACCTCTCCTCACCCTCACATCTCTAGAAACACTAATATTTAAAATCAAACCATCCCCATGTATTTCGTAACTTCGTCCCCCCTCGAATATTTTATTTTATTGAAAACCATATCTTGTAAATCCTGCAGCTGTTTTCCTACACTGTTTCTGTGCAACAGAATACTCTCACTGAGCTACTGTACTTTGTATCACTTTAAGTTGGCCGCTGGCACATAGATGTACAAACATACGAAAATGCCAGTAGATTAGACCATGAGGTCTATCGAGTCTGCTCGAGATGCAGCTAACAGCTTGATAACTGCTGCTGCCCCTACTCCCCTCTCCCTTCTATCCCTCCCCTGATTTTCCATTCTGATTTCCCTACCTGTACCCTGACCATGTATCTATCTATCCCATCCCTTCTTAGAACCTCCCACTGATTCCCCTTCATACCAACTCCTCAGGTAGCACATTCCAAGGCATCACTACCCTTTCCGTGAAATAATGCTTTCTCAGTTCTCTTCTGTACTGCCCACCAACCAGTTTCAGGCTATGACCCCTTGTGATCCCTTGCTGCTTCCCTCTGAAAACCCCCTCTGTGTTCACTCTATTAATACCCTTCAAATATTTAAAGGTCTGGATAATGACCCCTCGATCTTCCAAGGAGTATATGTCTAACTCACTAAGTCTCTCATCATAGGACACACCCTAGAGTGCCATGTTGCTTAAATGCTCAACCTAATATGCCATGGGCCCAGCTAGTAGTAGAATTCTAGTTACACCCTAGACTGTCACCACTATTGGAATTTATATACCTAAAACAGAAGCAGTGAGCATTTTTTCCGTATACATAAAAATGTTTATAAGAAGAAGAACTGTACCTTAAGTCTGTCCTGCATATGTAGGAGAATTTGGATTTTCCTGAGCCGCAGGGCTCAATCAGGTATCTGGATGCAAGTATGTTGCCGCGCACTCCAGCCACAGGTGCACTGTCATGTTCCACTGATGTAGCCACCAGCACACAGGATCCCTTTGGTAAAGCTGTCCGCCATGTCCTGTTGAAGAAAGCAGATAGCCAAAGTTATATCAAAATAGTTCAGCTGCTCCACGGATTTTAAAGTTCCTAGATTTCTGGTGGGCAGTAGGTGTACCTCTTCAGAGGAGAATCAGTCTGTAATCTAATGTACGAGATTTCAAGAGAGCCTACTTCAGTGTTGGAATTACAAGTTATGAGCTTTGTGAGCTATGGGGGCCCATGGGAGCCCTATCCTTATGCTGAGCCACCCTTCCCATTAAAGGTCAACAGCAGTAATGTGTGAGCTACCATTGCAGAGTCCTGGGAAGCCTTCCCCTGTAATTCCAAACTGGTAATTTTAATCTTTTTTTTTTTTTTGGTTAATCCTTTTTTTTTTTTTTTTTTTTTTTACCATGGCTCCCGGTCTGTCTGCACGTCCATGCATCCTTCTCATCCAGCCACCATCCGGGCCTCTCCCCAGCTCCCAGTGGAACCCTCACTGCCAATTACCCCCATGGCATACCCATTGTGGTGGGCAGCAGTGAGTCCCCCTCACTCTCCAACCAAGTCCAGATCCAGTAGTGCAAGGTTGCCCTCAAAGCCAGGTGTTCCATAGACGGCCATCAAGCCTCCGTGACCGTTTGCCATTTTTCCCTGTTCTGTGATTGCATGAGTGGGACATGCAATGATAACAAGAGGGGGGAGCACGCACGCGTCCGCATGTGCTCCCTCTGGTGCTGTGCCCCAACTCACCCCCTGAGCTCAGTGCTAGCGCACCACCCCCCAGCCTCTGCCAGGGGCTGCAAGCATGCCGACAACTGAAGACCCCTCCTCCAGAGAGGGAGAGCAGTCCCTTGGACGCTCAATCCCTCTCCTCCCCTGCCGACCCCCAGCAGCCCGAGTCCATTCCTGAACCCGGGTCGCCGGTGTGGAGTGAGGTGTGGCATCTAGCGCCTCAACTCTCAGTGCCACTGAGCTGGCCGGTAATTTTAATATTTGCATTTGATGTTACAATAGTGCAGGAAATCAAGAAAATATATAGAATGGAGCTTTTGAAAATGGTTATATCAAAACACCCCTTTTCCTAATTTTCTAGGTCTGTCTTGAATGTTTGAATTGCAACTAAATGGGATTCTGTGACATTTCAGAACATTCCACAGAATTCCGTCAGTAGTGGACTTCTGAAATTTTGAAAGCAGAAATGTTTTTTTTCGGATCAGTAATCTGCAATTCTTTTCACACGGTTTATTTAATGCATGAGAAGTTATTTAGCAGTTTACAGAGAAATGCTTTTCAGAATTCTCTGGAATTCAAACAGAATTTTGGAAGCGGAACTGCCATTCCACAACAATTCTGTGTTTTGCACAGCTCTATTAATTTCCCGCCCTCCATAACCCACACAATGTAGGCTGAATCTAAAATGCTAGAGTCCTCCTTTCCCTTCTGTCTTTTCCTCACTTCCTTCCCTCCCTCCCTCCCTGCTCAGGGAGGAGAGCAGAACCAGAAAAAAAACAAGAGAGCTTCTAAAAACTGTAATATGCACTGTAGGCTACTGAATTTCCCATTGCAGAGTGCCATAGAACTCCTATGATGTCAGAAAATATCAGCTTGCAGTTGGCAGAATCAATTGATAGAGTCTACTATACTGTAGTAAACAGAAAGTAGAAATAAAAACATTTTTGCAAACAAAGGGAAAATTGGGACCAGCCCCACACTTGGGTGTGGGGCTCTTAATGCTGACTACTCCCCTTTAACTATGCCAGCTTGGCTCCAAGCTTTCATTTAAAACAATTCTAGTCCTAAAGCTTCAAAATACCTCTTTAACATGAATCACCCTTAGAAAAGCTAACTTTAAAACTGTTGGGGATAGTAATGTTGTTATTCTAAGGAAAACAGAGTTAGGTTAACATTTTTATTCATTGGCTTTGGTTGACTGGATTGACTTACTGACACGTGCATCCCTTTTTCAGAATGAACCGGGTTGATATGTTCTATCGATACAATTTTCATGTATCAATATTTTAAAAATAATGTTGCTATAGTGTTTCATGTATCTATATTTTAAAAATAATGTTGATATAGTGGAAAAGTGACAATATACTGTACTAAACAGTTAGTGTCAAATATGCAGACAATACTAGTGGTAATCCATCAAGGAGAACCACAACATTTTTCTGATATTTTTATTAGACTAACCCAAAGAAAACAGCACATTCAAAACATACATTTCTAATCTCTAATTTATAACATTTTACAATTACTGCACTTTATCATTTAAGGAGAAAATGTGGGATTATGGGACTGTGGAAGATGCAGGTGGTTTTCTGCGAAGGGGAAATGCAGATTTTTTTCCCTCATTTTATCTAAAACTAATTTTTTTGTACAGGAAGAGCTCACAGAGAAGAAACGTCAGACAGGAGTTACCTACAAAAATTCCAAAAACTCACACTATATACAAAAATGGTACATGTACAAGTTGGGCATCTTTAAAATGCAGTTGTTTATGGACTTAAAAGTTCATACCGGAGCACAACACAATCCCTGGCTGGATGGGGCGCCATGCTGTTTTGTACATACTGGTAGATCTCAGTTTGGCTATCCAAGGTTTCAATGACTTTGGAATCTAAGAGGTCTTCATCCCAGAGATTCTGCTCCCTGAGCACGCGATTTAGGACATCTTCAGGTGAAGCTGGAATCTCAACTGTTGCTTTCCACATTCGGACAGGTGGCCCTTCACACACCTGGAACAAAGATAAGCACTATTAAATACTGATTTGCCGCTCCCTCCTCCACACATTGTAAACAGCTGATATTGAGTAATTTATCCAAGAACAAGGTGATGCTTTAAGGAGTTACTCATTACAGACAGGTAATTTTGAAAGGAATTAGTGCAGCTAAGATGCAAGGCACAGTTCCCTTAACTCAAGGACAGGGTTATATACAAGTCATGTTTACAGAGAAGTTCCAGTGCAGTTCGAATCTGGGTGAGCACTACAAGATGGAGGGAAGAAGGGACACTTCCCAGCTCTGTTCTGCTTCACCCAATTAGTAGAGCACAGGATTGCCACCTTTGGATGAGGCAAAAACTGGATAATTAACACCCTAAACTTCACCCCTAGCTCACACCCTTTTTATGATTGTTGTACATCGCATCCCCTCCAAAGCCATTTGTAATGTCAGAAAATGCTTCACTAGAGAAGTAAAAGACCATACATTACATGCAGAGTGAAAACACCAATGTTCTTTCACAGCCATACTACACACCTCCCAGACTGGTCTGTAGGACATCAGAACCTTGACTTAATCTGTTTCAACAGCATGTCCACTCAAAATGGCTTGAAAACCAGACTACCTTGGAGCAAAACCAGATGACTGGATAAGGACCCTGAAATCCAGACTATCCAGTCCAAACCAGAGGGCTGGCAACCCCAGAAGAGTAGTAAAAAAAATAAAAGTTTACAATGAAGAAGTACAGCTGCCATCCACTTGGATTTAGGGACTGTGCTACAACACCACCACTGTAAGCAGAAATCACCACAGACCTTCACCACCAACTCTGAATTGGCAAGAACTCTGCAAATAAATACTGGCAAATGGTAGCTGTCCAATTTTACTTCAGTGTTTTAGCTGGCTTCTCATCAGTTCACAGCATCTGGGCACCAGGAGATGTGATTCCAGTGACAGGCTTGGAAAAGGTGGTGGGGGGTGTCATCAGTGCTTTTTGGAGGTGAGAAATGGGGATCCCAACCCAAGTGTAATATGTGAATATGGCAGTGATGCTAAAGTGACTTCAGATACTTGTTTAATCTTTAATGAGCTGAACAGACACCCATACCACACAAATACATGCAGTCACTCTCAAAGGCAACTCTAGTGGATTAGAAATGCAAGAAACTACCCTTGCGAGAGACTGACAGGGTCACAACATATAGAATTTTCTTTCATTCCCCTCCCCCCTCGAAAGTAACACTGATAAGTGCATGGCATCCTATTTGTTTTACGTCCATTCCCCCATAGGGCTATTTTACTCTTCACCCCATAGGGTTTTTCTTTTTACTTTTCTGACTGACATTGTTTTAAAAACACAATAGCCTACTGAATGCAAGACTGCTCGTATCTCTCAATGTCTTACAGAAAAACACAACCTCCGCTCAGCACACTTGGCAAAAACATAGCCAGAGGTGCCAGAATGCAATGCTGGCTTACCTTTTTAAAGGATAATTCTGCTTGCTCGGAGGTGGAACAGCTGACCCACCCTTTGAACTTCTCTTTGGCTTCCTTCAGTACGCTGTCGACACACTCTTGAAGGAAAGTACAATAGTCCGAAGACTCTTCCCCTTTCACCCCTCCCAGCTCCTCCAGACTAAGTGGCTGCAGATCGTGCTCCATGTAGGAATTGCGACACTTCCTCATTTCTTCAGGAATCTGGGACATAAACCACAGACATTTTAACCATGAGACCGCAAATGCCTTCCCTGGCATGCTGGGGAAGATACAGATTGCATTTTTCCTCATCACTAGTTAAGTTTAGGATTTGGTGACATGGACTCACTGATTTTTCATCAAAATTCCATACAGAAGAAAAATCACATTTTTAGCATGAAAAACACAGAAAGAAACCATACAAACTGAAAAACAATTTCTGCACCTTTTCAGTGCTGTGCAGATACACGGAAAACACCGACATTAGTGTATGACTAATACTTGATTTAGAGATTCCTGTGATGCACATCACAAAGAAAGGTCACCATTCACTTTTTCTATCCCCCCAAGGCTACATAGCAAAAACTTTTACAAAACAAGTAACAAAATGAAAACAAATGCAAATAGTTACAAGAAATCTTAAGCCATGCTATAGTAGTAAGTATGAAGCAGTAGCAATTCCAGGGCTTGACATTACAGAGTGCAAATTAGACATCCACACCGAATTCACTGAAAATACGGCACAGACTACTCTACCTGGGCAGCTCTGTGAAGTACAGGAGTTCAAAAGGCTTAATCAGGAAGGGCATTAAAAACCTGTCCGAGACCAGTTCACATTTATACAGAGGTGCTTGCCATGTCCTGCAGTATCAGTAACAGATGGATTTATTTCTGGTAGTGGTCTAGGGACTGACGTAGGGAGGCTCCCATGATACCTTCTAAACGTTTTTGGTGGGGGGGGGGTAGAGTTGCTCATGCTTGGGTATGTGGGAGATGTTGAGTGTTAAAGGGACAGTATAGCCTAGAGGCTAGAGTAACGAACTGTGAATGAGCTTGGCACATCCAGCAGACCTGGGTTTGCTCCCTACAACCTCCACTTGCATACTAAGTGACTGAGCAAGTCACTTAACCACTCCAGTGCTCCCAGGTCACCCCTGAAAACAGGCACTTGTGCCTAGTGGCCTTACCCAGATACCAAAAGAATACAATTAAAAAAAAAAGCTGTCTCATTTGTCTGCATACCAGTACATAACCCACTGCTTTACAAAGCACTTTAAGGTATTTCACACGTGTTTTATAAAACCAAATTATATTCCCCTGCATACTGTTCCAGAGCACAAAGTTTTCTTATTAATGAACTAGTCCCGGATGATTAAAAAACAAAAAAAAACAAACTCAAATTAAGACTAATATTAAAATTAGAGTGAAACAACACTAGCAAAGCAATATTTGCAACATGTTATGGCTGTATATAATCAATACATCAGGACTCAGAACAGACAAACTAATGTTCTGGTTTGATCTGTGTTCAGTCTAGTTCCTGTATTTACTTCTGTCTGAACTGGTCAAGAGGACAATTTAAGAATTTATCTTTAGTGAACTGATACAAAACACAAAAATAACAGTAGGTCCCCCATCAAGGAACAGTGGAATTTTCAAGCTGTGTGTTCTAGTCCTGATCTGCTGGGTTAGGTACAAGGCTGCACAAATGTAACTGTATCATCTGCTTATCACTCGAGGATGTGCCTTATCATGATGGCTGCCTCCACAAGAAGATTGTGGAGCCAGAGGAAACTAATCAGTCATCAAATATGCTGATTAAGCATCTTTCTCCTGCACCTCTGGCCTATCAAACATCCTCCCCACCCCCTGAAAAGCTATTGATCACACAGAGTCAGTGGCCACATACAATGTATAGGGCCTTACGGGCAGACTGGATGGGCCTAGCAGTCCTTATCTGCCGACAATTTCTATGTTAAAACATCTTAAAGGTTACTATCCAGGTCAGCAAACCTACCTGGAAAAGCTTCTTGCACTCCATAATCATGTGAGCCAGTCCCTGGGTTGCAGCCAGGTTTTCATTTAGGTCCTTCTGATCAGGTTTGCCCAGACTCTGTTTTCTCTGCATGACCCTGGATGAAAGGAACAATGACCTCATTAACACCCAATGATCACTGGGCTAGAACAATAGCACAGATATGAAGGTGTCAGGTATACCTTTGTTAGGGAGGCAAGAAGTGGGAACACATCTGCTGATACTTAATCTGACTGAAGAGATTAAAGTTCCCTTAGGGCTAGTTTTATGGGAAGGAGGAATGTTACGCAGAGAAAAATAAGTCTGCTACAGTTGTCTTGTCCTCCAAAGCTACTTCAAAACAAATACGTACAGTACTAACTCAAAACAATTGAAACCTATGAAAGAAACTCTTAACCAGAGTCGGAACTTTCCATATTAATAGTAAATGCTGCCTGGGGTTCACACAAGTCTGAAAAGCAATTCAGTTAGAATGTTTTTTCCAAGTGTGATTATATGGCTAACCATGCACCAAATGTGTCAAAGGCAAAGGAACTCCCTCTTCAAGAAGCTGGTAATTCAGAAAAAAACCTGAATTTTTATTTTCTTTTGCACATCCACTCCAGACAGACTCATTTGGGTGCAACACGTAGCCTGCAAGGTCAGCAGTAGTGATATCCTCTACTAGCCCCAATTCAATTAAAGATAATAATAATATTTAGATACAATTCAGCCTAAATGGCATATTATAAAATGGACAGAAAACAAAATTATAAAAGCTGAATGGTCTAGAGGCAGCTCCAACCATGATGTTACTTATTAAAGTACAACATCATGGTCTGAAACCAAAAAACCTACATAAAATCCCTTTTTCTTATTCTCAAAGATCCATTTTATAATGACAATAAGGCATAAGTACCGGAACCAGTGGGGGGGGGGGGCGCACTATGGCCATGGCCCTATCACTTTCATTAAGTGGCCCTATCAGTTTTTGCAATCATGTTAATGTATTAAATAGGGGAGAATTTACCCCTTACATCCTTAGCCCTATCATTTTTCAAACCGTTCTGGTACCAATGTGCAATAAGGCATTCCAGGGTATGTGGTATACTGGTTAACATCACTTCGACTGGTTAAAGGCAATCGGCTGTGCTTCATATCTCAGTTCATAGGTGTGATTTTTTTTCTCCCAGTACAACACATGACCCATCGTGCATTACTTTTTATGTATTAAGTCACGACCAGGGGGGTTACCCATCTGTTAATCTAACCTTAGGGAAATCTAGAGATACGAGATTTAGCAGTGTCAGTGGCTCAGTAGGTAGCACACTTGCCTCTGAGGCCGGGAGATCAGAGGGCTGTGGGTTCAGTTCCTACATCTGGCACTTGGGTTAATATCCCAGTACTGACACTGTAGTGCAGCATGAGAGGGGTGCTGCACTTCTGAGGTGCCGTCTTTCAGATGAGACGTTAAACCGAGGTCCCATCTGCCTGGATTGGTGGTAGTTCAGGTGGATGTTAAAGATCCCATGGCACTTATCGAAAAGAGCAGGGGAATTTCCCCGGTGTCCTGGCCAAATTTCCCTCATTCACGATAAATACCACCAACAGCTTGATCTGGTTTCAAAGTCAGTTGGCATTCATCTGTATCCCCCTCCCCCGGGTCGTGCCTGAAAATAGGCAGGATTTGTCTAGTGCACTTACCCGGTCAACAAAAGCTAAATAAATAATAAAAATAAATAAATGTTCTTACAGTTAGATTAAGTAAGGTAAACCAAGCTCCACAGTTCCTAAATGCTATTAAACCAAACTGTTCTTCTACATTAAAAAATAATGCTTTTAGAGGCCAGCAATTTACTGGTTCTGTTGTACATAAAGGTTTCCAGCCATTAACATAACCATTTAGAATGCTTAAAAACCAGTCAGAATGCTCTGTATCCAGTTACTGTTTTGCAGTTAATTTTAAGTATTCCTTCCCCCATCATTCTTTAATACCAAGACGATCTTGCAGGATATTAAAATCAGATCCATTTCCTTTAGAATTCATTTACTCCTGCATCTTTCAATACTATAGCTGAAGTCAGTGTACTCATCTGATAAAATCCTTTATTTACTGGCAAACAGAAAAAGTCAGAGCACTCACCACCATTGAACAACACTTGAGGAGAAGCAACAATGATACAGTGCAGACTATTTCAGTGCAGGCAGGCAAAAAAAAAAGGACATAGCAGTTCACACAAATGAGTTTTGTGTTTAAATGCATTATAAAACGTGACCATGCAGGCATTCAACACACACACACACACACACACACACACACACACACACACACACTACTGTTATCTGTCTGTATCTGTGTAAGCAATAAGACAACAAGGTATGCATTTTACTGATATAACCACATGCCAGGGGGTGTAGGAAGGTGCAAGGCCACAGGCAGAATGCCTTTTGCCCTGGAAGTGTGGTTATCTCAGTAATATGCACATCACTGTAATGTCTTATTGTGCTTATAATATGGTCTTATTTTTAAATGAGGTTTAGTTACAACAATATACATTCCTTATCCTGCAATCATTTACATTTTTTTGTTTGCGAAACTAGTCCTTCCACCTACTGGGACTAGATTCATTTACTGGTTTGATTTGGGTCTTTTTGATCTATGGTGGATTTCATAGTTGTAGTTTTGTGTTGGTCTGGTACTTTTGTACTTCCTTGCAGACCCCCACCAAACAATGATCTTATTTAAAAAAAAAAAATGATATGAATTCAAGATAGTGGCAGGCATTTAATCTTCTATCACATGTTTCTTGGAGGGACAGACAGACAGAGGCGAGAGAGAGGTGTTTCAACCAGAAACTGTAAGCAGCTACAATTGGGTGTTTCTAGGAGTTTTGTTGGCAGGCACCCCGACCACATTTACGCTTAAATAAAATATAAATTAGAATTGGTTTCTTTGAGGGGAGAGTGTGTGGTGTGGTAGAACAGAGAGAGTGAGCGGGACAGATGCATTTGCGGTTAGAAGCCATCAGTGACTACGAGCACTGCAATCTGGTGTTTCTGGGCTTCCTTTGCATCTTCAACTTCAGCTGAGAGTTAGCTTAGTTGTGGAGCAGTTACTTTCAGGGGAGATGTATTTTGCTTTCGGCATTTCTATTAATTGCTCACTAATGGTAATGGTTGGAGTGAGACAGACGTGGGGTGCAGTGATTTAGCCAGCATGTTATTTTGGAAATTCCAAACTGTGGTGTGGGCAAGAGTGAGTGCTGTTACATTTTGGCAGGTAAATTACTTTTAAAATTACAAAAAGACAAAAGTGATGCTATTTTCCAACCAACGCAACAAGTAGAAATCCAGCAAACTTTTAATAGTTAACAGTAAACCTGAACCCCTCGAACAGGTATTTAAGTACCTTGGTGTCTCACCTCTACAGCTCCCTCTCCTATTCCTACCATATAGGATATAGATCATGTAGTCAGAACAGTCGACACTTGAAGTGGTCTTCTCTACAGGCACAGACATTGCTTAACCCCTGAATCCGTCCCTTGCCATTAACGGCTCTATACTCTCCATCATGGACTATGGCCTAGTTGTGTACAGCACGGCTACTGAAACTGCTCTGAGTAGGGTAAAAGCTGCCCTTAACAGGACCCGTAGGCCAGTTCTAGGGGCAGGCAGCTGTACTCACACCTATGACCTTTATGCGTAAACCAAATGGCTAAACCTCCAAGGGAGGATAAAATACCATGTCTGTCTATTTTGTAAAAAAACAAACAAACAAAAAAAACACTCCTTGGCTTAACACCTAACTCCATTCAACTGCTCCTCAAGCCGACCCCTAACCTGCACCTGACCAGGGGCAAGGCTAGGAAGGCACTACATGTCCCCTTTTGCCACACAGCACTGGCTTAACAGTCCTTCTCCTACAAGGTTCGCACAGTGGCTTAACGAACTGCCCCCAACAGTTGTTGACATTCCTAAGTTAGGCCCATACAAAACGACAGGTAACACTTTACCTGACTGGACAAAGTCAGTGTGACTGATCGGTCTAATCTTCCATCTTCGACACCCCCTCCCCCCACCACATATATGTTCCCACCTCCCCCTCCACCCTTCTTGCTGCCATGCTGTGCATCATCATCCTTCTATGAACCTCCTCAACATCTGCCAAATTCTGACTGCACACCTCCAGTTGCCCAATCACCTTAATGATGTTCCCCTTCTCTTCTCTTTGTTTACCTCAGGTAATGAACTGTGTAACCTGCTAGCAACGATATTCTGTAACTGAAGTGAAACTTTCTCAAACCCTTGCAATCTAATGTATGTCAGTAAGCGACAGTTTGCAGAAATAAGCTCGCTTGTGAATGCTCTTCAACTGCCTCATACTCATTTTGTTCTGCAACTTATATTTCTTTTGTAAATATCTTAATGTTGTGTGAACCTTTGTAAAAGAGCTCCTAGCTCAAAGGTTGTTTTCCAAGACAATAAATAAATAAAAATTAAAACAATGTAAAGGGAAATGTACATTAGAAGCTTGCTTTTCTTTTTTTTTACTGTAAGTTACAGTGATCAATTGCAAAAGGCTTAAGGGGAAGAGAAAAAAAATGGTGGCCAATAGGTTAAAAAAACAGAATGTGAACAGGCACAGTGATTTGTTGCGGGGCAAGGTACCAGAATGACAGTGCACTGTTGGGGAACACTGCATGGTCAGTTGACTGATTTTGACTAATAAGGACTAAGAATCTTGCTTGCCCATCACACACACACACACACACACACCACACACACACACACACACACACACCAGTACTTAAAGGCACAGTACAGCATTTCATAATCCACATAACACCTAGCGGAAAACAAATCATGTTTTTAATTGCACAGTTATTTGTTGTTCTCCACATTTCAGGCATCGATGTGAACTGTTTGCTGGGCATCACTGTGCCTTAAAGCAATGTATTTATAGAAGGCACATGCCTGAGTATAGTCACTTTGATAGTGTCGAATGCCAACCCTGCCAGGTGAACTACGGGGTCCTGTTTTAACTTTGCTTTCCTGCCAGCATCAAAATAAAAGCCACTTTGAATCATTATTGCCATCTCCTTGGTTGTTCTTTACTTCAGTGGTGAGTGTGCCGATGTTCTCTTTTTGCAGTTTCACCTTTTGTTGTCACTAAGCATCAGATTCCTTGTACAGCTTTTTTTGGTTTCTTCATTTATTTATTTATTTGAATTTGTGGCCATGCAAGGTATACAGAGTCAGGGCTGGCTTCCAGGCGTGACCCAGAATCATGATCCACTGCAGTGGAAAAGAAAAGGATGTCATAGGTAGAAGATTGTGACTTCAGTTTCACTATTACTGGTATGGTGTGTAATTACTAACTTAGTTCTGTTCCCTATAGGTTGAAGAAACAGATTATGAAACAGGTGTGACAGGTTATTCCCACCCAACTCATGGGAGGGAGAAATTCAGCAGATGAATGGTTTTCTTTCCTCCCTGTTAGTATAAATGTGCAGTATGCATCTATGTATATATGCATGCATAAATGATGTGTGTGTGTGTGTGTGTGTATATACAGTATATATGCACATATAAATGAGCAGTACATAAGTTTGTATGTGCATATGTATGTGCGTGCATTATGTATGTATGTTCAGTATCTACGTATGTGCAGTATGCATGCATGCATGCATGCATAAAAACGTCCTCAAGACTTCATGCAAATGTCCTCAGTAACAAAGAACGGGGCGGGGGGGGGCTAGAATAGAATATAAGATGGAAAACATATTTCAGATTTCTCCCTGAGGTATCCATAGCTTTTTTTAGTAATGGTTTAAGTAAGGTAGAAAGCTGCAAACATGAAAAAGTAATCTGCCAGTTCTATCAGAGTTCTTTTGCACATGATTTATAACCAGTATGTATACTACAAATTTTTCTGCCTCCTTATTTCCTGTCTTTGCTGAGACATTTATTTGTACAAGGTGACACTAATTCCCTTTAAAGAACTTGTCTGATTGTTCCTGTTTTTATTATTTCTACTATATAAGATACTTGGCTGCTTTAACTCTGCCGCCCCAGGACACATCTGCAAATGAGACATCGGTTTCAAAGGTTTAACATCCTCATTAAATTAAGATTATTACTCCTTTTCAGCACACATTAAATCAATCAGCGGATCTGCCTTCAGTGTGTTTCAGTATATTATGATTTTCATTTTATTTCTCAATTTTCACTTCAATGTCCACAGCCTGACTTGGTACTCCAGACTCATCTTCCTAATCACACTATCAAAATCCCAGAAGCCATCTTCGGTTCCCTGTTTATCACTGCTCTCAGCCAGTGGCACTCCTGATTATTATTTTGCAAATTAAGGAACGTTTCTTTGAAACAAGTAGAGCCCCAAATTAACAGGACAACCACTGTTCATCTGCGAGACCCTTTCCTGGAATGCAGTTGTCTATGTGGGCAAAGCTTTGAGGAAGCACTGGGGGCCCCTACCCCAGCTAGCAAATGAAACCAATTTTTATCTGGGGCTAATCAGGGCTTCACACTAATTAAAAACGACAGGCCCTGTGATGTTTCATGCTTTCTAATTAGACAAAGTGGGCAACTCCTGAAACAAAAATAACAAACAAGATTGATCAGCAGGGGGTAGACATGTCACTTTGAAGAAATGCTCAGCAATACTGTTTTGGTACACTTAGTCAATGCAGACTGCTCTGGCATGCTGAAACTGCAAACGCAAAGACCCAAAGAGAAAATTAAACCACCCTGTTTTATGCTGGCCTCACCTTGCAAAATATTTTCTTCCGGTTTATGCACCCCTGATATGCCCTGTCACACCCACCCATGCAACTCCCTCCTTGTCCCTCTGTGGCCACATTCCCTGCTGCAGGGTGCCCTTTCTTTCCGTTGTGTCAACCATCCGTGCTCACTATGTAAATCCCTAATAGCTTGCCCCCAATGGAAGGTCTGTTCCTGACTGGCCCACTGTCCTGGCAACGAGAAATGGGGGGCAGGGCTGCTGATGGACATTGGCAAAGGCCCTGTGTGCAGCATTGGCATCGGAAGAGGACTCAACACATCACCACCATATGTTGGGGAGTAGCTCAGAAGGTAGATCCACCAGGCATGACTGCCTACATATCTGGGTCTGTGGTGACAGTCATGCACCTGAAGCAATGGACATTCCCCAAAGATGTGTGCCCATGGATGTAGTGCCAATTCTGGGATCCCAGGATCAAGATGCAAACCTAAATCTCTTGCAGGGTAAGCAGACATGGCCATAATTTGGCCTACGGTCCAGTCCACAAAACATTTTTAATTCTAAACTGGGTATAGGAAATTCTGCAATCAGATTTACTGGGACCTTACCACTTTGTAAAGTGCACTCTTATGAAATGTAGTTAGAAATTATGTGTATGCTTAAAGTAAATTTAAAAACTCATCAGTGTCGTCCTGTATGCTCAATGCGGATGACATTGATGTTTTTAAATTTACTGTAAACATGCACATAATTTCTAACTGCATTTCATAAAAGTGGTTAATCATTAAGGTGACGTGTGTGCGTATCTTACTGAAAAGCAACCCATATCAGTTCTGTCCAACTGCTTTCTGAGTACGTATCAACCAGTTTTGCAGAGAGTATGTGTTGCCTGTGTTTTTCCAACCTTTTTGTCCATGGCGTCCTGATTCTGGTAATTTGCCCCTGCTTTTTTTAAAAGCTTTGTGCCAATTTTTGGCAGTGATTTTAGATGAATTCTATCAATTCATTATTAGTTCTTAAGATCCGCTTACTCCACAAATGGTGGTTTTCCAGACTACCAAACAAATAATTCCTCTCCCTGTTCACCATGCAATTTAAGACATAAGATGCATGTTTACAAGTACTGCACTTCTACAGATACAAATTAAATTATGTGAGCTAATACTAAAATTCAGAAAAAGTGCAAAACATAATTAAAAATATTTTAAGCTGTCATGAAATTTTCAATGTCAATATTAAAAAACATATTAATATATTTTGTCATGGAAAAATAATATCGATCACATTTATATTAACTACCACCTCTGGCATGATGTAAATATGTTTATCAGTATAGCTAGAGAAGACTGCATGCTTCAGTATCAAGAACATAATTACTATTGTTACATAATAATGACAATTTCTTAACAGCTGGACTGCAAGCTTTCCTTAAAAACAAATTAAGTTTCTAGCCCCAATAGTTATGGAGTTAGAACGTGCAAAGATAGCGACCACATATCAATAGTACAAATAAATAAATAAATAAAATGTTTCATATAGCTATTACAAAAAAATGGTTCACACAATTTTTAAAGTTCTGTCACTGTTATCAATATATTACATCACTACATAATATGCATCACGGGAAAACTGTATTGTTGGGGTCTATACATGTTGATCTGACTTCAAGCTTTCATTAAAAAAAAAAATTGTTATAATTAACAGTTCAAATATTATAACTTTCAAAAATATAGTTTCAAGCTTTATAAAAATAATCATACAAGGTTATTTTCATAAATGGTCGGAAGATACTAGTGGTAATTTTGTCTAAGAACAATAAATACATTATTTTCTAGTTTATATACGAGTTTATTGGCTGGGTGGGTGCACTGTATTGAAACACCCTATTTTTAGTGTTGACCCAGGTACTTGACAAAGTACAAGAAAAACTAGTTCAAAAGAACTGCTACAAAAGTAGAAATAATGGCAAAATGATACAGGAAGGGAAGGATAAAAAACAATGCAGGTTATGTTCTATACTAGTATATACAGCACAATTACAAACATGAGCAAGCAGTAAATACTTTTTCTAATGAACGTAAATGCCATAAGCAGGGGGTCAGGGGGGTTCAAGATACCTGGGAGAGGAATTCTCTCGCTTCAGCGTATTGAGGTGGAAGAGTGATGGTGCCAGGCACACGGCAAGGTTTGTCGGGGTCATCTGGTTTTCATCGACAGCTGCTGCAACGTCACTGAGGAAATACAGTAGAGTTTGCAGAACTTCCCGGTTCTCGTCGGGTAGAAGCATGATGGCCGCCTTGATGGCCTGGAGGCGCTGCTCCTTTGGCACATCTATAAACAGCTAGAACAAGAGTTACTGAATCAAAGGCGTACAAAATCACTCAGAAAATAACTTTGGCAAGAAACTAAAAACAGAAAAGGCAGAAACGAAGTAATGAGAAATTGTGTTTTATCAATCACTGCATCAAACTGGTGAACATTATTTTTAAGGGGAGAAAAAACGTGTCCACTGAAACACAGAATCTGATGGCAGATAAGGGCAGCATGGCCCACAGTATGCCCAAATTATTATTTTGTTATAACCCAGATGGCATGAAATATTTCTTTATGGGCAACTGTGGGGGGGGGGCATAATATAGTTAAAAGATTTACACAGACTATCGATCATGCCAGTAATAAATAACCTTTAAAAATAATTTATTGCAATAGGTATACACTGTAGACAAGGTCAACAGCATAGCGGTGACAGTAGATCTATACCATCTAGAATGCACATGCTGCATATGTTACCTTATTATGAATGTATCCACCACCAGTACATTTGTGATGCTTGATAGAAATATAAAATTTGCCAGCAGATAAGGACCACTTGGCTCACCTAGGCTGTCCATTTTCCCTGCCTGTAGTTTCACCATAGATCCCACTTGATCTCCAGCCCATTCACCCAACCCCTCCAGTCCATTCACCCACCCCCCCCAGATTCCCTTATGCCTATCTCATTCATTCTTGAACCCCACCACTTCTGCTGGAAGACTGTTCCAGGAATCCACCACTCTTTCTATGAGGAAGTACTTTCTCACATCTCTCAAATTTGCCTCTCTCTAGCTTCTTATGCCCCCTTGTCCTTGAGCATCTTTTTTTCTGAAAAAATACTTTCCTCCTGCATCTTATTAACCTTGTGAGGTATTCAAAGGTTTCTGTATCATATCCCCCCCTCTCTCCTCTCTTCCAAGGTGTACATACTTAGGTCCTTAAGTCTCTCCTAGTGGGGCTTCGGATGCAGACCCTGCACCATTTTAGTTGCCTCCCTCTGAACCGCCTCTACTCTGTCCATGTCCTTCAAAAGATGTGGTCTCTGGAACTGGACACAGTACTCTAGGTGGGGTCTTACAAGTGACCTATACAGAGACAATACCACCTTCCTCTTTCTGCTGGTGATACCCCTCCCTATGCACCCCAGTATTCCACTAGCCCTCCCAACTGCCTTGTCGCACTGCCTAGCCACCTTTAGATTATCTGATATGATCACCACCTTTGAACCCACTCGTAAGCTACCCAGGCTTGCTTATGATCCTACTTTGTGGAACGGTGTTGAAAGCCTTACTGAAATTTAGGTAGGCCATGTCCACTACTCCACCCTGATTTAATTCCTTGGTTAGCCAGACAAAGGGATCTATCAGATTCATTTGGCATGACTTCCCACCCCATGACTCCATGCAGCCTCGTATCTTCTAACCCACTGGATTCAAGATATTCCACAATCCTTTCCTTCAGGAGTAACTCCCTCCATTAACTTTCTGACCACCGAAGTCAGGCTGACTGGCTTATAATTGCCAACCTTTTCCCTGCTGCCACTTTTGTGAAGGGGTACTACATCTGCCCTCCTGCAGTCCTCTGGAACCACTCCTGTTTCCAATAAGCTGTCCTCCTTTTCCAGTGAGCTGTCCTCCCTGAGCTCCCTCAATATGCCTGGATGCACTACATCTAGCCCAATTGCTCTGTCCACTTTCACATTAGCGAGTCCCTTCAGAACACTTTCCTCTGGAAATGGACTACTGTCCACCTCCCTCCATGCAATGCTCCAGCTACTTCTTTGTGGCTCCTCTCCTTCTCCTGTGAACACTGAACAAAATTATTTCTTCAGGATGGCTGCCTTCTCCTGGTCCCCTTCTGCATAGCCCCCCTGTCCCTTTTTAATCTTATGATCCCACCCCTGGTCTTCCTCCTTTCACTTACATACCTGAAAAATGTCTTGTCCATCTTCGTCACCACCGGGGCTATTCTCTCTTCAGTTAGTACCTTCGTGCTCCTTATTGCTCTCCATGCTTCCCTTGGTTTCCCCTGATGCACCTCCCTATCCTCCTTCTCATCTCCTTATACCTTCTAAATGCTACCCTTTTATCTTTTACATTTTCCACTACCTCTTTTGCAAACCATAGCTATCTCTTTCTCCTCTTACTTCTGCTTACTTGCTTTATGTAAAGGTGATCTGTATGAATACTTAGGGAGGCAGTATAGTGCAGTGGTTTAAGGCTCTGAGCTGCAAATCTGGAGAACTGAGTTTGAATCCCACAGCCTCCACTTGCGTACTGTGTGACCCTGAGCAAGTCACAACTTCCCTGTGCTCCCAGGTTGCACCTGTAAACAAGCTTTCAGATTAGTGTGTCTCACCTAGTTAAACAATTGGGGGAAAAAAAAATACTCCTAAACATGGTTGTACAGCCAACTGGTTTTAAAACCACTCCAGTAATTTCTGAGGGCAGTAATCCCTATAAGATATGTGCTTTTTGACGATCATGAAAAGTGTCAAAATAGTTAACTTATAATCCAGATAAACCCAGTTAGAAACAGATAATGTACTTCTGAAAATTTTCAACATGAGCATCGGATGTTTAATTAAATCTTTGAAAGCTTGAAAAAACAACATAAATGGGTTTTATCTAGTTCAGAATCATACAAATGTTAGCACTTCACTGATGCTGTAGCCGTATGAGGAGAGAATTTTTGGCAGCTATAAAAATAATTTAAAAATGTGCACACACAACTAACGTGCACAGACAGCCAACGTGCACAGACAGATCATTTCGATATTGGGCCCACGTTTATTGCAGCATTACACAGAATGGGGCAAAAAGGCCTCATAAATGAAGGAGTGTTTGCACTCTGAAGGGAAACAGCATTTATATTATTTATTGTCAGACTTCATGAACCAGTTTACAACTGCCTGCTCTGAAGCAGAAAGGTAAACACATTTTAACTCTGCTGGTTAGTGTATCATTATAACTCTGCTGATTAAGTCTAAAGTTAGATCCCCTAGGTCATGGAATGGTGTTCAGCATTGTAAACATTTACGCCTGCACACCAGATCCATTCCAGTGATAAATCGCCTGCTGTTTCCTTTCAATTTAGCCTTCAAAGTGGAGGTCTAATCCTGCAGTGGGCATGGAAGGAGAGTCCCTAAAGACACTGAGCTGTTCTGCTTTGCATCAGTTATCATAACACATGGCTGGCTTCTCATGAAAGGAGCCAAAAAAAAAACAAGTCTCCAAGTTTCTTAGCATAGGTGTATATATACTGTCACCATGGAAACGACTTGCAATTGTCATACAGAACTTGATGGGTTTGTCCCTTGGGACCAGAATGCTTGGTTAAATCCAAGATGGTTACGCATATACTGTACAAGTGAGGGGAATTCTAGGTTACTACTCGAGTGTTATTAGGTTCATGAAATAAAGTTTTTTTCCCTTACAGTAAAATTCCTGCCTATAATTTCCAAGGACATCACCAGATTCTGTTTGTGTTTGTGCCTAGAAATTCTAGGCAGGTACTGCTCTTAAAAAAAATATTGTAATTTGCAAAAAGCACCCAAATACACAAGCAAATCTTCTGACTAAATGCCCTGGGAACGTTCTTCAGTGAAGCCATTTACTGCAATGTCATAATACCATACAACTCCAAACTGCCACCGTGCTCATGGACATTAGCAGGCTGTATGCATGCCATTCTCAGATTACTCTTCAAGAGCCTGGAACCAGTACAGAAATTAGATCTGGGATGAAACCCATCATCACAGGAGTAACCTGGGGCCACGTACACAGCGCATACTCCCTCACTTCAACAGTGTGTTGGCTCGTGGGAATTTTGTAAGCCATCTAAATAACTGGCTGCACTGAAGATGGTAAACATTTCTTGAGAAAACAAGTTGCCCAGGCCGATCACACCAGGGAACTTGAACTGCTTTTTCTTTCTGGTGGTATTGGAGAATGTGCTGGACTTCTCACCGTCAGCAGCCACTTACACTGATAGATCTGCAGGAACGTCTCGGACAACTTGTTGGTCATAAGTGGCTCCGGCAGATCCCTGAAGTACTGCTTCAGCATGTCTGCGACGTCATAAGCAGACTGACCCTCGTAGGTGATGTTGTCTGCACAGCTTTCATTCATCTGCCGCAGGGCCAGAATCCTGGACTTCACTCCAGACTTCCTGAAGAGACCAACCTGCGAGAAGGGATCACATTTATTTCAAACATGAAGCACAAAGAGTCTGAAAAACAAGGCGGGGGTAGGGATAAATGTGCAGCATCTGGCAGAGTGAAGAATCGGGGGCATAAAACTGCACAGGTTTCAGTTTCAAATTCATCTTAATGCACTTTTACACTGCACCCTACTTACATCATAACTGGTTGCTGCACTTGCTCCAGCTCATTCTGCACCGCAGCAGTTTCTTTTTACACTTCAGCCCTCACATCAGTGTCTGGGTTGTTCCAGCATTTTAGCTGGATTTCCGGGCTTCGGAGATGCCGAAACACCCTTGTCCAGTACGAGTTCAGCTAAACAAATCCTCTGATGTTATAAAGAAAGCTGAACTCTGGGAAACTATGTACTTTTATGACTCAAGGGCTAAAAAGTACCATAAAAGGACTCCAAAAGTGGAACCCTGATACTGGACCTGTGCTAATACATATTCATATCCTGGGATATGAATATGCAACAGCACAGGCCCAGTATCTGTTAGTTCAATGTCCATGACTGTTCAACTTTAAGGAAATATTGCCTTCTGGTTAGAACATAAGAGCCATTAACCCTGAGGCATAGGTTTGAATCTCACCAGCACCACTTACCATCCTGTAGCCTTGAATGTCTGTGCTTAACCTTTGTGAGCTTTCCTTAAAGGAAAACTACACCCCTCAAATCATTTACATTTTATTTGTTTCCATGTCAGACAACTCCTTTCCTGTAGCTGCTAGGACTATTATGTGTTAGCTTTAGTTTGTTTTCATTGCTCATGGTATCCCCTTGTGACTACCCTGGGGGGTCTCCATTTCATGGTTGTTGAAATCTCATTGTCCATAAGAACTGCATTAGCATAGGAGAACACGATATCACATCAACCATTTATATCATGTATCTCTATGCTGAAAGAACAAATACCATGTAAAAACTCTCTGGAAATGCATAAACTGAATGGAGTTTAAAGGGAAAAAAAACCTGCATTGCAACTCAGATAGCTTGCAAAGCTCACTGAAGGTAATTGTGGTATTTCATACCTTCTTGCCTCTTGTTTCTTTGAAGACTAATTAAGCAGACAGGCATACTGGGGAGTTTAAAGGTTGATTACGTATCATGTTCTGATATGCTAATGCAGCTGTCAGGGACAATGAGATTTCAACAACCACCAAATGGAGCCTCCCAGGACAGTTACAGGGCCTAGTATGAAGTGTGAAAAACAGACTACAACAGTTGCATACATCTCTAATAGCTACATGAAGAGAGTTGTCTGTTGACATGGAAACAAATAAAATTTAGAAGATATGAGGGTGTAGTTTTCCTTTAACTTAGCTCTTCTAGCTTCTTGCGTGCTGGCCAAATGATGGAGAGAACTGCTCATGGCTTGTAAAACACTTTGGGATACAGTGTGTATGGAAAGAGACTATACAAATCAAGAATCCATTCCTTTGATTCTGTCCTTTCAGAAGAGCCAGTGGCTGAAGACTTTTATTCATGCAGCAGTGTCAGTATTTTCTGGGACGAAACACTACAATATTGTTGAATGACAGAAAGCAAGGGCACTAATGTAGAACCGGAGAATTCAGTACAGGCACCTGCTACAGAATCTAGCAGAACTACATTAGTCTCCTCCCCATCCCCTGGGAAAATGGTCTCTTCAGACCCCAGGCTGGATTTTTCAAAAGATTTGCAGCCCCACAAACCTCACTGCACGTGTCACTGTGGGTGCTTTAAAAGCTTCTTTATGCTGCAAGAGGTTTTAAAATATTAAATCTTGTGCCATGGCTGCCTTCTGAGACGCGACCATCTCATTTCAGAAATAGCCTGTGGAGGCAGCAGATATAGGTAGTGATGCAGTACTGTCATATTACAAAGGCAACCCGTAATTACCATAATTACAATATACAGGAGAATGAAAGGTAATATAATAATACAATTGATCCATTATTTACTCTCGGTTGTTAGGCGTTCCCTCTTGCAACCACAAAATATAGCAATTGGCTACCAGTATTTTTTTTTTTTTTGTTAAATATGGATGATTTCATTTTTCCCAAAAGGGAATGAGCTTCCGCGATACCATCGATCTGACATCAGAAACTGATACTACCAGTGCTCAGATAGCAGATCAATGGTATTATGGAATGAGATGTTCAGAGAGTTCCATATGTTACAAATAACCGCTAGGAAAGTATCTGTGGCAAAGCTGTAATTCCATCTTGGGACTCTGGCGACATCCCAAACTACTCAAGCTTTGCTTTCATGGTTTATGATTTCAGCTGAATCCCCGATAGAATTCCAGCCTGGTTACCAATGATTTCTCAACGATTATTCTAGTTTCAATTTTCTTTTCCCTTCAGCAGGAGGCTCAGAGTCTCCCATCACAACTGAAGATCAAGAATTGTTTTATCATAAATGTATAATCCTGAACTGCGTATGTGCATTTTATCATTAAAACATTGCCAGGGGTTTCCACACAATCATGTCTTAAGGGAAACAGAAGGTAATATTAACTCTACCGAATTAACTTCAGTTTTTTTTTTTTTTTTTAAACCTTTTTAGGACTTTTAGGTTTCTAAAGCTTTTGTAACCTTACTGCTCTTTTCTGGAATAAAAACTGTTTTCTGGAGGAAATGTTGCTAATTCTGACATCATTATTGTCATGTTTTATGCTTCTCAGTTCCAACTGCTCAGTGACCTGCACAATGGCGGATAAGGGAGAGGCAGAGGAGACAGGCTGCTGCAATTTCAGGGACATCCTTTTTAAACAGGAACTGGGAAGTGGCGCACACTCCATGCTGCTACACAAAATTCAAAGAGAAGCAGGAAGAGAGTGCGTCTTGGGAGTAGCCGTGGGAGTGCAGAATCAGGCAGCCAGCCTAACATACACAGGAAAAGAATGAACTGCACTCAGGTTAAAAAAAAAAAAAATGAGAATTAGGAACCTTGATAAAGTATCAAAGGTGGTTATTTACATGAACCAGGGGATTCACCAGCCCCTAGTACAGTACCTTGACCTGTGTAGGTCTTCCACATGGGGCATGCCAAAACAAAATTCAAACAGTGCAAAAATACACCAGACCGTGTCAGCTGTGTTCCGAGACATGCCATGGATTTTAAATGGTGTCTGCTGGGACAGGTCTAGGAGCTGCAACACCTTATATATTACAGACAAAGGTCCACAAAACAACTGAGTTAAGATTCAGACTCTGTACAACAAATCACAGCTTTACAGCTGGCAGATTGCAATCACAGCTTTACAGCTGTTAGATTGCAATCCAGATCGCAATGTTAAGTGAAGCTCTCATTCACCACTGCAGCTTACCTCTTATTATTGTAAGTTACATCACTTGATGAGGAGGGCTGAGCCAAGGGTATAGAAGGCACTACAAGAGGATGCCTGAATTTATTTTCTTATTATGTGCCCAAGACAGCCCAGCAGAGATGCAGCATTTTATTTCCAGTGGGTCCTGCTTCTACTTTTCTCTGAAACTGGGCAGACTGGAGCAGTGGGAGGTTAAGTGACCTTCTCAGGGTAACACAGTGAGTAGGAATCTGCTGCTGGATAAACTTACTCACCATATTTGAAATCTATTATCGAGTATCCAGTGTTTATTTCACATTCCGGTTACCAAAATCGAAATAAATAAAATTCCGTGGGTTACAGTACTACATAAGGTGCCAAAGTTTCAGGGTCGTAACCCCTTTTTAAATGAAAAAGGAAAAGAAAGAACAGCACTCGGGTAAAAAAATTAGAATTATGAACAATGATAAAGTATCAGTTATTGTCCCTATGGAGAACTTAACTCCTAATTACCTGTAGCATGTCTACCCGAGCTTACCATTGTTTAACCTTGGTACAAAACGGCCTCAAAGTTAAAACCAAGTTAACCCATATGCATGTCAATTATTCTTTTTGTTCATTTTGTTATTCTTTCATTGCTGTTTGGAAGGTTTTTCCTGGCTGTCTGTTTTAACTTTTAAAATGTTTTTCCACTCAGGGGATACCCTGCACAGCATCTCTCAGGTACTGCTGTAAGAACTGAAATATGCATACACGAATTAAGGTCCCCTTGAAGAAGGGGTTACGATCCAAAACGTTGGCACCCCATGTGATACTGTAAGCCATGGGATGTAAAACAAACACTGTATACTAGATAGTACAGCAAATATCCAGCTCTAGCAGGTTCGAACCTGTGATCTCCCAGTTCCCAAGCTGGTTGCTCTAACCACTAGACCACACAGCCTCTCCGAAGAGTCTTTTCAAGGGGATATGGGGAGGGAAGCTGCTCCATATGTGTAAGACACAGACAACAAACAGATCTGCCATTGTTCTTTCTGACCCTGCATACTACCACTGATTGTGTTACCATATCACTGACTAGTGTATGGCCTTGTAACTCAGAGTTTGCATCTTCCAATAAAATTAACTGAAGCAGACTGCAAATCCCGCTGGGAAGCAACAGTTCATTTTTATTGAGCGCATCACAAGTAGGCACTGTCTGGAGTTCCAAGACATTAAGGAGGAGGAAGAAGCCTTTTTCTTTTGGCTGGGAAAGGCTCACTAAACTGAAACTCCCTGCTAGGCGAGTTCTGGGAGCTCAGGGAGGTTACATAACTTGCTCAGGGTCATGTAATATGCAAGTGATGGTTGCGGGATTCAAACCCAGGCCTGAGGGGTTCTCCAGGTTCACAGCTCAGTGCTGTAACCTCTAGGCTATAGTGATTTCATTAGTGGGTATACAAGGATTTTGGGTACTGGGCAGTCAACATATGAGGAACAGAGCAAGGGCTATGTCATGCAGGATTCTGAAAGCATTAGCCACACTCCTCCAAATAAACAAATGCTTGTGTCTCTTGGCACTTAATAATGATGTGTGTCAGTATCCTTAATACAAGCATCTGTGGGCTCAACCATGAGGGCTCAGTTGTGTTTAGCTTGGGGTTCTGAACATGGTATTTATAACTGGTCAAACATCTGAGGTGAAAAAAAAACAATGGCAGTGGTGGGGTATAATGGAATGGCAATGTTTTGTAGTGTGTAATTACTCCACATTTCTGAATCATAAGCGCCTGTAAAGGCAATCAGTACCTGCTCCTACCTACACCTCGCTGTGCACTGCAGACCCTACACTTTGCTGTACACTACACTTTGAAAGGAATTGTGGGGTTGCACTGACCTGGTCCAAGCACTGACTGCGGAGGTAGCGCATAGCCTGCTGTATGCTCTGAGGGAGAGGCTGCCCTGTGCGCTGCACATTCACCAGAAAGGGAACCCCAAATACATTCCTGTCCTTGTAATCTGGGACCTTTATCCTCTTCATGAACTTTGACATAGCCCTGTAAAGCAGGGTAAAAAACAGAACAAGTTATCTCAGTGCGAGTAAACTGGGCACTTGCGGTTTCATTTCATGTCCATGGCCATTATGTCTTTACACTGCAAGCAGTGTGCCAAATAATGTGAGCAACGGACCATTGCCATTCCCCCCATTTGTTTCATTAAACAGAAATTCTCTTTAGGAAATGTTAATGAATATAGATTCTCATCCCAGCCCTTGAAAATTCTGTACCACCACTGCAGTAGTGATTCATAACCATGCTGGCACTTCAAAAAGAGCATTTTTCTTGCTTTAAGCACTTGCACACATCCAAATATTATTTGCTCACCATATTTTAAATGAGTAGATTACCCCTGCCTATCAACATTATCTGGATAGTAACAAAAACATTATCTCAATCAATGGCTGCAAGCTTCTTTGCAAGAATGAACCAGGGAGATTTCTGGGTTCTTAACTCACATATTTTCCCAATACACCCCACCATCACCAAATCACATATATCTCTCGCTCTCCCTCTCCTGCCCTTCCCCTCTCCCCCTCTCGTATGATTAATTGACATAACAGAATTTAAGCTGCCCTTTTTGCATCTGTGTCCAAATGTACTCCTCTCAAGAGCTCTGGGTATGAAAGATGAAAGGTTAGATAAAAACAGATGAGAGTTACAAACTCAAAACATGCAACACTGCTTTTATCTGGCATTGAGAACAAACATTCTTTCATCAAACTTTTCTTTCTTTTTTAGACTTCTTTTCTTAATGCTAGTTATGCACAGACCATTTTTCACATGCTGGGAACACAAGTTGCATGATCTTTGGAAGTGGAGCTGGACAGCAGACGGACTTCATTACTGGACTGCTGCACTGAGACTGGGGCATGAAAGGGGAGGGTGGGGGCAGGGGTCATTTGGACACAGGGATTTCATATGTTTTCTTATAATCAACTGCCTAATATATCTTCATCTGGGCCCTTGTTTTAATCCAAAACTCCAGCAGAAAAGGTGGACACTGTGTTGTCTAACCATGAAGTACACTTTGGTAATCACGTACCAAGAAAACGGAATTGGAAACGTGTGTGTCTGTGTGTGATGTAATTGTTTAGGAGGACAGCATACACTGCATTTGTTTCTATACACACACACACACACACACACACACACACACACACACACACACACACACACACACACACTATGTGGGAGGCAGAAGTCTGAAAATTCTTCGCAATCCCATAGGGTTAAGAGCTGGTGCAATATGAACATGTAATTTTAGGGCTGTCAAAGGCACCACACAGAGCAGAGAAAGTAAACAATACAGAGCAGCAGGTCAAACGGCAGCAGTCTCAAAATAAATCCTTGTGTCCATGACCTCAAGTAATGCAGCTTGTTCAGGCTCCAAAGAATGACAGCCATGGGAACAATAGGGGCATTTGTGTCCACCTCTGCTTCACAAGAGCCTCTAGGCCAGCTGAATGCCTGGTGCCACTTGCAGCAGCAGCAGGAAACTGATGTAATGTGCTGCCCACTGCCAGCTGGAAAGTTGCCCTCAGCCTCTGATCTTCTGAAAAGGAAAAAACTCAGGAAGATCTCAGCTAGGGCTTCAATCCCAGGAAAACGTAGAGAACCTTAAAACAAATTGTCCAAATATTTCCCTGCTATAACCAGTCTCTAGCACCAGAAAATGTTATCATCCCCCCCCCCAAAACAAAAGAGTACCAGCAAGAATCCACACTCGGTACAACTAACTGAGCACGTGTATTTCAGCAGTGTCCATATCACCAGCCTGTTTATTTTCCTGAAAACACAACTGTTACTTAATGAAGATACAAGCAACCATAATTAGTCACAGGGACTCAAATCATTGGGTTATTTAACTAAAGGCCTTCTAGACAGAGGAGCTTGAGGAAGGAAGGATGCCGCTTACGCTCCTGACTCTGGAGAGCAGCCACACATGGGCATGTTCATGCGTACCATGGAGTCCTCACTGGCTGTGTCCTTGGGGCTGGGAGAAAAACTAAATGGGACCCCCCCCAAGAGAGTGAGAGCATGGTGCCTGCACACTCAAGCCCCACCAATAAGAATGGCCTATGTCCTCCACCGGGGGGGGGGGATATTTCCGTAATGCTCTCTGATGGAATCCACCATAGGGTGGAAATACCTTAAGGACTCCATGAGGAATAGCAAGTGCCATAGATGAAGTAGTGATAGGGCTGGGTGACTGTCAGGAAGAGGTGGGCTACACTTATGACCATGGCTTAAAAAAAAAGAAAACAAATAAAATGGATGATTGTTCTAACTTCTACGTGCTGGAGCCTTTTCAGGAACGAATACTACGCTACTCTCTTACTAAAGCTCACCTTTATTTTATGCACTCAAAGGCATTACTGTATTTAGCAAGTGTGGCTAATATGTGGTTTCTCAAAAGCAGCGGTGGAATTTGCAAAGAACACATGACGATCTCCGTGGAGCATCTGAAGCATGCAAGGATAACCCATCAATACTTATGTCTGTCACTCAGAACAAACAGTTTCTGTATATAACATGGCTCACATAATAACAGGCTTTGAACACTGGGCACTTTGAAGCTGAAATTACTGCTCACTAGGGGAGGGGGCGGGGGAAATCATCACATTACATCATCAGACTCCTCAGGCCACAGCTGGGTGTGAAATATCTACTAATAGACAGCTGTCTATTACAGTTACTTTGCCGAGAGCAGTTAGAGTTTTTTTGGATTTGTTTTGCATATTTGGCAGGAAAGGACACCGAGCTGTGAGCCACCCATTTGCAGGTGTGTTGGGGGAGGGGGAATGAGATGACAATGGAGTAAGCAGTAAAATACAAGTACAGAGGTACACATCAAAAAACCACAATTCAAAGAAAACAAATCCAAACTGAGTAGTGCTATACTGCATAGTACAAAGTACAAAAACACCATCCAGGAAACAAAGCATTATAATACACGGTTACCACATTTTGCTGGAGGTTTCAAAAAGTGGTTCTTAACACCCAACTGTTAAGACTGACTTTTTAAACCCAAATCTGTACTCAGGTCAACAAAGTTAAGAACGTTTTCCCCATAAATCTGTCAATCAAAAATCTAATTTCAGCATGTACACACAAAGTTGCTGTTGTAATCCACAACTGAAATTTGGTTTTATTTTTATCCGCAGTAGTTTTTTTGGTGCAATTTTCTGAAGTCTTGGAAACAATATCTTTGTTTACTCTCTGATTCAGTTTGAAAAATTAGGTAATCTTTGTATTAGACACAGGCACAGGCGCGCGCACACACACACACACACACACACACACACACACACACCCAACCACCCACCCCCCTCCCATGTTTTAAGAACAATACTGATTCTTAACACCTCATGAAACAGACCTCTATCTTTGCTCTCTAGCTCACATGATGTCAGAGAACCTACTCGGTGTTAAGAATGAGCCCATTCTTAACACTTAAGGGTTAATTATTCTACATGTTCCGATATCATACCAGTCTGGTGGCGACCAGGACAATTACAGGAAAGGGGCAAATAATCAGGGACAGAGGACAGCAATGCACACTGATGAACAGGAGTCAGCTGGCTGGGATCAAATCAGCTAAGCACACAGTCAACTGCAATGGACAGAACAGGGAGGAAAGGTCTTTTTTTCTAATTACTGGGTTAAGTTACATGCAATTATTCTATCCAGTGTGTGTGTGTGTTTGTGTCTCTCTCTTTCATGAGGCACATGGCAAAGCCAAGGGCAAAAGTAACTCAGCCCCTCCAGTGACTCAATGCTAATAGCAGTACACGCTCATTGAGAGCTTAGTCAGCAGTCAGCCGTGGTGGAGACAGGAGGGCTGTGCTGGTTGCCGGCAGGGGGTCAGATGGGAGGGCAGGGTGGTGGATCACTCTTACAGGGTGAGGGTTCACTAGACCACCAGGGAAAGGAAGAATGGTTGTATACAAGTGATTGGGCTAGGGGGCCTACTGGACACCAGTGATAATATTTTATACATATTGGGCAGGCAATTGGGTAGGGGTAGGGACCACTAGCTACAAGGGAACCTACTTAGGTAGGAACAGGCCGGCAACTGGATGACACGGGGGAGGGGCTATTACCACTAGGGAATACATAAGTTTGTTTCTATATGTAATTCTTGAGCCAGGGATTGGCAATGGGTGGGGGGCACTAGACCATCAGGGAACAGGTATGTTTATGGCACTAGGTTATGGGGACAGCATTTAGCTAGGGGAAGGGACCACTAGACAACCAGGGGCACTATTTGGACATACTCAGGATGGAAAATCAGCGAATGGTGTGTGTGTGTGTGTGGGGGGGGCACTAGACCGACAGAACTATATTTCTTTGCAGTGGGCTGGTGATTGGTAGGAGGAGGGGGGAGACATGCCATCAGACACCAGGGAATATTGTTCTCGATGTGGGGAGAGGGATTAGGTGGGGGCAGGGAGCACCAGACTACCAGGGACAGTTTTTTTTTTAAATATGGGAACGGCAGCCAGGCATGGGGGAGGGACTACCAGGGACATTTTTGTTTTATATGGGGAGGGCGATCCAAGCACAGGGGAGGGACCATTGGACTACCAGGGAGAATTTTAATAACTGTACAACAGGATGACAACTGAAGAACAGGGGATGTGGAGGGACCACTACGCTACCAGGAATTTATTTTATGGGACGGAGATGGTGACAGGGGAGGGACCACTAGACCACCAGGTACTCTAGCTGTGTTGGGCAGGGGCTGGGGGGGTGCGGTAAGCCACCTAGAAGTCCATGTAAATGGGCCCATAATGGCCAAGCCAATGGCCACCTAGTGCCCTGCATACCCAATGGACACATTTACGTGGGAGCTTTAGTGAATAGGAAATGGCGCACATGTGCTATTCCTTGCAGGGCCATTCACCTGGCTCATTGTCAGGGCACCACTAGTGGGGTCAGTGGTGGCTTTCCTGAGTTGGTGCTGCCCTGTCCTGGCACTATTCACAGTCTGATAGCACGGTGCACTATCCAACTGTCAATAGCAACTATTGGAACCTGCTCAATTGCAAGGCACAGTGCAAACTTTTGTGCTGCACTTTATTAATGTTTGTGATCTGGCCCCAGAGCTTTTAAAATGCAAAAGACAAACTGCAGACAACTGAATTTACCATTGCTGCAACCCAGCTCTGACGACAGTCACAAGGGGATCCTGAGATGGAATTGGAGCAGCTCCGACTTGCAAAAGTCAATCCAAAAGGATGGCAGGAACAGATGGTTAGGAGTGATTTTAATTGCAGTGAGTGAACACAATGTTGTTTTTTTGCTATGAACACAAATTGTGAAATCAAGGCCATCCCTATACTGGAGTCATGACTGTTCTGGTTAATCTGCTCAGGGTCACACAGTAAGCAAGTAGCTATGGTGGGACTTTAATCTGAGTCCCAAGCCTGTGCTCATTAAAAAATGTATTTATTTAGTTTCTGTTGACCAGAAAAGGATGCCTATTTTCAGCCTTGTCTTTGGGGGGGGGGAATACAGATGGAAACCAACTGAAATTGAACCAGATTAAGCTGTGGTATTTTTTAGCAAATGGTGTAATTTAGCCAGGACTCCGGGGAAATTCCCCTACTCTTGCAGTAGGGGGCCCCCCTGGGACAGCTGGAGTGACCTCGGAATGTCTTGGACTTCTGAGAGTGAGGACGTGGTGCTGGAACAGTCGATAGTCCCAGAATTTGAATGTAACACTGCAACTACTCGTATGGATGCATTTCTGCCCACAGATGGTTTAGTTATGATATCTGGGGAAGAACAACCCTTACAAGAGGCAAGTACTGAGTTTGTACCTGATGTCAAAGTCTTGATGATGTTAAGAAAAGGAAGCAATTGGCCTGCAGTCTGACAGTACTCACGGGTACGACGAAGAAAAGCTACTCAGGAATCAGGAGTGAGATGAGTCTCTTTGCAGATGACTCGAAACTGGGGGCGGTGGTGGATGGGGAGGAGGGGAGGGTGGCCCTACAGGGGGACCTGGAGGCTCTGGAAAGATGGTCTAGAAAGTGGAAGCTGAGGTTCAATGCAGGGAAATGCAAGGTACTCCACCTGGGGCCAGAAACCCATCGCCAAGTGTACACCCTGGGAATGCACAAGTCTGATGGCTGAGAGGGACCTGGGGGTGGTGGTGGATGTCAAGATGAACAACTCTGAGACTTGTGGGAGGGCAGCAGCCAAGGCCAACAGGATGCTGGGATGCATCGCTGGGATCACCTCCAGAAGGAGAGTGATACTCCCTCTGTATAACTGCTTGGTGAGGCCGCACCTTGAGTACTGCATGCAGTTTTGGAGCCACACTTAAAGTGGGACATTAACCTCCTGGAGAGGGTCCAGAGGAGGCAAGCAAAATGATTTGGGGCTTGGGGACAGGACCTATGAGGAGAGGCTCGAAGAGCTAAATATACACATTGGAAGAGAGAAGGGACCGTGGGGACATGATAGAGGTCTTTAGGTACATGAAGAGGGTAAATAGGGAGGAACAGTCGGGGTGCTTCGAAGGAAGGAGGAAGGGGCCACTAGAGGGCATGGCTGGAAGCTGGAGGGGAAGATTCAGGGGAGAAAGGAGGAGGTGCTACTTCACTGAAAGGGTGGTGGAGCCATGGAATGCACTGCCTAGGGGGCTGGTGGAGGCAGAGACAGTGGAGGGGTTCAAGAGGGGGTGGGACAGGTACAGGGGAAGGGTTCTGGAAGCAAAATCCAATGCAGCAAGAATATCCGGAACTGGGAAGGGAGAAGCCAGAGAAGGCGAGGGGGACAGCAAGGTCAGCACCCAGGTTGGGGACTGACCAAACGAGCAGACACGAAAGACCATTAGGCCTATTCTGCTGGCATTTTAGTATGTTAGTACTCAGACCCAGCTGATGGTTTGACTGTAGAACCTTTGGGTCCATTGGCTTCTGCTGAGGATAGCGATTTATTTCCCTTTACGGTGAAGGACTTATCCTGGTCCCCTGAGTTGGCCTTAGAAAGAGCAGGATGGGTTAAGGCCCAAACCAAGTGGGTTCCCGATCCCTGTATTCCTTTGCCGGTTAATGTGTTGGTTTCAGTCCCAGAACCCTCTCCTGCTGCTTTATGTGAGGAACAGCAGGAGTTTCCTGATTTAGAGTCGGACCACACCGCTACTGAGCTTCCGGTTGTGGTTGACAGCCCTATGCGAACTACGCCAGACGCTACTACGAGCATGGCGTTTCAGCCGCCACAGCCTATTTCTACTAGTTTGCCCGTTCAGGCTGTTTTCACTGACAAAGCAGGCACTGCTGGTTTGCAAACATCGTCTACACCCCCAGGTCAGTCTGCCTCCTCCTCGAGCGGGGTCTCGGCTCTGGGTTCGGTTGGGGGTTTGGATCAACAGGGTTCAAGAGCCAACAGTGACAAGCGGCCTGCTAGCTATGCCTCTTTATTTAAAAACTCTGAAGTGCCTGCTAGAAAACGTTTTGTGGCCAGAATCTATTATAGAAGAGTGCTGGAGCTTCCTCTGGATCGGAATTAAGTGGGTAAACATTTGATTATTGATTATTTGAACATTAAACTTTCTGAAGTTTATGCCTTTATACATACCTCTGGGGATCATAATTTTGATGCATCTTTTCATTCTGCAGCTTTATTGGATAAATTCTGGGCTGTGTATTATGCAGTCTGCTCCAACTCTATATGGAAACCTTCTGTGGTCATCCCAATCACTAGACCTACTGCTAAAGTGATTACGGTTTTATTTCGCAATGAGGGTGTCAATGTCTTGGATATACTTTATTGGCTGGAGAAATGGTGTACTGCATGCACTGATTGATGATAATGGTTTTTGGACTGAGGGGTGGAAATTTACCATGTAACTGAAAATGACTGAGGAGGGGATTCAACATTTCCCTGTTTTATCTCGGGAGAGACCAAGGTATTTTGTTCTATCCAGGACAATCTCGCTCAATTTATCGATGTGGGTCCTTGTCTCATCTAAATTCTGACTGTGTTCAGCTCAAATGGTCAGCGTGTGGTGCTTCAGGACACTCGGTGCTGTCCTGTACAGTCCCCCCCTCTTGTAATCTCTGTGGAGATGAGTCTCATGTTTTTGCTGCTTGCCCATGGGCTGCCCATAACTCAACGGATTATATGGAGCATGATTTTTACATCTCTAAATCTGCCAAGACTTACTCCCTGGGATCGGGTCCTGTAGCACCTGGAAAGGATAGTCTCAGTCCATCTACTGATCTGGCGGAGGGGCACACTGTTTCTCAGTGTCGGGAACCTGAACCTCGGGAGCCTCTTGTAGACCCACCCCCCCGTCCTCTCCTCCCGTTTCACCTGTAGTACAGTCAGTAGATCCACCTCCCTCTCTACCTGAGGTATCTGGTGAAAGAACTGAGGATGTCACTGAGGATTTCCATCCTGTTTGTACTAGACTACGGTCCACTAAACTGATAGAGGACAAACAACAGCTCTTGGTAAAGGTGGACAATCCTTATTAACCTTTGCAGAGTTGGGGTAACATTATGGACGGGGATGACCCGGACGTGTCACTCCCTTCTTCTCAAGCTGAGTCGACACCTGTTCTTGCTCCACTACCGGATACTCCGGGGTCAGGACTGAAGAAGAGGCCTACAAGATCTTGGAAAATGAAATGACTGTATTCTTTTTGATTTTCTCTCTCTCCCACTTGCTGATTATTTTCTATGTCCTTAAATCAGGCCTCCCTTGCCGTAGCTAGTCTTAATGTTAATAGCATTAGGTCAGTGTATAAAAGGCTACCTTTTTGACCTTACAGTCCTTGCCTTATATCATCTATTTTTTGTAAGATGTACGATTTTACACTACTCTGAATATTGATCGGGCTACTAAGGATTGGGTTTTAGGTACTTCTTACTGGTCCATTGGTCCAAGATTTATGTTCAGGTCTTGGATTTTGTTTTTCTATAACTGGCTTTTTGCTTCAGAAGTTGGTGAATTTGGTACCTGGGGGAGCAATGATTTTGGATATAATCTGGCATGGTTTGAACTATAGGCTTATAAATATATACGCCCCTCAGCAAAAAGCTGCTAGAGTACATCTATTGCGGAAGATTAGGCCTTATTTACTGACCAACAGAATTGTTCTATGGGGGTAAGAGATTTCAATTCTAGCCTAGATCTTAAGCCAACTGGGAAGGTGTATTGTGACTCCCGTGAATTACAAACTATAGTTTGGGAACTAGGTCTTGTGGATGTGTTTGCTCGGAAGCCCTCATATTACTTTCTCAAAAGGTCGATTAACATCTAGGCTAGGCTTTTGGCTTTGTTCAAAGAGCATTGGGGAGTTTGAGGGGACTGTGTTGCCTATTGAAACCTCGGATCATAGTTTGTTAGGATTGATGACTCACTTGTGTCATGTGAATGCTAATGGGCCTGGGGTGTGGAGGGTGACTACTCAATTGTTGTCAAATCCGGTATTTCATAAGGGATTTCTAGAACTGATATTTGATAGGCATACTCTGATTTTTCTTTATGATTCTGTGATTGATTGGCAGGTGGACACCAATGAATGTATTACAGCCTATTTTAAATTACATTCCAGATTTTTAGCTAACTGTTGTCACCGACGATCTAGGCTTCTGAGGACAGAATTATATACCTTATTTTCTGCAGTCCATTTATCAAAGTTAGATTGTGGGGAACGTATAGGGGATATAAAACAAACACTGACGCAACTTCAGTATGACAGGCAGAAGTCCTTGGATTTTGAACAAAAATTTAGGACTTCTGGAAAGAAAAGTCAGTTTAACCCATATGAAGACTGTAGACAGAGGTGTCAAGCTAAACAAATGTATAGTCTTACTGATAAAAATGGTCATACAGTTAGGGGGAAATCTGATATCTTGCAGTGTGTAGAAGATTTTATTAAGCACACCTTTGAATCTCCCCAGTTTCAGAATCTCTAGATATGTCTTTATTGTTACAGGCATTGGATTTACCTACTTTGACTATGGTACAGTAGCATGATATTTTGAAAACTTTTTCCTTTGAAGAAGTTAAAGTGGTCATGGCAAGCCTGAAGGATATGATAGCTCCAGGCTCGGATGGTCTGCCTTCTGAAATCTATAAATCGTGGTGGGAAATTATGCCTAATCAATTATTGGCAATATTTAATGCTTTTTGTTTGAAGACCATCTTTCAGAACAAATGTATGAAGGTTTAATGATCTTTTTATTTAAAAAAGGGGATAGATCTGATTTTTGTAATTGGCGACCCATTACCTTATTAAACACTGATTTCAAAATTTTTGCAAAACTATTAGAGAATAGGATGCAGAAATTGTTGCCCTTTCCCAATTTCTCAGTCTCAATACTGCTCTGTACCAGGTAGGTCCATCCAAGATGCCTTAATTCTGGTGCAGGAGTTGTTCTCTCAAGGGCACTGTGGGACTCTCTCAGGGTATTTATTTAATTTTGATCAAACTAGAGCTTTTGATTGTATTTCCAAGGAATTTATCTGGTTGACTCTCCAGGCATATGGTTTTCCTTGTATGTTTGTAAATTGGCTTTGTCTTTGTTACTCATTGGCTTATGTGAATTCTTATGTCAATGGCTGGCTTGGGAAGCCATGTTACATTCGTAGAGGAGTCAGACAAGGCTGTCCTCTCGCCCACTTTTGTTTGTTTTGGCATTAGATCCGATTATCCGTCTCCTTCAGAAGTCCCCGGTCTCCCTGGTGTATTGGGTTTGGGACTGTGCGAAATAAAAAACATTTGTTATGCGGATGATCTGTGTGTACTAGTACCGACAGCATTAGTTGGGCATTTATTGTGTCAAATTCTCCATTTTTCTGCATTGTATTGGTTTTAGGCTTAATTTTCATAAGAGTGTTCATTTTAATTTAACAGTGTAACCCCCCTGCAAATGGGGGTTCCCAAAAGACTTCCAGGAGCTTGCTTGAATGCTCCAAGCCTGAATGGTGTTTGGCATTTAAGCCATTTATCAGTGAGTGTTTTTAGAACCTCTGGTACTGTCTCTTTAAGAGCTGTCTGCTTGCAGACATAATTAGTTTATATGGGGGGGACTGTGTGTTTCTTTGTTTGAGTACCACTCGAACTGCTGCCAATTCACTCCATTTTTGCAGTCACTAGGAGTACAAAGGGAACCTATCTGAAAGATGTAACTGTTTGCCAGAAATAATTTAGAGTAATAATGAAAATACAATTTGTCTAACCTGCTTTCTTTGCAGTCAGAACTGTGTCTGCTAGTTCCCATTCTAGTTTTGAACTGCTGAACTGGACCAATCAGTGTGGGTGAGCTAGCTCTAAAATGGTGCCTTGGACGAATCAGAACTTGGACTCATAATCTGAGCCAGCCACAAGAGGATTGTATGGGCAGTGACTCTGGGAGATGTAGTTTAGACTTCAGTGCCTTTTGGACCAACAGCAGCAGTCTATTGTGAGTGACAGCCAATCCAGTCAAGAACTGGGAGGAACTCAAAGGAAGTGCCGGTTTTGTCTGTTGGGAGTTTCAGTTTGAGATCTGAAAGTGAAGGGAAAGAAACCCTGTGCTCCTTCAATTGCACAGTTTCAGTCAAACGTGTACAAGGCCCAGAGTTCCGGTCTACAACGTGTAACTGCTTGTTAGGACTGAATCAGTCCTGTGAAAAGAATCAAAGGATCTCTGAAGAGTAGAAACCAGGCTCACCCTGTAGAAGACTGAAGAAATTGTTGAATTACACTCGGTCTGTCAGGAACTGAATCTGCTGTGTGTTCTCCTGGTTATTGTGCAGTAATTGCGATTGGGATACAGATGCAGCCTGCCTGGTATAGTGCTTTCTTTTTTTACCATATAAATGTGTGAGGAGTCTCTTGGAGATCAAAAGTAGCCCTGCTGACATTGAAGGACCATATCTTCTTTGGAGGTCGTGAGTACTAATTCGGGTCGCTCCTGTTGAATTGCCACATTAAATCCAAATGGAATTACTGTACTGCTGACTGTTTAATTTTCCTTTTCTCTGTGTGAAAGGGCCCTACCAGCTGCCACAGTTTGGACTAGCCACTAGGGCCTGGGTACCCAGGGACAGTAACTGGTAAGGATAGGCCTGTGCACAGAGCCATAAATGAGATAGTAAAGTGATAAGCTAATTAACCTGATTTCCCCTGTCCTTGTTATATCCCCTAAATAAATCAGAGCTGTTTGTTTCAACAAAGTTATACTGCCTGAGGTATTTGTCTATGTTAAAGTACTGTACTGTGATTGTTGCACTGTATCTTATTTTACAGGATGTCCGGTGCCTGAACCAGCCTTGGGGTAAGTGTATACTGTGAAGGTAATTCTGCTATATTGTGTGGGCCACTAGTGGGAAGAAAGGGGGGTTGCAGTGTCCCAGAGGGCTGTGACCAAGTAAGTTTAACTATTGCAAACCCTGACCTCTGGGTGGAGGCACCCGCCATTGGATCCAGGCCCCTCAACCTGTTAGTGGCAAATCAGGCAGGGGTAGTAGCCCCTGGGATAGCGCCATCTAGGGGTTACAACAGGATTTCACGGTGAGGATTCCCATCTTGGAGGCATTAGGGTAGTAGATTCTCCACATAAAATTTGGGATTATTTTTTGGGGCACCAAACATGGCACTATATAACTGGGAATTATAACTGAATAAAGGGAGGGAGAAAGTTTGCAAATGGAATAAGTGGTCCATGGGGGGGGCGGGGGGAGAAAGGATTTTCTTGATTAAAACTTTTGTTACCTTTGGTTTTTATATGTAGCTCATATATTTCCTGTGCCTAAACAGTTTTTTGTGCCTCTTATGGGTATCTTTTTTTTTTTCTTGCTTTTGGGGAAGCCGGTTGAACCCCGTTAAAAGAAATGTTTTATAGTTTGATTATCGACATGGGGGAGCTCGTATGGTTCAACTGCTTGTTTTCTTTTTTTCCTTTTTTCTATTTTTCTTTTTTTAACTTAAAGCCTATTTGTCAGTCGGTAGACAAACCTTGGGTTTCAATGGTTAAGGCTCCTCTTTCTGATATTTTGCGGGAATGGGACAATGATTGTTTTTTTACATAAAAATAAGAGAAAATATGCATTATCTTCAGATTGGTCACTGGTTTTTGACCTGCTTAAAACTTGGAAAATCATGAAGAAAACAGTAAATGAGCTTTCAAAAAAACGTTTGTATCAGGTTGTTGTGATTACCTGCTTCTCAGAAGAAGCTTTCCCTGAATTTACCAAGATTGAGAGGGACAGGATTGGAAATCGTTTAACTGATAAAAGAATTCCTTTAGTTATGTGGGATATTTCGTGGCTCGGAGTCCACGGGAAAATTAATGTTAGGGGGAACCACAAGCATAAACAGATTCAGGACAGATATTGTTTTAGGGATTCATGTAACATAGAACTCAAATCCATGGTTCATCTATATTTTGAATGCCCCTATATTATTCAATTTTGGTTCCTTTGGCAATGTAGACATTGGCAACATGTGTGGAAATTGTGGGACCCCAGAACACTGTTTTTCGGTCTGTTTCCCATAGACTGGGGCAGATATAATCCCAGTACTATGAATTTACTGGCCATTGTTGTTTTATACTGGGTATGTGTCACTTGCTGAGCTTTATGAGAAAACTGTACAGAATATAGATCGCATTAGAGGGGGAGAGAGGAAAGTCCTCAAACGGAGTATTTGGGAATGGTATTGGGATTTCTGGTAATTAGACTGTCCTGTACCTAATGCTGATGATTTTTCACAGATATTTTGTTAGGTAGCTTACTTTTTTCTTTTACAGTTGGAGAAGTTTTTATTCCTTGCGAAAGTTTTTTTGGTTTCTATATTTCATTCTACTTGTTTGTTTTTTCCTCACTGTTATTTTTATTCTGGGTTTTATTTTACTTCTATTGGGGGTTCTGACAAGTTATTTTCTGTTTTACAATTGCTGTATAAGTTTGTTGTTTGTTCTCTTGATACTCCTTTTTGCCTGTGTCTGTAGTTATGATTTGTTCTCTGTATTTTCTGTTTTGATTTTAATAAAAATGCCCCATCTGTTTTCCAGAAGTGCCATGGGATCTTTAATATCCACCTGAGTAACCATCAGAACAGGAAGACGGGACCTTGGTTTAACATTTCATGCAAAAGACTGCATCTCAGAAGTACGGCATCCCCCTCATGTTGCACTACAGTGTCGGTCTTGGGATTTATACAGAGTTCCTGGAGTGGGGCTAGAACCTACAACCTTTCAACGTTCTGGCATCTGAGGTGAGTGTGAAACCTGCTGAGCCACTGACACTGCTGTGCTTGGCCCCTTAGATAGACTGCCTCCATTTACTGCCAAATTACCAACCATTCTATTTGTTTTAACCAATCTGTTTAATGCTACAACCATATTAACATAAGACTATTGTCATTCTTCAAGATCTCAAACTATTTACAAGCCATCATTCATTATTCATTTTCTAAAGTCAGCACACCAGTATAATAGTAGCAGCAGATTTCATTTGGTATGGTGTCTTTCTATGGAGGCTCAGGGTGCCAAGTATCATTTCTCTAATGGTATTGACTTTTCCTTCAAAAAAAATTAATCTGCATTCTGTTGCAGTGTATGGTTTCAAATAAATCCATTTATTCCATATGGTGCATCCCTGTGGTATAATTTTCTCAAGAAGTACAGCAACATATTACCCTTAATAATGTTAAGCCCATACTCATTCATTAAATAACTTGTGATGTGCTGTCTTGAAAGATTCTGCGAAACAACCTATTTGTGTGATATCTTGCAGAATGACGGAGGACCAGTTGCCTAATGCACAAAAAGTAATCAGATCACATGCATACTCAAAAAAGAGAGAAGCGAGAACTGGAAATGATGAAAACAATACAAGAAACCAATACTGACACATGTTGGTGCAGTGTCTTTTTCACATTTGATTATTTTTTATCGACGTCCTTGAAATCAAGAAGATCTCTGAGGGCATATGCAGAAGGCACTGGAGTGGAAGAAGTGTCAGAATTAGAAATATATTAGTGAAACCCTTCCATTCAGCTCTTTCATAGTCCATAATAGCTGTAGAGGGGCTATTATCACCACACATTGCCTTAATTTGCCTAAAGACGCGCTCGTATGCAATTGCTGTGCGTGAGCACATAAGGATGAAAACTGCAGATATCACTTGTCCGGAACGCACTGCAAGGATACTGTATAACTGTGAAAATAAAGATGGGCATGACTTAAAGGTACCATCCAGCATCCAATCTGGACTGTCCTTCAGCAATCTAATGCTACCCTCAGTGCCAAAAACAAGAATTCTGTCAGTTTCTGACCCACTATCACATAGCAGAAATCTTTCACCAGATCCAAGCACAGCAAACTCATTAGGTATTACAAGAGACTCCACACATGTTGGAGTTACTGGGCCAGCACGCTCTTGTTATCTAATTCATTGAATGGTATGCTTCATTAATCTAATTTCAGGCAAGCGACCACTTACAGACTCAGGCACAGTGGCAGTGGATGTCACAAGTACTTGTAACGTGCTCTCTACTGTAGTTCGTGCTCTGGCACGAATATCTGCCATAACCTGACACGCTGCAACATCTCCAGAATCAGGAACATGGTTATGCTGTTTAATAACAGCTGAAACAGTGTCTGCAACTGTGTGAAGCCTGGCCAGACATTTGAATTTATGAGCTTCCACACACCTCCAATACACCTTATTTGCCGTTTCTTTATTCAAGCGATATAAGTAGCCTTCATGAAGAACAAGCGGCTTACCCTTTTGACTCGTTACAAATTGCACAGACATCTCACACTTGAATTGAAGTTGAAACCCAGCACAAGAAACAGCTACGCAAGGTAAGGGGCCCATTGATGCAATGGAACTTATACACTGGAGAGGACTATGGGTGGACTATGGTCTGGTTACCTGGCAACAATTGCTATGAGGAAACAGGAAGTGAATTAAAGTGAATGGTCCGCTTAACTGTTAAGAGAAATCCAGAGGATACAGCAATAGAACAAAGTTCGCTATACTTGCTATTGAGGAATTTTGATGTTCGCTATACTTTAAGTCACTATTATGAGTATCGCTATTGTGCACTCACTGTTTTTGAAATCGCAATTTTTTTTTGCGATTTTGACATAGAACCCAGTGAGAATACGTCTTATGTAATGAGTTATTTACTCACCCCTACTGCGTGTGTGTTTGTGTGCATAGATTATACACACACACACGCATATATAGAGAGAGACACACAAACACATATATACACATAAAACATATGTACATATCTATGTACGTACATATACTTTTGTACACACACACACACACGTAACATCACATAGCATGCCATCAAATCTTTCTTTCCATTTTTCTCTCTCTTTCTTTCCATCTCCATCACTTTCTCTCTTTCTTTCTCTGTCTTTCTCTGAAAGTGAGAGGCTGGGTCCTCCATTTTGTTTGTAGTTCTTACTGTTTGTTTTGACCTATCAGAACACACGGTAAGGGGATACTACTACAGCCCTTTTATTTTCAATAAAATGATAGCTGTGAGTTTGGTGCAGGATACACAGTGTTTCTAACAGGAATAAGGCTCTCACATTAGGCATGCTCATGGAATATAGACCAGTTTGGTATACCTACCAAACTGAGCCATATTACATGATAATGCCTCTGGTGTTCAATGTCTTTGCTCAAGTAGAAGTAGTCAGTTTTTCACTTGCAAACCATGCTGTCCTGTGCTCATAACTAGCAATGTTTATGTACTGTGGCATGGTGTGCCTGAAATGACAAGCACCGTAAAAACCTTAAGTACTTACCAGCTGAAGCCATGTTTATTAGAAGGTGTGTATCTCTCCAGTAATGCAGTCAGTTTCAAGAGTGAGTATTTCTGCAGGAGGTTCATTTGTGTTACAGACTGACAGTTGATCTGCAGGGAGGCGGAGCTTAAACTTGGACGGTGGGAGGTCTGGAAACTATGCCACCTCAGCTTTTGTCTCCTGTTTAACATAGATTGAGAAGGTGGATTTAAATGAATATGTCACATACAAGCTGGATAGACACACTGCTTCAATGGCATGCCCAGTGTTTACAGCTTTGAATGTTTGCCGATTCTCAGTCTTTGGACAGTGGCAACCTGTTAACTTTCATGACAACTGAACCCACTTGCCTAAACTAGCTAAACATCCTGCAGTTTGAGGCTAGATTGGCAAGTCTAGAATAATTTAATATGTCAAGACTGCACTAAATCCCATATCTGAGACTGGTACTGCCAGTTAGCAGATTAGCCCGTGATATGTAATCAAGCAAGACTCATCCCTAAAAAGTTCCCGAGTGAAAGCTTAAAAAGTTCCCGAGTGAAAGCTATTAGCTGAGTAGCTTGCCAAGAGCCAGTTGGGCTCCAAGTCTGGGATTTTCAACAACTTTCTGGTGCCCACAAGGGTAACTAGACCTCTTCCTTGCTACTGACTGCTTCTGGACTCAGCCTCTTGCTAAAGTACTTCCTCCAATTGGGAGGTGGCTGGTATTGAAAGGTAGAGCTTGTGCTGCACAGCACAGAATATCACAGCATTCAACATGAGCCACATTCTATTTAAGCCAGCTGAGTGAAAGCCATCAGCCGAGTAGCTTGCCGGGGAGAGAGTTTGGAGTTTATAACCACTTTCTGGTGCCCACAGGGATCAACAAGAACTTTTCACTTCTAATGCCAGTTTCTGGTCTCAGCCTCTATCTAAAGTACTTCACCCTATCGGGAGGTGACTGGTATTGAGAGGCAGAGCTTGTGCTGCACTATTTCTTGACCGTATGCTAGCAGTACTCCACTGCAGTCCTTCAGCTGAACAGCCGTAGCTTAAGGGCATCACACCGTGGGCATCAGTGTGAGCCTGCAGCCAGCAGTAGACACTGCACTATAAATGTGGCACCCAAAGAAGCCCCGATTTGTAATTTAATTCAAGTATAACTGAAGTATGAGGTTTGTGCAACTGTGAGAGTGCAGTATTCAGTATTGAGGCATTGAATACTTTAAGTAGAAGTGGAGACCCCAAGGAGGGAAGGAGAATCCCCCACTCAAAGAGGAAGAGGTTGCTGGTAGGGGACTCTGTTGTGAAGGGGACAGACTGGGGAGCTGAAGGGGAAGGATAGGGAGGTGAGGTGCTTGAGAGGTGCCTTAGCTGGGAGAGATAGAAGAGCAGATCATGCCAATCACTAGGGCAGTGGGAGCTGGATATCACTGTCCATACTGGGACAAATATAGCATGGGACAGGTAGTGGTAGTGAAGAAAAATTTCAAGGAGCTGGGGAGGGGCCTCAAGAAAGCAGCAAGCACAGTGGCTTTTTCCTCCGCAGTGTTACCTGTATACAGCTGGAGAGAGACATGGAAACTCCACACCAGGGCATTTAAGAAATGGCTAAAGACATGGTGCATGGAAGGTGGTTTTGGACATATTGGGGACTGGGGACCACCTTGGAGGATATGGGCCTCTGTGGGAGAAGTGGCCTGCATTCTTCTAGGAAAGGGTCTGCATTCCTTGATGGCAGTTTTAAATGCTGCATGGGCATTTAAACTAGATGGTGGGAAAGTGGTGAAATGAAAGGAGGCAACAACTGCCTCCCCAAATGGTAATGTGAAGGGTAAAAAGTGTTAGGGAGAAAAAGACCATAGTGGAGAAAAGTCCCCAAAAGTAGAGGTGCAGAAAGACAGGGAAGAAGAAAAACGGGAATATAAGGCAGGTAAGGGGGGACCACAGGATCAAAGATTAGATATGTGAAAGTAAAAAGGAAAATGGTCAAGGAAAGTGGTCAAGGTCAAGGGGTAAGTCAGGGAGCAAAACAGACAGGAATGGGGGAGAGAAGCAGGGCAGTAGACAACATGGAAAAAGATACGGAAAGGTATGCAAACTAATGCAAGAAGCCTTGGTAAAAAAAATTCCAGACACAGAAGCCATCATGGCAGAGGCTAATCTAGATTTAGTGGCTATAATGGTGTTATGATGTACTGAACACAACTGGGAAATGGATACAACAGGCTACATTCTGCAGAGGGGAGACAGAGCAGTGAGGAAAGGAGGAGGGGTTGTATTATATGTGAGGAGGGTATGAAGGCCATGGAGGTACAAGGGCACAAAGAGGAAAATGAGGAGATGGAATTGCTATGGGTCAGCCTGGAGACAGGCTCTGGGTCCACTATCTGTACTGGAGTAGTGTACACACCTCCTGCACAGGGTGAAGAGATGGACAACACCTGGGGAAGTCATCGTCAGAATGGCAAGTAAGGGAGAGGTGCTGCTAGCCGGAGACTTTAATCTGCCAGATGAGGAGTGGAGTGGAGTCTTCCAACAGCAGCTTTGGCAAGGAACAGATCCATGCTGGACTCCCTGCAAGGGACTTTCTTCAGGCAGTTTGTCAAAGAAACCACTAGGGATAGGGCTGTTCTGGACATGGTGCATGTAAACAGGGACAGCACTGAAGACTTCATGGTGGGCAGTCCCCTGGGTACCAGTGATCACCATACAGTGTGATTCAATATTAAGACAGAAGCACACGCAAACCATGTAAAGTCCAGGGCTTTGGACTTTAAGAGGGTGGATTTTAAAGAAATGGGTGGGTGCCTCTGGAACTGTCAAATATGGGCAGAGGAGTACCAGTGAAGAGTAGAGGCACAGTGAGAAATAATAAGGAAGAGCATATCTAAAGAAACCAGCATATGTGTGAGGAAGTAAAGGCAGAAGGAAAAGGAAACTGTTAAAATTCTCCAAAGAAGTGGCAACGAAGGTAAAAGAAACAAGCATTTGTCAATGCCGAACGTTGTCACGCTGGCATTGGCTTTGGTAGTGCAGTGCGGAAAAACATTTTGGGCAGGATGTGAAAAATGACAGCTGTACAGTTCATAAGGAGGTGTAAAAAAATGGCAGTACTGAAAATGCGGCATGTAAATATTGCAATTTTGCGAAGTTACAAGGGTGCATGGGAAATGCGCAACGTACGCTTGTAACAGTATGGACGTTCAGCACCAAATTTTCAACATAGACATTTTAGCACCTCTGTTCATGTGCAGTGTCACATATTTCCTCAAACTGTCCCAAAAAGTGATTTCACACAGCGACCGTGCTATTCTGCGCCGGACGAGCGAAAACACATTTTGGGCAGGATATGGAAATGACAGCTGTACTGTTCATCAAGAGGTGTGTAAAAATGGCAGTGGTGAAAATCCAGGTGAAAATATTACAAATGCGATGTTACGGCGTCGTGCAATCTGTAACGCCTTTCGTAACACGGTCATTTTATGGAGTATCATCACCAAATTTTCAACATAGGCATTTTAGGTCCTTCGCTCATGAATAGTGTCACTGTCATTTTCATACTCTGACCAGACACTGATTTCCCACAGCGACCGCCAACTATTGTGCACGAGTGCGGAAACACATTTAGCCAGGATGTGAAAAATGACAGCTGTACTGTTCTGAAGGAGGTGTACAAAAAATGACAATGTTGAAAATCTGGTGTGAAAATATTGCAAGTTATTCCTGCATAGCAGCTGCACGACATGCAGCTAAGTAAAACAGCCATTTTGATTTTCCACCAAATTTGCAACATAGGCTTTTTGAGAGCCCACCTCATGAACAGTGGCACTGTCATCTCATTAATCAGTCCCAAAAAGTGATTCCACACACTGACTGCGAAATCACCTTTCTGGACTGAGCAACGATATGATAGTGCCAGAATTTATGAGAAGGGGTCCCAAAAACCCCATGTTGAAAATTTGGTGTAAAAATTCCCAAAAATGCCTGAGATATGCATTAAAGTTGAAAAAAAAAAAAACCCTATTTATTCCATTATACAACTTAACGGCATTTTCTCAGTTCGCAGTGGGCTTTGATGAGTGAAGACGTGTTCCCGGTCCACCGAAGATCATCATGCCGGACTCCGGAAGTAAGTATGGGGTGAGGTGGGGTACGCAGTGGGTGGGTGCGTGTTGTGGGAGGGGGGTTGGAAGAGTATGAGGGACCGTTTTTGCTTTATAGGTTAAAAAAAAAAAATTAAAAAATAAGACATCGGGGGACTGTTTTCATTTTAATAAGTGCTCTGGCACGCTGAGGTGGGCTCCAGCATGCCCCTGAGAGAGTGTGTGTGTGTGTGTGTGTGTGTGTGTGTGTGTGTGCTTTAGCTGACGAGGGATTAGGCACCCTGTTGGCAAACAAGGAAAGGGGGGCCACAAGAGCCGAGGGGACTGAGCACCCCTCGACAAGCAAAAAATGGGAAGGACATATTATGGCGTGAGTTGGGCCCCGCAAAGACAGTGGGGGCGCATGATGCCAATGGGGATTGGGCACCCCCATCAACACACAATAAGGGGGGGGGTTGACAGGCAACAGTGGCAGTCACTGTCGCCATGTTGCCTGCACGTAGGGGGAGGCGTGCTGTGGTCACGCTGCATGAGAGCTTCGCTCTCACTGCAGCGGACCGTTTCTGTGATGTTTTCACCTCATTAGCTAGGCAGGGTGTCAGCCCCTGCTGCTGGCTGATTGGGGAATGCGGGACGCACCTACTGGTATGTGCAGTGGCCCAACAGTGACCTCCAAATCTGCACTACAAGATGTTGGCTGTAAGCCTAACATAAAAAAAAAAAATAAAATAAAAAAGGCTGCATTCAAGAGCCATAAGGAAAAGCAGAGGGAGAAGGACATAGAGTTTTAACTAGAAAAGCTGAAGGAGTCAGGTAAAGAGTTGGGGGAAGCAAAGGTGCAGAAAGAAGAAAGGATTGCCAACAGGGCAACCTTATTCAGGTACACAACAGAGAAGAGGAAAACAAGGGTAGGGATGGTAAGAATTAGAAGGGCTGAGGGTGAGACTGTGAAAAAGATGACCAAGAAAAACCTGACATCTGAAACGGGTACTTTTGGTCAGTCTTCACAGTGGAGGGTAGAGGTAATGGAACACCAGTGAGAAGCAGGGACAGGGTGGGCAGTTGGGTGGACACAGGTCCATTTTCAGAGAAAAGTATGCTGAAAGGACTTGTAGCCCCAAAGGTGGACAAGGCTATGGGACCAGATGGAATTCCCTGCAGAGTAATAAAAGAAAACAGGGAGGTTCTGGCTGTCTCACTGACAGCCTTGTTCAGCAACTCACTACAAACAGGAGTGGTGCCAGAAGACTGAAGAAGGGCTGATGTTGTCTCTACATAACAGCGGCAACAGGGAAGAGGCCATTCAGTCTCACTTCGATGGCAGGGAAATTGATGGAGACACTACTGAACAAAAGACTGATGGAGTATCTTGAATACAGTGGGCTGCAAGACTACAAATAACATGGATTCACAGGTTGGGGTGGGGGGTCATGCCAAATGAATCTAATAGATTTCTTTGACTGGGTGACCACGGGAATTGATCAGGGAGAGCAGTGAACATGGCCTTTGCCAAGGCCTCTGACATAATGCCACACAGAAGGCTGATTAGGAACTTGACAAACCTAGAAGTGGGAACCACAGTGGTAAATTGGGTTATAAACCGGTTAAAGGATAGGAGACAGAGGGTGGTAGTTAACAGCACTCATTCTAAAGAGGGAAGTGTGACAAGTGGGTTACCACAGGGCTCAGTACTGGGCTCAGTCATTTTCAATATCTTTATATGGGACATTGCAGAAGAGCTGGAAGGAAAGATGTGCCTCTTTGCAGATAACAAAACCTGCAATACGGCAGACACTCAGGAAAGGGTGGAACACATGTGCAGGGATCTTAGGAAACTAGAGAACTGGTCAAAAACATGGCAGTTAGGGTTCAACGCCAAAAAGTGCATAATAATGCACCCAAGACCAAGAAACCCTGGCACTGAGTATTGGATGGGATGGGGAGAGTACTGACAGTCACTTGGCAGGAAAGGAGCTTCAGGGTTATCATATCTGAGGACCTCATGATGGCAGCACAGTGTGACAAGGCAGTGGGTTGGACTAGTGCAATATTGGGTTGCATAGGGAGGGGTATCTCCAGCAGGAGGAGAGAGGTGGTGTCACCACTGTATTGATCACTGGTGCAGCCACACCTTGAGAACTGTGTTCAATTTGAAGACTGCATCTCAGGAGAGACAGACAGAGCAGAGGCAATTCAGAGGAGGGCAACTAAAATGGTGCATAGTTTGCAAGAGAAGCCCTACGGATTGCGGGATCTCAACATGTACACTCTGAAAAAAGGGGTTGGGGGGGGAAAAGAGAGAGGGGGATATGACAGAGACCTACGACTATCTCAAGGGGTGAGCAGGCTACAGATGGGGAGTCTCCCTAAAATACGAACAAGCACCAGGACCAGGTGGCATGCAAAGAACAAAGCAAAGGAGCAGAGTGCACAAAAATGACAAGGCTAGTGCTAGGTGTATGCAGCAAATACAGGTTACTCACCTGTAACAGGAGTTCTAGGAATGGTATATGTTGTTCATCCACACTCATTGGCAGTATCCTTGCCGCTTTAAATCTTGCCGGAAGGTCTTCAAGCTTGCTCCTCCCACCCACCCGGGTGGTATAACTCTCGGCTCCGCCCCATGACGCCAGATCTGGCCCGCTGGAAGCTCAGGTTGTGCGTCGAAGCCGTGGAGGTCGGGTGGGTCGTGTGGATGAACAACATATACCATTCCTAGAACTCCTGTTACAGGTGAGTAACCTGTATTTCTAGGGACATGGATATGTTGTTCATCCACACTCATTTGCAGACTCCTAGCAGTTCTCCGGGAGGAGGGAGGCAAGACGCACACCCCATATACTTACTTGGGAAAGAGAGACTGGAGAACCGAGGCCCCAAAACCAGCATCCCGGCGTGACTCAAGGTCGATGTGGTAGTGGGTAATGAAGGTGTTTGCTGACTTCCAGGTAGCAGCCCTGCAGATTTCCTGGATAGGGACGTCCCTGGAAGCAGCCACCGTTGCAGCAGTATGGCGGGTAGAATGAGCTCTTATCCTCTGGGAGGCTCCATGCCGCTAACCTATAGCAGAGATCTATGCAGGAGGTTACCCACCTGCTTATCGTCCGCTTGGCTGCAGGTCTGCCAGATGCGGCTTCAGCGTGGGTGACAAACAGCTGGCGAACCTCTCCCAATTTCAGCCGTGCGCTCCTTATAATAAAGCGGCCCTTCTAGGATCCAGAGTATGGAGCCTATATTCGGCCTCGAGGTGTGATTGGGGTAGAACACGGCGAGTCAACACCTGGTTAAGGTGAAACTCCGACACCACCTTCGGAAGGAATTTCGGGTGGGGGCGAGGGCAACCTTGTCCCTGTGGAAGACCAGGTAAGGAGACCGATGGAAGCGCCTGGAGCCTCCCATCCTTCTGGCTGACGGATAGCCACCAAGAAGGCGGTCTTCCACGACAGGTGAGAGAGAGCACACCTGTGCATAGGTTCGAATGGTTTGCCCATGAGCTTTGCCAGTACCAGCAGTAGATCCCACGGAGGTGGGGGTTCCCACTGGAGGGGAAATGTGATCAAGGCCTTTAAAAAAGCGCCAGACCACCTTCTCCTGCGCCACCGACTGCTTCCCGCCCGCGCCTCGTAAGCAGAGATGGCTGCCAGGTGCACCCTTAGGTCAGCGACCTAAGCCCTTGACTAGAAAGGGACCATAAATAGTCCAAGATGCTTGCCAAGGAACAGGAGGAAGGGTCCAAGCCCTTGCCTGACACCAAATGGAAAACCTTTTCCATTTGAAGGCATAACATTTTCTGGTCGACTCCTTGAGGACGCCTCAACTACATTGAGGACCTCGTCGGAAAGACCCAAAGCCTGGAACTCTAGCAGCTCAGGAACCAGGCCGCCAGGTGCAGGGATTGAAGGTCCGGATGGAACACCTTCCCTGATTGACTGAGAGCAGGTCAGGCGAGCTGAAGCTGCCGCGGAGTCCTGGAGCTGAGACTGAGGAGATCTGGGTACCAGAACTGGCGAGGCCAGTCTGGGGCTATCAGAATCACCTGCGCCTTGTCCCTCCTCGCCTTGAGAAGCACCTTGTGGATCAAGGGAAATGGGGGAAAGGCGTAGAAGAGGCCCGGGGTCCATTGCCTCGAGGCATCCCCTGCAGCGAGCCCTGCTGAGGGGGCGGGCATGGAACAGACTCAGCCCGCGCTCTCCGTGGAGGCAAACAGGTCCACCTGAGGTGTGCCCCAAAGGGAGAACAGATGCTGTACTACCTCCGGCAGGAGAGACACTCGTGGGATGCAGCCCCTATCGGCTCAGGGCATCGGCCAGGGTGTTGGAGGCTCCTGCCACGTGAATGGCTAGGAGATCCGCCTCCAGGCTGCGCCGCAGTGACCAAATGCGGGAGAGCTTCCTTGCATAGAAGATACGGAACGCCAGCCCCGCCCCTGGCGGTTTAGATAGTACATGGTCGCGGGTATTGTCCGCCTGACTCGGACCACTTTGACCCCGGAGGAACGGAGCAAAGGCGGTGAGAGCTGGCTGGACCGCTCGGAGCTCCAGCAGGTTGATGTGGCATCGGGACTCCGCGGGACCAGAGGCCATGAGCTGTGTTCCCCAGATGGGCACCCCAACCCATCAGAGGGCATCGGGTCGACAGAGAGACCGTCGGCTCGGCGGACGAGCAGGATGCCCTCCTGCAATTGATCTGGAGCAGTCCACCACTGGAGCATTCCATCCCTGTGTCACCGACACAAGCTAGTCCAAGGGATACATGGCGTTGCTGTGACCACTGCTGGCCAGTCCTCACTGAAGGGGACGATGTTCCAGCGGGCCCAACGGACCACGCTGGTACAGGCCGCCATGAGACCCAGGAGGCGAGGAAGTCCCGGTAGATGCACTGCTCCAACCAGAAATGATCGGGCAAAGGAGGAAAGAACCTCGGCCCTGTCCATGGGAGCAGCGCTCTGGCTCGAAGTCGAGCTAACGCCCGATGAATAAAATCACCTGCTTGACTCGAGTTCCGACTTGGCCTCGTTGATAAGGAGGCCAGTTGAAGCAGACCTGGAGGCCAGATCTGGACCACTCCGCCTCCTTCCTGGAGGAGCTGCTATCAGCCAGTCGTCCAGGTAAGGTACACCCGACCTCGGCGCCGCGAGAATGCTGTCACCACTGCCATGCATTTGGTGAAGACCCTGGAGCTGGAGACAAGCGAAGGGCATGGCTTGGAACTCGAAGAGAGATCCTTCCGCTCGAAGCGAAGGAATCTCTGGTGAGCGGACCGGATAGGGACGTGAAAACGCGTCCTGCAAGTCCAGAGAGCAGAACCACACGCCGCTCCAAGGATGGTATTATCTGAGCCAGAGTGACCATCCTGAAGGTTCGAGACCAGGAACTTGTTTATTAGGTCGTAGGTAGAGAATGGGGCGCCAGCCCCGCCGTGTTTCGAAACCAGGAAGCCTGGACACAAACCCTGGGTCTGAAGGAGGGTCCACCACCTCTTACCACCTCCTTCTGGAGGAGGAGAGTGATGTCGACTCGACGAGCCGCCAGTGAGGCTGAGGATCCCGAAGCCCCCGAGCGGCGGCTCCTGAAGGGGGTGCCTGCTCAATTCCAGAGGCAGGCCTCTTCCACCACCTCAAGACCCACCTGTCCGTGGTAACAGCGGACCAGGCGGAGCGAGAGTGCGGGCGCCCCCGCAGGGGACCCAGGGAGTAGGTGGCCGGGGATGGGCGTGACACCCTCAGCCCGTCACTGGGCAGGCTTGGAGGAGGGACGGCCGAGGGACCTCCTGGGCCCTTCCTCCTGCCTCCTGTTAGAGGAAGCCGGGCGGCTTGGGTTTGGGATGCCAGGCCGAGCCTGCTGGCCCTGACGCTGCTGGCCGGGCGACCGGGGCACAGAAGGACGAAAGGGCTTAGGCTGTGGTTTGCGGCCTTTGTCCTTCTGAGCGGAAGAGACCGAGTCCAAGGTGGCATTGGACTTCTCGATCCTCTGCAGGTGACCTTCCACCCCAGGGCCGAAGAGGTCAGTCCCCAAAAAGGGAACATCCGCCAACTTGTGCTGGGTATCCAAGTAAAGTGGATATCCTCAGCCAAGCCATACGTGCATAGCCACTGCGGCCGCCACCGATCTGCACATGAGTCCCTACATCCAAAGCAGTCTGGAGCTGCTGTTTGGCCACTGCCCTGCCCTGGTCCCGCACCTGCTTAACCGTAGTCTGCAGATCGGCGGGAAGATGAGGGATGACCTCATCCAGGAGCCCAACAGGGCATGAGAAAAATGTGCCATGAGGATGGCGAACTGGCGCCTGGCGAGGCGAGAGAGGGCACGTAGCGTAGACTTTTCGCCCGACATAGTCCAATTTCTTGGACTCCTTGTCAGGAGGTTTGTCCACATCCCTGGCGTTGCCGCGCCGCGAAACGCTGTCGGTAACCCAACCCTCAGCAGAGGGTGTTCAAAAACGGACAAGGAACCGGTAGGGACAGCATACTTCCTGGCCATCCTGGCCGAAGGCGCAGGGCAGGAAGCAGGCGCACCAAGTTCCAGTGCTGGACCCACTATGGCCCCCGCCACCGAAGAAGGCCTCAGGAGAATCCCTCGGTCCAGAATCTCCGTGAGGGATACCTGGCCCGCTTGGAACGGTTCGAGCTCCAACCCGTAGACTCCGAGATGAGCCGAAGCAGTCCTAGGAAGGACTCCGACGGGCTATCGCCCATTGGCTGACCTCCTGAAGACTCCAAGTCCAGTCGCTGAGAAGAAGGAGGAATCATCTTCGGACTCGGAAGAGTCCTCGAAAAGCTCTCTCTGGCCTGAGCCACCCTTCACCTGCCGAGGTCGGTCGGGAGTGAGGGTAACTGACAGCCGATGGGGTGAAACCCTTAGCCGACCGAGAATCCTTGGTCGAGACCCAATGGTGGCTGTGGGCGGAGGTTCCACCGCAATCGGTGGAGCAGCTGGTTTGGCGAACAACCCGGCCTGAGTATGAGCTCCTGGGCAAGTCGAGGGTTGTGTCGGCCGTTCGGTGACAGCCTAATGGCCGGAAAGCGCCGGAGTCGGCTTATTCCGCGCCAGGAGGAGCTGTTGCAGCATAAGGTCCTCGTACCGTCCGGCGTAATTCACGCGGCCTCCCCTCATCAGGAGGAGGGCGCGGGGAGCCAGCCCGACGCAGCTTACACTAGAGTGCGAGACCGAGACCGCCTATGGCGGTGGGGCAGCTGGACATGAAGAAGGTCGAGACCCGACGAGAGTCCCGAATTTCGAGGGTCGGTGAGGAGGTGTCGGCGGAACCGACACTCCCGCCGGCTCGGAAGGTCCATCGAGGGGCTCCGGAACCGGAGGCACAGGCGAAACCCAGGATCCTCAACTCCCTCCCGGGGAACCGGGAGGGGAATCTCGGCTGCTAAAGGCGACAGCCGTCAATGGGTCGAAAAATCTCGACTTCATCAGTGGGAGTCTCGGTCAACTGACCTGGCGGGGACACCGTGAGGCCAGTGGCGAGCCAGCGATGGGCGAAACCGGCGGACGGCGGCCGGGAGAGGGACCTTTCCGCTCCCAAGAGCGTCGGCGGAGGACTTACCCTTGTCCCTCTTTTGGACCGAGAAAAAGGTCCAGCAGCGCAGCCCTTCTCCTTTAGTGGAAAGGGACAGACAAAGCTCCTAAAGGAAGCCGTGTGGAAGAACCCAGAAGGCGGGGATAAATGCGACGGCGAGGAAGATCGGCCCGCGCCGCCTCCTCTGAGGCGACCATCCGCTCGAGCTGATCCGCCCGAGCCGCCGCCGCGGGACACCGCCAACCGGGCCTCCTTGGACTTCACGGAGGCAGCTTCGGGGCGCCCAGTTGCAATCGCGCAGCACGGTCTTGAGGGACGTGGGCCGAGAAAGATGAGCACAGGTCGGCAAGCCTGCGGGTGGTGCTCAAGGCCTAAACGTGACACGCACGTGGAGTGTGGATCCGTCGAGACATCTTCTGCCCGCATGGGCATCTCAAAATCCGAGTCGATTTATCCATCGCGGCCGCGAGGATAGAAGACTGAAGTCTTTTGCAAAATATTATTTTAAATCCATAAGCGGAGAATAGAACCAGTCTAACGCGGAAGCGTAAGGAGGAACCTGAGCTTCAAGCGGTAAGGAAGATCAGGCCATAATGGAGCCGAGAGTTATACCACCCGGTGGGTGGGAGGAGCAAGCTTGAAGACCTTCCGGCAAGATTTAAAGCGGCAAGGATACTGCCAATGAGTGTGGATGAACAACATATCCATGTCCCTAGAAAAAAGGTTTACTGTGTTGTCAAAGGCAGCACCGAAACCCACAGTGAACCTTTTTTTTTTTTTTGCAACATACACCTAGCACTAGCCTTGTCATTTTTATGCACTCTGCTCCTTTGCTTTGTTATGAAATTGCTTTTGCAGAGTGCTGCTTTGTGTTCTACTGCACCAGCCAGCTCTTTCCTTCTGCAGTTCAGCAAGCAGAAAAGCGGGGAGATTAAAGAGTGATGTGAGAAATATTTTTTACTGAAGGCGTAGTGGATGCCTGGAATAGATTACCAGTAGAAGTGGAAGGAGGCTAGAACAGTGGGGGGCTTCAAGCATACATAAGATAAACATGGGGTATATTACGATACAAGAAGGTGGAAAGCTCAGTGGTCAACAGATAGGGTCTGTGGAGACAGAATGGGTAGGGAACATCTCGGCAGGCTATGTGAGCCAAGAAGCCCTTTTCTGCCATCAGCTTCTATGTTTTTTTATGTTAATGTACAGTTACCGTAAGTTTTCTGCACATAGAAAGCAGACTGAATGTACTGTGAAACCCTCTTATACAACCAGAAAGTAGATCTGAATCTACAGTGAAACCCTCTCATACAAATAATACTGTAACAGACCAGGTTAAATGAATATAGTCCTGGGGCAAGGGAAAATGCTGCCAAACATATAGAACTCATTAATGGGGAAAAAAAAAAAAAGACTGTGACAAATGATTATATACTTGCTCTGAAATTTTCTGCCGGTTTTAAATTAATTTCAATAACTAAATAACACAAAGTCATCACTGCGTTTCAGACAGATACTCACTTATGCTGCACCAACTAGTAAGAAGCAAATAAGAAAACAATTAGGATACCATTTTGCTCTTATTCACATTCAGTGGTCACAATGAGTCCTCGGACTACTTTAGTTATATTCCCCAAAGCAGAGGAATGAGGTATCCAGGAACTTCTTTCTTTAAAAAAAAAAAAAAAAAAAACCACACACACACACCAACAAAAAATAATATAGTAATTAGATACCTGGTGGGTCTTGTTAATGATGCACCAACACCAGAGTCCCTCCTTTCTTGGGTTCCGGAAGGTTCTTCAGGCTCATTCAGAGAGTTTCCTGTGCTATCCAGGTCACTAGCTGATGCTCTGTCATTGTCAACATCCAAATGTATCTGTTTGGGAGAAGATGGGCAGGGGGAAACTGAATCAAGGGCAGAATCGGAGTCTCCCTCATCAGACAGCTTCTCGGACCACTGGTTTACTATCCTCTGCAGCCCGTTCACATGAAGGAGAATGTCGTCCAGCTCAGGGAAAATGTCATCGTCATCGGCAAAATCAGCCAAGTCCCCCGTGCTGGAGTACAGCAGAGATCCTGGCACATTGTCATAAATGCTGAGACGGCTCCCGAGTGAGCTGCAGGAGTTACGCCTTCTTCCTATACTAGACTCCTTTGAGCTATCAGCACTGTTCTCCCGGGTGAGGCTGCGATGGCCATGCCCAGGGAAACTTCTTGTTCTCCAGTTGGTGGAAGTGCTGTCTGAAGGGGAAAAGCTGCCATTTGAAAGTGCTCTAGGAAAGGTGCCAGGTTTGTGGTCCTCTGGGATGAAGAAGATGGTGTTTTCCACCGAGTTTTTCTCATTCCGGAAATTTTGCTCCAGGACATCAGCGAATGTGGACTGGTTGAAAGGGTCAAAGCCTTCCAAGTACATTCCACCCCGTTTGTTGCAGCTGCTGTGTCTGCGTGCTCGTGTGACTGGACTTGGCGTGCTCACTGCACTGCTGGTCTCCGACTGGCTGCTGCTGCTGCTGGTTTGAGTGGAGCTGGAAACACTCCTATGCCGTACCCCAGGAACATTAATGTGATTGCCATTGAGAGAGGAGATCTCAACACAGTTGAGTCTTTTCAGTTTCTCTTCATCAATGCCTTCTTGCAGTATGGGCCCACTGATAATAAGGCCAAGCTTTGAAGGTGCCTTCTTCTTGCTGTGAGAGCTTTTCAGTCTCAGGCTCTCCATTCTCTTCAAGAAGTTTTTTGCTTTTGACTTTGTATTCTTTTCATGGGCTTTCATATTAAAAGTGAAACTGGACTTCTCTCTGGGAGAGGGCAAGCTACCAAATGATTCATCATTTGCTACAGAGTTTCCAGAGGAGCACACGCTAACCACAGAGTTGGTCCGGTTGGTTTCTGCCTCCCTCTGTAGGCTGACCCCATGACTTCCAGTGCTGCTGGCACTATGAATTGATACCACTTCCTGACGCTCACTCAGGTCAGTCAGTATGCTTTCATGACTGGTTGCACTTTGTAGGGAAGGATCCTCTGGCGGAAAGGAGCTCAAGTCATCTTTTACATGAAAAACATCTAGCTCCTCTAGCCTGGACCACCTCTTGCTGTCCCTCTGAAACATCCATCTGCCACTAATAGCACAGGGTTCATCTTCATCGGAGTCTTCACTCTATGGGAAAAAAAAATATTAGCCATTAGCAAACAATCCCCAGCCACTTACAATTATCAGAGATTCACAGTATGACACAAAACTGCTCTGGAGTTTGCTTTAGATAAAGTAAAACTCTCAGGGATGTTGGGTACAGTGTCCTTTATGCACCAACAGCATGTCAGGGCTCAATATTTAGCAGTTTGTTGCATCCCTGGATTGGGCTGTCAGCAGATCATGCCGCACTTTTTAATACCTGGCATCTAGCCACACTTTAATGGGATACATACACTCTGTAGGACTCCTGATATTTTGACCTGGGATCCCTGATTTTTTTATTTTGGTTGTCACAGACCCCAGAGAATAATATTTACTGAGGGCTGTGTAAAGTCTGTGACGAAGGAGGTACTGTATGTGGGGATCAGTGGTACTAGAAGCTGAAGCCCTCCAGTTAGTCATAGTCAGATTTCAGTGCAGGTATGAACCATACAGGCTTCCCTCACTCTGCTCCGGTCATTTTTTTTTTTTTTTATTGAAAGTGGAAGGAAGTTGTCCTCTCTCTCTCTCTGTCTAGAAAAGTTCTCAATTACTCACCATTTTCATTTTCATACCATTTTCATTTTCATATCCTAAGTTCACTCTATCACCCACACATATGATTCTACTCTATTTCAGAAGTGGTATTTAAGGAATACTAGTGGTTCCACCCTCAAGCCTCAAATTCTCTTCTAGTTTAAAAATCAAATGTTATGATTGGTTATAAGATACAGAGAAAATCCTTAACTGTACACAGATCACATGACAGTGGTATATTTGAGCACAAGCCATGGGTAGGCACTTTTTTCCCCCAGCACCCAAATAATTAAAAAAAAAAATCAAAAACAAAAATAAAAATGTTCTTATTTAAAACAAAAAAGTTTTAATACACCCATTTTGACTTCAACCTAAACTGGACAGGTAGCAATATCAAGCAATATGAACCTCGTTGGCAGCCTTGCACTCTCTCAATTTGTTGCTGAACCAATTAGGCTTTCTTCCACGGGGGGAAGGTACCCTCCTTGACTGGATACTGACCAATAGGCCCCGAGAGGACTGTCCTATCTGGTATTTTCCCCAGACTCTGTCTCTGATCACTCCCCCACCTACTGTGTCTGGAGAGTCTCCCCACCTAAAATTCACTGCAAGGTGATCCAAATGAGGGACTTCTTGAAATTCAACATTGAAGCCTACCACGCTGGCCTGAAACACACAGACTGGTCCCCAGTCTTAGCCACAAATGTCACCTCAGTTGCCCTAGATAACTTTCTTGCTATATTCTCATCCCTTGCAAGATAAACACGCCCCTCTTACAAAAAAGGAGAGTGAGGGGCACCATCACCAATGACTACAAGGTGGCTTACTTTCCCTTATCAAGTTAAAGGATAAATGCTGGGCAAAATGTAAGGCCTCTCATGATATGTTTATTTTCCAGGAATATAGGCAACTCAGAAATGCTTGCAAAAAAAGCCATACACTACGCCAAGAGCGAATTTTGTAAATCCACTCTGCTATCCTCAGCTAGAGACCCAAAGAGCTTCTGGCAAAACATTGAGAATATTTTTAGTGGCTCCTCCAGAGCCTATGTTACTGACATGCTTCTTGGTGGGGTTAACTGTAACACCTTGACTATCGCAAATGCATTTAATTCCCAATTTGCAGAGCTGTCTGCCTATACCTTCCAGTCCCCTGATGTTAGTGAACAACCCCCTGACCTCCTTTCTACTTCAAGGCCACCTCTGTCAGTGAAACTCAGAGACTCCTTGCTGACCTCTCTTGCCCACACCAGTGCTGGTCATGACAACATGGAGCCCAAACTTATTTGTCTTGGGGCCCCTTTCCTTGCCCTGCCCATCACCCATATCTTCAGAACATCTCTTATTACTAGAATCATCCCTGACATATGGAAAATGGCTAGGATTGTCCCTGTTTTCAACCAATGTGAAAAACCTTGAATTACCACCCTATTGCTATTCTCTCAGCTATTAGCAAACTGCTTGAAAAAGTGGTTGCTACTCAGCTCATGGACTACATACAATGCTATGATCTTCTTATCCTAGCACAACATGGCTTTTATAAGGGGCATAGCACCTCCACTGCCCTGGCCAAGGTCACTCTGAGATAAGGATTGCTACTGATCAAAGCAACTTGACTGGGGCCATCTTCGTTGATTTCTCAAAAGCCTTTGATTTGGTTGACCACTCTCTCTTGTGTTCCACACTCCAGTCCCTTGGCCTCTCCCCCTGTCCTGGCCTGGTCACTAATTACCTGCTTGGGAGGCAGCAGCTCATAAAATTCAACAAGGTCATCTCGGAGCCCAATCCTGTTGGGGGTCCTCAGGGGTCTCTTCTAGGGCCTATTCTTTTCTCTCTTTTTGTTAATGATTTGCCCATGGTCCCAGTTCATGGTTGTACCACCCTATATGCAGATGACCTTGTGATCCTGACCAGCTCCCAGGACATCAATATCATCAACTCTCAGCTCAGTGTTGACTTTGACCACATACAATCCTGGCTAAAGGCCCATAAACTAGCCATCAATCTAAAAAAACAAACAAAAACAGGCTATGCTTTTTGGATCCCTGGCCAAATCCAAAGCTTGTCCTGCACCCCTGAGAGTCACCGGAGCAGACAGATCCCTTGTGCAGGTTACCAACTCCCTTAAATACTTGGGTGTTACCCTTGATCCTCGGCTCAACTTCTTCCCGCACATACGTAATGTATGCAAGGCAACTAACAGTAAGCTGGGTTTGGCATACAGAGCTAAAAGCAGCCTTACTCCAGCAGCACATCATGCCTTGGCTAAGGGGGTTCTACTACCCACGCTATGTTATGGATTGGTCACCTTTGCCCATGCCTCAAAAACCTAACAAAATGGGATGTTGCTTATAATAATATAGGTCATTCTGCTCCCTCTGCTCCCCCCACCTCATTCACCACTGTGAGCTATACAATAAACTTGAATGGCTCTCCCCTGACCACCACTTAACTTTTGTAATGGGCAATTTCGTTGACAATGTCATCAGAACTGCCCCCACCCACCCATACTAGCCGAGCTTTTCAAGCCTGCAGATCTCTCCTATCAGTTAAGATCTAGTGGTTTGCAAGTTTCCCAAAACCCGTACCCTAACAGGAGTTTAGGATTTTGCTGTCTGTGCACCCAGACTATGGAACTCTCTCCCTGCCACTGTTCGTACCTGCCTCTCCCATACCTGCTTCAGAAACTCCTTTTGGGGTTTTCTGAAACTTGCCTCAACCTGTCATTGTACCTAAAGGGTCAACCCCCTTTTTTGCACTGTGCTGCACTTTATGGTCCCATCTGGTCATCACCTTGAGGTCGGTGTGTTTAAGAGAGTATAGTTCATGGCTGTCAAATGTTACCTTGTTATGTGATGTTCAATACCTGACTGTCAATTGCTACCTTGTCATGTTATGTTTTTCTACTTGCCTTCCTGTTAAAGTCATGCTGCGTCTGACTATTATCATTCTCTGAAATCCTGTAATACCTGCTTTTTGCTTGTCATCTCCTTGTAATATCCGGGTCACACTTGAAAATAGGCATATGACTATCTTGTGTGCTTACCTGGTTAACAAAAGCTAACTAAATAAATACATTCTATGTGCACAATAAAACTCCAGGGTTTGTGGGTTATGCTTTACTAACTCACTTGATGGGTGACTGAAGCCACTCTGCTTCAACTAGTGGCTCCAACCCACTCTGTTGTGTAGGTTATTTGTGCACTGAGGCTTGACCAGGGCTCAAGTTACTGTCAGTTAATATAACCCTATGGGCTCTTGAAATATGAGGCACAGCCAGGAGGTTTATACCCCTAAGGTTAGATTAACCAAGGTAACAACCTGTGGAGTGCCTTTTTACTATTAAACAAAAGTGTATTCATTTCCTCTATCTCCCTGGCCTGGCCCACGTCCCCTTCCTCTGGTGACTGGCTAGCACAATCCACCACTAACCTCACCACTGCTGCCTACTCTCATGTTCATCCCTCTGTGGCAGAGGCCTCCTGAGACCCTAAGGATGTAAGCGAGAGCATCTTACAACCGGAAGAGTGGTCTTAGTGGCCATATTGCTATATTATCTGTCAAGGTCAATTAATACAATGCTAAAAATGTAAAAACAAAACTGCACTGAATGTACCCATTTCCAGGGCACACATGCATGAGGTATGCTTTACAGAATAAGAGTATATTGTGCAGGGGAAAAAGAGTGCTCCGATTGGTTGAGAGAACTCCTCGACATACAACTACAACTGTACAACAGTTTCAATATTAAGTCCTAATCAGATCAGTTCAAATCCACTGTAAAGTGATAACTTTGTTTTTATAGGTTAATATATTGGGTCAGTTATGACCCGTATGGATATTTTTTAATAAAAAAAGTGTTACAACTAACTTAACTCGTATTATCCATTAAAATGCCATCAAGTCTTTAAGAAATCACATTTAGAATAAAATAACACAGAACAGAGTTTAGTTTAATACAGTGCAGTTCATACACATTCTGTATCAAAAGTCTTGACAATCAGTGGGTGAGATACTGGTAATCTGGAGACTACTATTTGTAGACAAAAAAGGCAGCTCTCATGTGCCAGGATATAGCTGATAAAAAAGATCTTCTGCCTGGGGGACTAAGGGCTTTGCCTTTAGTTTGCAAGACATTTTCTGTAGATTAGTGTACTCTGAGCTGTAGGGGTGCTAACTCAGAGCACTCTGAGCTGTGGGGGTGCTTTAAACAAATACTCCACTGCTGCTGCTGCTGCTGCTGCTGCTGCTACTTAACCTCTCAATGCTTCATTTCGCCCAGCTGTTAAAAATGGGTAAAAGCAGTGCCCCACTGAAAACAATTTACTGCATTTTGACTGGGATACAACAACAAAAAAAACATTTGCACGGTCTTGTTTGGGTAGAAAAGCAGTGCTACAAGTATGCAGGAAAAATCATCAGGGCTATGGGGTCACAATTATGGAAGATGGATGGACATGTATTGTGGAAGTCCTTTTCCACTTCCTATTGTGGAGTGTGTCTTTTCATTCTAAATCCCTAAATCCTATTTCATTAAAAACACAAGCCTCAGGTACAGTACTAAGATACTGTAAGTCAGTGAGGGACAAAAGAAGAAAAAATAAGAGGAGGAAATGGAATTTTAAAATATAAAACTGCCTATAATCCATACTCCTACATACTGTCCTCTTGAAGTGATGGCAAGGGGGAACAAACACTGAGTGAGGGTCATGGCTTGAGACCTTGCAAGACCCCCTTAAATCACTCGCATCCTTTTTAGTGGATCTAAAGCCATGTTCACATGGCCACTTTTGCTGCTGCTCTGGTGTGTGAGTGACAGTGCTGCCCCAACTTCCAGAAGTGATAGTGTTGTGCATTCACACAGCCCCTCAGCACCGATGCAGGACATGCTGAAGAGGGGCATGAGTCAGGGGACGGTTGTCTGCCCTGTAATATCCCCCCATTACCATGCCTTCCCTTCTAAACAGGAAATGCTGATGATAGGCTTTATTTGCAGCCATGCATTGCTTCTGTTTAGCCGAATGCAGCGCAATCAACAGCCCAACCTCCAATGGGTTTCCAAACTTATTTTAAAGCCTCGATTGCTTTCACTGCTATGTTAGCACTCCATGCCTGCCACTTCCTTGTTATGGACAAGGGAATTATTGGAGGCAGAGGAGGATGCTGGCAGGGTCCTTCCTTAATCACAGCAATGCGGTGCAGCCTGTCCACATGGCTGCTTACACGGCTCGCTCTTAAACACATCTTCAGAATTTCAGTGGCTCCAGCAGAGACTCAGCAAATGACTTACTGAGATCGGGTGCCTACACAGCCACTTCAACACTACAGCAACCCAAGCACTCAGGTTGTTGTGATGCAAAGGCAGCCGTGTAAACAAGCCTTAAGATCCTGTAAGAGCCAGCACATTTTAAGCCCTGGTCAAGACATCACACACAAACACACAACTTAGGATGTCTATTATTGTGTTGTCTGTATATCCATGGCACTCCCAGATCCATTACCTTAGGGTTATACATGCCTGCTAGGCTGACTGATGCACATGTGACCAAGGCCTCTGGAATTCTATGATTCTGCGGTTGCGGAATTTTCCGCAGGATCTGCTTCATGCCGCAGAATATAGTGCCACATAACTAGTTGTTTTTGGTGAATTTTCATTCAAATATACTGTTTTTCCATAGTGTTAGGCTCCCCCCCCCCATCTCATTTATCCTGAAGCACCTCCTCTATGCTAAGCATATGATGTCATCGATGACATGACATAATATTTAGCCAATAGCAGGACTGCGTTCTGCCAGAGAAATGAATAAATCATGCTGCAGAAATCAGAAAATGCTGCCGCAGAAGCCAAGGAGCCCTGCTGCAGAACTCAGAAAATTCTGCTGCAGAGCACTAGGGGCCTTGCATGTGACCTAAGATCGGATTTCGATCTACCACCAAGCCCATTCTCCATCCTTACTGTCTTCAGTTTCCTTATGTGCATCTAACAGGCTGCAGCACCTCACCAAGCTCCAGTGCCAGGAATCACAGATAAGGTAATACATTTCAACTTTTGGCACAGACAGTATTTGCCAGACATATATAAAGGATTTATGCATTGCCTGCATAACAGAATGTCATTATTTATTGATCTGTCTAGAATAAGAGGTAGACAGAATGTTATAACTGTTACAGCAAGTAACCTTAATATAGACATATCAGGGCTCTGCGTCATCGGCATCGTGCTTCTACTGCAGGCAAGTTTACAAGACTAGAGGATTAATGCTGAGAGCACTAAGTTTGTATTTTAAATCCAGCGCCCTCTCATAGGACACTCCCTCTTCTATCAGCATCGATGGTATCACCAAGGGTGGAGACCCTTACGCAACGTCTCACTCCAGGGTTATGCTGAAAAAATTCCCTCTGGTGCTACAAGTGTTGTACAGTCCCCTTATGTAGCAGAGTGCACACACAGTCTGCAGGAGGCAGTTCAGCAGCAGTACACCCCCCTTTACACAGAAAGTTGTACTAGCGACTACAGCAGGCAGACTGGGGTCCACCGACCCTACCAGACTCCCAGAAAAGTGGGCACTTGACAGAATGTACCCATTACAGGAGGATAAGGTGAAGACATGGTGTTCGGCCCCAAAGTTAGATCCAAAGATAGCACAACTAAACAAAAGAACAGTCCTTCCTGCTGAAGGAACAGCCGCACTATGGGATCCAGTGGATAAACGGATGGCGGAATTACTAAAGAAGATGTAAGAGTTCTCGGGCCAAACAGTGAGGGCTTCCACCACAGCATTCTACATTTCAAGAGCACTGATCAGATGGTTAGAATAAATTGGTAAGACACTAGCTCCAAAATCACACGAGGCAGGGCTATTACGATACTCCTTACTAGCAGCTAAGTACCTAGGAGACATGTCAATTGACTCGCTAGAAATCAATACCAGGTCAGCAACAATCGCCAACAGGGCCAGGAGAGCACTATGGCTCCAATTAGGGGACGCGGATAATGAGTCCAAGGTAAGATTACACAAGCTCCCCTTTCAAGGAGAACGAGTATTTGGAGATAGACTACAAGAATTCTGGAGGCATCGTGGACAAGGAAAGGACCAAGACAATGACAGAGACTCCAGCTACCTACCTTCATACAGACATCAATCTTATGGACACAGACCCAAGGGAGACAGAAGATACACCTCATCCTTTAGTGACAGAAAGAACACTAGCCAGGAAAAATACAATTACCAAAACAATTACCAGAGCAAAGGAACCTCCTCATACTGAGGCAGAGGTGGACACACCAGAGGAAAATTCACTACCTAGAGAGGTAGGAGTACCAGAAGAGCAAAACAATGATTACTCCAGTCCCAACAGCCATCACCTACAAATGCTAGGACAAGCTCCAGACATACCTCTAGGGGGCCGACTTCAACACTTCAGCAAGACGTGGTCAAACTTGACTTCAGACAAATGGGTCACCGAGGTCATCACAAAGGATTACTCGATAGAGTTTCAAGAAAGACCTCAAAGAGAACGGTGGATAATATCCCCACTAGCAAGAAAAAAAATGGTCAACACATCAAGTACAGAACATACTAGACTCATTGATAACATCAAGAGCCATACAACCAGTTTCACCAGAAGAGGCAGGAAAGGAAATCTACTCAGTATTCTTTTTGGTACCAAAGAAAACCGGAGACCTCAGACTTGTGCTGGACCTCAAAATGGTCAACAGGTACATCACACACAAGACATTCAAGATGGAGACCATATGTTCAACGCTAAGGGCAATAAGACCCAATGACTTTCTCACATCCACAGACCTCAAGGACGCATATCTACACATCCCAATGAGGCTCACTCACAGAAAATATCTACGATTTCAAATATTAGGACAACACTTCCAATACAAGTCACTCTCATTCGGACTCGCATCAGCACCAAGAGTATTCACAAAGGTGTCAGTCATGCTAGCAGCAAAGCTACACAAGCAGGGAGTCCATATTATTCTGTACCTCGACAACTGGCTAATAAGAGCCAGGTCACCACAGGAGGCAAAAAGGGCCACCATCCAAACTATACAGGCCTTACAGGATCACAGTTGGGTGTAAACGAGAACAAGAGCTGTCTAACACCATCACAACAAATAGAACACCTCGGAGCAGACACAGACACAAACAAGGGTCTCGTATGGCCAACACAGACCAGAATACTGAACCTTATTACAGTGACGCACAGAATACTGCAGTCTCCAGCAGCAACAATAGCCCTAGTGTCAATGGTCTTAGGCTGCATGTCATCATGCATAGATCTAATACCATGGGCAAGATGGCACATGCATGCACTACAGACACTCCTCCTACAGTACGGTTCACCATCAGAGGAAAACTTGCAGCACACCATAACATTGAACAGCAAGGCAAAAAGATCACTGATATGGTGGACATGCATGGAGAAACTAAACAGGGGCAAGTCCCTGGAACTATTACACAAGGCGACAATAGACACGGATGCAAGCCTACGGGGATGGGGAGCCTCGATGGGACACAACTAAGCACAGGGCATATGGTCCAACAGAGAAGAGACTACCAATCAATGTACTGGAGATGAGAGCAGTGCACAATGCACGGACATCATTCAAGACACAGATAATGGGAAAAACAGTACTGATAAGATCAGACAGCAGGGCCACAGTAGCATACATTGCAAAACAGGGAGGCACCAAGAGCAAGAGACCACAAAGAGAGACAAATGCCATCATGATATGGGCACAGACACACTTACAACACATAATAGCCATACACTTGGCAGGCAAACTGATCACAACAGCGGATTGGCTCAGCAGGGAACAGATACACCCAGGAGAATGCCAATTGCATCCAACAATATTCCAATTGATACAACACAAATGATAACCATAGCCATGGATCTCGTGGCCACCAACAAAAACAAACAATCGAGAAAATGATTTTCCACGATTCTGGGAACCTCAGTCCAAAGGAATAGATGGCCTTTCCCTCCCATGGACACATGACTAATCGTATGTGTTCCCAGCCTTCCCCTGATACCAAAAGTATTAGGGAAGGTGAGACAGTCTCACAGAATAATAATACTAGTAGCACTGTACTGGCCGAGGAGGCCATGGTTCGCCACAGTCATAGCAATGGCAATGGACAGCCTGTGGTTACCCAACAGGCCAGACATCCTGATACAGGGGCCAGTAACACACTCTCTCCAAGCAATCTTCAACTCACAGCATGGCTCCTGAAAGGGAGAGACTGCTGAATGCGGGGTACCACACAACAGTGATAGATACAATGTTGCAATCTTGCAGAGCAACGACAATGTCTGTTTATTCTAGACAATGGAAAATATTCACAACATGGTGTACGAACAGAAAAATATCTTCCTTACCAATATCCATGGCGGACATACTACTGTATCTACAACAGGGGCTGGACAAGGGACTAGCACCCTCATCTCTAAGAGTTCAGCTTTCAGCCATTGAGGCAGCAGTGGGCACTGTCGAAGGCACATACCCTGGTTCACTTCCAGATGTCATACGTTTCTTAAAAGCAGCAACCAACATAAGGCCCCACATAAGGAATAGTGTACCACAATGGGATCTGACATTAGTATTCAATGCCATTACCAGAACTCCATTCGAACCCCTAACAGACATCACCGATTACTGGGTAGGGTTAAAAGCAGCATTACTAGTGGCAATATGCTCAGTCCACCATGTTGGACAGCTGATAACACTATCGTGTAAAGAACCATTTACAATCTTCACACCAGATGGAGTTACCCTACGTACAGTACCCTCATTCATTCCCAAGGTAGACTCTGCATTTCACAACAGCCAGCCAATAGAACTGCCGACCTTCTTTGAGGAACACACACAAACAGCCAGGAGAGGACTCTCCACTCATTGAATGTCAAGAGGACACTCGCAGTGTATCTAGAAAGAACCGCACAAATTTAGAAGACAGAGAGACTATTTCTCATCCTGTCGGGACACAAGAGAGGAACCACAGTGGCCAAGGCCACAATAGCGATGTGGTTAAAAAGAACAATTACAGAGTCTTACAAATCAAGTAACAAAGTTCTCCCAATGGGGATAAAGGCCCACTCCACAAGAGCAGTGGCCACCTCTTGGGCAGAACAAAACTCTGCCACGGTACAGGAAATCTGTGAGGCAGCTACATGGTCTACTATTCATACTTTCGCAAGACACTATAAACTAGATACTGAAATTCCAGACAAAAGTTCATTCGGACATAAGGTGCTAATGACCGCCACCTTAAAAGACATAGAACTCAGGCCACCTCAAATGACATATATTTACTCATGCTCCCTCCCTCCTTATAAGTAGGGTACTGCTTTTGAATCACCCAAAGATAATGGATCTGGGAGTGCCATGGATGTACGGACAACACAATGGTAGTTTACTTGCCTGGTAAAGGTGATCATGTTACTGTATATCCATGGCACTCCATCCCACCCGAGGGAGCATGATTAGGGGGATTAAGTGACAGAACAAGGACAACATGACATTATATATGTGGAATGTTTAAACGTATAAGCCAAACACATTATGTAATTATTAAAGTAGTGATAGATTCCTGGAAAGACTGTCTCTAGAGTAATTACTGTCTGTGCATGTACCGAACAAGTTATTTTACAGCTACGGAAGTATCAAAACTGAAGGCAGCAAGGATGGAGAAGGGGCTTGGTGGTAGATCGAAATTCGATCTTAGGTCACATGTGCATCAAGCAGCCTATCAGATGTACATAACCCTAAGGTAATGGATCTGGGAGTGCATTGAATATACAGTAACACAATCACCTTTACCAGGTGAGTAAACTACCATTTACACTGTTCCACATCAACACTGGTGCTCACAGAGTTCTATTGAATCTGTCACAAATACATTATAACACAACAGTCTGGAGACAATCCTGCTCCCCACACAGTTCTAACAAAACCATGGAAGTGTTCACTTTGGATGGTCTGCAGTGTAAGTCCTTATTGTAAATACAGCTAGTGTTTACCTCTTTCCCAGTAAGCCACTCTTCTCAAAACAGACACAGTATCCTGTCGTAAAGATACACAGTTAAGTAGCAAATAAAAAAAAATCATAATTGAGATGTGGCCAATAATTACCTCTCTTGCACAAATTATGATATGCATAAAAACACTTTCCATTATGGCTTGTAGTAGCATTTCCCCCATTCCTTCCTCAGCATTGTGACCCATCATACTGAAGCATCACAGAAACCCACAGAAGGATGCGGCTCTCGCCAGCTGTGACGTCAGTGTCAAGAGGTCACAATGCTGATGACACATTTAGGGAAACAACTTAAAGATATGTTTGCCTCAAGGTGAAGTTGTGTTCTACAAACAGTTTTATTACCAAGCAGAACATTTTTAACTTGCAGAATGAAAAGAAAATGACTTTCATTTTTAAAGTGATAACCAGCTACTTTAAAAACTGTTTTATTCTGCTGCTCAAAGGTATGCACTAACCCTCCCTTACAGATGCTTGCCACTATCAATCAAAATGCTTCAAATATTCCTTTAACTGTGACTAATCTGATGGCAACAGAGACCCATTAAATCTCCTGTTTAAAGCCTGGGGGAAGGGCAGTCGCTGCTAACTTTTATGGTGGATACCATAAAGCTGTCTGGTACAGTTACAAGCCTAGCCCAGTCCTGGCGCATGTCAGCATCTTCCTTTACAACCCTTTGTGAGTTTTGGCCAATAATGGTCTGACACTACATGACAAACAAACTGCATCAGGAACTTCTTAACTGATTTACACATTGCCAGGGACTAGACAGGAGGGGGTGGAAGGGCTGCAATACATCCTGTGAGGTTTCAGCTTCATACAAGGGTCATGTCCTCCTTTTGGGTCTTCACAACAATTTGGCCTGCTGATTCATATATACTGGCACATAACGCTGTGCTGTACTTGTTATTTCCTTGCTATGCAACTCTGGACTGTAGAAAGTATGGGACTGCCATATGTATTTTTGTTAGTTTCATCAGGGACCTTTTACTTATTGTATGATAGATACATTACTTAAAAGGGAATATAACCCATGGTTTACATTTTGGCACATGTAGGCTTCTTAATGTCCCTCTTGCAAGTTTCCATTTGTTCACGTTGAAATAACCTTGTTATGTTCCTTTGCTAGGCTTCCCTGTTGATGCGGTCCTTTTCCTGCCCCATATTCTGTTATAATTACTGATTAGTTCCAGAATCTGGGCAGTGACATCAGTTGAGCGAAAGCTCACAGTAAATGTTTCAGGTTTCACTGCAGGGCCTCCACACAACTGGGGTCCCCAGGTTCCAGAACTGATGAGTACGTGCAAGATGGCAGCAGCAGCAGCGGAGTAAACAGCTCCAGCTTAGTATTTTACTTCTAGTTAGCTTTGTCAAGCTCAGAAGCTGGTGGGGCAGTAGTTTAAGAGCATGTCAGGAAATATTCTTCACAGAAAGGATGGTGGATGCCTGGAACAGCCTGCTAGAAGAGGTGGTATGGGCGAAGGCAGTGGTGAGCTTCAAAGCACGTATGGGACAGGTACATGGGTGTAATATAATAAACAGAGGTCAGGGAAGAGGGAGGGACACCTGTGGCCAAACAGGGTCTGGGGTCTAATGTTAGGCAGGAAAATAGGGATAGATTAGATGGGTCTACCGACACATTTTATTTATTTACATAGAAACATAGAAAACAAAGGTGCCACTTTTCTGTTGCTGTAATCTGCCCTGAACCTTCTTGGAAAGTAAGTGCTGCCACTAAATATGGCTGCTCTGTGTGTGAACATTGTAAACAAATAAAATTATAAAACTGTATATTAGGTGGGAAGAAGGCAATATCAACAAGACATCCTGACAAAGGAAACAAAAAACAGATTTTAAAGTGAACAAAAGAAAAAAGTGCAGTAGGGTGATTGGGGGGGCTATACATGTACATATTTCCAATCAGATACAAAAAGGTAACACAAGCTTTAGTTCCCCTTTAATTGTGTTTTGAGAAGTTATTGTAATCTCCAATTTGCTCCTTGCCCACCCTGAAACCCATGGTAAATGAGCTGCCTCAGTACGGAATCAACCAGATTCTGAATGAGGTGCATTAATAACTGACCAAATAAATTGAATAAAGAGGATATACAATTATCTGTGTTCAAATATGCTATTTATTTGCATGAGTGAATTATGACAGTCCCGCCCCTCACAAATGCAAATAAATGGCATATTTAAACACAGACTACTGTATGTTCTATGTACACAATGTATGTATTCTTCAGGTATTTTGTTTTACAGAATTTTGTTGTTTTCTGACAGTTAATTCTGCGCAGGTTTCAGTTCTCTTTGCCCAAAGTAGTGTCTCCGATGTGGCGGAGTCAGTTTTACAGAGATGCACTGCCTCCCCTTGAGGTTTTCTACTCTCCCATTTAATGCAGTAGCACATACACTGTGTCTGCTGTTTGAGTGTTTTTATTTTTATTTACCTTCACTCTTGTTTTGAGCTGCAAGTCCTAGAGTGCGTCGATCTGACTGGAAGTGAGTGAGCATCAACTGAGACACAGTAGAGTGACATCCGTAGCAAAAATGTTTCAAGAAATTGATTTCATTTTTCTTTCTTTTTTTAATTTATTATGCTTTATAGGTGCCGGACCACCCACAGCTCAGCCCCTGCCCACCCCTGGGACTGCTTCAGAGCAGCGATCCACCCAGGCTTACTCCCTTTGGGTGAGCCCATCAGGCAGACTCTACCCCCTTCCCCAACCACAGGGTTGGGCTGCAATGATGGAAACTCTCACTCAGTTTCTGGCCAAGCACCCCTAAGGGTGGCATGGAGCCAGAGGGACGGGGTGTCACCGATGGAGCTGGCAGCTGGATTTTTCAGTTAGAGCTCCCTGGGAAGTATGGGATGCAATGACATACAGTGCAGACCACTACATCTGGCCCTCCTAAACAGTATCTGGTGCCAGCAGGGGTAGCCCCCCCCCCGGCCACCGGTCACCCCAGGAGAGCAGTCGAGGACAATCAATCAATCTTCCTCCCCTTGGCCAGCCCTCCGACATCCCAAATCCAGTCTTGAACCTGGGACAGACGTCGCAGATGGAAAGCCAACCTCTACGCCAGTGGGCTGGCTGTAGAAATGGATTTCATTTTAACTAATAAACTGAAGGCTTGGGGAACAACACGCTAAGTGACCACATCACAAATAGAAGATTGGGACACTTTTTAAATGCGGCCTTTTTTTTTTGTGTGTTACCTCTCGACTGATGCAGGGACTACAATATGGTGGCAGGCATGGAACTGGGTGACAGCTTCTTTGTGGGGTTGGGTAGAATGTCATGTCAGTCAAGTTGATTGACATTTTGTGTGACAGTGTGACATAGGCAAGTGACAAATAAATGGTGTTATTTACCCATTTAGTGAAAAACATTGTTCATCTTTCACTTGGTTCAGAGTTTTGGGAAAATACCTTGTGTATTTGACTAGAAAGGATGTTGCATACATTATATACATAAATAAATCAATGATCTTCAGAGGGTTGAAAAAATTAGATGGTATATGGCTAAACTGCCCCCATAGTAACCCATGTCTTCAATCTGTCCCCATCGTCAGTTGTCATTCCGGAAGTATGGAAAGTAGCCAGGGTGGTCCCAATACTTAAACAAGGAAACCCCAAACTCATAGAAAACTACCGTCCAATATCCATACTGTCAGTGGTCAGCAAACTTCTTGAGAAGGTCGTGGCAGGGCAACTCTCTGAGTACTTGCAGTCTCATGACCCGGTTGTCCCCTGAGCAGCATGGCTTTAGGAAAGGGCACAGCACAACTTCTGCCCTTGTCACGGTCTCATCTTGGATCAGAGTGGCTATGGACCAAGGCAAACTCTCTCTGGAGCCATCTTTATAGATCTCTCCAAGGCCTTTGATCTTGTTGATCACACCATGCTCTCCACCCAGCTCAGCTCCTATGGTCTATCACCTGAGGTGCTCAACTGGTTTTCCAACTATCTAAGTGGCAGACAGCAACATGTTAAGTATGGGAAGGAGTTCTCGGACACTATCCCTGTTACCATGGGTGTCCCACAAGGCTCCGTCTTGGGGCCCCTGCTAGTCTCCATATTCGTGAACAAACTCCCGGCTGCTGCTATCCACTGCAAGCCTATCCTTTATGCAGATGACCTGGTCATCCTGACTCACTCCCCTGAGATAGGGGTCATAAATCACCACCTGAGCGAGGACTTGAGGAACATCCAATCCTGGATATTGTCACATGAGTTGGTTCTAAATCTCAGGAAAAGACAGGTTATGCTCTTTGGGTCTCAGGCCAAGATTAAGGCTGCCCCTACTCCACTATGTGTTTCTGGTGTCGACGGGGTCAAGATCACAGTTACTGACAACTTTAAATACCTTGGGGTGACGCTGGACCTGCAGCTTAACCTTGGCCACCACATTCAGAATGCTTGCAAGACTGTAAACTGCAAACTGGGTCTGGCATACAGAGCCAAAAGTAATCTTACTCCGGCAGCTCAGATTGCACTTGCCAGAGGAGTGCTCCTACCCTCGCTCTGCTATGGGCTCCTCTTGTTTGCCCGCTCATCCAAAGTCCACCTCACTAGGTGGTCCACTGCCTACAATAATGTCTGACACTTCGGGCTGGCTGCCCTTCGTCTCACTCACCATTGCGACCTCTATAGCAGACTAAATTGGCTCTCACCCGCTAACCACATAGACTTCATCTTAGGGTGCTTCACCGGAAAGGTCCATAGCACTGGCACCCCTCTAGGGCTTGCAAAATTTCTTGTCCCGTCTGTCGTCTCCTCCTCCTACTCCCTCAGGTCCCAGGGACAGGCCCTCCTCAAGACACCGGCTACATGGACTCAAATGGGTGGGCGGGACTTTGCTGCATTCGCTCCCAGACTGTGGAACTCCTTCCCTGCCCAGGTCCGTGACACGCACTCACAGATGTGTCTCTGTTCCTCCCTATGGAACCATCTCAAACTTGCCTCAGCCTGTGGCTGCCCCAAACCCCCGTGAATTGATCCATCTCAGCACTCCTCTGCTCTTGAGCTACTCCTGGACAAAAGACCAGACTCCAAGAGGTTGCTAAGCTGTATGTTGTCACACCTGAAGGATTTCGATACTGTGCCCCTGGAACTGCTCTTGGCTTCCATAAGGTGTTTATGTTGTTATGTTAATACTGTATAATCTATGCCTTACCATGCTCATACGCTGTGTTGAATCTGTAACATTACTGCTCTTATCTCCCACAAGGTGTATATTTTTAGTTATGGTAATACTGTATAATCTATGCCTTGCCATGTTTCGTATGCTGTGTTGTATCTGTATCCTCACATGAACTGTAACATGTTTAATTTGTACAGTGCCGTTGTATGTACCTAAATCTATTATTCCTGTACTCTCCCGGGTTGTACCTGAAAATAGGCAATTGTCTTATCTAGTGTACCTACCTGGTTAACAAAAGATACATAAGTAAATAAATTTAGTATCTTTAAGAGCTCTATCTACAGAACAAGATTGAGAAACTAAACAGAACACTAAAATTGTGACTCCCTTGAGGGAAATTCAAGAAGTCCATAGGTTTGGTACTGGTAAGATTCATGCTATGAATCATCATTTAGGGAACTAGGGGTTAACATGTCGAACTGTATAATTTTGTATTATTTTAATTTTTATAATTGTATTTGTTTGACTGTGAGGTACTCAGAGCCCTGGAGAAAGAGCACCATATAAATAAAAGTGCCACTTTCCTTGAACACTGACCCCGTGAGTGGCTATCGCATCTACAATCTTCAAGTATGCATTCTGCATTGATGTAGACGTGGTGGGCCCTTGTTTTCAGAATTTATAATTATAATGTTGTTACAATCAAATCAGAGAAATGTATATTGAGGAGGAAACCATGTCAGCAATTTAGATACCCTTAAAAACAGACCTAGCTATTTTGTTTTCTATATGTAATTTTTACTAATCAAATGTGCAAGAGAACAGGAAAAGAAAGGGCAGAACAGGACAGGACAAGTATTTAAATTTATATAGCATCTTTCAAGCACTGTATCATAAAAGTACTTTGAACAGCTGGCAGCAGCCGTTAGATGTGCACGACGAGGTAAAGTCAACTTGATCAAGGCTAAGCAGAGAGAGAGAGTGCACGTGCACACGTATGCATGTGCACGTTCAGCACTAGGAGGTTAAGTGACTAGTGCAATGTCACAGTGAGAGGCAATGGTGGGATTCAAACCTGGGTCTTCAGGGTCACAGTTCTTGTTCAATCACTGGGCTGCCTCAGACTTTGCTGCCTTTTCATGCTCATGATATTTACCGCACGTCAACAACTTGAATCTCTCAGATGAAAGAAAAATTGGACTTATTGGTCTGGAAAGGTACTCTTAACATTTCTAGGCTGAAGAAACAGCGTATTTTGTAATATTTAACTTAATATGTTTTAAGCAAACAAAATTACTAAAAACAATAAGCTTTGTTTTTACCTTCTCTAGAGACTTTGCAAAAATGCCTCAGTTTTTAAACAGTAATACAGAAGAAAAAGGGAAGAAAGGTGATATTTAATCTGCGTTTTTCCACCCACTGACTCAATGGGCAAAATTATGGACTACTCTTTCCTCTCTACATATTTGTTTAGCCTCAGTTTAAAGACACAGACAGTTTCAGCTGTCTTCACTGCTTCCCCTTAACTTCCCGTTTCAGTACACCAATTTCAAATGTTGCCACTCATGGGGGGGTGCTGGCACACTGTGAAGTTCTTGCTGCTTCGAGGATACGCCGGCATAAACTTCAACATGTTTCTTGCTAACACACCTTTTAATGCGATCTTTGAAATTAGTCAATCTAAGAGAGTGCAAGTGGCCATAATCGAAAGTGGTTGACTAAAAGGATTTTCGGAAAACCAAAAATGAATGTCTAATAACAGAAACCATGTTTCACAGCTTCCATAGGAAACAAGAATAATTTTTTACTTGCCAATATTTTATTTAATGTGACCAGAGTCACACACACACACACACACACACACACACACACACACACACACACTGTGATATCCTGTCAAGATGTGTTAAATCATCAAATCAGTTTTGCCCATCTGAGGACTCCTTCGTTATCTTCAGCTTCAAAAGCCAATAGCCTCTTTTGCTGGAAGTCTGTGTGCAGCTGGAGTTTCCATGGGTTGTAATGCCTAGCCCCACTGCTACTTAACTCCTTCATTAGTCATTTCCTACATGTGTGTTATCACTTGTCCATATCTACTGGAAACCTGGACAGACTGCTGACGGCTGCATACCATAAACGGACAAGAGAAAGGGAGGGCCAGCAGAGGGGAACAGGTTAGAAAATGCCAACATGCATTCCTCCTAGAGGTAGGGCAGCACCGTTAGCAATAAGCAAGTAACGGGTCCCTCCCCTCCCCCCAAAAGGTCAGTAGAGGCTATTGTTCATCCCTTTGACTTATTCAACAGTAGTTTCATTTACATATTGGCAGGTTTACAGATTGTTAGCAGTGCACACAAGGAAGCCGAGTGGAATGTCAATACTGCATTGCATAGCTGCAGTGATGCTACCGATTTTGATACCCCATAGGACACATACTACCTACTGGATTTTGATATCTCATAGTGGTCTACCCTACCAATCTGGACACCTCATAATGGCACAGATCATCTACTGATTTGGATACCTCATAGTGGTCTACCCTGCCTATCTAGATACCTCATAATGGCACAGACCACCTTCTGATTTCTGTACCTAACAGCACCACACATTCTACCAATTTTAATACCTCACAATGGCACAGACCATCTTTTGATATTCTTTTTTTCCCTTTTTTTCCCTCCTCTTCATTCTTTGGTAACTGGGTAAGGCCCACTAGACCCAAGGCCTGTTTTCAGTGGTGAGCCAGGAGAATTGGGGGGAGTAAGTGACATGCTCAGAGTCACACAGTATGCAAGTGGAGGCTGTGGGAATCAAACTCCGGTCTGCCGGATGTCTTAAGCTCAAACACTGCTCGTTACTCTAGCCTCAATGCTATAATGCCAGCCCACATATGGATACCTCTCTTGGCACAGACTGTCTACTGGTTTCAGGAATTCATTTTGGTACAGACAACCCACTGGTTTCAATACTTCACCATGGCGCAGACAACCTACTGGTTTCAATACCTCACCATGGCACAGACAACCCACTGGTTTTAATACCTCACCATGGCACAGACAACCCACTGGTTTTAATACCTCACCGTGGCACGGACAGCCTACTGGTTTCAATACCTCACAGTAGCACAGACCACCCACACAGTTCTGCTCAAATACTACAAAAATTTTGTCTTTTACCCAGTTATGTGCATATATATGCAACAATGACAGATCTATCAGTGTTTGTACAGTGCTTGTGAGTGCATAACATCTGCAGTATGTTCTGAGATGCAGTATTTTATAGATAAACTGTATTTAGGCAGTGATGATACAAGTATTTTGGCAATGTGTCCTATATGGGTACTGCATGGCAACTTTCTCTGCAGTTGGTTCAGTAGGACAGTCTGACTGCTTAAATGACAGACTACCAGCTGCAGCCAACCGGATCCCAGCTTTTTGTGAAGTAGCTGAAGTGTGTGTGTGTGTGTGTGTGTGTGCGCGTGGTGTGTGTGCACACCTCAGTGGTTATATAATTGGGGAGTGGGCTGCAGATGTACAGTTGGATCACACTGTGCCACAGAAGAAAGAAATGAACAGAACTTTTACTATGGCTGTGTACTTTTAAATAACAGAGACTTTCTTCTTCATAGCCCTCTCACCTTTATTCACTGATATCCATCTATTAGAGGAGTAAACTTGAAAATAACAGCAGAGAATTCTCCCCCCTCCCCAACCTCTCACCAGTTGCTTATTATACAAAGCACTGGCCTGGATAAATCTAGCAGAACGTAGATAACTGTAAAACCCCGTAACCTGGACTCAGAAGTAACTATACCTGGTTACTCGCTCATTCACCAAGACTGCTTGGGCAGGAAAAAGGGGGAGGAGTAGCTATGTATATCTCCTTGATGCTTCAGTTCACCCCGGCGCAGCTCTCCATGCCTGCTCAGTCCATCAACTCCCTCCTAATCAAACTCTCCCTTCCCCACTCCACTATATATTGCAGGGTACTACTGCACTCCGGACACCTCCCAGTCTGATGTGCTGGACCACCTGGGCACCCTAAAGGCTAACTCCTTCGAGGGAGAGTTACACATTCTAGGGGATTTCAATTTCAACTGGCTCGAAAACAATAATTCCAAACTTCATAGGCAAATCACAGCCCTAAACCTCTCCTAACAGATTTCTGAACCCACGCGTCTAAATCACAAATCTCAGAATCATTCCCTCTTGGACTGGGTCCTTACCTCTCACCCCATTGGAGTGGGCTGAGCGGACTCCTCCTTGACACACACTACAATTCACGCTGTAAGAAAAATACATAGACCCGAAACACCACCACCAAGGACGTTGTTCACTAGGTCGTACAAAGCCCTCAATCTAGATGCGCTTCTAAGGGACCTGGCACAAACCAACTGATCTTTCATCTACCAGGCTTCCTCCCTTTCAGCCCTAAAATTCTTTAAGGATACTTTCCTAGCAGTATGGGACACCCTACAGAGAATGAGGGTAAGGGATGCCCACCTGCCCTGGGTATCTGCCGAACTCATTGCCCAGGTCCATGCTAGGGACCATGCCTGGAAAAAGTACAAGGCAACAGGTACCCAGGCAGTACTTCAGCTATACCGTTCCCTGCATAATTCCTGCACTAGGCAAATCCGTCAGGCCAAAGCCAACTATTTCAAGGCATCTTTCAATACTAACCTAAATCACCCAACAAATTTCTGGAAAACTATCAAGTCACTCTTCTCTCCCCCTGCTCAACCCCCCACCCCAACCCTAAATGTAGAAGGCTCCACTGTCACTGAACCAGTTAATGTGGCCTCTGTCTTCAACACTTTCTTCACCAGTTGTGCATCCTCTCTCATAGCCTCTCTACCCCTCCAAGACTGCACCTACCCTGATGCCAACATCCTCCCAGACTACTGGCTTTGCTTTCTGTCATGTTACTCCACTCACTGTGCTGAAAGTCCTGCGATCTCTCAATCCCTTAAAAGGCAAGTGCCCTTCAGGGCTTGATTCCAAAATGTTACACCTATCTGCCCCTGCCATTGCCACCCCCCGCTGGCCACGCTGTTCAATCTTTCTTTCTCTCTTGCCAACGTACCATCCAAATGGAAGTATGCCACTGTCATCCCCCTCCCGAAAGGTGGTGACCCCTCGTCACCGGGTAACTACCGCCTAATCTCCCTACTCCCCATCCTTGGCAAAATACAGGAGCTCCTTGTCCTAGCCCAACTTTCCTCCTTCCTTGACTCCACCTCTTTCTTTTCACCCTACCAATCAGGTTTCAGGAAATCGCACTCCACCATAACCTCCCTGCTAAGGCTCACTGATGCCATCCTCACGGGCATTGATAAAGGGTACACCACCTCAGCCATTTTCGATGACCTCGCTAAAGCCTTCGACACTGTCTCCCACCCCTACTGCTATCCAAACTCTCTAACGCCGGACTCTCTGGTGATGCCACCAGTTGGTTTCAATCTTACTTGGTTGGTAGAACTCAATCAGTAAGAACTGGACCCCAACACCTCCTCCCCCCTCCCTGTTACTTCTGGGGTCCCACAAGGCTCGGTCCTTGGCCTGTTACTCTTAATCTTCCTAAATGAGCTTCCCTCAGTCTGCACTCAACACATCCATACACCTGAATGCTGATGATACCGTACTATACGCAACAGGCCCCTTCCCTGATGAAGTGGCCTCTACTCTCCAATAGGATTTTTATACGGCACAGCATTGGTTTCACTCAAACCAACTTTTTCTTATCCTCAAGAAAACAGTCCCCCTAACATTTGGGACAAGGTAAAGGCTCTCCAGACTCCTTTCTACCCCCACTTTCTTCACCACTGAGGGAACTCCTCTAGAGACCTGCACCTCCTTCAAATACCTCGGGGTCTGGCTCGATCAGCACCTTGACTTTTCCACTCACATCGACTCGATCCACAAAAAACTGCGCCCAAAACTAGGAGCCTTATATCGGAACAAGGGTAGCTTACCTCTGGCACCCCGCAAGATAATTGTCCAAAAAATGATCCTCCCGATACTGGACTTTGGGGATACAGCATACAGCACTGCTCCCATGTCAGCCCTAGCCAGCCTTGACACTCTACCACTCCTTCTGTCGCTTTGCCCTTGACTGCCCAATTTTGACACATCACTGCGACCTCTACATCTCCCTCGATCTAACATCGCTCCACGTCCGTAGACACATCCACAGCATCAGGACCACAGCGAAATTCTGGTCACAGTTCCTTCCCCCCTACCTTACATCTGCCCTCTCAGTCCCACCACAACCCATCTACTCCCTCAGGAGTGGTAGCTCCCGGCTCCTATATGTTCCATGAATGGCCACTTCTAGGGGCCAAGAGGCATTCAAATACCTCATGCCTAAACTTTTGAACGCACTCCCAGCAGGCATTCGTGACTTCGCTAACACGGTGCACCTAAATCTCCTCCTCAAGGAATACTTCTCCTCTATATGCACCTGCACATAGGGCCACCCAGGAGCTGAAACCTCAAGGCCCCCTACTCGTATTTAGGCCCTCCTGTCGTACTCATAGCACACCATCCCTGCGTTGCTTTCATGTTATGTAGTGCAAATTGTCATGGTTACAGATGGCAGTCCTGTATATGAACCATGAATAAACTCTATTTTTCTTCGTTGCATGATTTTATAGCTAATTCTGCATATCGTTAATAGTCACATGCACTGTGTCTCTTAATTGTTTGTAATATGTAGCTGCTTTCATGTGCTTCTAATACGTGTTTATTTTCTTGTATACCCCAGTTTCTTCCCTTGTAGTCTCACAACAACACTCTGTATAGTGTAACTGTAACATGTACAATCTTCCTCTACTGTATTGCAAATGTAATCGCATTCATGTAAACTCTACTTGTGCTTATGTTCTGTATGTCCCACTTGTCCCTTTCCCCCAGGATGCATCTGGAATTGAGCGGTAACCCGCTCAGTATGCTCTCCTGGTAAAACTCAAATAAAATAAATAAATAAAACTGCATAGTATATACTTCATACACCAGAACCTGTTGCAAAGGACCCCACCCTACTTAAACAATCTGTTTCAAATCCATACATTACAAGGTGACTTACGAACAGCCATAACTTGAAATTTAAAATTCCAGTATTGAGAACAGCGAAAGGGAATTCTACCATCATTAACCTTGGACCTGGAGCATGGAATGGCATGCCATCTAAACTAAAAGCTAAGAAGTGGTACCCTGGGGTATGATCAAAATTAAAAAGGATGCTCAATGAATTCTCACAACCTAAAAGCTGCTGCTAATGTTGTCTTATGTAGTGGTAATGTGTCTATGCATTTGTCTGTGTAGCACTGTTGTGTGTTAATACCACTCCATTTCAGAATAGTCTCCAAGGTGTTTTGATTATTTATATACTGTGTGAATGCTGAACCCCATTGTAAATGAGTTCTGCTCAACTGTGCTATCCTTTTCTTGGAAATTCAAGAATAAACTTTTATAATAAATAAAATAATAATAATAATAATGATAATAATAATGTCATTATTGTCACCAACTAGAGACTTCAAGCAGATCAAAATAAGCAGCCAATTAACATGGCTAGCTGACCAACTATGACTAAAATACTTGAAACTGTGGTTTTCAGTGTTTATTAATCTGTCGCCCTGAGAAAAGAAGTTGTAATTTGGCTGAGTAAAAGCACTGAATAAGCCAATTCAAAGTTTCTGTGGTGAGGCTCATGTTTTCTAATTGTGGCTTAAACTTTCAGGGTTACTTTATCCACAGTGGGGCTAACATTTCAAAACCCTTCGAGAAATGCAGCTTCTGTTCTTTTCACTCTCCAGCTGTTGCAACTTATATTTGGCTGAACTGAATCTGAGGCTCCAGGAGTCTGAACATTCACCTGGCTTATTCACATTCTCCTGAAGTTTAGCCTCCTCCCTAAGGGAGTCCACCCTGCTGGCTAGCTAGTGCCACTTGTTAACCTAAGTGGCATGCTGGAGACCGAAATTTCCAGATCACTGATGAAGAGCAGTGACCCTAGCACCGATCCCTGAGGGACACTGCTGAGAACTCTTCTCCACTCTAGGTAATTTGGGTGGAATTCTTTTATGCAGTAATTTATAACAGTCCTGCTCTCAGGGGTTATTTTGCAAACCATGTGTCTTAGGCCCTGTCCACACTACACCCTGAAAACCCCTCTGTAACATTACAGAGGGTCCAAACCGTTACCACAACGGTTTGCTTTTACACCTGTAATGTTACAGAAAGTGTTTTCATAACCGTTGTGGAAACCACATATAAAGTGGTTGCAACAACGGTTATGAAACTGGTTCCACCTCTGAAACGCTACTCAGTTGCAGTGTGGACGATGAGCTTGTTGCTCCAGCTGTCCCCAGTAGAGAATGCACTGCACTGTGGATAGGTGCCGTCCGTACATAGGTGCGGAACAGGGCGAAAGGGCGTAGCCTCCACTTTTTATTTCTGTATGGTAAAAACTAGTATAGAAAAAGTGCCCTTTGTACCCTCATAAGTGCCCTTTTGATTCTCAGCTCCCTCAGCTTTTACCATCTTCCGGCACCCTTGCGTCCGTAATGGTCCCACGGCACCCACAATACAGACAGGCTGTCACAGTTCCACACCATTACCGAGACTGTTTGCTGGCAGTATGGGACACACTGTAACGGTTACTGTCTGTAATGGTTTAGAACCGTTACAGCGTCTAAGCAGTACAGTGTGGACATGGCCTTAGAGTCCTTCACTAACTTCAGACATCATTTCTGGTCCCACTGCTGTTAGTGGTTTGTTATACTTTATTGTACTGACTGAATAGAGCACAGCAAGTCAGCACTGCAGGACCACATCAAAATAAAGGAGGAAGACAGAACCTACAAACATACCTCAACCTTCTGTCTCATAAATCAGGGACAAGGCTTAAAAAAATCCGAGACATAGGACCAAAATCAGGGACACATCTTCACAATTAGTGATATCCTGTCAGGAAGCTGGTAGAATAAGGGGCTTAGTATAAAATGCATTTTACAAGGAAGAACAAGTCTGTAACTTAAATGTTTGACATTATTTTGTGCTTATAATTTATTTATTTATTTATTTAAGAGATTTACCAGGAAGGCATACTGAGCGGAGTACCGCTCGATTCCAGATGCGCCCTGGGGGTAGAGGGTTTACCAAATGAATACAGTTGTACAGAAGAAGACAATAACATACATTATGTGACTTTCACAGGCAATGGTACAGTAGTACTGAAGAAATAAGACAATACACAGGGTGGTTGTTCCAAACACTGGGCGTGGCACTTCTTAGATACAACATAGCATAGGTTCAAATTTAAATCAGTATTTAATAACCTTAGGTGCAGACCTAGAATGGTACCCAGATTGGTGCTAGCAGCTGAATAGGTAGGAGTTAAAATGGGGATTCAGCGAAGGGGAAAGCAGGAGCAATTTGTAGTGAAGTGTGATTTAAGAAGGGTGTTCAGTTCAGGAGTACTTGTGGTGTGTCTGATAATCCCCACTGTTTGGTCACAGAAACACAATTTTTAGGAGGGACAGAGTAAAAGTCTGAGGCAAAATTATGGATGTCCCTGAAAATCAGGGACAGTTGAGAGGTATGCCTACAAACATTTCTTATTTCATATTCCTGCTACGAAGAACAGAAGAAATTGCTCACCTTTTTCCTCTGTGGACTGATTTCTAGCTTCATCACTGCACACTTGTTCAGCGTGTTCAACCGCCTATGGAGCAAAGACAGGGGAGAGAGCTGGGTAAATGAGGACATCCAGAATTACACAGTACCTTCCTACTTGCACAGTACTTTTTAGTAGCTTGTGTTTAGTAATTTCCACAGCTGAAAGTCTCTTGGAAGAGATTAATGTCTGTCTCATCAGCACACAGCTCCTCAGGGGGAGACTCAATTAGCCCCCATTGTGCTGAAGAGACAATTAGCATCTTACTACAGTGAAAAAGGAGTGGGAAAAAAAGTGGTCTCAACTGGATTTCTGACTCTTCCCACCCCAACTGCCAGCTTCAGGAAACATTAACAGGACAATTACACTTTTGTGTATATAAAGAATCACTCGTGAATGGGTACTCATTGGAATATAAATCAAATTCTACATTCTAGATCTAAACTGGTAAAGCAGAAACCGTGCAGTCCTGAGCTGCACTTTGCAGCACACCAGTCTAAGTTTACTAATATGAAGTCTGCAGCAGTCTCAAGACGCCTTTCTTAAGATGGGTACCTTGTCCTCCATTTCTCTTGAACATGATGGTACAAGCTACCTTTTCATCACCTCAGTCCATAAAATACAACTTTAAACAGCCTGCAAACTGCTGGGATATACCTCACTGAGGAAGAAATCTGAACAGAGGTATAACATTTATCACAAAGGTTCAATCCACAAAAGAATTAGTGAAACATTGAAATCCATATTAGATAGCGGCTTGTATCTGGATGACGAGACCAGACTACATTACATCCTTTAATATCCCTCTAGCCAGCTGGCTGGTCTCCCAAGCAAAACTTACCTGCACTGATCCTTTATAAACAGACTAAAAGGCATTTTGTATTACAAACTTTTTTACCATAGGCCAATGGAGACGCAGCATCTCACTTCTAGAGGGGTCCTGCTTCTACCCATTTTGCAGCTGGGAAGACTGGAGCACTGAGGTTAAATGACCTCCTCAAAGTCACACAATGATTATTCGACTCTGGTGGGATATGAACCTATGATCTCCAGGTTCCCAAGCCAGTGTTCTAACCACTCGAAAGCACATGCTTAAGCAATTATGGATAGCAGCTATTTCCCTGGTGATCTCATCTCATGGGCAGACTAGCCAGCCACTGTAGAACAGTGAGGCCAATAACGTCTCTGACTTGCTGATTTGGTAGTTAATCATACTACAGTCCTAAAATATTGTCCTTAGACCCAAACAAATTAAACAAGAGTTTTTACTTGACAACCAAGACAGAGAACCCAAGAGTAAGAACAAATCTATTATCTTGATCTGACTTCTGCACAAACTTTATAGCAGTTCCTTCAGTGAAATGTTTTTTTTTCCTCTACCTCCCCATTTTCCTACACTGGAACTCAGCATGCTTCAAAGCACCTCAGTTGTGGGGGTACTGTAATAACTTACCAACAGAAGCTGCGAGCCACTGCTCACCCACAAAACTACTCATCCAAGAATCCTCAGCTCATAGTTTCAGACCCACAAGCCCCATATCCTGTCCTTTCTCCGAAACGAACCTCTGTCAAGAGTTACCTTTCAGTACCAGGTTCCCAGCAGCGACCACTTCTGTTCTCACACTTTTTGTAATGTGGCATTTTTACTTGTACAACAAAAAAGTAGGACCCCTCTCCTATCACATTTCCATCTACCGCCTTCCTGTCGCATGCCATTCCCCTCTCTATCTAACCTAGCTTCTTTGATCTGACAGGGAAGAAATATTTGGAGTTTGACTGATAAGGATTTCCTCATGTTCCTCTCCCCCTCTAAACATTTCACTGAATGATGTTCTCTAAAATGAATTACTCTGGAGTCTGTTTTGATAAAGATAACAAGTATGACATGGAAAGTGGATAAACAAGAAGTGTGACGCAGGCCCATTCCTCTACCTGGGCTGCCCATCACTAGGGAGCACGGGGATGCAAGCAAGGACTCTGGCTCTCCTCATCAGCAAGCTAGCTGCTGAAAAAAGATCGTATTTATTTTAAAAAACACTGAATGGACCAGTCACTTCAGGTTCAGTTTTACAATCTTGTAATCATACACCCATTTCATACATCAACCCAAACCATCACCAGGGTCACCGAAATTGCAGTTCAGGAAAGGCAGGGCTGACTTAAAAACTGAACGTGCAACTGTCCAAATGGCTACGACACAAGAGAAAAACGCAAGAGTTGTAGTGGAAAATTCTCAGACTGCATAACAAGTCTTCAAATGGCCTTTTTGTCTAATCTGAGATTTTGATTTTTCTTACTATTTTTAAATGATCATTTAGAAATGTGTTTTTTTTTTTTATAAACAGAAATGTCCATTTGTTTTCTTTTTGCAAACTAAAGAAAACATTTTTAATTTAATTTTTTTTCTTTACAAGAATCCCTTTGAAATCCATCTAGTGCAAAAAGAAAAACAAAAAATACTCTGCTCTGCTTCGTCCCGACTATTCCTTATGAGGCAAGTTAAGGACTACTTCATCCTCTAGTGGGTAGCCCCCCACCCCCCCGGCTGGTCAGGGTGCATTATAGCCAAGTTGCTATTTTAAGTCCCGCCGTCACTGTTTCACTGCTTCCTCTCAAATGCCTGAAACATCAAGCTTGTTTCGGACTGCTTTCATCTTTCATTTTATTTATTTTGCTTTTACAATTGTATTATTCCTTTGTAGTCAATTGTACGGATTTTGTTTTTTATACCATCTATAATTTGCAATGCATTTGTCACCATCTGTTTGCCATGCACCCAGTTCCTAGGGCACACTTGGAAACTGCTCGCATCTCTGCATATTTTTTTTCCCTGGACAACAATTTCAAACAACTAAAACTACATTGTTCCAACTACAGGTCTGTTAGTGAGAAAGCAACCCTGAATTAGGCTGCTGAGCCACAATTATAGCTTCAGTGACGGGACACCTATGCAGCATTGTGTACTTCAGCACATGCAGGCAGAAAGATTACAGGACTGGGGCTGAAGGCGGGGGTGAGGCACCTTGCTTGCTAATCAGCCTAATGCCATAGTTACCTGCCTTGCCTACCGAGGTCAAGTACCTGACTAAGCATCGAGTGACAACTTTCTGAACTACATCTACCTCCCCCAATATCTCCAAAATGGCCAATTCTGATAGAAGCATACATTAGGTATTGTTTTCATGAGTGGCATTTAGTAGACATAATGTTAGCGAAATCTCAGAGTGCCCTGATGAAGGATTGCACAAGACAAAGTTTTGATTAATACATACAACTTTGGGAGAATGAGTTGCATGACTGTTTGCTGTTCCTTAGCCCTGAGGCATGCAGATCAGTTTCAAACACCACTTAACCAACAGGGGCCAGGTTAAATGTCAACGGCCAATCATCATTCAAGCCCTTTGATGTTCTGCACTGCTAACGTCACCATTTTTAGTAATCCAAGTATTAAGGGGACTGCTTCATAAAACTGCCATGAGAAAATCTTTTTGTACATGTGCGCATGCGTGTCTGTGCACACATTTCAGTGTTTGAAGCAATTTTCCAGAATCAAGGAAAACTTTCACAAACATAAGACAATTTAGTTACAGTACCATATCACACATTTTTTTTTTTTAGTCACCTCTCCTCATTCAATACTATAAAGACATCTGTATAACAACAGAATTTCTGTGTCTCAGACTTCACCTCATCTTCTTGCTTTTTCTTCCTCTTAAGTTATAATCCCTTGAGACATCATAATCATTTCCATGGCTACAGATGGTTATAAACTGAATTATGACTGGGGAGGGCGTTCTGCACAAGGTCTATGAATTTCTCCCATCAAGTGTTCTGACCACACATCCCTAACTCTGTTTTCTGTATAATTTATTATTCCAACTCTGCATTGCCAAGGGTCGATTTAAAAAAAAAAAAAAAATGTTTAAGCCGCTGTTAGAATCTGAACCGTGTCCTTGTGTTGTAAATGCAAAATATTGTGCTCCTATCTGGATTCAAACCACTGATCCTTTGCTTGCTTCTACAGTGCAGAGGTTAAGTCACTATATGTGAAGCAGGTGATCAGGGTTCTAATCCCAGCAGGAGCACAGTAAACTATTTGAAGCAAAATGACAGGAACATCTTAGGGCACCTTTCTGCATATGGCGGGGGAGCAGGAGGAGGAGGAGGAAGAGATGGAGTCTGAGGGACAAAGATCTTGTTTTAATGAAAAAATCCTTTGAAATGAAGAATGCTGAGAGATCAGTTCAGAAACATAATGAAACAATAGTTGAACTGCCTGTGCGCCGAAGACACAACAATATGTGCAACAGTGGACAGTAAGGAAGAGAGGCAAGAACTCAGGGAAGATGTAGCAAAACTAGCGCACTGGCTGGATGTGTTGCAGCTGGGGTTTAATAGTAAGACATGCAAGGTCAAGCACCCCGAAGCCAGAAACCCCAGGACTAGCTATTGGCTGGGGGGGTGCAGGTATCTATTTCACAGGAAGAGAAGAACCTAGGGGTTCTAGTCACAGGGGACATGAAGGTATCGGCACAGTGCCAGAGGGTGGCAGCAAGGGCCAATCAAATGCTGGGGTGCACTGCAAAGGGTACCACCTCTAGAAGAGAGGAGGTTACTCTGCCACTGTATAGATCACTGGTGAGGCTACACTTGGAGTACTGTGTGCACTTCTGGTGCCCTTACCTAAAAAAAGATGCAAGATTACTGGAAGTGGTGCAGCGTAGGGTGAAGAACATGATCCTAGGGCTGAGGGATAAACCCTATGAGGAAAGATTAAGGGAGCTCAACATGTGTTCTCTGGAGGATAGATGGGAGAGGGGGGACAAGATAGAGAGCTTCAAATACTTAAAAGGCACAAACAGGGTCAAAATGGGAGGACTGTTCTGCTTAAAGAGAGGGAGGGTCACTAGTGGGCACAGTCAGAAGTTGGAAAGGGGTAGATTCAGGAGGGAAATGAAGAGGCACTATGTTACAGAAAGGGCGGTGACTGGGTGGAGCTAACTGATGGAGGAGTTGATCGCATTGAAGACAGTGGACAGTTTAAAAAGGGGGATAGAGTCGAAGGTAAGTAAAGATAAGATCATGGGGGGGGGATCTGGAGGGACAGGGATGATGGGAAGGGACTGGGAAGGGGGAGCAGTCGCAATATAAGTAGACTGCGAGCTGCACACTTGGGCAGACTTGATAGACCTATGGGCCTTTTCTGCCAGCATTTTCATATGCAACTGTGTCTGAATATTTCAAAATGTTTTCTTGGTGACAAACAAAACAAAAATAAACAACAACAAAAAAAAAAACTTGAAATCAATGTATGGTTTGTGTGTTTCTCTCCTAACTACATAATATATACTCAAGTCCTGTGCAAAGCAATAATACAAACTCAAGGCAGTGTTGGCGTTGGTCCTCGCTCACTATCCTAAGAGCCCCAAATCCTAGTCTTCTAACAGACTGCTTCCTGTAGGTCATCTATGACCATACTAAATGTTAATGCTCCTTTAGATCACCAAGTTGAGGTAAATGGAGATCTGGTTTGAATCCCACCTCAGCCTCTGGCTCACTGTGTGACCTTCAGCAAGTCACTTGACTGCCATGCATGGCCATCTATGCAGCTGTAAAATGGGGAGAAACAAAATCTACAATGAAAATGAGAAGTTGCGGCTTAGATCGATGGCTGTCCTTGGTAAATGAACTACAAAATAAGATAAAATCATTTCACAGGCTCCAAGTTTCATTGGACTGTTCCAAGGGCCCAACGGGGGGGCAACTTTAAATTTTTTGTCAGAACAATTTAATTTTGAATTAGAATTCAATTTAATTTAACATTGTTTTTAATGTTATGATGCATGGCTATTTTACTCTGCCTCTTATGGAATAGGACAGTCTCCTCACGTGTCAACTGGGGGTCAAGAAATGCTCAGTTTCACTGGTCCCGTACTCTAAGAGTCACAACAAGGCAGCCTTACAAACTACGAGAGAGACACAGCCCAATATTGGAAGAGTCTGCACCATGCTAACAGGCTCTGTGTCACGCTAACTGTGTTTAGCACACTTGAAAGATAGTTAGCACAACAGGTACCATACTGGAAGGCACAGCTGACACGAGCCAGATGTGTTCATAAGTATTACCTTACACAGGTGTGCACGCAAAGGAGGGTTGTGGCATGCATAAACTGTGCATCGGCATATTCAATTGTTTTTGGAACTACTAACAGGCTATAATAATGATTGGTAACCCCATATAATGACCGGATATGCAGTCCTGATAAAACACCGCAAGAGCCTGCTGAATTTCATAATAATGCAATAGCGGATTATGGCATTTTCCTCCTTGCGCCCTCACTTAACTGACATGCAAAAGAAAGCACGCTGTATTTGTGCAAGTCGGGAGACTGCTCAGGAATACGCTCACTCACACAAATACCGCTTATAGTTTTTCTCTGTTGAAACCCTGCTTCAGTTATTAGAAAAAAAAAATTCCTGTGAAAAGTTTGTTTTATGAGGATTTTTCACACACACTCGGAGTGTGATAATCTCATAAACCCCTCAAGCTTCACTCTCAGGGTGTATGATAATTTCATAACACTCAGGTGTGTGAAAAATCCTTATGACACAACCTGCACAGGCATTGTTCTCTGTGTTTATGCAGCGCTAGTTAACACTTCCAAAAACCTACTTTTAACCCTTGCTGTGCCGCAGATTGACATATCAGTCCAGAATCCCTACATGTTCTAATTCTATTGGTAGCCTAAGGGTTAACAATACGCATATTGCAGCTCACCACCCCAGAGGCAACATTGTCTATCCCTAAAGGAAGCATGAAACCATGTACTTGCAGGCCTAGGAGCAGATGACTCCGGGGGAGATACAGCAGACACAAAAAGCGTACTCAGAGAACAAAAATTAAAATAGAAAAGTTCAAATAAATACCTGCAAAAGTCTTTATTAAGCCCAATCAAAAGTGCAGTATAGTATTTCATACTTTACCCTTTTTATTTTTGTTCCATGAGTGTGCTACTTCTTTCAGCTTTACTGTGTATTCTTGACATCCAGTGACACCCTCTACCCTCTCTTCTGGTGCTCAGTTATTAATATTCTGGCAAGCAGTAGCGCGCCCCCCCCCGCCATTCTCTCCAGTATTAAGATCCCTGTTGTCCTGTGGTCCACTCTGCTGCTCACAATCCCTGGCAGGACAGCTCCCTGGTGTCTGCTGGCGCTTTCCATCTGTGGAGCCCCTCAACCCCCAAACCTGGTCCCTACACTGTGGCCAGCACATACCCTTCACCCATTTCCATGACAACAGACTAATAACATCAAATGAAGAGAACATTTATAAGTCAGGCCATGGCATGTTTGATTTATACCATAGGTGTTTACATGGTTTGTGATAGAAATTGTAAAAAGTTACAAAAGTTGAAAAAAGTAAAATATGTAAACTACATAGGCTTCTGTATATTCATTAAAACAAAATACATTTTTTTTTATTAAAATAGTGAGGCTGCAGTCTGCTGTATAAAAGCCCATCTAGCTACCATGTAAAATATTTCAGTGGGATGTCATATTTCACCAGCCAAAGTCCCTTTAGTTCCACAGGAGGATTTATTAAATACAGGCAGGAAATTCATGCTTCATAAGAGAGAGATTACTGTAACTATAGTGTATAGTGGAGTACTGTTCTATATTGAAATCCATTCTTTTCAAAATGCTGTTGTACCACAGTTCAAAGGTCATGGAATGTGACTGTACCCTTCTGTGGTAGAACAGCATTCTAGAACCTCTAGAGACTGCACAAATCGGTCTCATTGTGAAAGAAAAAAAATGCGCACATTTCACATAATACTATACACTATAAAAATACAGGATGAGCAACTTTATGTGTAAACAGTGTGTTCTGCTAACTTAAGAGTTCTGATTCCCACAGATCTCTCGAGCTTCGCTCTCGAGGTCAGAGGGAATCAGAACCCCTCTGTGGCAGAACAGACTGGTTGTGCATAGTTGCCCATCCAGTATTTTCTATGTTCATCAGGTCTAAAAGGAATATGCACGCATTAGGGCTTTGAGATTCTGGCCTTTAACGCTGAGCTCCTCTGATGAAACTGTGCGTACATATCCCATGCTCCACAGTCACATTAGCTACACTTACTATTGTACATCCCAGTAAGATCCTTCCGAGGCACCACCAGCGTTAGCAGGCCTGGAGCTGATGCTGTTTTTTGTTGCGGCAACCTGTTACCATCATTCCCACAGAGGTAAATCACTGATGTCACGCCAGCTGGAAGCTAATCCTTTCCAATGTGACACACCTAGATCTTAGCTTTTACACATTTCAAGCATCTTATGGACAATGGTCTTAAAAGCTATGGGCTTTGTTTGGTCGGTTTTATTATGGAAAGCTGACACTTCTGATTGAATTGATTTTTGCTCAGCTATATTAGTATCTATGCACACTGTAGGAATCTCTCTCTCTCTCCCTCCCTCTCTCACCCTCATAACTTCAATGCCATTCATCTTCATGTGTGAGGGAGGGCGTAACTCATAAGTGGTACAGCCTCAAGTGAGTTATGGAAGTCCTGCTCCCTTCTAAGTGATTTGCCTATTGTGTGTCAGGCCATCGTGCATCTGGTTTATACAAAGTCAGTTTAGTAGTGATTATAATTATTATAATACAGCTTATTTACCCAGGATATCCCAGATGAGATAGCATCTCATTTTCAGAGAGGTCCTGCTTTATTTCAGTTCCACAATCCTTTTTCAATGACACCTGATTTTTATCATTATTATGCATTACATTTTAATAGAATTGCTGTATATAACATTAATTCATGTTCACAGTTATACAGTACGATGTAACCCCAGTACTATATGAAGTATCGTTCAACAGGAAATGCTTTGGAGGGGGGGCAAGAATTGTAAATGTTACAAAATGTAATAATATATTACAGCTCCTCAGCATCCCCTCACCCTCACAGTGTACAGTCCTTAGGCTTTATAGGGCCAACTGGTTATTAATGAATTTTCAACTACATGTAACCCCTAGATGGCGCTATCCCAGGGGCTACTACCCCTGCCTGATTTGCCACTAACAGGTTGAGGGGCCTGGATCCAATGACGGGTGCCTCCACCCAGAGGTCAGGGTTTGCAATAGTTAAACTAACTTGGTCACAGCCCTCTGGGACACTGCAACCCCCTTTCTTCCACTAGTGGCCACACAATATATCAGAATTACCTTCACAGTATACACTTACCCCTAGGACTGGTTCCGGCACTGGGACCTCCTGTGAAATGAGATACAGTGCAACAATCACAGTACAGTACTTTAACATAGACAAATACCTCAGGCAGTATAACTTTGCTGAAACAAGCAGCTCTGATTTATTTGGGGATATAACAAGGACAGGAAATCAGGTTAATTAGCTTATCACTCTAATAATCTACCTATGGCTCTGTGCACAGGCCTATCCCTATCAGTTACTGTCCCTGGGTACCCAAGCCCTAGTGGCTAGTCCAAACCGTGGCAGCTGGTAGGGCCCTTTCACACGAGAAAGGAAAATTAAACAGTCAGCAGTACAGTAATTCCATTTGGATTTAATGTGGCAATTCAACAGGGAGCGACCCTGAATTAGTACTCACGACCTCCAAATAAGATAGGGTCCTTCAATATCAGCAGGGCTACTCTTGAGCTCAGAGACTCTTCACATTTATATGGTGAAAAAAAAAAAAAAAAGTACTATACCAGGCAGGCTGCTTCTCTATCCGATCATTACTGCACAATACCGGGAGAACACACAGCAGATTCAGTTCCTGACAGACCGAGTGCAATTCAATAATTTCTCCAGTCTTCTACAGAGTGAGCCTGGTTTCTACTCTTCAGAGATCCTTTGATTCTTTTCACAGGACAGATTCAGTCCTAACAAGCAGTTACACAAGCTGCAGACCGGAACTCTAGGTCTTACACGTTTTTGACTAAAACTGCACACTGAAAAGCACAGGGCTCCTTCCTTCTTCACTGCCAAAGCTCAACTGAAACTCCAACCGACAAAACCGGGCACTTCTTTTGAGTTCCTCCCAGTTCTTGACTGGATTGGCTGTCACACAATAGACTGCTGCTGTTGGTCAAAAAGGCACTGAAGTCTAAACTACATCTCCCAGAGTCACTGCCCATACAATCCTCTTGTGGCTGGCTCAGATTATGAGTCCAAGTTCTGATTCGTCCAAGGCACCATTTTAGAGCTAGCTTCCCACACTGATTGGTCCAGTTCAGCAGTTCAAACCAGAATGGGGAACTAGGCAGACACTGTTCTGACTGCAAAGAAAGCAGGTTAGACAAACTGTAATTTCATTATCACTGTAAATGGTTTCTGGCAAACAGTTACATCTTTCAGATAGGTTCCCTTTGCACTCCTAGTGACTGCAAAATGGAGTGACTTGGCAGCAGTTCGAGTGGTACTTAAACAGAGAAGCTTTAGTCCCCATACAAACTAATTATGTCTGCAAGCAGACAGCTCTTAAAAGACAGTACCAGAGGCTCTAAAACACTCACTGATAAATGAGCTTAAGCGCCAAACACCATTCAGGCTTGGAGCATTCAAGCAAGCTCCTGGAAGTCTTTTAGAACTCCATTTGCAGTGGGGTTACACCCTTCCTGGCCTGGGAAAGCTTGACGTCAGCAAGCAAGTACCCATAAGTTTCAACTGCAACCATATACATTTGCATTAGGCTCATACGTGTAATCATCAGTCAATATAATTTTACCAGAACACATTTCTGAAATATTGCAATGCGTCACTCTTTACACAGTATTACATACACATTGTACCATAACTCAAGTTATTACCTCTTGTACATGAAACCTGAAGAGGGCCCTTCCTATCAGTTACCTTGGGGCTGGGCGGGCAAGGGCACCATATAGAGGGCAACACAAGTAACTTGGAGTTAGCACTGCGCTCAGTTTGGGCAATGAGCTCGGGGACACATACACTCCTTTATGGACAACATTGAGAGGCAAATCCACAGGCCTCCCAAGTGAATCATAACTGAGGTGCACCACAGGCTTTACAGCTCGACCAGTCTTTCTAGGGGAACTGTTACAGTATTTGCACTCTGAGCCTCATTTTCAGCATTGTCCTCACTTGTCAGGAGTCTCCATGGGGTAGAGGCTAGAACTTGGGGCACTTTCAGCTCCAGGAGTTACGGTTTCTGAGTCCACAACATTTGGCTCGCATGGAGAGCTTTCGGACACTGGCAGTGGACTGTCAGGGCACTCAAAATACTCTTCTTGTGAGTGTATCACCAGTCTGCCCAATCTATCATTTTCCTCCCTAAAGCTCAAACAGTTCAACCATGCATAATGATTCCATTTCATCTGATCTGATGCTTTGCACTTCACTTTCTGGGAGCATTGGCTCCAGGGATGAAGCTGGGGGCTTAGACAGTCCAGAAGGCCCAGCTTTGTCTCCGGTATTGACTAGGATTGCCCAAAACAATTGACTCAGTTCGTAAGAAGGATAGTATTCAAAGTCACTCTCCTTTCTTCCGATATGGACTGACGAGTCATGCTCAACTGGGACTTGTGGAGGGAACACTTTAACTTTGCTTCTGTAGGTGCAGACTTTCTTGATCTTTTCTTAGCAGCAGCTCTAGTCACTGGTCCAGAGGCATCTTCTAGGGCTCAGACTCAATTAGAGATTTGTCCAATGGGCAGTAAATGATTTCTATGCATTGTTTTACATCTTTTGAATTATTCTCAGACCTTACTTGTACACTGGCAGATCATCTAGTTTGCCCACTACAATGTGAGGGAGATGGTGCCATCTGTCAGCAATCTTGTGCTTGCCATGCAGTCCCAGATTTCTTAGCAATACCGATCTCCTCCTGGAGTTCCTGTGCTTTCACCTTTTATCATACCTTTCTTTGTTGGCCAGATTTCTTTTGGCAGCCATGGTTTGAGCCAGTTAGTACGCATGAGTTAGCTGGGCTTTAACTTTTGCACATACTGTAAATAGTTGTCAGCTTGAACCCCATCAGGAGAGACCCCAAAACACACATCTACTGGTAGTCGAGCTTCTCTTCCAAACATCAGGCGGTGGGGAGAATCCAGTGGCATCACTTTTGGTGCAGTTATAAGCATGTACCAGGGGTGCTAATTTGTTGGCTCCATCTAGGCTTGTCCTTTGGGTGCAGGGTGCCTAGCATATCTAGCAAAGTGCGGTTGAAAGCGTTCAGGCTGTGGGTCCCCTGGGGTGGTAAGGAGTGGTTCTGGACTTTCGCACTCCCACAGAGAAAGCATCTCTTTGATCAGGCGACTCTCAAAGTCTCTCCTTGATCAGAATGGATTCTTTGTGGAGCCCATAGTGAACAAAAAGTTTTCCTACAAGTACTTTGGCCAGTGGATGCTTTCTGGTCTTTGGTGGGAAAGCTTGGGCATATCTAAGTGAAATGGTCAGTGACCACCAGCACATTACTGATATTTCTTTGATCTGACTCCAAACTCAGAAAATCAATACAGACCAGCTCCATGGGTGCACTGGTGGTGATGTTAACAAGGGAAGCCCTCTGGGGCAAGCTTTCCTCTGTAAGCAGCGACTACAGGATTCGAGCGTGTTGCTCATCAGCCCCATCTTAGGCCAATAGAATCTGGATCTCACCAAGTCAAGTGTTCTGTCTATACCAAGGTGCCCCATGTGGTTGTGCAAGGACCTCAGTACTGAGTCTCGAAGGCAGTGGGCAGCACTAGTTGTTGTTTGTCTACTTGTCCCCTCTGTCTACTGTTTCTCTGTATAACAGTTTATTGATCAGTTTCAACTTAGGACCTTCTTTGTATAACAGTGCAGTTCTCAAATCAGTGGGCGTAATTTGGACACATCTTTTCCTGCATGAGGGCTTCTAAAGCTGCTTTGATCATGGGATCGCGGGATTGAGCCCATGGAATACTGTCATTGTCCAGCTGAGGCAGTGCACCAATGTCTATTGCAGAAAAGTGGCAATAAGCAGCAGGTATGCACATTCTCAGAGGGTCCCAAGCAATCCACCATGCAGTCCACTGCGTCCGTGGACATTGTTCCTCCCTGTCAAACTTCCGGCAGAGTGCCGAATGTCAGAGTTCTGTCAATGGGACCCAATCATTCTGGGAACAGGCCTCCGGAGAGAGCATCAACATCTGTATGGTTCAGACCTGCTCGGTCATTCGAGCATAGTCATATGTAGATAATGCAGAAAGCCACCTATGGCCAGTGGCATCCAACTTAGCTGAGGTCTGCACATAGGTCAAAGGATTATTGTCAGTTTTACTAGTATTTTAGCCCCATACAAGTACTCATGAATTGGTCAACAATAGCCCACTTCAAAGCTAAGAACTCTAACTTATGTACAGGATAGTTCTTTTCGGATGGGGTCAGGCTTCTACTGGCAAAGGCCACTGGTCTCAGCCATTCTCGTGCTCTTGGTACAACACAGCCCCCAACCCTTGCAAGCTAGCATCAGTATGCAGGTAAGGTTTTCTTGGATCGGCATAGGCCAGCACTGGAGCATGGGTAAGTTGATATATGATCTCATGAAAGCAGTCTCACAATCAGGAGTCCAGCGGGCCCCAAATACTTCACTCGGATGAAAATACACTCTTTCAGTCTTGAGGCCGTGACTTTGGTATTTTTGTGGGTTGGGGATACCCTTGAGTAAGGTTAAGTAAAGGGCGGATCACTCTTGAATAGTCCTTGATGAGCCCGATAATAACCACAGAATCCCAGGAATCTTTGCAGTTCTTTTAGATTTTGGGCTGTGGCCAGGTAGTCAAGGCCTCAACTTTACTTGGGTGGTCTCTATTCCTCGGTGGATACTATGTGTCCACATACTTTACTGATGTTTGAAAGAATTGACACTTATCAATGGACAGTTTAAGGCCAAAGTCCTCCAGTCGTCCAATACCTTAAATAATCTGCTCTCATGTTCCTCCAGTGAGCTGCCAAACACAATAACATCATCTAGGTAAACCAGGCACTCTAGTAAGTTCATGTCCCCACTGCCGCTCCATCAATCGTTGAAAAGTGGCTGGGGCACCTGAAATCCCTTGAGGCATCCTCCTTGAATTCATAAACCCGGCCCGGACAGATAAAGCCCGTCTTCTCACGGTCCTCTGGGCCATCGGGATCTGGTAGTACCACTGGAGATCCAGCACAGAGAACCACTTGCTCCGTTTAGGCAGTCCAAAGCATCCTGAATGCAGGGCATTGTGTACTGATCAGGGATAGTCCGCGGTTTAGGTGCGATAATCCACACACATCCTTACTGTTCCATTCTTTTCCTCACTACCACAATAGGGGAAGCATAAGGGCTTCTAGTTCTTGTATTACACCAGCAGCTAACATCTCTTGCAGATGCCGTCTCACATCATCTATGTCAGCAGGTGCCAGGCGTCGAGACCTCTCACGAAATGGTCTTTCGTCATGCAGCGGATATTGTGCTCAGCTCCTTGCATCCTACATCCCATTCCTTTAAAGAAAACACCTGGTCTCTCTGGGCAAGCTTCTCACTGATCCTCACTTTCCATTCAGCTGGCAGCGGGGAGTCGCGAAAATCAAACAAGTCAGGCGTTACTCTGTCATTCTTCCTTGAACTCTTGCTGCTGGTAGCACTGCAGTGTCTGCACAATGCACATTAGCCAGGATGCAACTCCTCTGTTTACTCGAATGTCTCTTTCAGACACATTATGAACTTGGACCATTACCCTTCTGGCATAAGCATGGGCTCTAGCGGGCAAAATACTAGGCTTGACCAGCAGTCCCTCTGGCAATTTTCCATCGCCTGGTGCATCCAACATTAATATTTTATTCTTAACATCCTTTCTGATACGGACCTCTCCTGTAAGGTACACTGGGCATTTGGCGCCAGGATCAGAGACTCAGGATCCTTCTTCCATACAATTCCGACCCGGTTCCTCTGGTTCTGTTTTTCAGCATCTCTCTGTGCCTCATAGGCCTTCTTATTAAGCGGAACTCTTAAAGCTCTACTAGTCTTTGACCCCTGTTTTCATAACACAACTGTGCCAGCCTTCCGAACATATGAGCATTTGTTCCAATCAACAAAGGGACACCATCATACAGTCCAGTGGGGGACACACTAAGGCTAGGGTCTCTACTTGTTCAGCCACTCCAGCCACGGAGGTGGGGAAAGACAGCCAAATTCGGATATACCGGAATAGGGGTAGGCCTTCTCACTTAACCCCATACATGCAGTCCTTCTAATGGTTGTAAGGGTACGTCTGACAAATGCTTCTGATACCAATCCTGGAACATAATTGTCACTTAGGAGCCACTGTCTAATACAGCTCTTGTAGACACTCCATTCACCTTTACAGTGGTCTCCATGGAGGACCCACTATTCTGGACCAGTCTGGAAGGCGGTAGTGGGGGCCTGGGCAACTGACCTTGCCACAAAGGGCGTGAATTAGCATTTTGGTGCCCTCACTGGGATCATGTCGTGCACCTCTTAACCACTGATTTGTTCTCGAAGCTCTCCTTGTAGCCTATATGCAACTTTTTCAGTGTCTTTTGGGGACTGGCATTCCCTTTTCATGTGCCCATCTTTCCCACAATTATAGCAAAACATACTTTCTGGAGTTTGAGCTGGCCGGGCGCCACACTGGGAGCCAGGGTGAATTATTACTAACTGGAAACCTGGGTGCCATCTCTGTCTGCGGCGTGATAAGCATTTGGAACATCTCGTCAGTTTCTCACTTCCATGGTCAAGGAATTCAGTTTGGAGCTGTTATCAGCAGGAGATACATGGGTGAGTACCCCATTCCCATAGCAGATGCAGTCGGATATAGGTCAGGCCCGTACTTGCAGGCGTGGCCTTCATAAAGGACTGTTTTGAATTCGGATCTCTCTCAACAGTTCACCCCATTGTGGCATATCTTTTTCCTTGTCAGAGCACTCATTGACTGTCAACCTCTGCCCTGAACTTCACTTGATGGGTCACCCTCAGTCACTCGGGTCGTAGCCACAGCTGTTGGTGCAGGTCCCTCCAGGTCGCCTTTTCTCAACTCCTCAGATCTCTCTCATTAACTCATCATAGGAGGTGGGGATTCCAGTCGATTTGCCAGGCGTAACTGAAGCAACAGCAGTTCTGAGAAGGGGGCAGACTTAAGGATTCTGTCCAGTCTGGTTCGGTCCAGTTCAATCGCTGGCAAACTTCCCTTTCCGAGGCATTCTTGCAACAATTTTTCCAGCCGAGAGACATACACAGACAACAACTCCCCTTGGTACTGTTGTGCATTTCTTACTCTCCACCATAGGTCCTCATCAGAATCTGGGCTCCCATACACATTCTCCAAGGCCTCAAGATAGGCCTGTGCAGTCGCTTCAGGGTTACTGGCCTGTTTGCTGCGGATGGTAGCCAGGGCAGGACCTCGGAGGCTCTCACTAACCCTCTTCGCTTTTCGCCTTCCGAGCATTGCCATTCTAGCACTTGGGGGGCAACATAGTCTATCCAGGTCTCCCAGTCATCCTCCCCTTGGGGGTGGGAGGGTGCCAGAGAAGATCCTAAACCTTCTGTAAGAGTTGTGACTAATGGCAGGTGCAGAAATAGGAGTCTGCATTGGTTCAGCCACCATTACGGGTACTGGAGCGGGAGAGGGTGTTGGGGGAGGAACACCCCCAGGTGGCAAGAATAGTTTCTTCAAGTCCTCCACAGTTTTCCCTTCCCCCAGCAACCATTTAGCAAATTTCTCCTCAAAAGTTTCAGATAGTGGTGTGGGCTCATTCCCCAGGGTTTTACTGTCCTTAGTTATCACTCTCCAAGCAGTGAGGGCTCCCTCTGGGGTAATGGTCTGTGGCACTTTGAGCTATCTATGGGATCCTTAAACTCTACTAGGGCCAGGAAAGTGTGGGTGAGCAGATTAGCATGCCGACCCACCACCACAGGGTTTTGTAAACCTTCCACCTTGGAAAGTACTCCCTGCACAGTGTCGTATTGATACCCAGGGGGATGTCAGGATAAGCATAGCATTTGGGGTCAATCTCTCCCCAGTACACCACTCCACCAGCGTTGCACAGCCACTTCTGTCGGGGTACCCATTTTTCTTAACAGTGGTTCATAAATATGGCCACTAGAGGACACACAATCCCAGCGGTGAGCCTCAAGATGTAACCCCTAGATGGCGCTATCCCAGGGCTACTACCCCTGCCTGATTTGCCACTAACAGGTTGAGGGCCTGGATCCAATGGCGGTGCCTCCACCCAGAGGTCAGGGTTTGCAATAGTTAAACTAACTTGGTCACAGCCCTCTGGGACACTGCAACCCCCTTTCTTCCCACTAGTGGCCCACACAATATATCAGAATTACCTTCACAGTATACACTTACCCCCAGGACTGGTTCGGCACTGGGACCTCCTGTGAAATGAGATACAGTGCAACAATCACAGTACAGTACTTTAACATAGACAAATACCTCAGGCAGTATAACTTTGCTGAAACAAGCAGCTCTGATTTATTAGGGGATATAACAAGGACAGGGAAATCAGGTTAATTGGCTTATCACTCTAATAATCTACCTATGGCTCTGTGCACAGGCCTATCCCTATCAGTTACTGTCCCTGGGTACCCAAGCCCTAGTGGCTAGTCCAAACCGTGGCAGCTGGTAGGGGCCCTTTCACACAGAGAAAAGGAAAATTAAACAGTCAGCAGTACAGTAATTCCATTTGGATTTAATGTGGCAATTCAACAGGGAGCGACCCTGAATTAGTACTCACGACCTCCAAATAAGATAGGGTCCTTCAATATCAGCAGGGCTACTCTTGAGCTCCAAGAGACTCTTCACACATTTATATGGTAAAAAAAAAAAAAAAAAAAAAGTGTACTATACCAGGCAGGCTGCTTCTCTATCCCGATCGCAATTACTGCACAATACCCGGGAGAACACACAGCAGATTCAGTTCCTGACAGACTGAGTGCAATTCAATAATTTCTCCAGTCTTCTACAGAGTGAGCCTGGTTTCTACTCTTCAGAGATCCTTTGATTCTTTTCACAGGACAGATTCAGTCCTAACAAGCAGTTACACAAGCTGCAGACGGAACTCTGGGCCTTACACGTTTTTGACTAAAACTGCACACTGAAAAGCACAGGGCTCCTTCCTTCTTCACTGCCAAAGCTCAACTGAAACTCCAACCGACAAAACCGGGCACTTCCTTTGAGTTCCTCCCAGTTCTTGACTGGATTGGCTGTCACTCACAATAGACTGCTGCTGTTGGTCAAAAAGGCGCTGAAGTCTAAACTACATCTCCCAGAGTCACTGCCCATACAATCCTCTTGTGGCTGGCTCAGATTATGAGTCAAGTTCTGATTAGTCAAGGCACCATTTTAGAGCTAGCTTACCACACTGATTGGTCCAGTTCAGCAGTTCAAAACCAGAATGGGAACTAGGCAGACACTGTTCTGACTGCAAAAGCAAGTTAGACAAACTGTAATTTCATTATCACTGTAAATGGTTTCTGGCAAACAGTTACATCTTTCAGATAGTTCCCTTTGCACTCCTAGTGACTGCAAAAATGGAGTGAATTGACAGCAGTTCAGAGTGGTACTTAAACAGGAAGCACACAGTCCCCCCATACAAACTAATTATGTCTGCAAGCAGACAGCTCTTAAAGAGACAGTACCAGAGGCTCTAAAAACACTCACTGATAAATGGCTTAAACGCCAAACACCATTCAGGCTTGGAGCATTCAAGCAAGCTCCTGGAAGTCTTTTGGGAACCCCCATTTGCAGGGGGGTTACATACAGAACTAAGTTCTAGTTCTTATAATTTTTAAATGTGTTGTTTGTATGAAGGTCTAATGGTTTCTTTTGGATTTCAGCTGGTGGCTATTCCATCTTCTTGCACATAACCATAAGGACAGTAGTCCCCAATGTTCAAAAGTTAGCACCACCACTAACATGGGTATGTGCCAGCACTCTGGGCATGGCCATATTTAAAATTCCTCTTTATGGTATTTTACAACCAGTTCTGGGTAATAAAAAAAACAAACAAAAAAACACTATTAATGCTAGACATGGCCACTCCAATGGCTCAGCAGTAGTGCCGTGCTGATGAACTGGACTCGGAAGCAAGCCCATAGAAATCACATCAGGGGACAGGCCATGGCCAAGACAGCTACCACACAGCAGTGTGTCTCAGCTGGGGAGAGCTGGCAGCAGGTTTTGACACAACAGCAACCCCTGCGGCTGTGCAGAGAAAGCTGTGGCTATGAGAGAGCAATTGTGGCACTGCCCCTGCCAGAGGAGGAGATATGGAAAGAAAGGAGGCTGGAAACAAACAAAAAAATAAATAAATACACACACACACACACACACACTAGCCATCTACATCTAAATGACAACTGAGTTTGGCCTGATCAGGTATATCCCTTAAGACACGCTACTAGCTGGGGAAAGAAGAAGCTAAATGGAAAGGTGGAGGAATGCCAGACAGAGGCACTGTAAATGACAGACCAGATTACACTCTGTCTGAAAATGAAAACTGGATGTAAGTAAATCAGAGTTTGGAAAATGAACTTCACTCTTCTAGCGTTGAAACATCGGACATAGGGGCAAATTGGGTGATGTCCACAACTGTGCAACAGAAAACTGCATCTAGACATAGGTTTTGAAAATCCCTCAAAAAAAGTGTTTAGAGTAAGTCAGACCAGTAACTATGTATGGTACATAACATTGTTGCTAAGATAGAAACAGTAATTTAAGGTTGGAATGGACTCCTGGTAGATTACGTCACATCCTAACCACCTGAGACCCTCTTTGGAACAAGATGTTTTATCTCTCTCACATATATACCAACATACATATATCTGAACAAAATCCGTCAGTGTCAACTTTCTGTAATACAAAGATCTTTGAGCTTGTACATCTAATCTGCACGGTGTTCAAATTACATTGTAGTGCTCCTGTGAATGCTTAGTGACATAAGGAAGCGGCATGTTTTATGAGTTACACACCTTCACACGCAATGCCTAGATTAGAAGATGCAAGATGAATGCCCAGTTCATGTAATTACACACTTCCATACACACTGGCTCCCAGACTGTTCAATGCATCATTTTACTGCACTAGAAAGACAATCTTATTCCGGCTCCAATTTTTTTTTTTTTTTTAAACAAAAACTATACTTATTTTATGCGTAAAGAACAGGAAAAGGAAATCCTGGGAAGGGCGCGTTATCTTTAGTAAAGTCCTGTGTACAGGATTTCACAGACTTGTTTAACAGAAACTCTAAACACTGGATATTGAAAGACTTCACATGTTTTAGGATCCAGCTGAGGTGGAAGAATCAAAATTTAATCAGAGACTCTACTTGTGACCACAGCCACTGCATACAGTGCTGTGCTGTTAGTGCCTTGTGAGACAACATAAAAAAGTTATTTCTAGGAAGACTTTACACCAACCTGCATAAAGCCTCTATGGCATCTCGGTCCAAAAAGTCATGGTCTTTCTTAACAGAGGCGATGTCGATGGGAAACAGTAGATCTGTGGGGAGAAATCAAGACAGATGGGTTATCACAAGAGAAGAAGCCCAATTCCCAGAGGTACCTCGCTTCAAAAGCAACCAGCTGTCTCCACGCAGGCCTTCACAGAAACAGACTAGCTGCCATTTCCTAGATAAATTACAATTTCTTTTGCCCAAGTCAGATACCAAAAGAATGCCTACTTCTCAAGTAAAAGCTTTTTTAATGATTGGGGGAGGTATAAAGCTATATAATACAGTTCACACTGGCAATGTGCAAAGGTTATGGAAAGAAAGAGGAAAGCAACACAGAGCAGAAAGAGCAGACATGTAGTGCAGGAATAACAATCTGGCAGCAGGCAATATGTGGACTTTTCAGAGTTGAAAGACGGCCTCAACTACTTGGAAAAACCCCAAAACAAAACACTATAGCGGAGGAAACAGCTTAATGGGGGGTTTACAACCCAAAGAAGAACAAAAAAAAAAAAAGGTCAAAAAGGATAATATTAGACTGTTAAATCAAAATTTCCAAAACAAACTGACTTAAGGGGGCTTTGCAGCTCAGATCCTCTCCAGACCAGGTACAAAAACATCTGCTTTTACAACAAAGTAAAAAAAGATAAGTATTCAAAGATCTATATAGGTCTTTATGATTTTACTTGTGGTGCAACAACATTAAATGTTAGTGTTGGGATCTCTGTGGTTATTGTGAATATAACAGTCTCACGGCTGGGACACTGACCGGCCCACAGTCAGGATCTGGCACCATATCAAGAGGAATGAGGTCTAAAGAAAACACGGATAATTGTGAAAGGTGGCTCCCTACTATGGTAAAGCATCACTCTTTATCTATACTGTGATTTTCTATACCACAGTATAATGTGAAACCGATTCTGAACATCCCAACATCCCTAGACTACAGTAACGTTTTGTGTATAGGCTGTCTGCAGTTCAGTAGTGTTAAATACCAGGCTATTCTTACTCAATTCACCATTGGGCGAGGAGGAGTGGAGGGACACGAATGGTATCAGAGATTTTGTATGGGGCAAAGGCCGAGTCCTGTATTGTTCATGTTGACTAGGTCTACATAAATGTTCTAATTTTGAGGTTTGGGGGCCTGTGTGGGTTTCAGGAGGTTGGGAGAGACATCAGAGGGTGGCTGAGGGAGGGAGCTCAGCGGTCACATTCCAGCGCCACTGGCAGTCCCAGGCGACCATGTGACTACAGCCAGTCACTAGGGCAGCTGTAGTGCCTATACAGCACCCAGAGGACCAAGTGACCCCTCGCTTGAGCGCCTCAAAGCAGGAGTGTGGCATCTGAGTTCGTGACATCTGGGGCCGTCGTTCGGGTATCTGCAGGAAGGACTGCAGGCCATACTGGCTGGTGTAGGGAAGGTAAGTGCAGAGACAGGGCAGGTAATTCACTGTAGGGTGTTGGAAGCAGATTGCAATTGATCCCATCTATGGTCAGCTTACATTCATACTGAGCATCAAACACGGGGCAGGGAGTAAGAGCATCAGAGGGATTTGGGGCTGTTGACATCCAGCTGGTTTATGTATGGAAGTACATAGTTGGAGGGTTAACCGAGGCAGGGGTTGGGAGGGTGTGGGGGAATAGGTACATTTATAGGCATCAGGATAGTGGGAAGGAGGTGATGTGCTGTAATGGCTGCGGGGCAGCAGTCTTCCTGGGAACAATGTAGGGAACAGAAGGCTTTCTAGTGTGCAGGTACCTGGAGCATCTAAGGGCACAAATACGGCAGCTCAGATTGGAACTGGGGAGGATGGAGTGGCGAGTAAGACGGGCAAGGCAGGGGAGAGAAAGACAGATGGGAATGCCCAGGGGAGCAAGGTCAGAAAGCAGGGGAAAGGGGCAGGGTAGATCACCACACATCCAGGGATACCCTACCTCAGAAGGGCAGGGAGCCCAGGGTGGGGGAATGGCAAGTAGTATGGGGAAGGGTTGGGACTGTGAGGGTTGCAAGAAGTGTGGGAGCATTTAAAGAGATGCAGGGACAGTGATAACATGCACCAAAAGGGCAAATGTTGCATCCTTTCCAAAACTGACCCCTGTTTCCTTTGTCAGTGGGTCCAAATTGATGCACCTACTCTATAACAATATCTAAAGGAAGAGAACATAAACTGTTCAAAATCTGCCACGGATTATGTTTTGACCCACGAGGTTCCTCTTTAGACACACATGTTTTACACCAGTGGGTCCAATTCGACCCATATTTAAACCCCTCCAGCGCCGTCACTTTGCCCACTATCTAAATGTGGGGAGGACGGAACAAGAGGTGGATAAGAGGTCAGGTTATAGCAACAGGGTGGGAAGTAGGACAGAAGGGGGTAGGTATATACGGGGTATTCAAAGGTGGGAAGAGGAATCTGGAGAGTGAAGCAGATGGGCTGGGAGGGGCAGGAAGAGAGGAAGGAGACTATGTGTAGGCCAGAAAGGAAGAGCATGCAAGGAGGTGGGAAACCTGAAGTAGGAGAGGAGCATGGAGGTGTTGGGCAAGCAGGGCATGGGTAGAGTAAGGCAGGATGCTAATCAGAGTGGAGGGGGAATGGTTAGTTGGGGGAGAAGCCTGTACTGCAGCCAGAGAAGGAAGGGAAGGAGGCAGAAGGGTGCTAATCCTAGGGGACTCCATAATTAAAAGGTATTCACTGGGAAAGAAAGGGAGATCCTAATACAGATAGGAAGGTGGTTTGCATTCCAGGGATGACAGTGAAAAGAGAGTGCCCAAAGACTGGGGAGTTAGTGAAGGGGGTAGGTGGGAATCCAATCATAGTTATACATTTAGGTACTAATGAAAGGGAGGAGGTGGGGGTAGTACAAGATAGATTCAGGGTGAGAGAGAAGACCTACAGGGAGGTAGCCAGATCACTGGCATTCTCAAAGGTGTTGTCAAAACCGCGAGCCAGCATGATCAGGAAGAAAACAGTAGAGGAATCTGATGACTGACTGAGGCAATAGTGCAACTGTACTAGAGGTTTGGGGAGGCTGGTCAAATAAAACAAACATTTTCACCAGACAGACTAAACCTCAGTAGGGTGGGAGCTCAAGGGTCCTCAGGGACAAACACCAACCCATACTTAAACTAATGGGGAGCATGCCTGCAGGCCCAGAGACTGGGAGGAGGAGGTCAGCAGATCTCACCCCATACTAGTAGAAGGGGACTGCAGGGTGGGGGAGAGCAGCAGGGGCAGGGGAGCCACAAGCAACAGGGAGGAGTGAGAATGGTAGAGGGGGGAAGGGAAGGAGGCTCAGTATCTAGGTGGAAGGTGGTGTCCCTGAATGCACAAAGTCTTGATGACAAGATGGACAACCTACAGGCATTGCTGGCAGCAGGGGAAGTGGACATTGTGGCAGTCACTGAGACTTGGGCCACACCAAACCACAATGGGTCCTCTTGGTCCCAGAGTATAAATTATAGATGGATGGTAATTTACATCGGGGGGGTAGAACGTACAAGGGAGGAGTCAGAGGATGGGAGGGTGGATGCATTGTGAATTCAGTTACTGTCTAATAGAGGGAAGAAGGTGCGGTATGGGGTGGTTTACAGACCACCCAACCAAGAGGAGGAAAAAGACATGGAATTGAATTCAAATATTGATGCTGCAGGGAAGGGAGAGGAGGTAACAGTGGGAGACTTCAACCTGCGGAGTCAGGTGATCCTGGATGCACAGCAAAGTGGGTTCCTGACTCAGAACGCAACCTAACAGGTTCTAAAGGGTTGCTTCTATGAGACTGTAAAGTTCATTGAGCCATCTCTCTCCTTTCTTATAGAAACATAGAATCTGACAGCAGACAAGGACTGCTTGGCCCACCTAGTCTGCCCATTTCCCTACCTGTTGTATAAACGCCAGATCCTATCTGATCTGCAGCTTACCTTCTCCTTCCTACTACAAGGCTTGCTTTCAGTCTGTCCGATGCATTCTTGAATTCACCTATTGTTTTTGGCCCTACTACCTCCTCAGGGAGGCCATTCATGCATCCACCACCCTTTCAATGAAAAAAAAATACTTCCTCATGTTGTCCATGAGTCCCCCCCCCCAGCCTCATATGGTGACCCCTTGTTCTTGCACATCTCCTTTTCTGAAGGATGCTACCCTCCTGAAATTTGTTAATCCCCTTGAGGTACTTGAAAAGCTCTTATGTTCCCCCAACCTTCCCTCCTTTCCTCCAGGGTATACATAGAGTTCCCTCACCCTTTCCTCGTATGGTTTCTGGTGTATTCCCTGTACCATTTTCGTTGCCCCACTCTGGACTGCCTCCATCCTGTCTATATCCTTACAGAGATGAGGTCTCCAGAACTGCACACAGTACTCAAGATGAGGTCTCACCAACTGTCTGTATAGTGGCATAACCACCTCCTGTTTTCTACTGGTGATACCTCTCCCTATGCACCCCAGCATCCCACCAGCTTTTTTCACTGCCTTCTCACATTGCTTGGCTACTTTAAGGGCATCTGTTATGACTTCTTCTAATAAGCTCTTCAAAAGAACATGGGCTCTGTGAAGATGGTCTGCTCTGAAGTCCCTTTCAGTTTGATCCTTGCTCTTGTGGCAGTTGTGACCAGGCTATTTCCAAATCCAACCATGAACTGGACCCCGTTTCTTAACTGCTGCATACATTTACATACATTAGTAGCAACCACTGCATGACATTAACAGATTGTTCAAAAATGATCAGTGTTGCCCAGCAGTTGAAAGCGCAGTGACACTGAGTGCCAGGTTCAAATCCCTCCAGAGTCAATTAAACAATGGGTGACTTTTAGTAAGTCACATTGCCACTCACTGCTCCAGTGTACCCTGTTCCAGTCTGCGCAGCCTGAAAAGGATTAGAAGCAGGAAAGAAGTAAAAACAAGATTTTGCTTTTCATCAGGTTACCCTGAGCAAAATATAAAGTACCACTGCTGCTGAACATGCTTGGGGATAGATGGCAAGATAGGGCTAGCTAGCCTCACTTAGATTACTAATGCACAATATGTCTCGGGGATGGAGGACAAAACTCATTGCTTATCACAGGTGCTGAAACCTTCCGCTATCTGTAGCGACTGCAATACATGTACACATAAGCAGCAGCAGGCCGAATGGTTCCTGGAGGTTCTTCCATACCATCTGATGTGCCTGCTCTGGCTGTGACCAGGCTGCATTTACTGAAACACCAGGCTTTAGGAAAGAAGGACAGGGACTGTGTGGTCATACAGTAACTGAATGAAGGACGTGGGACTGAAACCTGGGTGTCTCGGTTCACATCTCTGCTCAAAACACTGGGATACACTGTCCTAATATATATATATATATATATATATTTTTTTAAACTTAGCAGAACTTGAATGTTACATTCATTGGGTATTCCAAGCAAACTATAACTTGTAGGCACAAAACCAATTTGCAACTACTGGCATTCCAACTGCACAACTGCAGTTCGGCTGTATTTAGTTGGAGGTAGTATAGCAGATTTTTAAATGGAATATCACAATGAGACTGCTGATTAAATTAGATGCCCTTATATACTGGGCACAGCAATTAGGGCCTCTGCATTTACATGTGTGAGTGTCCGGCAGACCTGGGGAAAGACAGGGTCATGGTTTTCTTGCTCAAATTATCTTTAACCAGCATAACACCATCCCTTTTATGTAAATGTGAGTATTATTGAAACAAATTAAAAATACATTTTTATCACACACACAGTTCTCTGCAGATGGGACGTGTGTCCCCTCTGAAACAATCCGGGCAGCAGGGCTAAGCATTTTCTGTAGTACTGTAACAAAGTCTGTTCCTGATGTGTCGGTCCCCGTCAGCAAGGCATAATAACTGAAGGAAACTTGTTCCTCAACACTGGAAAACAAAAGATTAAATTGCCAAGGTCTACCACACTGAAAGACAGTCAGAGGGCAGATCATGAGAAATGTGTGTGTGTGTGTGGGGGGTGCATTTGTCCTTAACCAGAAAGGAAAAACAACAGTTTTTCCTTAAAACGTTTTGAAGTCCCCTAGACTTCATATCTATTCCTAAGCAATAACGAACCAAGAATAAGAGATATGTGGTTTGAGTAAAACATAGATCCCCCCCCCACATACACTTAAAACTTGGTCAAGTCCCCCACCATCACCACCACCATTCCAATCTTGATAGCTGGCTCAACTCCCTTCCGTTCTGCTTTCTTGCTGCTAGCACAAGGACACAAACAGATGTGCAATCGGAGGCACTGGATAATAACTTCCAGTTAAACAGCCTTGGCTTGCAGTTTGATTATCGCGCATAGATTACCTGTTTAATTTTCTGCAGGCTTTATCAGTCGGCAGACATACCGGAGCATGATGTGAGGCCGCCGCCACTCGCCTGATGCTTCACCATTATTTTTCATGGATAAAGAAGAACATGTCGCGCTTTCCTTCCAGTATTTTCAACTTGCATCTATCTGGCACCACTAAACCGATGATCTGAAATGTAATAGTTTCATTTTTGCTGTGGCCGAAATCCCACGATGTGCACCAGATGCAAGACTTAAAAGATCCCACGAGATGCTAAAGAGTGTAGCATAGCACATGCTGGATTCTCGTCTGCAGCTTAAAAATGAACTATTATGACGGTGTGCTCGGTTTGTGGTGCCAGATAGATGTAAGAGTTGAGAACATGGAAGGAATGTTAAATATGATTCTTTCTTTATCCATGTGAAAAGCAATCTTACAACGGGACTCGCGCTTTGTGGCAGACGCCGGTCCTGACCTAGAAATACTTCCGGTATGTACCGGGTTATGGGCGGCTGGTAGAACACCTATTTACAGAAAACTTGCAGCTGTGGTAAGCATTGATTTATTTACATCCCTATGGGCATTCCAAGCATCTCCCTAAGTGGTATGTGGCCAAGAGGCATACTGCTTGTTTTTACCAAAAAACGAAGGGGAAAAGCTGACAGTGCAGCTTTAACTTGTGCAAAACTCATCTTAATTTTTGTGATACAAAAGGTAGTCCACCATGATGATGAAGTCTGGTATACACATTCCAAGACATTCACAGTCAAGGCTCACACTGCTGACCACCTGATCCACAGACATGCTTCTTGGTGCCCCATCATTGAATAAACAGCAGGTTATGCGACAGGTATTTAAACCACTTGGTTGCTCTATCAAAACTTTGCACAGAAAAATGCTTATTCAGAACATCTAAGGTCACCACCAGAATTTACAGTACAAGAACCATCAGAGAGGGGGAGTATATTATTGCTCGAAGGCTGTTTGAACCACCACCGAGAGAGACAGAGAGAAATAAAAATAAAGCACTAACAAGGTTTTCCTTGAAGAGAAAGTCTAAACCATATCACATAAGTTAACTGGTGGATATTAGACATGCAAGAAAGACAGAGACGGGCATATGGCAATTGCAAACAGTCAATATCGAGCCCAGCTCACGTGGCAAGAGTCTGCTGCAGCCAGATCAAACCAAGGACCAGACACTGTTTTCCCCCATTTATATGTTCATCTTCCTGGTTACTCTGCCTTGCCACCATCCAGCCCCATCCATCCCTCCATCCATCTCTGGCACTTACATGTCCTCATGGGGTCCACAGAGTATTTCTACCCCTATGGCAGATTCCATTAGAGAGCCTGATGGGGAAGGTCCCACCCTGGTCCACAAAGTGTGGAGGACAAAAGCCAGTTGGAATGGTGCAGCCCAAGTGCCTTAGTATCATAGGGTTGTTTTCCTCACATTTATTTCTTCTGAGCCCCTGAAACCCCGTAGCCAGAGTGAGCTCCATGGTGTGCATGTGCATGTACTTCCGTGGCTGCGCTCTGGAGCCTAGCTGCGTCTTTACTTCTTCAAGCTCTTCCTTCTGCCACCTGTGGTCACCCACGTGGCAGTACTGCAGAGGAGAATGTTGCCTGCCTTCTTGAAAAAAAGAGACCATCCTTCAGAAAGCACAGTTCTCTCCCTATCTGGCACCCCAACATCTCGGGCTCATTCCTGAACACCGGTTGCTAGTGTTGTGAGTAAGCTGCATACATTCAAAGTCTCCTTAGCACCCAGTGTATTTTTCAAGGGCTTGAGCCAGCCTATCTCCCATATGTTACACAGAAAATGATGGCAGAAAAAGACCCATGGTCCATCCAGTCTGCCTGAGTTCCCTATTTAGGCTGGAGACCTACCATCCCTCCAGGGTCCTAGCCCTCCCCAAATCTCCCCTCATTCTTCTCCCAGTTTCTGCTGACCCGAGCAAACACTATACCCTTCATTCTGTCCCAACTGTGCTTGGAACCACCAACAGCTTTTGCACCTACCACTTTGACTGGTAGACTGTTCCCTGGCTCCATCACTCTTTCTGTAAAATAACACTTCCTCACGTTCCTCCTGAACCTCCCTCCTGTTAGTTTTCACTCAAGACCATGTGATCCTGAGCTATTATTCAAGCTAAATAGTTCCATGCAATTCATTTTGTTAATTCCTTTTAGGAAATTGAAGGTTTCTTATCGCATCTCCTCCCTCTCTTCTGGTCTCCAGGGCGTACAAGATCAGTATCTCCATGTGCTCCACAAAGGGCCTGCTCTGTTGGCCCTGAATCATTTTTGTCACCCTGGCTGTACAGTCTCCAGCCTATCCCCATATTTCCTGAGGTGAGGACTCCAGAACTGGGTGCAGTACTCCAGGTGTGACCTCACTTAGGATCTATATAGGGGAAGTATTACCTTTTCCATTCTGCTATCAATACTGCTCCCAATACAATCCAGCAACCTATCTGCTTTGCTATATGCATCATTGCACAATCTTGATAGAGGGAAGTCACTGATGATAGCACTACATCGGAGGAATGGAACCTTGGACTTATGTCTCACCCCATCAATCCAGCACTATGTCCTGGGATTCCTGTCCCCTAGGTGCATTGCCTTGCACTTCATAGCGCTGAATTGCAACTGCCAAACCTTAGACCACCCCTCTAACTTTTGTAAATCCCTATGCATTTCCCTTATTCCCTCATCACTATCCACCCTCACACAGAGCTTAGTGTCATCCACAAAGAAACCCAACCTGCCCCGAATTCCCTCACCCATCACTGATGGAACATATTGAAGAGGACCGGACCCAGGACAGATCCCTGTGGTACACTGCGCATGACCTCCCTCTCTTATTGACAGAGCCTCTCCTAGAACAAGTCAGTCGATCCATCAGTGGATGAACGAGGCTAGAACTAAGTCTATTACATCATCTTTAGATGGTCTCCCTTGCCTAGCGCTAAATCTGCAAGGAAAATGATCAGCATGAAAATACCAACCAATCAGGAAAATGCACAGGACTTGCCTCAAACTGATTAGCAAAATAAAATATGTCAGGAAATGAAACCTTTCCCAACCATCACAGCCCCTGCCACCCACCCACCAGTGCTTAGTATTACCCTTGTTGCTCCTTAGCCAGTGTACCTTAAATTTTAAGGTTATAACACTGTCTAAAACTGCGTGAAGATTTTCATGCTTCATTCTTACTGCCCAGCCCATATGACAGTAATCTTGTGCAACCCAAGATTACCATCTCCAAGTCAGGCGGTGAGAATGGAAGCATGAAATCTTCATGCAGTGACAGGACTGAAGTGTTATAACTGCATGGGTGAGGAGGTAGTGGGCTAGGATAGGTTGGGGAGGGTTTGGCAAAAATAATGGATGGATCGCATCTTTTGTTTTTCATTTTTAAACAATCTCACACGCTGAATGTATCCTAATGTATCGCCTGTCTTCGATACTGGCCATTTAAAACCCTGATCTAAATATATGATGCTTTAAACAATGTCTAAACATTTTGGAATTTTCATCCGTTGCATCCAGACTGGTGCTGGAGAAGGAAAGGGCATCTGAATGCAGGTACATCCAAGATGTATCTGCATTTTGGCAATGGACAAAACAACTGGGAACTCAAGCCTCCAGTACCAGAGATGGAAGGCACATTTGGCTAAAATATACAGAGGAAGGAAAAAAAAAAAAAAAAAACACACTCTAAAGGTAAGAACATCCATACAGTAAAAACAGTAAATCAAGTGAGGGGTAGGAGGAAGAGTAAGCTGTTGATCAACTAGAATCTGCAGCTTATCCATCAGGTAGGGAAATGGGCAGACTAGGTGGGCCAAGTGGTCCTTATCTGCCATCAAATTCTATGTTTCTAAAACAAGTTAATACAGTGGGTTCACTGTAAACAAAAGAACACACACACACATACACATATATATATATATATATATACATATACATACATACATATATACACACACACACACACACACACACACACACATATATATATATATATATATACACATATATACACATACACATATACATATACACATATACACATACACATACACACACACACACACACACACACACGATAATGAGCAGTTAGATGTGGGATTCTGGGTCAAAACAAATGCAGGGAGTTCTGAGTTGCCTGTAAAGACTGGACCTGAACACTTTTCTATCTACAAACATTCCTCAGCTGGAGAGGGAGTTTGTTCCAGGTGTCTGGTGCTAGAAATGCAAAGACCTTTCTACCAAATTCACGCTTCATCCTGGGAACTGAGAAGGTAAGCGCTGCAGCTGAATGGAGTGAGTAGGTATTGCTCGATGCCTGACTTGGTGAGGAGGGCTAGGAGATACTCTGGGGCTTTTCCGTATGCACAGCTGTGCAACAAAGAAAATCAGTGGGGGTCATGTCTGCTTGAGGGACTTGTGCAGTTAAGCTGGTCACACGGCAGACAATGATGGGTAGACCAGCCACAGGAGAGGATGAACCTGCACATCATCTTGTATAAACAATCTAGTGGTAGCAGAGTGGTTTTGTTTGCATGGCGGTATAGGATTGTCTCCACAATCGATGAAAGGGAGCAGGATGTGGGAGACTGCTATTCCCATTCCTTATGTCAGCACTGAAGCTGCATTTAGACCTTTAGAGAAAGCTGAGCTTGAGCCCTACAGTTGATAAAGATATGATCAACATGCTTCCTGTATACAAGTGACGATCAAGCCAGACTCCTAGATATCTGAATATACTGACTTGCTCACTAGTGTTATGATTGCAAGTGGATCAGCTGAATGAGTTAGCAGGTTCTGGATCCAAACATTGAAGACTTAGTTTTGGTTGCATTAAGAGACGGTTGTTGACAAACCAGGAAGAGACTGCACTGAAATCAGACTGGAGAATTGAATTAAAGGAAGGCCCCTCAGACATTTTTCTGCATACCTGTGAGTCTGTAGGCATGAACAATGATTGCCTTTAGCGCACCCTCCTAATTTCATCAGGATTTAAATGTAAATGAAGTTACTCAAGTCTGGTGTGAAAACCTGCTCGACTCCATTACAAAGGTCATGACCAGACTCACGTAAGCTATCCTGGAATTTTATGATGTTTAGGGTTAAAGCTTACGGTACTTGTACTGTATCAGACAATGCTGTTGCTGACCACTGCAGTCCCTATGTTCTTGTTTTATGCCAACTTTTCAAGGTATAGTAAGTGCCCTGCTGTTTTCTGTAGTTTGAAGTGTATATGACTTAGGAAAAAAACAAAAAAAACGCTTTTAGAGAATACAGGGATTCACAAGATAAGTAACATAACTTATAACTTCTGCTGCCTTGTGCAGGTATGCAACATCAACTCCCACAATGCCTTGACATGACTGGAATCACAACCTTTGCAATGGAGTCAAACAGGTGTCTATACCAGGGCAGAACAGAGTGAAGCAACCTCAAATTAGTGGGATGCAAGAGGAAATCATTCTAAATGCCTACAAACTACACAGGTATGCAGAAAAAATGTTTAGAAGGCTTTCTCTTTAACCTTGGACATTGTCAATGTACTTCAGTAGAGTATGGTTCTATCTGCATCCATCCATCCATCCATATACATACATACATACATACATACATAACACCTCCCTCTGTGCTTTGGGAGGTCATATCCACTAGGTAGGAAATGAGCAGACTAGGTGAGCCAAACCTTCCTTATCTGCGTCAAAGTCTATGTTTCTACTAATAAAAATGGAGAACAGCAAAGGGCCAAGGACCGAGTTTTGTGGAACCCCAAGATTTAAGAGAGTATGGTCTGAATTAATGCCTTGTATGGACACTAGCTGGGTACAGTTACTGGAAGTCTATGCAATGGACTCTGTAATGACCAGTGCTACACTGGAGAAACTAAAAGCCTGCTGAAGCTGTCAAGCGACATGCTCAAGAGGCCAGCCTAGTGGTGCAGTGGGCTTAGGCGCCACGTGCCTTACCTCTCCCACGCTGATGACCCAGGTGGGGAGGAAAGAACAGAACTGAGCAGCACCAGGCAAGCTTTCCCTCTCTTAGGATGGGCAGGTGAGTTTCCCCACTCTCCTGGCTGCCATCAGGTGGAGGTCCAGATGGCAGCGTTAAGATCAAGTGTGGCTGGTGATAGACTAGGTGGAGTGGGGCCACTGGTCCTCATGCACATGTGTCTTCAGGAGAAAAAAATAAAAAAAACAAGAAAATCAGGGATCTCTTGCCTGACAGGTATTAATGAGGTACAGGAAGGTGGAATTTTCCAAAGAAAAAGAAGTTCGAGGACAAGGGGTTATGCTATGAAGCTGGAGGGTGAGGGGAGTCTCAGAGGAAAAATGAGGAATAGTGGTGGGCGAAGTGGCCAAAATTCACTCCGCGAAGTGATTCGTGGAGCAATGTGGAATCCGCAAAGAAATCCACAATGTGAAGCAGAGAACTTTGCATCATAATGAGGATCGCGAAGTCCATTGAAACCAATGACTTTGCGTTACTCCGCCTTCCCCAAAACCACTTCTCCACCAATTTTAAGGCGAAGTACATTCAGATCAATGTACTTCACATCACTTTGCCTTGTAATTGAGCTCCAAGGTGAATTTTGCAGTGATTCATGGGATTGCAGGCCACATGGGCTCTAGATTGTTCTGCACAGCCTCCGTTCTGGGTAGTGTGTGTGTAGTGGTAGCTGGAGACAGTTTGCACTCAGAGCTCTGTGATTCAAAACCTCTAAAAGCTGTTAAAAATGCCTTTTTGAGTCATTTTATTTTTGCTCAAAATTTAGTACACTGATTGTAGAAACCCTCCTGTGCTCATATCATCAGTGTTTATTGTCTGTGTGTGGATTTTGAATGTTAATTTAGAACATTCAGTCTGTGTACTTACAATCATTTGAAGTGTGTTTTGGGGAGAGGCGTATTCGTGGTGGAGGTAGGTTAAAACTGGGAGAAAAAGGCAGTCTTTCTGTTTTGGTTATATTTTTCTTGTATAACTGTGTTAAAGTACGCAGTGTAATATTTTCAGTAATTCTTGACATTTGTTTTTGCTGATTTATTGTGGTGCAGCGGTGTGTAATTTCAGTGTGTTTAAAATATTTGGTTATATTACTGAAATTTTCAATTTGCTATGCATTACTTGTAGTGTGTATGTGAGTGTGAGTGTGATGCCTGCCATCAAATCAGACACCTTTTATTGTGCCACAGAGTAATTGCAGCAGTGTGAACCTGCTATCCACCGCACCTGTGTGATTTTGTACTGCTTTGTGGTATCTTGGTTTTGGACTGTTACTGCGGTGCACTCCCCCCAAACCAGCAAAAAGTATTCTTTTCCAGATTGGATTGTGACTTGTGAGCACTGGTTAAGGTGTTGTTGTGACTTTGCATCTGCATCTCTTCTTGATTGTGCAGTGCAATCTTAATCTGTCTGTGCTTTTGCATCTGTTTAGTGGCCAACCTCCATCTGCAAACCACAGTTTTTTTTTTTTTTTTTTTTTAGCTTCACATCCACCGGCACAGATTGAAAGTTCAGAAATCTAAATTTGTTTAGAATTTTCTTGGTGATCCCTCAAAACGCCTGCAAAGAGACGTGCAAGTAAATCTGTTTCTGGCCATGGCACTGCTGCCAGTGGCAAGATTGTGGGTGTGGTAGCACACAGAAGTGCATAGCTGATGTCAGTAAAGGGATTTCTCCATCAATGTTTTTCTACAGCGCAATCTGTAGCTTCACTCATAGTTGGAGGAGATGATGTTATACCAGCTGGTGGTGTTACGTGCAGTTTCTCTGGCATGAGTATTGCTACCTCAAGTTCCACTTCTGACCAGTTAACCATTTCAAAAACATAGTTGAGTTTAAAGCTATGACTGACAGTGTAGATAATGTCATACTCCCCATTAACATCCCCATGGTAGCTGAACAGGATTCTGATCTTGGTGACGATAACTCACAATGTCAAACTTCTTCCAGCACTGTTGAGGTCATGCCTTTGCCATCCAATGATTCAAAGTGTGGCGCAAAAATATAGGTGATGATGATGATGCTGTGGTTGGAACATGTTCTCCACATGACAGCATCCAGGCTGAAAATGTGGATGCGGACAATGTTGATGAATATAGTGATTACGTCAGTGACCCCTGTTGGGAACTGGAGGAAAAAGAAAGTCAAGGTAGCTGTGTCTGGGTCTGTTGGCGTTACCCCTCCCCGCCTCAAAAAAGTTATGATTTAGCAGTTCCTGCTGATGATAATGATGATGACCCAGTAATAATCATGGGTAGTTGTGGCGGTCAGTTGGAGTCCAAGTGTGCCTGAAAAATCATGTAGCACACCCCACCATTTCAGGGGTTAAAAAACTGGAGTCCAATAAGCAGCATCAGGGATATGTTAAAAGTAGGGGATCACAATCCCTTGCTTGAGATTTTTTTTGTCCAAGATGCAAATGATGAGTCAGTAGCAATCTGCTAGCTTTGCCATGCATGTGTGAGTCGAGATAAAAGGGAGTCATCTGGACATGGGGCTAGTATACACATCTTAAAACAGGCACATGGCACTGTGGACCCGGCATCAGATGGCAGCTAATGCCATAGTGGGACATTCACCCTCGTCATTAACCTGAGTGTGTTATCCCTTCCCAGAGTGTAAGACCAAGTAGGAATGTCTGCAGAAGCGATGAAATAATACCAGAGGATTACTACAGACATGATGAGGGGAGGATTATGGTTTAGAAATCTTGTCAAGTGGTGGTCAGAGTAGCAGTGGTGGTGGTGGTGGTGGTCAATGCAATATGTCTAGTGCAAGTGGTACATCAAATCCTGTATGTAAAATAGGAAAATAAATTAATTTGGGACTTGTCACCTGTGCACCTCTTCACACACCCACATCCCACCCCGGCCATTCGAAGAGCAGAGCCATTTGTCACACCCCATGCAAAACGTGTAACCCCACCCACACTGGAGAGTGTGTTTGCCTGTAACCAGTGGTGGAGCTACAGGGAGGCGGGGGGGGGCACCCTTCCTGACTGTCCTAGTGTGAGTAGTGGTGCCCCACCATGATCTTTATTCTCTGTTTAGTGCCCATTGTGAAGCCCACAATTGACTGAATCTCCCCAGCTCTCAAATGCTCCCAAACCTGGCTCCACCACTGCTCGTAACCTCCTGCCTGCCTGAAGCATGTGACCTATGCTGTGTAAGCCATGTGATGTGTGTGGACTGCCTATGAATTCTCACTCTGCCTTAAGGGAGAATAAGGCAGAGTGCACAATGCAAAGTCATAATTACAATGCGAAGTGAGGGTTTAAAAATGGGCACTTCACGTAGCGGAAACACAAACACGATGTGGCCACTTCACAGGCAAAATTTTACTTTGCTGCATCTCTAGTGAGGAAATATTTCTTCACAGAGAGGGTTGTGGACACCTGAACAGCCTTCCAGTGGAGCTGGTGGGTGCCAAAGCAGTGATGTGATTCAAGTATGCATGGGACAGATACAAGGGGATCTTGGTAGTAAGGCAAGGGGAGGAAATGACCAGAGATTGGAGTAGGGTCTGCAGTGGCACAGTAGGCAGGGAAAACTGGGCAGACTAGGTGGGCCAAAAGGTCCTTATCTGCCAATAACGTCTGTGTTTCTATGACACTGGAGAGCAAAAGCCAAAAGTATTACTGAACTAAACAAAGTACGTAGATAATGGTTACAGGGGACTCAATATTTAGGTTCATGGATCAGCAAGTGTGCCTAAGAGCCATAAAAAATGGTGGATTCTGCTGCCTACCTTCAACTAGAATTATGCACTCAACTGAAAGAATAGACAGACCACTGAAGCTCCTCTGTGGTTCTCAACTGGTGCTTTCTAGTCCCAAGGCCAGTTCAAACCAAATGGAGTTAAGGTCACAGTTACCTAGTGGCTCACCTCCTCTCACCGCTCCTACCACCTCCGAGTTGATAAGCACCACATTGAGAATGGCAGTCTGCCTGTTGGGTTCCTTAATGAGCTGTACCAGGAGACAGTCCTGGAGTACATCCAGCAAGGCCTGACTTCTAGTCGTTTGGCCACTAGAACACCCCAGTTATGTCCAGTAGGTTCCAACTGCCTACTCACTACTTCCCCCTTGCTACCCCCTTTTCAAGTTCTTCCACAGGCACTCTGTCCCTCTCTTCCCCTCATCTCAGAGGTCTACAGACCACTCCTAACCGCAGATTCTTGCTCGTTGCTGCCATGAGTTGCATACACAGTGACTATGACTCACTATCATTCATTACCCTGATGCATACATCCTCCACCACCTCAAAGGCCATCCCCGACATGAAGGGCTACTCCTCACCCTCTACCTTTTCCTGTATCCCTCCTGAACAGTGAGTACCCAGAACAGTCAGGTCCCAGTCATTCTTCTCTGTAGCCCATGTTTCTGTAATGGCCACAAGTTCCACCTCATTGTCTGCCATCAGCATCTGTAGCTGAACCTACTTTGATATTCCCCAACTAGAACCTGTAGGTTTCCCATGCTCACTTAGCCTCTTGTTTTTCGCACATTTAGCATTCCCCTGCTCTCTAATGTTCCCTTACATGACCCATATTATACCTCATTCCCCTCTAAGCTGCTACAAACTCCCAGATGTGGGGGAAGGGAAGGGGTAATTGTTTAACCAGGACAGGCATACTAAGCCAAAGCTTGTTTCCAGGTGTGACATGGGAGCACAAGGAAGTTAAGTGACTTGCTCAAGGTTACATGGTATGCAGCCGGGGCCATGGGATTCAAACCCAGGTTTCCAGGTCTGCAGCTCAAAGCCTTAAACCACTGCACTATACTGCCTCCAGGGATTATTAGTTATGATTCCCTTCTCACCCGTCACCATCGTTCCCCTAACCCCAGTCAGCCATGCAGTCCGTTTAAACATGTGATATATATGTCAAACTTCTGCCATAGAGTGCAGACCCCTTTTCTTGTCAGGTGGAGTCTATCACCTCTGAAGAGCCTCCTGTCCCAGAAGTCCCCCACAAAGTGGTATCCCTTCTCCTGACACCATCCCTTAAGCCACCCATTAAACTCCTGTATCTCATCATTCCCAATTCTATCCTTCTCTCCCCCCCCCCGGTACTGCACAGGGAGAACCTCAGAAAAGGGTCAGGGAGGCCGAGTGCTGCCAGACATCTGTTACACACACACACACACACACACACACACACACACACACACACACACACACACACACCCTCGAAATTTCTGCTTCACCATCTCCATAGACTGGTTCGTCAGATCACTGGTACCCAGATATCCTGGATGGTAATGGTTCAGCAAGGCAGGATGAATGGGATGGACAGAGAGGAGGTCTAGGGTGTTTACTCACTGAACTAACTTGAGTACCCATGCACCTGTCATGAGAAGGAGATGCAGCCTCCCACAAGGATGCCCTGATATGCAGGGGATGGGGGTACGAGAAAGTCAGAAGGCTCCAGGGCAGCAGGCACTGCTGCCAAGACCCGCACCCTTTGTGACAGGGGCATTTGCACTGGGAAGCAAAGGGGCATGAGGGGAGACCTGGGTTGGCTGGGAGCCATGGCATGGGTCCCCTAGAATAGCCTCTACCAGAGCAGGCATAGGGCCTACGAAACTAACCCCAGCCCAGACCCTGAGGTTTAAGATTAAGGATATAAAGGGATCTCAAGGTCATTTTATGATGGTCTCTGAAAGCAAACTCAGTGTAGGAACAAAAAAAGCTGATGATCTATAGAGGGAATATTGAGGTTCAACTGCTGGAAAGCCAGCTACATGTAGTCATGAGTGGTAGCATATGCAAATGCCAGAAGCAGGGCAGCATCAGAGGCATTGTAAGCTGACATTAAGAGGTGCTTACCAACTTCCAGACCATGGGCAACAGTCTTTTAAACTATAGCTTTGTCTGGCTCATCAGGCAGCTCATCAGCCATGGCAGCCACAGACTTTCACAGACTGTTCCGATATTTGGTCATGCAAGCCTGGTAGTTGGCAATCTTCAGGCCACGAGACTCTGAAGCATAGGTCCTCTTGCCCACACATCCAGCTTCCTCGATTCTTGTGTTTAGGAGCTTTGCACCTGTTGTGTAGCCGCCATAACCTCAGAATCCATTTCAGGTTGTGCAAAATTACAGAGCTCATCAGATAGGGCATGATACAGTTTATCCACCTTATGAAGCACGGCAGGCAATGCACTGGGCTTGTGCCAAGCACCCAGAGTGGCTGAAATGGCATAATGGCATAAAGCTGAATGGATAGGATGAAGAAGAACCTTAGGCAGGGCAGAAACCTCTAAGAATTCACTGAGGTTCTTCTTTGAGGAATCTTCCTCCTCAGCAGTAAAGCCCAGCTTGGGCTGGATCTGCTGTAGGAAAGTCTGAAAAGAAGCATTCTCAGGAAGGAACCTAGGTGTGTAATGCAAACTATCCTCACCATAGAAGGATAAAATGGAGCTAAAGCCCACCACATTGGGGGGGGGGGGTCGTCATACCTTCCTACTCTTCCTCATATTACTCCCACAGCAAGTCCAGATTTATATTCCAGCTCCTCCTCAACACAGATAGGCAGTGGGTCAACAGTAGGATGCAGCCACATTGGAAAAACCATTGATAGGCCAGGTGTCAATGCAGGAATCTCCTTTCTAGATACAGTAACCTGCAGAGGGAGCACCCACATCGTCAATGAAGTCTATGACAGAAGTTGGTGATGGGGTTTTGCATCAATGGTGGATTCAGGGACAGAAGTTCGAAACAGTTCAGACACGGTGTGAAATAGCATATGCATGTTGTGGGATGCCAGCGGTTTTGTCGATGACTGATTCAATAACTATACAGTGCCAGGTGGCAGAATTGGCTGTGAATCCCCCACTGGGGATTAGAGTTAGTGCCAGACCCCAATCTTGGTGTCTGAGAGGCAGTCGGGGGTAGCAGAACCCAAGGACTAAACCTAGGATCTGTCTCTCAGCAGACTTACCTCTTTATAGAGGAGAGGAGAGCAAGATATGAGAGAGGCATCTCTGTTACAATGTTGCTGCTTCTCTTTATCAGCACAGTGGTGTTTTTTCTGCCGATTTAACAGCTTTTTCCTTTTTCTTAGGCAAATTGACAGGTGGCACTTCTGACCATAGGGAGTGGCGGGTCAACAATGAGTTGTGGGTAGAAGGAGTGGGAAACAACAGTGAAGCCACCTGTGAGCACGCTGTTTGTCCTCTATTGCCTGAAACTTTAAATACATTTCTAAGGCTTTCTTGTGACTTCTGCATGCAACCCGATTATGAACACTGGCACATCCTGCAGGCCTTCATGTCATGACACATGCCTAAACAGCAGGTGCACTCATCGTGAGCATTGTTCTTATATATCTTGACTTTACCACAACAGTAGTGGAACTGTTCTGTTCAGTGTCTTTTGTCAGCAGCATAAACAATTGTTACATTTAAAATAAAGAGAAAAAGCAGTAGTATTAGTGATGCTTGTGAATTTCGAAGACATTCTACTCAGACTCGAGGACCTCAATATTTATTCCCTGGAGGAGGAGGAGGAGAGGAGGGATATGATAGAGACATTCAAGTACTTCAGGGGTATAAACAAGGTACAGGAGGGTAGCATCTTTCAGAAAAGGTGTGCAAGAACAAGGGGGCATGATATGAGGCTGGGGGTTGGTTCAGGGGCAATATGAAGAAGTACCTTTTCACAGAAAGTAGTAGAAACTTGGAACAGCCTCCCTGCATAGGTGGTGTTGACAAAATGGTAGGTGAATTCAAGAATGCATGGAATAGATGCAAGAGTACTCTCACAACATGGAAGAGGGTAAGCTGCAGATCAACCAAAGGTCTACGGTGTTGCATTAGGTAGAGAAAAAGGGCAGACTGGGGATGGGGAACCACACAGTCCTTATCTGAAGTCACCTATGTTTCTATTCTTCAGCAGTGGAGATTGACGAGCAGTTGACGGGACAAAGAGCTGTAGCATGATGGGGGCCACCCACGTTACATAGGCAGCCACAATGCACACAGACATGGGCTGCTCCAGCTAGCAAGGTTCCCGGATAATCCATCTGTTGATGGCTTACAGTTCTATACTGTGGCTCAACGCGGGGGTTATCCTCGAAGAAGATACAATGTTATGGAGGAGTGTATGTTCCCTGTATCAGAAACATTGTTATGGAAGAGACTGAACATTTCCTGTATCATACACAATGCTACAAAGAACCGAGAACATTCTCTGCATCAGAAACACTGTTACGAAGGACAGTGAATATTCCCTGTATGATAAACAATGTTATTAAGGTGAGTGAGCATTGCCTGTATGACAGACACATCTTCTGCATCAGAGACAATGTTACCAAAGAGTGAACACTGCCTGTATGCAAGACAGTGTTATGAAAGTCACTGCACACATCAACTCTGTTTCATTATACTGCATACTGTTATTTAACATACATGAAATGTAAGCCTTTCGAGGTTTGCCACATGTAGTCAAATCTTCATATACACAACTGCAACATGCAATTATGATTTCAGCAGCAAATATTTACAGACACACACACACACACACACACACACACACACACACACACACACACACACACACACACACACACACTAGTTTTCACCAAAATGTAAATTGTCAGAGGTGAAATATTAACTAAAACGTTCACACCAATCCAAGACTCAAACATCTCTGTAGCTCACCTTCATACATCTGAGCATACTGTGGGAACCCTGCTGCCCGCAGCCAATCACACGCATCCTTGGCCTCCGATTCTGGAAGAGAAAAAAAAAAGAGCAAGACACCCTACTGTTATTTATTTGGCAGCACAGGAAGTTCTTTTGTATAGTAATCTTTTGCTACAGTAACAAAATTAGCATGAGTGTATGGGCAAGTTAGTATTGTAAGTACACCTAATTCACATTTTGTGCCAGCCGAAAGCCTTTCCAGTCCACTTCATTTCTTAATGAAAGCTGGCTCAGTAAATCCCATGTGTTGAAATTGCCAAGATATGTGTCAGTGCATTCATCCAGCATTTATTGGAGGGAATTTCTCTTTTGCGAGCAGTAAAATTATGCAAGTTTCTATAAAGAAAACCCAGTAGTGAAAAATTGAGATTCTGACACTGCTGCCTATACATATCCTATCTGCACTGTTGCCAGGGATAGAATGGAGTGGAACACGGGTGCACAATTGAATTATCACTTACAAACTTTAACAGCATTTGTAACCCTGCCTGATTTTTTTTTTTTATTTATAAACTCCTTGCCTCCCACATGTCATAGGAAGTTCACCTTGGGTACCACTGCCCATACTCATGGCTGGACTGATATAGCAAGGAGGGTGAGGTGTCAACCACCACCCCACCTCCATGAGTGTAGCATAATGCAATGGGCTGTTCTAGATGTTAACAACATGTGCCCACAAACCAGAACACTAGCACGATGCACTGCCTGAACTGTACACTGGATTACTGGCACCAGGTATGGTGCCCCTCAGGGGTTCTGTGGTGGGCCAGACTTGTGACCTCATTTTCCAACCAAATGCAGCAGCACCACTCTCGTGCAGGCTGGCGCTGGAGATGCTGCTGGGTGTGCGCTGCAAGGCACTAACTTTCCTTCTTGCATCAATGACCAAGGTTTGATTTTAGGAGAGGCATATATTTATGAAAAAACGTCTTCACTCTAAAATTCCACTTGAGTGGTGATCCATGGTATCGAGTTTGGAAACAGAAATATACTGAAGAAGGGGGTTATTTACCAGAAACACATAATACAATAGGAAATCATTGTGAGGCTACATTTTCATGCATTTGGTTGGAGAAACCATCTTTTTGCAGCAGACCATGTTGCCTTTGGTTCTCCCTCCATGTTTGAGCATTCCCTGGAAAACTAGTGGTTTCTTCCTCCCCGACTCTCTGCAAGTATTTCCTGTTGGTACGGTCCCCCAAATTACCTCAGATGAAGCACCTACACTTTATACCTGTTCACATGCTAATGACCCTCCCATTAACTGGAAGCAGCTGCAGTGACATTTGATTATGGCTGCGGGGATTGCTTTACAGTGCAAATGGCCCTCTAGATCATTTGCATAGTGGCCCCACCACTTTCCCTTGCACCCACAACATCACAATAAGCAAAAAACGTCCCACCCTGTTAAGGATGGTTCAGCACGACAGCATACCATGCACCCTCTGTGAAATGGACTTAGCCAACTGGGAATTAGACCTCGAGTCTCAACTGTGAATTACTAGCCATAAAATTTAATTTGGTGATTTTTTTTTTTTTTAGATCCAGTTTTACTTTACAAAACACTTTTTTTTTCACCGTTATGAACCTGGTGCCATTTTGTGTGCCATTATCACTGCAGTTGGAGATTACTGCAGCTCATGGCAATGTGTCCATTTTGGTAGCATGTTGTGTGCCATCACTAACGCAGTGGGAGAATGAGTGCAACTCAATGCAACATATCCATGCTGGTGCCATTTTGTGTGGTTGTGTAGTGGAGAGGAATGCAATCTATTGCAACGTGCCCATCCCAGAAACATGTTAACAATGACGTTTGAGTTCCAAGCCTTCACTGGCTATACAAATATCTGGGACTAAAATGTCCCTAGTTGGGAAGGACTGAAGAACCGAAAGAACAAGTGACTTGATTAAAGGTGTAGTCCACCCAGAATTTGCAAAAAACATATATGTTATGCAGAGTGTTTTTGATATGTATTTAAGTCCTAGTGTGCCCTTCCCTCTGTCTGCTATTAGGAGTTTTCCTAAGTTAACCTCTAGCTATATGGTAGTTTCGACCCTGGGATCTCCATCACAAAATAGGTTTATTGGCTTTCTTTCTCTAGGATGCACCCTGTCTCATGCGACACTGATGTAGCTACGCCCTTAGATTTAGCATGTGCACTGCTTTAAAATCAGTTTACAATCCGTTCACAACAGCAGGTAAATGTTCTTATCCAGGGAGCACAAATGGCAACACTTACAGTTTAGCAGATACCTGTGAGCAAGCTGACTGGGGTTTCTGTAAGAAAACAGCTACTAAATAGCTCTAATTCACTATTTATGTTTTCAGTGTGTGTCGGGTCTAGCTAGCAGTAGTAAGTGTGTTCATTTTAAAATGTTATTTCATTAAACTACATATACATTGCCCCAGAGCATCAATGCTCTACTTAGTAAAGACTGTAGCTATTTTCTTTCAGAACACCTACTCAGCTCTCAAGTATTTGCTAAGCCATAAATGTATGTACCATCATTCTACTAGAAGGATCTGGGAGTTAGGGCTGATTTTGTTCTGTGACATCACTTTCATTTATTTACTTTTTTGCTTGTTTTTTGTTACAAATGTGAAGTGTCTTTTTAATAAAGTATAAAATATGTGTGAGTTATTTAGTTTGGAGAATACTTGTTATTTGAAAAAGTGTGATACACTGTGTAGTGCAGTGAACCACTGTAAAATGGAATCAAATGTGTAGCTGGAATAGTCATTATCATCCTGTTGCTTTCATGCCATACCACAGGCAGGAGAAAAGCAGACTTCAAAGTATTTTGAAGTTTCTAGGCTGCAGTTTCATACCATACACTTCATTTGTAAAAATAAATAAATATGAAAATCTAGTCACAGAGCAAAATCGGCACTAACTGCTAATAGAATGCTGATACCTACATTTACAGTTTAGCAAATATGACATCTAACTGAGTAGGGTTTCTGTAAGACAACAGCTAGAGTCTTTATTAATTATATGTAGCAATGATGATCTGGGCAGTTTGTGCTTTTATGGCTGTGTATAGTTTGATAAAATAAAAAGTTTTAAAATTAAAACACTCCTGCTAGCTAGACCTGATGCACATAGAAAACAAAATGGTGAATTACAGCTATTTAGTAGCCGTTGTCTTACAGAAACCCCAGTTAGCTTGCTCACAGGTATCTGCTAAACTAACTGTTGCCATTTGTGCTCCCTGGATAAGAACAGTTACCTGCTGTTGTGAACTGATTGTAAACAGATTTTAAAGCAGTGCACATGCTAAATCTAAGGGCATGACTACATCAGTGTCACATGAGACAGGGTGCATCATAGGAGAAAGAAAGCCAATAAACCTATTTGTGATAGAGATCTCCAGGGGTTGTAAAACTACCATACAGCTAGCGGCTAATTTAGGAAAAACCCTAATAGCAGACAGAGGGAAGGACACACTAGGACTTAAAATACATATCAAAACACTCTGTATAACATATGATTTTTGCAAATTTGGGGAAACTACTCCTTTCAGATTATTCAGCCAACTGCTGAGACTGGTAGGATCTGACCTATGAGGCTGCCCTCCTGAACTTCAAGAATGCACTGGGAGAAATATAATAAAAAATTCAATGTTGCCTTATCTTGTGAATCAATTCCCATTTTCAGAAGTAAAAAAAAAAGTCCAAATCCCTTGGCTAATAAAGATTACTATGCAGTGCCAAGAATCCCATGTGGAGGCTGGCTGGGGGCCAGGTGTGTGTTGCAGAGAATAACTGCTCATCTTGCATGGTGGATGGCAGAGGCAAGGCCCCCCCCCCCAAACACCCCACCAAACAAACAGTCTATGAAAAGCGTGCACTGGTGACTGCCGTGAATGAAGCTTGCTTGCCACTCTTCTGGCAGAAGGCTGTATGTTGTGGCACCTCCACCAACAGCATGTGGGGATAACAAGGGGATAAATTAATAACTGGTGGGGGGTGGACCAAGCACTGCAATGGCCATGAAGGTAACTTATACAATATATTGCGCTCTCCATTGGACTGTTACATTAATCATTACAATACACAGTAGTTTTGAAAATGATTATACAAATGAAAGTGAATTAAAACTTCACACTTTTCTGAGTTTCATTCACAGGTTGGAAACATTTTGTTCACAGTATGGCAGGGGCCAGCCTTGACAGTCAACATGATAAGCATTCATTTTGTAAACCTGTAATCCCTTGGCATGGCTAGACTCCCGCGGTATGAATGCCTGCTAAAGCTCATAATACCCTGAGGTTTTAACACCATGTAGATGGCACTGACAGACCCAAAGCCACAAAACAATAAGATGGTTTGTGCGGAGGGTCACCGTAGTGCAGTCTCTTTATCCTGTAAGAACAGGGATAAGCCAAACAATTCCCAAGCATCTTGGAGCACATGTGGTTAACCACTTTCTAGGTGTCTGTCCAGCATCTTGGAACACGTGTGGTTAACCACTTTCTAGGTTTCTGTCCAAGGGCGAGGCATGTTACGCTTAAATCCACACGTTTATTTCCCTGTGACTTTTCCCTACCTTTTTGTTTGGCCACAATACTAACTGAATCATAATATCACGGCTTCAGTAGAGTCCTGTTAGTGTTATACCAGCCCAACTGGATAGTTGGACATTTTTAGGTGCCCCCCAGTTGGATTCTTTCCCATCCTCTGAACCCTGGAAATCCTTGCATATGTAACACAACTTCTTATTGATGTTTTCCATCATTATGAGTAAATATAAAATACATACACACAGCTTGCATCACCCCTGCCCCCTATTCTTTCTCCAGATGGGCCCCTGTGCAACACTCCAACCCTGGGCACCACGGCTACCTAATATTACAATTGGCAACTCATGTTGCTGAACACATTTTGCACTTTACTCTGCACTGTTACTTGAAGCTGTATGACATTTTTATTGTACTCCCCTTCCCCCTTCCCCAGGTCACAGGTCACACCAGGAAATGAGCCCTGGCTCAGTGTGCCTCTCCTGACAGGCAATTTTCAAAATTAATCAATCAATCATAAAATTGGACATACTGAGACTGGGGAATTAAGTATGACTGCCCCACAAGGCAAAGCAATTTTATTTATATAGTGCCCCATATGCAAGGCATTTCACAGTAGCAACATATACAGATTTAAAATGTTATTGTAAACAAGAAGTATCAAAGCTTTTGAAAAAAAAAAATGGCAGTTCAGCCTCCCCTTCGAACATCACCACCGAGGGGGAACTCCTAAGATGGACTGGCAGTGAGTTCCAGATAGTCAGGCCTGCCACCAAGAACAGAAGGTCACTAGACTGTTTTAAGGCAAGATCTCTTCTGGACAGTCAGTAGAAACTCCTCGGTGGAGCAGAGTGAGCATTCCAGAGAATAACAGACCGAGAAATGTTTTAGGTAGCGATGGCCCACTCCATGCAGTGCCTTGTAAGTTAATAATGCAATCTTCAAGATCTCACACTGTGTTTAAGTGGCATTGATGGGACTGGAATTTATGCCTCTTGGTTGCTTGCTTCCACAGCCTGTGATTCATCCGCTGGACTAAATTGCCTTTCCGATTTGATCTGGCAAATATTATTGCAGTCAGGCACACTTGGTATGGGATGTAAGACATAATTTGAATACAATGGACTGTAAGGCTGCCCTAGGAAGATATTAAACTGTGGAAGAATTCCTGTGGCCTTGCAGAAGATGGTCATATATTGGCGGTAAAGTGTTTCTCAGTCCCACCAAAATGCTTTGAAACCAGATTCTTTGCATTTGAAAGCATATTTTTTAATGGGGTATGGAACAAGAAAGGCTGAACACAACTTCTACGTATGCACAAATTTGTGAAAACACTAGAACTAATGTGAACAGGTGGGGTGAGGCTGCAGTATCAAGAAAAGAGCTCTGGGGTAATATTCGTGCCCTCCACCCCACATATAATTTTACTTTTCAGTTTGAGCCTCATATGATAAACCCCACGCCCGATATCTGCCAACTGTTCATCCCTTAATCCTGGACCTCATTACTCAGAATGTGTGTTTGTGTTGGGGTCGGGGGGTGTAAAAAAAGGCACATTCTAGAAAATCTTAAGAGACAGATGCTCAGAACAGTGTGTGTATGTGTGCCTTCAATTCCACAAAGCTGGTCTTTCACTGAGCAATGTACAGTAGATTTTAAACTTATTCTTTATAATGTGAGACAACCTCCATTCAAAGTGTGACAGAGGGACTTGTCAGCTGTACAGTGAAGGCCTGTCTCTTGTAATGTGGAACAGCTGAGAGGTACACTCCAAACAGAGAAAAGCAGTGAGAGAAGAATCTTGGCTTGGTCTTGAATGTTGTAGCCACCTGGCGCATGACTCCATATGGACAAGATTCCTTTCCATTCTTGGGACACTCCCAGCTTAAGCATGTCGACAATCTACTACATAGGAGAACCACCCCTAGCACAACAATGCGCCATTGACACAATCAGTAAAGCAAAGGACCTCCTTTTCTAAAGACTGAACACATGAGATGCAACCAGTCCCACCAACACTTGTCCTATCCAAAGCCAGCCTAGACCCAGCAGATGCATTTGCAAACCATATCCAATTGAAACAATCTAATGCAGCTGACGGCATCAGCTATCTGTGGAATGAGCCAAACTGGACCCCAACCCCATGCATCCACCGCTTGATGGACAGACTTGTTCCAGAGCCACGCTATATTCCCCCATATGGCGTGCACCAAGCATACTGTGCTGCCTTCAATAATACATGCAGGTGCAGTGTTTTGAAAATCCAGGCACCTAGGTTGGCTCTTAGCACAATGTGGCAGGAAGACATTTTCCACAGTGCTGGGCTCTGGATTACAGAACACTGAGCAGTGCAATACAAACATTAGCCCTACTGCTCTAGCCGGTCTCTTGATCTGGCTAACAGGTGGTCAGGGATCCAAATTCCCTATGTTTACCCAGTCTTGACTGTATTCAGCCTTCCTGATGGAGCAGAACAAAAAGGCTTAATCAGACACAACTGACCGGGCAATTCTACCACCCACTTTGAGCATGTGCAAGTGCTCAGTGCTGTATAATATAATTGCCATGTACTGCCTTGAGTTTCAAGAATTAACATGTACACAAACTGCAGATTGGCACCAGCCCAACACTTGGGAGTGGGCCTCTTAGAATCCATGTAAAAGTGTTTAAGCTTCAGCCTTCCTACAGTGTCAAGTCAAAATGCCAGGGTTAGTCAGAGAGACTCCCACATGCACCACAGCAAACACAGCAAGCTACTGGGAAACTCAATGCTATACGTAATGACGGACAAGTATTTGTATAACATCTCCTGTTCCACTTCGCCCCAGGATTAGGAAGCTACATGGAAACCAGCACGTATCAGCTCACACCAAGGGTTTAAACACTGAAAAGGCTGCCATTACCCCTCTAAAACCAGAAAATGCAGGGGTTTCACTCAGGGCACTGAATGTAATGGGCCGGGAAAGGTGTGTGTGTGTGTGTGTGTGTGGGGGGGGTCCTCCAGCAATAACTAAGATGCAAGCAAGGAATACAAACAAGGAGAAAGGGGCTGCAGCTTCAAAACAAAAATGAGAATGTGGTATATCTGAATGTTGGAGAAATCAGGAGATGGGGCCACTTAGAAACACCGTGGTGTGGCAGGAAAGAAACAAGTCAACCGGTAACAGAGGACCTTGCACTCACACACCCAAAAATGTAACTGCACTCCAAAGAAATGCAGTACGAAAAAAATAATGTACCCACATTTTCAAAGCATGCAGTAGCTGTAGATACAACTCCAATATTTGGAGGCTATGTTGGGATTGCACCCTCAGCTACTGCACATTATTTGAAATGTGAGTAAATAAATCTTTTATACTGCATTTCTTTAGGAAGTCTTCTTCATAGAAAGAGTGGTGGATTCTAAAACAGCCCACCTGCCAAGGTGGGAGGGGCAAAGACAGTGGTGGGGTTCATGAATTCATGGGCTAGGCATAAGGGAATCTCAGCAGAAAGGAACGGGGGGGGGGAGGGAGTTGGAGATCAAGTACAGTCTGCAGTGATACTGTACATAGGGAAAAACTGGCCGGCTGGGTGGACCAAGTGGTCCCTATCTGCTGACAAATTATCTGTTTCTATGTGCAAGTGCAAGGTCTATTGTTACATATATCTGGAGGTTCAGCTTTTAAATAATCGATGTGTACTTGTGTATTCAAGATCTACTCTGCTGTGTTTTCAGAACATACACTGTTTTATGTGTAGAGTTGCCCTCACCCACAATGATCTGACTAGCATATCTCTCAGCTCTCCCGATTTTCAGGGATGTCCTGATTTTGCCTCAGAAATTTCCTCTGTCCTCCAAATCTGGCATTTATTTTACTGCAGAGTAGGGATTTGAATCACAAAATAATGCTAGCCATTGGTGTTACAGTCTAGTTCTTGTTAGGAAAATGCTATTCTTACTGAGCAGCATATTGTACACAGCTTCCGGAACTAATATTACTATTTTTTCAGATGTGTCCCTGATTTTGGTAATTGGTTCCTGATCATTTTAAGCCTTGTCCCCGATTTGTGACGAGGGAGGTTGAGATGTATGCTGACTAGGCCAGCCCTGGGTACAGACTGCAGTGTCAAGACCAAAGCCAAGGAAAAATATGGAGCTGTCTTGATCCAAGGCTAGAAGAACAACTTTTAACTTTCGAAAAGAAAAAGAAGCAGAGAACTTACATGGAAGACGTCAAGGTGAGTTAAATTAATGAAAATCTTTGAAACAACTACTATCCATGAGTAAAAAATAAACTGTCCTGATAATAAAAGCTGTCTTGCTAAAAGTTTTTGTTCCTGGATGAGTTTTTAAAGATCGGACATGCAGTACCGGCTGGGTACTTAGGGCTAGAAAACTGCCATCAAAAACAAAACACAAAAGGTAAGAGATAGTCTGACAAACAGATGCTGAAGTGGCACATATAACGGCGATCTCATCGTGAAGCAGCATTTTTTTCTACTGGGTTGCTTTGCTAACATGAACTGGCTTTAAAAGGGGAGCCGAACACAGAGCGCCTTCCCATGTAGGGCTCAAACAGTAATGCCCACAAGCCAACAGAAAACTGGGCAGCACAGGAAATGTATCTGCAGGTACGTGCAAGTGTTTACGGTGCAGCCGGGTTGAAGGGGAAGGTTTACATGGATCTCCTTGTGCTGTCTCAATTTATAGTTAACAGAGATGTGGGGAGACATTAGCAATTATACAGCCCAGCTTTCAAAAAAAATGTATTCAATTAGAGGCATTATTCGCTCATCAGTTCTTCCTTTCACAGGAGTTTGCTGCTAATATGGCACAGGCAACAAACACACAAATAAAAGTGTGGAATGGAAATGCATTTAATTACTGCTTAGGGCTGCCGCTTCCTCTGATCTGAAAAAAATATTCTCTACATAGTTTATTTTTATTCCATTAAGAGGCCAAACCATTTGTCAGGTGTTCACCAAGGTGGACCCGGTGTGAGGGATATCAAACCAACACCCTCATCGCCAGGGGCATTCCGTCATTGATTATACCCACATTTCCATATCCCAGTGAGCTGACCTGGGTAAATCATTAACATGACAGGCCATCAATCTTCTATGCTATTAGCCTTCTGGTGACAAGTGCACCCATGTGCTCATCACCTGGGCTCCATGTCTGAATGGGCCTGCTGCAACCCTACACCTTTCAGACCTGCGGACGACATGCCAGCAGCTACTCGCATGCAGTTTGTTGGCAACAATGGAGCCTGTGCTGGGGACACGGAGGGTCCCTCATGTATGGAGGCTGTGATTAAAAACCCAGACCACAATGGAAGTACAGTAGGGCCTTTCTTTTCCACTATCTTGCAGGCAAACAGCAGGCAAGTGTGGCAAGCGAAAACAGGAAATCTTACTGGAAAGCTCTCCATTTACCACCCTGCTTTTACAAAAGCTTGCATGAGCACTTGAATGCATGAAGGTTAACAGCTTCTTTGTTCATGCCTGGGAATCATTAGGGTATAGTTACACATTACAAGGGGCATCATGAATGCCACCACACACACACACACACACACACACACACACACACAGCTCCAAGAATGCTGAAAACTCCAAGTAAGCAAATAAAGAAACAAGCTCCACTACTTTCACAGCGTCCAATAGTAGTGTTCTTGTAGCTTTCAAGTACTATAAAAGTTGTTGCAGTCAACAGGCAAAGGATTTGAATGACTGTGAAGCCAACAGTTTCATTTCTTTTCTTTATGGCAACAGTTTACCAGGATTCGCTATGTAAGTTCAGGGAGAACTCTTACTGAAGGGTCCTGGAATAGTCACCATACAGTAGTACCACTTCATACGTATCATACAAGAGTACATTCATGGAAATTCTCATTACATTCATATGGAAAGGCTCATTTCTTTATACTAACTCTTTGGTAACCAGGTAAGCCCACTAGGTACCAGTACCAGTTTTCAGAGGCAACCTGTGGGCACTGGGGACTTGCTCAGAGTCACACAGTCTGCAAGATGAGGTTGTGAGAATCAAACCCTGGTCTCGTGGATGCGCTAAGCTCATTCACAGCTTGTCACTCTAAACTCTAGGCTATACTGCCAAACCCAACTACTACTTATGATTACAATGATGGTTTTACATTAATAATTGTGCAACATTCACTTGAAAACATCAGAAAACCCAAGTTAAAGAATGCTTGTTATAAAAGTGGGATTATATTTTCTCATATTTATACCCCACCCCATCATTTTCTGAATAAGCGTCCTCTTGCCTCCAAGCTTGAGTGTTCCAGCCATGTTGAAAACACTGCACTGCTGCCATAAAGGTTGTCTCTTGAGTGCACCCTCCCCGACTCCAATTCCAAAGCCTCTTTCCTAAACTTTCCCTAGGGATCCTCCCATCACCAAAATGGCCATTTCTATTTTGTCAGCTGTTTTACAGAAAATTCTGGTCCTTACAGCTTTTGATAAGAGAGACCCTCTAAAAGCAAGCTGTTGTCAAGTAATTTTAGTTTTCAAGGCAGTTGCTAGTTGCTCATGCTGTGGTTTTTTTTTTGTGGGGTATTAAATATGGTACAAATAAGAAGCCTTCAAAGCCTAACCCCAAAGTAAGGGTCCACTGATTCCCATAATTTTATTTTACTCAAGACCATTTAATCAAAGCTTGGCTTTTATTTCAGGAACAGAGGACTCTTTCCCGACATTAGACTTAGACTTGTCCAGACCACTTTCCTCCCTCTTCTGGATTATGGTGACATTAACTACAACTGTGCCACAGTCTCCAACCTTCGTAAGCTTGATATACAGTTCAATCAAGTTCTGTGCTTCATTACTAAAGCATCCTTCTGGACGCACAACTGTGGACTTGTATAAAGAAATTGGTTGGCAACCACTCGCCACTAGGCGGCTACTCCACTTAGGTATCTGGATCCTCAAATGTCGATCAGATAAATTACCCACCTATATCTCCTCACTTGTTAAAATTTCCCACTGCTTATGACTACACCCTCCTTAATGTGCCTAAGATGTGCACCTCCCTCGGTAAGGCTGCCATCAGCTACGCCATGCCATCAGCGTGGAATCTCGTCCAGACTTCTCTCAGGCTCGCGAGCATGGTCTCGATTAACATCTTCAAATCACTGACCTGCATACTCTTCCCAGTGGTCTCTCATTGCCAAAGGTCTTAGTACCCATGCCACTTTCTTCGTCACTGCCATTTTGTGTAGTACTTCTGTCTTCTCTATTCTCCACCCCCAATCTTCCTGTCCCTCCCCAGCCCTAATCTCCCTGTCCCCCCTGGCCCCTATCTTCCCCAGTCGTAACCACCCTAATGGCCAGGTTTTGCTTCCAGACCCTTATCCCTGTTCCCTGCCTAGATCAACCCCCCCTCCTCTTTTCCTTTCTCTCATAACCTACAAGCTTTCTTGTGTTGGTAAAGCTATTCATTCCATGCTTCCCCCCAGTCGGCCTCCTCCTCCTCCGAAATTTATTTATGTACTTTTCTTAACCCCTTTCTTCACACTCGGTCAGCTTATCCAGGAACTTGTCTAAACTCGTGTAGGTACTTACTGACATTAAGCATGGTCTTTTGCTTGTTACATGTTTCGACTGTTGTATTGTTATAGAATGTTTTACTGACCCTGTATGTACTTCTCCTGTACCTTCTATTGCATCTGTGTGGTATATCACCACTGTATACTGTACTCTGTATTATATCAGTCCTCACAGGACCTCCTTGTAAATGAGCATTCTCAATGGAGTCTTCCTGCCAATAAACAAACTAAAAAAAAAAAAAAAAAAAAAAAAGAGTCCGGAAATGCACCACTTACTAATAACAAAAATACATCCATGTAGTTATTACACAGTTTACCAAGGCATCAAAGTAATGTGCATTCATAAAATGCAATAAAAATACAGAGACAATAAATGATAAGATGGCAACATTTTAACTGCTCTTAACACGAGTTCTGTCAGCAAACAAATTCCCAAATGACATGTGGTGGGCAGAGTTTGTCTCCAAATCCATTTTTCTAGCCCCCACAACATGTGTGCTCCAAGAAAGTAACTGCAATTAATAACGCTGAGCTGAATGTGTGAACGTATATAGATTGTGTGTATATATATATCTATATCTATATACACACACACACACACACACACACACACACACACACACACACACAGGAGGCAGACTTGAGGGCAAGATCACAGATTTCATGACCAATATATTAGGAAACCCCGGGTGGATTAGGAAGAACTGTTTATACATAGATTAACAAGATCCTGTAGTCTATACCAAAAAATCACAGCATTAAAAAAAAAAAAAAAAAAAAAAAAAAAAGTACCAGCTGCTTGGTCTAAGCAAGCATGCTGAGAGAATTCACAACCCCCCAACACACACTTGTCAGACACCTTCGTGATCATCCTGGCTCCACTCAACAGCAGGGAACATGGTGCTTATAGGACACCACTGGGCCCTGTTATGATGTTTTGCAGAATCTCTTCTGTTTACAGCCCAGTCCTCAGCAGGCAGGCAGATGCCCTGATACAACCCCTCCCTCATGTAACCAATTCATGACAGTCCTGCCATGGTTTCCAGTTGACTTTAGCCCTGAGCAGACAGCCAGCACAGATCTATAGCCTTGGTCAGCTAACTAGCTTCTTCACAGGCAGCTGCTGTTTGGGATAAACCAGACTCCTGTTGATACCTTGGTCACATGCTATACTCTACAGACTTCTAAACAGAGACCACCAACCAGGGAACGAGACTCTCTCAGTGAGCAGGAACTCTGATGAACCAGCAACAAAACAATTAGCATTGTTACTCTATTAATGTGTGTACTGCAACATATTCTATAAATTAAAAAAATAAATAAAAAACTACTGGATCAGATTTTTTATTATGCCAGACAAATGCATATGTCTGGGTCCTTCTAAGAGGCTTTGGTTGCTGGTTGCAAATGAAACAGAAGATCATGCATCTCACATAGCTGGATCAAGGTTCAAAGAGAATCCAAGCTCAGCCCCCGTAATGGCACCTCAAGGCAAAAATTCAAACCATGTTCTTCAGCACTGTGCTTAACACTCTGACTCTAGGCGGCTTTACACTGAGGTTTCTGTAATGGAATGACTGTTCTGAAACAGTATACCATTACATCCCCTGTGTTAAAATGCATCTGTTCAGATAACAGTGAACGCTTCACCCAAACCACAATCTCTTCCTACCTCGGTTCGTCCCTTTGTGATCCGTTTCATCTGGCTGTGTAAAACAGCCATTCCGGCAACAGTAAAGAAACAGCCATAGAGCACCACACTCCTTGGGGGAGCCGAAACACAAATACTGAAAATGGAGATTGGGGGTTGCGGAATACCCTCTGCGTGTAAAGTGAACCCCAAATGGAACAGAGTACAATAGTGGCACACCAGTAATGGCCATTCCGTTGTAATCGCCTGTATGTAAAAGCGCCTCTTGTAAGAACAAGCAGAAGGCATCAGTGCCCACCAATACCCATTACTGACCGTCACTCTGAATGTAATTTTGAAACATTCAGGACACGTACAGATTGCTAATACAGTATAATGTTTCTTCATGGGCCATTAGAAGAGCCACATCATGTTTAGGGAGAACTTATAAATGGGACAGCATTTCTAATAATCTGTGAAATCAGCCTCTAGTCCAAGTAGCAGACAGCAAAAAAGGTAATCACCACCCCCAATGGAAAACTGCACATTTACACAGACACACACAGACACACACAGACACACACAGACACACACAGACACACACAGACACACACAGACACACACAGACACACACAGACACACACAGACACACACAGACACACACAGACACACACAGACACACACAGACACACACAGACACACAGACACACACAGACAGCCCTATTGACTGCATGTACTTTGAGTTTGTAACCTTTCCAGCTGGGTTAAAGACAAGTATTTTTCCAGTTACCTGCTTTGGTGCGCTTCTGTGTTTGATGCTATGGAACTGTTAACTTGGAAAAGCACCTGCATGATTGTTGAAGCGTCGGTCTTTTGTAGCGTAAATGAAGGCAGCCAGAAGCTTACCGCTACATGAATGGGTAAAAGGAGAAGTCTGTTCAGGGATGATATCAGACCTTCACTGAAACAACTACTTTTTTCTTAATGTTTAATAAGAGTGGAGATGAATACAGGGGGCATCTACAAAGATAAAGTGCATAGGGTCAGTCAGGCCCCCCCCCCTTGCAACTGTAAATGTGGCCAAATTAAGCTTAGTGGGACCCAATACTTGAAATTCTGGCTATTAAAGTTCCATTGCAATCCAGCTTTATACTTATGCTATGTTGGGCAGTAATAAGCTGCCACGCAGGCCTTCTAGCCAATTCAAGGCTGGTTCCCCATCCTACCCCACTCAGTCCTAATACCATTATTTTTTTTTTTGCTAATTAAAACTACGTCTCCTTTCTCTGCTGGTTTCCTCTCCCGACTCATCAGTCATTGCTGACAGGGGGTGTATGTGGGCACACAAGGATGAAAAACAAAATGTCTGCCAAGTTACCAATCCCCACCACTGCAGCAACCCAAACTGCCCACAATGGATGGGCTCCTAGCTGCTCTTGTACCTGTTTATCCTGACCACTCACTGAGAGGCGATGATAAGCAACTCTTCACTCACAGGGATGCAGAGAAAAAACACACACTCACTCATGTGGGGCTGGCCCCAATGTGCACTTTGTGTGCAAAAACATTTGGGCTTACTCACCGTTTACTCAGTATAATAATGCTGCATCAGACTAATTTTGTGTTGTCCTAGGCATATATCTTCTGTTACTACAAATCCAAGAATCCCTGGCAGTAGATATCAGAGCAGTAGGCAGCAGTGGGAGGTTCAATAGCCTGTAGTGCATCTTAGAGCTTGTATAGTTCTGCGATCATTTGTTTTCCAGGGGTAAGTACAATCCTCTGTGGCTGTACTTAGCCCAGGAAGGCTGGCGAGAACAACAAACAAGACCATAAACTCTAAGATGCACCACAAGCTATTGAATCTCCCACTGCTGCCTACTGCTCTAGTGCTAACTGCAGGGGATTCTAGAGATTGGTAATCTGAAAAGATATCGACCTAGGACAAAGCACAATTAGTCTCTAATATACTATAGTAAACAGTAAGTAAAACCAAAATGTTTTTGCACACAAATTGCACACTGGGAGCAGCTCCATGCTTGAGTATGGGGACCCTGGTGCTTACAGTTCCCATTTAAGACAGCCTGAATCTGTAGAATGGTACAGCTACTAGGTTTTACCTATTTCAATAAAATTGGAGAACAGCCAAAGCTATTTTTTGTGCGTATATAAGAAAATGGGTTCAGAGGTCTTCACTATTTTACAACCATCTTCAAACCAGAAACTGGTCCTTGCTGATTTCAGAAATGAAGTCATGAGCTATTTCAAAGCAATTGTGTTGACAGATAAAGAAATGACCTTGCCAAAAAAGGAAAAAAGGCAGCCGTGTGTTGCTACATTCCTCAAAGCAGTGAGTCCTATGAAACATTCAGAACCTTGCAGAGCTACTGTACCCGACATCTAGTCATAGTTCCCTGGTCACTGCATTACGTGTACGTGTGTGTGTGTGTGTGTGTGTGTGTGTGTGTGTCTCTCAGATACTGTGCAGAGTATTATCTCCAACACAACCGTTAAGAAAGCATCATCTTCAGGATTTCTCACTGAAAATGGTTTTACCAAGGCCTCATAACTACACAACTAGCTTTTGTGAATCACACCTTCTACCAACCTTATAATAAGGATTCATGATTTGTGCCAGAGAAGCTTGATCTAACAGGCGGTTGGGAGGGGTGGCAATGATTCACTGGTATTTTCACCTCAACCGCATTATACTGCATTTTCCACGCAATGTAAATGGGACCCCTGAAAATGAATCGGATGAGGGAGGAGGTGATTAGGTTTATTACCCTAGGCTGTGACTGAGACTGATCTCACCGATTACTGTATGGGGATTCAACATTTGAAAGTCTTCTTCTCCCCTTCCCCCAAAGAACATATTTAGAAATGAGGTAGATTAAATGTGTAGTCAGTCCTTTGTGAGCATGCTGTCATCTCTGGCACAGTAACACTCTTTTTATCCAATGATTTCTTTGCAGACATGTCTCCAATACAGTATTTACAGTTACACACTGCGGTGTTATAGTTGCCATTTTCTATATGCTCATCTTGGGGGGGAAACAAATCCTCTGCCCCCTACCTGGGTCATCAGGTCTCATTTTAGTTCTCTGTTTATGCTAATGACTCCCCATCTACTTTGCACCATCTTCTTAACATTTCTGCAGCATCTCATGTTCTTTCCTCCAGGAAATAAGTTACTCTTATGGATGCAAATACCACACATAATGCATAGTTGGTGTCAAATGCATCCTTCTGGGCCAACACGTTGTGCAGTGGTAGGGCTACTGCTTGAGACACCAGTGATCCTGGTTGGAATAAGCTTAGGTCAGTGGGGTCCAGCAGGAGAGGAGCAGAACATCCCAAAGATGACTCCTCCTCCACTAGAGTGAAGGTACTGCATCTCACTGCTTGACTGTTACCTGGCTAATGCTGGGAAGGGACTGCCATCAGGTAACATGCATACATGCATGCTAATATGTGCATGTCATTACATGCCATCTCCTAGGCAGAGAGTAGGAGAATGCTCCTGCACCCCCACAGACCTAAGCACAACAGACCTGCCAGGCCACCCACCACCATGTATGGCCCTGGCCTGGGTAAGTGGTGGACAACTGGTGAATCCATGAAGTCGGTGATGGGGCGCTGCAAGGCCAGAGGGTCAAAGGTACAAAGGTACAAAAACAAAGAATGGGAAAAAGGCATCCTTCTTCAGTCTCACAATGTGCATGTGTGTTTCTGTTTGATAATTTGCGTTCCACATGCCCAGCCAACCATTCCTCCCTGGTTAAACATAACATTTACCCTTTTTTTAAGGAAACATCTTTTGGATGCAGATACATAGTTCTGTACATTAGGCAATTTATTTTGTGGAAAAGCACGATGCAAAAAATAGTTTAGTAAATGGTCTGTTTCCATTTCTCAAGCTCCCCCATATATTTTAACCAGCTTCTTCCAATTTCTTCCCAGCACTCTGCATGTGTCCTTATTGCCTTTCAGAAGGGTCTCTGGTGCTTTCACCACAATAGTTTACACAGTATCACCAAAGTTTTAAAAACAATCCAGTAACTCTGCAAGAAAACTCTCTCCAGTCTCCAAAACTTGTGATATTATTAAAATATGTCCAATCTCATTCCCATGAGAATCAGGTATCGTCTGGACTAAATGTTTATGAAGGAAGGTGTGTTCTGATTGACTGCCACACTGGTTGTTGTTAATTCTGCGTATACCACTGGCAGTGCATACAGAACCACAGTGACAGACTAGAAACAAAGCGTATTACCTTTAGAACCCCCAAAAAAAATGATAAGTCAAAACAAGACTACTCACAGTAACAGCGTCAGAGCTGGTTATTTCAGATGACAGAATGACCTAATGGTGTTAATGTCCCTTAGCCTAACTGGGCCATCAGCACTCCCCAGCAGGTGATTAGTCCTCAGGAAATGAGAACTCTGCTGGTCCTTGTTGCTTAAGTAATTCTATTCTCTTTGCTATTTCCAAAGCTGGTCCTGCTCAAACCAGCTCAGGTTCACTGCCAAAAAACAGTCTCTATGACATTTAGAACAGGACGCAAGTGGACACCCTCCAATTCACCCTGGTCTTCAGGACCCTGGATCCCCTTCCCCACAGGAAGTCCCCACTTTTAAATAAGGACACACCTCGTCTTCCCCTACTGTACTGACACCACCCACAAAAAAAAAAAAAACTCCACCCAAAGGCTAGTGCACCACATCTGAACAAAGCTAGTTATATTTCCCTCCCTGCATGTTGCGAGTTTAACTATTTGAGTGCTGAATATGTTTAACATATATATATATATAGATTCTGGACATATATGTACCCCCAAGTCTCGTAAGGATGAATAGAGACTCTCCCACCTCAATTTCCTCTTCTGCTTTAAAATATCTTTTGGCTCTATGAATGCATGTCTGGTCCTGTACCCAGTTCCCTCTCCCTCTTTCCTTCTCTTACCCCCACCCAGTTTTCCTGACCAAACCCAACCCCCCTTCTTTCCTCTGTAAACCTGTGCACTACTGCTGCTGTGGCCTTCAGCTACGTAGTATCTCTAGCTTCCCTTGCCCCATTTGCTTTGCAGATATACTATTGTATAAAATCCTGTCTTATTACATTATTTGCATTTTCTTCATTTATCTGCATTTTGGTTTCCAACATTGAATAGGACTGCTACAGCCACTGATGTTTCCAAATGCTGTTCCTTACTGCCACCCCACTAGTAGTGTCATGGCTTGTACCCGCTGCAGCGATTTATTGTAGTTTTGCATTACTCGTTATTCCACCCTTTCTCCTACCAGCCACATGTGTCAATGTCAGTGGCTCAGCAGGTAGCACACTCGCCTCTGAGGCTGGGAGATCAGAGGGCTGTGGGTTCAGTTCCCACATCTGGCACTTGGGTTAATATCCCAGTACTGACACTGTAATACAGCATGAGAGGGGTGCTGCACTTCTGAGGTGCCGTCTTTTGGATGAGATGTTAAACCGAGGTCCCATCTGCCTGGATTGGTGGTAGTTTAGGTGGATGTTAAAGATCCCATGGCACTTATTGAGAAGAGTAGGGGAATGTTCCCGGTGTCTAGCCAAATTTCCCTCATTCACTAAAAATACCACCAACAGCTCAATCTGGTTCAAGGTCAGTTGGCATTCATCTATATCCCCCTCCCCAGGTTGTGCCTGAAAATAGGCAGGATTTGTCTAGTGCACTTACCCGGTCAACAAAAATAAATGAGTTAATTTTGGGTTCCTGTGCATTGCTGCTTAACTTTTTTAAATAAATAAAACAAATTTAATTTTGAAGCCTATCCATTCAGGTATAGATAAAAGCCTGGACAGCATTCTGTTTGTATTAACTCATACAAGCTTGGTCTTTAAACAAAAACAAACAAAAAAGCAAAACAGTGCAGGGTGTATTTCTGCACTGATAAGCAAGCCAGGCTCTAGAAAGAGACTATAAATGTGTTTTTTAGGGTCTTAAAGTGAGTGAGTCACTAGTGTCCATTTAGGAAATGAAGACCGAGAAGATGCATTGCTAACTGTGTGCTCTCTAAGAACAAACATTTTCCACATTCTCAATCAGATCAACTTATCCTGTTGTCGCTTTAGGGCAAAGCTGATAAATTCCAAACTTCTGTACAGTGCTGTAATGAAAATGACTGCACACCTTCCAGCTTTCATGCTAAGCAGCCAGTTTCCTTCACTCATGAGGACTGGCATTTAACCTTTTGATGCCCTGTCAACCAGCTGTAACTACTTGTATTTTCGAACCAGTTGAGACCATCAAAATCAGAAACAGACAATGAAAGGCAAATAAAGACCACTGGTCCATCCATTCTACTAATAAAACCCTAAAAAACCCAGGACACATGGTCTAGACAGGGTTCTAAATACACAGCACTTTCCAGAGAAGCTGGAGTATGTACCAAGCTTGGTAAAATAAGAAAACAATACCCTAAACATGCAGTATGACTCATTCATAATGCACAGAAACGTAAAAGTGTTAGCAGATGATGATCACCTGATCCATCTAGTCTGCCCAATAAACTACCCCCTCTTCTTACTCTGCAGGAGTTAGGATAGCGATTGTGTTTATCCCATGCTCTCTTCTACGCACTGATCGTTTTGACTTTAACAACCTCCTGGAGGTGGCTGTTCCAAGCATCCACCACTCTCTGTGAAGAACTTACTTGTGTTACCCTGAACTCCCCATTAGTCTCATGTCATGACCTCTCATCTTGGTATTATTTTTGATCTGAAAAAGGTTAATGCTTTGTGCATTGTTAATATCTCTGAGGTACTTAAAGGTTTCTATCATGTCCCCCCCCCCACATTGCTTGAGGGAGTACATGTTTAGCTCCCTCAGCCTCTCCTCATATGGTTTCTCATGCAGCCCCTTGACCATCTTTGTCGCCCTCCTCTGAACAGTCTCTGCCCCGTTTATATCCTTTCTAAGGTGTGGCCTCCAGAACTGGACACAATACTCCAGATGCGGCCTTACCAAAGATCTATACAGTGTCAATATGACCTCTCTCCTTCTGCTGGTGATGCCTTTGCTTATGCTCCCCAGCATGCCACTTGCCCTCAATGCAGCTTTTTCACATTGTATATTTAACCTTCAGGTCCCTGGATATAATACTGTAACTGCTAGGTCCCTTTCCTGCTCTGAGGCAGACCGCTTTTCTTCCCCCATGAAGTACTCCACCCTAGGGTTTCTTCTACCCAAGTGCATGACTTTGCACTTCTCTGAACTGAATTTTAGCTGCCAGTCTTCTAACCACTTCTTCAGCTTTCTGAGGTCCTCCTTCATTCGATTTACCCCCTCAGCTGAATCTACACTGTTGCAGATCTTTGTATTGTCTGCAAACAGACCAACCTTCCTCCCAACCTGTCCGCAAAGTCACTGATGAAGGCATTGAATAGTACTGGACCCAATACAGACCCCTGCAGCACCCCACTAGTCACCTCCTTCTCCTCTGATAAGCTGCCATTTACTACTTACCATTGTGCTCTGACATATAACCAATTTCTTATTCAGTTTACTATCTTCTGCCCCACTCCCAGGTTCTCCAGCTTGCCTATCAACCTCCTGTGGGGTACAGAATCAAAAGCCTTGCTGAAGTGGAGGTAAACCATGTCCACCCCCCGGTCCACCATTCTGGTCAAAGTGAAGGCAGGCATAACTACAAATAATCAATCGCCACTCCCCATCGATTTAGTTAATTTTTGTTGACTGGGAAAGGGCTAGACAATGCTGCTTATTTTCAGCCTCCTTGGGGGAGGGGTAATACAGATGCAAACCAGCTGAAATTGAACCAGATTAAGCTACTTATGGCATTTTAGAGAACAAGAGAATTCTGGCCAGGACACCAGAGAAATTCCCCTACACTTGGCATGAACCGCTATTTACATCAGGTCACCTACCAGACAGTCTTGGGAATATACCAGGAGGATGGACTAAATTTCACAAAGTACCCTTATATTTTGTTTTGCAGCTTGAAAATATTATTATCTGTGGCTTATGTGCTCTCACTGTCCAATAACCCCCACCTTGAAATGCTGAGAATGATGACAGTTTGCCGAAATCCTACCACAAGGATACAACTATATTATAATACTAAAACGTTCAGGAATGTTGGCAGCACTGCCAGGGGAGTTTGTACACTGGGTGATGGACTCATGCTGCTGACTTTGCATTTGCTACAGCACATATTACTTAGTGTTGCTTTCTTTCTCTTTTGTTATTAGACCAGATCTGGCATTTTGCACTTCTGAATTTTCGGAGTAGGGAGAGTTTGTTTTCATTTCATTTGCTCTCATTTCATCTGTTTGGCAAAACATTCTATGTTTTTCTTTCCATTTATTTTGGATGTCAGTTTATTAGTTGAATTTTCTGTTTAACTACTAAATGTATGTTTATTTATGTATATTTTTGTATGATTAATTTTAATAATTCCCCTACACTTCCTAAGAACATCCATCTGAACCCCCCCCCCCCCAAAAAAAATAAAAACAGCAGACAGGACCTTGGTTTACTATCTCATCCAAAGAATGGCACATCCTGATGGTACAGCATCCCCTTAGCAGGGGTAAAAATTAAGGAAAAAAATTGGGTGTGGGAAGTAGAATATCAAAACCACTACATTTTGTACTGTATCTCAATATCTGAAATTCCACCATTCCAAAAGAGCTGTGCTACAGATTAAACCGCAAAGTGGTAGCATCAAGAAGCGGTATCCCAGTCAGAATGCTAGCATGATAAAATGATATTCCGCTTTTATAACTAGTATGCAAAACACGGTGGAAATACCATGAATTTCTAGCCCTGCTCTGTACTGCACTGTGGTGCTACCATTTATGATATGGGCCCAATTTTTTGTGGTATTTATTAGTCATGCTTGTGGTTGCAGTGGCCACTGAAATGTAAGCATCTTCAGCCAATTTCAGTGCTGATCCAGATTGTTAAGCCTCCTCCCACTGAAGTATCACACAGGTCCAGGTCAACGCAAAGCAAATTTTTGGGATCCGGGGACTTTAAGCAAGTGTCCCTGCTGAAATTTCTGTTACTAAATGAGGAGAAAAGTTTTCAGAAAATAATCATTGGACAAAACTAAAGTAAGAGTGCACGTGTGTGTGTGTGTGTGTGTGTGTGTGTGTGTGTGTGTGTGTGTGTGTGAGTGAGGGAGAGAGTGTGTAAGTCCAAGCACTGTATTTTGCAGTAGGGAGCGGGATTAAAGCCCCATTTCAAAGGATATGCTCAATGATGGTGGACATGTTGGCCCTTTTAATCACCACAACAGGAAATCAGGAACTAGGGTATTTGTCTAATACAGAATTTCAATCTAAAAGACATTTTAGGAGTTTTTGCTCCCATGGATTCCTACAGAATGGAATGGTTAACCCACAGTACCTCATTAAGGAAACTCCAACTGCTGAGTTTGACATGGCATTAAGCTGAACCTTTTGATTCAATTTAATTTATAGAACCAAAGACTCATGAGAGTTGCTTTTGTGGGTCAGCGTGGTATGGTACTGACTGAGATTTTAAATTCCATTAGCCAAAGACCCTTGCTCCTTTCTTAAAAACTACTACTTTTTTTTTTTGCTTTTAGTAAGAAAAATGATGAACCAACACTGCATGTCAGTAAAGTTAATTTGCTCAGTATATGTGAAGGCCCTCTTCTTCAAAAGATGTTTGTTTACAGGCACAGAACAGCAGAAACATTTATATATATATATATATATATATATATATATATATATTTTTTAACTGGGGCCCTGATGCACTCAAGGCCCTTTTCTACACCACCTGCTGCTCCCATTTCTTCAATAAACTACTTAACAGGTACGTGTTCATGTTGAATGATGTTAAAGAATACCTTAGTATGAAAGTACAAACCAAAATGTACTATCACTTGTTAAAATGCTAAAAGATGAAATGCTGCCCGTTGGATCACATGTGGTTTTGAATAAAATCAACAGATTACATACACAAATGTCTGCAGATGTTGGTATACTTTAAGTAACTGGAAACAGTAAAGATGGAATGCAATGGTGTGTTTTATGGAGACACCCATCCCCCGTTTTATAGTTAAAAAGGGGCACAACTTATCTTCAAGGACCGTGTCCCATTAAAAAAAAACTCTGAACAAACTGGACTTGTATGAGTGAGATACATGGAAGTGTCTGAGACATGGGGTACTTATCTTCCTAATGACATGGTGGTATGCAATCCTATTTTCTTTTCAAGAACTTTAAAACAACAGGGAGGTTTTAAATGTTAACAGCTCAGAAGTATTAGACAGCCATTTCTTTAGACTGCCAACACCATCTACAGAAATGATCGGATGCCTGACTACTCCGTAAACAGGGTTGCATTAAACAATGGCAGATATAGAACAAACAAAATCACACTGCCTTCTCCTGCAACATCCAAAACAAACAGCAGCAAGTGACAACAAATGCAACACAATGCTCAGCACAAGAGTGCACTGTATGGCAGGAACCTCAAGCCACCGCCCTGGTTAGTCATGTACCAGCCACAGCAATTGATGGCTACACTGAAGCAGTCCAACTTTTTCACCCTAGGCAGTATCAACTCATGGAAATAAAATTCACCTCAGCAAAAGCATGAGGTGAATGGATATGAGCAATGTAAACAGAATTTCAGATGAGAAACTCTGTAAGCAAGAATGTTTGTGGTCACAATGGTTCTTGGACAACCACAGAGTCCTGCAGCGTTTACCTTTTGTTGGATCAGCACATGTAGTGTCCAAAGTTGCTGCCATGCAGAAGTTCTCAGAACCATGGAGGTGCCCTCATCAGATGTCAGGGGAAACTTGGAATCAGCACAGATTTGTTTTACACATCAGAAAGTAGCTGCCAGATGACAAACCAGTAGACAGAGTACCTCATTTACACCCACGGTATTCTAACTTTTATGAAACTGTTACATGCTTCTCTGCCACTGCCAAAATATAGTCCTTCATGGATGTACATCATTCTACAATATTTGGTACTGCTTATAAAGACTGGCATTTCCGTTAGCTAATCCCCCCTCCCCCAAAAATTCTCTCTCCCTCACTTTTTCCAGCACATGATTTATTTAGAAAGACTGTCTGAACAAGCACTGCCTGAGCAAGGTCACCCCCTCCCCCTGTGAGTACACGTGCACACACACACACACACACACACCTTCCCCCCCCCCTCTCTCTGGAGTCATGTAACTCCTGTTTAGAAAAAGACAAGTTGGGTTATTTAAATCTCTGGAAAAACTGGCAACCTTCACACTCCCACCATGTTCAACAATTACTTGAGGACAAACCTAATAAACCGGTGTCAGGCCAGGCATTCTTCTTCACATGAGCAGTTCATTTGATGCCCCGTCTAGGCAGTCATTCATTAACAAGTCAAGAAATGTTGCAGCAAATTTCACAACACATACCTCTCAACCCTTCTTCACCAAACTGTGTGATACAATGTGTGACAAATGAACAAAATGCGTGACAGATTATCAAACACAGCACTGCAGGCTCAGAAGATTATGGCCAACAGTGCACTAATGTTCATAATATTTGCTGATAACTGAGCAACATAGAAAATTATGAATTACTGCTTTAAAGTCTTACTGGGAAATGTGGAATATCATCTTCCCCATGTGGGACAAAGGATTTTGAGAGATAAAATGAGTGACATACCGAATGTGCGACGTGTTGAGAGGTATGGTGCCAAGAGATGGATAATAAAGAAGGCCAAACTGGACTTCCAAGGGTTTTATAGACAACTCTTCCCCACAAGCAGTGGCAGTACAAATGAACAGAATCGGCTAATGATAGTGGCAATTATTTTACCCCCACCATGATTCACTTAAGCAACCCAATATAGAGACAGACGACTTGTTCAGTTTACACCAATTAGTTCACAAGGCTTGTCAAATGTCATCCTTTCCAGTTCTGCATCCTTCACAGATACAGGCTTCTCAGTTTCCATACTTACATAGCTATCTTTATTATTTTGTTAATCTAAATAAGGCGCACAGTTCCGCTTATTTAAGGTTAAAGAGGAGAACCCACTTTCCTGTTTTCTTTTGCATGCTAAAGCCCTGCAGTCAAGACTTGTTGCTGCAGCTACACAATACACCATTGATTTACTGCCAATACTGTTGAGAAAGAGTTGTAGCCAGTCTTGTTCAAGAAACTGATGCATTGCCATTGAAGCATCCCTGCTAGAGAGTGAAGTTTGGACTTTACTTTAGCGAGGCAATTTTAATTTATGGTGCCCAAACCCAGCAACTCTGGGTACCTTGCAAACACAGAAACAGAATAAAACAGCAAGTCATGAATCAGCTATACAGCAACATCAGTCACAAGATCCTTAACAGCTGTTAAATGGGTTTCAAGTTTTCTTTAAAAAGTGTCCAATGAAAGGGCACCTCTAACCTTGAAATGTGTTCAACAAAGCAGTGCTGCAATCCTAAACACACAATCCCCAAGGATTTAGCTGGGACTTTGAGTACAGAGGGGACACACCCAGCGGACTGTAGAGAATGGGTGGGAGCATTTGGGACCAGGAGGTCTTTCAGGGACCCCGTACAGACCATGTAGGGCATTGTAAGTTAAACACACACTGAAACTGATACACCACCAAATTGGCAGCTAGTGCAGTCTACAGAGCATGGCCGATATATTCAAGCTGGGAAGTCCCACTAATCAACCGGGCTGCCATATTCAGCACCAGGTGATGGCAATGCACCAGCCACTTGGACAGCCCAAGGCAGGGAGCATTATAGTAGTCCAGTCTAGACATGACAAAGGCATGCATCAGGGTCACCAAGTCAGTTGGCACAAGCAAAACTTTAATCCAAGCAGTTTCAAAGATGGAGAAAAGTCACAGACAAAAGCCGACACCTGATGTTCTCGTATCATTTTGGAATCCACAATGCCATCTAAATTTCCTCCCTATCTGAAGTTCCTAGCGTGATGCCATTCAAAGCTGGCAAACTGACTCCAACACCATTCATTACTGTCCCACAACAACCTGGTTCCACCAGTAGCACCTCTGGTCTTTGCGGAATTCAGACTAAACCAGCTGCTGACCGTTCAGTCTTGAATCTCCCAAGACATCGTTTTCTTTTTGTAGCACTTACTGTATGTTGGTCCAATAAAAGGTATCAAACCATTTGCTTCTGGATCCGAATTTCCTTAAGGCAATCACTCAGCCCCAAGGATATGTCATCTCTGTCCAGAGAAGGGTATCATCAGCACCACTGAGAAAACCCAGCCGACAGCATCCTGTGATCTTCCCCAGCGGCAACACTTACTCAACGAACATGGGAGTCAGGATCAATCCCAGAGGCACTCCACAGCACTATCACCTGGGTATTAATCAAAACTTTTAGGACTTGCCCAGCCATGACTGTGGCTGAATTTTCACCTGCCCCATTCACTGCAATGTATTTATTTAAATTATTTGAGTAAGGGCACTGGACAGAGGTCCTTTGCAGGCACGAACTGAACAGAATATACAATACAAAATATACAAATCCAAAAAACATTCAATGGTAATAACAGATACATAAAACATTTAATAACAACTGCAGAAACATAAAATCAAGCAGATATAATTTCAAATGCTTGAAACAATGAAATTAGCTCTATTTTTTGTACTTCCCCTTCAAGGTAATGTACTTGCCCCGGACAGGGGGTAATAGGATTTGCACATACCCAACTACCAGGTATGTAAGACCCAACACCACCTGCTGCTCTCTGCCAGATAAGCAGAACTCAAAACCACCAAAACACTGTTTCTGGGAGTCTTACAAAGGACCTCAGCCATACCAGAAACACCCCATGGTCCACCATGATGAATGCCTTGGAAAGGTTGAGCAGGAACAGAATGGAATTCGACCCCATCCCTTGCCAGGAGGAGGTCATGATACACCTTGACTAACACTAACACTGTCTTAGTACTGTGACAAAGCCAGAAACCAGACTGGAACTGCTCACAGTTGTCACAGTGTTCCAGATGATACTCCAACTGTGCCACTACCACCTTTTCGATAACATGCCACAAAAAAGGAAGGTTCAAAACAGACTTCTTGTTCATAAGAACATCAGGGTCCACAAAAGACACCCTCCTTCAGGAACACCTGACAATTTCCATGAATACCAGACCCTATTCCTGCCAACAGTCCAGAAGAAGTCTAGGTCCTGATCAAGCACACAGTAAGTGAGATGCAGTCCCAAGACAACCTGGAAGACATTTTGCACCACAGTGGGCTCAAATGCCTCCCAACAATATGGAGTGCCTTCACCCAATGTCTAGTGGACACTGACAGTCCATGGTAGACCACCCAATAAGATCCCAGTGGAGGATATCTTATCAAAAAAAAAAAAAAAAAAGATTCAAGTCCCTGCATTTGTATTGTAGAGCTGAGCCAATTTTTTTTCCCCAGCAGCAATCACATGAGTCAGGAATTTGACTTTTCAGAGTGATTGCATGCTGATATTTACTGTAGTGAGTTCTCAGAATTAATCTATCCTCCTCAGACCTGGATCTGCACCAGGAATGCTCCAACCACTTCAGGTCATAAGGGATGAAAATGGAATGGTGGCAAGGAATCAGCGGTAGCCATAACAGCCATATTATAGCTCTCCATGGCTTTCTCAATCCCCAGCACAAGCCGTCACTATGCCCAAGGTAATAAGAACCATACAGAGCTTTTGCAGATCCAAATTTAACTGGACGTATCTGACCATCACCATATGACTGGATCAACCTTGACATCACTTATGTCAAGACCCAAATCTCAGGCATGACGATGCTGGTGAGTAACAGAAGCAACCACCATGCCCAAGTCCAGTGATTTCATCAACTGGAGAAACTGTATTCTAAATTAAAAGGCTTCGTCTTTGACCCAGGCATTGAAATCACCTAGAACCAGTGATCTGGGTGAGCACACAACCAGGTCAACCATGAAACCCTCAAGTTCCTTGTAGGAAATCATTCCCAGTCCCCGGAGGTTGGCACACAAGAATGATCATGCAACCCTTTCCTGGACCACTCTTCACAGCAACACATTCAAATGACCTGGTCATACCCATGGGGTACACAGGTAGTCCAAATACAGATCTAACAGGTGACCACCCCACTTCCCTTATGCTCCAGCCTAGGATTATGTACCATGGAATAACCTAGCAGACTGGATGCCTCTAACACTGCTCCAAAGTGACCCCCAAACCAGATCTCTGAGATATACACCAGGTCAGCTGAGGAATCTGCGTTAAATGCCTCCATTACCACAGTTTTAGTTCTCAGCAAACTGACGTTACACAGGACCACCCTAATTGGAGGAATTATTACCCATCTGCGTGTGTGAAGACGATATAGCCCCAGGAAAAGAAACCAGGCAGGTTGGATTCCTGTCCTGATGTAGTCTTTTCCCAGGGCAACTTCCTCAATTTCACACTCCCAATCTGTTAACCCTGTGGTCCACACCTGCAGTACACTTGCATTGTGAGCTGTGGTCCAGGAAACCCCAACCCACTGCAGCGATCAAGGACCACTGTAGAAAGGTGCAAGGAGTCCCCAAAAGGCTGCAGCTGAAGCAGTTCATCCAAAGAGCAGACCATAAACACTACCTGGTGGGCAAAATAAACAGTTTTATCCTCCCAAATAATAATAAAAAAAACATTTACTTAAAATGACTACCCTCCCACAAACAAATCCAACCACACACTCAACAAAAACAATTTTCACTCACACAACAACTGCACAGGTAAATCAACACAGCCAATACCCAATACATCCAACCCTTAAATAACAAGCAATCATGACACAGTCGCCTAAAATGCAAAATTGTCTAATCCTCATTCAACTCCAATCATACGAGTCCAAAGACAACAGATGAAAATAATACCATTATTCAATACGGCTGGGAGAGACTCTTCAGTCCACTAAACCACATTTACGGTAAATAAAGCATTTCTGTCCAAAGGTCCAAGATGACAAATGTCACCAGTGCAGGGTCGAATTGGCACCGCCCGCTAGCCAGATGCTGGTAGATTTTGTATTGGACTAGTAACATTTTCATTTAACTAGCCCTGCAGGCTTGTACTGAGAAGGCAGCACTTCATTTTGTACACCAATTGGGTCAGGGGAAAAGTCTGTGGAGCCAGTGGATTTTCCCAGTCACTAGCCCTGCTGGCTAGTGGCTGCAAACTTATTCAACTCCTGCAGTGCAATGCAGGTCCCCTATCTCGCTGCCCTGATAAGGGAAAGTCAATGAGATACACTATGCCTCCAGATCAAGAGTACAAATTCAACACAAATGCCAACTCCCACTTTGCCACTTCAGTCAAGACTTTTAGGAAAAGGTGCCAAGGACATAGTTTGCCAAAAATCTGCATGTCTCCTCCACCTCAGATGCCCTGCCACAGCATCCTCCAGAGCTCACCAACAGAACAGAGGGCCAGCCCACCAACTGTTTCCAGAGCCAAGGCAGTAATACTGTGACCTACCAATCCACCACCACTCTGCCGGTCAGAAGCCATGAAACGGCAGATGAGTCCCCTTCACAAACATCCAATTGTGGAGAAGCTGAAAGGGATGCAACAGTTCCGAAGTCTGGCTAATCAGTTCACAAACTTCCTGGATGTAACTTTGGAGCCACCAAGTACAAAATGCAGCTCCACATCAAGATAAGAAACCACAAATGTGGTTCACTTTTGCCAAATTCAAACAGGTGTTTCAAGACAACTGGCAGGACTGAACAGAGCACCCATGCTGGATTCCTAACCCTAAAAAACTGCTGTGCTCACAAAAAATGCCCAACGCCAAAACTCCACAAAACTAGAACCTACTAACTATTCCTAAGCTAGATAGCTATAAGCTGGGAGGCAGTATAGCGCAGTGGTTTAAGGCTCTGAGCTGCCAATCTGGTGACATCCAGCAGACCAGACCTGGGTTTGAATCCCACAGTTTCCACTTGCATACTGTGTGACCCTGAGCAAGTCACTTAACTTCCCTGTGCTCCCAGGTTGTGCCTGTAAAAAAAGCTTTCAGCGTAGTGTGTCTCACCTGGTTAAATAACTAAAACAAAAAAAAAGCAGTGCTGCAAAACACCATGTTTGCTAGGAGGAGTGTGTGTGTGTGTGTGTGTGTTTTCTTGCTGTCCCCTCAGGGCCCTCATTAAATGAGATATTACATCCCACAATCCTGGAGAGCAAAACAACTTCATTAAACAAAATATGGAGACTGATCATCAATGCAAACTAACTGGATCAGTCCCTGTTAGCAAAACCTATGGCTACTGCTATATGCAACCATAATTCTGATGGAGGTAGGAAAGGAATTAGCAACCATTTTCTATAAAACTACACAAAAAGAGGAAGGAAACATCTGAAGTTATTTATACTCAGCCCAGTCCTTTATCCCTATGCTGTGTGTGTATGTTTACCAGGGTGGGTCCAATATTGTCTGGAGCCTGCCGGAGATCCTTCGGCCTTGCTTCATTTCCTTCTGTGTGGTCGCTAGGAAGGACAGTTGAGTATGAGAAACATCCATTTCAAATACTGGCCCATCCTGTGCAAAAAAGACAATCACACAGCCACTGTTTCCTTGCCCATATTAAACACTTGGGAAAAAGAAAACATCTGATACAGTGAGAAGTAATATGGCAGCAGTATTCAGTATACCTCTGCAGCAGATGCATAAATGACTTAAAAAGTGCCAGAGACACACAAGAATTTCTCATCATCACAGTACCGAGTTTCAGCCCACATACATCTGAAGAAAAAAAGGAAAAAGTACCTGGTCTGGTAGCACCAGGGTTTTCAGTTGGTTTCTCCTCCAAGGGTTCATAAATAATAATAGTAATCACAAAGAAAAAAGAAAAAATCAGTCATGAACCAGCACCTGAAGTCCTGCAGAGCCTACCTACCTGATACCCTATAGAGCATCATGCTGCACTGCGAGTGGGCAAGAAGCTGCCTCGGCATTCAAGGTGCCGCCAGTGCATTTTGTTACTTTGTCGAAGACTCTGGTTTTCATCCCAAGCCTGAATTCCACAGCAGGCCTCTAAAAGTATAGGGCATAGTAGGTAGACTCTGAAGAGAGGGATCCAAGTTGGAGCAGCATTGACATCATGAGTGATCACACATCAGTTTTCCTGAAAGTCAGCAGTAACAAAAGGGGACCATGGGGGAATCACAACCAGGAAAACATTTGAGTTGAGCATGGGAGCATAACACTCACCTTGCTTCACCCTTGCCTTACACTGGACAATGACAGAAGGAAAAGGCCTTAATGGGTAAGGTGGGTGCCCTAGGACATCACTTAAGCGCAAAGATAAACAAGGTTTGTGGTGTCAGTCAGCCGTCTGACAGAGGAGGTAGGCGAAGGCAGCAGCAACACCCGGGGGAAAAAACATAACATTTTTTTAGTTTTTTTGTTTGTGTTAATGGAGCCTGGGCAATCTATTTGGTCTGCCCTGATTAGCTCTGATTTCTGACCATGTATACTAAGCACTCTCCCCTTGCAAAAAGTTCTTAATCAGTTTCTATGCTCTACTATTGGAAAGGTAGGGCAGATGACTAGCGGCACTGCAACCATCTGCTGCAACCTGAAAGACAACACGAGCAGCACCCACTTGTTGCACACAATGGAAAAACCTAATGCCAATTATCCACGCTGTGGACCGGCAATAGGCTGCTGGCCAGATGGACTGAATTAATAGAGCCCTCTGTGCCTGTGATAGATTTACACGCAGAGACTGCTGTGCAGTCTGCTTGGCTATTATGTTCCTCAGTTTTTTTTGCAATAAGGGTGACCAAGTATCACCAGAGAGGTGAACAACATCACTGACCCTCTGGAGTGGGTAAAGAAGGATCAAAACAGCAGAATCAAGGCTTACAAATGGTACAGAATGCTTGCAGCCCAAAATAGCCACATTAAAACTTCTGAGTATTCTTAACAATGCATGAATGCAAGCTGTTAGAAAGCAAACAAAGTGGCCTCACTATCTGACAGCCTGACTAGTTGTGCATTTATTGGCTAATACAACACATCACTCAATCAATCAGAAGTGGCTCTCTGGCTGATCATTTGCAGGGAGGGAGAGTTGGAAACAGCCCTGGCAGAGGTAACATGGCTTGTTTTCTATTTGTGCTGAAAATTTAGGAGTTTGTTTACTTGATTACCCAAATGTTGCTGGCTGCCAGCAGGAGGCATTGGTGCTTAAAGAAGATCAAAGGCCATCAGGCATTAAATACCATGGATTTGAAAGGGGTGCATAACAGAAGGAAGTCGGGTCTCAACAGCCAATAAAAGGAAACTTCAAAGCAACTGTCATTTTGCCTGGCTCCCTATACTTTTCATAAAAACTTAAACTTCATACTCTGCAACTTACGGTTACTTCAGCTTTTTTTTTTTACTTTAGACTGGGAAAGGCACATTACATCACAGTTCTTTTTTCTGGTATGACCGAGGAGGACAGGGAGATTATAAGCAATTTAATCAAGGGCAGAGTGTACAAGCGGCAGTTGTGAGATTCAAACCCAGGTCTGTTGGGTCTCCAGGTATGGAGCTTGGTGTTTTAACCACATCATCTAAGATCCCACACACCTTTCATCTTAATCTGCTGTGAAAGCTTGCAGCTTGAAGCTCTGCACAACAGAAACATTGTCAAAACATCTTAAAACCAGCGATTCTTGCTAAAATTGTTTAAACAAAATGCTTTATGTCGTCATCCTTTCCTATCCCAGTGCGGCCCCTTGCTGTTCATTTTGGTTCCTAAATCCATATACACTACATGATTCTATAAACAGTTTTATGTCACCCATGTTAAAACGTATGTTTTTTGGCCTAGAGGTAGTCCCAAGGTCCCTGGTGCTCTACATAACCAGACAGCAGTTTCTGTCGTATGCTAGTTCAGCTCAGACATAAGATTTTAGATAATTTGGGCCCCAATTCTCAGTTGTATAGACTAGTGCAAAAATCACCATGACAATGATTTTGTGCCAGTCCAACCTGTGCCCCCCAAACCTATGCTCATGCTCTTCCTGCCCCAACACAGATCAAAACGCAATTGCATTGGGGGGGGGTACCATGCGAATTGCATGCGGTGCTATTCTCAAATGCATGGTGACCTCACTGCACCAGCTGCAAAACTGTACAGCTCCTTGTCCCAACAACTTTCAGTGCAGCAGTAGGTATGTCAGAACTCTGTGCCTTTAAGCGGTCCATGTCGGGATGAAGATTAGTGAGGGACTGTATCTTATGGGGAGCGTGGACCAAGGAAGGTATCCATAGGACTACCAGGACTGGATTCTGGCTGGGAGCCCCTGGACTATCGTGGCAGGGCTCATATTTATGCTAGTATTGGTCCAGGAACTGAACATTCTTTCTGGACCTCTAAAAATAAATTATTTCTGGACCCTTCAGACTAGTGGAGACAGGATGATCACTGGAACTGAAATCTGTGATCAACCTAAATAAACCTAATGTGCGCACAGTAACAGCTGGAATGCCTACTGTGCATACACACTGTTGTGTTGGTGGGGGAAAATTTATTTACTTGAAAACTGGTAAGCGAGAGAGGCACATTGAGTCAAGGCTTATTCCCAGGTGCGAACCAAAGGAGATGGAACAGAACACACAATAATAAGAGCATACACTGCTATTAACGATTGGTACAAAGTATAAACAAAGTACAAATTAACATAGTGGAAATGCACATAAAAAGTAAACGGTGCTAAACAAAGGTAAAATGGATGGCTTTGATGTACAAATAAATAGACCAAAACAGGTGGAATGAATGACAGTGTAGAAAAAGAAAATGGAAGAACCTGATATGGGCTGAGGTTGAACCCAGAAGGAGACCCATCAGTAGGATGACAGGAGCTAGAGGGGGGTGGGAAGAAGTTTTAGCTTGTGCCTAAAGGAGACAACGAAGGGAGAGAAATGGAGAGAAGAGTGGAGCAGGTTCCAGAAGGAGGGAGGGAAGGTGATAGCAGAAAGCAGACTGCCCTGCAGAGGAGTGTGAGTGGGGAAGGAAGAAGGTGTGAGGATCCCTAGACTGGAGGGAACATGAGAGAGGAGTGAGCACAGGCAAGAGGGCAGGGTCCCATACCAAAATCTGGAGATAAAGGAGGCGCAGTGGGACTGGCGACATGAGGGTAGGGGGAGGATGGCTAGGGAGAAGTAGTAAAGATCAATATACTCTCACTCTAGTCTGATCTTCAACAAATTATAGTCTTTTTTTGTTCTTACAAACCTTGCATTTACCGACCAACATGCCCAACATTCCCCATTAATAGAACTAGTCCACTTAAAGATCATGTGCAACGGCTTTTACATATTTTTAATAAAAGCTTAAAAAGTTGCAGTTCGAGTCTTTGTGTCATGATCAGTGTTTCCGGAAAATTTCATGCTGTTTGATTTTGTGGTTCTCTTTAAATCAGCATTTGTCAACTTGCTCTGTAGTGGCTAAAAACAGTGAAGTTATTTCTGTCCTCTCAGTCAAGCTTAGAGTGTGGTGAGGTCATTTTGGAGTGGCTTGCTGTTTGAGAATGCCAATCGGAGCAGCACTCTGTAGAGTTTATGGTTTGCTGAGCTCTCTAGGTTTCTTACAAACCCAGTCTCTGGTTTGTGTTTAGATAGAGCAGCTTAAAATACATCATTCTCTTCCTTTAAAAAGCTGATCATTTCAGTTTTAGTGCTGAATTGAAGTGGTAGAAATCTTTTTCTGTGAGAAATCAGCTTGTCTGTATCACAGCTCTGTTCTTTCTACTCAGACCTCAATTTTTTTCTAACTACATAACACAGAGCTGTTTAATGAATATAAAATAAATCTAAATTTTGTTCATATACAGAAAGTTTGTTTTGATGTAGCCTTCATAAATACAATTGTGTAGAACATTTTTTTTCATGTCAGATTAACAAACAGGTGCTTGTCATTCTGCTACAATGTTCAGTTTTATACTGTCTGAACTCACAAAGTTCAGTTCTTTGGTGGTTTCTGTGTGAAAATAAATCATGTATGTGTATAACTAAAAACACTAGGTGGCATCCAGATGCAACATGTCTCTGCACCACAGCTGAGGCAGCTGCAGTCTACTGACACCAGTCCACTGCCCCACAAGCCCCCTGCCTTCTGCTCCACATTCGAGGCTGCCGAACCCTGCTGCCCACTGTCTTCTCCCATGCAGTCAGGGATTGTGCACCCTGCTGCCTCCATTCCCTGCCTAAAGAATCAGGACTACTGCACCCTGCCACCCCTGCCCAAACAATTGGGGTTGCTGCACCCTGCTGCTCTCTGTTCCCCACCCTCACAGTTAGGGATGCTGCACCTGTTGCCCCGTTCCTGTCTCCACAGTCGGGCTGCTGTGCTAATGCTAAGCCCTAGAGTGCTAGGTTCCATTCCTCCACAGCTGGGCTGCTGCATATATGCCTGTAACACCAGAGGTGGGGCTTTGCTGCACCCTGCTACCACTTCCATTGCCCCAAATGGTCGGAGCTGCTGTACTCTGATGCTCCATGTGTCCTGCCCCACAGTTGAGGCTTCTGCACCATGCTGTCTTCTATCCCTGTCACCACTGACAGAGCTGCTGCACCCTGCTCCTTTCTACACAGTTGGGGTTGCTGGTGCTGCTGTGCCCTAGAGCCCATGCCTCTGCAGTTAGAGCTGCTGTACCATGCTGCCACTTGCCACAAGATTCAAGGCATTTGCTGCATCCTGTTGCATGCCTCCACAGTTGAGCCAGTTGTACCCTGCTGCCTCCCTGCCACCAGAGTTAGATCCTTTGCTACACCCTGCTGAGACAGGAACAGGGGGTAACATGTGCAGTACCCCTGACTGTGAGGGTGAGAGAGAGAGAGGGTAGCAGGGTGCAGCAACCCCTGCTATTTGGGAAGGGTGCAGCACAAGAGTAAGGGCATTTACTGCATCCTGTCCCCTGCCTGTGGAGGCAAGGGGTTCTGTGGTGCAGCAGAGCACAGTGTGGCAGGACACAGGTGGGCATCAGGGTACAGCAGCCCAGACTATTTGGGGCAATGGAAGTGCATAGCAGGGTTCAGCAGCCCCAACTGTGGATGCAGGCAGCATCAGACTCTAGGGTGTAGCACAGCAGCCCTGACTGTGGAGATAGGAACAGGGGGCAACAGGGTGATGTGGCCCTGACTGTGGGTGTGGGGACAGAGGGCAGCAGGGTGCAGCAGCCCTGAATGTTCAGGCAGGAGATAGGGGTGGCAACAGGATACAGCAGCCCAAACTGTGGAACAGGGTGCAGCAGCCCTGCCTGTTTGGGACATAAGGGATGTGGGGGAGCAGGGTGTAGCAAAGAATTTGAATCTGGTGGCAGGGGGACAGCAGGGTGCAACTGCCTCAACTGTGGAGGCCTGCAACAGGGTGCATGCCTCCACAGTTGAGGCATGCAACAGGGTGCAGCAAATGCCCTGAATCTTGTGGCAAGTGGCAGCATGGTGCAGCAGCCCTAACTGCAGAGGCATGGGGCTCTAGAGCACAGCAGGCCATAGCAACCCCAACTGTGTAGAAAGGAACAGGGTGCAGCAGCCCTGTCTCTGGTGACAAGGGACAGAGAACAGCATGGTGCAGAAGCCATGACTGTGATGCAGAACACAGGGGGCATCAGGGTACAGCAGCCCTGACTGTGAGATGGGGTACACGTGGTGCAGCAGCCCTGACTATTTGGAGCAACAGAAGTGAATAGCAGGGTATAGCAAAAGCCCCACCTCTGGTGGCTAGGGCAGCATGGTACAGCAGCCCCAGCTGTGGAGGCAGGAAACCTGGCACTCTAGGGCTTAGCACAGCAAGGCAGCCCTGACTGTGGAAACAGGAACAAGGCAACAGGTTCCACTTCCTAACTGTGAGGGTGTGAGAGAGGGCAGCAGGATGCAGCAACCCCAATTGTTTAGGCAAGGGGAGCAGGGACAGCATCCCCAATCTTTAGGCAGGGGATGGAGGTAGCAGGGTGCACAAGCCTTGACTGTGTGGGAGAACATGGTGGGAAGTAGGATGCAGCAGCCTCAAATGTGGAGCAGAAAGAAGGGGGCCTTTGGGGCAGGGACAGGTGGCAGTGGACTGCAGCTGCCTCAACCGTGAGGTAGAGACACGGTGCATCAGGATGCCACATAGTGTTTCTAGGTATACCTAACATAATGTGTTTTCACACAGAAACCACCAAAGAACTGAAATTTGTGAGTTCTGACAGGTGCCTGTCACACTCTGCTGCAGTATTTCAAGCACATGTACTGTTTGTCAATCTGACATGAAAAAAAAAAATGTTCTTACATGAAATCTGATTATGGAGGCTACATCAAATATAAACTGTTTCTGTGAATGAACAAAATGTATATTTATTTTATATTCATTTAGTAGCCGTGTATTATCTACTGCAGTTAGAAAAACAATCTGAGTTTTGATTAGAAAAAAATGAGAGCTGTGATAGACAAGCTAATTTCTCACAGAGAAAGATTTCCATTACTTCAATTCAGCATTGAAATTAAAATGATCAGCTTAAAATATAACATTATCTTCTCATAAAAAGCTGATCTATCTAAACACAAGCCAGAGACTGGGTTTGTAAGAAACTTGGAGCGCTCAACAAACCATTAACTCTAAAAACTACTGCTCTGATTGGGAATCTGAAACAGCAAGCTACTCCAAAATGATGTCATTGCACTCCAAGTCATATAACGCCTGTGCTCCGCGGACTGCACTGGCTGCCAGTTTGCTGGCGAATCACCTTCAAAGTCGGTTTGCTGACCTATAAGGCCCTACACGATCAGGGACCTGCTTACCTGAAAGAGCTCCTTTGTACCTACTGTCCCCACCCCCCCGCTCTTCCGATCCACTGACGAGAGATTGCTAGAGATTCCCAGGGTTCGCTTAAAAACTTCAGGGGCAAGATCTTTTAGTTTCATGGCCCCAACCCTGTGGAATTCTCTACCTCGTCAGGTGTGAAATTGCCCGACTGTCCAAAGTTTTAAAGGAGCTTTGAAAACCTACCTTTTTAGTAAAGCCTATAATGATTTCTGAATATTTTAATGTTGTTTTAACTATTTATTGTTTTATGTAATATTGTACAGGCACCTTGGTTTAAGAAAGGCGCCTTATATAAATAAAGAGTGATTTTGATTTGATAAGTTTGACTGAGAGGACAGAAATAACCCCACTGTTTTCAGCCACTGTAGAGCAAGTTAATAAATGCTGATTTAAAGAAACCACAAACCAAACAGCATGAAATTTTCGGAAACACTAATCATGGCACAAGGAACTGAATTTCAATGTTTCAAGCTTTTATAAAAAAATATGTAAAACCATTGCACATGATCTTTAACAACTCCCTCCCTCAGCTCCCAAAATGAGCTGCAATTGCTCTTGTGTGTTTTCTTTTCTGGTCAAAAGACATAAACCTATCTCGACACAACAGTGTGTGTATATGTGTATTTATTTATTTGAATTTTGCGGACTGGGTAAACCCACTGGGCCTTGGGAGGCCCTTTTTCAGGGGCGACCTGGGATGGGATTAATTACAGAGAAAGATCATAGATTGACAGAATACGATACACACACAGTGGATAGGAGTGGGCAGTTATACAACGCTTAAGATTAGTTACAAAGACTCTTTGTGGTACACATATATTCTATTCAAAACATTTAATATTTACTTTCATAAGTCATATCTTTGTTGATGAGTAAACTAACAAGGTAGCATGAGATCCATTAGTGTTATCTTTACTGATATCTTAAAGGTCAGTTTCATCTCAGTGTAATGCTGAATTGAACCAATCAAGACACATTTATGCAAAGCTTGTGAGGATACATTTCAGCAAACATTTTCCATATTTTGAAGGTGGTCAGACCTAGTGTGAGAACATTGCATTTATCCTCACTCTACGTTAATTTATCCAAACAGTAGGTCCATAGTGAGAAAGGGAGGTAGACCAAGGATGCAGGACACTCCGAGGACTCAGCGTGCCATGCTTGCACTTCATTCACCTGCAAAAAGTGAGCTAGTGCTGGGCCAACATATTTGTTGAAGGTGGCCACTGATCAACAGTATTTTCTCTTGCCATTGTATATAAAATGCATGGCATAAATATGCCATGGCTCTAATGAAAATATTTCCCTTATGCAGTTGACATCACTTGTGGTGACGTAAGGTCAAACTGCACTTGGGGGTAGGGGGATCTGTGATAATTTCATTAGGGCCATATATATGTACTTAAGGGAATATTCCATAGGACATCCAAGGATAACTATTTAATCAGTCTGAAATGCTGCCAATGATAGATACATGTACATAAATAGATACCAGTGTCGGGGGGGGGGTGTCTGACACTGGCCACCCAGCATTACAGAATGACTACAAATGCAAGGCACTTCCCTCCTTCAAGATCAACTTAGAAATCAATCATGACTTAAAACCTCATAACTATTCATGTTTTGTGGCAGGGTATCAGAGGCAGGCGGTTGAGAAATATGTCCCTCCCATTTACTACTGACCTAAAATCAATCACAAATGGGAAAACACACACAAAAAAAAAAAAAAAAAAAAAAATCACTCCCCCCACCCATTTGCTGGCTTCAGCTGTTTTAAACTACTTAAAACTTTTTCCAGTTTGGCCATTTGTCGCAAAACTCAAAGACCCTATTCTGGGCCAATATCCAACTCATCCAAAACTTTTTCTTTGTTATCGGTGTGCAAAAAGCATCACAGGTGGCTGTACTGTAATCTACACTTCACAGCACTGAAACTACTGGACCAATTGTTTGTAAATTGGCATACTTCATGCCTCCAGAACTGTGAGTGTACACAGAAATTGTCAACATCCTATGTCCTAAGAGGATAAGTTATAAGCAGTCAAAAAAAAAAGGGTTTTTGACACAAAACACAAACTCAACCCTACATATATGTACATGCTATCTATAAAGCATTTTAAGTAATACAACAAGAGCTCCCAGGTTGAAGATGTTACAGAAACAGATTTGTAGATATTTAAAAGGAACCTCATTATGGTTATGAATTATGCATATGCATCGTACATTTTTTCAGTAGGGATATTCAGTCCCACCATGTTTCTCTGTTCAGCAGCATGCATTTCACAATATAACTTGAAACTGCAGCCAAACTTCATACATGAAAGCTGTTCTTGTTCTGGAGAGCTGAACAGTTCCTGTCTGCCGGCAGAACTTGTTCGCTATCTCCCTAATATTATGTAGGCTGCTGATTACTAGGAAAGAAAGTTAGTTATGAACAGTGACCGACTTCCAAAGGAACTACATGCCAACAATCTTAATTCCAAGAAGGTATGAATAAGAAATGACACCTATAGGAACCTGGAGGTTGTAACAGTGGAGAGAATGGAGATTACAAAGAGCTAAGAGCAAGGATTTGCTCAAAGTCGCAAACTGAGCGAGCACCGAGGGAGTTAGTCAAACCTTGATCTCCGCTGGTTCAGGACTCTGTGCCCTAATCACTAGGCTGAACCAGCAACACAGGGATTAAATACACAGCATTCGGGAGTGTAGCTGAGGATGCAGGCCAGCAGGGAAGAGTCACCAAGACTACTGTTCTAACCTCATTAACGAGCAAGAAACTTTGAACAAAAGAAAACAGTATCTGCAAAAATATTATTTGTATCAGAGAAGGAGGCCAAATTACTCCGTTTCAGTTTAAGTATGTAGTCTAATTTAACAGAGGTTTACAAAGAAATGTCATTAAAAAAATGATATGGCTAAAAGACCTACCGACTTATTTGTAAGCCCTCCCACAAAACACACACACTCTTAAATTTAATACCCACGGCAGCAGAGTCTGCGTTGGTTATAGTGGAATCTGAAAACCACAGAATAGAGAAAAAGATTGTAGGAGTAGGTAGCAATTCCTCAGAATCAGAAGTCCAGTCATTTTAGCATCACGAAACCCTCTATCTCTACAAAAAAAAATGCATACTAATCTCCATTGCCCACTGAACTGCAAAGCTTGTCAGCACGGTGTTCTGTGCTTTGAGCGCCACAGTGCGCCCTATATATTTGGGACACCGTCCCATCCACCTCTAGTTGATGAAAGGTGGCGATAAATGATGGCAGATGGTTAGATGCCCCGAGTAAGAGCTCCTTGCCTGGCATTCGACAAATCATCACCCGGGCGATTTAATCAGAAATAAACCAGAGCAACATCCTCAAAGCCCAGGAAACCTTACATCAATCATTTTATTTTTTGTCTTGAAATAGATGGGAACTTCGTTCAAGGGACAGATACGTAATCATCCTTAGTTTTATAGCACCCCTCTACCACAAACAAAAGTCCCGAAGAACTCGATCTTTACCTATACCCTGTCTAGCCCCCGAGACATGAGATGGGAATGGGATTCTGGATTTTATTTTTCACAATGAAATAATTCATGACGTTATGTCTGTACCACTGGGAATGTACCAGGACGCGTACGTTACCAGGACCACCAATGCCCCACAGTGGAAACGGCAATTCATGGGCTAAGGTGAAGGTGTCTTTCACTTCAAGTGCAGCAGTGCACGAAAAGTGGCTTGTACCTGAAAGACGGGGGCATTACCGATGCTGCTACTTTGGGATACAAGATACCACAACACCTCCCGGGGTTTAAACAGTAAATAACTAAAGAGCACACGTACGTGTTAAAATCATTGCTGCTCGCTCTTTTCCGAACTCACACAAGTTACCGAGAGTTTCTTCCTTTCGTATAGTTCTTCTCCGATTGTCAAGACCGCTCCTTTGGTGTCTCTAAGGCATCTGGTGCTAATAACCACTTCTGATCACACATTTTCGGCGACGGCTACCTTCCCCGAGCTCGCTTGTAAAATTAGTACAGTTCCAGAAATGTCTCGGTTTGTATGCAGTGCTACAATCACCGGGGCGCGACGAAGGAAATGCAACAGCCGAGCTCCTCCTCTCGGGACTCGAACATATCCATGACTTGGACGCAGTACCGTTGAGCTACAGTCCTGGGACACTGGAAATAGACTAACTTCTGAAGTCCAGCCACATCTAACTTTTGACTAATGAGGGTATGTATCAGCGCCCGTGACTCAACCCAGCACCAATGCTAATGAAGCCAGGAAACCCCACCCACTCCGGGCTACACTACTCGCGGGGCGTGCCGGGGGTGCTAGAGACTACAGTGGCGCCAGCAAGCTTCTACACACTGGTTACCGGGCGATCGCTAGTTGTAGGCAAGGCTGTTTTGTGCATCAGTCAGCTGGCGTGGATTAGTAGTCTTTCTAATGGCTAAATAAGCATTTACTGCCTTGCATACTTGGGACATTTGTTTTTCTACGCTTCTTCCGAATCCGTGCAATGGTATCCACCGGCCCGTTTCACAGGCCAATCCCAGCGGAGAGAACGGAAGTAGCGGCTCGTTTGAATGGTTTCTTGGTAGGTGTGTCCCCTAGCATACCTCTCAACTGTCCCTGATTTTCAAGGATGTCCCTGATTTTGCCTCAGAAATTTCTTCTGTCCCTCTTAAATTTGGCATTTCTGTCACTGAAGAGTAGGGATTTAAGTAATAAAATAATGCCAGCCACTGGTGTTACAGACTAGTTCTCATTAAGAAAATGCTATTCACACAAAGAAGCATGTTGTACACAGCTTCTGGAACTACTATTACTATTTTTTCAGATGTGTCCCTGATTTTGGTCATTTGTCCCTGATCATTTTAAGCCTTGTCCCTGATTTGGGATGAGGGAGGTTGAGAGGTATGTCCCCTAGTGAGGCATCGCAGTGGCACCAGCATGGCTGCTGTGTTTTCTTTTTTGTCTTGGAAGTCTGTTACATTGACTTCTAGTAAATATTGCACTTGAACTAATAAACCACAGCGTGGTATGAACATCCAAGGAAATGCCTTATGAGTTTCATTTGCCCACAGTAGTATTAGTAAAGCCGCAGTCGGAGTCGATTCAACTCCCGAGAAGTGACGTTATTACCAGGGCCAGTTTTAGGGCTTTGGCGGTCCCCCACCTTCACCCCATGTGTTTGACTGTAGCCTACACACAAATAATTTTATTTTCAGTACAACCCAGTGGTATATTTACCATTTTTAGGAGGAGACAACAGTGTTAGTCCTTGGGGTTGTTGTGCCCATCCTAACAACTGCTGCCAATCTGCCTCTTATTGACTGGGTCATAGTTTAGTAAGGCATTCATGACATAGTGATCCGCATCCAAAGGTGCTGCACAGCCCTTTGCTGTTTTAAGAAGATAAGATAAAAAACCAAAATGATTTAGGTAAACTGCTCTGGTTGGGCCCCCATAAGCAGGAGGCCAGCAGTGACTACAGTGCTCGCTTGTACCTAAAACCGGCTATGGTTATTACACAGCAACTCAATCCTTGAAGTGCATTATTACTATTATACAATGACTCATTATGTTAAAAAAATATATTTTTTTATATTTTTTATCTAATTTTTCACATGTCTCGGATGGATTGAAGCACAAGGCTGCAGGCATTGCACCCAAGAAGTGACATTATTACACAACACACATGCGGGAACCACCTTATTGCTATTATACAATGGTTTATGTTAAAAAAAATTAGGTTTGCCGGCCCGCTGGTTCAGTAGTTGGATTTTTGCTTGCGGCACCGGCGACCCAGGTTTGGGAGCATACTCGGGTCGTTGGAGGGCTGGCTGAGGAGAAACATTGAGCGTCCTACGACTGCTCTCCTTCTTGGGAGGGCGAGGGTCGTCGTCAGTGCATGGAGGACCCCTAGCGGAGGAGAGGGGTACCAAAGCAACCGACGTCCACAAGGTTCCTGGGGGCGGGATGGACACTGGCATCATTGCACATTCCCGCCCCCCTACAGAGGAAAAAATCAGACTGCCACCGCTGCCTAAATGAAGCCTGCCCCTGAGCTGCAATCGGCTCCCCAGGCCGACTCCCGTCCTATCCCGTTGTTTGCGGTGCCTTAAGGGCCAGGGGTGCTACATCGCTGCCCTGGGGGGGTAATCTAGGGGGTCCCGGAGCGGCTCATCTGGGGATCCTGTAACTGAGGTCCGTGCGGATCGGCGGATGCCCGACAAAACAAAGCGGGCACCAAAAAGACTAAATTCACTAAAAATATCACCAACAGCTTAATCTGGTTCCAGGCCAGTTGGCATTCACCTATATCCCCCTCCCCCGGGTCATGCCTGAAAATAGGCAGAATGTGTCTAGTGCACTTACCCAGTCAACAACAACAAAAAATATTAATAACTAAAAAAAAATCTTTTTTTTTTGTATGTGCCTCAAAAAGTCCACAGTTTCTGGTTTTGCTACTAGGTGGTGTTGCCACTATTTGCCAACAGCTCCCTCCAAGTGAACCTCGAGAGCACAGCTCAAGAGGTTTACAGTTGTAATGGCAACCGCGAGAGGTGATTAAGTCAGTGGTTGACCACTGTTACTCAGGCACTGTATTTTATAGTGTATGGAAAAAACTAGCCACTGTGGGAAAACAAAATACAGTTTTTTCAATGTGCGTTTGTTCTGCTCAGCTATGAATGCCTCCTGGTTTGAATGTTGAGCAACTGAAGTGCTGAAATTAGCCATTGCAATCTATACTGCAGCAGAACAGTAACTGTCTGAATGGAATGTGTGTGTTTGAACGAGTGTCCAAGCAGTAGATCATATTTCCTTTCCAAGAATTCTGACAGGTGGTGACATTCTATACTGTAATTCCATCATTATGACATAGTTAAGGAAGGTTTACAGTATACTGATGTCATAACAATGGGATTATCAGGTTAAAAACTGATTGAACATGGGTTAATAGACACTGTCCATACATTATATAAAAATTATTTTTCTTCATTATGGATTACGAAATGGGCAAAATCTCAAGTCAGTGTAAAAAAAAAATACATAGGCTTTATAAATGTAGAATAAATGATGGGGAAGTGTGAGTTACAAGGTGATGAGAGGTTTATGGAATGTTAAACTCCACGAGGCCAAAGGCTGACTGGATTGTGGTGTTCCATAAACCCCAAGGCTGGATTGTCACCTTGTAACTCACACTTCCCCATTGTTTTATTTATTTATATTATAGGGATAATCTAGCAGTATTTATTTTATTTATTTATTTATTTGTACAATCGGTTTGCAACCTTTGAGCCAGAGGCTCATTTACAAATGTTCCTCGTCACAGAGAGGACCACAATGTTATAATATTACAGTAGGCTGACATACAGATATACACAGATTTTTACACAGTAGTATACAGACATTGTTACTTATATTTTGTACATTTCATAAACAGTAGTTACATAAATACAGATATCTGGCAGGGGAATGAAGGAAACCAGATGGGGAGGGGCAGAGGAGGCAGTCCGGAGAACTTAGTGATATGCGAGCAGTCTGTTAGTGATGGAACAGCAGCGTGTGTTGAACAAGTGGTTCCGAAGAGCAGTTTTGAAGGAGGCAATATTGGGAGTGTTAGTGATAGTTACAGGGAGAGTGTTAAACCAGGAAGGGGCCCTGCAGCAAAAGGATCTCTGAGCTAGGGAGGTCCTAGTTCTGGGTACCAGTAGAATGGCCTCGTTCAAGCTGTGGGTGGAGACTGTGGGGGAGGTATAGTGGAGGGAGGCAGATACCCCCGGGGGGGGGGAGAGAGCCCGAGCAGAATTTTCTTGGCTGGAGGCAGGTTTGGTAGTGGAGATGTTCTTCCAGGTTGAGGAGATTAGCAGTGGAATAGAGATGACGTATAGGTGAGCCTGGGGGCACTGGTCAGTAGTCTACAGGCCTTGTTCAGAGTGAGTCGAATCTTATTGAGTGCTGTGTAATCAGCGGCTCCCTATACTGGTGAGCCATAATCCACTAGGGACAGATACTGAGGAAGTGATGGCCAGTTGGAGGCATCGGTGGAAGGCAGTCCCTGTGCGGTATAGAGGCCAATCCAGGTGTTGGTGTCAGGACGCAAGGGCATTAATGTGGGCGTGAAAAGTGAGGGCAGTGTCGAAAGTAATCGTAAGATATTTGTAGGTGTGCACTTGCTCAAGCGGGTATTGAGTGCTCGGGAGGATGAGGATGGGGTTATTTCTTGCTTTGTTTTAATGGTGGGAGAAGAGCATCGACTTGGTCTTTTTGAGATTAATGACAAGTCTGTGCTCCTTGAACCAGCTTCGGCTTGATTGAAGGTGTGTTGAGAGAGTCCTGGAGGAAGGCAGCATTTCAGTGAGAGGCATAAAGAATGGCATCATCTGCGTACAGAAGAATTTTGCCAGAGCAGGCAATTGGCAAGGTGTTTGGTAGAGACTAAAAGTAGAGGGCCAGGATGGAGCCCTGGAGGGCCCGGAGTGGACAGGATGGGTCTCTGAGAGTGTCCCATTGATTTTGACACACTGGGAATGGGCTGATAGGGTAGCTAGAGCACCAGGTGAGGGGACCAGAGAGAAACCAATATGGTACAGGGCGTCAAGTAGGAGGGGATGGCAGACAGTGTCAAAGGCCTTTGAGAGGTCAATGAACACTGCTCCAGCAAGGTTGCTGGAGTCAAGAGAGGAGTACAGAAAGTAGGAGAATTCCAGTAAGGCTGTACCAGTGCTATGGTCTGCATGGAAACCATGCTGCTCTGGGCACAGAACAGCATATTTAGACAGATACTCGGTAAGCCGTGTAGCCACCACTTTTTCCATGGCTTTGGAGAGTGGGGGAAGGATGGAAATTGGCCAGTAGTTGCTGGGGGTGGACCTCTCCCCACTTTTATGAATGTGTGTGACAAGAGCCGTTTTCCAAACACTGGGAAATTGACCCAGGCAGAGGGATCGGTTTAGTAAGAGACTAGGATGTCATCCAGGACCAGTCGTAGTATTTTGGGATCCAAGGAGTCGTTGCTTGGGCTGTTGATGAGTAATGCTTTTAGAAGGTACGGTCTGGCTTCATGGGTAGATATTTTATGCAAGTAGAACCGGGGACGTTGAAGGACAGGGGGCTGTGAATCGAGAGCTGGGTCGAAGAAATTACTGGGAAGGACAGAGCTAAGGTACATGAAGGAGATGTTAAGGCAGTTAGCTATGTTAAAGGGGTCAGTGGTAATAGAACTGTCTGTAGTAAGCTGGGATGGGGAGGAAGCAAGATTTCCATTCAGTTCTTTAATATTGTCCCAAAGGTCCGGGCAGACCCCATGAGGAGGTGAGGGTGGCCTGGTAGTGAGCAGCCTTGGCCTTACGGATGGCCCACGGTACCTATTCCATGCAGCACTGTTGGCTTGTCAGTCTGCTGTCCTGCCAGTCTCAGTGGCTAGGTGCCAGAGGTTATCCCCTTCCTGAGTTTTTGAGTAGGGTGGGGTGACCCATGGTGCATTTTGCTTTTGGTGCGGAATCTGGTAAGCGGTGCATGGAGATCACATGTCTTGTTAAAAGCCTGTGTGAAAAGGTCAAGAGCAGAGTCAATGCTGGGTTCCTGGTTGATGGGGGACCAGTCGATCTGGGTGAGGAATTGCTTGAGTTTATTCAGGCCACCCGGGTGGAGGCATCTGCGGAGGGTGGTTTGGGCTACTGGTTTGAGGGTAGAGGTGGACCAGAGGAATAGGATAGGGGAGTGGTCACTTACAGAGTCAGGGAGGATTTGTATGTCCTGGATTTTGCAGGGTGGTTGGTGACTATGACATCCAGGAGGTGCTGGTTCCACTAGAGGATTGAGTCTAGTGGGCTGGGAGACTAGTTGGGTCAGATCAAGGGCAGCGAAGGTGTCCCTTCCTTGGGAGGCAGTGGGACTAAGCCAGTTGACATTGAGGTCCCCAACAAGGACTTGTTCTGCTTTGTGGGGGAGGGTGATGAGATAATCTGTAAGAGACTAGATTGCCAGGTTCTGGTTCCTTGGGGAAACATAGGAGACTGTGAGGTACAGCGGTCCGCTAGACAAATCAGGAATGAGTTTGAGGGTGAGGGCCTGGGCACCATTATCGAGCTTGGGGTCAGGGAGCGCATGACCAACAATTGTGTCACATATGAAAACAGCTCAGCCACCCCCGCATTTGCCTACACAATTCTCCTGGTAGAGGGTGTACCCAGGGAGTGAGACAAAGGAGTCAGTGGTGGATTTGGAAAGCCAGGTCTCCACAAGGGCAATGATGTCAGGCTGGTGTAGAATGACCCAGCACTGGAGTGCAGCATATTTTTTCTGCAAGCTGCAGATATTCAGGGAGGGACTGTGGAGTCCTGAGAACAATGTCTTGGGTGGGCTGGTGGGATAGGGCCTGGGGTTGGGGTAGACATTTCCAGAGATTAGCAGTAGCAGAGTAATAATTCTAACCAGGGGGTGGTAGCCGTAGGCATCCTTAGCTGGGCATTGAGATGATGGTGAGGCTGCAGGGGTACAGGGAATGGGTAGGGCATGAAGGGTAGGAATGGTGGTGAGGAGGTGGGTCCAGGGAAGGCCCGGGTAGGCAGAGGGGTTGGGAGGGCTGCCAGGAGGTGGATGCTGGGGCCTAGGTTGTGAGGCAAGAGTGGGGGGTCGAGATAAGATAGGGTGATCTAGGTGTGCTGTCCCTCTGAGGGTTGGGATTGTGATCTGGCTGGAGAAGGCAAGCACCAAAATGGCTAAAATAGTGAAGCGCTGTAGAAGGGGATGTGTATACATGATGCCTATATCTATAATAGTGGTGGATTGTATATGGGTCTCAGTATTTCATGGGGTTGGGGTGCTTAGGAGGAGATATAGGGTAACCTCATTACAGGGTTCCAAATGTTTATTTTTACTTTTGCTTTACTACTAGAAGCATGTACCTCCACTGGGACAGAAGCGCCCTGGCATCTGAATTCCTCAGAAAGCTGCATTCTTCTGAAGTAGGGTCAGAAAAGTCAACTACTTGGTCAGCCAAGGCCTTCATATAGCGAAAATCCTTGCAAATTGGGACACCAGCAGTTGAAAATTTGCTCTTTGCTGTCCTGCTGAAGTCCCCAGGAATGCCTGAACTAACTTGAGGGTCCCGGGGAGCAGTACTGACTTACCTCGTGGCAGCCTGCATAATTAGAAGTCATGGAAATCTCCTTTGCTCTGATAGGGATTTTCTATTCTTTTTATCCCCTCATCCAGTTGCTCATTCCCCAGCCTCATCACCTAACACTGGGGCTTACCGGTCACCATGGTCCTCCTGGATTGCACCCCCCCCCAGGGCAGGGCTACAAGAGGGAACCCCAGTTCCTCTGGTGACATTAATGATTGGTCTGGGAACAGTGCCTCGGTCGATGGAGAGAGGCTTGTGAGGAGCAATGGGATGGCATTATGCTTAGCTGGTATTTTCTCCTCCATTTAACATTTTTGTAGGTGACATTGCAGAGGGTTTGGAGGGAAAGGTATGCCTCTTTGCAGATGACACAAAGATCTGTAACAGAGTTGATACACAAGAGGGGGTAGAAAAGATTAGAAGGAACTTGGCAAGGTTGGAGGAATGGTCAGACATATGGCAACTTAGATTCAGTGCAAATAAGTGCAAAGTAATGCACCTGGGAAACAAAAACCCAGGGGAAGAGTACACAATAGCAGGGGAGGTACTAACAACAACAAAAATGGAAAGGGACCTAGGGGTAGTCATATCAGATGACCTAAAGGTGGGTAAGCAATGTGAGAAGTCAGTAAAGAGCGCCAAGGGGATACTGGAATGCATAGGAAGGGACATCACAAGTAGAAAAAGGGAAGTGGTTATCCCTCTATACATACAGTTGGTGAGACCCCATCTGGAGTACTGTGTGCAGTTTTGGAGACCTCATCTATGCAAGGACATAGACAGGGTGGAAGCAGTCCAGAGGAGGACAACTAAAATGGTGCAGGGTCTGCATCAGAAACCATATGAAGAGAGACTGAGATAGCTTAATATGTGTACCCTTAAGGAGGGACAGAGGGACATGATAGAAACTTTCGAGTACCTCAAGGGAATCAACAAAGTCCAGGAGGGTAGCATCTTTCAGAAAAAGAGATGTGTAAGAACAAGGGGGGCACTATTTAAAGATAATGGGGGGACGGCTCAGGTGTAATGTGAGGAAATTTTTTTTCATGGAGAGAGTGGTGGATACATGGAACCACCTTCCTGGGGAGGTCGTTGTGTCTAAAACAGTGGGGGAATTCAAACATAAGGCAATTATAGTGGGGGGCTGCAGGAAGTAGGCTGTTGGTTAACTAGGATCTGCAGTTTATCCAATAGGTAGGGAAATGGGAAGACTGGGTTGGCCAAGTGGTCCTTATCTGCCGTCAAAGTCTATGTTTCTGTATATTTTTCTCCCATCCCTGGATGCTGGCAAAGGCCCTTGCCCAATGTGCATGCACAGAGTGTGTGCAGATACCAGCGTGCAACAGCATCCTCCCCCTTTTAGCATCCCTGCTTGCTGCAACCACTGCCTGGGGACACCAGGTGGCAGTAGCACAGGGGTGAACAGTAATTCTCCATCCCCTCTGGAGGTGAGTGCCCATGGGATGCTGCACCATCCTCCCCTCACCAGCCCTTTGATGACCCAGGCTCATTCCTGAACCCAAGCCATTGGTGTTGTGAACAGTAGCACTACCGTTGCACTGGCATGCCAGCTGGGAGTTTGTATTCTACTGAACCAGGTTAAGCTGTTGGTGGTATTATTAATGAATGAAGGAAATTTGGCCAGGACACCAGGGAAATTCCTGTACTCTTTTTGAGAATGACAATGAAATCTTTAATATCTACCTGATAAACCACCAGAACAGGACCTCGGTTTAACGTCTCACCCAAAAGATGACACCTCAGGAGTGAAGCAACCCCCCCCCCAATGCTGTACTACAGGGTCAGTATTGGAATTTAACCCAAATTCCTGGTGTGTGGATAGAAACCATAGCTTTCCAATCTTCCAACCTCAGAGGTGAGTGTGTAACCTGCTGAGCCACTGACACTGAATAAAAAAAAGAACAAAGAGAAAATAACACTTACAGTAGGTGCAAGAAAGATAATTCAGCATGTCCTTCTTCTACAAGGTTTACTCTTGGCGTGTTGGAAGGCTGAAGTACTAGATCAGGTGATTTGCTCAAGGCCACACAGTGAACCTATGATGGTGGGATCTCCTGGTTCTGTTTTGTGCTCTTATTACAGAACCACACTGCCTTTCTTTATTAGTCATTTTTGAGAGAGGAGGATTTCACCCAAATTGATTAAAGCGTAAAAGCGAGTTACTGAAACCCATAGTTTTTAACTCATGGGATGACCGGTTGATATTCTGGAGCAGATTTCCAGAAGAAGTGGTATCAGCCACAGCCCATAGTGTAATTGCCCTTAAATTTAGATTTGACAGGGACTTAGCAGAAAAAGGGATGTCATTGTATTCCCACTGGGGTGGTGATGGTGGTGGTGGTGGTGGTGGTGGTTGGGGGGGGGGGACTCAATGGACCAGTGGTCTTCTTTTTTTCCTATATCATCTTTTGGAGACCTAACATATTGCTCCCTCCTTATAATGTAAGTTCACATTTGTGACAGAATTTTGAGGATTTTTCCAAGGGCCTTAGAGCGCGCCTGCATGCTTCACATCCACCATAACTGTGGCACCTTTGTCCTGTATTCCATGTTTAAGCCTGTCTGTCATTTGCATTCTCCATCTCTTAACCAGCCTCCAGCCCCTTAACCAATTGTTGTGAGAAAAAACGAGATGGCAGAATTTGTTGGAAACAAAACAAATAAAAAAAAAAATAGAACCTAAGCAGTTTTCGTAATTTAGAAAACCAGGTTAAATGACTCAAAACACAAATGAGTGATTAGCATATAATTAATATGCATAGCAGTGCAGATCACAGGGCTAAAACGGAACCATTGACAGCATTTTGATGTTCCAGTTAGAAACAGAGGCTTGTATCTCTCTAAATTGCAACCCAAACCCCCTCTGTTAACTAATTCTCTCTGATGCCGCCATTTTGGGTCAGGTTAGCAATGGATGGTTCAGATGCCATATGGCACTAATGGGTATAATTAATGCATTGATTAGGGTTGAAAACACAAAGTGAACAAAGTCAGGAAATAAAACCGAGAGTTCAAAGTCTCATGAGTCTTGGCAGATTAGCGGTGTAGGGTTCCTGGGTGGTTTCGTATTGATGCCCACCCCTTCCCAGCCCCTAGCCTCATGACCAAGACGGAGCTACAGATCCCCTGATGAAGTGCCGCATCCATGACGTGAAGCGTAGGGGCTTTATACTGTGCTCTCCTTGTGGAATACAACTTTTGGTTGGCAACACTACATACTATGTTTTGTATTTTTTTCACTTCTTGAGTGCTGCCATTATTTCTATTTGTACAAATCCAGAGCCATGCCCCACAACTGTGCTGTTCCGCACAGGGCCCACAGAATCAGTCAGGCTATTTTATTTGCATTCAGCCTTCTAGAATGTTTAAACCACTGAACTCATTGTTAACAACTTTACATGTTCCTGAGATCTTGGCACGGACTCTGCACTTGCCAAATTTTAGGAAAATTGGACTGACGATAGTTGAGCTATTAATGTGAAGAAATCAGTGTTCAACATTAAACTGCCTACTCAACCGTAATATGCTGGTGCTGCTGCAGTAATATAGTATGGTATGGTATATAGATACATATAAACAGCATGGTGAAGATATAAAAACACAGATAAGTGATGTATTTTACATAACTTAAAAGATATGAAGATATCAGTAGTTGATGTCACACTCAGACAATATCACTAGTTAATAATATCACACTGCAATGATGTTACTAGTTAATGATCTCACACTCAGACAGCATCACTATCTCACTAGTTAAATTCCTTATACTATTAAACAGGTACACTGAACATTTTCAGTGGCATTTCTTCTTGCCAAAAATGTTGAAATGCTGCTTGGGCTTTGACTACACATGAATTCAGCACAAGGTTTTGTATATATCTAGTACATGCTGGCTTAATACCCATAAGGACATAGACAGGGTAGAGAAGGTTCAGAGGAGGGCAACAAAGATGGTGCATGGATTGCATCACAAGTCCTATGAAGACAGGTTGAAGGAACTGAACATGTACTCACTGGAGGAGAGGAGGGAGAGAGGGGATATGATACAGACATACAAGTATCTTACAGGGAGGAACAGGGTGCAGGGATATACTATTTTTAAGTGAAAAAGATGTTCCAGGACTAGAGGGCATGGGATGAAGTTGGAGGGAGGATGATTCAGAGGAAACATGAGGAAGAATTTCTTCACAGAATGGGTGGTGGACAAGTGGAACACCCTGCCAGAGGAAGTGGTGGGGCTGAAGCAATCACGGATTAAGAATGCATGGGATAGACATAAAGGAATTCTGGAGGTCAGGGTAAGGCAACAGACTTCTAGAAAAACATAAACTGAACTTACAAGCTCAAATGGGCAGACTGGTGGGCCATAGGCCCTTATCTGCTGACACTGTCTATGTATCTATGTAATAGAACTATCTTCATTCATTGTACTTTGACTTCAGTCTTCACCCGGCCACTTATGAGAGCAAAGTTCAAGCACAACTCTCTTTTATAGAGCCAGAACATATCCCATATTTATACAATGAATGTGAGAATAGAAACTATACAATGAATGCATTCTCAATACAGCTTACTTAAAAATGGATAGTTTCACTTGAGCTGCATCAGTTCTTTCTAAATTTTTATGCAGCATGTTTCTCAACATTCCACATTACCTTGGGCAGGCAGTGTCATCCCACGTACTGCTGCAAACTAAATTATAAGTCTAATTAATTATTCATGAGCTTATCTAGCTCACTGATTGGCTGCCGTGCCAGGCTGAAATCTCTAAGAAATGCCAATTATGGCAGCTGCTTAGCTGTTCACATTATGCTCTTCCCGCTACTCCCACTGTGTAGTCTACCGACAAGTCACACATTCTGTCAGAATGGCAGCAAGTGTCAACCTCAAAATGGAAACCGCAGCAAATCTCAAAAAACAATGGCAGTAACATACCCAAATGAATATTCGTGATGCTGGCATTGCACGTGCGGGGCCACATATACGTGCGGTACGATGGAAGCAAGAATTAAAAAGAAAAACACCAAAATGAACTGCTGCAAAGGTAACCATTATTGCAACTAGACTTATAATCCCAATAATTACCTCAGAGCCATTTATTTCTTGTTGGTTAATGACTGGCTGGTGGGGAGTTGTGCAGGCCACACTGGCCAGTCATTAATCTCCAGGCAGCTAGGCTCTTCTGTCATTATTGCTAAATTATGTATTTTAAATTTCAGAGTTGGATCTTGACAGACCTCACTGTGGCTGTGCACTACACATGCAAACAGAGTTAGGTTTTATTTCTGCCATATGGATTTTCACATGGTCATAACGTGGCTATATTTACACATACTATATTTAAGCCAAACTTGGAGCTAGCTAAAGCAGTAGCACCCTTAATGTAAAAACAATATAAGGTTTGTGAATGAGCAAGAGTTGAGCAGCTAATTTTGTGTTTATTTAATGATTGGGAGATGTATGGCTCTGTCTATTAACAGGCTTCTCACCAGTTACCTACACATAGGGACCACCTTTGGCACAGAGCAGGAGCAACAGGCAGGCAAGTGGATGTTCAGGCTTATAAAAAAGTAAGGAACGAATGCATGCGAGCAATCCGCTCTTGCCAGTTCCTGAGGGGATAGTAAGAACTTTTGGAATAACATCAAAGAAGTAACCGGCAAGTCGCCGAAGGTCTCACCTTCCATGCTTAACATCAATGGTACCCCTACCTTGGAGCAAATACTTTTAACTTGGCTTTCATTGATCTGAGCAGTGTTCTCCCTCAGGACTTCTTTGACGATACCTCTCCTACCTCCACCCATAGTACCGAATATAAGTCCCGGGTCACACCTCCATTTTACTTTAGAAAGGTCTCACTGCTAACTGCCAGGAAATACTTAAGCAAAGCCCTAGGGAGAACAAGATTTAGTGGTGACTTGCTGGATCTAAAAGTCATTGCTCTCACCCTAGATGAGCTACTGGAAACCCTCACAAAGATTCTCAACCTCTCACTTCAACTGGCTAAGTTCCCTCATATCTGGAAATCAGCCCTTGTCACCCCGTTCACAAAAGTGGGGATCGAGCCCTACATGCACTTAACAAAGAAATCTCAACCCAATCAAAGCTAGGGCCTTTCAAACATTTGCTTCACCGGGCTCTCATGGCTAACAGCTCCTGTGACTTCTACACCTAAGTGCCACCTTCTGAGGGTGCGATCAACCCATTGTTCCCTCACTTCCTCTGCAATATGCAGTGCCACCTACCCTTGCCAACCCTCTCTTCAGGCCCTCTACGCCCTTCCCCTCTTACCCCTACCCTTCCTGTTTTCAACTGGGGAACACCTCTTGCCTCGACCCTGTGTAACCCTTTCTATCTTCCCAGGTTACAACAAGGCCTTTGGGCTGCACTGTTTCTAGGTCCCCAACTTTGCCATCTTCCTCTCATCTAATTGATTTTTATTTAAAGTATGTAAATATTGCTGACTGATCTTCTGTAACATTGTTGATTTTCTGTAACATTGTCTTACCCCTTGTTTGTTTGTTCTCCCTTCCCCACTAACGTGGAACCTTTGTAAATGAGCACCTTGTGCTCAAAGGTATTGTAATCCAAGACTGAATAAGAAACAAATAAAATAAACAAAAAAAACACTGTTAAGGTGTACCTTAATTAAAAGAAGCCAGTTAAAGCAGTGTACTTTATATAAAAGAAGCCAATTCTGGCCATTACATTTTAGAATGGGGATCTAGTTGATGGGTGGTCCACATGACATTTGGTAGGTGGGCATACTTTGCAGCAGAACTCTGATATGAACACCAAAGGCTGTTTATAGGGCTGCATTTGCATGCAGCAACGTGAGCACCTGGGCTGCTGCAGTGCAAATGTTGCCATGTGGACTCTTACACAATTGCAGTACAGTAAGCTGGTCCTCGCTCTTCTCTCACAGCTGCTGCAGACTAGGGACACCTTCAGAGTGAAAGTTAAAAGCAACAATGTGAGACAGGCTGCACTGCTCAGTCTGGCCTGCACCAGCTGACACCACCATGCAACCAGCTAACCCCCCCACACACACACACACTCATGGCGCCGCTCCCACATGGTTTACATCAGTGCTGAGAGGGGCTGTCTAAACAGAAATTGATTGCTGCAGGAGGTCTCGCAGCACCAGAGTGGACCAGTGCTTGTGTCTGGGAAGGCCATATAAACAGACCTCAAGAGGTTCCCTCTCCTATTGGAGATAAAATAAGTAAGTAGCTGGTCCAGGCAGAAAGAATATTATATTTAAAATACTGTAATTGCTATGGTGTGTGTGTGTGTGTGTGTGTGTGTCTGTGGGGTGCACTGAATTCTCTGTTTTTGCTGATGTATACCATAAGGTGGTAGCATCCCCAATGAAAAAGCCATTTAAAGTTTGTGAATAAGCAAGGGTTGTGCTGCTAATTGTGTGTGTTGAATGCAGTGGTAATAGTTTCTCTGATCTGCTATAAGTCATTACAAATCAAGCATCCAAGAGTGCAATATCATTGCACGTATACACAAGAAATAAAACACTACCAGGAAGTCCAATAAATACAATACAATTCCATAAATGAATGGAAACAATTAAACGGATATTTAAACATAGGTTTTCTTTTGTAATGAGATTGCTTCTAAAAGTGAGCACATTTCAGTGTTAAGATAAGAAAGAGTCTTCACCCTGATTTGTTTAATGCTTGGGAGATGTGTGGCTCTCCATGTTAGTAGGGCCCTCACTAGTTACCTGCACATTGGTTGGGGATTGCCTTAATTACAGGAAGCCAGTTTATGCAGTGCACCTTAAATAAAAGTAGCCAGTTCAGGCAGTCATATTTTGAATAGGGACCCAGTTGATGGGTGGTCCACCGAGATGTCTGGTAGCAGGGCTTGCTTTGCAGCAGAGCTCTGATATAAACACCAAGAGACCCCCACTTCTACTGGAGATACAATAAGTGATTTGTTTGCCAATTCAGACAGAAAGAATTATTATATTTGAAAGAATGGGGGGGGGGGGACACACACACTGAATTCTCTGTTTTAACTACTGTATGCCATAAGCAGTACCAGCCGTAATGAAAAAAGCCATTTCAAGTTAGAGCTGTTAATTTTGTGCTTGTTGAATGCTTGGGAGATGCATGACTCTCTTTATTAGCAGGCTGTTCACCGGTTATCTGTACATTGGTTGGGACTGCACCTTAACTAAAGGAAATCAACGCAGGCAGTGCACCTTATGTAAAAGAAGTAAATTCAAGCAGTTAAATTCTAGAATAAGGACTCAGCTAATGGGTGGTCCACTGTGATGTTTGCTAGCTGGGCTACTTTCACAGCAGGTCTTCAATATGAGTACCAAGAGACCCCTACTCCCATCGATAATCAAAAAAAAGTAAAAAGACAATTCAAGCAGATATAATGGGGCCTATGCATGAATGTGTGGAGTACCTATGTTCCTTGTATTCACAGCATGAAGCGACTCCACACCCATTGCACCCCTGTGCATGATGCACCAGAGGGACATGCAGCCCATATGCTCCAGATCCTCAGGTCGTGCAGACAGCAACACACCAGGGGCGGGCGGGGGGTGTCAGGAGTGTGCCAACACTACGTGCCATTCACAAAAGCGCTTAGTGTATTCCATGGGGGGGCATAGGGCTGAGCGGGATATGCTGGGGGGGCCCGCACACCTGTGGAGTTCCTCCCATGGTCCAACAACATGTCTGAAGCACCTCCCCCAGCAAGTCAGCCCCGTCCCCATAGTACACACATCACCCATCCCCCCCCAACACGTCAGCCTCCTCCCCGGTGTTGAGAAAGACCCTCCCACCATGTACAGAGGAGCCCAGGTGCACACATTCTGACTCCCAACTCCATTACCCCAGCGCAATCATTGGTGGGCAGTGGTCCCCCCTCCCCCAACACCCAGAGGCGCCCAGACAGCACTACCCTAACCCGTTGCCCCAGCACAGTCATTGGTGGACAGTGGACCCCCCTCCACGGCACTGACAACACCCCACCCCTCCCTCGTACCTGCATGCTGGTGCCACGGTGATACACACCTCCTTGGCTGCCCACCATACAACTGATGCTGGGAGCACACCACCTATAAATAGGTGGTGGGCTCCCAGCATCGGTCGGGCAGCGGGTGGCTGAGGAGGTGTGGGAAGGGCTGTGCTGCTCTCCGGCCATTGCCACAGCACTGCCATGCAGGTATGGGGAGGAGTTGGGGGTATTGTCAGTGCCATGGGGGGTCCACTGTCCACCAATGACTGTGCTGGAGTAAAAGGTTGAGGTAGTGCTGTCTGGGCACCTCTCGGTGTCAGGGGAGGGGGGACCACTGTCCACCAGTGATTGAGCTGGGGTAATGGATGGAGGGGTGGGACACTGGCATGGGGTCAGGGGATGGGGCAGTGTTGCGCGATGGGGGCGTGGTCACCACCGAGCCTGGGGACAGGTTGCATCTGGCACCGGACGGGGTTAGGACACTGCTGCCTGTGAGGGGGAGTCCCAAGCTTCTGGGGGGGGCAGAGTTGCTGCTGGAGGGGGACTTCAGGCTACTGGGGCAGGTCTCGTGCAAGGGGGGGACTGCTGGACAGGGTGGCACGGCCATGCAGGTCCAGGTGCCTGGTGGTATTCATGCACCTTGACCTGTGCCTTCCCATGCAAGGGATCCACTCCTGGACCCGAGAAAGGCATCCTACTGGATTCCCACATGGGTCCACTACTCCACCCCTGGCTGCCCTGCGTGGTCCTGCGCACTGGGGGGAGGCTGCAGACAGGTGGCAGCCGTTCATGCATACCGGCCTGTGCGCACCTGTCTGTGGGTGCGGAGCTACACGGGTGGGGTGGCACATACTTTCCACCCAGCGGTACATAGCCCCCAGTATTATCTTTAAAAGATTTGCTATGGGGGAGGGGAAGGGTGCATGGAATTCTCTGTTTAACTGATGTATGTCATAAAGCAGCAGCACTCGTAATAAAAATGCTATTTCAAGTTTGTGAATGAGCAACAGTAGAGCTGACCCTTAGAGGATTAATAATCAGGGGCATCATTTAGGGGTTGCTAGGGGTTGCAGTCGACCTCTGTGATTTTTTGCAACTCATGATGTCTGTCCACTGCAACCCAAAATAAGGTAACCTAGCATTCTTTTATATAATATTTAGTGGATGGAGAAGCTTCACAGCCCCTATGATTCTACTGAAATGAGCTTTGGCAACTGCTGCCTATGATTCTGGTAAAATGACACTACTGCATACAATGAGACATTCAGGAGAAAAATAGCAGTAGACACATCCATCAGGTGGAGGAGGATGCAGGTATTCTTATATCTGAAACAAATGTGTCCAATGTGACCCTTATTAAGGTTGCAGACTGACAATGGTCTCCCAGTCATGAGGTCCCCTGCCAATGGGAACAGGAAAAGGGAAGGGGAAGAAAGAGTGATAGGGTTTGTGGAAGGATCCTGTCAGTTGTAGCAGAACTGTAAGTTTTGTCAAACCTACTCAGGGTGTGGGGACAAGCAACCAGAAAAATGATGCCAAAAAACCAACAAAAAACAACAACATGGGAGACAAGGGGGTGGTACAAGAAATGAAAACACCACAAGCCATTCTGGTAAAAGTAGCAACCCCAGTTAGAGTGCAAGGGTTCTATGTGATCAGGGCAAATTCGGCCCGCCGAATGCCCTTATTATAACCCCATATTGCTGAAATTCAATTTTGGTGATGTGGAATCCTGGCGCAAGGAAACGAGGCACAAAAACATATTTTTCTTTTATAGCCTCCCGCACTAAAACTAAATTAGGATTCTTAACTCCAAGGGGTGCATGTTGGGGGAGGCATCTCGTTACAAAAAACACTGTCTCAGGCGGGACACAACAAAACTACTGGTGCCCAGTATCGAACCCTGCATCTCCACCATCCCAAACCAGCACCTAGCCCACCACGCCACGATGTTAGCTCATTGGAAACTCATGGCACCACCCCTCACATACCCTACCATCCCATGTTTGGCAGACTTGCTTCCACCCACCCCCTATGTGCATATCCTGTCATCTTTTGCAACCCACCCCATCCGGTCACCAATCCCACACCCACATCGGGACACTCAGCCAAATGGGCTCATGCTTCAAAGAAGTTTCACTTGCTAGTGCCCCATATCACGGTATAGCTAGCAAGCACTCATTCCATGACTGGATAGATACCCTAACAGAACAGTGGCAGGCAAACTAAGAGATGGGTTTTTACATGATTTAAGGATCTTGCAGGGTGGCTAGGGAAGCAGGCCACCTTTAGTTGGCCCTGGAGAGGCCAGCCGTGTTAACCAAAACAGTCCACAAGGAGGTAAGGCTAGGCAGGATTGTGGGTCCTTTAGCCAGACCCACTTTGGGGGACATGAGGATATCTCCTCTGGGTTTGGCAACAAAAAGATCCCAGGAGAGTTCTGGGTCATCTGTCAGCTCTCATCCCCCCCCAGAGGATTTAGTGAATGACCAGGATGGATCCTGACCTACCAGCAGTGTCCTACACATCCTTTGACATGGCAGTGGATTGGGTGCAGGCATGTGATCCTGGGGCCCTGATGGCAAAAGTGGATATTAACCCAGCACTCTTAACTGACTCAGCCCTATCCAACAGGATGACTTCTGCATGTTAGGCATGTGGGTAAAGGGAGAGGGTTTTGTGCATAGATGTATGCTGATAAGTTGCTCACTACAACACTCAGTCTTTGAAAAATGTGTTATATTTCTGAACTGGGTGTTCTGCACCAGAGGCTGGAATAAAGTCTGTCATCCATTACCTGGCTAATTTCCTGTGTGTGGGTTCTGCGGGAGGCTTCCTGTGCCAAGGCACTGAAAGCATTCCTGGCAGCAACAGTGAATTGGAGGTCCCATTAGCAATGGTCAAAACAAAGGACCTTTAGTCTCAGATCACCTTCCTGAGCATCAAGCTGAACTTGGTATTAGGGGTCTCTACACTGCCTCCAGACAAGGTGCTGACATTATAACAGGTGTACAAGGTCAGTTACTCAAAGAAGGTCACCCTAAAGCTGTTGCAGTCACTGCCCAGGCATCTGAATTCTACCTGCAAGTTCATCTCCATGATTTCCCCTTCTACAGGAGGCTAGCAAGGGCCATGGCTGTGGCAAGATTGGTCCTGTATTTCAGCAGAGTTGCCAGGGACATAAAAGCAGACTTTCAGATATGAGGAGACTTCCTGGTCAATTGTATTGCTGTGGCAAGGTAGCTGGCCACAGTAATTTCTCAGTGTCAGTAGCTCAGTAGGTAGCACACTTGCCTCTTAGGCCGGGAGATCAGAAGGCTGTGGGTTCAGTTCCCACATCTGGCTCTTGGGTTAATATCCCTATACTGACGCTGTAATGCAGCATGAGAGGGGTGCTGCACTTCTGAGGTGCCGTCTTTCAGATGAGACGTTAAACCGAGGTCCCATCTGCCTGGATTGGTGGTAGTTCAGGTGGATGTTAAAGATTCCATGGCACTTATCGAAAAGAGTAGGGGATTTCCCCGGTGTCATGGCCAAATTTCCTCCATTTACTAAAAAATACCACCAACAGCTTAATCTGGTTCAATTTCAGTTGCTTACCATCTGTATCCTCCCCCCCCCTCCCCCGATCACCCCTGAAAAAGGGACTTCTAGTCCCAGCGGGCCTACCAGGTCAACAAAATTCAATAAATAAATTTCAATTGGGAGATATGATTCTAGACTGATGCATTCGGAAGTGTGGGGTTTGGCATATATTGCAAGGGGGTGTGGTTTCCGAAACGATGGCTGTAGAAGTGGCATAAACCAACCAAGAACTTGGTCTTCTCGGAATTCTTTCCCATTGTGGGGACACTTGAGGTCCAGGGCAGGAAGCTGAAGAACAGGAAGGTGGAATTCTGGTCAGACAATACAGTATGTCAACCCACTGCATGAAAGTCACTGATTTGCTGCAGGTATTTGTACTGAACTGATTTCATCTTAGTATCACATTTAAGGTGAAGTACATACCTGGGGTGGGTGAATAATCAAATTGCCATTACCCTTCTTTGTTTTCAGTGGCTCAGATTCAAAGAACTAGCACTTGAGCCTGAGGATGAACCACAGGCCCCTCCCTACCCACATGTGGAACTGCAGCTGGGTGAGACTGGCAGGTAATATCCCAATCTGTAATACCAGGATGATGTGAAGCCTATAGCTGGGGAGCAGCTCACTGTCTGTTGGCCAGCTTCATAAGGTAATGTGCTGGGCTTCATGCTAGAGTAGATGAATAAATTGGTGGCACAGTGGACTGCAACTCATGGGAATCATAGTTGTTGGCAGAATACAAGGAGGAAGGATGCCAGCCAACATTTCACTGCAAAAAATAAATAAATGATGGGATTTTGGGCATGTCAGGCACCAGCGGTGGATGAGAGGAGACCTATTTCAATCCAGGTGTTGGCCATAATGGCAGAGGTACTGTACAGTTGCACAAGTAGCTGTTACAAAGCACTCTAGTATCACGGTCTCTCTGTATGAATGACCCATGATCTAGAGTGTTACATATGCCTCCAATTTTGACATCATCAGCATACTTGATGACACCATTACAAATATTGTCATCAATGTCTGCTGAGAAAAGACAATATATTACTGGTCCGAGCGTGGACCCGAGGACCCCACTAATGACCCTACCTTCACTTAACAAGTGCCCTCTAATTGTAACTTGCTGCATTCTATCATGTAACCAGTTTTCTATCCATGTTGTTATCAATGTCATATTTGTGTACTTTCTCTCACCGCCTAGTGTAGACAGTGTTGAACGCCTTTCTGTAATCTAGTAATATCACATCACATCATGGTTATCTCCTTGTCTGCTGACTTGTTCGTAAAAGCAAACTAGATTCATTGTGCATGAATGTCCTTTATAAATCCATGTTGGTTTGTGTCAAAATGGTCTTATTTGCCAAATGGTTTTTGATTTTATTTTAATGATGTATTCCAGTATTTTGCATGTAACTGACATTAGACTTATAGGTCTACAGTTCTATTCGTTTTGTTTACTTCCTTTTTGTGTAGGTGTCACCTTAGCTTTCTCCAGTCGCTTGGTACTACTCCTATATTCAGTGATTTTTCAAAAGCTTTTATGTGGTTCAGAAATACTTGTTTTCATTAATTGCAACATGGCGATGAGTGATATTGTCCAAGCCGGAGCACTATGAGACTTTAAAGTTGCAATTTTTGAAAAATCTCTTTGGTGGTGATAATATGCTATTCTATTTGCTGTATTTGATTTGAATGCCTTTGGCATCTTTATTAGTTGTAAAATTAGAGAGCAAAAATAAGTATTGAAAACGTTTGCCATATGTACTGGATCTGAATTCATGACATCATTTTCCTGAAAAATGCTGAGTTCAGGATTAGATTTTTTAAGTGAATTTATATATCCATAGAACTGTTTACTGTTTGATTTATTCGCAGTAGTTGCTAATTTTTTTCATAGTTATGTTTTGCTTTATTTATTTTGTTTTTACACAGTTTTTGTAATTGTTTGAAACTCTGCCAGTACTCTTCAGTGTTAGGCTTTGATGCTTTACCATATGGTTTGTTTTTCTTTCTTTATTATTTTTATTATTTCCTTAGTAAGCTTCTTACTGTATGTTGTATGCCCTTATGATTATATTTTTTACTTGTTTTACATGTTTGTTTATTGTAGATGATACAGTATTTTTTATGATTAACCAGCTTTCCTCAACAGTTTTGTTATTTAACGTTGAAGTCCACTCTATGTTTGTCATGTCTTCATTTATTTTTTCTACATTTGCGGTTTGATGTAAATGTATTTCCGTACATCCCTTTAGATGGACATAATTGTTTTGCACTATAAAGGTGACACTGGTATGATCAATGTTACCTAGTGGTGCCTTTACATGACACTCAGTAATATGGATGCCTTCTGTACTAATTGCCAAGTGTAATAAATTATTATCTCTGGTAGGTGCATCAACATGTTGTATTAAGTTACTATCAATACACGTCAATACACGCCCAAAAAGGTTGCACTTTGATTAGCAGTGGCCTTCTTAGTTTCCCAATTTATGTCTGGGTAATTAATTTAGAAGGTATGAGAAGGGGGAGCCTTCAGGAAAGGGAGCAGGGTTAGTCAGTGCTGCAGGTGTCTAGAAACCACAGGGCCTGCTTTGTTTTCTGTATGCTGAGTTTCAAGTAGAAATCCAGAGCTAAAGTGGTGGAGGCCACTTTAAAGTTATCTCTCTTAGGTTTGGGTCACTCAACTGAGTGGTTACTGAGAATAATAACAGTATGGATTATTATAAAATTGGTATTCAGCTGTTGTTCCAGATACAGAGAGTGAGATCTCCAGGAGATTCAGGTACTTATGTGTTACTGCAGGTCTTTAATGGAAAAAGGGAAAAGGAGAATATGCAAGTAGTGGGGGTGGGAGGAGATGGAGTCTCTGTAGCGTCCCAAGGGTCGGGCTGATTCTGGGTTATTCCAGGGTGCGAGTCCCCTCCTGTGCCAGGGCAGATGCTCACTACTGTTCAGGGGGGATGTTAATTCCCAGAAGATATAAACAGGAGGTTGTTTCTGAGTGTAGTTGGAAGAGAACTTTGAATTAAGCTTAAGTCTATTTGCTGAGGTCCCCCCACCCCATCTAGGAGGCACAAATAAACTTTGTGCTACGACTTTACTCCACCTGGGAGGGAACAGAAGCATTGTATCATCTACAGTACCTTAGTAAGCCCAGTTGCTGTTTCACTTTACTGCTAGGCATGGGCAGTGAGTGTTTCAAAATACAAATGATTTCCATGGAGCCCCATAGCACATGTGTGCCCCATTGTGCACCTTATGGAATAAAACCCTAATCGGCTGCCCTTACATAGCCTAGGGCCTTGTAGTACTGACAGCTCCATGATTGGTTACATGTACTGTATATACATAAGTATTACATTTATTTTTATTTCAAACAACACAACAGTCATATTATAATATTAGTGTAGGGAAGATCAGGGTGAATTGATGGCTATTACCCAGAATGAACCCCCAAAAAAAAAAAACAACAACTTGTAAGCCATGGTATAAACAGCATATGCATTCATACAACCATATATCTGCCACCTACCCATACCTCTCAACCTCTTGCCTCATGAATCAGGGACAAGGCTTAAAAAAATCAGGGACAAAGACCTCAAATCAGGGACACATCTTAAAAACTGGTACTATTCAGTTAAAAAGCAGATAGAATAAAGGGATTTGTAACAAGATGCATTTTCTGCAGAAGAACAAGTCTGCAACTTTAATGTTTGACATTATTTTGTGCTTTTAATCCTCACTGTTCTGTCACAAAAACACAAATTTTACGAGGGACAGAGGAAAATGTTGAGGCCAAATCAGGGACATCCCTGAAAATCAGGGACAGTTGAGAAGTATGCACCTACCCCAGACAGATAATTCTGCACTACAGGACATCCAACAGAACTGCTGAGTGGGCAGAACACTCCATTGGAAATAAGCAGAGTATATACTGTATTTGATAGTGCTTGCTCAAAAGATTGATACTCTTGTGAACCGAGTGAAGGTTGGAAAGATTTGTAAACTAAAAGTAAAAATGCAATGACTGGAAAGGAATGAGCCTCCCTTCTATTCCATTGAAGCTGAAAATTTGGAAAAAAAAACACTATGTTGAGTAAATACGATAAGGGAATAACATTAACACCCTCTTTTTTTGTCCTTTCCCTGGGATAACTGGGATCTACTCTTCTGATATGCTACAGAGGTTTGTTTTGTTGACTTACATTTCTTACTTTTTGCTGCCACTGGGTCTTATTTATAGTCTCTGTCTCTGTCACTTGTCTTTGTTTACTGCTGACTGTTCTTTTGCCTCTTGAGCATTCTACAATGCACACCACCCCCGCTGATAATGAGAAGCACCGAACAATCACATTAATCTCATAGAATGCCCAGGAAGTGTAGTTGGTACTTTAAAGGAAACTGAGTTTGAAATGGCTTTGTATCATCTTTAACTTTCTCTTTTCAGCACCACTGAGCCTGAACTGAGACACTGCTTTTTTCTCCATCAGTATCCTTTTCCTGCCTTTGGAACCCCTGGTGGCTGACACCCTTTCCTGCCTTTGCTCACTAACAGTAGCCTCTGAACCAGTTATCTGTGACTTATACAACCCCCAAAGCAGGACCTCAGTGGTGGAGGTAGAACTCTGAAGACATACTGCAGTGACTCCCACCAAGAAGAAGCCTCTGTGATAAAGATATTATGGTTTCCTGTAAGACAAACTGGACTAAGTGCCATTGGATTACGTTGTGTTCCAGCAGAATACTGCAAGATATTACTAGCAGAAACTGACGTAAGAGTGTTTCATCCAGGTGGGTGGCAGCGCACCTTTCAACTGAATGGGAGACCGTAGGGAGGAGTCATTGAGAAGGCAGTCCAAAGGGGTCCTTTCGCAGGCCCTTACTTCATTTTACACCTTGTTACCCCACCCCTGACCTTGCCACAGGGCATTTTCCTATGGGGTGATCTGCCATTCTTCCGAGTAGAGCCATCCAAATGATGGATGAGCCCAACTCCTCTTTTGGAATTCCCCTGCTGGCCTCGCACTCGCATGTGATACTATCATAATTCATATCGCATACCAAGCAAACCGCTGCACAGCAAAGTAAGGCTGCTCTTTAAGGGACCCCCTGTTCCTTCTTTTACAACTCCCTTTCCCACTGGGCATCAGGGGCAGAAATGTAATAGAAGGGGGCGCTCTCCTTCCCTGAGGCAGGAATTGTCCAAGATGAATGCCGGCACAGCTAAATGTCCCAGGTTTAGGATGTGAACCTGGGTTATCTGGATCGCAGCTGGTAGCCCTACTGCTGTGCTAGCTGGTCAGCCCTTCCTGTCATCTTTACACTGAGACCCACCTCTCCCCATTGTAAGTAAACAGTAGTGCTGCATGAGTTAGTGGGGCTCACTTCATAGTTGTGGAGCCAAGCCCAGCTGTGCCCTGCCATGATACCAGCGCTGGACACAGCTTCTTTTCCACATTTTACTGCCTGGGTGATGCTGGCAACAAAATTACGCAGGGTGGGTGTCAGAAATATTGTAATTAAAGAAATTTAAGAAATGGCAGTTTATTGAAATCTCTGCCTCACCCCAGCTGACAGAGTGGGTCTATAAAGGCCTGTGCACGAGTCAGTGGCCACAGCTGGTCTTGGACGACTGTGACCTTTAGGGTCAGAGCAAGAACTTCTTTTGATCAAGCCTGCAAACCTTTGAACTCAGATGTCATCCTGTGAGACTAAACAGCCATTCTCCAATAACTCAAAAAAGACTGAGCAAAATTGTAATCTGGCATATCAGTGCACAGATCCTGACCATTTCTTATGGTCCAGAAATATCTGAGAATCCATGACTGTATGAATCCTTGTTTAGAGGGCCACAGCTAGTTGAGCTCTGCCTTGCTGAGCTGCATAAAAGTCAAAGGTATATAAAGCAGCTCTGGCTGCCTGCAGTCCTGTTCGAAAGTGATGTGAACAGGAAGTGGAGCAGCATGATTTGAGAATGCGGCTAATTGTCACCACTAATTGTGTCGATGTTAAAATGTGACGGATGTGCTACAAATACAAACGGCACACTGTCTTAACCTGTATTATTTGCTACATAATCTCTATGATGTGCCCATTTTTTATTTCGGTAAATTAGTACACTAGGCACATGTGTCTGTTTTCAGGGGCAACCTGGGAGCACGGGTATAAATGACTTGCAGAGTATGCAGGTGAAGGTTGTGGGAATCAAACCCATTCATAGCTCGTTACTCTAACCTCTAGGCTATACTGCCATCATCCTGATCTTGCCCCTGACACTCAGTTGTTTAATGTATGATTGATATCAGTATTTATTTTAGCTTTTTGTGAAACCGTCTACACTTATTTATTGTGTCTCTCCATCATACAGGACCAACTCATAACTTTTTTTTTTTTTATTCCAAATATATTTTGTTAAATGTTCCAGATTTAACATGTGTACCCTTTTGTATGTCATACAATTCATTACAATAATTTTGTTTTGACAGTAAGACAAGCAGTTCATAAACTTAAAAATTCAACAACCAAACAATGGACGGAGCAAGTTATAGACTTGATTATATTAATTTCTTGTCCATATTTCATTAGGCTGTGTTGATTTCTTTAAATAGCAAAAATACGATTAATTTCAGTTTACAGTTTACTGCACCTATTCAGGAGGTTTAGGGTGTTTCAGAGCCTCCTGGGCCAGTGTGTGTGTGTGTGTGTGTGGGGGGTATTTTCCACATATTCCTCAAAATCTGACCAGATGCTATCAAAGATGTTCATTCTGTCCCTGTTTCTATATATAATTCTTTCCATGTTATTGTACTGTGTTAGGGCTCTCAGCCAAGCTACTTCTGAGAGAGGGTCAGAGCTTTTCCAGCTTTAGAGGATGCCACATTTAGCAACTACAGTATGAGGGCTGAGGAAAGAAGCTGTATTTGTTTTGTTAGGGTACCTCTTCTTTCTCTATCCAGAAGGCAGTATAGTACAGTGGTTTAGGGCTCTGAGCTGCAATCCTAGAGACCATGATTTCAATCCAACAGCCCCCACTTGCAAGTTGCATACTGTGTGACCCTGAGAAAGTCACTCAACTTCCTTCTGCTCTCAGGTTGCACCTGGAAACAATCTTCGACTTAGTATGCCTTTCCTGGTTAAACAACCCCCCACAGTCGTATAACAGGACCTGTGTGAAAGTGTTATGTGCAGACCAGTGATATTTCTAAGTTTCTGCTTTATGGCTCCCCAGTACTGAGCCAGTTTTGTGCAGGTGTACATCATATGGGTCATGCGTGCATTGTTTTGAGAGCAGCTTGAACTTTTTCCATCATAAATATATGAGAACATTTTTTAACCTTGCTGGTGTGTAACATGGTCTTCATAGAGACACGTACTGGATTAGTTTACGTTTGCTCTGCATAGGTTTATACCAGTTATCCTTCGGCAAATCCTCCCAGTCCTCTGGGGGTATTTACACACCTAGTTCTACCTCCCATTTTACTTTATTATGTTCTCTAGAGACGGTCACTGAATTCATTACATTTGTATATGTATCAGAGTGACGAGTCCGCTGCATTATCTAATATTCTTGCAACACCAGAAGGCTCCTGCAGTTTGTAACCATTCCCCAACCTGCTTGCTAAGAAATGTTTTATTTGCAGATATTGAAATGTATGAAAGTCTGGTAAGTCAAATCATTGTTTCATGTGTAACCCTAGGTGGTGCTATCCCAGGCTACTACGCTGCCTGCTTGGCTAGTAGCAGGTTAAGGGGCCTAGGTAATGAAGCGGCTGCCTCACCCAGAGGTCAGGGTTGTTAATGGTCAAGCTAACCTGCAAAGCCCTCTGGGCTTCTAGCCTTCTAGTGGCCTGAACAATATACAATAATTACTTTCACATGACCCTTATTCACCAACAATTACCCACACTGTTTTCACTTACCACCAGGGATGGTTCCTCTAGCTTGACCCTGGGGACCCCGAAACAAGGTTAAGCACAGCAAATAGCAACAGTACAATACTTTTGGCACAAACTGGAGCCACAGTCAGGTTAAATGCAAACAAAGTTAAATCTGATTTATTCAGAGGACTTGAACAAGGGAGGGGCATAATCAGGGTTGATTTGCTTAAAAGCTATATTAATCAGACAGTTTTGCATGCAGTTCAGAGTCCCTACACAGTCACGCACTCTGGGTACCCAGGTAGGAAAATGGTGGGCTAGCCAGGAACGTTGCAGCTGGTTGGGGCCCTGTGATGGAAGAAAGCAACATGCACAACACACGCTATTTGTAATCCGGAGTCGGAGGGCTCAGTTTGTGAAAGAAAAGGCAACAAGACAATCAGATGACAGCACTTTTAGATTTAGCTGTTGTTGCAGGGAGCTACCCTGATGTTTACTTACGATACCCAATACTGGACACAGGCAGGATGAAATCAAGACTGCAGGCTGTTGAGATGGAGTGCCCAGAGAAGTAGGGCCCACATGAATCACTAAGGCGTTGTTCCTGTTCAAGGCATTGAGCAGGGGGCTGATCCCCAGGCCGGTCTCTCGTCGATGACTTTCTCTGCGTAGCAAGTATTCTGGCTGGGCCAGTGTAGCAGGGCCCGGGCAAATGGAAATGGATATGGTTTCAGTCCGTGGAGCTGGATACAGCCTCCAGCAAGCAAAACACAGTTCAGACACACAGTGGGGAACCAAATCATGACCCACTATAAGCACACACACATACACATCTGCACAATCTGGGAGTTCAGAGGTAGCTGGGATTCCTGACAGGCCGATCCATTCAGCAAATCTTCAGTCTTCTTCAGGTTAAAGCCTGGTCACAATTCAGTGGCTTAATTCGCCTCCAAATTCGGATTCAGTCCAAAAAGCACACGCTCCTCTCAGGGACAGCAGGCAGGCATGCAGGTCAAACTCAGTCTCAGGCCTTCCACAGTTCTCCCACGCAATCCACTATGGATTGCTGCTTGAACTATCACGAGCTGTTACTTCTTCACTTCCCAACTCAGATCTAACTGAAACTGCAAGCAGTGTGGAACTTTCCTCAGGATCCAAAAGGTTCAGTTGGCTGATCTATCTGTCAGTCACAACAAGGGTTCCCCCTCCAGGTTATTTTAGGCACCAAAAGCCCAAAACTACAATTCCTACAAGTTTTGGCCCCACCAAGCCCTTGTAGGCAGTCTCCATTTTAGAGTCCCAAATGTACTGACTGGCCCATTCTGCAGTCCAGGACCAAGATAATGGAAACAAACAGAACTGTCCATGCTGCAAAGAAGGAAGGTTAGAACAAACTGCAATATTATTACTACTCTAACAAATGATCAGCAAACAAGTACATCTTCTAACAGAACTCCTTCTCAGATTAATTATGACTGCAATCCAGGCAGCTCTTAAAGAGACAGTACACAGAGGCTATAGAGGCACTCTCTGGTTATCACATTTAAAGAATACCTAAACAGCATTTTGACAACAAACTATTCAAAAATCTGACTCCATAGGCGACTAAAGGAAAGGCTGCTGTATTCATTAATGCTAAAACTACATTTACATAATTTACCTAAATGTGGTTCCAGAGCATTTGAAAATTGTAAAATCAGCCTTCCAATTTCAAAAAAAACTGTCTTACCTGCTTCCTAAAATGGCCGCCAAATGTGTTATGTGATGACATCAATGGAGTCAAAGTCAGAGAGATGTATGGCTCTCTATAGTGCTAACTAGTTCTTTTTTCCCCTTTGTATAGAATTGTTTCACCCAAATGGTCAAAACCATGTGCATTATTTTGTATAATGCACATGTTAGGCTATGGTTCTGTTCATTTTGTTTACTTTAACATGCTGAAAATGTGTTTTAATCCAACTGACTTTCTCTGTGGCGAACCACAGTGCAGTACAAATCTTGAATAACCTGGTGGTCTAGTGATTATGGTGGATCCAGGATGCTACATTGGGGTGCTGGGGTGGTGTGCATGCTTAATAAACACCTTTTAACATTTTTATTAAACCTTTATACTTTCTGCTATTATTCTTTTCTCGTTCGTTTTTGACAGAACCGACAAATGTAATCCATAGTTTGAATGCAAACATTTGTACAATCAATAAATCAGACTTCTTCAACAAAGTGAAATGCAGCAGCAGCAGCAAGTACATTACTATGTGGGGGGGGGGGTTGCAGCCACACCCTTCACCACCCCCTAAAGCCACCACTTTTTTGTAGCAAAGTTCTTGTGCAGTCCAATGTTACAGTTCATACTTTCTTGAAACTCAAATATATGCTTGTCTTGTCTTCTTTTTCCATGGGAAATAGTAATAATAAGAATCAGCATTTATATAGTGGTTTTCATACACAAGCATATTACAAGCAATACTAGACTGGTAGTGAAGTGACTGAATGTGTAGTGGCAGCCATTTCATACATTAATATCCACACACAGCCTTGACAATTGCATGAACTGGTTTTATGGGAAGGGAATGTTGGCCAGGACAACGGGGCCAGGTAGTGATCAAGTTGCTGCAGCGCCACATCTTATTTCTCACAGTAATCTGCTCATATTTTCTTCTTCTGTCTTCCTTCTTCCCTGAATATAGCAGCGCTTGGAAGAGTGGTTTTCTCAGTCCCTCTGGTATTCATTCTTCACTATTCCTCATCACACTGAAAACTGGTGAGCTCATCATCTTTCTGCATCATGAATGCAAGCAGTACAGTCCCATTTATTTTGACATGTCAAATATAAACATATATTTCAGTAAGTTAGGCTCATAGCAGCAGGGAACAAGGGTATGATGGGTTTCCTATCCTTAAAAGATCTAGTTTACTTTTGATTAGTCACTATTAAATGATGGGTGTGCACAGCATTATACACATCATTTAATGGTGCCTAATCATAGGTGGCTTAGATCTTATATGGATAGGAAAGCCTATTTTTCCACTTGTGCCATGCTGCTATCAGCCTGGCTTACCAGAAGATCATGTTTTATTAACATGTAAATATAACACGGAGACTGTACTAAACCCATCTACATGCAGAAGGGTAGGAACCACTAGTTTTTGGTGTGGGAGCAGGTGAGAAGAATGAATGCCAGAGAGGGACTGAAGAGGCCATTCCAGCAGGGTACAGCTATATTCAGGTTAGTTGAAGACATGAAGGAGGACGCTGAGCAGATCACTGGGAGATCTGAAAATGGGTCTGTCAGCATCGTGATCACTACCTGACTGTGGATGACAGTAGCCAGTGATGACAAATACTCAGAGTGGCAGGGCTGCACTAAACTGTTACTTGAATTCAGTGTAGGAGAATACCCTTGGTGGGGGGATGTTGACATTTGTTAGGACAGTATTGAGGAGTTATGTATCGCTCATTCAAGCTTTGGAAGGGTGGTAGCCAGCCAACTCACGCTGTGGAGTAGAGCACAGAAAGTACTGGAGAAGAATTACTGGTAACTGTCCTGCAGGGTTCTACAGATCACAGGTAAAGAAGTAGACTGACACTGGAAGTCAGGTGGATCTGCTCAAGGTATTGGCATGCCTCTCCTGCTAATAATATTGTTATCCATTGTAAGTGCAGCCCTTATGAGGGCATGAACAGCAGTTTTTCTGGTGGGTCATGATGCTTATTGCTTGGCCTTCCAGGAAGACCTAGTTGTTGGTTAATGAGGTGGGAAAAAAACACAACCGGGAACTGTACATACTACCTTCACTGTGCAGAAGGGTGGTGATCCACTCATTGTTTACTATGGGAGCAGAAGTCAAGCATTGAGAATGTGGACTGGAGAATGATTTGGGAGGCATTTTTAACAGTGCTAGCTGATGATGCATATCAGTATAGGTGTGCACAGCTCTCTGAGGTACAAGATTACAATCTGAGGTGTAATAATTCTCTTCATGAGACCGCACGCTCATATGCGGTCCCAGGCAGTACTAAGGACAGGGTATGGATGGTGGGGTATTCAACAGAAGGCAGGCTAGGTGCAGGATGTTCACATGTAAAAAGAAAGCCTTATTTGTGGATCAACTGGAGAGCATGGGCTTTGGAAGTGAACAAGCCCGGTACTTTGCTGTGTGACCCTGAGCAAGGCACTAAACTTCCTTGTGCTCCCAGGCCACACCTGTAAACAAGTTTTCAGCTTAGTGTATCTCTCCTGGTTAACAAAAAACAAAATTCAGTGTATCATATAACCACTAGATCATCAGGTGTTTGAAGTGTTGTACTGTAATGCAGTTTACCAAAGAAAAAGTCAGCTGGACTGGAAAACATTTTCTGTAAGTTAAAGTAAACAAAATGAACAAAATCATAGCCTAACATGTGTACTGATCAAAATAATCCATGAGATAATACATGGTGTTGATCATTCTGGTACAACAATTCAAAATAAAGAGGGAAAGAAGAACTAGTTAGCACTATAGATCTGTATGTGGATCTCTAGCTCTGGCTCTGATGATGTCACCATGACTCATCACTTAACACACTTGGCAGACTTCTTAGGGAGAAGCCAAGGCTGTTTTTTGAAAGTGGAAGGCTGCTGTTTACATTTTTTTAAAAGCTGTGAAACTGCATTTATGTTATTTACATAAATGCAGTTTTAGCATAAATGTAAACTGCAGCTTTTACTTTACCTCGATATGAAGCCAGATTTTGGAGTTTGCAGTTTTAAAAAACTGCTTGTTTAGGTACCCTTTAAACTGCTAAAATGCAGGACACCAGCCTGGCAGTGAGCATTTAGGCAAGCTCAAGGAAGACTTTTTGGGAACTCCCATTTGTAGGGGGGTTACACCCTTCCCTGCCTGGAGAAAACTTGGCGTCTGCATCAAGTCTGTACCATCATGCATCAGTTAACATAAACTTATTACTTTACTATACATGTTCACTACATTTCATGATACTATATCCATAAGGACAATACTTATACATATTTCATACAGGTAATACTGATTCCACTATGATTAACATACTTGTGACATCACAATACTGTTTCATGTTATAACTCCTGTACATTAAAGAATGTAGGATGGGGTCCTTCCATATCAGCTAACTTGGGGCTAGATGGGGCAGGGGCACCATACTGAGAAAGAAGAACAATTGACCTGGAATTGGCCATTAAGCTCAGTTTGGGTAGTGAGCTCTGAGAAATATAAACACCTTTATGAACCACATTGAGAGGCAAATCCACTGGCCTCCCAGGTGAATCATAACTGAAGCACAATACTGGCTTGACAGCTCGGCCAGTCTTTCTGGGGGGAACAGCCACAGTCTCTGTACTTTCAGCACTAACTTTGGAGCTTTCGTTAGTCGTGAGGGGTGCCTCTGCGTGGATGGGAATGTTCAAACTGGGAGCACTGTCAGCCCCTTGCTCTGTAGGCTATGTCTTCACAACACTTGGCTACTTTAGAGAAGGTTCTGGCACAATTAAAAAAGGACACAGATTTGTAGGGAACTGGCAACAGTTCTGGGAGCGAAAGTTCTTTAAATTTGATGGACTGCATCTGACTAAACAGGGAGCCAGTGCATTGGGGCAGAAGTTTGACGTCTTTGCAGAATATTTAAACTAGCAAATGGGGAGAGGGGTGCAGCACCCCATACGTCGAATGGGAAGAACACCTCCCCTCAGCTAGTGGTCAAACAGGAATTCAGCGGTTTGCCGCTCATTTGCATCACCAGGTAAGAAAAAGGTTTGTCTCCCATACGATGCACAGGGTAATGCCAAACTTCACCCAACAACTAACACACCAAAATCTGGCCAATGGAAAATCATGTACACAAATGCTCACAGCCTGGGAAATAAGATCCCAGACCTGCAGGCAATAATGTCAGAGGCTAAACTGGACATAGTAGCAATTAGTGAGACATGGTTTACCAGTAACCACACTTGGGAGACTTCAGTACCTGGCTATGTATTGTTCAGAAGAGACCGAGCTGCAAAAAGGGGGGGAGGAGTGGCCCTGTATGTTAATGAAAATATCAAAGCTACAGAAATTCAGAATACACATAAGGAGCCAGAAGAACTGTGGGTCACCCTGGAAACAGGAAATGGGACAGCCATAAGAACTGGGGTTGTCTACAGGCCCCCAGACCAGAGGGAGGACATAGACACATTACTGTTAGAAGATATACAAAACATGACAGCTAAAGGGGAGGTTCTGATAATGGGAGACTTCAACATGCCAGATACAGATTGGTCAATACCAGCAGGAACATCTGCCAGAACTAGACTCATAGTGGATTCCTGCAGGGGAGGGCCTCAAACAACTGGTACAGCAACCCACAAGAGACAGGGCTATCCTAGATCTAGTACTGACTAACAAAGAAGGGATCACAGATCTCCAGGTAGAAGGTCACCTGGGGGCCAGTGACCATCACATGGTATGGTTCAATTTGGCTACTGCATCTAAATCATCCCATTCCAAGGCAAAAATATGGGACTTCAGAGGAGCTGACTTTGATAAGATGGCCAACAGAGTTAAGCTAGCCCTGGCAAAAAGAAACACAGTTGAGGAGGTACAGGCAAAGTGGGCAAGCATTAAGGATACAATACTTGAAGCAACATCCCATTGTGTTAGACAGAAAAGGAAGTGCAAAAAAGAAGGAAACCACTTTGGTTCTCAAATACAGTAGCAGAAAAGGTCAGAGCCAAAAGGCTGGCCTTCAGAAAATATAAGGAACACAGCGGATGAAGATAGGGAGGCATACCAAACTGCCCTAAGGGAAGCAGGTAAGGCAGTAAGGCAGGCAAAGTCCCAAACTGAGGAAACACTAGCACAAACAGTAAAAGAAGGTGACAAGACTTTCTATAGATACATTAGTGAAAGGAGAAAGTCCAGAGGGGTATCTAACCTTAATGGAGAAAAGGGAGCATGTGAGGAGGAGGACCCTGTAAAGGCATCTATCCTAAATAGATACTTTTGCTCAGTATTTACTGAAGAGAAGGTAGGGCAGGGCCTACAGCTCAGCATCATGGACACAGGGGAGGGAGGTGAGCACTACTCCCTCACAAAAGAAAGGGTCCTACAAGAGCTTCTAAGCTCAGGGTGGATAAGGCAATGGACCTGATGGCATACATCCCAGGGTACTTAAGGAGCTAAGGGAGGAACTAGCAGAGCCATTAGCAGAATTGTTTAGTGAGTCTCTGAGCACAGGAGAGGTCCCAGAAGACTGGAGAAGGGCTCATGTGATCCCACCCACAAGACTGGTAGCAGGGAGGAGGCGGAACTACAGACCGGCAGTCTTCACCTCAGTAGTGGGCAAGATTATGGAGGCACCTTAAGGAAAGGATAGTGCAACACCTGGAATCCATAGGGGCACAGGATCCAAGACAGCATGGGTTTACAAAGAAGGTCCTGTCAAACTAATCTCATAGATTTCTTTTGACTGGGTAACCAGAGTGGTGGACCAAGGGGAGCAGTTGATGTCGCCACCTGACCTCAGCAAAGCTTTGACACTGTTCCACATAGAAGATTGATAAATAAGCTAGGTAGGCTCGGGTGGGTCAGAAGTTGGTCAACTGGGTGGCAAACTGGTTGACTGGCAGAAAACAGAGAGTGGTGGTAAATGGTATACAGTCAGAAGAGATGCAAGTCACAAGTGGGTACCTAGGGATCAGTCCTGGGGCCAGTCCTATTCAACATCTTCATTAGTGACCTCGTAGATGGACTAGAGGGTAAGGCTTGTCTGTTTGCAGATGACACCAAGATCTGCAACAGAGTAGATGATCCAGATGGGGTGGGCAGAATGAGAAGAGATCTGGATAAACTAGCAGAATGGTCAGAAGAGTGGCAACTGGGATTTAATGCAAAGAAGTGCAAAATCATGCACATAGGGAAGAGAAACCCTGAAGCCACTTATAGGCTGGGAGGGGAGTTGCTAGCAGTCACAAAGGAACAAAGAGACTTGGGCATCATTATCACTGATGACCTAAAATCATCCAAGCAGACCTCTAAAGCAGTAGGTAAGGCTAGGGGGTGTTAGTGTATTAGTAGGGGTATCACAAGTCGAAGAGGGAGGTAATAACCTCTGTACAAGAGATTGCTAGGCCCCATCTGAGTACTGCGTGCAGTATTGGAGGCCACACCTTCACAAGGACATTAACCAAATTGAGGCAGTCCAGAAGGGCAACCAAAATGGTGCAGGGACTGCATCAGAAGACATATGAGGACAGATTAACAGAGCTCAATATGTATACCCTTGAGCAAAGGAGGGAGAGAGGTGATATGATCGAGACATTTAAACACCTAAGGGCATAAACAAGGTGAAAGAGTCTAACATGTTTAAATATAAGAAAAATAGCAGGACAAGAGGACACAGCATGAGATTAGAGGAGGCCGATTAAGGGGAATGGAGGAAATTCTTTTCACAGAAAGGGTGGTAGATGCATGGAATGGCTTACCACAAGAAGTGGTGGCTATGAATACAGTGCAGGGCTTCAAACAGGCATGGGATAGGCATAAGGGAGCAATACAAATGACTATGAATAGATAGGTCACTGACAGAGCAAAGGCCGATGGCACATTTATAAGGTAGAAAAAGAAATGGGCAGACTGGATGGGCCTTGCTGTCCTTATCTGCCGTCAACTTCTATGTTTCTATGTTTCTATGTTAATTAGGCTTTGTGGCACTGAAGGGGGGCTTTCAGCACTCTCATATTATTGTTCAAGTTCTGGTGTGTCACCAGAGAGACTCAGACCATCAGCCCCTTCTTTGGGCAAGTCACACAGTTCCACTAAATACAGGGAGTCCACAGCCTCAGACGTGATACTTTGCACTTCACTTTCAAGGAGCATTGGCTCCAAGGACGAAGCTGGGGGGTTAGGCAGTCCAGAAGGCCCAGCTTCATCCCCATGATTCTGCATAGGACTTCAACGAAACAACTGACTCAGTTCATAGGAGGGATAATAGGCATTACCATAGTCACTTTCATCAGAGGTGGACTGACAGTCACTATCATTCTGGGCCTGCTGCGGGGGAAACCTTAAATCTGTAACTACTGGGGTAGGTTGACTCTGTCTCTTTTTTGCAGCAGCACGAGTCACTGGCACAGGGAGGCAATGTCTGCTGGCTCAGCTTCAATAATAACTTGCCCGATAGGCAGCAAGTGGTTATGGTGCATGGTCTTGACAGCTTTGGAGTTATTCTGTGGGTGTACCTTGTACACTGGTAGATCATCCAGCTTTCCAACTACTACATGAGGAAGATGGTGCCACCTATCAGCAATTTTGTGCTTGCCATGTAGTCCAAAATTGCGTAACACACGGTCTCCGGGCCATAGCTCTTGAGCCTTTACTTTCTTACCACGCCTCTCTTTGTTGGCGAGATTTCTCTTGACGGCCATTGTCTGGGCCAGTTGATATGCATGGTTCAATTGAGCTTTCAGTTTCTGTACATACTGCAGGTAGTTTTCGACTCGGACCCCATCTGGAGAGACCCCAAAGCAGACATCAACTGGCAGTCAGGCCTCCCTTCCGAACATGAGGTGGTAGGGGATAACCCAGTAGCATCATTTTTGGTGCAATTGTGTAAATGTACCAAGGTGCTAATCTGCTGGCTCTACTTATGCTTGTCTTTTGGATAGAGGGTGCCCAGCATGTCTAGAAGGGTGCAGTTAAAACGTTCTGGTTGAGGGTCCCCCTGCGGGTGATAAGGAGTGGTTCTTGACTTCTGCACTCCCACAGAGAGAGCATTTCTTTGATTAGCCTACTTTCAAAGTCTCTGCCTTGGTCAGAGCGGATCCGCTGTGGGGCACCATAGTGGATGATGAATTTTTCCACTAGCATCTTGGCCACGGTAGAGGCTTTTTGATCTTTAATTGGAAAAGCTTGTGCATCCCATGTGAAATGATCCGTAACCACTAACACATTGCCAATATTCCATTGATCAGGTTCTAAACACAAAAAATCTATGCAGACTAGTTCCACTGGGGTGCTGGAAGTGATATTAACAAGGGGGGCAGCCCTCTGAGGCAGGGCTTTTCTTTGGAGGCAACAACTACAGGTCTTTACAAGGTGCTCAACATCGGCCCTCATCTTGGGCCAGTAGAGTCAAGATTGTACCAGGTCGGGAGTCCTGTCAGTACCAAGGTGCACCATGTGATTGTGGAAGGACCTCAGTACCAAGTGTTTAAAGGCCATGGGCAGGACCAATTGTTGCTTGTTTACTTGACCATTACAATCTACTGTCTCTCTGTATAACAGCTGATTGAGTTACTTCAACCTGGGGCCTTCTTTAAACAATAGGGCGGTTTGCAAGTCAGGGGAACGCAACTTAGACACATCTTTTCCCGCATGCAGGGCATCAAGTGTGGGTTGAATCATAGAATCTTGGGATTGAGCCCACTGAATACTGTCATTGTCAAGTTGAGGTAGGGCACTAATATCTAGAGCAGAGAAATGGCAATAGGCAGTTGGTATACAGGTATCAGGAGGGCCCAAGCAATCTACTAGACAGTCCACTGTGTCCGCAGACATCTGTTCATCTCTGTCAAACTTTTGGCACAATGCTCAGATGTCAGGTTCAGACAGCCTGACCCCATCACTCTTGGAATTGGGCCTTCGTGACAGGGCGTCAGCATCAATGTGGTTCAGTCCTGGTCTGTATTCGAGAGCATAATCATAGGTTGATAAGGCAGAGAGCCACCGGTGCCCAGTAGCGTCTAACTTAGCTGAAGTCTGTACATAGGTCAACGAGTTATTGTTGGTCTTCACCAATATCTTTTCCCCATAGTGGTACTCATGAAACTGATCAACGATGGCCCATTTTAAGGCAAGGAACTCCAGCTTGTGCACAGGATAGTTTCGCTCTGACGGGGTCAGACTCCTGCTGGCGAAAGCGACCAGTCTCAAACCATCCTAATGGTCTTGATTCAGCACAGCTCCTAGGCCCTGCAGACTAGCGTCCATATGCAGCACATAGGGCTTGGTGGGGTCAGCGTAGTCGAGGATATGGTGTGGGTGAGCTGGTATATGACTTCGTGGAAGGCTGCTTCACATTGGGATGTCCAGCGGGGCCCAAAAGGTTCACCTGTGCAGAAGTACACTTTCTCTGGTTCTTTGACAGCCCCTTTTTTGTATTTACGGTTGGTAGGGGGGTAACCCTGGGTAAGATTCAGGAGCAGGTGAATCACCCTTGAATAGTCTTTTATGACCCTGCGGTAGTAGCCACAGAACCCCAGAAAATGTTGTAGTTCTTTCAAGTTATGGGGCTGGGGCCAAGTAGTCAGTGACTCAACCTTACTAGGATCGATCTCTATTCCTTCTGCAGATACTATGTGCCCCACATACTTCACATAGGTTTGAAAAAACTGGCACTTGTCAATGGACAACTTAAGGCCGAAGTCTTCCAATCAGTCCAGCACTTTAAACAGTCGGGTCTCATGCTCCTCTAATGTGTGTTCGAACACAATGACATCATCTAGGTACACTAGACATTCCAGCAAGTTCGTATCTCCCACCGTATGTTTCATCAGTCGCTTAAAGGTGGCCAGGGTGCCCAAAATCCCCTGTGGCATTCTCAGGAATTCGTAGAACCCCAAAGGACAGATGAAGGCTGTTTCTCATGGTCCTCCGGGGCCATCAGAATCTGGTAATATCCGCTGTGAAGATCCAATACTGAGAACCATTTGCTCCCATTCAAGCAATCCAGGGCATCTTGTATACGGGGCATAGTGTATTGATCTGGGACAGTCCGCCGGTTCAGGGTTCGATAATCAACACACATCCTCACTGACCCATTCTTATGCACAACCACAATGGGAGAGGCGTATAGGCTCGTTGATTCCTATATTACGCTAGCAGCGAGCATTTCCTGCAGGTGTCTCCTCACATCATCTATGTCAGCTGGGGTGAGGCGTTGGGATCTCTCTTGAAATGGCTGGTCATCATGCAGGCATATATGATGCTCTGCACCCTGGACACCCCCGATGTCCCATTCCTTTAACGAAAACACTTGGTCTCTCTGGGTGAGTTTCTTGCCAATCCTAGCCTTCCATTCAGCTGGCAGCAGGGAATCACCAAAGTCAAATTAAGTCCGGGGTCACTCTCTCCTTTTGGCCAGAGTACTTGTTATTGGGTAATACTGCAGTGTCTGCACAGTGTACTGTAGCTAGAGTGCACCCTGTGTTCACCCGGACCTCCTGATCTGACACATTTCGAATCTGGACCATCTCTCATTGTGCATAGGCATGGGCACGGGCCGGCAAGATGCTGGATTTAACCAATAATTCTTCTGGCAACTTTCCATCACCTGGTGCATCCAACATTAATATTTCATTCTTTATGTTTCCCTTTAGGCGGACTTCTCCATGGATTGTGCACTGGGTGTTGGTGGCCAATACCAAGGAATCAGGTTCCTTTTTCCACACTATCCCCACTGGCTCATCTGGGTCCTGTTCATTGGGTTTCTGTTGTAAGTCATATGCCCTTTTTACTAAGGCTGGAATTCTTAGGGCCCGTGCAGTCAGTTGCCTTTGTTTCTCATGGCAGAGTTGTGCTAGTCTCCCAAACATGTGGGTGTTTGTTCCAATTAACAGGGGAACCCCATCATACAGTCCGGTTGGGGGACAAACTAGGGCCAGTGTCTCTACTTGCTCCTTTACACCAGTACAGTTGCAGGAAAAGACAACCAGAGGCGGACATATCCTAGGTAGGGATAAGACTTGCTGCTCAGTCCCCACACATGTAGGCCTTCCAGAGATTGTAATGGCACATCAGATAAGTGTTTATCATACCAGTCCTGAAATACAATTGCCACTTGCGACCCATTTTCAAGCACAGCCCGAGTAGGAATACCATTCACAGCCACAGTAGTCTTCATTGAAGGGCCCACTATTTTGGACCGGTCTGGAGGGACAACAGCAGGGGCCTGGACAGACAATTTAGCCATAGAGGGGTTTGAGTTAGGATGGCCAAAGCCTTCACTGTGGTCATTTTGTGCCCCCCTTGACCACTGACTCGTTTTCCAAAGCTCTCCTTGAAGCTGGTTCACCACTTTCTCTAAGTCCTTCTGAGACCTGCATTCTCTCTTTATATGGCCATCCTTGCCACAATTGTGACAAATGACAGGCTCTCGGAGCATCCTTGGGGAAAACATAGCAGGGCATGCTGGAGCATCGATGGGAGATTGTGATCTGACTTCTGCTGGTAGTGTACCATGTCTCAAAAGTTCCTTTAGGGTGGCAGTCAATTCCTTGAGCTCAGCTGAGAAGCCATCCTCAGTAGAGGATGCCTGAGGGTGCACCCCCAACCCCATAACAGTCACGTCCTGACGGGCCAGGGTCTCTGTCAGCAGGGGTACCTCAGTGAATGCACTCGGTTTTACTTTTTTGACTTCCTTCAGCAACTTCTCTCCCCCCCCCCACCCCCACCATTTAGCCCATGGCGAGACACTCGTAGTGGTCTCCATTTGGAAGGGCCTTCCGGTGCCATAATCGCTTGGGCTGCACTCACCCCATAATTACAATCTCCCTCTTCACCTTCTACCTCCCAGAGTTCTTTTATCAAGTCACAGTAGTCAGGTGGGTTACCTCTCCTATCCTGGAGCCTTAACTGGATGATCTGCAGTTTAGAATGCTTGGCGTGTTGCAGTATGTGCCCCAATCTCACATGGTTCAAATCACTGGCGGCTACCCCTCCTTTCCAGTAAGCTTTCTGCAGAGCTCTTTCTAGGCGAGTAACATACACAGACAAACTTTCCCCCTTCCATTGATTGGTACCTTGAAATTTCCACATCAAATTCTCCCCTGACTCAATGCTCCCAAAATTGCCTTCAAGTACAGATAGGTACTTCTGAGCAGATGCATCAGGGTTCGTGGACCTCAAAAATTTAATGGCTTCAAGGGCAGGGCTGCTCAAACTTTCTATGATTCTTTTCTGCTTCTCAGCCTCCGCACACTGCCACTCGGGTACCAAGGGGGCAACATAATTGATCCAGATCTCCCAGTCATCCTCCCCCTGGAGGGTTGGGAGGGTGCCCGAGAAGATTCTCAGCCTTCGGTAGAAGTCGTGACTAATGGCGGGTACAGATATAGGGGCCAGCATTGGCCCGGGCACAGAAGGCGGGGCAGTAACAGGTGCTGGAATGGGAGGGGGTGTTGGGGAAGGAAAAACCCCAGGTGGCAGGAATAGTTTCTTAAAGTCCTCTATGGTTTTCCCTTCCTCCAGCAACAGCTTAGCAAATTTCTCCTCAAAAGTCTCAGATAATGGTGGGGCTCATCCTCCCCAGGGTCTTTACTGTCTTTTGTTATCACTCTCCAGGCAGCTACGACCCCTCCTGAGGCAATAGTCTGTGGCACTTTAGAGCTGTCCACGAAGTCACTACACTCTACCAAGGTTATGAAAGGTTGGGCGATCAAATCAGCCTGTCGACCCACAACCACAGGGTTTTTTAAATATTCAACTTTGGAAAGTGCTCCCTCTACAGTGTCCTTACTGGTACCCAGGGGAATATCCAGTATAAGCAGAGCATTTTGGGGGTCGATCTCCTGCCCAGTACAGCACCTCACCAACTGGTGTATGGCCATTTCTACTGGAGTAGCCATTAAAGGGACACTGTTAGCTTCTGAAGCTGATTTTATGGTGTCAGCACTCAATACACCTAGAGAAAGCACTGCCAGTATGCAAAGCAGTGGTGGCATTACATTTTCAACTTACATCAAGAATATGCATTATTCTTCCTAATCTGTATTAGGAATGGTTTGATTAAAATCCATGCAGCGCAAGCCCACAAGCAGTAATGGCGCCGAGCCGAGGGTACATTCGTTTATGAATGAGTTTGTCATTTAGTGCCCTGTATCAGTAAAATATTGCAGTGCCTACCTTGTATAACACTGATCAAGAGGAAGCAATTCTCCTAGAAAAACGAGCACCCTAACACATTTAATTTTATTTATGAAAGCTGAAGCCGGGATTCCAGGCATGCGCTTTAGAGCTGACACTAATGCACGTGCCTAGAATCCCGACTTCAGCTTTCAGAAACAAAATTAAATGTGTTAGGGTGCTCATTTTTCTAGGAGAATTACTTCACTTGATCAGTGTTATACAAGGTAGGCACTGCAATATTTTACTGATACAGGACACTAAATGACAAATTCGTTCATGAACGAGTGTACCCGCGACTCGGCGCCATTCCCGCTCGTGGGTGCACGCTGCACGGATTTTAATCAGACTGCTCCTGTTACAGATTAGAAAGAATAATGCATATTCTCAATGTAATTTTAAAATGTAATGCCACCACTGCTTTGCATACTGACAGTGCTTCCTCTAGGTGTATTGAGTGCTGACACCATAAAATTGGCGTCGGAAGCTGACAGTGTCCCTTTAATCTTTAACAATAATTCGGAATTTATGGCCACTAGAAGGCACAAAATCCCAGCGGTGAACCTCCAAGATTTAACTCTAGGTGGCGCTATCCCAAGGGCTACTACCCCTGCCTGCCTGGCTAGTAGCAGGTTAAAGGGCCTGGGTAATGAAACAGGTGCCTCCACCCAGAGGTCAGGGTTGTTAGTGGTCAAGCTAACCAGGGCACAGCCCTCCAGGACACTGTAACCCCCTTTCCCTTCTAGTGGCCTGACCAATATACAATAATTACTTTCATAATGACCCTTATTCACCAAGCAATTACCCACACTGTTTGCACTTACCACCAGGGCTGGTTCCTCTAGCTTGACCCTGGGTACCCCCTGTAAAACAAGGTTAAGCACAGCAAATAGCAATAGTACAATACCTTTGGCACAAACTGGAACCACAGGTTAAATGCAAACAAAGTTAAATCTGAATTACTCAGGGGACTTGAACAAGGGAGGGGTGTAATCAGGTTGATTTGTTTAAAAGCTATATTAATCAGACAGTTATGCATGCAGTTCAGAGTCCCTGCACAGTCACACACTCTGGATACCCAGGTAGGAAAATGGTGGGCTAGCCAGGATCGTTGCAGCTGATTGGGGCCCTGTGATGGAAGAAAGCAACATGCACACACACACTATTTGTAATCCAGAGCCAGAAGGCTCAGTTCATGAAAGAAAAAGCAACAAGACAATCAGATGACAACACTTTTAGATTTAGCTGTTGTTGCAGGGAGTTACCCTGACATTTACTCACGATACCCAATACTGGACACAGGCAGGAAGAAATCAAGACTGCAGGCTGTTGAGCTGGAGTGCCCAGAGAAGAAGGGCCCACACGAATCACCAAGGCATCGTTCCTGTTCCAGGCATTGAGCAGGGGCTGATCCCCAGGCCGGTCTCTCATCGATGACTTTCTCTGCATAGCAAGTATTCTGGCTGGGCCAGTGTAGCAGGACCCAGGCAAATGGAAATGGATACGGATTCAGTCTGTGGAGCTGGATACAGCCTCCAGCAAGCAAAACACAGTTCAGACACACAGTGGGGAACCAAATCACGACCCACTATAAGCACACAGCACATTCACACGCAAGGAAATTCCACTGTAGCAGGCAAATGGCTTTCTGGTCACAATTACAGTCTCTGCACAATCTGGGAGTTCAGAGGTAGCTGGAAGTCCTGACAGGCCAATCGCATTCAGCAAATCTTCGGTTTTCTTCAGATTCAAGCCTGGTCACAATTCAGTGGCTTAATTCGCTCTCCAAATTCAGATTCAGTCTGAAAAAAGCAATAGCTCCCTCTCAGGGACAGAAGGCAGGCATGCAGGCCAAACTCAGGCCTTTCTACAGTTCTCCTGCATGAATCCACTATGGATTGTTGCTCGGACCGTCTCAAGCTGTTACTTCTTCACTTCCCAACTCAGATCTAACTGAAACTGCAAGCAGTGTGGGACTTTCCCCAAGATCCAAAAGGTACGATTGGCTGATCTGTCTGTCAGTCACAACAAGGGCTCCCCCTCCAGGTTATTTTAGGTGCCAAAAGCCCAAAACTACAATCCCTACAAGTTTTGGCCCCACCAAGTCCCTGTAGGCAGGCTCCATTTTAGAGTCCCAAATGTACTGATTGGCCCATTTTGCAGTCGAGGACAAAGATGATGGAAACAAACAGAACTGTCCATGCTGCAAAGAAGGCAGGTTAGAACAAACTGCAATATCATTACTACTCTAACAAATGATCAGCAAACAAGTACATCTTCTAACAGAGCTTCCTCTCAGATTAATTATGACTGCAATCCAGGCAGCTCTTAAAGAGACAGTACACAGAGGCTATACAGGCACTCTCTTTTTAATCACATTTAAACTGCTAAAATGCAGGACACCAGCCTGGCAGTGAGCATTTAGGCAAGCTCAAGAAAGACTTTTCAGGAAACCTCATTTGTAGGGGGGTTATACCTGGAGTCAAAGGCAAGGATCTGTTTTTGTATAGATGCCTTAAAAGAGTGATATCTTTGTTTTTCTATGTTTTAAACCCAGCTGCTTTCAAAAAAATTTGGTCTAGCAGATTACTGCACAGTGGATGAGGTGTTGTGTCCCCCACTTTCTCCCCCTCATATTTTTGCACCTTATACCATATATCTAAGAGGTGAGCAATCACCTTGTTACCCTTGGCACTTAAGTTTTTTTTTGTACCCGCTGTGCCCTGCGATGTCCCACTCCTTCAGTCTGCGTATCGTCCCCTTTTATACTGCCTCAGACTCACGTCTTGTTGTGCATTCATGGTCACTGCTCACCGGGCATCTGGAGGCCGGCTTTTCCCTGTCAGTGTCCTCCCCTGGCCATTGTCGTGGGACATCTCCTGAGAGCTCCTAACTTCTCTCTCCAGATGGCTGGCTTATTCCCACTGGGGGTGTGCCATGGTCTAGTGGAAGAATTGTCGCTCAGGGGTGACCACAGACTGCACACACTGCGGAGGGTCTGATATTGGGAGGGGTTGAGAGGTCATCATCCAGAAAACCGGAACAGCATTTTCCCATTTTCTGGTCCCACCCCCCCCCATGAGCTACGCACTCACAGTTGGCCGGGGGGGGGGGGGGGGTGCCTGACAGAATGTGGTCACCCATGCTGTCATTGGCAGTACCACCAGCCACCACCAGGAGCTGCAAAAGAGGGACACGACAGCCTCCCTTCCCCACCCAGCTCTACAGCATCCATGAGACACTCTTGAGCCCCCCCTGCCAGCCTCCGCTCCTGCCATTCCAGGCTCGGGGCACGAACGCTGGTTGCCAGTGTGCCAGAGCGACCCCCTGTCATTTGGTGCCACGGAGCTGGCTGGCACTTTGTTTATTAACTAACAATAATATAATATGGTAGCACTTTGAGCCTCTGTCACTTTGTTCATTCTTTTTCTAGCATGATTCCTTCATATTGGCATTGTAGATCATGACAGCTCCCTCAAATAAAATGTGCTGCCCGCTAATGTTGTTTAATGTGAGGGGCTTCTACTCCTCCGATACATGGGAACAGTGTAAGCTGCTCACATTTTAATCTGGGCACTTTTTATTCCTTATCCAGATGGTGGAACAGGCTCATAGCTGCTTAAAGAATTACACAGGCATCTGTAGTGGGAGAACTTGAAACAGAGATAGATACTTTGGCAGAATAGCAGTTTTTAATACAGTAGACCACCTATTAAGGATAAAGGTAGTGACTGCCATTTTGTATATAGTTCTCTGGTTTTAGTTAGTAAGGGAGTGGGTAGTTGGCTTGTTGCATGTCTTAGTATTTTTTTTCCTGACATTCCCATCCCAGGTACTTGAAACCCGTTGGTGTCCATTTTGAATGGCAGCACATTCTTTGGATCATTGTGGTCACAGTTACATAGTGGCCTCACAGTTGTTGAGATTACCTTGTATCTGGCCACTGCTCCAGAGTCTGCCAACAACTTTACAAGGTTCAGGAGAGATTGTTCTGGCCTTGATACACATACCAGCAGGCCATTTGTGTACATAGATACTTTTACTGTAGTGTTTCCCAGTTTCATTCCTACAATACCTTCCCTGCCTGTGATTATTTGTGCTAGGGGCCCTAAGCCAAGTCAAACAGGAGGCATGTTAGTGGACAACCCTCTCAGGTGCCCCTCCCCAAATTAAACTGATCTGAGATCCAGGCATTGGTTCGCATTGCTGCCATAGGTGCTCTGTGTATAACTTTTACCCAGCTCATACATTTTGGTCCAAAACCCATATGTCTCATGGTACACCGGAGGTGGTCCCACTCTATCCAATCAAAAGTTTTCTTGGCGTCAAGTGAGACCACCACCTGGTACCCAGTTGTCAATGAAGGGGCTCATTATTGCAGGTGCAAGTGTTTTATATAAATCAATGCTCAGGCCGCCTGGGCCTGGGGCTTTTCCTGATGTTTGCTGCCCCATGGCTTTCACTATCTCCTGTTATGTTGTCAGTGTTTTGAACTCCTGCTTTTTCTCCTCTTCCAAAGACCATAGGTTCTCTTAAAAATTATTTGGGGAAATTTTCTCTATAACCTCTGGATTACCAAACCCCCTAGCATATAATTGCAGAATGTATTTTACAAATTTAGAGTTTCTCACATGCTGCTGGTGTCTATAATTCCCATTACTGTCACTTAGGTGTCTTATGTGTCTTTGGAACCCCTCTTGGTTAAGCTGATATGCCAGCAGTTTCCCAAATTGTTTTTCAGTTTCAAAAAATTTGGCTCCCTGGAAACAAAATGCTCTCTCAATTTGATGGGTGTTTATCTCTTTATACTCTGATTTGGGTCTAACCAGCTCTGTATTTTGGACTTGCTGTTGGCTTTTTTTCCTTTTTTTTCTTCTTTCTTTTTTCCTGATGTCTTCAGTTGATCTTTAGATTCTTCTTTTCTATTTACTGGTGTCTGCTTTTGCTCTTCCCCTTATGTAAGCTTTCAGCGAGTCCCATACCACATGGACAATATTAAGGTCTGCAATAGGGTGGACACACAGGAATGAGTGGAAAAAATGCAGAGGGATCTAAGGAGGCATGAGGCATGGACAAAAGAGTGGCAGCTTTCGTTTAACATGGACAAGTGTAAGATCATGCATCTTGACAACAAAAAAATGGAGGGCAGGATACTGTATAGGGGGGGGGCCATGACCAGGCAGTAACAGAACAGGAAAGAGACCTAGGCATCACTATATCGAGAGACCAGAAGATGGCAAAGCACTGTGAGAGAGCAGTGGCTAGAGGCAGCAGAATGCTGGGCTGCATCAGTAGGGGGATTACTAGTAGGAGGAAGGAGGTCATAGTACCCTTATAAACCCATCTGTTTTGGCCACATCTTAAATATGGGATCCAGTTCTAGAGGCCATGTCTCAGAAAGGATGTGGGGAGGCTGCAGCGAGTTCAGAGGAGGGCAACGAAGATGGTAACGGGGCTCAGCCACCTATCCTACGAGGAAAGGTTAAGGGAATTGAACTTGTATTCCCTGGAGCCGAGGAGGGAAAGGGGAACATGATTGAGACCTTCAAGTACCTAAAAAGTATAAACCGTGTGCTAGTGGTGAGCATCTTCCAGCTGAAAGGAAATCAGAGGACTAGGAGGCATGGGTTGCAGGTTGTGGGGGGACAGTTCAAGGGGAACATTAGGAAGTACTATTTCACAGAGAAGGTGTTGGATAATTGGACTAGGCTCCCTGAGGAATTGGTTGGAGAAACCACAGTGTAAGGGTTCAAAAGAGCATGGGACAGACACAAGGCACTGTTTTTTTTTTTTCTTTTAGTTGTTTAACCAGGAGTAGCACACTAAGCTGAAAGTTTTTTTACAGGAGCATCCTGGGAGCACAGGGAAGTTAAGTGACTTGCTCAGGGTCACAAAGTATGCAAGTGGAAGCTGTGGGATTCAAACCCAGGTCTGGTCTGCTGGATGTCACCAGATTTGCAGCTCAGAGCCCTAAACCACTGTGCTATACTGCCTCCCTCCCACTGTTGAAGGTGGGGTGAGTGGGTGAGAGGGAAAGGTATATCCTAGCAGATAACTAAGCAAGTGGGCAGACTAGGTCGGCCTGGCAGTCCTTTTCTGCTATCACATTTTGATGTATCTATGTATCATTAACTGTACTCTTGTTCATGTTCCAGAACTCCACCTGTTTACTAATCTGCTCCAGAAACTATTTTCTTCTTAACAACACTGGGCCTATCCTCCGTACCCTTTTGTTAGGCATTTCTGCAATTCCCATCTCCCAGTGTATCAAAAGGAGGGGATAGTCGGACACAGTGATAGGCAGATATTCACTGGTTCTAAAATGAGCTACTACTGATTGTGACACCAGGAACATATCTATCCCTGTATGTGATTGATGCATGTGTGAGTAGGATGAGTAGTCCCCTGTATTTGGGTACATTACCCTCCAAGCTTCCTGTAACCCTAGATCTCTAATCTGACTCTTTGGGGGGTGGTGTCACTTTTTGCAGCTTGTAAGGGCAGGTAGGTGATCTATCTAGAACACTGTCCAGCACCATGTTGAAGTCTCCTCTGCATAGTTTTTCTCCTAGTGTCTACCCCAGTTGCTGCAGTAAATCGTGGAGAATGCATCATCATCATTTGAGGCATACACGTTCAGCAACGCTAGTGGGATTGTGTGAATAGTGCCCTGTACTAAAACTCAGCAAACTTTTGTATCTTTTTGGACACTTGTTAACTGGAGTGGTATCATTTAGTGTATCAGTATAGCAATGCCTCTTGCATGGGATGTATAAAACAATGCATACACTTGTCCCATCCACTCTCTATGGAGTCTAATGTGTTCTGCATCATTTAGGTGCGTTTGTTGCAGATACGCAATTCCTGGATTCTGTTTTTGTTTTTTTAAATATGCTTAAACCTTTTTTCTTTTAGTAGGATGATTAATCCCCTTAATGTTCCACATCTGGCAATTAAGTGCCTCCAGTTTGTTATCCATCATACAAATGTCTGCATCTGAAAGCCTGCAAATCTCTCATCTTGCCCTGACCCCGTATGAAAGCCCTCTGTATGTTGCAGTCTGCCTTCTTAATAGTCTCCACCAAGTCTGTAAAATGAGCCACCTGATTTGAACATCTATTCTTGCCCTGATAATGTTTAGGAACAACATGAATCATTTATCAATAACAGCATGTGAGCCCTTTACTCTCAGATCACTCTGGTTTAAAGTTGTGATTTTAGCTTACAACACTGACCTTCGATGAGGTCTGGTTTTCTGGTGAGCTGGTGTGTGGACACACCCAGCTGAACCCTTGTAGTAATAGCCTCCTCCCTGTTCAAGAGACTATGGTTAGATTCCTAATCAAGTTCCCTTGCTAGGCTGGATACACCAGCATTTATTATAGAGACATTTAATGCCTATTAGGTATTCGGGTCCCCAATTACCCTATTATAGCATAATGGTTGGACGTACCATACTGCCCTCAGTGATTACAGCAAAGGCAAGTGTCATGTGAGTGTCCTTGAATAGGTAGGGCCTCCACCTCACTGCCAGTTCCTTAGTTAGGTGAGCAGTTGGAGGCTCCCCCAAGAACCAAGGGCATACTGGTAGAGTCTTGGAGGTTGAGTCACAAAAGTTCTGGGAACGCCACAAGCCCCAGTTATGCCAGACATACGATGTACAGGGCCTGTGGCGTTTCCCGACCGACAATCGGGATTCTCTGTCCCATGCACTGACTGCTGCAAGTTACACCAGGATTTTATGGTCTAACTGGCAGCAGTCTTGGGAATCCTTTTCACAGACTGGTGCCAAATATCTTGCACAAGCTGCCATAAATTAGGAAAAGCATTGGAAATGCACCCGATCGTCTTGAATCGGGCACATTTTGTGGCAAAGAAGTGTCTGGTGCAGCTGTGCCAAAAAAATGGGTTTGACGCCAGGCTTCACACAAGCCCTGCATCCACTTTGGTGAAGCAGGCTCATGAATTTATTGTTTATATTTGACATTGCTATTATTTAAAGCAGCAGTACAACAGAAAACAAATCTGAGTCTTTTTCATCAGTTTATTCCCTGTACTCTGCTGATCATGTATCTGGTAGCCTTTCCTGCTGGCATTGTACTATTCCCTGTTATTTGCTCCATTATCCTTTGCTTTGGTTACATTTCTGCCACCCGGCATGCTGCGCTGGAACCCTCTCTGCTGCCAACTGCACATGTATTTGACTGGCAATACTACACAGGGACATTGGGACAGTTTAGCATAGGCCCCACTGCAGTAAACAAAAGGCAGGATGCAACCTGAAGGGGAAAGCAGCTGAAAAAGAGTCTGCTGCCATATTTATTGTAGCGCTACAACAATTCAAATAAATTGCAAATATCTAAAAAACTAAAGATGACTAAAAAATAAATATTTACGGATATAGAAACTGGAACTATGGCCACATGCTTACAGCCAAGAAACAGAATTTTGATAAATCACTTTCTGATTTGGTAGTACTGCTGCTTTAACTTCGTCAAGAATGCGTTTGCCATATCTGCATTCTAATATTACCTAAACTGCTACTTATGCAGGCTTCCTACTACTGATTGCACTAGCCTGTTTAAGCCTTCTCCTACTGCTTTCACCTTATACTTATTAACAGTGCATTAATGTTGAGTCAGGTATTAATAAAGTACACTTTAAACCACTGAAGAATATATCTTTGCAGTTCTATCCAAGCATTGTCCATTGGGTTTCACACTTAGCCCCATGTTACGACTTATTTGTGTCCCATGTTGAACATTTGCATGGTTGCACATTCTTGAGGGTGGATACTGACTACAGAGTGATCAAGCTGGCTTTATGGCACCTTCCACAAGGCAGTCTACAAAATGGTGAAAGTCTTGTTATTTATGTGGGCATTTCCTGCTCGACCACCATTTAAAAATTGAGTTGCACTGTCTTAATTTATTTTTTTTATTTTATTTATTTCAATTCTAGGATTACAATTTACCTTTGAGCCCAGGGCTCTTTTACAAAGGTTCCACGTGACGACATTGGTATCACATAACAACAGACAAATTGTTACATAAATAAGGGTAAAGGATCACAAGTTACATTCAAACAGATAAGGGTGTGGGTAAAATGGAGAGAAAGAGGACAAAAAGGGGAAGGGGGTGGTAGAATGAAATGGAAGGGGCAAAAAGTGGGAGGTAAGGAAATGAGGAGAGAGAGGAGAGGTGGGGGGTAGGTAAGGATATGGGGGGGGTGAAGCAGCCAGGCAGGTGGCATTGTCAGTTGCTGGAGAGCGGATGGGGCAGAGGCCAAACTAGGGCAAGTGCATTATGTATGGAGCTAGATATGGGAGAGCGGTAGTGGAACGGTGTTGCATAGACATTATCCATGACGGTCGCAGATGCTGGAAGTGACCAGGGTATTTTGGAGCCTGGATTTGAAGGCCCCTTAGCCCTGTGGTATTGATAGTATCATTGGCAAGACCGTTAAACCAAGTGGGTGCCCTGTAGGTGAATGAACGCTGGCCAATGGCTGTGTAGCAGCGGGGGATACGGAAACGTTGTGGCTTTGATCCCCTGGTAATTCTGGAGCTGGTTTTCGTTTGAAGGAGTGAACAGACCCTGGGAAGGGCAGTTCCCGACTGTATTTTCTTTGCAACCACGCAGGTTTGGTACTGAATTCTATTATCAAGTTGAAGACAACTAGCTTGTGAGTAGAGGTCACAGGTGTGTATGAGCCATTCGGCCCCAGTGATGAGTCGACAGGCCTTGTTAAGGTGGTGGTAATCCTTTTGAGTGCCGAGATAGTGGCAGTGCCATATATGACAAGACTATAGTCAATCTGGGAGATGATGGAGCTTTGAACTGCAGCATAGAGGGCCTCTTTAGTCAGGTGCTGATGAAGTCGGTAGAGTAAGCCCAGTCTAGTATTAACTGTTTTAGCGACATTGGTTATATAGGTTCCAAAGGACAGGTGTGGGTCTAAGGTGATTCCTAGGTATCTGAAGGAGTCAACCTGCTCCAGGGAGTCCCCAAGGCAGATGTTTAAGGAGAGTTGGAGGTGTTTGTGCCTGTTTTGGTGGCTGGTGAAAATCATGGTCTTCATTTTTTTCTGGTTAAGGATTAACTTATGTTCTTTGAACCAGCTTTCAACAGAGGTGAAGCCATGTTGAAGGGTTTGTTGCAGGTGGCTTGAGTCATAATGAGAAGCAAGAATCACCGCGTCATCTGCATAGAGTATGACTTGTTGGGGGTGGAGTCGGGGAAGGAGTTGAGGAACAGGCTGAACAGAAATGGGCCCAGGATGGAGCCTTGGGGGACACTGGAGCAAACCTGTTTAGTGTTGGAGACCACGCCTGCTATTTTTACACATTGGGTTCTGTTGTCAAGATAGCTATTGAACCATTTCACCGATTCCGCAGAGAGGCCAGTGTTCAGTAGCTGATGAAGCAGGAGGCAGTGGTGGACAGTGTCAAAAGCCTTTGACAGGTCGATGAATGTAGCTCCGGTTAGGTGACCCTGATCAAGGGAGTTGCATATGACTCCCGTAAACTCAAGAAGGGCCGTGGCAGTGCTGTGTCCCTTTCTAAATCCGTGTTGCTGCTGGCAAAGAATGTTGTGCTTGTCTAGATGATCAGTGAGCTGGTCTGCTACTATCCATTCCAGGGCCTTAGAGAGGGGTGGCAGGATAGAGATAGGTCGGTAGTTCACATGGGAGGTCCGTTCACCTCCTTTATGGATAGGTGTGACAGTTGCTGCCTTCCATTTGTCAGGGAACTGGCTGAGAGAGAGGGAGAGATTAAAGATCTTGGTGAGAGGCCCCAGAACCTCATCTAGAGTGAGGGACAGAAGTTTGAGGTCCAGTGTGTCAGCACTAGCTCTGGTGTTTTTGATGGCTTTGGAAATGCATTTCCTGACGGTATTTTTATTTATTGCTCTGAAGTAGAAAAGGAGGGAATTTTTTAGGTGAAGACTGATGGGTGGGAAGAGGGGGGTCGCTGTCATTGAAAAAGTCAGGGGGGAGGATGCTGCTGAGGTCGGTGAAGGCATCATTAAAGGTGTTGGCTATGACTTTTAGGTCCAGGGTAGTATTCCTGTTTATTGTGATAGCAGTAGGTGGTGATTTGGACTCCTTTCCGGTAACATCTTTAATGCTATTCCAGGTAGCTCTTGCATTTCCCCATGTGTCAGCGAGTGCAGTCTTGTAGTATTCAGATTTCTGTTGGCGTATGGATTTGGTGCAATCATTTCTAGCTCTTTTGTAGTTTTGGATGTCCGCCTGTTTTCCTGTTTCTCTGGCTAGTTCCCAGAGGTGGTCCCTGTGTTTCAGCTTCTTCTTTAAGAGGGAACCCATGAGCCAGGGGTTGCAGAGGGGTTTAATTTTTTGCTTTTTTGGTGTGGCAAAGATGTTACAAGCTTCATTGAAAATGTGTATGAATTGGTCAAGGGCTGTATTCGCATCAGGGGCCAGGTCAATGGGGGACCAGTCTGGATTTAGTAGGTGTGATTTTAGGTGGGTTAGCTTCCCACGGGTAGGACTCTGCTGAGGATGACCTTTGGTGGAGATTTCCAGAATTTGTTTGACCAGGTGCAGCTGATGGGGGAATGGTCGCTGAGAGAGTCAGGCAGTACGGTGAAGCTAGTGATCCGGGAGGGGTGAGAGTAGTCAGGATCCAGTCCAGTAAAGTGCTGGTGCCGGTTTTGTAGTTCATTCTAGTTGTGGAGTCCAATATCTGTGTGAGGTTTGCTGATGTGACCATGTCCCTGGTGTCGCCAGCATAAGGTCCCAACCAGTTTGTGTTGAAATAATCAAGTGTGATGACTTCAGAGTTGGGTGGAAGTGATTTGATGTACTCCAGTACTGCATGGAGGCCCGGTCCCTGTTCTTTCCGGGGGATATAAACAGTGATGACCTTGAGGGCTTTGTGCTGAGCTCCAAGCAGGATTTTGATATGCAATAGCTGGGCATTTGGTGTTGGTAGGTCAGAGTGGGCAGTGTGCCCCATTAGGTTGTCTTTTAGGTAAAGGGCATAGCCCCCTCCTCATTTTGATTTTTGGTCAAGCCTAAAGATAGTGTAGCCAGGGATGGAGATTGTATGGTCAGGAACCAAGGGAGTGAGCCAGGTTTCTACTACCGCCAGGTTATCAGGCTGGTGGGCATTTGCGAAGGCTTGTAGTTGATCCAATTTAGATAATAAGCTGCAGATGTTCAGGCAGATAATGGAGAGTGAGCCAATGCGCTTGGTTTGGGTGGAGTTCATGGTACCCCGAGGGCCTGGTTTGGGGTGAATGTTTCCAGATAATAGCAGGAGTAGGAGAAGGAGTTTCAGGATGGCCAGGCGCAGTTCCCTGTGGGAGAACTTGCGGTACTTGATTGAGGAGGGGTTGTTTGCGGAAGTTTTGTGCGTGTAAAGCAGGAGCGTAGTGAGCTGTGGTGGTAGCGGGGCACACTGCACCCTAGTATGAAGGTGTGGGTACAATGTGGTGTGGTGAGCCCTAGGGGTGAGAAAGTTGTCAGGTAGTGTGGTGCAAGTGTGGCTATAGCAGAGATTAAGCTTGTAGCTATGTGGGGGGGATGGAAAGCAGGATGCAGGGAGCTGGAGCAATGGGGTGAGGGCAAGAAGGAGGAGAGGGAGGCAGGGGATAGAAGGGAAGAAAGGCATAGTTTGTGGAGGGGGAAGAGAGAAGGAGCTACGAGGAAGGCTGAGGTGGCTATACTACAACATGTGGGCAGAGGAAACAAAAAGAAAAAAGGGGGCATGGCAGGAGAGAGGAGGAGAGAGTCAGGGACCGATGGGTGTATGAAAGGGGGAGAGGACTATACCAGGGGCATGGCAAGCAGGCTATTTAATAAATAGGGGGGAGGGGCGGGTGAAAAACTATGGCCGAGCACAATGCTAGTCTATGGGCACAGCAGCCCTGAGCTCGGTTCCAGAGTCAGTGGTTGCTGCAGCCAATCAGGACCAGGCAGAGAGAGCAAGGACGAATCAGGTAGAGCTCTGAGTGTGCTGGGCCAATGGTGGCACACACAGTTTTCCCAGTCTGAGGAGGGCTTCCTTACCCTTCGCCGTGGATCTGGGAGGCGGCCAGAGGTTGCAGAAGCGGGCAGCAGGTTCCAGGAGCCACGCCTGTGCCAACGGGGCTGGTGTAGCCCAACTGCAGGGCTCAGGATCTGGGAGGGAGAGAGGAGAAGAGCAGAGGTTTAGACAGCAGGATGAGGGAGCAGACAATAGGCAGTGATGCAGTGCAGAGCACTGAAATCGGTGGCGTGGAGCAGGAGGGGAAGGGGGGAGGCTGCCTGGCTAGTGTTAAAAGGTACTTGGTCTGGTGCCGGTGAGGGCGAGGGTGGCGGGGTTGCACTGAGGCAACGGGAATTTAGGCAGGTAGGCGAGCGAGTGGGGGGGGCAGTTCAGGCCCCGAGAGCAGGGGACAAAGAGGGTCACAGGAGGGCAGTAAATTAGGCAGGAAATATAACTCAGAAAAAATACAGTCCTCAGATTCCGCAGTACACAGCAGAAGTAAAACAACAGGGCAGCTAAGCTCGGGGCCAAAAAATTACAGTCAAGTCCCCCGGTCTGTAGGAGACCGAGAGATAGTGAGGGTGGGTGCTGTGACATAAACTATGGCCGAGCGCAATGCTAGTCTATGGGCACATATATTCGGGCTTGGTTTTACTGTCACACCCTTTTCATACTCCTAAACGTTTCCAACAATTTCTGATTTATACTGTTCATGCTGTTCAATAAGTTCTCCTGTTAATGTCTTGAATTGTTACTTATGGGTCTCCGATGAAAAAACAGCTTACCTAAACTCCGGGTTTTAGTAACAAGTTTCCACTGGTTTTTATTTGAGGTTGTCCACAAAAGCCATCACTTTTTTTTGGTCGATGAAGAAAAAATGTTTTGCCTCTGCAGGGATTCTCAATTTGGTGGGCATGAGGAACACAAATTGGATGTTCTTTTGTTTCAAATTGTTTTGAACTTCATTAAATTCTTTGCATTTTGCAAATAGTTTTGAGCTGTAGGTTATGTTTTTTTATATGTAACCCCCATCTTTCCTTGCTTTTCTCATGACCCAATATTTTTTTCTGAAATTTATGAAATTTTATAAGCCCAAAGTGGGGTTTCTCACCCGGAGCAAATTGTCCCCTTAAAGCTCTGTGTGCCATATCTTGTTGTACCTTCCACTTGTAACCTCGGGTGAAAGGCAATTTGTATAAAGGAATGCTTCGAGGTGGTCTCTTTCAAGTCCCTCTGACAGCCCCAATACTTAAATATTTTCATTTTGCCTATGGTTTTCCAATCTATCAACTTTCATTTGGAGGTGGGTAATTGTTCTTTCATGTTTAGTCACTAGAAGTTCAAAAGGAGCCATACAGTCCTCTTTCATACTGACTCTTCTTTCAGCCTGGTCCTTTCATTGGCCTACATCCTTTATTTTTTGTGTCATGTGCGAGATATTGATTTACATGCTGTTTAATGTATCACTGATTCCTGTGAACCCTTGCTTCATTTCAGCGAGCATTAAGTCCTGCTTCTTTGTGGTTGCTCCCACCAGGTTCTCCACTGCCTCACTCCCACTTTGTCCAGCCTGGGTGCCTTTCTTCTCGGCCTGCACTGGTACTGCTTTTGGTGGCATTTTTTGTAACACTTTGCAGAATGTTGCACTGCTCTTCGAAGCCAAATTCTTCTTTCTGGTCTTTTTAACATTACCAAATTCTTCTTTCTGGGCTTTTTATCAGTACCCCCTTTTTGTCTGTTAGTATGCTATTCTCGTTTGTTGGCTGAATGGACTTTTAATCAGTGCAGGCTCAGACCATCATGTAAGTGCAACTGCATAGTCAGCGGCCATTTTGGAATCTTTAATTCTTTTTATGTTGGCATTTTTGCTGTTACTACAGTGATGTTTGTAAACAAGCCATTTAAATTAAATTATGTTTGTACTTATTTTTTCCCTGCCGTTCCTCCTGTCCATGGTCACACATGGAATGAGCCTTGACCCAATTTGCCTCTCCAGGTCACCAGTTTTCAAATAAATAAACAAACAAGCATAAACTACAAACAACAGAGTAGAGAAACCATTTTGATTTTAAGAAATGGCTAAGAATTCTAAAGATCGCATCTTGTTGCAACATTTTTGTGTTTCATAATGTTCTTGAAGATATGCGTTGCAGCTCAGTTAGTTAAAGGAGTAATCCTACAATTTAATCTCATGGGAGGCTAGGTACAAAAGGCTAAAGAAAGCACCAGTGCCTGGGAGTCTCAGCCAGCTTTATCACTGTGAAAAATCAGATAAAAGGCATGCAGCAGCTATCCCTGTTTAGTGAACCTGGAACTATACCTCAGGGCTCACATTCTTTCCTGTAAACAAGTACTCCCCCCAGATGAAAAGAACAAGCCTTCAAATAAAGAGGGAAGTCAACGAAGGCTGAAGATTTGAGAAGACTCTATTGCAGGAAAACAGGAGTGGTTCAAAATGAGCAGCTAGTGATTATTTTGAAACAGTTGATAGAGCCAGTGTAGACTTCAATTGTTTCTTGAAGTCAAAAATGCACATAAATGTGCATAGGGGTTTAAAGTAGATTAAATGCTAGGGTATGACATTTATACCATAATCTAGTGTTTCAGATGGAATGTCAACATTCTAATTTTTATGTTTTGTCCAAAAATCGGTCAGACTGCCCTTTGCAAAATACAGCTCCATCATGCCCTTACAATACACTGCAAAAAAGAAAAAAAAACATATATATGTATTAAACACTGGTATTATTGCCATAATGCTTGTTGTGCTCTGAGTACCAGATAAAAGCAATAAGATTTGAGTCCTGAATTGAAATACTTGTCTTTTATCAACATTTCATTGAAACAATGTGCCAATGTGCTTGCAAAACTTACTGCAGATGAGTTTGGAAGCAAACAAGGCAAAAAAAAGAGAAACATTAAAATGTAGTACACGCAGCCTATTTATTTATATAGTTAACATTTATTTTGTTCACTAATATAATGCCATTTTTGTCACTTTGTTTGTGAGGGTTCTAGGGGACAGCAGCAGATCACATGCACCAATCAGGTTTGCAGTGCAATATACAAATATAGGATGTAAACACTGCTCAAAAACATCAGCTACAACTAGAACAATGAAGCAGTGTAACGAAGAGCTCAGTAGCAAAGACAGGCTTTACTCACATACTATCTGCCCCTGGTTTTTGTTTCTTACAATATTTGAAATAAACATAAAATATAATTAGCTGCACTAATTTGTATCAAGTGACTATGGAAATCCTGTTTAATACAATATGAAACCTTATTTTCTAACCCTTTCATTCTAATTTTCAGTGAAAAATAAAATTTGTTGCCAAGTTTAAAACAATAAAAAATTGAGCAGCTGCAACCAGTGGTGTGCATCCACCAGAAGTTTTTTTTTTTTTGGTCATGTTTTTGTCTTTGGGTGAACTAGGGCTTTGTAGTCAAATCTGTTCTATAAAAAGGCTTATTCTTTGTACAAAAAGGCCTTGGTATTCTTTCAGTACATTTCCTCTGGCAGAACTGGACATTCTCAGCCACCTGGGCTTGCTGATCAGTCTATCCCCGAAAGCCAGTGTTGATGTAGCCTAAGGGGATCTGTAGGACAGAGGAAATTATTTTGCACCAGTGACTTGACGGAGCATGATAACAGCATTACCTGAAGCATACTTTTAGCTTCACTCCACCATGGCATGTTATGCAGCCCAGCAAATACTTCTGGGGAAAAAATCTCTAGACTTTTAAGTTTGATTTCATTAATGCAAACTACTGTCTGGGTTAAGATTTATTCAGTCAGCTCCTTGGGCTTTAATTATTAGAAAATTGGTAACCAGGAAAGGCAGAGCTGAAACAATCTGCTTCTGCTGATTGAATTACTTCCAAAAATGTGTTGCAGTACCAGACACAGAGAGCATGGTTCTCAGATGTAATGCTGTTTGAATGGATAATTCTTCAGATAAATGGCAGTCTGTTATGGGATATAAGATGATACTGCGGACATGCCTCATAATATGCTGATCATGTATTGCAGCAATTCAGGTTATGGCACAAATGTACATATACCATCTTTATTCCATTTAAAGGGAAGATCCCCTCAGCCTTTTATTCTGTTTACCTGTGTAGTGTATATATATGAACAATGCTTGCCTCTACTGCACCCTCCTAATATCATGAAGATTTAAATGTAAATGAAGTTCCTAAGTCTGGTGTGAAACCTGCTTGACTCCGTTGTAAAGGTCATGACCCAACTCTTATAAGACATCCTGGAATTTTAAGGTGTTTCAGTGCTAAAACCTGCAGCAGTTATACTGTATTAGTCAGTGCTGTTGCTGTCTTCTGCAGTCCATATGTTTTTGTCTTAATGCTGATCTTGAAACTTTTCAAGGCAAAGTAAGTATCCTGCTGTTTTTCATAGTTTAAAGCATATCTGAGAAAAGACTGCTTTTAGAGAATACAGGGACTTCACAAGACATGTAACAGAAATGAATGGGAAAATAACTTCTGCTGGCTTGTGCAGGTACACATCATCAACTCCCATAATGCCTTCATGAGTGGGGTTAGGATCCTTGCAATGGAGACAATCAGGTTTTCACACCATGGCAAACAGAGTGAAGCAGGCTTATTTATATTTAAATCATGAAGAAACTGAGGGAATGCAAGAGAGGGAATCATTGTTCATGCCTACAAACTATACATGTATACAGAAAATAGGTTGCGGGGACTTTCACTCCATTTAAGATTGCTGTTTTTCTCTTGTCCTGCAGGATGCCCCATTTCCTCCTATTTTGAGTCTGCTTTCACATCTTTTTAGATTTAAAATAAAAGAGAACTTCATTAAATATTGTTGTTCCTCATGTATACAGCAATATTCTCAGCTTTGTTTGAGCACCTGGGGTCTCATTCGTAGTTGCAGTCAGTGGTGCTAAATGGTTAGTGTGACCTCTTAGTGTTACTGGTTACTTTGTGACCCTATGGGGCTGTGCTTTGTGGGGATTTCAACCCCTTCCTGAGCAGTCATTTAGCTGTTTGTGATAAATCAGGAAAGGGGTGGGGGCAACCATGTAAATGGGCAGCAGTGCCATTCTGGAATACATGGTGGCCCTTGCACAACTGTTCACAACTTTATGCACCTACCCCAGGTTACCACCTTTTAAATCCAGGTGGTAATGGGGGGAGTTGCAGCAGTAACACTGCATTAAGTCAAAATAGACTGGATAGCAGAAAATCATCAGGGGAACCCCTTGGACACCTATTTTTGGTATGGCAGAAAAGTGAGGCTAGGAAGTACAACATAACTGTAAAGTATTGTACTGGCTGATGGAGTCATAGAGGGGTCTACTTGACCGATTGGACATGGGCCATTGGCCATGGAGGCAGAAAGAGAAAAAGTGACCCACCATGCTTGGGGGGGGTAGAGAGAGTGGGAGATTTACACTGTGGACTGGCTCGCTGTAAGGTATTGTGCCATGTGACTGTTTCAGTGCTATGCTGCAACCCAGTTATAGGTGCATTTGAGTGCGTTATCAGGTACAAACCATGTTTGCACACTCTAAATTCTGGACCTGGCACTCCTCCTCATGCAGCAAGCCAGTATATATGGCAGTGGCAGGAGGTGACACAATGTCTGCGTCAAGTTGCCACATATTTTGCACTACCATCCATGGCTTCTGAAAATGGAATCATAATAGTTTAGCATCTTTTTTCTTGTGACAAAGGTGAATTAACATACAACAGAAACTGCTTGATACCTCATGAGACATTGGAGACATCAGGGATAGTGCATGATCATAAAATGGAAGCTTTAACATGGTGAACGTAAAATAAAATGTGGCACCTTAAAAATGAAGTTGGAAACAAAAATGAGCAGCAGAGCCTGACATCTGGGGTTGAAAAGGAGTGCATGATAAGTTGTATAATGCATTTATAACATGAACCGCTACTACTGTAAAGGATGAAATAATTTTGGTCCTGCATAGACAGGAGAAGAATATTGACATCAGATCTATAGTGGTGGTGTTGGGATAGTATGTTTGTGTTAAATCTGACCACCCTCTGTCAGATAGTGCTGGTTTCTACTGCCAAATCTTACATTAATGTAACAAAAGTCAGATTTTGGATTCATGGTCTGATTGTTGTGTGTCAGAGTGTGGATCCAGGTATTCATGGCCAAATTCATCAGATCCAACTTCAGATAGTAGAATCTGATGGTTGGATACTGTACCTGCATCCAGTGGTCTGATCCATCGAATACTGGTTGGATCCACATACATCCTCAGATTCTTACCTTATGGAAACATAGACAATCACAGCAGAAAAAGACAGATGGTCCATCCAGTCTGCCTATATTACCTTGTCATACTTGTCTCCATGGGGTCTTCATTTACAGTATTCCCTCTTTTGTTACCATGTTTCCACTTCCAGCTAAGTAACTCTTATCCCTTTGACTCTGTCCCAGTCATGTTTGAAGCCATTTATAGTTTTGGCACCCACCACCTCTGCAGGCAGCTGATTCAAGGCTCAACCACTCTTTCTGTAAAAGAATACTTAATTGTAGATGAGGAGGTCGGATTCTTGCTTGAATGCCTAACCCATTCAAGCCCATACAACATTTGGCCAAAGTAATAGAATATAATGGTATTTTACCTTGTAGGATACTATCTGAGCAAGACTAATCTGCAGCTATGATACAGTGTTATCAGTTTCTGTCACCAGACAAGCCATAAAATGACAGTGTCAGCCCTCTGTAGGTCAAAACTGACATTAGGAGGCCAAGATGGCACTCCCCTGGCCACACCGATGCTAACGCTGTGCTTCATTTAAATCTGGTGTTGAAAAATAATAAAATGGTAGCTTTTCCTTTTGGTGGAATCTGTTAAAATCAGCATGCTCAGTGAAACTTGCACCAGTTGTGCTAATGTTTACCTAATTTCACTTGTGTGTAAATGATGTTTTCTCTCCATTTTTAAAGGGTGCTTTTTTAAGAACTTAAACTTGTTTCTCAAACAGAATGCACAACTAAATGCTGCAACTGATGAGAGGAATCCTTCACTGCCTCTCCCAAATTGGTCATTTTAGGCCTAAAGGGGTGTGGTGTAGCCGGTTGGCTGTCATTTTAAGTTCAGAGCATTGACAACCTTTCCAACAATTACAGGATTTACCCATCAGGTCAGTGTCTATGAGGCTTGTCTATTACTTACAGTGCTGAAGTGCTTCAGAATGCATTGTGTTTATTGTGACATAAATGCTCAGTGACACAAGCATTAGGACATCCTATGCTGTGAAGTTGTAACAGGGAATGTCTGACTACATGAATTAGAACAACCTAGTCAAGCTCGCGCATCATCTCCGCGAGGTACATGGTGCCTCAGAATTTATAATCCTTTTTCAAAGCTGCTGTCTCTCTTACTGTGCTGGTTTTATGTGAAATATGAACCTGAGTGCTAAGCTCTTACATACACCATTGATCTGATAGATGATCAGACTCTAGTGGTTTAAATCTCTGCAAGATGTGCAGATTTTGTGGAGAAAATGCAGGGCAAGGGTACGTGAAAGTACTGTTTACCTTGGAGAGTATATTCTCATTGGATTTCAGTGTATCACTCAGTCCCATCATCTGACTCATATGAATTTGTTTGGAGAGCTGGAATCCCAGTTGCCTCAGAAAGGTTCGGCTGACTGATTAAAAAAATCAATTGGTGTAAATAACTAAATACAGCCACTTAATTATCCAGAGCAGTCTTCTGCTGAGGGAACAAAAAGAAAGGAATCCAGCAGTGCTGTCTTTTTAATAAGAACTGTACTGGATTTTAGCAGTTAGGTTGTCATTGCAAGATGCATTTTCACATGCAGGCATGTTTCCCTCTTATTAATGTTTAGCCTCCCCAATAATATGCCCACTTTGAATATGATGTAAGGAGTTTAATTTTGTATTATAAAATGGGTAGGCAGCCAGTCTGTTGGTGTAGGAGTAGTGCCACCACTTGCGATGCCAGCAACCCAGGTTCGGAAATGAGCCTGGAACATCGGAGGATGGCCAGGGGACAGAGGATCAAGCATCCCAGAGGAAGCTATCCTTTTCTTGGGACGGAGGATGGCTGGTTCCAGTGCCATGCTGTAATCTGGGTGACCAAGAATGGTAGTGTTCATGGGACAGCATGGCAGTGGGGTTGGGATGTCCAACATCAATATGCTCTTTACAGTCCCATGCATGAGCTTGTGATGCCACTTAGTCAACATCCCACATAACAGGGAAGGAAATCCCTGGGCAGCAGACCATGACAGACCCTACCCTCGCAGGCCCCACACCAGTGGCAGGGCGTGCCCCGAGCAACACTGGATCCATTCTGTCTGCCAGTCTGAAGGTAGCAGCTGACCCCCACTGCACGGAGCAAACCATGGAGAAACATACCAGGACTGCAGATAAACCCAAGGAGCCAGGTAACTGGGCTGGGGGGTTAGGCCACAGTCACAGCCTGCACCAGAGAGAAACAGCATTAACAAAACCAAACTAAAATAAATGAAATGGGTGGGGGAAATGCTGCATCCTGAGTGAACGAGCCCTGATTCTGGCCATGACTTTGGGAGACTACAACCAATGACCAAAAAAAGTCTCAGCTAATGGGGGCACATAACTGGCAAAACTCCTTGTGCCAGTCATTATGTTTGTTACCTGAAAATGTCTCTATTGTTCTTCTACTGAGGTAAAAAATATGCAAAGAGCAGTACTCATTATGAACAGAAAATTGACACCCAGGATGGAAAACCATTTTGCAGAAAGCTTTATTTCTCTTTTATGTCTTTTCTCATACAGCATTTTTGCTGAATCCTGGATGGTTTGGTTGTAGGCTTACTCCTGTACCCCTCATGCCAACAATATGAAGACCCATACACACAGCACCAACATAGTAATAGCGACATTACACTAACGCCCTCTGGTGACAGTCTTCCAGCGAAGGGACAACGTTACCAAACATTCTCATATTTTTGTAACTATTTCAGCAGTTTTGTTTATATATATCTGTTTCTACAAAAGCACATTTTATGAGTGCAATAAGACAATCCTTTGGCCTCAAGTCTACCTAACTCATGGATCTGCGGTATGCCTAGTTCAACCAATGCCGTTTTGTCCTATTACTTACACAGTTTCAGAGTTTTGAACCTGGAGACCCAGGTTTGAATCCAACACTGGCCATTTACTTGTTGTGTGACCCTGAGCAAGTTAGTTTACCTCCCTGTGTTTAATCTCTCATTCATTTCTCTGTAATCTATCTCATTCTAGCATTTTTTTCTTTTATTCTCCTGGATTGTAAAGCACTTGAGGATATAGTTTGTGTGACAGGCCCTATATGAAACCAAATCCCTATCCTAGTCTCAAATACTTTCACCTCAACTGTATTTTTTTAAAATCTGGCAGTGCTTATAGTTAAAAAAGAAAGATGCCAAAATGCTGTTGTACTATTTGATACTTTACCAGGAGGCATATGCCCTGGGATACTTTGTTCTTCCAGCATTTTTCCTGGTAATCGGAATTTTACTAAATGCTAAGTATGTGTTTTGTTTTTAAGTAAGGTGAGCCAAAGTGATCTGGCCAGTTCTGAAGTGTCTCTGTCTCAGAAGCTGAGGAGTTTATCCTGGACTGCCTCCAATTCATTGTGACCAGGGTCTGAGGGGAAAAATCATTATTTTATTTTTAATCACTTTTACCGCATGCAACAGTCAGATGCTATTTCCATTGTTCCTGTTATGAATAAAAGAGGTTGACATGGTCCCAAAAATTGATTATTATGCTCTATTAAAGTGATTAACAGTCAGGTCATTGTGGCAGGGAGAGGAAAAGTGTAGACACAGGAACCTCAAAGGAAAAGACAAGACACTGCATCTTTTGTCTTTTGTTCCAGGATGGAAATAAGTGTCTCCAGCCCTGATAAGCCCCTCTTTTGATCTACTTTCCCAATAATAAGAGAGATAGACACTGGACCATTTTATAGGGTAGTTTAAAATCAAAGTTCAGGCTACTTTCATTCGAAGAGAAATCAATGGGCAGTGCTGCTTTTCAACACAAATTCTGACTCGCCAAAATTATCTGCACTTTCTATTCTTGCCAAGTGCAGATAGCTGCACTGGAGTTCTGCGAACTCTCAGAAGTTACTTTGTTGTTTGTTGGGAAGATGCTGGCATGGCAGTTCCTGAGATTGTGATGCCTCTGTTTATCACTGCAACAAAACATATATTAAAGTGATCAGTGCCTTCGGTCATAGAGAATCCCTGATTTCACCTCAAAAACTACCTCTGTCCCTCCTAAAATTATGGCTTCTTTCCCTGCACAGTAGGGATTTGAAGCATAAAAGTATGACACTCATTAGTGTAACATCATATTTCTCCTTAAGAAAATACTTTTTATATTAAGCTACACAATGCAGCAAGCTTCTTGAGCTTATATTCACATTTGTTAAGATTTGTCCTTGATTTTTGCCATTTTTCACTGATTTTTCTTATTTATTAAATTTTGGTGACCGGGTAGGCCCACTGAGCCCTGAAGGTCCCTTTTTCAGGGGTGACCCGGGATAACAATACAAGTTATAAGAATGAACAAGGACATAAGGAACATTTGAGGCATTGTGAGTTACATCATGAGGTGGTTACAGTAAAGAAAAATAGTGGTCTTAGCCCTGTCCCTGATTTCCAAGACAGAAGGTTGAGAGGTATGAAGCACAGTGGATAAAAGCACTGAGCTGCAAACCTGGAGAACCAGATTTGAATGCCACGGCCACCATTTGCACACTGTGCGACCACGAGCAAGTCACTTAATATCCCAGTGCTCCCAGGGTGCACCTAGAAACAAGCCTTGGCTTAGTGTATCTTTCCTGGCCACAAAGCGTAACAAAAAAGGAAAAAGATTGTGCATGGTTGATTAGTACCTACCTAACTTACCAGTGGATTTGCCTCCTTTATATTTCATCAGTTTGCTTAATTAAAATGGTCTCTGACAACTTTTTTCTCAGGTTTCATGCTTCCTAGAATGTGTACATACAGGGGAGTAAATGCTATGGGCAGCTCCAAGTTACAGGCAAATTACTGAGACATTTACTCAAGGATGTACAGTATGCTTAGTGGTTCTAAAGAGCAATTTGAACAGAAGGGTTTTACAGCAGCCTGGATACAAGTGGTACAAAATTGTACAAAGCCTGCAACCCAACTCTACTGTCACACATCCATACTTAGTAGAAGAGAAAAGTGATTCTGTCTGTCTGCTTCTGTAGATACAGAGGCTGATGCATTCTTGTACTGATAAATCTTTGGACTGTGTAACACATGATATAATGACAGCAGGTTTTGATGTGAGAATTAAAAGCCTTAATGATATGTTTATTTCCCTGCAGTACTGTACACAGCATACTAAACCCTGATAGGCTATTGGACAATGACCAAGATACTCTCTTAGTAGGCTTTGCTGCACTGCACTGCCCGCTAATCTAGAATGCTGAGAAAACTTCAGCTACAATAATAGAAGAGGCGTTGAAGCAAGATCCTGCAAGACAAGAATACAGCATCTTTTAAAGACATTGGGCTAGATTCATGGAGGAAATACCATACTGTAAATGCATGCTACTTCAGGTAGTGTGTGCTATTTCATACCTCCTGGTTCAGGAAACAGCGGCAGTTAGTGGGGACACAACAGCACTCCAGCCAAACACTGTGGAAGTAGCAAATGCTAACTGCAAGAGTCCATCAGCTGAACGATAGCAGAGCAGGACACAGCTGCCACTGAGAACAGAAGCACAGCCAGCAGTGCTGGCACAGTAAAAAAAACATGCACACATGGTGCAATTCATGAGGAATGCAGGCTCTGCAGCGCATAACACTGCACCAAATGGAGCCACCATCTCAGCCATGGCCATGATTAGCATCCCAGCCACATCCCAGGACACTAGTACAGTATTCAGGAAACAAATAACACACTGTTCCTGCTGTGGTACAGTAAATAAGGAGGTTCTCAAGTACCCATTAAATAGCACAGAATCAAGTACCCATTAAATAGCACAGAACTGCACCAGGATGCAATGGTGCCATAGAGTGGCAATTGTACAGGTTGCCTGCTTAGTGGCAGCAGCCTATAAGGAGAAAGAAAGAGACGTAGAGGTTTATTTAAATTGTTTTTATTTAAAAAAGTATTCACCCAGAATAGCCAAGCTGTGGTGTAACATATTGGTTACAGTGGGTCCTACCTCCTATCCATTTCCACAACTGGGTGATCTGGAGCACTGGGAGTTTGAGTGACTCACCCAAGGTCACACAATGATAATTTGCCTCTAGCACATAGGTTCTCAGGCTTTGTCAAGGTGAGCCTCCCCTATGGTGCTGGGCAATTCCCAGGACCTCCCCAACTCTCAAACACAGTAGCATACTGCAATGGATAAAAAATGTCATGTGCAGTCATAAAGTAGCCCAAAGCGACATCAGACACCTTTTATCTGCAAGTACCTCCAACACACATCGTTGCTTCAACAAACTCCTTCAACACAACCCCCAGACACATCAGTAGGCCCTTCACTCCAAGCCTCCCCCCCAGACGAGGAGGCCCATCACTCCAGCTCCCCCACAAGCCACACAAACAGGTCAGATTCCCAAGCCAGACCAGCTACTTTCACTTCAAGCACCCCTAGTAGGCTCTTCACTCCAAAACCCCCTACTGACTAGGAGGTCCATTGCTCCAATTCTCCCCCTCCTAGCCACACTCACAGGCCAGATCCCAAAGCCAGACCAGCAAGCCTGGTTTAAGCCCCAAGCCGCCCCTCCCACTCACGCAACACTGCAGGCACCATTACTCCAACAACCCCATCACAACTCCCAAAAGCCCCCCAGCAGCCAGTCAGTCATTAGGCCATTTCAGCGCCCTTCACCCTCTACAGACAGAAGTTTCATTTTAAACTGTCACCCCAAGCCCAAAGCCAGATCGGACAACTTTAAAATTCAAGTCCCCCCATACAACACCAGTGAGTCCCATTACACCAGCAATCTCCCCAACACAAAAAATACAAAGCCCCCCTTCCCCAGTCACCCATCAGGCCATTTAAAGTTAAACCCTCACCCCATTTCAAACCCCTTCCCTGAACGAGAAGTGTAAACAATACCCCCCTTCCTTACTAGTATTTTAAAGGGGTATGCAGAGCTGGCAGAGGTCCAGGAGAGGTCTCGGTCAATGGCTGAGATAGTCCAGTTTGGCGGGAGGAGACTGTTGGGGTCGTCAGCTTCTGATGGTCTGAGTCGGCAGGATAAAATACCTTGGATCAGTGTCTCCAGTTTATCCAGTCAGCTCAGGGTCAGCATGATGGTCCAAGTTGTTGGGTTGAGGTCAGCAAATCCAGCAATCAGTAAATTCAAAATTTTTCAAGGAAAGGAAAAACTTTCCTGTTTCCATACTTTTTCTATTGCCGGAACACCATTTCAGCAGGCGCGCTGTCTGGCTGCTGTCTCAGAGCCCCATTGGCTGCAACACCTGTATTCCAATTGGCCCCCTATGCCTCCCTGTCATTGGTGGAAATGCCCCTGCTTGCAGTTGGTCAGCTTTCATTCAAGATCCCCCATTGGCTGCCTCCTGATCTTGACTGCCTGCCTTTGCTCCAAGATGTGCCCTGCAATTTTTTCAAAGTATGCCCGGGACTTGGGAGGAAGTTGTCAGCAGTACGTGTCCTATGCTGCAGGGGGGTTGTGCATTGTGGTCTGACTGCTGAAGTCAGAAGGAGGAAATTGGTGCTGCATCTCCTGTACTGCGCAGCAGGTGAGAGAGGGTTGCACAGTTCCTCCTGAATAGGGTAAACAGTGTGTCTCTTGTACTGCACGGGGGGAGGAATGTGCAATTAAGCTTAGGGGGTTGTGTCAGATGGTGCTCAGCTACAGAGGAAGGCAAGACTGGGGATGTTGAAGAGGGCAGTACAGCCTGCACACAGCAGAATGCATGCTGCGCCTCCCTAGAACATCCCCGTGCCTCACCAGGGAAGTGCACCTCACCAGTTGAGAACGCTGCTCTAGCAGGATTTGGACCTGTGTTCTTCCAGTTTCCAAGTCAAGAAGTGAAGGGACCACACAAGATACTACAGCCTTAGGTGTTCAAGAATTAGACTTACTACTGCATACTGGATGACTGTGCTTTTAAAGGCAGATAGTGTGTGCTTTCTGCAAATTCTGAAGCACATGGTGCTTTAAGTACTGCATATTCCTATGTAGTAGTGCCTGTGATGCCACTTTTTGCAGCCCAGATAGCAAGCTAATGACCTCATGAATATTAATATACAATTTCTAAAATGGCACCACGTGATTCATGAACACAACCATATCTCTCAACTGCTATGAATCTGGCATAGCGCTATGATTTTTTACACTGAAATTTACCCTTGCCCTGCAAAGGTTTACTGATGTTCCTAAATGATATCAGAACTTTTTCTGGACACACAAACTATTAAACCATTGAACTAAGTTGATAGAAACATTTCTTAACACTAAACATATGGCGATCACTATTTGTTTATGTATTTATTTACTGAATTCTAGGCTTTCTAGTACCTTTGACCCAGAGGCTCATTTACAAAGGTTCTGCGTCAAACAGTGTCAGTGGCTCAGTAGGTAGCACACTCGCCTCTGAGGCCGGGAGATCAGAGGGCTGTGGGTTCAGTTCCCACATCTGGCACTTGGGTTAATATCCCAGTACTGACACTGTAATGCAGCATGAGAGGGGTGCTGCATTTCTGAGGTGCCATCTTTCAGATGAGACGTTAAACCGAGGTCCCATCTGCCTGGATTGGTGGTAGTTCAGGTGGATGTTAAAGATCCCATGGCACTTATCGAAAAGAGTAGGGGAATTTCCCCGGTGTCCTGGCCAAATTTCCCTCATTCACTAAAAAAATACCACCAACAGCTTAATCTGGTTCAAGATCAGTTGGCATTCATCTGTATCCCCCTCCCCCGGGTCGTGCCTGAAAATAGGCAGGATTTGTCTAGTGCACTTACCCGGTCAACAAAAGCTAAAATAAATAAAAAAATTAAAACATTGCAGTGTAAACAATAAGGGTAAATACAGTAGGGGCAATGTGTATATGACAAAAAATGGAAAGTACAGATACAGAATAACAGGGGACAGGGGACAGGATATGCAGATTAAGAACAAGAAGTTGCAATCACAGCAGTGACATAGTAAGTGCAGGTGGTATACATTTATGAGGTTCAGGGTCATACATTGTAGTGAAAGCATCAAAAGTAAATACAAGGGGTAACAGACTTATGAGAAACAAAGAAATGGATAAAACAAGGTAGGAAAACAGGAAATAGGATATGTAGTCTATAAACAAACTGCAGTCACAGCAGTGACTGTCAATAAGTGCAAGTAGTGGCAAGAGCTAAAAGAAAGGGTGTGGGGGAGGGAAGAGAGGATGAGAGGAAAAAGGGGGAGGGGAAGGGTGTTAACAGGGCGAGAGAGCCTCTGAGAGGGTTTGTAGGAGGAGTGCGCAGTTGGAGAACTAGGGAAAGATGGTGTGAGACCCTGAGGAGAGTGGGCAAATATAGTGTAAAGAGTTAGAGGAATACTGTGCCATCTTAATGGGAATACTAGCTTTGATATTATTTAGGAACTTTTTTTTCCAATTCTGTTTATGCCCCTTACTCACTGGACCCCTGGTCTCTCTCTGGTGTGGTCTTTTGGGTACAGCCTTCTCCTGCACCCCCTGAAGCCTACCAACCAACTCCTGGCTTGGGCCCATCTCCTCTCCATCTCCTCTGGCCACCCAACCCCCCGGCTCAGAGCCCCCCCCCCCCGGGGCAGAACCACTGACTCCTACTAGCGCTCTATCTAGAATCTAACAGAGTGACCAGGGAGTGGAGTGAGAGCCAATCGTCAGCCGGCAGGACCTGGAACTGTGCGTGGGGGCCATCCCACTGGACCCATCTTTGCTTACCAGTCGACTGGTTTTTTTTTTCACTTTTTCTGTCCCTCCATTGGTTCGGCTGTCTGATGCGTACCAGCATGAGACATGCATGCTCCTGTGCCTATTAACAGGAGCACTGCTGCAGCCAATCCCCTTACTGGAGATTCTGACTGCTGCTGCACCCCAGTCTCCACCGGGGATTGCCAGACAGTGGGATCTGCTACCCCCCTCCCTCCCAGGAAAGGAGAGCTGTCCTCCAGACACTCAATCCTTTCCTTCCCCAATGACCTGAGTCTGCTTCCGAACCCAGGTCGCCAGTGTGGCATTATTTAGGAACCTATAGACATATTATTCTTTAAAATAAGAAAGTGCTACACATTCTGGCCATTTGCTCTGAATTTTGAAGGCCAGCGATATGAATTTTAACGCTGAGAGGTTGAGAAGTATGAGTACAACTACCGGCCCAGTTAGTAGTGTTCCTTTTGCTTCTTAAATCTTGTGGTACTGCAGAAATGGTGGTGGTTTCTTTATTTACTGTGTACTGTTTTCACCTTCATGAATCTAGCCAATTGCAGGATTTAAAACCCCAATACTCCTATCTGGAATTGACTTTCCTATTATCCTGTGATGCCCTTAGTATTGGTTAGCCACATGAGCCTGTTGCACTGGAACCTCACTGCTGCCACGGGTGTTTCCTGATAAGGCAGTCTACTACAATGAGAATTATTGCTTGAATATCTTAATCAGCTTCTTAAAGCTCCACTAATGTATTAAGGGGCGCTTTGAAAAGAAACCATTTTAGACATATTTTGGCTTACCAACAGCTTAATCTGGTTCAAGGTCAGTTGGCATTTATCTGTATCCCCTTCCCCTGGGTTGTGCCTGAAAATAGGCAGAATTTGTCTAGTGCACTTACCCGGTCAACAAAAATTAAATAAATAAATAAATACGTTTCATATACTGTCTGAGTTTATAATCCTGTTTTCACCACTGGCATGTAGATTAACATAAAATCAAGATCAGTGTCCATCAGACTTCATCGGCTCTGATGGCTTACCTACATTTCACATCACTGCCGCCTGCATGTGTCTGTTGCTGAGGCCTGTTGTCATAGTCTGTTGCTGAGGCCTATTGATATCAGAAGCAGAGGTCGAAATGTTGGGTGTAGGCAAGCAGCCAGAGAAGATGAAATCAAAGGGTGAGTGATCCTGTTTCCATGTTAAAGTTAACAGGTAGTATGAAATGGGGGAATGCGAAACACGGAAAATACATGAAATACACTGTATGCTTAATGATATGTAAAAAGTAACTTCAGCAGCAGAAAACATCCCATTACACGTTAGAGGCCAGTGAGTCATTTCAAATTTAAGGGCCCAGACAAGTATGGCAGGCGAGGCTGCTGGAGACCCTGCCTGAGTGCGGTCACTAAAGGTAAGGTATAGGGATAAGCAGCCATGAAGAATAAGGGTTGGTCTACAAACAGTATAGAAGACTATATGAACATATTTGCATTTGCAGGTTTCACATCAGTTTCTACAGTAGTTGGCAATATGCAGGGAAAAACAACAAATGCACTGTACATTATACTTTGATATATTACATAGGTACGTGAGTATTTTGTACTTTCAAGTTTAGCCAGGTTTCAGGTATTATCTACAAGTATGGTTTGTACTGAAGGGTCCATTTCCTGACTTGATTCAGTTTTGGCAATAGCCTTCTAACACTGACTTGAGCTATGCTGAATTCTTTACCGACGAATGCATCATCAGCAGCTAAGCTGTTGCAAGTTGAGGGTCAGGATTTGGGTGGATGTCCCCACATAAAAGAAGGAAGTACATGCACAATACCTTTGTGCCTAATCTGGGTTTATTATTCTTAAATTTCTGAAACAGCAAACCATAATGTGGATTACTATTTCTCCATCTTTCCCACCCTTGCTTCCCATCCAGACTTCTAAAACAACAAGATTTCAGAGTTACTAATTTGATAAAGTCAAACTTTGGTACTGCAGATATTAAATTATGGTTTATCATCTGCCACACTGTCCCAAAGAAGATGGAAATTAGATGTAAATGGGTTCCTGAGTTAGGGAAGGAGCCAATTCCATGCATACAAATTTTAGGAATATTTTTCATTTAGTGGGGACATCAAACTGACCACACCTTGATGTATCAGCATTATTCCCACCTCAAACCAGCCCATTTATAACATGGTGGAGAACTTACAATTAGGACTTGTACCAATTAATTCAGCAAACTAAGTACAGGTCTATATGCACACGTATTAAAAGAATATCATTAAAACTAAGTATACTATAAAATAAATTATTTCTAAGGAAGGGGAGGAAAACATAGCCTACCTTCAAGCCTCAAGACTTCCCTGAGTGACTCCCGTCACTCCTGCAGGAGTCACTCACACAGTGTGCTGCTCAACAGAGCGCCATTTGTGTGAATCTCCCCTTATAGTTCCCAACCCCAACCCCAACACCAATACAGGTGTCACTCTACTCACTCAAGACAACATGAGGAGGACAGTCTGGAAGGTTCTGTGGACTGTGGAAGGTCAGGACAGGCTGGAAACAGGGGTGTGGGTGTTGGGTGTTGAAAAAAGCACAATCTCTGTTACAAAGTAGCTGGCAACAGCTTCTATGGTGAGCACTGAAACACTTGTGCGGCTCTCCCCTTATAGATCCCAGCCCCGCCCCTGATACCAATGTCACTCTATTCGCCCAAGGCAGCACAAGAAGGACAGTCAGAAAGCTGTAAGGTGGTGGGTGCAAGAATCATTAATGGTTTCAAACATGGCTGAGGCCGAGTTAAAAATGTAACAGTTACTCAGGGGGATATCAGTGGGGCAGGGGGCAGGGTGGCGAGGAGAGGGCAAAGTCCCTAGGATGACAATAGGCCCTGGGGCACAACAGCTGCAAGAGAAGCACAAACAGCAGAGTAAAAAGCAAACAGCAGACAAAGGCTAAATGGAAGGAAGCAAGGAGACACACGGAGAGAAACAGCACAAAATGGCAGAGCAAGCACAGAAGCGTGAGCCAGCACTGAGGTAAGACTACACATGAGAAACACTAGGCAGTGATACTGTGACTGCTAGGGGTTTATGTAGTGCCTGGTGGTGGAGTTTGGCATCCTCCCATCAATTCACAGGCTTAACCTTTCAACTGCCATATGTTAGACCACTTCTCCCACTTTTCTACGTTCTTTTTTTCATGCTGCAGATCCCCTTTAGTGTCCAGTCTCCTGTATATTTTAGTGCCATCTGAAAAGACTCCCTTTGCACCATATTCAACCCCAGTGTCACTTACACTGCATACATGTTAAAGAGTGCTAGCTCTAGGACAGAATCTAGTGGCACTCCACTTTTGACTTTCCTGACATCTGAGAATTTACCACTCAGGATCACTTTGTGTGTTCTATCTGACTACCAGTTGCGAATCCGCCAAGTTAGACCTCCCCCTAGACCTATTTTCCCACCTTCTGGATACGCCTATAGTGTGGCACCAAGTCAGAGGCTACAAATATATAATTCCCAGTCACTACTTTTAAGTAGGATACCTGTGTGATGCAACAGAAATTGCTTAATACAAGCCAATGTCGCTGAAGGTGCAGTACTGTTTAGTACTTATAACCTAAGCCACTGATATCAATGACCAGTTACTACTGGTATGTAGGACCTGTGTGCCAGCAAACTGCAACAGAAGGAGCCTAGCCAGCAGATGTCTGCATCCTTGAACCTGCCTAAGTGCCTATAAAATATAAGCTGCAGCATTGAGAAAAAATAAATAAGAATGGTGTACGCAATAAAATGACTTCTTGTTCACTACTTTGCAAGTGTTGCACCTGCAAAAGGTTATTCAACAACACTGAGGTTTAAAAAATCAGCATCTGTTTCACCAAAAAAAAAAAAAAAAACTCCCCCACACTGGTTGATATACACCCTTGTTGTAATGTACAGATTGTGCTCAGATCCCACACTGAAAAGGTTCAACTTTCTGACCTGTCAGTTCCCTTTACCTTCCTCAGTAAACTAGCAGCCCCCAGCAGCAATTCAGTAATCAAAATGTAATATGACAAAAGCAATTAAAAAATATATAATAATTACTATCCATGATACTGGCAGACAGTTTTGCAGGTTTGGCTTGCAGTCTGCACCAGAAGGGTTGTCTGTAGGTTCTGAAGTGGGGCACATTGGCACATTTCAATATTAAATTCCCCCTGAAAAATCACAGCTGAATGTTATGCCCATAAACAGAGACTAGATTTATGACCCAGCAGATCACTTGAAACAAACTATGACTGTATATAGAGAATATATAACTCTTGATCAAGTGGCACAAGGCTTATTCGTGTACTTACTGAGGTGGGAAAAGGCATTAACAGACTAGGGCCGTGCAAATACCTTTTCCCAAATATTCAGCCAAATATTCAGTATTTGGGTTCCAGGTAATTGTTATTCAGCCAGGAACTGTGTTTCTTAAGGACAGATTGAAAAGCACTCAAACAACAATAGTGTATCACTTACACCTTAATGACACTGCAACAACCAACACAGAGCTGTCACTAATGCAACACAAGCTACATGTGACACACTCGATCCACCACACCACACACAAAGTACTGCGAAAAAGATATCAAGCACTGCATTGAGTCAACACTCTGGGGTGTTCATGGTCACAGGACACATTGTCACAGTCATAGGGGCAGAAGGTGCTGTGGCCATGGGCATCGGAATAGTGGTAACAGTAACTGCAGTGGTAATGACAGCTGAAAGGGTGGCTGCTGCAAGAATGGCACTGGTAATGGTGGGAAGCACACTGGAACACTGGTGGTGTTGGTGTCTGCTGCTTCCTGCACAAGATATGTAAGCTCTAACACACTCGTACTACTGGCATAGAAGGATGTGACAGTGAACATGCAGATGGAACAGGTGGTGACTAGTAGTAGCACTACTGGTGGTATTAGTAGCAGTAGTACTATTCCTAATGCTACCAGAACTAAAAGGTTTGCTCAGAGAGAAAAATATTTGAGCCTGCAGTATAGGTGAAACACCAGTCTGTCATTGTCGATGTAGTCTATCTCACCCCGCTTCTCTGGAATTGTATTATGCATCAGTATTATACAGCAGAGCAAGACAGGATGCAAATCAGTACTTTGCAGTAAATGACACATCACAAAATATTGCATGAAAAGAGGGCTTAATTGCCAGTGAATTACACTGCTCCCTGCAGCATACTGAGGCATTTTGCAGTAATTTTGCAAGATACTGCATTGCATACTTTCTGGCACAGGTGTATAAAGAGATCGCATGATGTTTTGTAATCTTGATGCAGTGTTTCATCCTTGGGCATACTACTTTAGGATTGTTTTGTTAGAAAGGCATCTCGGTCTCATTTATTTTAACTTCACTTATTTATTGTGTGTATTTCTTAAAGGGCTACATAGTCATAGTGTATTTGTATGTTGCTAACATGCCTCCTGACAAAGACCAGGTTTTGGTCAAAACACCAGGGCTTTACAGGCATCCTCCAGCTTTGGTACAAATAAATGTATTGGAAACTTTACACTCCGCTCTTAATTGTGTTTTGTTACCGATCCCCTGACTGCTTCCTTTGATGTGCATAGATTGTTTTGGGGTTTGGCAGCCAAAGGACATCACTGGCAGTAATCTCCCAGACATGCTTTATTTTTGTTAGTCTATCACCCTGTCCCTTGCTACTTGGGACCAGGGGTGCAGATGCTTTGCTGGTGCTGGACCAAGCATGTTTGCGAGGTTGGTAAGACATAATGGATCCCGTAGCTAGTAGTTACTGTGTAAAACACAAAATAAGTAGTGCCTGTGTGTGTGATGCTTTAATTAGGGTTTGTGGAACAACAATAATACACATACCAACCCTAGCAAGTATACTGTACCACAAAAAAAAAAACATATATCCAATCCATTATTGGAAACAAGCGCTATAACCATTACAATCAACATTTGAAATATTGGAGCCAAGGGTCTGCGCATGTGCACCAGGTCAACATGGGTGCACATGCGCAGAGCCACATCTCTAGTATGTCAGATGTTGACTGTAATGGTTGTAGCGCTAGTTTCCAGTAACGGATTGCTTTGTTCAGTTCAGCATTCATCACTGTATCAGAAAACCTATTTTTCTTACTGTGCTCACAATATGCAAATTATCCCCTGCACGAGTGTTCAGGCTGCTTGGAGTCATCGGCTGGCCATGCATCCACAGATCACGAGTGTGCAGTGACTGTTTTGGAGAAGCTAACAGGGCAAAATAATCCTCCATTTAATGTAAGGTAAAGTTGACATTTTAAAGGGCAGCAATATACAGCAGGATGGAGGGAGGAAGTATAATTTAAAACAAACTGCTGGCATGACTTTATTTAAGTAAAGCGTTTACTAAAGCAGCTAATATAGTACAAATATGTACTGTCAGTCCTACCACAGTCCTGCTTGCACACCAAATAACGTCATCATTCTAGATGTCCTTTAGACAGTGCAGTGGGAAATACAAAGTAAAGCCATAACATAAGCTGCAGTGTCTGTCAGGGCAATAAACATAATTTTCTGGCTACTGCAGCAACAGAGTGCAGAAATCACCATGGAGGACCCTTTAGCAGCCTGTCAGTGAATCAGAAAAAGCAGTAAATTGAAATGTGTGTATACATTTTGCGCATGATCTTTGAGTTCTCAGAAGTACAGCAGAGCTAGCTCTCAGAAGCAACTGTCTCCTGTTCTCTACCAACTCAGTGAGAAAATCACATGGTGTGCTTGCCTGTGAACTCCAGAAATGGCCTTTGATTGGCCAACAAATCTCTGCTAGACTTGGAAATGTCACCGAACAGTCATTCCCGAATAGTGGCCGAATAGTGAACTATTCGGGAAGGGCAAATGAATTTTCTTGAAGCCTACAATTTGTGGTATTCAGGAAATACTGTTTGGCCCTTGCACAGCCCTAAAAACAGACAAAATTTGTTTTAACTGAAATAATTGTGCCATGCCAAATTCATTCTATACAACAGTGCACTGCTACCATTTTAACACATTTTTCAGTGCAAAAAGAATGTTTATCATGGTTGCCTAGCATATCAAATCCTAAAGACTTGCATGGGACTTGCCATCGTTTTTAATGACTTCTGGGTACTTAAATATCAAAGAGTGATTTCTAAACCCCCACTTATATTGACATGGGCTATTGGAACTACCGACGTTGGGACTTTGGACTATGTATCAAGGCAAATAGAACGTGTATGCACTAGAACATTACTGCCACTTTACAAAGACACCGCTGTTGATCTATATCCTTGAATACACAGCAGTCAATGCACAAATCCTCATGCTGGACTTGCGCTCAGCATGGATAAGATTACCTGTTTACTTCTCTCTCTGCTTGGGTTGAACCATTTAATTAACAAAAAAGTTATTTTTTAGTGGCAATGCTGGATCCTTTGTGATACAGTTTTAATAAACATTCCTGACTGTTTCTGTTTGTGTATGTCCGGGTGGGGGGGCAGGGTGTTTAATGTATGGATCCAGAGCAAGCAGAAGATAGAAGGAAATAAGTGCATTAGCTAGGATTTGAACCCAGGTGTTCTGGGCAGCCTGGGTGCAAATCTCAGCCAATGCACTTCTTTCTTTCTCTCTTCTATTTCTTTGGGTTCCATATTAATGCACCCCACACCCTTGTAATTAAAAATAATGTTTAAGGTATTACTAGTAGTTGTAATTCTGTGTCCACCACTGGTGAAAACAGCGTAAAGTTCAACCTGAACTCTGCAGACTACTTCAACAGAATGGGAAGAGAAAACTGCCAGACACTTGGTACTATTTATTGAGTCAAAAGTTACCTAACTCAAAACACCAGGAAACTAACCCAGTGGAAATTCCTGTTACTAACCCTGGAATATGGAATTTGGGTCCATGGAATGGTACCAGTCATATCACTTCAGAAGATCAAAGTGGCCTTTAACAACCTGTGTAGATTAACCCTTGCATGTGATAAAAACACTCATCATTGCATTATCAGCCCTGGCCTCTTCTCACCTGAATGGAGGTGTGAACTCAAGCTGGCTACAACAGTTTACAAATGTAATTGCAGACTCTGCTTGACTTATCCAAACAATCTTATCGTTATGACCATGCAGCCATATCCACTCAGGATACAGTCTAATAACCTATACCAGGTTCCAAGATCAGGACTGTCAGGCATAAGGTACTTTCCATAATTGTGCCCATCATACTGAATTCCCCTCCCACAAGTGTTACGAGTTCTGCCATTCTACAGGCCTTCAAGTGTTCCATGTACAGACGTCTTCATACCCCATGCAACTGCAAGTAATCCACTCCTTCAGTACCCTAAAGTCCCAGTCTTGTTTCGCCTGCTTGTTCTGCATCAACTCTTCATTCCAGCCTTCACTGCTCCCCCACCCTGTTAACTTTATCTCTTTAAATACTTGATGTTGAACTATGTAAATAATAATGCAACTATGTACATATTATAAATGGAAATTCATGTACATATAGCAGTCTGCTGTAGATCTTAACTGTTGGTAACTCATGGTGCTGTAACTGCACTCATGAGATCCAGCTGAAAATTAGGCAATTTGTCTAATTGAGAATATCCTGGTGTGCATAATTAAGCAATATCCCTCACTCCAACAGACATTCAGCCTGCCTGGGGCCCAGCCATGACACCAAGGCCTGTCAGCACTGCTGCAGCTTCAATCAGAGGACCAGAGTTCGCAGCCTGAAGTCTCTCAAAAGCTTTCTCCTGGAACAAGAGTTGGCCACCATGGAATTTTCTAGATCCACTGGGACACCATCCCCTTCAAGCGCACACCAGCAGAAGAAGTCCATGGGAAGCAGTCTCACCAGGAGAAGGACAAAGAGAGGTCCCGGGTGAGCTCCTGTCCTCGGTTCCCCACCATGCGGTGACTGACCAGAGTTCCTCCTCCAATAATGACAGAGAAGCCAGTCATTTCCAAGGAATTAGGGCTGGCTGGGGGATTGGGTTGCCAGAAACGCAACTGAGGGCCACCTCCCTCCAGTTGGTCATTAATCCAAGGAAATGACTGGCTTGGAGGTTGTTATTGCAATTATAAGTCTAATCACAATAAAAACTTTTGATCTTACTTCAAGGATAGCTCCTGCAGCAGGCAACACTGGTAAGACTAAGCTGCCAGGCGCTAGGATCCCACAGAAAACTTCTAGCTAGCAGTATATAATGGGGGACCGCCCCCTGATGTTGGCCCACCCCCGACATCAACCCATGCACATTGGCTCCACAGATGCCTCCTGTTTGCAGTCGACCACCATTTTACCTCATTACCCACGTTTTTTTGTTTTCACTTTCTTTACAGTGTTTTAGCATTTCTGTATGACTTCTTCATTTTCATCCTCATCTCCAGAGTGGCAGACGAATAAGTATGCTTGCGGCAAGCAGATCCCTCACTCCAACAGACATTCAGCCTGCCTGGGGCCCAGCCATGACACCAAGGCCTGCCAGCACTGCTGCGGCTTCAATCAGAGGACCAGAGTTCACAGCCTGAAGTCTCTCAAGAGCTTTCTCCTTGAACAACAGTTGGCCACCATGGAATTTTCTAGATCCACTGGGACACCATCCCCTTTCAAGCACACACCGGCAGAAGAAGTCCATGGGAAGCAGTCTCACTGGGAGAAGGACGAAGAGAGGTCCCGGGTGAGCTCCTGTCCTTGGTTCCCCACCATGCGGTGACTGACCAGAGTTCCTCCTCCAGCAGGAGGTCAGACTCCACCCCCTGGTAGCCCTCACTCCCGCTGGGTTGCCATTGGTTAGGCCCCCTGCCCTGGTTCTGACATCTGGTGAGGGACCTTTGAAGCCAGGGTCTTCTATAGCCCTTTCACCCCTGCACCTTAGGTCCTATGTTCACCCTTCTGGACCCAAGCCAGGGGGACCAGCTGGAGCTGCCTCTTTGGGTGCCATGTCCCTACCCACCGCCCGCTTGGCCGGGGAACCGGACTAGACATCAGGGTCTGATGGCACTCCCCGGCACCAGTAGCGGGACCACCAGTCAGACGTCCACTCTCCTAGGCAGACATCACCTCAGCTGCCACCGGCCGGTACTCCAGCCTGGGACCCAGCAGCCTCTTGCCAGTTAGAATCCATTCTACCCAGATTCAAACCAAGCAACCCCTTAGTCGCCTACTCTGCAGTCTCTGCCGGCCGGTCCTCTGACCCCTACATAGCCAGTGCTCAAGGATAAACTGCCTCCAGACCTGACGTCATGCAGCTGGACGCCCAGCAACCTGACACCTGGCAACCTGATGAATGACACCCCGACGCCAGGCAACCTGCCAACAAGCATCCAGATGCTGGACAGCCAGACTCTGGGCACCCCAGCGGCTGACCCTTTGTGCCCCACAGGCCTGGTGCCCCCTTCTAACCTGCCGCTGCGTTCTTCAGGGAGAGTTCCTCAGTTTCCAGAGACCCCCCTAGTCCCCTTGTCAGAAGTGGGGACTCTTTTTGCTTCATGGTGGAACACCATCAAGGAGGATTTGCTGTCTCAGGGGCCCAAAAGGCCCCCTAAGGAGTCTCAACCAAGGGCTTCTACTCTTCCACTTAGGCAACCAACCCCACCCTGGGAATCCTCACCTCCACTGAAGCCCAACCAGCCTAGGTCCCCTAGAGGGAAGAAGAGGTGCTCCTCTAGGTCCACCTCAAGGCGCCGCCACAGCTCCCGTGACTGTCGGCGCCATAGGTCGTCTTCACAGTCCTCACACTCTGGGATCTATAGTGGAAGCTCCCATTATGATTCCGAATCTTCAGAAGATGGTTTTTTTCCCACTCCAGTCCACCCTCAAGGTACACCTTGGTCACCTCCTGATGACCCCAGTTTCATGGATGACATGCGGTACATACAGGTGGTCAATGGCTGGGACACTAAAGACCTCAATCCCGAGCGATGCCAGCTGGCCAACTATCTAGAGTTACAGGATCCAAAGCTAGTGGCTCTGCCTCCTCTGGTTCCTTCTTACCAGGATGTTAGCATGATGGAATGGAAGCACCCTTCTTTGGCTTCCACTGTTCCAAAGAAGGCCGACTGGCTCTACAAGGCCCCTAAGAGCAAGCTCATCTTGGCAGAGTAGCCCAGAGCTGACTCCATGATTCTTATTGCAGCCCATGGGAGGTCTCAGCAGCCCATACATTTTAGTTCCCAGCCCCCGGATGAGGAGTCCAAGTGGCTGGATCTGCTGGGCCGCAAGGTTTACTCCTTGGCCACATGCAGTATTTGATTACTCAACGTCTTGGCCCACATGATGAAATACCAGAACACCCCGTGGAAGACAGCCTTAGAACTGGCCAAGAGCCAGCCTGAGAACCCCCAGACTATTGAGCTCCAGGACATTCTCCAGTCAGGGGTCAATGTAGGTAGACATGTCCTGCCTTATGCTCATGATACCAATGACACTTCAGCTTGGGCTGCTGTCATGGATATCTGTTTGCACCATTACTCATGGCTCAGGGTCTCTGGCTTCTGGCAGGATCGCCATGAAGGAATTCTGGATGCTCCCTTCCCAGGCCCAATGCTTTTTGGAGAACCCACAGAACAGATCATCCTGGGGCTCCGAACAGTCCAATCAGTGTACAGAATGTACCGCTCAGAGCCGGGCCCCAATGAGCGTTGCCCTCTTCATCACTGCAAGGGCCAGCAGTTTTAGGGTCAGCAGACAAGAGGTCCCTTCAGGAGAAAGGCTGCCTCTCAACTGAAAGGAGGCTCCAGTCCAAGAACTTCTAAGACCCGCAAGCCTTCCCTTCCCAACCCCAGTGCCTCTGCCTGACTCCTTGCCTGACCCTCCTCCTGCAGCAGAGCATCTGGAGGAGTCAGTAGGAGTTCACTTCTCCCACTACCTCGAAGGGTGGAGAAGCATTATATCAAATCAATGAGTCCTACATCTTATCAAACAGGGCCATATCCTGGAGTTTACCGAAGTCCCACTGGACAACCCCCTAATGCCCTTTCATTTCCCTCCCTCTCATCTTCCCGTGATTCGAGGGGAGGTCCAATTTCTGCTGTCTAAACAGGCCATATAGCCCATGCCTTCCAACCAAAGGAGAACAGGCTACTACTCTCACTTCTTCCTTGTGCCCAAAAACAACAGGAGACCTCCGGCCCATTCTAGACCTAAGTCAACTGAATCAATTTGTGGAGTACAAAAGGTTCAGAATGGTCACTCTGCCAGGCCTGATCCCCCTTCTCCATCAAGGGGGCTGGCTGTGTTCTCTGGACATGCAGGACGCATGTCTGCACATTCCAATCTTTCCACCCCTCAGGCAGTTCCTGTGGTTCTGCTTTCAGGAGGCCCATTATCAGTTCCGAGTACTCCCGTTCGGCTTGTCCTCAGCTTCTTGCGTTGTCACCAAGTGCCTAGCCGTGGTGGCTGTGGCTCTGAGAAGGAAGGGACACTATGTCTTTCCTTACCTCAATGACTGGCTCCTGGCAGCTCCCACTGAGGATCAGCTCCTGAGGACTCTGGCAGATACCTTCACCCTCTTCTGGTCTCTGGGTATCACTTTGAATCTTCCCAGATCCTCTCTGTGTTCCAGTCACAGACTTCAATACATAGGAGCCATTCTGGACACCGAACAGGGAAAGGCCTTTCTGCCAGAAGACAGAGCAGGCAGACTCCAATCCTTTGCCCACCTAGTCACTTCATCTCGATGAATTTCAGCTCGGTCGTACCTCAGACTTCTGGGCCACATGGCAGCTGCCATACCCACAGTCCCTCTGGCATGCCTTCATATGAGGGTACCCCAGTGAACCCTTCGGGTGCAATGGGATCAGTGATCAGACAACCTGGACCAGCAGGTGATTGTCTTGCAGGCAGTCCAAGGAGCACTCAGGTGGTGGCTCAACTTGCCTAATTTCATGAGGGGGTCCCCTCCCACAGCGTTCCACCTACTCAGATCCTAACTATGGATGCCTCCATCCAGGGTTGGGGAGCCCACCTGAGTGACAAACAGACTCAAGGGATGTGGTCTCCACTGGAATTTGACTACCACATCAGTGTGCTGGAAATGAGGGTGATCCTCTAAGCCATGCAGGCTTTCCAGTTGGATCTCCTCCCAGGCCCCTTGCTGATTCAGATGGACAACATTTCTGTGGTCTTTTACATCAACAAACAGGGGGGCACCCACTCATTTCCCCTTTGCAGGGAGACCATGAGGATCTGGCATTGGGCCATAGCTCACGGTCTGGATCTAACAGCCGTCCATGTTCCAGGCATCCAAAGCACCTTGGTCAACAGCCTAAGCAGGTCTTGGTCCAAGGCCCAAGGCCCATGAGTGGGAGCTTCTGCAGATGGTCATAGACGACCTGTTTTTACAGGTGGGGATGCCCAGAATTGGACCTTTTTACATCCCCACTTGATGCCAAACTGCCCAATTTTTGCTCGCTCAATCCAGGGCCTGGTGTTTTCTGGCAAGACACATTGTCTCTCTGCTGGACAGGGAGGTTTCTTTGTGCATTCCCTCCCTTTTCTCTGTCACAGAGGGTTCTTCTTAAGGTTCAGGCAGAGGGAGTGGACATGAGCCTCATTGCTCCTTACTGGCCTCGGTAGATTTGATTTCTCCTGCACCAACAACTGGAGGTGGAGTCTCAGTTTCCTCTGCCCCTGAGCTCACGCTTGTTCTCCTAGGGTCAGGGTACCTTAATCCATCCAGACCTCAAGTCTCTGCATCTGCACATGTGGCTCCTGCAGACCTAGCTGTCTCCTGTTTTGGGGAGTCTCGTAGGGTGGCAGAGGTCCTAGTGGCTGCTAGGTAGCCTTCCACTCGAGCCACCCTATGCTATGAAGTGGAAACATTTTTGCTTATGGGCTTCTGCCTGTTCCCTCGAACCTTTCATTTGTCCAGTCACTTCATTTTGGAGTACCTCCTTGCCCTTTCGGATTCTGGCATGGGCTACTCCTTTATTAAGGTGCGTTTGTCAACCATCTCTGCATACCATGCACCTATTGAGGACAAGACCCTTGCTCAGCTGGACCAGTTCAGTGCCCTTTTAAGGGGCATTCTGTACCTCCTTCCATACCATACCCTGTCCCTCCCTGGGATCTTTTGTTCATGCTAGAGAAACTTACTTTGTCTCCCTTTGAGCTGGCCGCAGTTGCGAGCTGCGCTTTCTGTTATGGAAGGCGTTATTTTTAGTTGCCATCACTTCTGCATGGAGGATTTCCAAGCTTCAGGTTCTGATGTGTAAAAAGCCCTATTTAGTTTTCCACAAGGACAGGGAGTCCTTGCAGACCAATCCTAAGTTTCTGCCCAAGGTGGTGTCTGAATTTATGCCGAATCAGGACGTCCACTTGCCTGTTTATTACCCAGAGCATTCGAATTGTGGGGAGGCCTTACTTCCCACTCTGGATGTTCATAGGGTGTTTTGTTATTATCAGAATTGCACCCATTCTTTTAGAAAATCTGATCAGTTGTTTGTCTCCTCTGCCCCGGATTCTTAGGGAGCTTCAGTTTCTAAGCATACATTATCCAAATGGTTGGTGAATTTCATTGTGTCCTGCTACCAGAAATATGACAAGCCTTTACCAGGGCTGGTTATAGGCCATTCTACCAAGGGAGTGTCTGCCTCCTTTGCTTCTCTACAGAGGGTCTCAGTGGCAGATATTTGTGCAGCAGCCACTTGGAGTTCTGTCCATGCTTTCATCAAGCACTACAGTTTGTACATTGCTTTCCGACGCAAAGTGTGTTTTGGCCTTGCTGTCCCGCAGGGTCTCCTTTCTTGAAGGATTGACTCCTCTGTTCCTTTCCTCCTCCCTTTGGATAGGGTTTCTTCCGGGTACTTCTTGGGACTCAGTCCTACTGGTGTTGCCTACTGCAGGAGCTATCCTCGAAGTAAGATAGTACAGTTGCGTAAGAACTTACTGTAACAGTAGATCTTTGAGAGAAGCTCCTGCAGCAGGTGTTGCATTCCCTTCCTCCTTCCCCCTGTGCTTGTTGTTTCCTGGATCCCTCCTCAGTCTTCTGTCTATGTTTGCCAGGTCTCCAGTGGGAGAACTGAGGTAGAGCTTGGGGACCGCCCCTTATATACCATAGGCAGACACCGCTATATACTGATAGCTAGAAGTTTTTCGTGGGATCCTTGCCCCTGGCAGCTTAGTCCTACCGGTGTTGCCTGCTGGAGGAGCTTCTCTAGAAGATCTACTGTTATGGTAAGTTCTTAAGTAACTGTACTTTATGTGTTTTTTTTTTAACTTACCTTTTGTGTTTCAACGTGTGGCGCAAGCAGTGTGGCACAAGGTATCTTACATTTAAGATGTTGCGTGATACGCTATGTCAGTTGGCAGCTGTACTGGCCATTTCTAAGACATTAGTGACCGATCTAGTAGCCAATTAGGAGCCTCGCAAAGCTTATGACTATTTAATCTGTCTCCCTCTCAGTTTTTTCTCTCCCTCTCACTCTCCTCTTCTCATCCCCCCACCACACTTGCACTTATACTACCCCTTATAGACTAGCTCTTAAAAAGGGTGACTGGATCCTATGTGTTTACCCTGCTGCATCTGCATCACTAATGAACTGCCTGTCATGTATGCATTGTAAACCTTGCATCCTGTGCTTGGTCCCTGTACTGTTTCTATATGTATCCTGCTCCTATGAACTGCCAGTACAGTAACTGTTGCATCAGCCTGTTATGTACTCAATTACCATGAACCTGTTTTGTAATCTGTATGTATGTAGTCACCATCTGTTATGTATATATCTGAACTCGCACTCTGAACATCCCTCTCCCCATTCCCCAGGATTCACTGCGAGACGAGCACATTGCTCAGAGTATCTTTCCCGAGAAACAATTCAATAAATAAAAAATAAATAATCCCTGAGTCACACCTGGAAACGTGCCTTGGCTTAGTATGCCTATCCTGGTTACCAACATTTTAAATAAAAAAATAAATAAATTAATTTAATAAGACTTGTAATTCTAAATAAAAAAAACTAAAACGGCTTCTGTCTTGGGACTGTTTTATCACATTCAGTCATTGTAGGATCCAGCCACATGGCCATGTTTCAGTCCTCAAGCATGGCACTTGACAGACTCATGGAAGATTACAGCAAGCAATCACACCAATATTTCCTTTAGCTCCACTATGATCCTGTGGTTTATTTTGTCAACCCCCTCCCCCCGGACTTACCTGACTTCATCTTCATTAGGTAGTTAGCTACTAGGATGGGTGTGGTACACACAGATGGCATCACAGCTGTCCCTCATGCTATGAACCCTCTTAATGGGTACAACGTGAGGGTCCTATGGTGAACACCAAATCAAAATATTCATTAAGTATCTCAGCCTTCAACCCTGTCTCTCTTACAAGTTCCTTCTCTCTCCATCTTTTTTACTACCTCACTGTCCTCCTTCCATTTATATACACAAAGAAGGCTTTAGTGTTGTTTGCAGCTCTTTCTACTAGCCTGGCTTCCAGCCTCTTCCCTAATTCTAGTTTTGCAGTCCTTCAGTGCTGTTCTGTACCTCTTGCTGGTTTGAAGGCAACCTGTCTCTTTGTTCAGAATCCATTTCCTTAGGTCCATCTTGACCTGATGAGGCACTTTCTGGGCCTTTTACCTTTATTGCAGACAGGAATTCAGACCTCCACAGCTGCTTTGAGCACATTTTTCAATAAACTCCATATGGGCACTGCATTACCTGCCTCATCCAGACCCTTGACAGCCAGGTCCTTCATCTTGGCAAAGTCGACCTTTCTAAGGTTCTGGGGCCTGGTGGCTGAGGCCAAGTTAGCCTTCCCTGTCACCAGATAAAAGGTTACGTAGTTGTGGCCATTGCCTCCCTCTGGTTCGTTCTTCACACTGTAGACGATCCCATTTCCCAGGCAGACAGCAAGGTCAAGGGTGGCTTCAAACCTAGTGCTCTGTTGGACATGCTGTTCCAGGGAGCAGTCCTTGAAGATGGACAGGAACTTAATCTCAGCTGTATTGTTAGTGTTCTCAAGATGCTGGTCTATACCTGGGATACTGAAGTCCCCCAGGATTACCACAATAGATCCATAGCTACATAAATGTTTAAAGACAGAAAAAGACTGAGAGCCCATCAAGTCTGCTCAGATATTCCTACTTTGCTTTACTCTGTCCTCACAGAGCTGTCCCACCACCTGCCCACCTTATGTTCCTAATAACCCCCTTGAAGATATTCCACTGGATTTGGAACCCTGAGATGGTCCCAACATTTATCTCATTACTGGGTAGACTGTTCCACCCATCCACCGTGCACTCTATGAAGTACTTTTTGATGTCCTTCTTGAATTACCCCACTTGTCCACCTCTAGTTTAAGATTGTGCCCCCAAGTGCTTATGCATTTTGTAACTTAAATAACTCTATGGAGTCCACCCGGCTATATCCATGTATGTATTTGTATGTTTCTATCATACCCCTCCACTCCCTCCTGTCCACCAGAGAGCATATTAAGACTGTACGGTCTCTCCTCATGTATACTACCTTGCTGCCCCTGGGTCATTTTTATTAGCCTTCCTTTGGAGAGTCTCTAACATCTACCTGTCTTTCTTCAAATGCAAGTTCCAAAATGGAATGCAGTACACCAGGTATAGTCTAACCAATGACTTCTATTGTTACAAAATCATTTCTTTGTTGCGACTAGTGAAACCCCTCCTTATGAATCCCAGCAACCTATTAGCTTTCCCATGTGCTATACTGCAATGGGAGGAGGCTTTCAAACTATCATTAATTATCACCCACAATTCCCATTCCTCATCTGAGTGCTACATTGAGAGCCCATTGATGTAATCTTCTGTATGAAGATTATCGTTTCCTATGTGCATTACTTTATATATTTTTTAGCACTGAATGTCAATTGTCAAATTCTGGGGCACTACACCAGCTTTTTTATATCTCTATATGCTGCTAATACCCTCACCATTATCCACTCCCTTGCAGAGTCTTGTATTGTCTACAAACAGACTCACTTTACCCTGTAGTCCTACTCCACTCTCACTTACATACATGTTAAAAGTATCAGCCCAAGGACTGACCCCTGTGGCACCCCGCTTGTGACCTACCTGACATCAGAGCACTTGCCATTGAGGACCACTCTCTGAGTTCCATCTGTCAACCTCCCAATTCACCTAGTTAGCTATTCTCCTAGTCCTAGGTCCTGTGCCTTTTGTACTATATAGGCCTTCTGTCAGGAGCAAATCAAAGGCCTTACTGAAGTTTAGGCACAAAATGTAACCAGCCTGACCACAATCCACCATCTATGTCACTTAGTTAAAAAAAATTAATCAAGTTCATCTGACATGGCTTGCTTCATATGACCCCATGTTGATTTCTGTCCATAAGGCTGATTCCTGTCCATAACACTATCAGTATAGTGAGCATGGCTTAGTTGATGGCACATCTGCCTCTGGACCAGAAAGTCATGGGTTCTAGTCCCACAGCGGGGTTGGGCTTATACCATAAACGCTGGTGCTTAAGTGCTGTTATAGGGACGCAGTACTGTTGGGGTATGCCATCCTTTAAATGAGACATTAAACTGAGGTCTCGTCTGCCCTTCCTGGTGGTTGTTCAGGTGAATGTTTAAAATCCCAAAGGGGAATTTCCTTGGTGTCCTTGCCTAATTTCCTAATTACACTAAAAATACCAGCAACAGTTTAATCTGGTTCAAGTTCAGTTGGTTCACATCTGTATCACCCCCTCCTTGGACAAGTCTGAAACTAAGAAGTTTTGTCTAGCCCTCCTTTCCTAGCCAATTATAAATAAATAAACAAACAAATCATTAAATCAATCACTCAATCTACTGTATTTCTGTGTAACTGACTCCAGCAACTTGCACACTGTTGAAATCAGGCTTAGTGATTTATCATTTCCAAGCTTTTCCTCATCCCACTCTTGTGCATGTAGACAACATTAGTTACCCTTCAGTGGGTTTCCTGATGCCATTCACTCATTAAATACGTCTGCCAAGGGGGACTGCCAAGACCTCTATCACTCGCAATACCTGCGTGTACAGTCCATCTGACCCTAGAGATGTGTCATGTTCAGGTCCTGCAGGCCCTTCAGAACTCTCTCATTAGGTATATGTCTTGTCTCTACTCTGTGGTTGTTGGTACCGATGATGAATCTGTTCTTGTTGTGAATTTGGCCTGTTGCCTCCACTCTGAACACAGAACTGAAGCTCTCATTTAACATGTTTGCATTTCCTTAATCTTCCTCCATGCTCTTTCCAACTTTTGCTATTCTTCTTCCTATGTTATGCTTTTCTTGATGCTTCTATCTTATATGTCTAAAGAATGTTTTATCATTATTTTAAAATCCCCTCCATTGTCTTTAGGTCCATGTTAATTTTTGCCCTCCTTATGATGTCCTTGCTTTTTTGTAGTCCTATATTGTTCTCATTCTGTTCCCCTTTGTACACCCTAAAAGCATTCCTTTTGTCACAGATTGCTCCTCATGCCTGCCTGCCTGACAAAAGTGGTTTCCTTTGTTTCTTGTTTTTTTTTTTTGAGTTGAATATGATTTTGGGTTGCTCCCAATAGTGCCACTTTAATTTCTATCAATTTATTCATTACCCCCTCTAATTTGTGCATGTTCTTCAGATGTTTTTCAATTATTTCTGTCATTTTGCCAAAGTCAGCCTTTCAAATGCCAGGGACTACAGTGCTTGGTTTCAGTTGCTGACATTCCAGTATAATGTTGAATTTAATAGTGTTGTGGTTTCTATGTCCGTCTGTCTGATCTGGTTCTCAGTTTAGATATCTTCAATAATGCCCTGATTGGACATTACCACGTCTAGAATTGCTTCCACCCTGGTTGCTTCTCACACCCATTGTGTGAAAAAATAGTCCTGATTTGCCTGTATAAACCTCTGACTTATTTGGCTTACTGTCGTAAGAATGTCCCAGTCTATGCCCAGTAGTGTAATTCTACTCTAACAAGCTGCCAGCTTTATTTCATCCTTTTTAACTCTTTCTGCACTCGCCTTGGGAGACACCAGATGATTCTCAACAGCTGACCAGCGTGGCACATCAGCTTTCCCATTCCTCTAACTACAAAAGACCCCAATGAGTATGATATGTTTCTTGCTTACCTTGATTCTTCCTGACTATCACCCCTGGCTCATCCCTGCTGGATAGAGCCCCATCCTCAGGGATAATAAATACTGCTCTTTTTTTGCCAAGCAGTTCTACGGAAGCAGTGTGACCAGTGGTCTGTTTTGATTCTGGGTTTTTACTCCTATGTTCCCACCCATGCTGGTTCCACTTCTGTCCCACCATTGCAGTCAGTTCTGACTATGAACATGTGGTGCATACTGAGGTAATGGAACTGCAGTACCCAATGGTCCTCATGCTGCGTTGCTTCTCAGGTATTGAATTCAAGCCCTGAGGGCAGCTAACTCTGCACAGAGGCCACACAGCTCCCACAAACCAGGCACCCTCCAGCCTCCCTTAACTCCCTTGGAAAAGTGTCCAAGCCACAACCCCAACAGCTAACCAACCTTTCCCCAACCTTCATCCTGTACTGTCTGCATGTCCATGTTGGAGTGCATTTGTAATGGAAAGTTCATGTGAGATCAGTCCTGCAGCATTTCCCGCCCCTGCCCTTTTTCTTCCTTCTGTCCCTCTTTATTCCTAAGTCCAGGGACTTAACACTTGTGGCACTTAAACAAGTGGCACATCTTGCCCTGCACAACTTGTCTCTATGTGTAGATGGATCTCTTTATATAGTCACCCTTAATAACCTCACTGGATGTGCTTATTGCCCTCTTCTTGTCTGCATTTGCTGATAAGAGAGCTGATCTTGACAACTTTTTGTTTCAAGATAATAACATTTTATATTATACAGGTTCATGCATATTAGGATAACAAAGTCCTGTTTCAAAGAGTATTCCTGCATTACATAGTTCCTAGGACAAATACATAAATAACAATTAGACTACAAATGTACTAACAGTACCAAAAATGATAGGAAACAGACTTCAAATTTCAAGTTCATTTAAAAACAAGTACATTAATAACTTTAAAAACAATTACAAGAATCATTTCTCTCAATGCCTGTTGTACTTATAAATTTGTTTGTGACTTGTTTGTTTTGTTTATTTATACTGGAAAGTCCATGGGCCAAAGATCCGTTTTCATGGTTGACCAGTGTACATAAAAAAACAATGCACACAGTAAAGACTTATTATTTATTTATTTATTGAGTATTCAGAAAATACCTTTGAGTCAAAGACTCTTTTTTAAAGGTTCCACGTCAGTACAGGCATAACATGAGAGAACATAAGAATAAAATATTATTAACAAATTATAGAAAAATTCCAAAAATAAAAAAACACATAGATATAAACACAGCATGTTCATTTAAAACACTTATGTACACTTTCAAGCATAAGATAGTCCTTCAGCCTTGTCTTACCTATCTGCTTAACAAAAATAAACAAACTTATCTTTTTTTAATTTATTATGTATTTATTTTTTATTTGTATTTTTAAGAGATGCTATGACCTCTGTCAAGATTTGATTCCATGATGCTGCAGTGCCAGGTCTCAGCAGCATGACAGATGTGGGCATTCTAGCCCTCCAGACCTTGTTTCTCTCAAAGTATACCATGGAATCATATCATAATTTGAGATCTGTATATGTTTCAGGGGACAGACAGGTTCACATTTTAATATTTTTTTATAAAATGGGTAGGGAATTTGCTGCATCCTAATTGACCAATTCAGAACCTAGTGCCTCAGAGGGTGACAACCACCAGGTCAAGAACCCTTCCAGCAACCAGGATGCAGCACACCTAGATATTCATGCCTACCAGAACTTTTTTGAATAATGATTTCTGGCAGCCATGTTTGTAAGGTAAACAACCTTAACACAGTTGATTTGCTATATCTTAAAAAAAACACATTACCACAGTATCAACTATCCCACACCCGGTCAAATGATAATATTGTTTTTATGTTGCTTGCACGCATGTGCAAGAAACATAGTGCCATCATCCGAGTTTTTGGAGATGTGGCATCCCGTCTTCCAATTCAGTCGTTGAGTTTGCAGGCACGGCCGCAGTTCCTCCAATGACTGCTGCAGCTATCTATGACAGCAGTCCAAAATGCAGTGGAGTACAGTTGAAAAGGAGAGCTCCACTTCAGTGAGCAGAGTTCTCCCCCCACACACACAAGCATGCAAGCACGCATATTGGCTGCTGATCGCTCCTCCCCACACACTGTATGGCTGTGAGGTTGCCCAATCCCCGTCGGCTCCGCTAACAAAAAGCTGCCCAGGTGCCCGCTGGGAGCCCACCCCAGCGTAGCAAAAATGTTATAGCCAATGGGGTGCCTAATCCCGCTGCTCCATAAAGCTGCACACCTCCCCAAAACCTTTCCAGGTTCCCAGCGTGGCAAATCTTGTTGTGGCTGATGGGGTGCCCAATCCCCCATCAGCTCCAGTCCCCCAAACAGCCTTTCCAGCTGCCATGCTGGGAGCCCACCTCAAGCGTGGCAAGCGTCCCAGCGTCATCTTAATTTAAAAAAACTGTAAATAAAAAAGCGTCCCTCGTAGTCTCGCTGCCCCCACACCCACACCCACCCACTGCACCTGCCTCCCCACACCCCCACCCCATACTTCCTCTGGAGCTCAATTAAGACGATCATCAGTGGACCGGGAACACGTCTGCACTCTTCAAAGCCGACAGCGAACTGAGAAAATGCCGGTAAGCTGTATAATGGAATAAATAGGTTTTTTTCAATTTTGTTGCATATCTCAGGCATTTTTGGGAATTTTGGGCCCAAATTTTCAACATAGGGTTTTTGGGAACCCCCTCATGAATTCTTGCACTGTCTGGCGTTAATCGGGGCCCGAAAGGTGATTTCACCGTCACTGCGCAAAATCACCTTTCCGGGCTGATTAACGAAATGACACTAACAGTGTTCATAAGGTGGGCTCTCAAAAAGCCTATGTTGAAAATTTGGTGAAAAAATTCCTAAAAATTACAGTTTTACGAGCGTGCATTGCGCAGCTCCTATGCACGCTCGTAAGTTCGCAAATTTTCAATATTTTCACTTCAGATTTTCAACATTGCCATTTTACCACACCTCCTTATGAGCAGTACAGCTGTCATTTTTCACATCCTGCCCAAAACATGTTTCCACCTATGTAGCGCACAATGGCGCAGTCAGTGTGCGAAATCAATGTATGGGACACATTAGGAGAAATAACAGTGACACTGTTCATGAGAAGAGGTCTTAAAATGGCTATGTTGAAAATTTGTTGAAAAATTCAAAACATTATTGTTTTACGAGCATGCGTTGCGCAGTTCCTACGCACGCTCGTAAGTTTGCGAATTTTCAATATTTTCACTCCAGATTTCCAACATTGCCATTTTACCACACCTCCTTATGAGCAGTACAGCTGTCATTTTTCATATCTTTCCCAAAACATGTTTCCGCCCATGTAATGCACAATGGCGCAGTCGGTGTGCGAAATCCATGTATTGGACACATTAAGAAAATCACATTGACACTGTTCATGAGCATGGCTATGTTGAAAATTTGGTGAAAAAATTTCTAAAAATGACTGTTTACGGTACATTGCACAGTTCTATGCATTTCATGGGATTCTGTGGAAATTTTCAATATTTGCACTCCAATGACTTCCAAATACCTAAACAGCACATACAAGCAAGCAACATTCGGCACTGACAAATGCTTGTTCATATAGCTGTTTGCCCCTGAGCCTTCTTGTTACTGCCTCTGTTTGTTTGGTCTCTCGTACGGACAACCTCACAGCACTGCCTGCTGCTCATACAAGTGTTATGACCAGTGGTGATCCATACAGAGTGAGCCTAGAGTGCCTCCATCACATTGATCACTCAGGGTGTACTCATTTGTTTCTCTTTGCCTCCCTCAATCCAGCCTACCTCTCATCTCCTGCAGGCACCAGGCAGTATTCTAAAAGGTACTGTATGTAGCATCCACCTGTGGTGGAGATGAGCTCCCTGCCCACTGCAAAGATCACTGCAGCAGCAGATTCTGGTGCCAGCCTTCCCCAGCTGGGAGGGGCTGCTGTGTGGCAGTGTCACCACTGCTTCTCGGGTCTCCTGGTGTAGCTCCAGAGTCTTCTCCCAAACCTGGGTCACTAGCATGCCAGCAGGGGCATGGGGAAGTCCTCGAGTTTTTTATGTTTTCAGGGCAAGTCTTTTTTGAAGTGCCATCTTCATTTCAGTGTTTTTGTCTCTGATTGACTGATTATTCTACAGCACTTGCTGTTTCAGCATACCCTATTCTTAAACAAATGGAAATTAAAAGTTTGTAAAAATATTACTACCATAAAATGGTATCAGTCTAGAATGTAATGAGTACAGCATGCCAACCAGTGAAGAACTGAAGAGCAGCCCATCAGAGTCTTTGGCATTTGAAATGCAGTAACAAAATAAAGTGACATACTTCAGAAAGAGTGATGTGTGAATTCTTCCTTTTTTGTAGGAGTGATACCAGACAGTACCCATTTATTTATACATTTCTTTATCTGTTAATGCCTGATTGACAGACATCAAAGTGGCACCACTATAATCAAAGACTATTCCTGTGGTTACAGTAATCAGGAAGAAGGAATAGTTAATTATTTTAGAAGTTATTTATAAAGATAGTGCTGTTCGCCACGAAGGACCATAGAGCTAGTACAATAACTAATAAAATCAATAAAAAACAGTAAAAATTACAGCTAAAAAACTGCATGTGTCATAATTAAGTGGCAGGTTTACACAACATCAGAGAAAGCAAGATTAAACATATACGTTTTCAACGCAGATTTAAACTCTCCACCATCAGGCAGTCTCTTATCCGATGAGGTAGAGAATTCCACAGGGTAGGGGCCACAATTCAAATGCTCAGGCCCCAGAGGTCTTCAAACAAACCCTGGAAATCTCTAGCAGTACCTTGTCGGTGGAGTGGAGTGGGCAGTAGGGGCAAAGAAGCTCTTGCAGATAACTCAACCCCTGTCCATGTAGGGCCTTGTAGGTCAGCAAGCTGACCTTGAAGGTGATCCACCACTGAATAGGCAGCCAGTGCAAATCATACAGCACAGGCGTGACATGACAACCTTGAGGCAGCCCAGTCAACAGCCTCACTGCTGTGTTCTGCACCAGCTGCAAGCAGTGGATATCAACCCCCAGTAGCCCTAGGTAGAGGGAATTAAAGTAATCAAAGTGAGAGGTCACAAAGACATGAACCAGAGTTGGAAGGTCATCGGTCGGAACTAGGTGTTTGATCTGAGCAATGTTCCTCAGATGGTAAAAGGCAGTCTTGACAATGGATGACACCTGAAATTTAAGTGTCGGTACCTTGTCAAGAATCACCCCAGATCACACACCCGCTCAGAGACCATCAGCTGGCAACCCCAAGCGAAAGCCCAGAAGGATGCCCCACTAAAGACCCCTCTACCCAACGACCTGGGTCCACTACCAAAACCTCAGTCTTGTTCAGGTTTCACCTCTGCCAGTTGACATTCATCCAGTCTTGAATCTCCGAGAGGCAGTTGTTAAAACTAGAGATGGTCCCCGCCTGATCGGGCACAAAAGACAAGTAGAGCTGAGTGTCATCTGCATAGCAGTGGAAAAAAAAGTCTATACCACCTAACAATGTCTCCCAACAGCAGCATGTACACCACAAACAACATGGGAGATAGCGCTGAGCCCTGCGGCACCCCATATGACAGGGAGAACTTGCCAGAGGAATACACCCCTGAAACAACTCTCTGAAACCTGCCAGTGACAAAGGATTGAAACAATCTGAGGACTGTACCTGATAGTCCACAGATCAGCCACAGGTGCTCTACCAACACACCGTGGTCCATGGTGTAAAATACCATGGGAAGATCAAGAAGAACCAAGATGGAACAGCTCTTCCAGTCTCTCGCTATCAGAAAATCATTGAGAACCTGAAAAATGGCCGTCTCGGTACTGTGCCTTTTCCGAAATCCAGACTGGAAAGGATTGTAGATGTCATGGATGGTCAAGTGATCCTCCAGCTACAGCGTAATCACCTTCTCAGTAACTTTACCCATGAAGGGAAGGTTAGAGATGGGTCTGTAGTTTGCAAGACAGTCTGGGTCCAAAGAGGATTTCCTAAGGAGAGGAGAGGAGTTACCACCTTCTCCTTCAGGGTGTCCAGAAACACACCTGACTAGTGAACACCAGATGATCTCAGCTAGGACCGGGCCGATGACCTCAACGCACCCCACAGGGAGGTATGTTGGGCCTAGGTTCAAACCACAGCAGGTCGGCTGCATACTCTGGATAATCCTCACGACATCCTCAATTGCCAGCCAGCCAAAGTCACACCAGACAGACCAAGGGACTGCAACCTCCCACTGACCACCGCCATCCCCACTGGAGTGAGCTGCACAGATCTCAGACCTGATGTCAGCAATCTTATCAGCAAAGAATCTAGTAAACTCATCACATTTCTCTTGTGATAATGCTCTCCGTGTCTGCAGACAAGCTGGATTGCACAATCTGTCCACAGTATGAAAGAACTGAGCTGGTCAACTGTGCTGTAGCTATCTCCCAGGACAGGAACTCCTCCTTCTTATTGGAGACAGCCAATTGATAGTCCTTATAATAGGCCATCAATCTAAGTTTGTTGGCATCAAGACCCGATTTCCATCAGCAGTGCTCCATCCTTTCTCCCACTCTTCTCAGCTCCCTCAAAGTCCCATCAAACCAAGGGGATGAGGGCACTGAGTGAGGGTCAAACACAGATAGAAGCGATCGGGAGACCTGACAGGTCCAGTACTGCTGCCAGGCCATGATGCAAATTCTGCAGAAAATTCCACAATCACAGAATTGCAGAATTCCGGGGGCCTTGATAACAGTGTAGCAGTCTTATAATGGCACTCAAAGTGATACCCACTAGTACTGTAGTACCAGTAATATTGCCACAGCCTTCCTTGCATCAATGCTTTGCAAATGTCGTGTCTCATTCCAACAGGTTGTGCCCTGCTCAACAGTACGATGGCGCCCCACCCTTTGGATAGCACCACTCCAACTGTATCTAGCATATCTGGAGAGTTGCATGGTATAAGGATGTGGAGACCTCACCAGCCAATATTGGGGTTAGGGCACTCTGTGTCAATGGATAAGAGTATAGTCACACAAATGAATTCACTAATGCCCTGATTACAATAAACTACAGGGCATGGGTCCCAGGGAGCTAGGCTGGTAAAAAAAAAACACTGTTTGGGGATAGACATGCCAGGTAATAAAGGATCCTTAATCACTAGCAGCTAATGAATCAGTAGTACTGAACTGCTAAAGGGAACCTACATGGCAACTGACTCTTTTTAGTTTTATTTGTAATTTGTTAACTGGGTAGGGCTCGAGTATTAAATGCTCATTTTCTAGGAGAATCTGGAGATAAGAACATATGAAAAGAATCAGCAGAAGAAGATCACCTGGTCTATCACACCTGCTCGTAAATGATGCAGTGTCTGGTCTTACACTAATGCCACTGACCCTGCCCCCCAACCTACCCTCCCTCACCCCTCATTCCCCCCTTCCCTTGGTCCCAAGGGTTTCCTTTGTGTTTGTCCCAGGCCCTCTTAAATGCTACCACCATCACCATGCTACCACCTCCCCTTTTCTTTGCTGATACCACCCTCCTCTGGAAGCTCATTCCAGGTGGTCACCACCCTTTCCATATATAAATGTATCCTTGCATCCCTTCTGAATCTCGCCCCCCCATCAGGTTTAGGCTGTGCCCCCTAGTGGTGTTGTTTGCACTCAGTTTTTCACTCTGTTAATTCCCTTCATGTACTTGAATGTCTCTATTATATTTCCCCTCTGCCTCCTCTCCTCCAGGGAGCACATCCCCAGGGCTCCCAGCCTCTTATAGGACCTATCCTGTAGCCCATCTATTATCTTGGTTGCTCTCCTCTGGACCCCTTCCAACATGCTGATGTCCTTCTTAAGGTATAGATGCCAGTACCTCAGCCTATATTCTAAATGTGGTTTCATCAGTGACCTGTACAATGATAAAATGACCTCACTCTGCCTGCTGCTGAATCCCCTTGCAATACACCCCAGCATCCTGTTAGCCTTCTCTACTACCTTATTACACTGGGATGTGTGTTTCAGATCAATCGTAATCACTACTCCTAGATCCTGTTCCTCTTTGGAAGCAGTGACCTGAACCCCTCCTATGTAATATTCTTCCCTAGGGTTCTTGGCCCCTATGTGCATCACTTTGCACTTTTTGGCATTGAAACCAAGTTGTCTGATTCATGACCATCTCTCTCTCTAGTCTGGCAAGGTCCTCCCTCAGGTCCTGTATCCCCTCCTTGGTGTCCACTCTCCCACAGAGCTTGGAGTCATCCACAAACAGTCATATTTTGCCTTTCATGTCTTCCCCAATGTCACTTATGAAGACATTGAACAACATTGGCTCCAACACCTATCCCTGCAGGACCCATCTGGTGACCTCCCTGGTGTTGGAGAACTCGACCCCAACCACTACACTTTGGGTTCTGCCCCTCAACCAATTTTCAATCCATCTTACCATATTCTCCCCCACTCCTAGGTCCCTCAGTTTCATTATCAACCTTTTGTGTGACACTGAATTGAAGGCCTTACTAAAGTCCAGGTATATGATGTCCACTGCCTGACCTTTGTCCACTACCCTCATGATCCAATTGAAAAACTCGATCAGGTTCATTTGACATGATCTGCCTGCCACAAACCCATGCTGTCTTTCATCCTGCAGACCATTCTCATCCATGTACCTCACCAGCCCCTCCTTTAGTATGGTCTCCATTAGTTTACATACTATCGATGTCAGGCTGACTGGCCTATAGTTACCTGGGTCATCCTTGGTTCCGCTCTTGTGGAGTGGCATCACATGTGCTGTTCTCCACTCCTGTGGCACTACTCCTGACTCCAGAGATCCATTAAAGAGAGAACAGCCAGCAGCACTGTCAGATCGTCCGCTAACTCTTTCAGCACCCTGGGATGTATTTTGTCTGGTCCCAGGGATTTGTCCACCCTCAGAGCCATCAGCCCCTCTCTTACTCTTTCAATCCCAATTACCCCTACTGCTTCTCCCCCATTCCTCCCTCCCTCCCCTCCCTATATGTGGCACCAATCCATCCCTCCCCTTTGTAAAGATAGAGCAGAAGTAGTCATTTAATACCTCTGCTTTGCTCCCATCTTCCTCAACCCAACCATCCCCCTTCTTCAGCCTAACAACATCGTTCTTCTTGCCCCTCCTTTCACTTATGTAGTGAAAGAATGCCTTTTCCCCTTTGCCTGCTGCACCTCCCTTCTTGCCACCTTAGCCAGCCTCCAGTATTCTTCCTCATCCTCTTCCTTTGCTGTTCTTTTGAATTTTCTATAGGCTGCCCTATTTTCCCTTACCACTCTGGCCACCTTCCCATTGAACCAGCTTGGTGGTCTGGCTTTTGATTTCTTGACCCTCAATTTGATACAACTGCTTGTGGCCTTCTGAATGGCCCCCCCAATGATGGCCCATAATTGGTCCACCTCCATGCCCTCTTCCATGCTTGCCAGTTTTTCCCTTAACACCTCTCTTATCTTTTTAAAATTTGCCCTCTTGATGTCCAGTGCTCTTGTTTTGGTGGGGATGTCCTCCTTGCCCATGTCCAAACTGAACCACACTGTACTGTGGTCACTTTCACCCAGGAGTTCCCTAACCTCTATATCCTATATGTGTTCCTCATTGGTGAGCACTAGGTCCGGGATTGCCCCCTCCTTAGTAGCATCAGTCACTGACTGAGTCATGATGCCATCCTGGATTGCATTTAGGATTTCCTGACTTCTGCTGCAGGATGTGATGGTAGTAGCCCAGTCCACTTCAGGCAGTTAAAATCCCCCACCGCTACCACCTCCCCTTTTCCTGCTATGATCCTCAGCTGGGAACATAGCCCCCTGTCCTTGTCCTCAGTCTGGTTGGGTGATCTGTACACCACCCCCATCCTGATCATTCATCTTCTACCAGTTTGTAACTGGAGTCACAATGTTTATATGTTCCCCGTTTCATTCTCCATTTCTGTCATGCTTCAGATATAAACAAGAGCAACAATACAGAATAAATATGCAATACATCTGTGTACACAGTAGTCTGGTGACATTAAACTTGCACATAGACATGTCCAAACAGTATTTTTGTAACACCACTTTAAACATATTCTGTGAATCGACAGAGTGTAACAAAGCAGGTTATTTATTCCAGAATGTAATAGCTTTATAAATAAAAAAAACATATAGGCCAGGGGAGGATCAGAAGAATAGGGGTCTTATGGAATGAGTATTAGCAGATCTAGTATATAGGGAGCCAGTACTGAGACTAACATCAGCCATAAAGAAAATCTAATTGGGCATTTTAGAAAATGTCTAACACTGACGAAGGCAAAATAAATAATGGGTGAATCAAAAGAAAGTCAAACAACGTGTTTGTAAAGAATGTAATGATTAGAAAATCTGGGGATGGAGGCAGTAAATCTGCTTATGGAATTGTATAGAATTTTAACTCTTTGCAAGTCAGGGACATTAGCAGTGGCATAGAGTGGAAGCCTTTCGTCCATCAATGACAGGAGCAGGGACTGAGCCAAGACTATCTCAGAGTGGACGGTTAAACAATTTTTGAGCTTACAAAGCTGACCATGGTGAGTGTGTACTGATTAAACCAGCATGGAGATATGGGGTTCACTTCTCAAAGGTGTCAAAATGCTGCAAGCCCCAAGTGCGCCAAACAAATGGCTCATGGGGCTTGTGGCATTTACTGGCTGGCAATTGGGATTCTTGATCCTGTGCACCACATGCCAGCAGTTAGACCAGCTATTTGCTGGTCTAAATTTACATCAGTCATGGGATCTTTTTACAGGTTTGTGCCAAATATTTGGTGCGAGCTGTCGTAAAGGGGGTAATAGTGCTGCAAAAGCATACTGCTTTTGAGAATTGGGTGCAAGGTGTGTCAGTGTGTTCAGTGCAGCACTGGGTTTGATACAGGGCAGCTTTTGCAACTTTTGAGAATAGAGCCCATGTTCTTTAAAGGACAGAGTCTGGTTTATAGTACAACCAAGATACCTGAAGCTGTCCCATCTCTTATCAAACATGGCACTCCAATATTGAGATCAGAGGGGTAAAGCCTTTAATATTTGTTTTGTTCCAGACTACACATACTTGGTTTTACCAACAGTCCATAGAAGGCCATTTTTAATAACCATTTTTATACCAGTTCAAAGTCAGGCTGCAAGGGAACTTACAAGCTGAAATGGGCAGACTGGGTGGGCCATAGGCCCTTATCTGAAGACAGTGTCCGTGTATCTGTGTATCTATGTATAAATACCTTGTTATGTCACTGACATTAGATTACCTTCTGTACAAAATTATATCAAACATGTGCAGTACCTAATAATATGGGATTCAGAGCTATGCAAAGTATCAGCTAGATCATTTGAGAAAACCCTAAACAAAATAGGCCCCAGGACTGATCACTGACATGCTCCCATAGTGATTTTGATGAGTGGAGAAGAAAAGGAATTAAAAGAGACTGACTGAGATCTATCAGTTAAGTCATTCTGGAACCAGGATACTGCAAATACAGATAGACCAAGGACCCAAAGTTTGGCAAGCAGTGACCAAGATGCACCGACTAGATCAAAAGCTTTGGAGAGACCCAGGAAGAGCGCAATGACTATGTTCCCATTATCCAAGGCCCCCTGAAGATCATTAGTGACTTCAAGCACAGCTATGAGCATACTGTTATTTTCTTGATAAACTTGCAGGTATTGTTAGCAAACTGCCAGTATCTAGGAACTTCTTAGATTGGTCAAAACCAATTCTTTCAAAGACATTGGGCAATGGAGCAAGTAGGTTATAGGTCAATAGTTTTTGGTGAGGGTTCACTCTCCTGGTTTAAAAATAGGGACCACAGCTGTCTACTTCTACAGTCTTGAAACATAGCCAATAGTTGTACAAAGCACAGATGATTAGACAGTACTTTAATAACCAAAGAAAATAGTTATAGATGAATACTGTCTAGTCCCATTATAATTTTTAAATGTATATGCATAGGGTACTTTAAAGTTTCAACTACACTTAGTGATCTAAACAAAACCAGCATCTGAACCACCATGGCTGGTCCCAATCTGCTCAACATCTGATAGATCAACCAATGGAGGAATTTTTACTACATAAAGTGGTACTGAAGTCGGTGGAAACTGCAATCGAATGTCAAGTTTACCTTGTTCAGTAGTCAGAAGTAGTAGTGCTGTGGAACTGTTGATGAAATCTTTTTTTGTAGTGCTGTGGAACTGAACTTGCCCATTAGATTGTTTAGTACGTTGCCAGTTTGCCTGTTGTCCATTTGAAAACTGACATTGGGAATTTAAATATTCCATTTTGTCTTTCTAACCAATTGTTTACATTTATTCCTTAGCTTTTTACGTTCATGTAATGTGAATTTTTATGTTAAAAGCTTTCCAGGCCTGTCTCTCTCCTGCATGCATTGTACCAGACAAGGGGTGATCCATTCCTGACTTCTATTTTTAGCACGTAAGCAACTAATAGAGACAAAGTGATATAAAGCAATATCAAATCTACTGATGGGATGGCATGCAAAGACTAGTCAATCTATGAAAACTACATTACTGAATTCACTAATGTTCAGATTATGAATGGATCTGGAGGTTACATGTAGAGGAGGGGAATGAGGCCTGCAAGCATTCCAGTAGCAAATAACTGGAGAATGGTCACTCAAGCTGTTGGATAAATGATGGGCCTGATGGATATGATCTGGTCTAGAAGTGACCATCCAGTCTATTAGGGACTCGGTGCCAGCCTTGTCATTTATTCATATATCTGAGGAGATGACTTGTTTAAGGCTCAAGCTCTCAAGGTGGTCTCTACATCTCCAATTTGCTTTAAACATTCCAATTAATACTGGCATCTCCCAGGATAAGGATTTCTTTCTTGTCATATTTGGACTGCCTGAACTCAGACAACAAAGCAAGCCCATCCTCAGAATAACCCAGAGGAATGGAAAACGTAGCTAACAATAGGTGCTTGACACCCCAAAACATAACACAACAGAAAGAAAATCACAGGATGAATAAGTATTAGTGAACTCATCAGCCACCACAGAAAAATAAGAATTGTAATGGATTAGGAAGGAACCCACCCCCACATTTTCTTAGCCAGTCACATCTTAATAATCAGTAGTTTGAAATCACAATTTCTGAATAGGATATTCTGTTTGCTAACCATGTCTCAGAGACTGGGACCAGATAAAAATCATTCCCCAACGCACATGTACTGAGTTCATCTAATTTTGGTAACACGCAGCTAATGTTTACGTGAACAATGGATATATTTGTGTTTGGTGGTCACAGTGTCTACGTCATGCTTACCTGAGAAAGGACCAGACAGGGATGAAGTTGACCAGCTAGGAGCAAGAGTAGCAAAACAAAGGCCGATTTTCTAGTAGCTAAATTGGAGCAAACCAGTTTATTTCTAGATATACTACTGTAGTGCTGTGGCAAAGTGTAAAACTTGTAACTAAGTGTCTGTGGCAGACTTCAAGAAATAACATACCCAAGTCATTAGAAATGTATGGCCCTAGATAGATAGTAGTGAAAACAGAACAGTATGAAACTATACTAATAGGCAATACAGTACTGGTATTAGCTGAAAATGTATTAAACCTTTAACTGGTGATCAGTGGTATAAATTCAGACCCCCTGCTGCTGGTAATTACACTGAAATGTAGACCCCATGTGTCATTCCTTATATTTTTTTTCTGTTTGAGTGATCATCATGAAATGCTCAGAATATGATTTTAGGACCACTAGCTGCAGTCTGATATATGTTGTCGGTTTCCTGCTAAATGAAAGTGAACACTACAATCCTGTATATTTACCAAAAAAAACTGTTTCTGATTATGATTTTTTTTCTGTCCAGTCCATATGTACATACTGTATCTTGAGAAAAAAATAATTTTAACTCAGATTAAGTTTTTTTAATAGTCTGACAACTAATGTAAGAAATTAAAGGTATATTTTCATGATAATTCAATTTTTTTTCTCACATCTCACTACATCAATGCTCTTAGTGTAGTTGTTACATAGAATCAGTCAGTTTTTGGTCAGTTGTCATGAATGAAAACATGCCTTCTTGTGAGCAGGTTTAGACATTGCTCAGTCTATATAAAAACACCTCATAGCTGCTAAATCTTAAATTTCAAGCTCAGGTTAGTAAATGCTAAACTAATTATTCACTTTCTTTGCTGTAATTCAGTCCCCATGGTCCATTTTACATTCAAGGCAAAAACTGCTAAAAAAGGGGACACTGCAGCTCGTTTTTTTTTCTTTATAATTCTATTTCTCCCTTGCCGGGGAGGGCTTGCTCCTTCTACTGACCCCCCGTCCCCACCACCTGGTGTTTGAGGAGCTTACCTCCATCCCAATCTTCCCCATGGCTTACCCCTGTGAAGGGGGTTGGCAGCTCCTGCCTGTCGACAGATCAGATCCAGTTCCCTTGGGAGGGCCCTGTAGCCTGGATGCAGAGTCCTGCGACGGGTCAGTTTCATCATACCCCCCACTGGCCAGTTTCTGCTTTTTCTCCCTTCCCTCGAAGGAGTGGATGTGCAGTGCTGTCTAGACATGTCCATGCATGTTCCCTTGCATAGAACATTGACATACGCCACTCCTCCATCCCACATGTTGCGGTCCCAGCTGCCTGTACCCCCAGCCACTGCTAGTGGTCAGGCAAATGCCAGGGCCGGTGTCCCCCTCTCTCCAGAGAAGGAGAGCTGACCTCCGAATGCTCAATCCTCCTATCTTTGGCCACCCCCCACCACCCCAGGATCACTCCTGACCCCGGGTTGAGAGTATGATGGTAGGTGAGGCTTGGTGCCTCAGCCCTTTATGCCGCCAGGCAGGCAGCAATTCAGGTTTTTAAAACAATTCTGCCTAAAAACAGTAGTCCTTCTCCATGACTACTATATCTATGTGTTTTTATTTGAAAATAAGTGTTTATTAGAGACCATAATGCAGTTGAAATGCAGCTGTGACACAGGCAGTGTCCTGTCTTCTCACCGCCACGCCACCAACTGAGCTGATGAAATCATGTCTGACCTATGACTCTTGCTGCCGGTCCTGCAAGAGACAGGTCACATGCTCAGACACAGAGTAAAGTGTTCCCAATAGAATACATGCACCCCTGTGCACCAGAAATATTGTCCGTGTGGAAATGGACACTGGTTGGCCGCACAACAACAGTTCCGGATGAAACTGAGTATACTTGCCACCTGTTCTAGTGGCATAACCTAAGCACCATGGGTATCCTTGGCACTCACAGTTGAAAAATTAGCATTAGGTAATAATAAAGCAAGAACAGAAAGTAATTTAAAATAACCCATTTTAACAGGCAGTTGGAGTGCACCAGATACCGGTACAAATTAGAGAACAATGCATACCCTTGATAGGGAGTAGGCTATGCCCCTAATAATTGTAGAATGTAGGATAAGTGACCATTTAAATCTGGCAAGGAGGCAGCAATATCTTTGCATATCATTTTGTTAGCCAGTGAAAAAGCACTCTGACACTTGCGTTCTCAGGGCTATCCATTTCTTTCACATTTTGCACTACAGAACATGCATCAACATTAAGTATTAATAATTTAAAGTTGGTAATTTTTTAACTAACACAAAAGATGCCTTAGTTAGCCCAAACATTAATGATGTGCCAAATTTCAAAATTGAACTCCTTGGGCCTGATTCTAAGATGCATGTCGCAACTTGCAGGCGTATGTGAGTTGTGATATTCACCGCTATGCTGGGGACCCTGCATCATATTCCAGAACAGGCAGGATCCCTGGCACTTCCGCCCTATGACTTGCTGCAGTTCCAGGGTTGCACCACAGGAAGGGCGCACCCCACCTGGGTGACGCAAGTCACCAATGGCAGCACGCAGCTCCCTGAGCCCCCCAGCCCCAAACATGCCCGCAAAACTCTGTGGGCCATGGGGGGGTGTCAGCTGCATGGCACAGGCATGGGGGTGGCAGGGCACGACAGACCTGAGTGCTGGCGGGTGGCAACCTGGTATTGGGGGGTTGTTCTGTGGTGGGGGGTCCATGGGGCACGGTCGTGCATTGGGTTTGGCAGTGTGGGGGGGCAACTGGTGATCTGCCAGGTTGGAAGCCCCTTAGACCAGCTAAAAGCTGGTCCAATCCCATGGTGCCGCAGTGGATCTTGGAATGGTGTGGTGGGGTTACGGCAGCCATGCTTTTGGAATAGGGCACAGATGCTGCTGTAATCCCCCCTTCTACCATGCTGTAGGGGCTGTGGGTGGCAGAAGCCCCCTTGGGTGCAGCTTGCTCACGCCATGGTGCAGGCCACCTATTAGAATCCCGACCGGCATAACACATGTCTCAAGGTGCGACTTAAGTCATTGGGTTTGGCGCAAGTCGCCTTGCGACATGCATAACCCGACTTAGAATCGGGCCCCCTTGTGTTTTTTGAGAAAACTGCAGTTGATAGTTTTCCTCTTCACTTTCCTACACACCAGCGTTATTTGCAGTCTTACATTAATTTCTTATATTAATTTAATTGAAACTTATCTGCTGTGGCTGATTATGCCACCTTTCAGTTTTCACTTGTGTACTTGATTATTTTTTTTATGCTAGGATCTTTGTGATTTATTTCTTTATCCTCACAGATCATTGCCATTTGAGTCCTTGGATTCTATATATAGTGCCTTCTGTATGTATTACTTATTTTACATAATGATGCCTTGTTCCTCTCCTTTTGTAACCTCTCCCTCAGGCTGCACCATGACACAAACATCAGCTCAGTGTATCTCATGCACTCACTAAATTTTAAATAAATAGAAAAAGAAAATTGAGAATCAAAAGCTAAAATACTTTTAGCCAAGCAATGTCAAATCAACCACTCCCTATACAGGCCACTGTAGCATATTGTTTATAGTCTGGCAACAGGGAATGCCAAACATTCAAAGAATTTATTCTTTTCAAAGTGTTCTACTAGGCAGTGGGTTACAATTATTCGAGAGACCTTTGGGATCACTAGTAATTATGGAGTTTTTGTAATTAGTGGACTGCTCACATTGGATAGGGTATATCCCGGGTCATACCTGAAAGTGTGCATAATCTGTGTCTAATGTACTTACCTGGTCAATAAAAGCTAATACTCATTATATATAGAATAATGCATCAGGAGAAATGCATAATGAGAATGTTATGCACACCCAAGGTGTGGGATGCTCCATAAACCCCAAAAGCAAAGCCCAAGGGGTTTATCAAAGCATCCCTCACCAAGGGTGTGCATAAAATTAGAATTATGCACTTCTCCCCATGTATTGTTTTATGTAATTGCTGGGGACTGTTTCTTTTGTCAGCCACTGCACTGGTAATAAAGTAGTCAAAACAAAACTCTGTATACGTTTTATTTATTTTTTTCACCTTTACAGGCAGATACTGCAAATAGTATAATATAACAAGCACATATTTTGAAACAAGTTTATTTTGTGCAGAAACTGAATTTCATGTCTAGTTGTGGAAAATCAAGTTTGGACTGGCCTGGACAGTTAACAGCCAGAAAACAGGAACAGGCTGAGAACAGCAGTCACGTTCAAAACACAGATTATAGTACTCAAGGGCAACTAGATAATATGAACTAGAGACAGAAACTGTTGTTTAAAATATCCAAAAAGGTAGAAGTTATGCTGAATATTAAATGATCGATTCCACTCTCAAATAGTGTTGTTACAGAGATATGCAAATAAGGAGCGCAGTTCAGAAGTCATGGTTTCTATGGTAGAGATGGCAACTTCTTAGGGACTGTTTTGGAATTCTCTTTAGGACACCAGATCATTGAAACAGTGATTTGCTGAGGTGAGTTTATGGAGGGGGAAAAAAAAGAGACTGACACAGTACTTGAAAATGGTGTCAGTTCATTCACTGCACATTGGGATTTGTTGCTTGGCTGAGGGAGCATAAGCTGTGCAGCGGAGAAGCTGGCGCGTGTTTGCCATTAGAACCTATGAGTTATAATGGTGAATTATAACTAGTTTCTCCAATTAAAAAAAAAACAGTACCCAGTTATTACTTATAGAATAATACATGGATTGGTGTGTGTAATGATTATTTTTATTTAATCATCCAACACCATGGCTGTGTGTAAAATCTCAAGTTAAACACACCACCCCATGTTTTATTTTATATAATTGCTGGGGAGCGTTTTCTCGCCACAGCGATTGTATAAAATAAACAGCCACAGTCTGGTCCGGATGAAGCACTGTCAGTGGTCTGCGGCCGAGCGGCTGCTGAAACCTTTTCTTTTTCTTATCTTTTTTTTTAGGATTTAACTGAGGACTCAGAAAGTGGAAATGTTTAACCAGGACTCAAAAACTGTGCTGCTGAGAGGGAAGTTGTTGTGTTTTTTTTATATTCACTTACTGCTGAGTAATGGTGTCAGAGTCGACAGTGGCTAAGTGTCCGGTGCTGTGTGAGTGGAGAGCGGAGGCAGGTGCATGCATGAAGTGAAGGAAACCCAGCACATGTTCACTCTTATAACCCACAGGTTATAACAGTGAATAATAACTGGGTTTCCCTATGGGAGAAAATGCTCCCCAGTTATTATAATACTGTAAGATAAACCTATCTAGACATTAGACTAGGTTATGGATTCAAGTCCCACACCAGGGATATGGATCCTCCTACCCCAAACTGACATTGCTGTGACGTACCGGAGTAGTATAATGCTGGAGGTACCATCCTTCAGATGAACTATTAAACCAAGATCCCTTCTGCCCATCACCGATGGCTGTAAACAGGTGGAAACTAAAGATCCTATGGAACTTTTCAAAAGGTGTAGGGGATAACCCTGGTTCACTGGCCAACCTTCCATGTGTTTATAAACCAGGTTATAAAATGGGTAGGGAATACCGTGTATTCTGATTGGCCAAAAGGGTTTGGAATCCAGTGGTATAAGGAGTGACAACCACTGGCTTGGGAACCTTTTTGGTAACTGTGACGTGGACAGCCAGTTCTGAGTGTTGTATCATTTTATTTAATATAAAATGTATTACTGACTGTCTCTGCTGAAAATCTGGTGCTTTAGGAGTGACCCCCCCCCCAGGTTTCAGCTGAAAGGTGAAAAGCCATGAGGAAATGCTAAAACAGCATGTGAGATCACACACACAGGTTTTTAGAGACAATGTGTTACATGGAAGGCCTTAATCAAGGGTCTCCTGTTTTTCTGAGTTAATCACAGCTGTAGTTGCTAAGATGGAAGATCATATCCATTTCATGACAGTTCCAGAGGAAGAAAAACAGGTTGTGATGTATTAATGCGAAAATCATAAAGATTCTTTCATGTCCTGGAAGGGGGAAGCTTATCATTAAGATCAAAGACATGTCATTTGCAGAACATGAATCATGCTGAGGTTGCAGAATTTAATACTGGGAAAAGACATCCTGTTTTTATAGATAGATGTGTTTTTTATATATTCTGACAGAGGAGGAGCTAGGTGACATCACCAAAAAGGGGTTGGCAAATACAGTTTGCTTTAAGGAATAATTCTATTTTACTGAGACACTTTTATCTAGACTCTGACAAGGACACATCTGTGAGCACTCTAAGCAGGTATTTAGAGACTAAATACTGTAGTAGGAATTGTACTGTTTAAACCTTGTTCTTTTAAAAAATGTGTATGTCTTGTGATGTAACAGTTCTGTATTTTGTGTTTGACATATTTTTATCTATTTTTAGTAAAAACTCTTTTTAGAGCTTACTTGGTCTGCCTTTGTTTTTCCTTCACTTGTAAGAAGAGTATATATGGTTATAGCAGACATGAAGCATAAGCTTGAATGGTGGAAAGAGAAGCGTTTTAAATCTGAGGTCTTTATTAAAGTTTTTAAGGGTTCATCTCTGTATACCTGGTTAGGTGCCCATAGGCAAAGATATCTGGCCCCCCCGAAGACAGATGTATCTGAGCCTGTGCATTGGGTATGCTAGCAAGAGGTTCACAGTTTGAATCCCTCCAAGACTTCAGACCAAAGGTTGATCCAAACTCACAAAACAGACAAGAGGGTTACCTTGTTGTGTTAAACTGTTCACAAGACTGCTCTCGGAGGTTGGCACTTTGGGAGTAGAGGGCCTGACCTGCTGAGTGGGTGTGTGACAGTAACCAGTAAACAGGTGAAATGTGAATTAGTACTTTTTTGCATTCTACAATAGAATGCATGGTAGCCATGTTGGTACAGTAAAAATGTATATATATCCTTAAATCACAGAAGCCCATAATATGCTCTGTACCTGTATATTGCCAAAAATTATAGACTACAAATGAGCAAGGGGTAAAATCAGGCAGTGAGAGTTAATGTAGACTCACAACTAACCTTTTGTTTTCTTGTCGATAAAATTTAAAAACTGGAGGCCGCAGATCCTCAGTCTATAAAATGCATCCAATGCAGTCTCTGAAGTCAGTGTACCACCGCCCATCTACCTGCCCACCTGCCATGCTACCCATCTGCCTGCCTGCTCATAGTGCTTTAGAAATAATAATAATAGCCTGACCGATTCATACTGCACTGAAAGTGATCCTCTAGTATCGGCATTTGTTTTAATTAGAAGAAATACAAAAAACTGAGACTCACGTCCATGAGCAAGAGCGGGCTGATGCAGCTACAGAAATAGCAATGCTGCTTCTCACTGGGTCGGCCTGGTGGTGCTGAGGGTTGAGGCGCTGGATGTCACACCTTGCTCCACGCCAGCAACCCAGGTTCAGGAACGAGCCTGGGGCATCGGGGGTCGGCAGGGGAGGACTAGGATTGAGTGTCCGATGACAGCTCTCCTAGTCTTGGGGAGTAGGGGTGGATACACACTGTGCTCTGCTGGTCCCTGGGAATGCCCGGAGGTACTGCAGATGTGCGGGTGCATGGGGGGAGGAAGCAAGGCAGATGTCTGCATGCTAGTGCGCTGACATCATTGTATGCCCGTGCTTCCATCGGGGAGATAAGGTAGGGGAAAAAATGACAGCACAAGTCCGCGGCAGCTTGATGGCCACAGTTTCACTGGCTGACGATGCCTGGAAGGCATGTGCCAGTAATGGTTTCTTGCCAGGTGCGGGGGCTATGGGGAATTGCCCCAGCGGTGTAGATGCGTCTTCCAGCTCACGATGAGTTTTGGGGTCATGTAGAACGGAGGAGCGGTGGCTGGATTCAGAGCAGTACTGAGCTGTAGGTAAAAATGTTAAATGATAAAAAATTAAAATGCTGCTTCTCACTGGAACCAGCCTCGCTCTGTTCAATGTGCGTAAAGGACATGTGTTATTTCCTAAAGTCGTGCCATCTCAATATAAAATCCCATTCCCGATTCATTTTACTGCAGCAATAGAAAACTCATAGCAGTCGCATCCATGAAAAGAGCGGGCTGGTGTAGCATGGGGGTTATTAATTTTGCATCACACAGGAACCAGCACCGCTCTGAACAATTCTCATAAAAGAGACATTGTGCCCCCCCCCCAAGTTGTTTCAGTAGTTTATTACACCTCCCAGTACAGCTTATGATGCGGCTTTTAGTGCATTGTAAATTAAATAACCTTTTCAGTCATCCTACTATGCTTGTGTCGGTGGCAGTATGGTCAGACTGTCAGGCAGGCATACGAGCGGGTGGGTGGTGGTACAGTAACTTCCGAGACTCCAGTGGACAAAACTCATAGATTGGGAATTGGTGGCCTCCTATAGTAAAATTGCAGTGACAAGCAAAAAAAAGGTTAGTAGCTACATTACATGATATCTTACCATTAAATGTTCAGCAGTGCTCAATTCTGGCATGTTTTTTGTTTGGCATTATACAGTAAAAGTACATAGCCAAAGAGGTTATGAAGTGACAGGTAGCACAGAAAGAGCTGCACAAATGTGCAAGCTGACAGCAGCAACTCATTCACATTTCAGTCTCATGAACCTTGTATTCCATGGCAAGGTGCAGTTCATAAATTACAACAAGTAAACTGAAGATGATCAAGTAAACTGAAGATGGTCCACTCTGTGAGGAGTTTTTTTTTCTGTTGTTATTTTGGCTGCCCCTAAAAAGCAGTGCATCAAGTGGTTCTGAGCTAGTTGTTATTTTGAACAGCCCTAAAGTTTAGTTAGGAACTATTTTTTCTCCCTTTTTAAATTAATTCTCTATTCTTTATTTAAATAAATGTTTTAAAGTTTTTAAATTCAAACAACTTGTTAGTGTCATTTTTTCCTAATTGTTATCCATTTTATAGGTGCAATAAGACACTCCAGGGTGGTGGTTGTTCTGTGATAACCACATGCCTATGTGTGGAAGGACACTTGGCCTTTGGCCATGTGCCTTACCATGCACCTAGGTGTGCAGTTATCACAGAATAACCAACACCCTATCGTGTCTTATTGCTTATTTCTAATCTAGTTGTCTAGGGATTTGTGTGTATATTAATAGCACTACTGAGACTACACTTGCAGTTGTTAGAGTGGTCTCATACACACTGATGTCTTAATGCCATCCCTGATATTGATTCAACCCTAGAATTCTTTGTCACGGAATTCTCAACTGCCTGCAATAAATTTGCACCCTTCAAAAAGCAGAAAGTAAAAGGTACACCTGCTGGTTCAATCACCCTGGAACTTATTGCCCTAATGAGAAAGAGGGATCATCTGTGGGCACTAGCAAAAACACAAGGAAGCCAGGAATCAATTAATTACTATGATTCAGTTGGCCATCCCCAGCTATAGCTACAGCAAGGCCCAGCAAACATCAGAATTGGAACTGTGGTAAAAGATTCTGGAGGAATATTTCAGAACTCCTTGGTAAGGGTGATAAGACCTTGCCAAAAATGCTGATGGTTGATAGATATGCCCAAAAATATAATGTTGCTTTCACTGACCTTAGTTCTGTCATACCTGTTGAGCCAACCCTGCCCTCCAGTGGAGGTCCTGGCCCTGTTGATACACAACCACTGGACCCAGAGCCAAGATATCCTGAATTCTATTTTAAACTTGTCTCAGTAAGGGCCACCTCTAATTATATAACAAGGGTGCTTGGTAAAACCAGAATTGGGGGGGGGGGGAGTGATTCAGTTGATATGAGGCTGTTTGCCCTGGTTGTTGAAGGACTCTTCTACACCACTTCCAAAATGTTCAACTTCTGTCTGTGCTACTTTCAGTTCCCTGAAAAGTGGAAATCCACACTGGTTACACCAGATTTTAAAAGCAGTGACCCTTCTAACCTTTGCAATTACAGATCATTTTCCACACTCTTCCCCCCATCCAAAGCCCTTGAGATAATAGTGTCCAATCAACTTGTCTCATGTCTTGAATAATATGAAATATAGTGTCCCTGTCAACATGGATTTCAGAAAAAAACATAGCATCAATACAGCCCTAACTGAGTATCCCAATTTCGTCCTTGAGGCCCTTGACAATGCTGACACAGGGTGCAGGAAATAATGGACTGCAGCAGTACTCCAGGACTGATGTATTGCCCCAGAATCTGCAGTTTTGTGGCAGACACTCTGACTGGTGTCAGCGATGCTCACAGCCCACACTGGGGACTCCTATGCTTGGGGGATGATGGAGGAGGCGATCGTGTCCAGACAAATGTGTTGTGGCCAAGAGGAGGGGGTACATAGCTTCTAATGTAGCTCCTAAGAAGACATAATGGCTGCACCTTCCACCAGCACTCAACACCAAAGAGATTAGTATCAGAATGCAGTGGATGCCTGCACCACCTCCTGGCACACCTCTATTTTGGTTATCACACAGCCATACATACAGCTTGGGATCAAGTGCTGAAGGAGCCCACTGACAAAGCTGCGGATGTGTGGAGGCCCCGCCTGTGTGGAGTGGAACATCTGCACTCTATAAGCTCTCATTAACACCCCTCCACGGGGGTGCTGGGCTTCTGAGGATCTGGCCCTTAATACCATGCATGAATATAGTTAAATACTGAAACATGTAACTTTTTTAAGTACTGGAAAAAGGTACATTTATTTACTGGTATGATTATTTTATTTGTATGTACACATATAATTTGTAAATAAAAGATATTTTAATCACCAAACTCACTTTTCTGATTTGTTTTAATGTACTTTACTGAAGTTCTTTGATCTATGACTTTAGTTCTTTAATGCATTCAAAGTGACTACATTTTAATAATTGCAGTATTAAAAAAGGGAAATAAAATCACATTTTGAAAGTATAATTCTCATTTTTATAGGCAATAGCACAATGTGGCCATTCGTCAGCATGAACTATGTAACACACTAACTTAACAGCATCAAATGAAATGCAAGAGTAAACCTTTGCCTTAGTTTGTTTGCCAACTTTGCAAGAGAGAGAAGAATCTTGTCTTGGTGGGTATTACTGTACATATTTGGATAAACCCCTAACCTCAATACCTTTGGTTCTGATAAATGGCATTGAGAAGCATAGTGAGGCAATAGGGTACTGCAAATAACAGAAATACATGGTGATTATGTTGCAGGTTCACTGCCTCAGCATCAGTGGCCTGAACTATTAAACAACCAGAGAAAACCATTTAGCTTAAACAATGACAAGGAAGCCACTGAATTCCAGAAACATTGGTGACCATTTTGTGTTCACACAGTTCTATTTGTACTTCTTTTGAACTGCCAGACCAGCACAAATCAAGTGGACATTGTCCTCACAGTGATAGGCCGGGCTCTGTTATCATCGGCGTGAGACCAGGACAGCTGTTTCTGTTTCCTTCAGTTCTGATTCCACTGCTATATGTAGCACTCCCACCCTATGTTATTACATAGCTAACCTAATCCTCAATTTAAAAATAACACTGGCTACTAAATCATCTTTCTGGAATTCAAACTTCTTGCACACAAACATTACTAAACAAAAGCTGTCCATCCCTGAAGTAAAACATGAAACACAAATTTTATTTGAAAACTTGTCTAACTTTATCTTAAAATAAAAATGACTGTCACCAAAATTAACTGATTGCTCAGTTCATTCATTCATTCATAGAAGAACAAGGACAGAAAAAAGCATGGGCAGGATTTTCAAAGTGTGGTGCAGGACTTGCATCTGGCCTTGCACCACGGCACTTAGGTTCTGGCAGTGTGCCAAACCGTTTGCTGCAGTTGCACCCAATTGAACAATCTCATGCACATTTTTGACTGTTTCCACGCAATATCTGGCGCAAGCTGCATAAAAACGGCTGCCAGGATTGTAGCAAGTGAGACTAGAAAAAGTTGATCTAACTTGCAGCAATTGCCACACAGGATAGAAAATCCCATTTGAACACTGTAAGCCCCATGTGCTGTATCATCTGTGCACCGAGGCTTGCGGCAATCTAAGGCTTTTGAAAATTCTACCCTATAAGTCCATCAAGTCTGTCCTGATTCTCTACGATGCATTACTCTGAATTAGTCTTCCCCTCAAGGTTTTCCTTGTCCCCTACCACCCTAATAAGCCCCTTGAAGAAGCCCCGTTGTGTTTCAAATGGAGCTATATATTTTTATTTATTTATTTATTCATTACTAGGATTACAAATACCTTTGAACCAGGGGTTCATTTACAAAGGTTCCATGTCATAAAGGAAAACAGTAAGGTAATGTACAGAGTTAAAATATCGCGTGAGGAGAAATGCTGAAATGTAGACTAGAAAACAGCAGGTAAAACTTACAATAGTATGGCAGTGCAGAGGGCAAGAGATGAGTAGGTATTACAAACGGTAATAGTAGCACTATAACAAATGATGATAATATAACAATTGATGAGGCAGCATTTAAACAATAGCAATAATGTAACAAATGATGACAGGGTAACAAATAGTGAGGCAGCATTTAAACAATAGCAACAATATAACAAATGATGACAGGGTAACAATTAGTGAGGCAGCATTTAAACAATAAGTAACAATAATAACAGAAATATACAGGTAATAGCAATCTGAAGGCAGCAGACAATTGCCAACATCTGGGCAAACGGAGGGGTGGGCATGTCACGAGCTGCAGCATTTGGGGGGGGCAAAAGAATGGTAATACATTTTCTTTACAAAAGGGGGTACATGCCGCATGGTATCAAATCAAGATAACGGTCCAGCAGAGTGGGTTATGATGAAACTGGGGCAGTCCTGGGGTGAGGTCAACAGGAGGGGATGCTGGAGAGAGAGAGGAGGAGGATGAGGAGCAGGTGGAAAAGAGAGGGGTCCAGGAGGGATGGCAAAGGGGTAGGTCAGAAGGGATAGGATGACAGGGAGAAGATGCCTGCAATGACATAGGCCATGGGCCAATGGGGTGTAGTAGAAAATAAGAGCAGGTGAGATGGGATAACACTATCACAATGAGGGAGAGATGTGGCTAGCAGGTGCAGTCACAATTATAGCGCATAGTCAGGTGACAATACAGTTTTGATTTGAAAGTGCCAAAGTGCCAGCTATAGTCCCAGCATTGATCACATTGCTAGGTAGTCTATTCCATCCACCATCTACTCTGAAAAAATACTTCCTAATATCATCTTTAAATTCTGCCCTCCAACTTCCAGCTTGACATTGTGCCCCCTGGAGGCCATGGTGCACACAGGTATGCCACACTTGTTATCACCTGCCTGAAGCATTTGCTGATACCACTCAGACCTCACAGGCAACTACTATTGGGGAGGTGGATCAGGGGATGTTCTGTGGACCACCAGGGTGCATTTGGCCATAGCTATGGAGGGGGGGATCACTAAGCCACCAGGATCCGTAGTACTTTGGTGAGCTGGGAGGACACTTCCCAGGTGGGATGACTTTTTGCCTTGTGCCATCAGTGTGGCTCAGAACTGCATTAGCATGAGTTCGGCAAAATGTCTTGCTGGACGTGATTGAAGGTACATGACAATATCTTAGCAGGTACACACCCTGTATTACACTCACTATTATCTGGACTGGCAATTTAGAATTGCACCTCTGTCACGGGGGACTCTTCACTGTGGCATGTGCCCAGATGTGTGCACAGCACTTGCAGGTAGCACAAAAGCTATGCTACGGGAGAGGATGTAACTGCCTGTCTGCCCAGCCTTTAAAATCAAACTGCTGCAAACTAGGGCAAAATAATTGCAGCATTTTGTGGACATAATTTTTCCGCCACATGCAGCTCAATAGCAGCAACATTGTATTTACAATGGCTTTGAATATGTTATAGCCATGTGTAGGACAGCTGGGACAAAAAAACAATGTAATAGATATGAAAAACACTCTACCACTTGATAGCCCTGCAAACTAACTTAAAATCAAAAATACATCTCCTGTTTCACAAAGCCTATGTCACTTGAAGGGTCTTGGTATAAGGAATCTGCAAAAAGCTCCCCCAAAATGATCACATTTAACAACTAAACACATGACCAGCGATACTGTGTTATGTACTTCATCATATCCAAACACTCAGTTTCCACAGCAGTACAGAAAAGAACGACTGTGCGAGTACTGTGATGATCACAATAACAAAAGAAAACTTTATAAAAAGTTTTAGGAAATAAGAAGATCATTTGTTTTACTAAAGTAAAAAAGATTAATCACACTGTCATAAATGTTCATGCTCAGTACCTGCCCTGTCATACTTATTGTTGCTCTCTTTAGTCCTCTTTAGCCATGCCCCCTCTCCCCTCACATCACCAGATCCACTGTGCCTTATTCATATCAAAATATTGGTTTGGGTCTCTTCCTTCTTACCCCTCATCACTTCTCTCCCTCATCCCCTCTGCCTCCTCCTCCCGCTACGCTAGGGATCCTTGTACCTTCACCATTCCTCAACCCCACTCCTCTGTCGGGCAGTCAGCCTTTCCCATCATCTCCCATCACTTTGGAACCAACTCTCCTCTTCCCTTTGCTTCATGATCTCCCCTGGCTTCCTCGGGTATCAGTTGAAACTCCTTCCATCTCCTGCTCCTGTTTTCCCTCTGCTTGACTGTTCCTTTGGCATTTGCCTCCTACCCCAGTGTAGGGGGTGGCTGAAATGCCTTATTTTGTTGCTACTACCTAGACTGCTCATTTTGCACATACTCCTGTAATTACCTCTGACTACTCTTTATTGTAATTGAGAATTGTGTCTGGGCTATGTATTTTGTATCCCCTGTTCCCTTCCCCTCGGGTCACACCTGAAAATAAACCTTGGTTCAAAGAGCCTTTCCCAGTAACCAATTTTTCAAATAAAATAAATAATCAATGTTCACTCGTCAATATTTAGCTTGAGTGCACTCCTGACACTAACAGAGACACTGTTGCTAAAAAGTGAGTGGCAGTGCCACATACTAAGTTGTCTGGTTCATATGGAGTCTTTCATATAATCTAATGCACCACATAATGCTTCCAAAGACTAAAGAAGATTCAACATAAAAAGAGGAGTTCAACAACAGCACACCAAGTGCAACAGAGAGCAAAAACACTGTAGTCGAATGCTGAGGAGAGAATGTAATTTGTTCGTTATGATTTGGGTGTTGAGTAGGTGTGGCCTACCTCACATGAGGCTGCTCCAAAGAGTAGGGGGAATAGGAGAAGAAGGCATTGTCAGAAACAGATAAGAGCCCGGTGGTGCAGAGGGTTGAGGTGCTGGGTGCCTTACCTCATGCTACGACAGCAGTCTGGGTTCGGAAACAATCTTGGGTCGTCGAATGCCAGCGTGGGGGATAGGGTTGAGCAGGATTAAGCCTGCCAGTGGGCAGCTCTCCTCCCCTTAGGGTGGTGAGGGTGGGTTGGCGCCCCCCATAGTTCTGCTCCCACCAGGTGGAGGTCCGGTGTGTAGCTTAGGTGCAGAGGGGGTGGCAAGGAATTGGGAGGTGGAAGGGGCTGAGCTGGTGCCACGCAGTGTGAAGCGTGCCTCTACACACTTGCACAGTGGTATGCCGTGGCCTTGGGGGGGTTAGGAGAGAAAATCTGTAAAAATGCTATGTGTCTCCATCGCCAGTTGACAGGAGGAGGTGACAGGTACCAAACAGCTAAGTAAAAAAAAAAAAAGAAACAGATAAGAGATTGGTGGGGATGGCCTAGATGGTGGTGCATGAGTTGTAGTGAGTAGTAAACTGGAAGCAGAGCACAAAGACCAAGAAGGGAATACAATGTGAGCTGTCAGACAAGTAAATGGGTACAACTCCAATCAGGAATTTGTATATAAGGAGAGGGGGCAGGGCCAGCCTGTTGTTGCAGTGGTAAGTGCTTCCGCCTATGACGCTGACATCCCGGGTTTGGGAATGGACCCGAGAGTCAGAGAGCTGGCCGGGGGAGAAGGATTGAGCATCCTAGGGACTGCTGTTCTTCTCCAGGGATGGGGGAGTGGGGAGAGGATGGTTGAGTGCCTGGTGCATGACTGACCTTTTGGCGTAGGCCAGGGTGGAGCAGCTGCCGGCACCTCCATCATTACTGGAGGTGTGACAGATGTCAGTGTCCATGCCCTTGACATCACTGCACATGCCACCTCCCAGGGCAGAAAATGCAGAAAATTGGGCTGAGCGAGATGCTGCCCACCTCATGTGCTGGTCCTGCACCACCAGAGATGAATACTGACATCCGATGGGAGGGTGAGCCCTCTCCCAAAGGCCTTGCCCTTGGGGGCAAGCCAAGCCATAACCTTAGGATGCAAGCATCCTGGGGTCATATAGCAGTGTCTAATGAGTGGTTGGGCTCCCTCCAGCAGCTCCACTCTGGGGGATAAGCCAAAGCACATCTCCAGCTTGGGTAAGTCTGCGGGGGGTTGATGACAGGGCTGGGGCAATGGGGGCTGGTCCTCAGAGGAGTGGGAAAAAGTGTAGCAAATTTAAAAACGTTACGGAGAGTGGTCATGTACTGATTGCAGTGTTGGCTTGGTAGCCAGTGGAGATCTTTCAGAATAGGTGTTATATGGCTGTTTCTTTTTATTTATTTATTGAAAATGTTTCACCAGGAAAGGCACGCTGAGCAAAAAGATGCTCGTCTCACGGTGCGACCTGGGGGGAGGGATTACAGAGGAGGCAGGTATACATACATACAATAGCTGAGTTTAGCAGCAGTGCAATACAGATAAAGTACATGGTTTGGAGGGATTACATTTGAACTTGTTACATAAGGAGAACAGTATAGCACAGTGATCATCAATGACAGGGTATACATAACATGGGTATAGGGCAAGGTAAGAACAATACAGAGCATCACATCAGGGACAGGGTAACATATCATGGGTACACAATGAGGCAATACATGAATTACATAAGTGCCAGTAGCAGAACTAGTGTACCAGAACAGAACTTGAGTGCCAGTAACAACTTGAGCTGCAGTGGGATGCACCAGGTTGGCAGTAGAAGTTGGAAAGCGAAGAAGGGGTAGAGGGAGTGGACTATTGCCATTAAAAGGAGGGGGTAGGCTTAGGTGAGGTGGGAGGAGGGAGGGGAATGGTGTTGGTAGCTGTGGGTAGGGCAGAAGAGCGATGTTAGATAGGAAGGGGGAGAGAGGAGAGAAGGAGATGTTAGGGGTGAGAAGAGGAGTAAGGGTGAGTGTAAGTGCATAGGGCAGTATATATGCCAGACAATTAGGTGATGGCCAGGCCGCTGGTCAGGCGCTAAAGGCAACGGGAGAGAAGCTATCAAGAAGGGGGAGGTCACGGCAGTTGCAATTTGGTGTGAGGAAGTTAGAGAGGGCAGTGGATAAGGAGTAAGCCCAGAACAGGGAGGTGGCAGCAGAGTTTTTTTTGATGAGCAGGGTGGAAGGAAGGTATATATGGAGGGTATTACAACAATCAAGACATTAGGTGACAAAGGCATTGATCAGGGTTTGTGAGAGGAGCTCTAAAAACCAAGAGTGGCTGCCAGAAATGGTTTGGACTTGGAAGTATACAGTTTGCTGAAAGGAGCAATGATGTTTAAAAGAGAGTTAAGGATCAAGGAACCACGAGTCTTGATGTTGGCTGCCATGTTCAAGTAGGAGGCCATAAATTCGGTAGATGAAGGGGTTGCACTTGAAGATGTGTTTCTTTTTTAACCAGGAAGTATCTCAGACTTGGAGACACTGAGCCTGGTGTGGCTGAACATAAGCCAGATATTGATGCGAGGTCAAGGCAGGATAAGGTCAAGGAGGTAAAACTGTAAGAGAAGAAGCTAAAGTGCCAGCAATACTGAGCACCTCATGCTCATAAAAATGAACTTGGAAAAGGTCCCTGGGTGTACACACTTATTTCTTTAACATGCCAGTATTTGAAGGAGACAAATGCCGGTAGCAGCAGTAATGGCTTTGATGATTAAAAATGAAAAGGAGCAGAGTGTGCAACTGGATAACTTTAAGAAATGCAGACTGTGGGACATCTTGTGCTGCTAGTGCAGAAAAAAAAACAAGCATTTGTCAATGCTGAATCTTCGCTTGCATTGCTGTTTTACTGGGTCCTGCGTGTACAGATTTTTACTATATATTTACCCAAGATAAGCTGGATGAGATGTAATATGTCATTTGCAATGGGGTCCTGATTTTACACAGTTCCATACTGTAATTACCCAGGATAGTAGAGGTGAGATGTGACATCTTGTTTTCAGTGTGGTCCTGCTTTTATAATGTATTTTTCTAGGACAGATCACCTTAGATGCAACATCTCCTTTTTCAGTGGGTCTACTGTTAAGTCCTGTTTTTACACAATTTTGCAATATATTTACCCAGGACAACCCAGCTGAGATGTAATATCTCATTTTCAGTGGGGTCCTGCTTTGTCCCATGTTTGTAAGGTATTTGCCCAGGACAGCACATCTCAGATGCTGTCTTGTTTTCAGTGGGGTCCTGCTTTTCACAATGTTTACACTTTATTTACCCAGGATAGCACAGGCAAGATGCAGTATCTCATTTTCAATGGGGCCCTGCTTTTATCCAGTTTTATAATGTATTCACCCAGGATAGCCTAGCTGAAAGCCAAGTTTACATTTTCGGTGGGGTCCAGCTTTTACAGTGTAATTTTCCCAGGATAGAGCATCATAGATGCACAGTTCAGTGGGGGCACTGCTGTACTGGGGTCCTGCTTTTACACGTTTTTACTATATTTTTACCCAGGATATACCAGATGAGATGCAATATCTAATTTTCAGTGGTGTCCTGCTTTTACACATTTTTAGACTGTATTTACACAGGATAGGCTAACTGAGAGGCAGTATCCAATTGTTAGTGGGCTCCCACATTTTGACCCCAGTTTTCCAGCATAGTCCTTTTATAACCTGATGATATGATCAAGACAGATGGAATGAGTCAAAACATTCTATGTTTAACCTCAAGCTGAATAAGTTCCCATTCAAGAGGTGACATTGCAGTGTAACTGCAAAAATGTGTTTCAGAGGGGGATTTGAAAAGTGACACTTACCATTCATGAGGTAGGGTAACACAAAGGGATATGTTGAACATTGGGGCCAAAATTTGAGTAAATAAAGTTATGAGAAAATCTTGGAACAATTCAAAATTTCTTCATAACTTAGTTGTTTTTTAACATTTTTACCCCAAATTTTCAACATTAATCTTTTTATGACCCCATGTTATTTATTTATTTGATATATCAGTTTACAACCTTTGAGCCAGAGGCTTATTTACAAAGGTACCTCGTCACATGTAAGACAGATGGTAATAGAGAACACAGTATAACAACAATTACATTAAGCATGTGTTACAGACATTTGTCACAGACATTATTTACAATATTATGATCAAGGCAGGTATATTTTTTTTAAACCCAGTCTAAAAGGTGGTTTCACAGAGGGACTGTGAAAACATGTTTCAAAGGGGATTTGAAAAATGACAGCTGTCATGTTCATCAAGTTGCAGAACAAGTGGGCTATGTGCACATGTGGGGCCAAAATTTACAAAAATCACAAAATTATGAGTAAACATTGAAAAACATCCAATGTTTCCCCATACCCTGAAACCACCTTACGATCATGGCAAGTGGAATTTTTTTTTAAATCCTGTTTGAAAGGTGACTTCATGGAGCAAATGTGAAAATGTATTTCAAAGGAAACTTGAAAAATGACAACTGCCGTGTTCATGAGGTGAGATAGGGCTGTATTGAAAACTGTGGGTCAAAATCTGCACACATCACAATGTTATGAGGAAACATTGAAAAGCTTCAATATTTTTTCATAACTTCATTGTTTTGTGACATTTTGACCTCAGATTTTCAACGCTGTCTTTTTATGGCACTTCCTTTTGCATGATAGGTATTGTTTTTTTTATCATGAAAAAGTTTATTAGGGTTTCAATAATACCACAGCCATGAAGAGAAAAAGTGTACAAACACATTAACCAAACATTTGTGAGCACCCTGTGTTGTACCATGAAGAATGCCATACACTCATGAAATATTAGCGGCAAAGGATGATCGACCAGTCTCAATCCCTGATTCCTATACTTTAATAGGGTTTCATGCTACTTTAAGCTGCTACACAGATAAACCATCAGCTTCACTAAATGATTATGTATAACTTCAGTCTTGAGAATATCCGAGGTTAATCTAGACAGTGCAATTCCTCCTTAATTGTTTGAGCATCCTAAGCAATAATATAGAAGAAGGAGACAGTTCGGAGTGGTGCAGGGCAGGTGATAAAACAATCAAGAAGGGGGGGGTTGCCAGGTGGTGTAGGGGGGCTGGAGCACAAGTGAGAGTTGCAATAGGCTTCCCATTTTTTCCCATACTTGGGCATCTGGTTAGGGCGAATGTAGGATAGGTGTTCAAAGGTTGCCACCCTGGCAAGAACCATGTGCCATGTCAGTACTGAAGGGGGGAGCAATTGTCTCCACTTCATAAGAATCACCCTTTTGGCTTCCATGAGAGCAGTGAGAACCCATTTCTGCAGAGGGCTGGGGAGTAGTCTGAGTGGGGAGGAGTCCCCTAGTAATAATAGAGGGGATCTAGGGGATAGATTGTGGCCTGCCACTTTCAAGCAATCACTCATCACGTTCTCCCAGAAGTGCATCAAGACCGGGCTGCTCCATAGCACATGGAGCAGGTCAGCCAGACTATACTGGCATCTCCAGCAGTGAGCATGTGGGAGGAGGCCCATGACCTGCAACCTAGCAGGGGTGTGATACCATCAGAGCAGAATCTTTACCTGGATCATTTGGCTCCTGGCATTTCTATATCCAGTATGGGCATTCCGTAAAAGCCCATTCCTGCTCACCTGGGAGATGGGGATCTGTACTTTATGTCTCCCACTTGGATTCTGTTCTGTTCTATGGTGTCAGGTTTGGCATCCCTTAGCATGTGATAAACTCTTCCTACTACACCTTCAAGTCTACCTGGAAGGTGAAGGTTACTGAACCACCCCCAACCTTGTGATGCAGGGTGATGAGACTGAAAGATTCTGGTAGCCTCTCAGATTTGGAGAAATCTCCAGAAATCCTTCTTGGGGAGCCTGTATTTCTCCTGCATCTGCGCAAAAGATCTTAAGGTCCCAGTAATGGGGTCCTGTAAATCACCTAGAAGGTGAATTGCCGCTGCCCTCCAAGTGGGCCAGCAAAGTGGTTTGCCCTCTACCTGTATCAGAATGTTCTACCAGAGGGGTGAACTGTGTTAGCAAAGCCCATGACAGCTTTGGAGTGTGCATTAGGGCTTGTCTGCCCTCCAGGCCCTGCAGGGTTCAGCCAGTATCAGGGTGGTCTTTGTGGCTGGGGATTTTCCTGATTGTAGAATGGATTCTAACCACCTGTCCTCTACTAGGTCTGATTCTAGTGTCACCCATTGAGGGCCATCGCCAGATCAAGAGATGAACCATCTGGTGGCTTGGGCTATCCTGTATGCATGACAAGTATTATTTATAAAATACTGGCCAAAATGCCATTTTGTGGCATAAGTGTGAAAACACATTTTGGCCAGGATTTGAAAAATTATACCAGTCATGTTCATGTGAAAAATTGGCTATGTTGAAAATGCTGGGGTTAAAATATTGAGAATTACTAAAGTTATGAGTGAGCATTGAACATTTTCAACATACCTTCATAACATTTTTTTAAATATATTTTATGCCACATTTTCAATGTAGTCTTCTTATGACTCCACCTTATGAACCCAGTAGGTGAAAATGTTCAAATCCCACCCAAAAGGTGATTTTGCAGAGTGACTGGGAAATTACCTTTTGGGCCAGATTTGAACAATTTCACCTAACGTGTTCATGAGGTGAGGCTGCAAAAAGGCCATGTTGAAAATTTGGAGAAAAAACATTAAAAAAATGACCCAGTTATGAGTGCAGGTTCAAAATGCATTGAACTACATTGACCGCGCTTACCTGATTTCTTTAGTTCGCGGTCTGGCGTTGAAGAGTGAAGACGTGTCTCCAGCCCAGAGAATTTATGGCATTGGACCCCAGTAGATAAGTAAGGGTGTGGGGGGGTGGATGCTGAGTGGGGGTTTTGGTGGGTGGAGGGAAATGGCAGTGAGGGGCGGCAGCGGCAACAGACATTGATGGACCTTTTCCTTTTTTTACATGATGTAAACATTCTTTTTTTAAAGACATCGAGGGATGGTTTTCTTTATTTCAGGTACAGACATTGGGGATTGGGCACACCATGCTGAGTTCATATTTCCAGGGCACAGGAAGTGATAGGGAAGTGGGAGGGATACTTGGCAGAGGGTGGGATTGTTTTACAATGTTTTAAGCACGAGTAAATGGAAGAAAAACACAGGCACACTAATTTTAGAAAGAAAGTGTCTGTTGCATTATGGGAGGGGGGTGAAATGCAGGCTGATCATGGCCTATCTAAATCAAGGTATTTCAGACAGGCTCACCATCTTTAGTAACTAGCCAGTTTCCCTACCAGGATTTTTAAATCCCGCTTGAAACAGCCCCACCACTCCTGTGGCATATCAAACATTTCTACCAGCATAGTTTTGTGATGAATCAAGTTTCTTATTTTCTCTTTTATTATGTTGTCATTCAGGAGAGACACAATAAACATCCACATGCCCTTCCCTACAGTGGGACTGGAATTGTTTTTTTTCTAGTAATACAAAGTACTTTGTGGTCTGAAGTTTCTGCAGGTACCAGACTGGCAGCCGTGTTGAGCAGCCAAGGGGCCAAGAAGAAGAAATCTATTCTGGTGGCCAGAAACCTTTTAGAAAAAATATTCCCAATTACTCCATGCCTAGCAGCAGCAACATCCACTAGCAGTGCTGAAGTTAACTTAGAAGATAAAAAAAAGAGGAGTCACAGTAGATCTTCTGGGTAGGGAGCAACTAAAATCACTCCCAAAGATGACACCCTTTGTTGTAAATAAATAAAGTTGTATAGTCTTGAAAAGATAAATTCTGCAAGCCTTCATTGGGGGGGGGGCATATACAGTATATTAATAAGCCCTAGGTTCAAATTATTAAACAGGACATCTAGAATAAGGGCCCCACCTGGGACCAAATCAACCACATTTTGTACTGCCACTGTATACAATGAGAACAGGACCTTAAAACCTGAGTATCTGTCCTGCCCCATAGATCAGAAGGAAGGCTGCAAGAGCAAAAGTGTCTCAGTCTCGGAGATATCTCCCAATGTGTGCAGCCTTCTATTTTGTAAAAATATGATTTCGGCTGACAGTTGTTTTAGAAAACAAAAGCATCATTAAACACTTCTAATAGCTATAAATACTGTTCACATTCAGTGAGATAATTTTAATTCCAGGCTCCTGTGTTAGTTTCATTATACCAAGGAAAAAAATTGACAAGCTTTAACAGATACATCACTTCCCCCCTTTCCTTCCCCCAGCTCCTCTAGTGCGTTCCCTTTTTTTGAAGGCTGGGACTGAATCTATACCTGGCACTGAATCCTCTGTCTCCGAGGATGGATCCTGTTTGGAAGAGGGGTCTAACAAAGCATCGGAGCCCTCTCCTGTGTCACCCCACTTCTTGTGTGATGATAATGCAAGTATTCAACTGTTCAACAGTATCTGTTTTAGACAGCTTTGAGCTAGGTTGGCCTCTTCTCTTTCTTGGCCTCTCCTCTTTCTCTGCCTGGTTACCACCCTGAAGGCCTCTGTCTCAGATGTGGATAGTGGGGGCATCTCTACAGGATCTGGGGTCTTTGCCACTGCTTCTTCATTCTGTGTTATGTCCCTGATGTCTGGTGTGCCCTCCTGAGGAACTCAGGTGTCCATTACCCTCCTCTTCTGTAACAATATCAGGGCCTCCTTCCCTTTGTAGGGTCCACATTTTCACTTTCCTGAAGTGCTGGACCTGATGTTGCTTCTGTCTGAGGGGTATGAGAACCAGATTGCTGAGGTGTTGGGGTATCTGAAGTGTTGAGTAGAGTATGTCTCTTGCAGCAGAGGTCTTGGTGGGGGGTGTATTTTCTGGGCCCTGATTTCTGTGTGGTGCTCACATAGAAGTCTTGTTCAACTTGATCCACATGGTCTGCTCTATTATGGGAGAGCCCGGGATAAGGTAGCTGAGGTTAGCTGCGCTGACTCTAAATCTTGTCTGAGGCTTCTCCACTTCAGATCTGGCCCAGAGACATGAACAAAAGGAATGTCCTTCTTCTTTGTACAGATTGCACAATACTTTGTTTCTACACATGTTGCTGGCATGACCCACTTCAGCACAGAGTCCACAATTGATTGTATCTTAGGCACTGCTCAGGTGGGATTTTGAGCCACACCTCTAGCAGGCTTTTGGATGTCCCACAAAGACCACTCCCCTTTCATGGCCTAAATGGAAGCAAAAATTCCAAAAACTTAGCACTCAAACAGTAGAAAGAAACACTAAACAGTATAGCTTAATGCAAATTGCTGGTTTATTTAGCCAGAGCATAAGCCTTTTACCCCAGCGCTTTGGCAGTACAGTCTTCGTGAGTAAGTAAGTAAGTAAGTAAAATTTTATTTATATCAAGCGTCTTCCCTAGCTCAGGGCTCTTTTACAATAGTTCAAGGGGGTGGGAGCAGTTGGGAAGATGATTCAATCTAGAAGTGATGTATGCTAATTTAACTCTCAGTCTCCAGCCTCCCGTCCAGATGTTCTCAGAATCCATTATTGGTTTCTGGGTGCCCAGAACAGTGCACTTCTGTTTAAACCAATGGAGGATGTTGCTGACACTGACTCCTTTGTTCTTAAATAAGACAATCACTGTTTTGACTTCATGTTTCTTTAAAAGGATAACAAAGAATGGAGACCAAAGAGGAGTATGGTTTATACTAGGATTCATACTTGGAAGGATAGAGCAGAGAAGGTGAGGGCCCACGATCAGCTCTATTCGCTTAGATTTTTCCCAGTTTATTAAGAACCTATACAATTTCATCTTGAATTCGAGTAGTTTTTTTTTACTTGTGATGGTATCAGTTGGCAGCAAATTCCACATCTTAACTGTACATTGGAAGAAGAAGTTTTACCGCTCTGTAGTTTTCACCTTAGTTCCTTTCAGTTGGAGTGGATGTCCTCTAATTTCTACTTCTGATTGTTTGAATTCCAAGTTTAGTTCACACATCAGGTACTCATCATAAATAATCTGATACATGTGCAGAAGATGTCCACTGGCTCATCTCATCTCTAAAGATGTTAGTTCAAGACATGTCAGTCTTTCTGAATAGGACATATTTCTAGCCCCTTTATGGTTTTTGTTGCCCTTATTTGCACTTTCTCCAAATGACTAATTTCACCTCTTATGTATGGGCTTTGAAATTGTGAGGCATAATCAAAATGTGGCCTCACATATGCTCTATATAATGGTAGGATTACTTCTCTGTTCATTGATTTTTCATTTCATTTTATAGCCCACAAAGTATATATTTCATTTATAGCCCACAAAGTATTATTTGCTTTGACAATAGTATTATTGCATTGTCTTTTGTTGTCAAATTTGTTAGCTATTATAACTCCCAGGTCTTTTTCGATCTCAGTGTTTTCTAACATTGAATTACATAAGGTGTAAGTGTGTTTCATATTTTTCCTGCCAAAGTGCATAAACTTGCATTTCTCATATGAACATATGAAATTGCCAGCAGATACAGATCTATCTAGTCTGCTCAAGTGTGCAGCACGCTGTTTATTAAACTGCAGCTGCCCCCCCGCACACTCTTCTGATTTAGTGCCCCCACCTCCGACTTCTCACCTCCCATCTTCCCAGTGGCAGCTCTAGCTTCTGTTGGTTACCAGGGCACTGGGTGGGCACCACAGTTGGCAGCCAGAACACCTATAGAAACCAGAATGTATATCATGCATATATAGTCCTGCCTGCCCGGGCCTGGTAGAGGTGCAGGAGAGGTAATAAATAAATAAATAAAGTTCCCCCACAGCCAGCCAGTCATCAGACCATTTCAAGCCTCCTCTCACTCCACAAACAGAACACAGGAGTTTCATTTTTAAAATCGCAGGCCAAAGCACAAAACCACATCAGAGGGTTCCAAGTCTACCCCCATGCAACACCAACTGCTACATTACACCAGGAAACTGCAACACCCCCACGCAGACCCCAACACACAAAAATACAACAGCGCCCACCCCTTCCCAAGTCAGCCAGCTAAACATCAGGACACTTTAGTCTTACAGTTTCTCTCCCACCCCCTTTCAAACCCCTGGCTTCCCCAAACAACAACTGTAAAAAAAATGCCCCCTTTCTCTGTCCTTACCAGTACATGGGGTATGCAGAGTCTGAGCCAGGCCCAGTAGAGGTGTAGGAGAGGTAACAAAGTAAAAACATCAGAGGGCTCCAAGTCTCCCCCCATGCAACACCAACTGCCCCATTACAGCAGGCAACAGCAACACCCCAGCCCCCACACCCCCACCCAGTACCCAACACACAAAATACAGCAGCACAGCCCCTCCTTCCCAAGTCAGACATCCACATCTTGAGACATGTCTTTAGTTAGTTATTTATTAAACTCTCTCCCAGTCACACCCCCTTTCAAACTCCTGGCTTCCCCAAACAACAGTAAAAATATACCCCACACAAGATACAACAGCACAGCACAGCCAGTGCCTGCCGCCCTCCCTCTTTTCCTTCCCCAAGTCAGCCATCCAAACATCTCAAGACACTTTAGTTATATTGTAAGTTAAACTCGAGTCTCTCCCAACCCCTTTCAATCAAGCGGCAGGCCAGCAGCCCCTGGCTTCCCCAAACCAAACAACTCAACTGTAAAAAATAAAATGTCCCTTTTCTCCTTACCAGTACAGTAGGTGAGGTATGCAGTCTGTGCAGGGGCATGGAAAGGTCTCAGTGGTCTGGCCATCTGCAGCTGCAGCCGTTCTTGAGGTCCAGATTGCAAATGCAGTTTGCAGAGAGCCTGGGAGAAGATAGCTGAGGTTAGCCACAGTGACTCTGAGTCTTGTCTGCGGCTTCTCCACTCAGATCTGGTCCAGGACAGTGGGACTCCAGGTTGGTGACTCTGCAACATTGGTGGGACTCCTGGTCAGAAACTCAGCGGCAGCGGGTTGATGGTCCCAAGACTCAAAAAAAAAAAAATTGGCGGGTCAACTCAAGATCAGGCAAGCTGCACACAGTCAGCAAATGAAACAAGGAAGGAGCCAGGAATCCAATCAATACTAACCTTCTTCTTGGCAAATGAAGAAAAACTGGTCCTGTGTCCATACTTTATTGCCGAAACAAACACTCAGTCGGCTGCTTCATTGGATTGGCTCCACACGCCTGCCTCTCATTGGTGCAGAATTTCCTGTTTCTGGATTGGTCCCTAGTACTTCTTTTCCAATTTCCCCCATTGGCTACTTCCTGATTCTGCAAGCCTGGCTTTAGTTTAGCTCCATAATGATGTGTTGTGTGCCCCCCCAACCCGCGTGGCGCGAGTTTTCAAAATATGCTCAGGGGAATAGGGCTCCCAGCTTGGTAGGAGGATGTCAACAGGATTGTTTGTGTATTGTGGCCAGACTACTCACTTGAGTGGAGGATGAATATGGTGCCGCATCTATTGTGCTGCGCGGCGGGGAATCAGATCACTGCATGGCAACGGTTTATTCTTCCTGGACAAAGAGCTGGGCTGGTAATCTGATTCCATGTGGCAGATGCAACAAAAAGGTTTTAGAGCTTGGCGCACTGTATGTAGTGGTAGAAGCGGACTCCGAGCACTGGGACACGAATGGGAGGACAGCATTTTTTCACCAGGGCACATGCCCCGGTGTGCCCCGGTGTAGCACCGCCAGTGCATCTTCCCCACAATTTTGACCCTCCCTTTGGCCTTATCACACCCTGTTTTGAAGCTGCCCACTGTCCGCTGTGATATCACTTTTTCTGGCAGCACATTCCAACCTGGCACCACCCGCTCTATGAAATATGCCTCCTCATCTCCCTCTTGAACCTTCCTCTCTCCAGTTTCAGACTGTGTCCCCTGGTGTCCCTCCCCCCTTTTAACTTAAACAAACCCTCAGAATTAACTCTGTTTCTGCCCTTTAGGTACTTGAATGTCTCAATCATATCCCCCCTCTCCCTTCTATCCTCAAGGGTGTACATGTTGAGCTCTCTTAATCTTTCCTCTTATGTTTTGTCCCCCATCCCTAGCATCACCTTTTTCACCCTATGCTTGAACCCCTCTAGTAGTCTGATGTTCCTTTTCAAATAGGGGCACCAAAACTGCACACAGTATTCCAAGTGTGGCCTCACAAGGGAGCTGTACAGGGGCATAATGACTTCCTCTCTCCTAGAGGTGTTTCCCCTGGTGATGCATCTCACCTAAATTGTATTACCTATTGTTTGTCCTAGGTCCACATTGAAAAAGAGCTTGCTCAACGGTGTCCGCCTAGTTAAATAAAGATTTTGATTGACTGATTGATGCATCCCAGTATTCTGTTTGCCTTTGCAGCTGCCATCCTGCATTATGCCGAGTGTTTCATGTCCCCATCACCATCACCCACAGATCTTTCTCCTTGGCTGAAGTGATTAACTACACTCCCCCAAACCAATAGCTGTTCTGTGGGGTTTTTGCTCCCTAGTGCAACACCTTGAATTTTTTAGCATTGAACCCCAACTGCCATGTGGCTGACCAGCACTCAAGTGTCAACAAATCCTCTTACAGTATCTTACCCCCTTCCTCGCTATCCACCTCAGCACAGATCTTAGTGTCGTCTGCAAAAAGGTTGATCTTGCTTCTTATCCCATTTGATATGTCAGCAATGAATATGTTAAATAGTACCGGTCCTAGCACCGACTCCTGCAGGACCCCACTGGTAACAGCTCTGGATGCCGAGAAATCTCCTTCCACTACCACCCTCTGCTGCCTGCCCTGCAACCAGCTCTTAATCCACCCAACCAGTTTCCTCCCTGCTCCCAGGCTGTTTAACATGCTGGTCAGCCTTCTGTGGGGCACCGAGTCAAATGCTTTGCTGAAGTCCAGGTAAAGGACACCCACTGCATGGCCCCTATCCTGTTTCCATGTCACCCAGTTAAAAAAATTCAACAAGGTTGGTCCGACATGATCTGCCAGATACAAACCCATGTTTCCCATCATCCTGTACACCATTCTCCTCCAGGAAGCTCACCAGCCTTTCCTTAAGAATAGTCTCCATTTGCTTTCCTACAATGGCTGTAAGGCTCACTGGTTTGTAGTTCCCAGATACATCCCTGGGCCCACACTTATGGATTGGCACCACATGTGCCATCCTCCAATCCCTGGGCATGCATCCAGTACTCAGGGAAGTTTTGAACAAATCTGCCAATGGTCCTGCCATGACCATTGCCAAATTCTTGAGTACCCTAGGATGCACTCCATCCGATCCAGGTGCATTATCCTCCCTTAGGACCTTAGGCGCTCCAGCATCCTTTCGACTGGGATCTCCATGTCCATTACCTCTTCTCCCCCGACACCCTCCTCATCCTTCCTCTGAGGTATAGGCCCATCCCTCTCCCTGGTAAACACTGAGCAGAAATACTCATTTAGTACTTCCGCCTACTCTGCCCACCCTCCCTTGTTCCTAATACTTACAGTCTGGTCCTTGTACTTTCTCCTCTCTCCTATATTCCTCCTATATTAGCAGTGTTAAAACACATTCCCCATTTGTTTGCCCACATTGTAATTTTGTCTATATCCTTTGGTAATATAGATTCTTATTCATTAGTTTCAACCGGTGCTCCCAACTTGGAGTCATCTGCGCCATTTTACTGAATGACTGCAGTTCTTTAGCGATGTCTGTTATAAATATGTTAAACAGCAATGGTCCCAATACAGAACCATGCAGCACTCCACTAGTCACATTTCCCAGTGATGATGTGTATCTTGATATCATTGTACTTTTGTGTCCTGTTAGATAGCTATGATGTTGTCCAGTTCATGAGACTGGTACCAGTATTTTCTGCTTATCGCCCAGTGTGGCACCAAATCAAATGTCTAACTGAAATCTAGGTAAAATATATTACATGGTATGGAACTATCTAGTGATTTACTGATTTCCTCATAAAAATAGAGAAGATTTATTACGCATGATTTTCCCGCTATAAAGCCATGTTGGTTATAATCTAGATTTTGTAGTGATTCTTCTGATTCTGTTATTATATATTTTCAAGTATTTTCCCCGGCACAGATGTCAAACTTATTGGTCTGTAATTATTGCATGTATGTTTGTTTTCTTTTTTCTTTGAGTTTTTTTACTGCAGCTCATATGTCAAATTCACTATGAATGAGAAAGAATACCCCCACAGGAATAAGGAGATGGGGAAATCCTGAGATAATACAGTAAAATAATCCTTCTAAATAACATTACATTTTAAATTTACCATTTGGGGTCAGTATTTAGGGGCTGGGGAAACTTTTTTTTTTAAGATTAGTTTTGCAGATTTTACCTTGAAGGCCCTCATCACAGATCAACATTAAATAGGGAAGGTGATAATAGGCACTCGAACAGCCAACCCTGAGAGGAGTTGAATCCGTAAGATAAAAATTGTACAAACTTGTCTGCAGTGTTGTGACACCTATGTGAGAACAACCAGTATGTGATATGACATTTGCAGCTTGCTTCAGCAAACTTCAGCATGAATTGCAAAGAATTTAACAGGAATAAGATAAAACGGGGCATCCTGAGACAAACTAGTAAGATTTTCGTACATTTCTTGACATTGTTAAGTACATTACTAGATGGAGACTATACTCTGGGATGGGTCAAACCGTTTTGATAGTATGTTTTCAGATTGTTTCGTGGGCGTGATGAAAATGTAATTCAGTAAAGTCACTTGTGACCTACTTTGAAGCTATCCCATCAGACAAATCAGTAAGATTGGATTCATACAGGTTGTACTTGAAAAAAATCTCTTCTGAAATACCTCTAATGCTTTGGCACCAGGGGGGTGGCATAACCATTGCTTGAGATTTATTTGCAGCTCACATGAACCACATGTTCCATGAATTACATAGAATCCTTGCACAGGAATGATGTGATAGAGGACATGCTGCATGGCAGCAGGAAGATCAAAATCTTCAAATGTAGTAGCCCTAGAATTTCGGAACTGTGTTCAGGGGATGGAGAAGTTACCCTCCAAGTATTCTAAAGGCCCACCCTTATGACGCTCGCTTTAGAGATAATTGGTAAGATTAAAATAATACACAAACACATTGGTAATCCCATGCCTGCTGTGTTATGGCACTTTTGTGTGTGTGGCAACCTTCTGTTTTAGATTACTTTTGCAGCTCTTGCCAGCCACATCAGCATGAATTAAAAAGAACCCCCTGCACAAGAATTATGCTAAGGAAACCAATAAGATCTAAATCTTTTTATCACATGCCTAGACATTTGGGTCAGTATTTGGAGGATGGGCAACCATTTTGAGATCACTTTTGCAGATGCTACCCATAGACACAAATCCTGGATGAAAGTAAAAGGAGGAAGGGATTCACTATGCACTGTAATGGCCCACTGAGAAATAAGTTGTGTCCTACAAAATCCATAAGATTAACATTTTATGAACATGCCTGTAATATTTTAGCTCCATGGTGGAGAGGGGCAACCCTTGTTTGAGTTTTTATATTGTAGCTCATATGCCAAATTCACTATGAATGAGAAAGAATCCCCCCCCACACATGAATTAGGAGATAGGGAAATCTTGAGAGAATTCAGTAATATAATCTTTCTAAATAACATTACATTTTAAATTTACCATTTGGGGTCAGTATTTAGGCACCAGAAAAACCTTTATTTGAGATTACTTTTGCAGATTTTTACCCAGAAGACCCACATGATGGATGAGCACAAAATAGGGAAGGTGATAATAGGCACTCAAACAGCCAACCCTTAAAGGCGTACCATCAAACAAATCAGTAAGATAAACATTTTATAAACTTTTCTGCAGTGTTGTAGCACCTTTGTGGGAACAACCAGTATGTGATATGACATTTGCAGTTTGAATCAGCAAAATTCAGCATTAATTGAAAAGAATGTCTCAACAGGAATGAGATAAAACAGGGCATCCTGAGACAAACTAGTAAGATTTCAGTACATTTCTTGACGTTAAATTCATTACTAGATAGAGACTATACTTGGGGATGGGTCAAACCATTTTAATAGTATGTTTTCAGATTGTTTCGTCGGTGTGATGAAAATGGAGGAAGTAATTCAGTAGTCACTTGTGGTGCACTTTGAAGCTAGTCCCATCAAACAAATCAGTAAGACTGGATTCATACCTGTTTTACTTGAAAAAACCCCTTTGAAATGCCTCTAATGCTTTGGCACTGGGGGTGGGTGGGTGGGGGCCTAACCACGGTTTGAGATTTATTTGCAGCAATAAGATTAAAATAGTACACAAACACATTGGTAAGTCACACTGGAAGAGAGGACGTAATAGGGAGCTATGACAGAAACCATCAAGTCACACTGGAAGAGAGGAGGGAATGGGGAGATATGATAGAAACCTTCAAGTATCTTAAGGGCATAAACAATGTGCAAGTAGAAGGCATCCTTCACTACAGAAAAGGTACAAGAACGAGGGGGCACGATATGAAATTGGGGGTAGCAGGATAAAGGGGAATGTGAGGAAGTTCTTTTCACAGAAAGGCTGGTGAATGCGTGGAATTGCCTACCCCAATGGTGGGAGTGAGCACAGTGGTGGGATTCAAGCATACATGGGATTGCCATAAGGGAAACCTAGATGTGGGAAGGCAAAGCCAAAGCTGAAGACCAAATAGGGTCAACGTCCACTTTTACAGGTAGGGAATATGGGCAGACTGGATGGGCCTAGTGGTCTTTATCTGCTGTCAACTTCTATGTTTCTATAGCAAGCCATATTTAACCCTTAGGCTGCCGACAGAATTAGAACATATAGGAATTCTGGACTGATATATCAGTCTGCAGCACAGCAATGGTTAAGTTACAAAGTTCAAATCACATTTCTCATGATGGGTGCTACTGGAATATGACATATATTAACAAACAAAAGAGTCCCATGCACACCCATAAGAGAAGCCACTGCAGTCAGTGAGTTTAGAGAAAGAACCCCTGAATTATAATTTATATCTCAAAAGGGACTCTCTTACTGTCATAATCTTAAAGGAAAAATCATATTTAAACAAAACTATTTGTATCTCATTTGTATGTTTCACATTCTAATAATGGTGTTTATTGAAGGTACTTAGGTGACACAGAGTTTCCTTTGGCACAACTTGTGTACTCCTGCTGCTTGAGCATGTAGTAAAGTGAGGGGAGAGGGAGTGGAGAGGCCAGATCTGATTGTGCATGTGAGCATGAATGATCTGAGCAAATGAAGGACAGAACAGATGAAGGGAGTTGTCTGTGCTCTGATTAAAGTAATGAAGCAGAGAGCAGGAGTGGTATCCTTCTCCGAGGTTCTATCGTGGCCATACCTGAAGAAAAGGGAACAGTTTTATGTGCTACAGTTCCATGCATGGTTAAAGTTGTGGTACAGGGAGGAAGGATTTTAGTTCCTCAGGAACTGGGGCTCAACTTAGAGTTGTTGAAGGTTGTTCAAAAGGGACAGCTTACACCCCAGCGAGGAGGGTAGGAGGGTGCTGTTCGAAAGGTGGGCACAACACAGTGGGAGGTGGTTAAGTCAACAGAGCAGGAGAGGGATCTGGGTATTATAGTATCAAGCAACCTTAAGGTAGGTAATCAATGCAGCAAAATGGTGGGAAAGGCAAATAGAATGTTGGCATGCATTGGGAGGGGTATAACTAGCAGAAGGAGGGAGGTACTGATGCCTCTTTAAAAAACCACCATGGTGAGGCTGCACCTGGTGTAAGGGGTCCAGTTCTGGAGACCACACCTATGCAAGGACATAGACAAGATTGAGAGAGTGCAGAGAAGAGCAACCAAGATGGTGCAGGGTATACAGGGGAAGTCATATGAGGAGCGGTGGAGGGAATTGGATCTGTACCCTTTGGATTCTAGAAGGGGGCAAGGGGACATGATTGAGACATTCAAGTACATGAAGGGGATCAATAAGGTGAGGGAGGGGAGCTTATTTAAAAGGAAAGTTGGGGCTAAAACTAGAGGGCATAGTCTAAGATTAGAAGGAGGAGGATTTAGAAGCAAACAATTTGAAGATGGGGGGGCGGCTCAGAGGTAATTTAAGGAAGTATTTTTTCACAGAGAGGGTTGTGGATGCGTGGAATAGCCTTCCGGAGGAGGTTGTGGAGTCAAAAACAGTGGTGGAATTCAAGCATGCATGGGACAGTCATAAGGCCATTCTAGGGGGTGGGGGTAGGAAGAAGTAGGCTGCTGGTTAACTAGGATCTGCAGCTTATCCAGTAGGTAGGAAAATGGGCAGACTGGGTGGGCCAAGCGGTCCTTATCTGCCATCAAATTCTATGTTTCTATGTTTCTATGTGAAGGGGCATTACTTCATGGAGAGGGAGGTGAATGCCTGGAATAAATTGCTGGAGGAAGTGATGGGGGCTGAAACAGTGGAGGGATTCAAGAGGGCATGGGACAGATACAAGGGGTTGGAAAGTGGGGAGAAGGGGAGGTCCTGTGACACAGGTGATGAGTGGGGGGGAGAGGGCAGACTTGATGGGCTAGAGGGTCCTTTTCTGCTGTCAGATTTCTATGATTCTATGAACACATAACTAATTTAAATTAGTAAGGGAACATCAGAGTGGCAAGGCACACACAAAATGTCACAAATGGGGGGGGGACTGCTGACCTCCCCCACTGACAAACCCAGTAAAGACATGCAGACACCACAGGTTGGGAAGCCACATGAGCTTACCCCGCATAACAGTGACAAAAGACAAAGGGCAAATACTATTGGTGATGCTAGTAAAGGAGGGCAGGATGGGAGGGGTGGAAGGGGTGGAAGGTGGTCACCCTTAATGCTAGAAGCCTTGGAAAGAAAATTGCAGACATACAGGCGCTCATGGCAGAGGGAGAGGTGAACATTGCAGCCATCACAGAAACATGGGCCACCCAATACAATTACTTGAACCTGTCTGTACCAGGGTACAAGTTATTTTGTAGGGATAGGGTGATTGGGAAAAGAGAGGGGTGGCACTATATGTGAGGGAAGGACTGATGTGTGTAAGGGAGGAAGTGGAGGAGGGTAGCACGGAGTCAATTTGGATGCAATTCCAGGATTCCAAGAATAGAACTCTCAGAATGGGAGTGGTGTACAGGCCACCCTATCAGACAGAGGAGTTAGACAGGGAACTAGCAGTACAGATCAGATGGACGTACATGAGAGGTAGTGTGGTGACTGTGGGGGACTTCAACATGCCAGGAGTGGACTGGAGTACCTGAACAACTAGCAATAGAAGGGAGCAGATACTGCTGGATGCCTTCCAGGACAGCTTCCTGATGCAAATGGTCAGTGAACCAACTAGGTTAGGGAATACCCTTGACCTTGTGCTGGCAAATATGGAGTTTGTGAGGGAACTTAGGGTGGAAGAACCACTGTCAGGGAGTGACCACCACTCAGTATGGCTCACATTGGATATGGGCAAGGAAGGAGTGAAATCTGGCACAGGAGCACTGGACTTCAGGAGGGCCGACTTTGGGAGGATGGGGGAAGTGGTAAAAGGGTACCTGGCCAAAATTCAACCTAGCATGGATACTAACCAGAAGTGGGTGCTCATAAGGCTGGAGATAGCAGAGGCAACCAGAACCTGCAGCAAGGCCCAAAGCAAGAAGGCTAGGGCTAAGAAACCAAGCTAGGTGAGCAAGGAGGTCATGGAAAAGGTAAGGAGGAAAAGAGCTGCCTTTAGGAGGTGTAAGAAAACAGGGAAGGAGAGGACAGGGAGGAGTACCCGAAGGAATCTAAGGAGGTGACACAAGCAGTAAGTGGAGCCAAGGTGTTTATGGAGCTCAGGCTGGCACAAGGCATTAAGAAGGGTGAGAAGGACTTCTTCAGGAACATTAGGGAGAAAAGGAACTGTAAGGACCACATAGTAAGGATTAAGAAGGAGGGGGGTTGGGTGAAAGCAGGGGGGATTAAGGCAGAAGCACTAAATGATTACTTCTGCTCGGTATTTACTAAGGAGTAGAGGGGTGATACTCAAGGGGAGGAATGGCAGAAACAGGGTGGAGGGGTGATAGATGGGGAAATCATGGAGGCAGAGTTCTGGAGGGTTTGAGGGCACTGAGGGTGGACAAGGCACCAGGCCCAGATGGCATCCACCCAGGGTACTGAAGGAGCTGGCAGAGGTCCTTGCGGGACCTTTGCAGACCTATTTAATGCCTCACTACACTCGGGGTGTGTACCTCAGGATTGGAGGATGGCGCTTGTGGTGCCCCTTCACAAAGTGGCCCCAAGGATGAACCGAGTAACTACAGGCCAGTGAACCTCACATCCATCATGGGTAAGCTGATGGAGACTATCCTGAAGGAGAGGCTGGTGGCCCTCCTGGAGGACAAAGGACTACAGGACAGCAGACAGCAAGGTTTCATACATGGCAGATCCTGCCAAACCAACCTGGTGGAGTTCTATGACTGAGTAACTAGGCAATTGGACACGGGCCATGCAGTGGATGTCCTGTATCTGGACTTCAGTAAGGCATTCAACTCGGTACCACATGGGAGGCTGGGAAGTAAGTTAGAAGGCACAGTGGAAGGCACAAAGCTGGTGAGATTGGTAGGGAACTGGCTTTAGGGAAGGCAACAGAGGGTGGTGGTGGGTGGGGCTTTCTCATCCCCAAGGGTAGTGATGAGCGATGTTTCACGGGGCTCGGTGTTGAGACCAGTGTTGTTTGGGATATTCATTGCAGACATATCATTGGACATCAAGAGCAAGATCAGTCTGTTTGCTGATGGCACCAAGATGGGAGTGGTGGTGGATGACCTAGGGTGATGGCAGGGGTTGCAGGATGATATGGAAAAGTTTGAAACCTGGTCAGACACCTGGCAACTGGGGTTTAATCCCAAAAAGTGGGAGGTACTGCATTTTGGGGTGAAGAACCCAAGGAGGAGTTACCAGCTGGGGGGAGTGCAGCTAGACAAGACAGAGGAGGAGAAGGATCTGGGGGTGCTCATTACAGGGTCAATGAACAACTCTGCACAATGTAGGAAGGCAGCTGCAAAGGCCAACAAAATGCTGGGTTGCATTGTAAGGGGTATCTCCTCGAGGAGGGGGTAGGTGATTCTGCCATTGTATAGGTCATTAGTTAGACTGCATCTGGAGTACTTCATGCAGTACTGGCACCAGTATCTGAAGAGGGACATTAAGTTACTGGAGCGGGTGCAGCGCAGGGCGACAAAGATGATCAAGGGGCTGGGGGACTTGCCATATGAGAGAAGGCTCAGGGAGCTGAACATGTACTTGCTAGAGGAGAGGAGGGCCAGGGGGGATATGATTGAAACCTTTAAGTACAGTACATGAAAGGAATAAACAAGACAGGTACAGAGGGGCTGTTCAAAGTAAGAGAGGAGAGGGGCACCCAGGGCTATGACATGAGGCGGGAGGAAGGAAGGTTCAGGAGGGAGATGAGGAGACACATTTTTACAGAGAGGGTGATAGCTGGGTGGAATGCATTGCCGGCAGAAGTGGTATCCAGTAGAACAGTGGACTGCTTCAAAAGGGTCTGGGACATGGCAAGGGGAGGGTCAATGGAGGGAAGGGTGGGAGGGAGGGCATCTGCAAAATAAGGGTGCTAGCTGCACATTCAAGCAGTCTTGATAGACCTCTAGGCCTTTATCTGCTGACAAATGTCATATGTTCGTATGTTTGTATCTAGCCAGCTTAGGAAAATGGGATGGTTGGGGCAAATATTGGAAAATTATAGTGCCAACACAAGTAGTCTTGACAACAAAATGGCAGAACTTTAGGCACTGGTCAAGGATAGGGCACATAACCTGCTGGTGGTAACAGAATTGTGGGAACCCAGAACCATAACTGAGACATAACCATACCAAGATACTCAGTATTCAGAAAGGACAGGCTAAGGAGCAGGGGAGGTGGGTCAGCTGTATGTTAAAGAGGGGATTGAAGCAACAGAAATAGATAGTTAAAAGGGTTGGGTAAATTGGAAGCCCTATAGTTACTGGCAGCAACAGGGATGGCAAATCAGATCCAGTTCCAGATAAAGTGCAGACCACCAGCTCAGGAGCAAGGGACAGGCAGGGAATTGGGAGAGATGCTTAAGAGGGCAGCCAGTCTGTGGGAAATTGTGATAGTTGAGGATTTCAATATGACAGATGTGGTCTGGAAAGTTTCAACCACGTCTAGTACTAGAAATCTGATTCTAATACATGCCTGCCAAGAGGCATTCCTGGGGCAATTGGTTCAGGGTCCAAAGAAGAGACCATGCTGGATCTCGTGCTCACCAACAGTGAGAGGATTCAGAACATAGCACTCCTTGAACCACTTGGTCCAGCAACCACAGGACAGTAGTGTTGGGGGTTCAGGTGGGAACATTTAAAGGGCAAAAGCAATAAAGTATGGGACTTAAACAAGTGGATATCAGTAAAATGGGGGAACAATTAGAGAAACGTGTGAATGTTATAGTTAAGGTAGAGAGTGCAGAAGAAAAGTGGGTAGCATTTGAAAAGGTGGTGATTGAAGAGGCAGATATCTAAATTGCAAAGGTATCTGAAAAAAAGGGCTAAGGGGCCAAAGTGGTTCACAGTCAATGTAAGGGCTTCAGTAAGAGCCAAGAGTAGGGCATTTTCTAAGTATAAGGGTCATCAAAGGCAGGAAGACAGGGTGAAATATCCAGAGCAACAAGAGAAACCCTCAGGAAGGTGAGAGAGGCCAAAGTGGAGACAGAGCTCCAGATGGCAGTGGGGTGAAGAAGGGGGAAAAGACAGTCTTCCTGTACATCCAGGAGAAGTGTAAGGTCATAGAGCGTATAGTTAGACTTTTTATTTATTTATTGAAGTCTTGGAATTACAGCCCTTTGAGTCAAATACTCTTTTGCAAAGGCTCCACATCAGATTTACAAACAGACAGGTTACAAAAAAAACTACAGGAGATTAATACAGTACATTATACATATGATACAAGTGTACAACTAATGCAGTACATTATACTTAAGTGCATCATAAATGAGAGCGGAGTGTATGGCAAAGAAACAACATGGTGAGTAGATGTAAAACAAACAAGATATGAAACATTACAGGAAATGAATACAGTACATAATACATAGGATAACAGTATACAAGTAATGCAGGACATTATACATAAGTGCATCATAACTAAGGCTGGAGTACATGATAATGAAACAAACATGGTGCAAGCCGTGATAGCCAACTATGCAAACAGATAGGAAATTAAAGAAAAGAAAGGGAGACCAGAAGGAAGCCAGTTAAGGAGAGTTGTGAGACAGCTGGGGGTGGGAGGTAGGGAGAAAAGTTGAGTAGAGGGGTATAAGGTGTAGAGAAGGAGAAGTAGGAAAGAGTGCAGGTAAAGGATGAGCAAAGGGCAGGAGGGGAACATAGTGGGGAGGGAGAAATTAGATCAAGACAAGGTGGGGAGGAGCAGGGGGAAATTGAGGGACAAGCCATGAGCAGTCCAAGATTGACCAGTAAAAGCTAGGAGCAGTCACAATTATTCACAGACAGTAGGTGCTGGTGAAGTTTAGTTTTAAAGGGGCCCAATTTAACTGTGGAGGACGTAAGAGAAAGGAGGGGTGGGAGGAGTGGGACAAGGGGAATGCTGAGCTATTCAACAATTATTTTTGTTCTGTATTTACTAAGGAAAAGAAGTGTGGCACTGCCAGAAGGTGGGGTTACAAAGGTAGTGAGTACGGACTCTTGGGGATTGGTCTAGATAATGGAGAACAGGTTGTTTGGAAAGCTAACAGGGCTGAAAGTAGATAAATCTATGGGACCTGATGGCCTATACCTGAGGGTGCTAAAAGTGGGAACAGGGGTTATAGCAAGGACACTCACAGATATTTTAGATTGCTTGCTAACCATGAGGTTGGTCCCCAGAGACTGGAGCACAGAGGATGTGGTTCTGCTGTACAAGAGTGGTAAGAGGGGGAACTATTGGTCAGTCAGTCCTATAGCAGGGAAAATTATGGCATCCTTGCTAAGGGAGGATCGGATGAACTTCCATGAAGGGAACAGGCTGCAAGACCCAAGACAGCATGGGTTCACAAAAACAAGGTGTTGCCAGATGAATCTGGTCAAGTTCTTCAATGGAGTACCCACCACAGCAGACAAAGGGGAAGGCAGTTGATACAATATACCTAGACTTCAGCAAATCCTTTGACCCAGTCCCCCACAGCAGGCTGGCCAAAAAGATTAGGGTGCAAAAAAACATCCAGATGCAAAAAGATTAGGGACTTTGGGGAGGAAGAAAAAATAGCAAATTGGGTGGAGAGCTGGTTAGGGGTAGAACACAAAGGGTGGTAATTAAGGAGGAATTTGCAGAGGTAAAGAAAGTAACCAAATGGGCACCCCAGGGGGCAGTACTAGGACTGGTTCTCTTCAAAATAGTCATCTGTGACACAGGTGAACATATCAAGGGTATGATCTACCTGTTTATAGATGACACAAAGATCTGCACAAGGGTAGACATGGAGAAAGGAGTAGGGAGCTAAGGGAGTGTCTTGGTAGGCTGGAGAGTTGGTCAAAGATCTGGTAGCTGAGCTTCAGTGCTAAGAAATGTAAAGAAATGCACATTGGGAAAAGGAACCCAAGGATGTTATGCAAAATTGGTGATGGGTGGTGGTGCTGTATAGCATTATAGAAGAAAATAATTTAGGGGTAATGATACTGGAGACCATAAACATGTCTGCACACTGCAACAGTGTGGTGGGCAAAGCAAATAGAATGCCTTGATGCACAGAGAGTGAGATAAGCAGTAGAAGTTGGGAGGTGATCCTCCCACTATACAGGTCACTGGTGCAACTGCACCTGTAATACTGTGCAAGGTACTGGAGTCTACCTCTGAAGAAAGTCTGCAACAAAGTGAAGGCAGTACAACGCAGGGCAACTAAGATGATCCATGGCCTTGGGGAAATTATGAGGTATGAAAGGAGGCTGCAGAGCTTAAACATGTACACCCTTGAGAAGAGGAGGAAAAGGGGGATATGGTTAAGACATATAAGTACCTAAAGGGAGAAATAGGGTGGACATTAAAGAACTGTTCTCCTTGAATTCACATACCTGGATGAAATGGAAATTACTAAAGCTGGGGTGTGATTCAGAAAGGAAGTCCACAAGCACTTCTTTATGAAGAGGGTAGTGGACAAGGGGAATGGGTCAAATCCATAGCAGCTTCAAGCAGGGATGAAACACACATGTGGGTTTAATAAAAAAAGGGGGGGATAGTAACAAAGAGGAGGATCGTCACTAAGGCAAGGCAGAATTGTTAGGTGCAGTGAGCAGACTGAATGATTCAGTAGCCTTTTACTGCCATCAACATTTTTTGTATCTGTGTATATTTCTATGAAGTCAAACTCCTTTGTCTCTGACATACTGTAACTCTGGCAACAAAATTTCCTGCTACAGAAACATGACAGTGCTGTCATCACATGATCAAAACGTAGAAGTAGATGGGTTGATGATAGGGAATGTTCCTGTTTAAACATGAAAGTCCTTTTTATGAAAATAATCCTTCTTTCCTGTCTAACAAAATAGATGATCATCCTGGTGAACTACTTTCATCATCATAGTACTGAGCTTTAGAAAATGTGTAGGGATTTCCCCTCGCATATTGCTGTGCCAGTTGTGTAAAGATGAAGTCAGGGTTGACGGTTCATGAATTCACTTAGGAGATGAGTGCAATCTGGCCTATGTCTGTGTGTGAACCTGTTGACATGATGCTGGCACTGTTTTCCCTGCCTGTGATGCTGTATTGAATTGATATACATTGCATGAAGAATTTTGACTCTGGAAGGACCAGTGGGCGGTGCTGCAGGAGTAATTGAGCCAGCTCAGGTTTGCACTGAGGAACTGGACTGTTCCCAAGATTTTTTCCAAATGAATCATTTTAATTCAACATTATATGTTTTGATACACCTGCAGCTACATTTAAGAGCTTTTGTCATGCTCAGAAACCAAGGCAGGCAAGCAGGAATTTGATTTGAAGCCAGAGTCCATTTGTATCTGGTTGGCTAAAGCTACCTGTATGACGCATATAGCTGGCTTCTAAACCTCATGGCCTCTTTGGATAAATAGGCCACAGAGTTTAGAAACAGTAAATAATACCTCTTCTTTATTCAGCTGGGAAACCCCACAGGGATCACAACCTCTTTGCCAAGGGTACACTGGCTAACAGCTGAGGTTGTTTTAATTATAACTCAGGAGTGTGCTTCTGAGAAATCAGAGCACTCTTGTCCTCTGTGCATTATTCCGGAAAGAGTGTTTTGCTCAGGGAAGGGTTTTACATTTTAAGTTATTATTGATCAGCCTCAATTGCTAATATATTAATACTGCAAAGGAGTCCACAGTTGTAAAAGTGGTCTAACATTCTTAATAAATAAGAATAACTCACTTTCAGTTTGCAATTCTTATACCCTAAGAGTGCATTCAAGATCACTCTTACAACCATAAGAGTAGTCTCTGCAGCGCTGTCAACATACAGCTTATGGAATGATAGCATCATTATAGTAGTTTTATGGGCTGTACTTTTGAAATGGCTGTAGTTAAAGACATAAGTGATATCCTGAAACAGTAGAAGTTTTTCAGGACAAGTTATATACCATATTGCAGCTGTATGCTATATTTTAGGGATTTACTATTGCTTGTTAGACAAATAGTGCTATTGTGGAATACTCTTAACAGGAATTCTTTGAATGAAATGCAATAGCTGTCATGTTTCTGAATAAGAATTGCTACATAAAGATAGGATACTGTATAACAGCTTAATTTCATACCCGTTATATATAGCTCGCTGAGCACATCTGACACGTTTATGCCTTCTTATTTTCACTGGTGGTATACTAGTGCTGCTATTATATAGCGATTCGCCTAATAGTCACTGTCTTTTTCTTTTCTTGCTAATATGAAACCAGCAAAAATAGTGAAAATAATAAGACAGGCAATATTTCCTGTTATACAGTAATTACTGACTACAAACTGACTGGATGTAAAGGCATAGAATTAGTTTAAGTTACTGTAGTCATTCCCTCGTGGACTGCTAATTAAGATTTATTATGTGCCAGGCCTCATGGTGTGGGTGATAGCATAATATGCTTTCATGTGGGAAACTGGGATTTGCATCGCAATCTCATCTCCAAGTCTGAGGCCGGAGGAGTCTCAGGAGGGCTGTGGAAACAATACATATGGACTTGCAACTGCCACTGCTTTCCCTTCTGCAACTAGGGTACCCACTTCTGGATGAGGGCAAAACCAAATACCCTTTAATGAATTACCTATGGTGTATGATGTGATGATAAGAGCAATAAAAATTAAAAGTTTTAAAAACAAAGCAAAAAGCAGGTACTAAACAAAAATACATTGTACGAAAGTGTGTATTCTGTATTGTTACTCCGTTTTATTTTTACTTGCTGCTCTCAGATTGTGTTGCCCTGACTGTATCTTCTCCCCAGTTTCCTCCCCAGGGTACATCTATAAATGAAACACACCCCTTTTCACAACTGAGGAGTGCATTGCAGCTCCTCCACTGCCATTTGTTATGTCAGAGAAGACATTCATGGAGCAGTAAAAGACATGGGTTAAGATGCAGAGTGGAAAAGAGCATTAACAGTTTGCCCTTTTGCCTTTTTGATTACCTGACTTTGCAAGAAAATATCTTTATGGCAACAGACTTTTGCATGCAGCTTAAAAGTCTGACCTAAACACTGAATAATTTGCCAACATCCTTTTGGAGAGCATGTAGTCAGCAAAGCACAGTGCCTAAACAGGAGTACTGCCATAGAAAATTGAGTAAGGACCCTGAAAAACATATGATGCTGTCAAAAGCAAGCTGACAGTTCTCGCTGCAACAATGTCTCATTGGTCAGGAGAGATAAGAGCAGCCCAACATCATGGCTCACCATGTGCTGTTTCCCCCTCCTCATAGCAAGGATAGGTGCCAGCAGAGGTAGTTAGGAACAAAAAATGGGATTCAACCACAAAGAGATGTTTGGAATAGCTGGTCTTTGTGAACACAAAGAAAACTGTGAGGATTCCAGCTCTGGGACTGTTTATGATCCAGAGAAGCAAACACTGATCTGAACGCAACTTACTTTATTCCTTCAAAATGTGGAATATTTGATTGTCTTCCCTTATATTATCTGTATTTACAACCTATACCAAATAAAAATAAAGATGCTAGCTCAGTGGTGAAGAGGACTGAGGTGTCTTGAGCCCCTTACCTTTTCCCATGCCAGTGACTTGGGTTCAGGAACAAACTTAGGTTGCCAGGGTTCAGCCAGGGTGGGAGAGGATTAAGCGTCTGATGGATTGCTGTCCTCCCCTGGGGGTGGGAGGCATGTAGTCTCAGTCCTTGGTTGCCAGCTGGTGGTGGCAAGGTGGTAACGCTGGAATTATGAGGGACCCGGTAAGGTAGGGGACGTGGTTTCATAGCATGCTTGTGCCTCTATGTGCATATATTTACATGCTGTTGTGGTGGGGGATTTAGGAGGAAATGGGAAAAAGATTGGTGCTGGCTCAATGAAGCCCTGTCTGCTTGCCCTCATCCTGCACCACCGAGAGGAACCATTGACCCAGTTCTGGATGTGAGTCTCTGTGCGGGTGAAGGAAAGCCCTCCCCTTCCTGGCCCTGCCATGGGGGGCAATCTGTGGGTGAATCTACAGGAAGGTGAATACTGGGGAGGTGAGTGCCAGGCAGGGGAGGCAGAAACAGGGCTGAACAGCCTACCCAAGTCAACTGATGGAAGAAAAAAGCTCTGTGGGGAAAAATACATAAAACAGAGACATGGCTGAGTCACAAAATCCTAACTGTGAACAAACTGCATAAATTAGACACAGACTGGTCTACTGTTATTAGTATATTATTCAATGTCTATTTAAATTTTAGAAACCATTCCAAACCCTGAAGGAGTTGCTAGGCATCAGAACATTGGTATAAATTTGGTGTGTAGTGATAATCATATATCGTAAAATCATTTCTAGTCAACCAGGATTGTTTATTTCTAAACATTCCAGGTACTCATATAACAATAACAGTGAGTCTTGTGCACTATAAAACTCAGAAGTTGACTCCAGATGCAACGAGACTTGTGGCAAGGAGCGCCATACTGTCATCAATTGGCTATTGGCTAATCATCTACATTGCGGACACAGACACAGCAATGAAAAGGGTCAAGCTGCTACTCAATAAGACCTGCAGGCTTGTTCTTAGGGCTGATCATATGATGCATACATGTAGCCTTTATTCGGACATAGGGTGGCTCCTATTTTACCTCAGGGTTAAATATCAGGCATGTGTAATAGAGGAAAAAATCCATGCTTGGTCAGACACCATATTCCACAGCCATATTTTCCAATGCACACAATCTTCCAACTCTACAAATAGCTCTGCTAAGAGTACCCTCCAGGTCCCCTTTAAAAGAACCACTTTTACACAGCGTACCCTGTCCTACCATGGGCATAATGGATAAATGAGCTCCTGCAACCCTCCTTGATTGAGAAAGAATCGGTTCCTTCAAGAAGGACCTCCACCTCCTCCTCACACAATCTATGCATTGTGACTGCAACTCTTCATTCAGCTACCTTTCCTCTCCCCTCTTAGACAATGCCTACTCCAGCAGCTGCCTAACCTATCTAATCTCTTCTGACAAAGACTCCTCAGACAGCTACTCACCAATTGACTTGCTCCTGGTAATCACTATGGTTCTAGTCTTGCAACTGGCAAGTGCCGCTTCTTGCAGGTGTGTATTAGATGGCACTACTGCTGCTGTTTCGTAACTCCATGCACCTTTTAATCTACTGGCACAATGTGTTCCTTGACCTCATCTGAGTATATATTGTATAATTTACCTTGCAATCTTATGCTATTGTGCTTCTTGACATCGGCTGTAGGCTCTTACTAATGTGTTAGACACCACAAAATGTTGCTGCTTTGTAACTCTAAGTACACTTAAAACTTTTGACTCAGTATATTCCTTTACACTATATGTGTATGTTTTTTGTGACTTGCTTTGTAACCATATGTTATTATACTATGTCTCCTAAGTTCGACTTGTAAAAGAGCCTATAGGCCCAAAAGTATTAATCTGAATCTGAATTAAATAAATAAAGATCAGTGGGCAAAGTCTATTTAATCATTAAGAGCATAGAAAGTTCAACGTACTAATTCACCGAGATGTAATCCCATTTCTTATACATTTCTTAATTTATGTAGGAATGCTGCTAGTGTTCGATCAACATCAGAATCAATCAGTTACGGTACCAGTGATATCACCTCCCCCAAAAAATTGCTGCTTGAAAGAGACAGAAAATCATTTAAAATTATTCCATTTTCTTACTTTCTGTCTTCATTTCATCATTTTTAAGGTTGATTCGTGGTCTCATCATTCAGCCGAACTTCCATGGTAGCTTGACCACTGATGGCAATGGAACCCTCTCATAGTCCATTTCTCACAAAGGGGGTTCTCGAATATTTAGCAAAGTAAAACATTTTGATTTTAAATTCAAATTTCTTTTTTTTTAACAAAGGTCTTTTTCATGAGTTCTAATATGTTTATATATATAGTTTCTATGCCTCTTATGGTTATAAGAGTTTCTTCAACTCCCCAGTGTGCGAGAACTGCACAGTTTCACTTGGCAGATCTGTCACCCAAAGAACTTGAGAATCCATTTTTATAACCATCCGAGGCACAGTAACTGCACATATAAAGATGTATATTAGGCATAATACAATGTCCATGCTCTTTATTTTCTGCAGCCTCACTTTGTTAGCTTGCTTTGATTATTGTTTGGATACAAACATACTAAATTGCTAGCAGATTAGGCCCAGTGGTCTATCACGTCTACTCGAGTAATAGCCTGCAGTCCATGTACTGTGGCTACCCCCCTCCCCCTTTGTGACGCTTAGTGGACCCATTACCTTCCCCCCCCCCACCTGGACAACAACCTTGTGTCTGTCCCACCCTCTTTTGAACCCACCCACTGTCTCCATCCCCACGAACTCTGCCGGCAATGTGTTACAGGGTGCCATCACTCTATCAGTGAAATAGTGATGCCTCATCTCCCCCTTAAATCTCCCCCCAATCAATTTCAGGTTATGCCCTCTCATGACTCCATCCTTCCTCAACTGGAGCAGTCTGTCTGATCTGATCCACTTATTCCCTTTCAAATATTTAAAGACCTCTATCATATCCCCCCATCCCTCCTCTCCTCCAGGGAGTACATGTTCAAATCTCTAAGTCTCTCCTTATAGGACAGGTCCTTCAGGCCATGAACCATCCTAGTTGCTCTCCTCTGGAACCCCTCAAGAAGGGCAACATCTCTCCTCAAGTATGGGTGCAAAAACTGCAGACAGTACTCCAGGTGCAGTCAAACCAGGCAGTTGTCCAGGGGCAGTATGACCTATCTCCTCTTTGATGTTATCCCTCTGGCTATGAACCCCAGCATCCTATTCGCCCTCACAGCAGCCCCCCCTACACTGCTCAGAATTATTCATTTTGGCATCTACTGCCACACCGAGATCCTTTTCCTCCTGGAGACCACCAGCTTTACCGCTCTGAGAGTGTAGTCATACTCAGGATTCCTGGCCCCCAAGTGGAGTACACTGCACTTCTTGGCATTGAAACTCAGCTGCCCAGTGTGCGACCACCTTTCAAGTGTCTCCAAGTCCTCTTGCAGTATCCTACTCCCCTCTTCCATGTCTACCGCTGCTCCCAGTTTGGAGTCATCTGCGAACAGACTCAGCTTGCTCCAAACTCCAACCTCGATGTCTGAGATGAATGCATTAAATAGGACTGGCCCCAATACTGATCCCTTGGGGACCCCACAAATGACCATTCTGGGAGATGAGACCTCACCCATAACCACCACCCACTGGTGCCTATCCATTGACCAATTCCTAATCCACTCTACTATCTTATCCCCCTACCCTAAGCTCCTCAGCTTGTCCAACAGTCCATGGTGCAGCACTGAATCAAAAGCCTTAGTGAAGTCCAGGTACAGGACATCCACCAGCTTCCCCTGTTACAGAGACCTTGTGACCCAGTCGTAGAATTCAACCAGGTTCATCTGACATGATCTCCACCAAATGAACCCATACTGTCATTCATCCAGGAGACCATGGGCTGAAAGGAACTCCACCACCTGTTCCTTTAAGATGGTTTCCAGCAGTTTTCCACCATGGACGTCAGGCTAACCAGTCTGTAGTTTCCCGGCTCCTCCCATGGACCACACCTGTGGAGTGGCATAGCATGTGCCTCCCTCCAGTTGCAAGGGACCAATCCAGTTTGAAGGGAGGAGTTGAATAAGTCCAACAGTGGTGCAGTCAGGACATCCGACATTTCCCTCAATACCCTGGGGTGAATCCCATCTGCCCCGGAGCCTTATTGCATCTCAGGGACTTCAGAGCTTCACTTACCCTCCCCAATGGTATCTTCTCATCTGTGAGAGCCTGTCCCACCCCCTTCCTCATTCCATCAGCCCACTGAGGGAATGGTTCCTTCCCCTCATTCATAAAGACCGAACAGAAGTACTCGTTGAGTACATTTGCAGCAGAAGTACTCGTTGAGTACATTTGCAGCAGAAGTACTCATTGAGTACTTCTGCTTGCTCCACCACTTCCTCGGCTGACCCCCCTTCTTTCTTTTTTTTTTTCTTCCATTTAAACTTTATTAGTTTTCAGCAGAGCAGATAAAACCAGGACTTCCACAATAGATATACACAGCCATTAATAAATGCCCCAACACAAACAATTGGAATTTACTCTGCCTTTGCCCTTCTTTCTTTAATTTATCAATCTGCCCTCCTCCTGTTGCTTTCCTCACCAATATCTCTGAAAAATCTCTTCTCCCCCTGCTTGATCCCCTGCACCAACCACAGCTTCTTGACTGCTTTGGCTGCTCTCACCACCCTACCAGTCTGTCTGGAGAGCCTCTAATACTCTTCCCTGTCCATTTCCCTTCTTGACCACTTAAATCTTCGGAAGGCCAGCCTTGTTGCTCTCACCACCTCCCCCACCTCCCTGGTCCACCAGCTGGGGTTTCTAGCCCTAGCATTCTTGTGGACAACCCTAGTGCAGACTTCAGTGGCCACCAAAATACCCTCCTTTATTATTACCCACTTGCTGTCTGTATCCATGCCTGGACTAATAGCGCTTTTGTGCCTTCCCAGGACTGCCGCCATGCCCACAAAATCTGCCCCCCCCCCAAAATCCACCACCGTTGATTTTGTATGATTCCCAATCCTGCTCAGGTCTAAGGAGAACCAAACTGCGGCGTGATCACTTCCCGTCAGAGGGACCCACACAACCAACTCCCTAACCATGTCCCCATCCTTCAGCACCAAGTCCAGAATACGTCCCTCTCTGATTGGTTACCCCACCAGATGGGATTGGAACACATCTTGGAAGACATCCAAAAGGCACTGCTCCTTTGCCGATGACGAAGCCATGGTCTCCTAATCAACCCCAGGCATATTCCTATAGGATGTACTGCACTTACCTTTGCAGATTGTTTCTTGCCTTGTATATTTTAGTGTGTACGATTTAACTGTTCTTCTGGATTTGGTTAACCTGTTGACTGCTGCTGTCCTCCCTTGGACTCCCATGAAAATGAGACGTTGCATCTCATGAGATTATCCCAGTTGGAGTAATTAAAAATAAATAAATAAATAATGGAAAAATATATTCTTGGTGATTTGACTCCATCTAGATTTTTGCTTTTTTGGTTTGAAAAAAAAATGTGGCTAATAGGGTTGGCTCTGGAGGGATGGTACCTAAGCTTCCTTCACACTCCAGTGGTCTTTGCCATCCCTGTATATCCTCACTCGATCCTGGGATGTGGGGGTATAGAACTTTTTTTGTTAAATATTTAGTTACTTTTCCTACTAGACACCCAAATACAGCTTACTGGCAGAGGTGGTGGGTGAAAGAACCATTAATGATGTCAGACACGACTGGGATTGAGTATACGGCTTAAGAGCTGCTCATGGGACTAGCATTAGGGCAGGGGCAAAGGGGGACAGATTGGACAGATCAATTATCTTTTTCTGCTGACATTTTCTAAATATTCATATATTCACATTAGACACAGAACTTTTAAAAAATAAAGGAAACTCTCCTGCCTCCTCAGTGGCCTGGGATTTTCCCTTGGTCTCCCCACCCCCAGCCATTTCCCACCATTTTCTGCCATCTCCTAGCCACATTTCCTCACCCTATGCCCTCAGACCACAAGAACGCATTTCTCTGGATTCTGGCTCATGCTAAAACTATTTGTAATTTGGTCAAGAGTACATTAGATCCTGTTATTTGTGGTATTAGGGAATTAATATTCAGACTGTGCACATCCACAATGGCAAGAACTTGAGCCCAGGAATAAACTGAAATAGGAGCAGCCACACTTCTGTCACAAAATGGTATTCCTACTCCTTCAACACGTTTATTCATTTAATACTGTAGAAGTGTTCTACTTTCTAAACATTGACGGTTTCCCCTTCTATAAATCTAATGATGAGTTGTTCCTCCTCCTAAACATTTCCAGTTTAACCCATATAATGCCTACTGTGGTAGTTGGATGACAGTCCATGGGTGCAAGCACAGTGCTGGGATGGGGGAGGAGCAATAATGATAGAAAGTTCACTGGGGGGTGGGTGAGGATACAAAATAGTAAGAAACACACAGGACACACATCACCCTAAGGAGGCTTCTGTTATGTGGACAAAGAAGGGAGGTGTGAGCAATGCCACAGCACCACCAGCTCTAACAGTGTATATTAAAGCAAGTAAGAACAGTCTGCCCATGCCGACAGGGCTCTTGTTGAATCATGATGAAACAAATCAGTGTCTATTTCAGCTGTGCCTAAATGAAAATCTAGTGCCTTCATCAAAGTTTAACAGGATTCTTAACATCATAAGCAAATTATCCTCATTTATTACTGAGACTAAAACATTATCACAACACCCTTCCTCTCCACAAATGGGGTGCCTCCACATCGCTCTTAAATGAATCACCTTTCCAACCAAACAACCCAATTACTAGATTCATGTCATAACTTTTAAAATAGTCTTATAAGGCAGGGAATGACACACATTTCATTACATATTACCCAAATGATAGGTTCTTAGCACAGCTACCCCAGCTGTGCTCTGTGAGCTGGCAGATGACTTTTATTGAGAAATATGTAATTACGAATGACTGGATTCAGTTTCAGCTTCCAAACAAATGTGTAACTCCTAGTAACATTCTGATTGCATGGGAATTATTACTTAGTTTAATGTTAGTCACTTCAGCCATGAAGCAGACAGGAGACTAACTGAGCTACTTACTAATCATAATCCACAGAGTTAATCAAGTGTGCTGATTAACGGTACACACTGCATAGGGTAATCTGTGGCTTACAATACAGTATAATAAAAATCATATATTACCTATCAATGACCTAGCCTTGGATAGGGACACAAAGCTTTGATATCTGATGCAGTCATTATAGGCCTCTGCTAGGTTATTATAGAACTCTGCAAGGCCTATAATGCTCAGCCAGGAGCAGGGCCATCCTTGATTCTCCACAAGGGTGTTGTTTGTAGGCAGCTAGTTAATGAATCTACTAGGGACAGGGCAGTGTTGGACCTGGTGATAATGAATTGGGGTGGCTTTGCAGATGTCACAGTGGGCAGTCCCTAGTTACCAGTAATCACCTTACAGTGAGGTTCAACATAAGGAAAGGAGCAGAGATGAGCTACATGAGGATGAGGGTCCTGAACTTCAGGAAAGTGTATTTTAAAGAAATGGGAGACTGCCTCAGAAACTGGCGTGAAGGGGGGAATTCCCAGGGAGAAGTACAGGCACAATGTGGAAGAATAAGGGAAGTTGTAATTAGGGCAACAAACCTCTGTGTAACAGAGGTAAGCAAAGACAGAAGGATAAGGATGCCATTATGGGTCTCCAAAGAAGTAAGAAGAATGGTGAAAGAGTAAAGGGCAACATTCAAGAGGTATAAAGACATATAGGTGGAGGTGGACAGGGTGGTGTACCAAGCAAATAGAAGGAAGCAGGCAAGTTGTTAGTGGAGCAAAGGTGCAAACAGAAGAAATGATTGCTAGTGAAGTGGCTAAAGGGGATACAACTATTTCCATGTACATGGATGAGAAGGGAAAAGCAAGGGGAGGGATCGTGAAGATTAGAAGGGCGGTGGGGGGGGGGGAGACTGTGCAGAAGGGGACCAGGAAAAAGCAGTGATTTTGAACAGGTACGTCTGCTCAGTCTTCACAGTAGAGGAAGGAGGTTAGTGGACCACCAGGGTAAAGAAAGAATGGTGACACAAGTCCATTTTCACAGAAAAGGGTCTTGAAAGGACTCAAAGCCCTGAAGGTTGATAAGGCTATGGGACTGGACATAATATACCTCAGGGTACTGAAAGAACTCTGGGAAAAACTAACTGCCCCCTTTTTTATTTTTATTTATTTATTTAGCAGTAGTGGAATTACAATCCTTTGAGTCAGAGACTTATTTACAAAGGCTCCACATCATAGTAGGATAGAAGTTTACAGTATAGCAGGCATAGAATGAGTAAGGAACATTTTTTTACATACGGAGTATAGTACAAGAAGTTGAGCATAGTTACAAGGTAGGTTATTAAATGAGGGTTACAATTCAAACAATAGTAGGTGCTATGCGGGCTCAACAGAGTGGTGTATCAGAGATAGGGGAGTAGGCAGGATGGGGTCCCTTGTTAAATGATAGTGGGGGCTGGTCAGGAGCAGACACAGTAGGCAGGTCGAACTCGAGGCTACTGACAGCCTTGTTCACCAGCTCATTGGAAACAGATGTTGTTCCAGAAGACTGCAGAATGACTGACATGGTGTCTCTATTTAAGAGAAGCAGCAGGGAGGAGGCAAACAATTATAGACCAGTCTGTCTAACTTCAGTGGTGGGGAAACAAATGGAAACTGTTCAGAAATAAAGGTTAGTTGAGCATCTAAAACCCAAAGGGTTGCAGGACCAGAGGCAGTATAGATTCATGGGGGAAACGTCTGATAGATTTCTTTGACTGGGTGACAAAAGAAATAGATGAGGGAGGTCAGTGGACATAGTCTGTCTGGACTTCAGCAGGGCCTTCGACACTGTGCCACACAGGTGCCCAATTAGGAAGGTGATCAACTTAGGAGTAAGGTACAAATTTGTGAACTGGGTTTGAAACGGGTTAAGGGATAGGAGACAGAGGGTGGTGGTTAATCACACTTATTCAGAGGATGGGAGAGTGACCAGTGGTGTACTACAGGTTTGGTACTAGGACCACTCCTTTTTAATGTCTTCATAGGGGACATTGCATAAGGACTGGAGGGGAGGGTAGACCTTTTTGCAGACAACACCAAAATCTGCAATAAGGTGTATACTCAGGAGGAGTGGAGAAAATTCACAGGGATCTAGCAAAACTTGAGGCGTGGTCAAAGACATGGCTGTTGGGGTTCAATGCCAAAAGAGCAAAATCATGCTTCAAGGCCATAGGAAGCCCAGTGCCAAGTATATGATGGGAGGCAATACTGACAGTCACTAGACAGGAACGGGACTTTGGGGTTATTATATCAGAGAACTTCAAGGTGGCAGCACAGTGTGACAAAGCCAAAGAGAGACTAGTGGGATGCTGGTGTGCATAGGGAAGGGTGTCTCCAGCAGAAGGAGAGAGGTGGTGCTGCCAATATGCTGCTTTCTAGTCTGCCCCAACCAGGAGTGCTGTGTCGTATTTGGAGGCCTCATTTCAGAGAGTACATAGACAGGATGGAGGCAGAGGAGAGCAACAAAAGGGTGCAGAGTGTGCAAGGGAAACCCTAGGAAGAGAGACTGAGAGTTCTGAACATGACATCTTGGAAAACAGGAGAGAGTAACATCATAGAGACCTACAAATACCTCACAGGGCTGAACATGGAGCAGGAGGTGAGCCTCTTCCAAATGAGGTTCAGCACCACGATTAGGGGGCATGTAATGAAGTGGGGGGGGGTTCAGGAGAAAGGTGAGGAAATATTTCTTCACTGAAAGAGTGATAGATGGCTAGAACAGACTGCCAGTTGATGTGGTAGAGGCAAAAATGGTGGGGAGCTTAAAGCATGCAGGGATAAACATGGGGGATAGTAGAACAGAGGCAGGGGGAGGGTCACCAAAGTCCAGATAGTGTTTGCGTATGTAGAATAGGCAGTAAACACTTGGGCAGACTCAGTGGGTCAATTGGGCCTTTTCTGCCAACAAATTCTCTGTTGCTGTGTTTCTATACAGTCAATTACACAATGCTGTGAAGAGGATTAAATGCTGTCTGTTTTTCTGAGGCTAGCTTGCATTGGTTTGACATATCTTTCATTTAGTTTTTTTTTCATTTTATTTGTTTACCAGGTTAAGTACACTGGACCAAACTATCTGTTTATAGGCGTGACCCAGGTGTTTACAAAACCGAATAACTTCTAATATCTAAATGTGTGTTTACACTACTGCTGCATACCTCTCAACCTTTTGTCCCCTAAATGTGGAACACTGACTGTCACAATGTGGAACAAATGGGCAAAATGTGGAACACTTAATCAAATCTTTACCTAAGAAGCTCAAAACACTATTAAAATGTTGCATTTATGTTGAGAATATATGTTATTAATTGAATAAGTTATTTTTTCCATCATTTACTATGGATATTTGCCTTAAAATGTTGACTCTGAATGTGGAACAAGTCCTCACAATGTGGAACAGGGACCTTTTCTGAAGTAAAATGAGGAATGTTTCTCGTAATGTGGTACAGTTGAGAGGTATGTACTGCTGTGTGTGGCAGTGGTGTAACTCCCATGTGTGGCACGCAGAACTGAAGCTGCTGCAAGCATGTCCATGCACAGGAGGACAGATGTAGTCCCACTTCACACAAGTGGTAGCAGGGAGGAGGTTGGCAACTATAGGTCAGTTAGACTGACATTGGTGGTGGGGCAGTTAGTGGAATCACTGCTGAAGGAATGTGAAACATCTTGAATCCAATGGGTTACAAAATCTGAGGCAGCATGGATTTAAGGGGGAAGGGGGTCATGTCAAATGAATCTGATAGATTTCTTTGACTGGGTGACCAGGGAATTAGATCAGGGTGAAGTGGTGGATATGGCTTACCTAGATTTCAGTAAGGCTTTAAACACTCTTCCACATACATTAGAAGACTTGTAAAGAATCTGTATAGCTTATGGGTTGGTCCAAAGGTGCTAAACTGAGTAAAAAATTGATTAGAGGATAGATGATGGAGGTTGGTGATAAATGGAGTTGGTTCTACGATGCCGGTTCAACAACACTTTTGTCGACTGGCATCACATCGATAGGATTTATGTTGACTGCAAGTTGCGGTCAACATAAATCCCGTGTGTCTCCTGGTCCTGTTGTTTCATCGGGGGCATCATCCCCCAAACCTCCCTTGTGGGGGGATCTGCCCCCTGCCCTCCCCATACTTTAGCTTCTCAACTCCAGTCGGAGTTGATTTGGGGAAGGGGTGCAGGACGGGGAGACAGTGTGCCCCTGTCTCAGGTGCACCAACACAGTGACCTGTCAGCAAAGTGTCGATTGTGCTGACAGCAAGGTATGTCATTGTGCTGGTGTCACTGTTGGGTCGGCATACCAACGGACTTCACTCCAGAGAAGGGAGAATGATCAGTGGGGTGCCTCAGGGATCAGTGCTGGGACTGGTCAGTTTAATGTCTTTATAAGTGACACTGCAGAGGAGCTAGAAGGGAAGGTCTGCCTCTTTGAGACCGATGCTATCATCTGCAATAGGGTGGACACTCCATGGGGGAAGTTGGAAAGAATGAGCAGAGACATGAGAAAACTAGAGGAGTGATCAAGGTTTTGGAATCTGAATTTCAATGCAAAAAAGTGCAAAATTATGCACTTAAGGCACAGAAACCCAGGGGCAAGGTACTGAATGGGTAGAGAGGTAGTGGTGACCACTAAACAAGAAAGAGACCTGGGGTAATCATACCTGATGGATTAATGGTGGCTAGGCAGTGTGACAAGGCATTTAGGAGGGCTAGTGGGATGCAGGGGTGCATAGGGAGGGGTATCACCAGCAGAAAGGAGGAGGTGGTGTTGCCCTGAATAGATCACTGGTGAGACCCTACATGGAGTACTGAGTCCAGTTTTGGAGATCACATCTCAGGAAGTACATAGACAAGGTAGAGGCTGTCCAGAGGAGGGCAGATAAAATGGTGCAGGGTCTGCATCAGATGCCCTATTAGGAAAGATTAAGGGAACTTAATATGCACACCCTGGAAGAGAGGGGGGGTATGATAGAGACCTTTAAATACATTATGGGAAGCCAGCACGCCAGTGCAAAGGTAGCACTACCACTTGTGATGCTGTCGACCCAGGTTCAGGAATGCACCCGGGAGACAGAGGGCCAGCCGGGGTGAGAAGGCTCGAGCATCTAAAGGACCGCTCGCCTTAGCCGGGGAGGGGGGTTTTAGCTCAGTGCTTGACTGGCCTCTGGTGGAAGCCAGAGGCACAGCAAGCATTACAGCTAGTCTGAGGGACATGAGCATGACAGATGTCGACGGTTGCACCTTGACATCTGGATGCAGGTCATGCCCCCTAGAACAGGGAAAATTGGCTTCCAGAGCACTGGAAAAGACTGAGCGCATGGTGCAGACACCACAACTCCTGCCTGCCAGTCCTGCTGGGTACCTAACGAGAACAAGAAGGACTTTGGGGTGTACGGGCCCCACCTCATACCCACCTGGGGGGTATAGCCACGGCTCCATGGAGGTTCCCCACAAGTTCAGGTATGTGGAGAGAGGGGCAGACTCCATGGGTGACTCCCAGTGGTGTGGGGCTCCAGGAGCAGGGGGAGAATAAACTGCAAGTAAAAAATAAATAAATAAATAAATTCATACATCATGGAACTAAATAAGTTACAGGAGGGGAGTGTTTTTCAGAAAAAAAAAAGATGCTCAAGAACAGAGGAACATGCAACGAAGCTGGAGTAGTTTAGATTCAGGAGAGATGTGAGGAAGTACTTTTCACAGAAAGAGTGGTGAATGCCTAGAACAGTCTTCCAACAGAGGTGACAGGAGTGAAAGCAATGGTAAAGTTGAAGAATGCATGGGATAGACAAAAGGGAATCTTAGTGGAAAGGACAAGTAGGGGGAGAAAGAACCGGAGACCAAGTAGGGTCTGCTGTGACACTGTAGCTAGGGAAAACTGGGCAGACTGGGTGGGTCAAGCGATCCTTATCTGTTATCAAATTCTATGTTTCATATTCTATAAAATGGACAAGTCCATACATCCCAAATGACAAAACAAGTACTACCGCAGCTTGTGCCCTATCGCGCTTCTCTTGCAGACTGGTATGGCCTGTCATGATTGTACTGATCTAATTTGGTCCAGGTCTGGAGGCCCGGTTATCCCATGCCCACCATTTACCAAATGAAAGCATTTCATTTCTTCAGCGCATGACTACGTCATAGCATTACAGGATGAGGATGTGCTTTATTGGTGTATGTTTGAGATAATAAAAACATAGAATTCAAGGTCATAAGAAGAAGGAAGGTCCATTGACTAGTCTGCCCTTTCTATAGTAAGTCACTCCTCTGACACACTGTGGTACCCAAGGGTGCAGTATGTCTTGGCCTGGTGGCTTGTGTACGTTGAAAGCTTCTATCTAGAGATCCCCTTTTTTGGCCATTGAACAGTACAAACAATCCTGACTACCTGATTTTATTGTGCGCCCCAACAAGCACTTGTGGCTTTCCCCTGGGAGGTTAGGAACAGGTCCAGAAACAAATGGTTTGATGCCTTTTATTTAACCAACATAGATGTAACAAAAGAAAACAGTGCTTAAGCTTTCAGACCAACTAAGTCCTTCCTCAGAAGCTTATGGCAGTTGTTTGGTAAATCATATACTATTAACACCCAGATCATACATAAAAAAACAGAAGGAAATCTCATTGGTTTAAAAGGCCTTTTAAAAAAAATTGTAACTGAGGTTTAAATGCAAGAAACCGGTTTTAGTCAACTGGCAACTATGAAGCACTCCGAAGTCAAATGTCAACAGAGGCAGATAAGAGGAATACTTCCAGGGGCCAGGCAGTTTCATTAACTGACATTATGAATGAGTGACTGTGTTATGTGAATACATGCTTAATTAAATGCAAGACTGTTAGATATAATACCTACTTAAGTACATGTTAAAAAAGATATTATTCCAAGTTAAAAACTATAAAACAGAAATATTCTATGTATGGCAATATTAGGGAATAAAGAGAAGTTTCTCTAAGATGAACAATCAGTATAACACATTCATAAACTGTTACACATGTCTGGAGACAATTTATCAACTATATACTCAACCAGATACTATATTTCATAAACATTAAAACTCTCAGTGCTGTAACAAGATTTTTACAAGAAATATCAAATGTCAGAATTAGTGCCCAATAAAAAACAAAACTACCAAGGACCCCTTAGGGAATGAGGTCGTGCATCCTAATATGTTTAGAGTTCAAAATGTGTCAGTATATAATTAATCTACTATAAGTACAGAAACAGTCTTAGCAATGGAAATCAAAAACTAATGGAATTAATCCCCTCCCCCCAGTAACATCATAATATAGACAACTAGCTGGAAGGAAGTATAAATACACTACGTATGTGAACCAAGAGACCTAGCACACTGTAACATCATAATGTCATGTAACTGAATATAAGCCTTACCTCATAAAACCCCATCCCCAACCCCACTCACTCACCCACACACAACCTTCCCCACACAGACAGACAACCAACACATTATCCCCTACCCACCCACCCACCCACAAAATATTTATGTAGAGATACCAAAATATAGATAACCAGTTAAAGGGGACACTATAACCATACAATATTAAAACAAAAAACAAACAAAACCACTGAAATCCATCCTTAGTATTTAAGATCCGTGTACGTTCAAGTAGGGTAATGTGTCATAAAACCCAAATCAGTGTTCATGCCCTCTTCTACCGTATTGAGACGTAAAATAAGCCTGACCTCAAAAGTCTGTCTCTCTTGCGAATTTTTGAAAAGTCCTTTTAAGACCATTAACAACATATTTGAGACTGAGTGATCAGTCTGGGAGAAGTGCTGTCATCTTCATATAAATAGTATGTCTGTGCAAGTTCATTCTAGTGTGGAGAGCTTGCGCTGTCTTTCCCACGTACCCTGTTTGTGAACATCTCTTGCATTGAATGAAATAAACAAACTGGCAGGTTAGCCACTTAACAATTGTTGAATTTGACTTTGTTGTATGTGTTAGCTTGTGTTCATTCCCAATCCCATGTTGCTCATACAATCCTACTTTTTTGTATCTCAGATGCAACTGTGCAGAAATCTGCAGAAGAGAGAGCAGGAGGATCAGGCAAGCCATCAGCTGCTGAACCTGCTGATGCCACTTTTGGTGGATCTGATGGTGATGGGAATGTTACTGAAACAACAGTTGTTCCTGGTATAGAGATAGTGTGCCATGACAGTTCAGGTATGACAGTGTTATGAGATACATATTAAATAAGAAATAAAATTATTAACCTCATCTGTGAATGAAGTAAGCTATAACCCATGACAGACCATGGCATATGGAGGCATTATTGATGATGCAATTGGGGGTGCATTTTAAGGCATAAGACCAAAGGCCTCCAACCACCTGGGAAAAAGACCTCCAACCACCTGGGAATCATCTCCCCCCACCCCACCTGCACTTATACTGCCCCTTATAGACTAGCTCTTAAAAAGGTGACTGGATCCTATGTTTTCACCCTTGCAGCATCTGCATCACCTGTGAATCGCCTGTAATGTACGCACTGTCAACCTTGCATCCTGTGCTTGGTCCCTGTACTGATTCTATATGTATGCTGCTCCTATGAACTGCCAGTACAGTAACTGTTGCATCAGCCTATTATGTACTCAATTGCCATGAACCTATTTTGAAATTGTATGTATGTATTCACCATCTGTTATGTATGTATCTAATGAACGATCACTCAGCACATCCCTCTCCCCATTTCTCCCAGGACATACCGTGAAACGTGCATTAAGTTGCTCAGTGTATCTTTCCTGGTGAAACAATTCAATAAAAAATAAATAAATTAGTACACTGAAATGCCCCCATACACTTATGAGCCTGGAGTTGGTTATTTTATTATGAAATGGATAAACATTGATTAATAGAAAATGTTGAAAAATTTGGTTAAATGTCTGAAAACTGCACAAATCTGGTGGATATTCATTTACATGATAAAATACTTCAGCTTTTAAGGATGATGCTTTCTTTTAATATTCAGTATTGTTATTTTCTACAGCCTGTCCTGATGTCCCCCTGTTTTGTTTGCAGTGACTGTTTGTAAGGAGTTGTGGAAGCCCCCTGAGTTTGCATGAGTTCTGGCACTCACTCCTGTCCCCCACACACACACTTACGCCTTCTGCTCATTTGGGCATGTTGCTTCATTAGATTGCAGTCTCTTGTACATCCCTCCACCCACTTGCCCACAGTCCGTCTTCAACAACCAACACCCACACTGCCTCTGGCTGTGTCTCCAGGTTTCTCTCACAGCTCTGCATTCATAATTGGTATGTCCCCTGTGCGCTCTCTCTCTCTCTCTCTCTCTCTCTTGCACTTTGGCTGCAGGGTGGTGAGCCATCACATTGTATCTCTCTCTCCTGAGGCAGGGCTGCAAGCTGTCTCAGAAAAAAAATGGCTATCAATTTTTTTTTCAAGGGCAGTAGCAGGCAGCACATTGAATTCTATTCTAAGGCCATTCCTAGGTAGCATTAGTGAAGTTAGCTACCAACCATGTGGGTACTGAGCATTACTTCATGTTCAGGTGGTGTTTCTAGGCCAATCATGTTTCTGGAATGGGCCTTGGTTTCCAAAGCGATTGTGTAAAGTGGCTTATTGGTACTGTAGCTAGTGACTGTGCTATAGAGATGTAGGTACATCTATTTGTGATGCATCAGTGAATATGCCCATTTCCCATCGTCTTCTGAGTCAATCTGTAGTGTAGCTGTTCAATGGAGTGCACTGAACACCAATGGGTAGCTGGCTGTCCGCATGATTTTGAAGGATGTGTGGGGCACTGACATCCTTATTAATACTTATTGAGCCACACAGCCATGTAAAGCTCAGGGCTTTGGCTTCATTGGGGACTGGGGGTCCACCTGGAGGGATGCAGGCCTATACTGGTGTGATGGTCTGCATCTGTCCAGGATGGGAACCAGGATGCTAGGTGATAGGTGTGAATGCTTCATTGGCAAGCATTTAAACTAGCCAAGGGGGGGGCACTGAAAAGGAGAAGGGAAATCCTAGCCCCCCCTCCAAAAAATTAGGGTAGTTAGTGAGGTAAACACCAAGACAGAGAAGTCGATAGGAAGAAGGGCTGGGGTAAATGGAGAAAAAGACAAAGGCAGTAAGGACACGGATGGGGTAAGGCAATCAAAAAATGGAGGGTAATGAGTACCAATGCCCACAGTCTAGGTAACAAGCTCCCTGAACTGGTGGCCTTGATGGAAAAGAGATGCCTGGATATTGTGGCAGTCACAGAAACATTGTACACAGAGAACCATGACTGGGATGTCAACATACCAGGGTACACAATCTACAGGAGGGACAGGGAGGGTAGAAGAGGAGGAGGAGTAGCTCTCCATGTAAGGGAAGGGATCAAAGCAACAGACTAAAGGGTTAACAGGGAGGAGAGGAGGCACTGTGGGTCACCCAGGAGACTGGAAATGGCACCACAATCCATACAGGGGTTGTATACTGACCCGCGTCTCAGGGGGAGGAACTGGACAAGGAAATGATAGAAGGCATCCTTAGGATGGCAGAGAAAGGGCAGATATTGCTGAAGGGGGACCTGAATATGCCAGATGTTAACTGGAGCACCTTTACTGCAGCCACATCCAAGAGCTGGCCATTCTCGATGCCCTACAGTGGGCATGCCTCAGACAGCTAGTGTTGAAACCCACTTGGGAGGGTGCAGTCTTAGACCTGGTACTCTCAAATGGGGATGGAGAGAGGATCTCAGATCTAGAAGTTCAAGTTCATGTTTATTGCAGGAAGACTCCGTTGAGCAAGCTCATTCACAAGGAGGTCCTGAAGCATGTATACAGTCAAGGAGAAATTACATAAAAAAGGCATCATAGAAAAATAAAGCAAAGTACAAATAAGGTTCATGTGCACCATTACATAGAAGAGCACATCACAGTTAATAAAGTACAGTTAAGGTTCACATGATACATGGTGATCAATTAAGACAAAACAAGGTAGGGATTATAAGCATAAAATGGTGAGAAGCAATAAATGTGGATAGTGTATAGTGACAGGAGAGAGTAGTTAATTAAGAAGGAGGGGTTGAAGATTAGTGGAGAGTGGAGAAGGAAGAGGGCTAGAGAGAGTAAGGGGAGTAAGATATTGATAAAGAAGGCAAGGGTAGGAGAAGGTCATGAGAACAGCTGAAGAGATCATTTAGATAATTTCAGTCTTGACTAGATCTTGTTCCAGGTAGATAGGAGGGCGTAGTAAGAACATAAGGGTAGGGAAGAGGCTTAAAAACAGCTACAAGTATCTTTTATTTTAGATGCAGCTAGTGCTTTGTAGAAGTTAACAGAGACAATGTGGATTGGAGTCGGTTCCAGATTGTTGGAAGAGCATGTGATATGGTGCTTTTGCCAAAGGTGGTGCGAGTCCTAGGCACGACAAGGAAGATAAAGTCAGATTTCCTAAGTGAATGTGCACTGAGGGAAATGCAGAGACATATTTGGTAGCTTGGGAGTTTATTCAGGAGTAACTTAAGAGTCCAGATACAAGCATGGAGCAAATGTCTAGTGGTAAGTGATGTCCTGCCAACAGCATAGTAAAGATCACAATGATGGGTTTGGTACGAGGAGCTGGTAATGAACCGCAGGGCACAGTGATAGAGGACGTTCAACTTACTTAGGCTTGAGATTGCAGAGGAGGTGTAAATTAGATCCCCACAATCAAGTAGGGGAAGGAATGTGGCCTGAACAATTCTGGTTTGAGTCTCTTGTTGGAAGAGAGATCTATTTCTGAAAAAGAAACCTAACCTGGCTTTTAGCCTTCTGAATAGGTCCTCAAGATGGTCATTAAAAGAGAGCTTGTCATCTAACCAAATGCCAAGATATTTAAATTTGGGGATGACTTCCAAAGGTTCGCCTAGAGAGGTAACAACAAAGTCTTTCAGTAGGTTGGGGGGGTGGTAGAGGAGGTACTAAGAGTAAAGATAATTGCCTTGGTTTTCCTGGCATTGAAGAAAAGCTTAGCATTAATAAGATTAATTTCAAGCTAAGCAAAGTTAACTTGCAGCACGTCCCATACTTCAGACAATGTTGAGGCAGAGGTGTACAGTACTGTGTCATCTGCAAAGAAATGCAAGTTGGAATTGGTTATGTGAGAGTCAAGATCATTGATGTACAAGGAAAAAAGATAGGGCCTAGGATGGAGCCTTGCGGCACTCCCCTTGCAGTTGGCAAGGAGGCTGAGAATAGGCCATCGGCTTTGACTTTCTGTGTCCTCCCTGCGAAGTAACTGGTAAACCACTGAGCGGTGGAAGGAGTGGCACCTAGTTTAGTAAGGCTGGTAACTAATAAATTGTAGTGAACGGTGTTGAACGCTTTACTAAGGTCTAAGAAGACAGCACCAGTGATCTTCTTAGCATCCAAAGCAGAGATCCACTCATTAGTGACTTTAGCCAGTGCTGTGATAGTGCTGTGATTAGACCAGAAACCGGATTGTGCTGGGTTTAGAAGTGAAGAGGTTTCAATATGAAGTTTTAAGTGATTATAAATCAGTTTTTCAAAAACTTTAGAGAGAATGGGCAAGATTGATATAGGCCTGTAATTATTTAGATCACATGGGTCCCCTGATTTGAATAGGGGAAGGATGTGAGTGGATTTCCAACAAGATGGAACTGTGGCAGAAGTGATGGAGAGATTGAAAATATGAAGAATGGGGGCAGTGAGATGAGTGTAGCCTAGTTTTAAGAAAAAAGGTTCAAGTCCATCATCCCCAGCTCTTTTCTTAGTATCTAGGCTAAGGAGCAAATCTTCAACTTCTTTGTAGTTAAGTGTACGCAGCTGGAAGGGACAAGTCGAGGTATGGGGAGTGGGGGTAGAACTGGCTTGATTATTCCCTTGGCCTGTGTAAGGTGAGGAGTCAAATGCTAAGCCAGCAGTGACAAAATGGGAGTTAAGTTCTTCCAGGATTTGAGAATTACTTTCAACAATCCTACCATTGGTGAGGATCTTAGTTGGAATGGAGGGTGCAGCAGGCCGTCCTTCTATAGATTTAAGTGTCCTCCAAATTTTATGAGAATTCCCGTTTGCCCGTTCTAGGGTGGAAACATAGATGTTTGGTTTGGCAGAGCAAATGCTTTTTACAGAGGCATTCCTAGCTGCTCTAAAAGCCTGTCAATCTGCAGGGCTCTTGGGATGCCTAGCCTGAGCCCAGATCATGTTGTGGTTTGTAAGTACAGCCTTAAGACCTGGAGTAAACCAGGGGTGAGAGATGTTGCACACCCTAGCCTTGATAAAGGGGGCATGCTTGTTTGCCAGTGTGATAGGGTTGTTGTTGAGGATAGAGACAGCCTCATTGACTGTTTTGGCAAGACAGAGATCTTGCCATCTAACCTTGCCTAAATCAGATAGGTAATTTGCTGCCTTGAATTTACGAAAAGACAGTTTTGTTATGAGCTTGAGCAGGTATCGATTCTTGGCTTGCGATCTTATGTATACAACAACTCCATGGTCACTCATATCATTGTGGAAAACTGCAGAGTGTAAAATTTTATGAGGATGAGTGGTTAATATAACATCTAGGAGTGAACTGTTGGCAATGTTCGAAGTATTGTTCCTTGTGGGTTCACTAACTAGCTGAACGAGGCTGAGCTCGTCACAGAAAGAGATTTCAGGCTGTGTGATTTAGGGTTAAGCAAGTCCATATTGAAATCCCCAAGGGTTATTGTTTCAGTATTGGCAGCAGTGGTTAGAGATTTTAGTATATTGAGGATATCAGTGCCACCAGCCGGGGGTCTATAACCACCTATAATAGTGATGCATTCCATGGAGGGAAGGTGAAGCTTCAGAGATACAATCTCATATTCCTTCGGTTTAGATTTACAGAAGATATCACTAACTGTATACTTGGTTTTAGAATAGACAACCACACCACCACCCCCGGATTCCCTATTTGCCCTGTATAGTTTATTGCCTGGAAGGGTAATTTATTGGTCAGTAGTGACCTTTTTGAGCCAAGACTCACAACTGGGTGGCCATCTGGGAACAAGTGACCACCAATCAGTGTGGTTCACAATAAACTCAGCTGTAGAGTCAAGCCATACAAAAGTGAAGGTATTGGACTTCAGGAGGGCTGATTTTGTCAAAATGGGAGAGTGCCTCAGAAAAGCACTAGCAAACAGGCAAGAAGAAAGGATGGAGCAACAATGGGGAAACATCAAAACTGCCATCACAGAGGCAACAAGCCTTTGTAGGAAGCAAATAAAAAAATCAAAATGAAAGAAAAAAATGCTATGGTTCTCAAAAGAGATGGCAGTGAAGGTAAGAGAGAAAAAAATAGCATTCAGGAAGTATAAGGAAACACAGAAGGATCAGGACAGAGAACTGTACCAGTTAAAGCAGAAGAAGGCGGGTAAGGCAGTCAGAATAGCAAAGGCCCAAACCGAGGAAAAGATAGCCAACTCAGTTAAAAAGGGGGATAAAACATTTTATAGGTACATTAGGGAGCAATGAAAGACAAAGGGAAGGATACTGAGGCTGAATAAAGAAGAGGGTGGGTGGGCAGAGAGAGAGACAGTGAAAAAGCAGGGATACTGAACCAATACTTCTGCTATAGTATTCACAAAGGAAGAGGAAGGGGAGGTACCTAATTCAGTCAGTAGAGGCACTCTGGATGGGGGGTCAATACTGTATCAGTCCTTTCACAGAACAAACGGTTCTGAAAGAACTGCTAAAACTGAAGGTGGACAAAGTAATGTGTCCTGATGGGATTCACCCCAGAATTCTAAAAGAACTAAGGGGAGAACTAGTAACACCATTGACTACTCTTTTTAACAAATCATGGGAGGATGATGTGGTACCTGAGGACTGGAAGAGGGTGGATGTGATTCCCCTTCACAAAAGTGGGAGCAAGACAGAGGCAGGAAACTACAGACCTGTCAGTTTGACCTCAGTGGTACGGAAAATGATGGAATCACTTCTGAAGGAAAGAATTGTTGAGTATCTAGAGGCCAGTGGGGCACAGGGCCTAAGGCAGCATGGATTCACAGTGGGAAGATCATGTCAGACGAACCTAATCAATTTCTTTGACTGGGTGACCAAAGTAGTAGACCAGGGAGGGGCTGTGGACATGGCCTACCTAGACTTTAGCAAGGCATTTGACACAGTCCCACACAAAAGATTAATAAACAAATTATCCAGCCTGGGAGTGGGTCCCACGGTGATAGCCCGGGTAAAACACTGCCTAGACAACAGGATGCAAAGGGTAATAGTAAACGGAGTCCACAGTGAAGAAAGGGGGTTACTAGTGGGGTACCGCAGGGTTCAGTACTGGGTCCGGTCCTTTATAATATCTTTATAAGTGACATTGCCAAGGGACCGGAAGAAAAAGTATGTCTCTTTGCAGATGACACAAAGATCTGCAACAGGGTTGATACACAAGGTGGGGTGAAAGGATGAGAAGGGACTTGGCAAGGTTGGAGGAATGGTCAAATGTATGGCAGCTTAGATTCAATGCAAAGAAGTGCAAAGTAATGCACCTGGGAAACAAAAACCCAGGGGAAGGGTACACAATGGGGAGGGGGAGGTGAGATACTGACAACAACAAAAATGGAAAGGGACCTGGGGGTAGTTATATCAGATGACCTAAAGGTGGGCAAGCAATGTGAGAAGGCAGTAAGGAGGGCTGGGGGGATACTGGGATGCATAGGGAGAGGCATCACCATTAGAAAACAGGAAATTGTTATTCCTCTATACAGACAGTTGGTGAGACCCCATCTGGAGTACTGCGTGCAGTTCTGGAGACCCCATCTCTGCAAAGACATAGGGTAGAGGCTATCCAGAGGAGTGTAACCAAAATGGTGCAGAGTCTGCACCAGAAGACATATGAAGAGAGATTAAAGGAACTTAATATGTATACCCTCGAGAAAAGGAGGGAGAAGGGGGACATGATAGAAACTTTCAAGTACCTCAAGGGAATCAACAAAGTCCAAGAGGGTAGCATCTTTCAGAAAAAGAGATGTGCAAGAACTAGGGGACACAATTTGAAGATAGAGGGGGGATGGCTCAGAGGTAATGTGAGGAAGTATTTTTTCATGGAGAGGGTGGTGGATACATGGAACAGCCTTCCTGAGGAGATCATAGAGTCAAAACTGATGGAATTCAAGAATGCACAGGACAGACATAAGGCAATTCTAGTGGGGGGTAGGAGGAAGTAGGCTGTTGGCTAATTAGGATCTGCAGCTTATCCATTAGGTAGGGAAATGGGCAGACTAGGTGGGCTAAACGGTCCTTATCTGTCATCAAATTCTATGTTTCTAATTATGACACTACTCTCACAACTCTCCCTGATGCCCACATGCTCAGAATGCGCACATATTGAGAAAGCCTGCAGTGGCTGCACAGCAGGAAAGGCTAGATAGGGGACTGCAGCTTAAAATACTGTGTTCCTGACATCATGCTGTTTCTAACTTCAGTGTAAGTTAACAGCTACAGTATAAGGCTGCAGGGTTGGGCACTATGTGTAGAGAGAGAAATGCTAAATATTTCACTGTACTATCAGAGGCAAATTAATCAATTGAGGCAAGAAAGATGACAAGTTTTCAGCAGAGTATGATATATATAGCTATATATATAAAACGACAGCACCTGCTAATGCTAGGAAGATGAGCATGAGAAAGGCAAACTATTTTACTGACATCAGGGAAGCCTTCAAGAAACAGCAATCAAGCAAGAAGACATGTGACACAGAGCAGACTGTCAGTGCTGCTGGAATTGCTTCAGCCACTCCCCAAGGTGCCCCCATCCACCCCCAGCAGGTCTTCATGGGGCACATCTACCACAGCTGATCCACAGCCTGCAGAAAAGACCAGTAACTGCAGCTGATGGAGCTTAACAAGCCCATCAGTAAATTGGAGCAACAGGTGCAAATCCTGACTGACAGTCAAAATGCAGTCATGTGTGAGATGGAAAGACTTAAAAAGAAGCTTGAGGCCACTTTGTGCATATTTTCACGAAGTTAGTGACACTAACACCCACTTCGCCTGACGGGGAATGGCAGGACCCATTAAAAATAATGTCCCCCGGAGCAGGGATTTTTTATTCTATGATGTCCTGTTTTATTTTACTAATGTCCCCAGAGCAGCTTTTTTATTTTATTTTATAATGTCCCCAGAGCAGGTTTTTTTTTTTTATTTTGTAATGTCCCCTAAGCAGTGTTTTTATTTTATTTTATAATGTCCCCAGATAATTTTTTTTAATATCATCCCCAGAACATGGGTTCTTTTTATTTTATAATGTCCCCAGAATAGGTTTGTTATTTTGTTTTAAGACCTCGGAGCAGGTTTTTTTTTTTTTTTTTGTTATTTTATAATGTTTCTAGAGCAGGGGTTATTTATTTCATTTAATAATATTTACATTTATGTGATTTTTGACTTGTTTTTTGCACACAGTAAAATTATGTTGTTCACTTACCAATATGTGTGAGCTTGCATTCTTCTTGAGCAAAGTGCTGCCTATTGTGTTGACACTCAGCGATACCAAAAATGATTTGTTATGTTAAAACTGAAAAGAGAATTGAGCATCATAGAGGGGTGGATGTTCTCCTCTAGGGAGAGATGGTGTCGCATCACACAACACTACTGCATTCCGGGATGAGCCTAGATTGTCAGGACCAGACATGGGGAGGAGAATTCAGCATCCCAGAGGGTGCTCTCCTCCAAGAGAGAGGGTGGTGCATCACGCAATGCTGCTTCATTCAGGAATGAGCCTGGACCATGGTAGACCAGATGGGGAGGAGAATCCAGCATCCCAGAGGATGTTCTTCATGGAGCGAGAGTGGCGTGTAATGTAGACGTACAAAGAGCAGTGCCCTCAGGACACATGGAGATTGTAGCGTGTATTGCTGAGCATATCTTAGTAGGATTGCATTCAGCACCTTGATCATATCACACCAGGGGGACAAAGCACTAGAAGAAAGGGCAACCATAACAAGGGGTAATAAAATATTAAATCCCTCCTGGTAGCCGAATGGTGCCCTGTAAACCTGGCAGGGGGTGCAGAAAGTTGAAAAACAGTTGCATGCTATTGCTAAGCTCTAAATCAGAAATCAGAAGTATCTGCCTTAAAAATGTGTTTTTGTAACACACTCTAGCCTTGTTTATACTGCCGACTTTGCAGCGCATTAACCCATGCACATGGGTTGATGCACTGCAAAGTCAGTAGTGTAAACACTTTGTGGAGTGTCTTAAGTGCCCTTCAGATCCTTTTTTTGATCCGACTCAGTTGTGGGTATTGGTATTGGAGTGAGCAAGTTAACCAGCATTGTGGACACTTTGCTGCGCTCACTCCAATACAAAGTCTTTTTTCCTTCATCCTCAAAAGAATTTAGAGTCCCTTCTTGGAGTGACCTGCAGTGCTGTGAGGGTGGGCTGTGTAAACTGTTAATTGATGGGGAACAAGCCAGCAGAGTGGGAAGGGAGCATCACAGATGCCAGAGCACTACCACCATGTAAAGACGCTTCTATGACAGGCAGGTGGGCAGTCAGTTCTTTGACAATATAAATCAGATTTAAACACACAGCCATCTCTGTGTGTAAGGCAGGGTCAGTGTCTGTCATCTGCCTAGAAAAACTCGCTCTAGACCCGTTTACAGCGGGCCATTTCAGCACCAGCGTAGATGATTTGGAGAGTAGCACCAATGTATATTTGCATGTGTAAACTGCACAGGCATCAAACTGGTGTGGCTTTTCTGCTCCTCTCCTAGACAGAGGAGCTAGACTGGCGTAGGTAGTTTTAATTTAAACCTGGTTACCAAAGACTAAAAAAAATGCTCTGTAAATGGTGGCCACTTTTCACCTCAAAGTCTGAGAGTAATTTAGCATCACAACACACAGGGAACTTCTTGCAGGATGGGTTCAGGGCTGGCCTTAGCTAGGTGCAAACTATGCCCCTGCACCTTGGGGGCCCATACTTTATGCTAAATTTTGTTAGGGATGAAAATGTTTACCAGCAAATGAAAGTGGAAGACAACTGGCTCTGTTACTGTTACAAAAGGTGGGGGCAGCTTTGCTGCAATGGAAAAGATTAGGTTAAGTAACTGCTAATGGTGTTAATGGCCATACTTTACACCTCCCAGGTTGACTGCTTTCACAAACAAAGGGCTGTATTGATAAGAGAACTTGTTTGAAACCTGGACATGAAGCTGAAGCAATGAATGATATGACAAAATCTGTTTCAAAGGTATGTGAGCACTCAAAATGGCTCAAAAACCTGACCAGCACAGAGCAAAACTGGATTTCCTGATAGGGACCCTGAAAACCTGATCACCAGGTAAAAAAAAAACTGACAGGTGGCAACCTTACTGGTGTCCCATGATAATCCTCTCTATTTGCTCTCACTCACAGTTCCAGAAAAGTTATGCTGTTTAACTTGTTTGCAAATCAGAGTATCAGAAGTGTGAGTGTCCAGTGATGATGTTTCTGTCCTTACAGAAATGAATACGGTAGTAGTACCGTACTTACTTAAGTTCTTGCTCCAGGCTCAGTCAGATTCACTTCCAATGGTGAAATCAAATAATTCAGTGCAGTCAATGGCACTAATTAAAAGATGCTGGTTAAACTAGCAGACTTGGTACTGCTTTATTAATACAGGACAGTTCCAAGGGTAAATGCGCTCCAAAATTAACCACAGTGACACAAGATTTAACAACAAATTAGTTGTATTTAATGTTCCACCAGTGTGAGCCCCTAGTGCTTCGGCTACAAGCCTTCAAGGGGGCATATACCATATAGGATTCAAAGTGCAGTTAATACAGGACAGGATGGTTAGTTAGGTATAAATGTTTGATGTGGGGGGGGCACAGGGAATGGAATCATGGGGCCCAGCAGGGGGCTGTATAGGGGGCCCAGAATGGTTAAGGCCTGCCCTGGATGGGTTCCTTAGTGCAGTTCCCAAGACACTGGTGTAAACCTGGTGTGGAAGTAAATGTCCTTAAGTGGTGTACACCATATAAATGACCAGGTACAGACTGCCAGCAGTGTGAGCCACACTGATGTGTAACAGCTTGGTCAGTGCAAATGGGGCTTCTCTCTCACTGTTTCTCTTTCAGTTTCTCTATGTCTGTTCCAGCTACTGCAAAGCATCGCCCGGCCCATCCCCCCATGATTGGAAAAATACAGCTGAAACTAAAGTAGTACAAAAATACACAAAACTAAATACATTTAAAAAAACTAAGAACACACCACAATGACCACCACAACTTTGCCTATAAGCTTTTAGTAAACATTCTGTACTTGTCACAAACAGTTTTTTGGAGGTTGCTCGAAGATTTTTGTAGTAAACCAAAGCAGAGCAGATCCTTCTATCTGCGGTACCCATAATATGTGCACTAGCAGCTCGGGAAGTGTGACATGGCCTGGGTTGTTATATAGTTGCTCTAGAATGCAGCAGCAGCACAGTGTGTTCAATTTGTTTCACCCCCACATTAACTGCAGAAATTAAATCCGTGTATATGTGTTTCCGCAGAATTAGGATCTGTGGACGATGACTCTTTTTTGATGGATATTTAGGTGAAATAGCAGAACATTAAATATATGCAGAGGACACAATAAACTATCTGGATACTCCTCTACAAGTTACAAAATGGCAAATGAGTGCATTTTAATGAGCGATCTGATTTGGATTCTTTGAAATTGATCCAAAATGGCTGTGGAAAAGTTCTGCAGAATGTATCAAAATCTGCAGTAATATGGACCACCAAAACTGGCAGAACAAACATTTTCCGTGGTACAAGTGTTTCTGCTGTGGAATGTAGCCATTCTGCTTCCAACAAAATTTGGTGGAAGTCAGTGGAAATTTACTATTAGTAGGAAAATGGGGGGTGAGTTGAGGGGGGATAACAGGAGATCAGGTAGGGGTCTATGATGACAGTATAGGTAGGGAAAGATGGTCAGATCAGGTCGCCAAATGGTCCTTATCTGCTGACAAATTCTATGCTTTTATGTTTCTGTGATCTTTATGGGGGGTAGGTATCATGTAGTGAGCTATGATGACACAGGAGCTCAAATAGTTAAAAACATCTGCATTTTGAAAGAGGGAAATGTGGTGGAATAAAGTAATATTTATTCATCACATTCTTCAATGGTTATAAAAGCACATAAGTGGGTGAACCGAAAACACTGCTGAGAGCTGGGTGGAACAAAGACCTGAATGTTGTGGGTTGGGGCTCTGACCTGGTTCTTAGAATCTTAAGGACATATTTCAGATTTTTCCACATTCTGGCACTCGGTCACTTTTTTTACAGACTTTCTCTTTATTGAGCCTTTCTGGTGCTCAGCCTTGAGACATTCACATTCGGTTTAGCACTTCAGTCACTGCAAGGTAACAGAGTCATGAACATCCTGGCCCTAGACAGTTAACAGCAGAAATGGTTTGCTGGGTAAAAGATGATGCATTAATCCTTAACTATGGTTTTACTTTAATAAAAAGCTATGATGTGTTAAATAGAGAATAACGTGTGGGCAACCATTCACAACAAGGCTGTGTATCCATCAAAGGGTTCTGATGACATTATAGGGACATCAAGAGTAAAGCTTGAGAGGTTCCTGATGCCTTTGGAGCCTCAAGATGGCAACACAGTCGAGTTGTGGATGGTTGCCCATGTGTTACTTTGCATTGTATAGGGTTTGAAATGTAAAATAAAAGGAGTTTTGCTTTTATTTTCTTCCCAAAAGATCTTTGGTAAAATGTTTTATTACTACAAAAAAAAAACCTTACTCAGCTACTGAAAACCATGCTGGGCAGAAGGAGTTGGTTTCTATTTTTTTTTAAATGCTGATGAAACAACACATGATTTTTTGTTAAGGCAGGGTTTGGGTTCCAAGTGTATGGGGAAAATAAAAGTAAAATGGCACATGGCACGAGTTTCCATTCTAATTTAAGAAAGCAGTTGACCTTTGAACTGTGGTACAACAGCTTTTTAGTAAGGATGGAAATCCATGCACAACAAGGGGTACCCATATACAATGAAATGTTTTTACTGCAGCCGCCTAATGTACCAGGACTCAGAGTAGCATGTTATGCTACTGTTCTGGCAACCTGGCTTTTGGAGAGTACTTGGGATGCTGGAGTCAGGTGCCCTGTACTGTAAAAGTACTGCCACTAGAGAGTGAGGTGAAGCATTTTTTCCAAATTAGCTACCCCTATAGTGGGCCGAATATCTTATAGCAGACAACAGGGTGTACTCAGAGTCTCTCAGGCAGGGCCCACATAAAGTGTGTACAGGGTGTATTTACGCATGAAAAAATTGCATTTATGCTCCATTTTTAACATTACTAGCATATTAAATACGCTTCCAGGGTTCTATCTTGAAGTGCAGTTCCCGTTATTGCCTCTAGGGTGCCACCACCAAAAATAGCCGAATCGAGCTCCTGGATGCTCAACTGCTGCTGAGAATTGCCGAAGTGAGCTCCAAATGCTCACGAAGATCAAACAACACGAGAGGAGGAGCTGCCAACGAGAAGAAGCTTGTAGCGAGGGAACCTGAAGATCCGTGTCATCACCATCAAGCTTTGGGTCGCCAGGAGTCTGTGTCGTGGTGTCTGATCGTGGCATTGTGAGTAGCGAGAGGCCAGGAGTTGAGTCCAGAGTGTGATCCAGGGGACGGAGCCAAGAAAAACTGAAGAGAAGCCGAAGTGACAGTCCCTGAATGTGAAGGCCTGGTAAGTGACTACTGAGGACTTAGGGGAACGTGCTACTTGGTGCTGCTTACAAGTGTCTGGCTAGGCTAATTATGATCCTCGAGATTTGGATCCTGCTGCTAGTGCTGGCTGCTTTGTAAGTTTGATCTGTTACACAGGCTAAAAAGATGCCTAGCAGTGCCACAAGGGGTGTGGGGGGGGGGCAAGGCAAGTACAATGAAGGGGCAATCACAACGGAGACTTGAAAAGAAAAGGAGCAAACATCAGTGAGGGGAGGAGGGAAGGCTTAGCACAAGACTGCAGAAAATTAATGGTGACAGCCAGATGTCTGTGCTGCATTTTCTTCCTCCCCTCTAAAGTCAAACTCTAAGCCCAGGTGTTGCTGCTGTGCTTAAAAATGTGTGAGATACTGCAGAGTATAGCAACAAATAGTAAAATCTAGACAGGAGAAGACCTCTGCTCATAGTGACTGTCCAGTTTGCTCCCTGTCATGACACATCTGTGAAACAACAGTAATGCTTCTTAGTGTTTGCTGCTGCTGTCCAGGCTTTACTATTTGTTGCCGCACTCTGCAGTCTCTCTCTCGCACATTTAAGCACAGCAGCAACACCTGGGCTCACATTTTGACTTGAGAGGGGAGGAGGAAAATGTAGCATAAGCTAATTTTAAGAAATGTACACTTCAGCAAAATGCACAGAGTCATTTGCATGCATCTGACATTGGTTTTACTCACCTCATTTTAAAAACAAGCATTTGTCAATGCCAAATGTTGTCGCGCTGGCATTGGCATTGGCAGTGGTGGAGCTAGAGGCACATGATAGGAATGGCAGTGAAGTATTGAAGTGGCGCCAACCCCATCCCCACCCTGTAGAGAGCGACAGGCAGTGGGGTGTGCCTTTGGGTCATCAGGTATAATGCTCATGCCATTGTACCTCACCCTACCCTGTAGACACTGACAAGTGTCATGGTGTACTTTGGGGTCTTTGGGCATTATACTTACCCCATTCAATAAGGAAATACGCTGACATGGGTGCAGTATAGGAGCGTAGGGTGACGTTTGTGGCCGAACAGTGCAAGACACACCACGGTGCCTTTCAGTGGCTGCAGGATGGGCGTGGGGGGGTGGAATGGCATGAGCATTACATCCGATGATCCCAAGTCACAGCCCTGACGCCTGTCAGTCCTTACCGGGTGGGGTGCTGCAGCTGAAAACCCTAACACCGTAGGCTTGTAGTGGTAGTTTCACTCTACATGTTCAACATAGGCTGCTTGTCAAGATACCTCATGAAAAGCGGCGCAATCAGTTTGTTAGCTGAAAGGTGGTTTTGCACAGCGGCTGTGGCATGTCGTGACAGAGGGACGAAAACACATTTTTGGGCAGGATGTGGAGAATGACAACTGTATTGTTCATGAGGAGGCATAAAAAATGGCAAAGTAGAAAATCTGGAGTGGCAATATGAAATATTGGAGAAGCAATGAGCATGCATACAAAGTGCGCAGCAGACGTCTGCAACCCAATTATTTGTGGGAGTTTTTTAGGCACATTTTCAACATAGGTATTTTGGGACCTCCGCTCATGAACAGTGGCACTGTGATTCTGTTAATGTGTCCCAAAAGGTGATTTCCCACAGCGAGCACGCCATTGTGCGCAACAGTTACGGGAACACGTTTTGGGCAGGCTGTGAAAAATGGCAGTTGTATGTTGATAAGGAGGTGTGCACAAATGCCAGTGGTGAAAATGTGGCATGAAAATATTGCAAATGTACGAAGTTACAAGGCTGCGTGGAAACTGCGCAGTGCACGCATGCAGCAGAGTCATTTCTGGATTTTCGGCACCAAATTTTCAAACTGCCCCGAAATCTGATTTCGCACGGCGACCACGCCATTCTGTGCTGGACATGCGAAAACACATTTCAGGCAGGATATGTAAAATGACAGCTGTACTGTTCATAAGGAGGTGTGGAAAAATGGCAATTTTGAACATGTGGAGTGAAAATGTTACAAATGCACTAAGTCACAAGCGTGTGTGCAAACTGCGCAACGCAGGCTCGTAAAACAGTAATTATATGGACTGTCAGCCCCAAATTTTCAACATAGGCATTTTAGGACCTCTGCTAATGAACAGTGTCACTGTCATTTCCATAGTGTGTGCCAAACACGGACGTTCCACAGCGACCGTGCTATTCTACGCTGAAACAGCGAAAACACATTTTGGTCAGGATGTGAAAAATGACAGTTGTACTTTTCATAAGGAGGTGCAGAACAATGGCAATGTTGAAAATCTGGAGTGAAAATATTATAAATTCGTGAACTTATGAGCGTGCGTGCATACTGCGCAATGCACACTCGTAACACAGTCATGTTATGGAGTATCATCACCAAATTTTCAGCATAGGCATTGTAGGACCTCTGCTCATAAGTAGTGTAACTGTCATTTTCATAATCTGTCCCGAACACTGATTTCCCACAGTGACCGTGGTATTGTGTGCCGGAAGTGCGGAAACACATTTTGGCCAGGATGTGAAAAATGTCAGCTGTACTGTTCACAAGGAGGTACAGAAAAATGACAATGTTGAAAATCTGGCATGAAAATATTGCAAATTTGCGATGTTACGAGCGTGCGTAGCAACTGCGAAACGCATGCTTGTAAAACAGCCATTTTTTGGATTTTTTTCCACCAAATTTGCAACATAGGCTTTTTGACAGCCCACCTCATGAACACTGCCACGGTCCTGAAAGGTGATTCCGCGCCATGACTATGAAATCACCTTTCCGGACCGATTAATGTCATAACTGTAACAGAATTCATGAGGAGGGGTCCCAAAAACCCCATGTTGAAAATTTGGTGCAAAAATTCTGAAAAATGCCCGAGATATGCATCACAGTTGAAAAAAACCCTATTTATTCCATTGTACAGCTTACTCAGTTGGCGGTCGGCTTTGAAGAGTGCAGACGTGTTCCAGGCCACAGATCGTCTGCCCGGACTCCGTGAGTAGAGTATGGGTGAGGGGATGTGGGAGGCATGTGCACAGTGGGTGGGTGCGGGTGTTGGGTAGGGAGACTACGAGGGACCGTTTTTGTGTTACAGGATAAAAAACAAAACAAACATTGCGGGACAGTTTTTTTTTTCAGGGGACTTGGCATGTTGGGGTGAGCTCCCAGCATGCCACCTAACTGTTGGGGGGGGTTGCTGCAGCCAACGGGGGATTCAGCACCCTCGTCGGCACACAATAAAAGGGGGGGTAATTTATGTTGACAGGGATTGGGCACCCCCATCGGCACACAAGGAAAGTGGGGGGAGGCAAGAGCCGAGGGGGATTGGGCACCCCCCCTCGGCATATAAGACATGGTAGGGGGGACTGCTTTATACCGATGGGGAGTGGGCTCCCCCGTCAGCAAATACATTGCAGCCAGAGTAAGCTGGCAGGGGGATTGGACACCCCCAAAGTCGGCAGTTGGGCGGCCGCTCGTCATGCTGACAATGTGGTGAGCATGTAGGAAGGGTCCGCTGCATCTGACGAGCTTTGCTCGGATTACAGCGGACCTTTCCTTAGATGTGCTCGCTACATTAGTATGCATGGTGTGGCACCAGCATGCAGGCTGATTGGGGAATGAGGGACGCACCTACTGATGCGTGCCCTGCATTTACCCAACAGCGACCGCGCCTCCAAATCCCCACTGCCACAAGATGTTGGCTGCGCAAGCACGCCAACATAATGAGGAGTAAAATACTCATGGTTACATTTCTTATGTGGAGCCCTGCTCTCAGGACCCATACTGCCCAGAATCTACATGGAAAGACAGACTGTGTCCTATGACAAAGACCTGGAAGTCCATCCAGTCTGCCCTTTTCCCTGCCTAGCTCCATACATGACCTAACACTGGGCTGTAGTTAGAGCTCTGATAGCCCTATTGACTGATTATCACTGCCTTCTCTATGTATGCCTTCCCATCTTCTGTTTATGGGCCTTACTATTCCCGTCTATCTGTCCCACCCAGGTTTAAACCCATCACAGTCTTTGTCTCAACCACTTCACTGGGCAGTCTCTTCCATTCGTCCAGCACCCACTCCATGTGGAACTTCCTCATGTCTCTCCTGAATCACCCTTCCAGCTGTCTTGACTCCTTTCTAGTCAATGTGCCCTTATTTTTTTATGAACTATTTCTGGCAGCCTACCCTTTTGATTCCTCACCAGAACCTGTATGTCTCAGTCATGTTCCCTCTATCCCTCCTGGCCTTCAGTGTATACATATCTATCTATCTATCTATCTAGCTATCTATCTATCTATCTATCTTTCTTTCTTTCTTTCTTTCTTTCTTTCTTTCTTTCTTTCTTTCTTTCTTTCTTTCCTTCTTTCCTTCCTTCCTTCCTTCCTTCAAGGGTGGAATTAAATTGTTATTAAACACCCTGGGAAATACATTTTCAAGAATAAGTAAAACTACAGATAAAAATAAAGTAAATCATTTGTATACAACTACAATTAAGTGGCCCAAAAACATAAATTGAACAATTTGTTGTGTAAGATTACAATATTGATTCTAATATAACATGGTGAGTAACTTATATACTATAGCTTGGTGAGAACGTGTTCTTATATGACATCTCCTGCTGCCCCTTGATAATTTTCATGTCCCTCCATTGATCTCTTGTGGTTACTGTGTCACTGTCTTTCTTGAGGTATGGGCTCCAGAGCTGCAAGTAGTATTCCAGGTGAGGCCATACCAGGGATCTGTACAAGGGTAGTAACTCCTCCTCCTTCCTCTCACTGTGAAATCCCCTTCCTTTACATCCCAGCATCGTGCTTGACTTCCTCTACACTTTGTTGCTCTAAGCAGTGGACTTGAGGCTGTCACTAATGATGAACCCCAGGTATCTCTCTTCAATTTCTGCACCACCCTTACTCCTCCAGTAGTCTGTTTTAGAGTTCTTTCTACCAATGTGCATCACTTTACATTTTTTTGTGTTGACCTTTAGTTGCCATAATCTGGGCCATGTTTCCAATTTTTACAGGCCTCTTTCCGTTTATCAAAATCCCTTCTCAGTCTCTACTCAGCCAAAGCCAAAGACTCAGCCAAAGATCTAAATGTCATCAACAGCCCAAATTCATCTCTAAATGGTCCTTTTGCAAGTTCAATGCCTCAAGTTACTTATCCGATCTAAACAAGATCAGATGACAAGATCTCTTTCTTGCAAAATCAGTTGATGAGGCTGTTACTGTCCTCAATGACAACCTTACTACTCTGGCCAATAAACATGCACCTTTTATTAAGGTTTGTAAGCATAAAATCTCTCATCCTTGGTTCACTCTGGAACTTAAGGTCGCACTGACAAACCGTGTTAAACTGTGGGCCCAGGCTAGGTGAACTAAGAGCCCCCTAGATTGGCAGGCCTTTAGAGCAGCCAGGAACGCCTGTGTTAATCATATCCGCTCCACCAATGCAAACTTCTACATTTCCACTCTAGAACAGGCTAAAGGGAATTCCTACAAAATTTGGAGGACCCTAAAGTCCATTGAAGGTTGGTCGACTGCCCCCTCCATTCCATCTAAGATCCACAGCAAAAGTACGGTCATGGAAAGTAAGCAACATATACTTGAAGAATTTAATTCCCACTTCGTCACTGCCGGCCTACCCTTCGATTCGTCGCCATATGCTACTCGTGTTAAGAATCAAGACATTCATGACATAACGCTGCCTATCTCCACCTGTTCATTTCAGTTGCCCCCCTTTACTTTCAAAGAAGTTTGAGACGCACTCATTAACTTAGATACCAAAAAATGTGCTGGAGAAGATGGACTTGAACCTCTTTTCTTAGAACTAGGCTACACCTAACTTACTGCCCCTATCCTCCATATATTTAACCTCACTACTTACACCGCCACAGTTCCTTCTTGCTGGAAATCTGCTCACATCATTCCCCTATTCAAATCTGGCAATCCATGTGACCTAAACAACTACAGGCCCATTTCAATTCTGCCCATCCTTTCAAAAGTTTTCGAAAAATTGATCTATACACAACTATAAAACCACACTGAAACCAATTCTCTCCTAAACCCAGCACAATCTGGCTTTCGCCCTAATCACAGCACTGTCACAGCTTTGGCAAAAGTTACTAATGACTGGGTCATTGCAATGGATTTGTAGAAAATAACGGGAGCAGTATTCTTAGATCTCAGTAAAGCTTTCGATACCATAGACCACAACTTATTTGTGAATAGCCTTATTAAAATAGATTCCACCCCTTCCACTACGCAGTGGTTGATTAGTTACTTATCTGGAAGGACCCAGAAAGTTAAAGCAGGAGGCTCGTTCTCATCCTCTCTGCCTATTACCAGGGGAGTTCCTCAAGGCTCCATCCTAGGTCCCATCCTTTTCTCCTTATATATCAACAATCTTGACCACCAGATAAATTAAACCTGCATTTCTTTGCAGATGATACGGTTCTATACACCTCTGGCCCTACACTGTCTGAAGTCAGAGACTTTCTCTAAGCTGACTTCGCTCAATTAGAAACCAATCTAATCAATGCCAAGCTACTTTTAAACACCAAGAAAACCAAAGCCATGATTTTCTCCCCATACACCTCCCCCACTACTATTCTCGACTCGCCTAATGACTTCATCATTAACTTACTAGGAGAACCACTGGAAATTGTCCCAAAATTCAAATATCTTGGCATCTGGCTCGATAATAAGCTATCCTTTAACGATCACCTCAAAAACCTATCCAAAAGACTGAAAACCAGGCTAGGTTTTTTCTTCCGCAAAAGCCCTTTCTTTCCACTGGAGATCAGAATCAGGCTTGTCCAGGCCACATTCCTCCCCTTACTTGATTACGGGGGCAAAATTTACAACTCTTCAGCAATTACCAACCTCCATAAACTAGACACCCTCTACCACCGTGCACTGTGATTTATCGCTAACCTCCCGTACTGAACTCACCACTGTGATCTGTACGCATCTGTCAGCTGGCCCTCACTTACCATTAGACGTACACTCCATGCTGGAATTTGGACCATAAACCTTCTGTTGAATAAAGTCCCAAGCTATGTAACTTCTCTTGTCCTCATCTCCCCCAGTGCTTACTCACTCAGAAAGACAGACTTTATCCTCCTTGAGGTACCCAGGACTCGTACCTCCTTTGGTAAATGCGCCATCTCATGTTCCCTTCCAACCATCTAGAATCTGTTACAATCCTCCCTGAAATTATCCAGTATTATCCCTGTTAATCTCTTCAAAAGGATACTTACTGATAAACTAAAAGTTACTTGTAGCTGCTTCTAAACTCCCTGTCCTTCTTAGTTTTCCCCACTTTGCCACCACCCTATCCTCTCCCTTCTTACTTGTTCTGTACTCCCTACAACTCCCGTTCCTTATGCCTCCTCATAGGGTCACCCTCCTTATACCAACATTGTTACTTTTTTATCATGAGTATTATGTACCAAATGGTAATTTTATTGTATATTAATCATTGTTGTGTTACTCTTCATATGTTTTGTGTACTTGTCTGTGTATCTGTTCTCAGGACCTCTTTGTGAATGAGCTTGCTCAATGGAGTTTTCCTGCAATAAACTTGAACTTGAACAAAGAGACACACCATATTCTGGATTCTCTTTCCTATACTACAAATAAAAATATTGAAGAGTAACAGTCCCAGATATCCTGCATGTGACTCCCCTGGGCTCTGAATGTGCCCCATTGATTGACTAACCTCTGTGACCTGCCCCCCAGCCAGTTCCCCATCAACTTGGTTAGTTTATCCCATACCCTCAGGTCACTTAGCATGTTTATTTTATTCCTCTTCTATGGGGAATGGAATTGAAAGCCTTGCTACAGTCAAGGTACAACACATCCAGTGCTTGGCCATTATCCACTGCCTTTGTGACCCAGTCAAAGAAATTGATCAGGTTAGTTTGGGAAGATCTTCCTGCTATGAACCCATGGTGCCTTCTATCCTGCAATCAATTTGTCTCCAAGAATTCCACTGTATGTTCCTTAATGATGGTTTCCAGCAGTTTGCCTACAATCACAGCTACACTGACCAGTCTATAGTTTCTCTGGTCATCCTTGTTCTTGCTCTTGTGAAGCATCACCACATTAGCTGCCCTCCAGTCTGCTGGAACCACCCCTTCTCTAGGAAATGATTAAACAGATTTGTAAACAACACTGCAGTGTCTGCCCCCATTCAGCATGCTAGGTTGCAGCCCGTCATAACCTGGGGCTTTGTTCACCTTCAGGGTTTTGAGTCCCCTGAGTCCCCTTTTTTCTGAGACTGATCCTGCCTCCAGTCCTCTCTCTCCCCCTGTGTGTGGTCTGCACTCCAGTAGAGGCCCCCCTATCCTCCATGGTAAATACAGAACAAAAGTAATCCTTCAGTATATCAGCCTTATCCCCACCACAGAAACATAGACAAAGACAGCAGAAACAGACCAGTTCTCCATCCAGTTTGCCAGTAATACCTTATCATATCCCCAGACCGTCTGTCTATACACGGCTTTAGCCTACACTATTCACCCCTATGCTCTCAGTTGTACTACTATCACCCTGAGTAATCACATTCTCTTCCACCCAGCCATGTCCTTCCTTCTTTAATCTGATAATATGCTCCTTGGTTTCCCTGTTTCCTAACATACCTAAAGAAGATTATGTGCCCCTATTGACCCCTCCACTGCTCTCTGATCCATCTGAGCTTTACGTTTTTATACTATCAGTGTGGCCTGTTTCAACTTTCTCAGGAAATTCTCCTGGTTGGCCTTGCTCAGTTCCAACTTGTATTTTTGGAATTTTATCCTTTTCACTCTTACTACTTTGTCCACCCGCTGTAAAACCAGACTGGCTTTTGTGATTTCTGGTCTTCCTGATCTGTCTCGTGCATGATGCTATCACCTCCTTTAAACCCCTCTTTATGACATCCTATTTAGCTCCTGCCCCTTCTGCTTCCTCTGACCCTACCAGCTTGTCTTTCAGCAGTTCCCCCATTGTGCCAAAGTCTGCCCTTCTAAAGTACAGGATCACAGTTTTTGAAGTGAAGTGATGTGTTTCTATGGTTATGTTGAACCACACTGTATTGTGGTCCCTGGACCCCAGTGGTTCCCTCAGCTGTACTAGTCTGATTATCTCAGCATGTGACAGAACCAGACCAATGTTGGCCCCCTGTCTAGTTGCTTTCCTGACCCACTCCATGAGAAAGCAATCTTGTATCACATCAGCAACATCTGACTTCTAGCACTGCTGGATGCTACTATTTCCTAGTCAACATCTGGCAAAATAAACTCATTCACAACTCCTCTGTGACTGATGCTTCTTGATCTCCTCCTCTAATTCCCTGTCCCATTTCTAATTCAGGTCCAGCAGTCTGTATACACCTCTGACCCTAATCTTTGTACATACCCCCTTTCACATTCAGTTGCACCCATAATGCTTCTGTTCCTTGCCTACACCAGAGTAGTATCCTCCCTACATGACAGTGGGAGAAAGTAAAGGTGAATCAAGTTGTCTGGGCCAAAGAAATAAATAAAGTAGAACTGTAATGACTAACCTGTCACTATCTGTACTTGCTTTATGAAGTTTAGGCATCTTTACACTTGGTTCAATGGTGCATGTCCCAGTATAAGCACCCTATATACTACCAACCATTGTATTTACACCTGGTTCAATGGTATTTGTCCCAGTATAGAAGCCCCATATACTGTTTACATTTTCTTCACACAGGTTTCAAATGTACTAGTTCCTGTCTTTTTCTCTCATATGCTACTCACCATTTTCTTTACACCTAGCTCAGTTGTATCAGTCGCAGAACAACAGCCTCATCTAGTACTCATCATGTAAGCAATAAGACATGGCAGGGTGTTGGTTGTTCTGTGATAACCACGTGCCTAGGTGCGTGGTAAGGTACGAGGCCAAAGGCTGATTGTCTTTCCGCACCTAGTCATGTGGTTATCACAGAACAACCAACACCCTGGAGTGTCTTATTACGCTTACAAAATGGGTTATAATTAGGAAAATAAATGACACCGACAAGTAGTTTGCATTTGCAACATTTTTTTAACATTTAAACAGAAACAGAAGCCAGAGCCTGAAAATGAGTTCACCAACAATGAGCATGAAACACCATCAAGAGGAACTACGGTGCTGGGAAACATGCCTTTCAAGCCCATAAACCCTGTATTGCATGGCAAGGTGCACTGCATCAGTTTCAACAAATACACCTAAAATGTTCCACATTGTGGGAAGTTTTTTTGTTGTTGTTATTTAGACCGGCCCCTAAAATGTAGTGCATCGTGCGGTTCTAAGTGACTTATTTTGACCATCCCAAACAGTTTAGTTAGGGTCTGTTTTTTCTCCTTTTTTAAGAAATTCTCTAGTCTTTATTTAAATAAATGTTAAAAAATTTACAAATGCAAACTACTATTTGGTGTCATTTTTTTCCTAATCATAACCCATTTTATCAGTGCAATAAGACATGACAGGGTGTTGATTGTTCTGTGATAACTGCACATGTAGGGCAAATGCTTACTAATCACAGTTTGTGCCAGTGATACTTTGAAGGATACTGCAGAAATACAATGTAATCCAATAGCACTTTCTCCAGTTTGTCCCGCAGAAATCTGTGACGTGTTTATCACAGAGTGCTTCATCCTGGTGGGTGGCACTGTAGGACCAGTGAAGGAGCACTGAGACTTCAGGCTTCCAGTAGTAAACCCCTGCTCCTCCTTTTTGGCTAGCTAGATCTTTGCAAATGAGATTACTGAATGACCTTTTTGACTTCTTATCAGGGCCTGATGGTAAATGGCAGGCATTCTGCCACATCCTCTGAACAAAACAGCATTTTTTTTTTGCTAAATAAAACTATTCAAAAATGCAAATGCTGCTTGTAAAGGGAACACTTTGTGGGCACATTTTTAAAACAAATGGTATTTGCTGGGTTTTCTGTGGAATATACACGCAGTTAAATCCACAGACCATCATGCATACCTTGCATACTCTTCCAAAGTTCCTCTGCAGCCCTATGAGCCTTGGGGAAGTGCCATGCCCTGGTTTTGTTACTTTCAGGAAAGAGAACAAAAATGCATGTGGGTCTGTTCATAACTGTGCATGCTGTAGTTAAAGCCATTGGATAGAAAAAAAACACCAGCATGTGAATGTGTCAACTTGCGCCTTTGCCAGTAATGAGGCATAAATCCAAACCTTTCATTTCTGGATGGACCAGTGTGCATCGGATTTCTGTTTCCTGAAGGTGTCAGTTATTCAACAATGTCCCTTGCCTCATGAAAGCACCTGCAGCTTTAACTGAAATTAACAACAAAAAGAAGAGAGAGAGACTGCATCCAGCAGTGTAATTGACTTGGGTGTGGGTGGACCATTCTGGATTTATCCCCGTTTTGTTACTGTTTTGCCAGTTGTGATGAGGGAGTTTAAAAGTCTGTACAAATTATTTATGAACACCAGTACCAAGAGTAAATCATCCTTTGTTGCTACAATAAGGTGGGTAATATTTTGGACATAGATCCCGATGTTAATCAATAACTGCAGAGACGATTATAAATAATCCTCTGAAATATTTTAACAACTATGGAGAGTACTGAAGTTGGCCTATGATAAATCACGAATGTGATTTCAGCCAATCAGCATGCAGAGCCACTATACCTGTTATCCTGCGTACAGTGAGCTCGCTTTTGGGAGCATTTAGGGAGAGCGCTCCACTTCAGAGCCGGGGAGAGGACAGCATAAGTTAATTTTAAAAAAGGCTGTCTGAATCCAATGAATGAGCATGTGCTTGTACAAACACGCATTCATTCATTGAAGTGAGTCAGGCTGCCGGCCATGGAGGTGAGTGAGGGCTGTGTGCGGTGGCCGATCAGAGGCGGGGGGGAGCGGGGTGGGTGCTATCTGATGCCAGGGTGGGGTGTGGGGGGTCCACTAGACACCAGGGAGTTAGGGATTTAATTAATTATAATTTTGTTTTACACAAGGTCGGATTCAGACTCAGTTGGGAGTTAAGACATGACACAGGGTAACTGGGGCTGTTATTCAGTTTTGGCCGTGTTTGGGCCGGGGTGGGGGGACCACTAGACACCAGGGAGAATTTTTTTTATTTGGCCGTGAGCAGCGGGGGAGAGGGAACCACTACATGAGACACCATTGGGAGATGCTCATTTGTGATGGGTGAAGTGCAGTGAAAATGTCATTTTGCTGCAATTTTTGAAAATATTCACATGGTGAAATTGCCAGTTTCGCGGCAATTTCACCAGCGAAATTTTATTTTGCAACATCCCTACTCTAAACCTATTATAAATCACTCCTTGTGAGGTTTGAGCAGCGATAACCATGTGCTTTTGTGGTCCTTTCACCCAAAACTCACATTTGGTGTCTCTTATACCTTAAGAGACACCCCACAGAGACCATATTAACTTATGTAATTGTTCCGATTAGAAGCACTATATATTTGCTCTTATGTATGGGTGTAACCACTGTGGATTGATTATGTGTTCAACCTTGTTGTTAAAGTGCAGATTTGTAACTGAGGATCACAGCCAGTCTCAGATCCCACCAGAGCCACTTACTCACCCTGTGACCTTAACCAGGTGATCCAAGGCACCAGGCTATAACATGGGTAGAAGCAGGACCCCAGGCAATTGGGAGTCACATTTGGCCAGATATTTCTTAAATATAAAGCAATTACCTTTTATAATAACTTACCTATATCTGTTACGAATGGTGTATTATTACCTTTATTCAGATCTGGTCTGTATAATATGTTGTTGTTGGATAAATAATACTTAATGTATTTTATGTACTGGTGGCTGTGAAAAATGACAATACTGCTAATCTGCTTACCAGTTTAAATAAAAATGAAATGAAACATCTCAGTTATTCTGGATAAATGCATGAACAAGCAGAAAATCCTAGTAGTAGATAATGTAGCAGTTGCACAGGGCTAATTAAAAAAAATAATTTCAATGAATAGTAACTAATGTATGCAGCAAATTCTAATTCTGTTTTCAAATGACTTTCTCCCATTTTGTGTCAGCTGATGGGAGAGACTTAACAGCAATTGATTTAAATACTCTATTCATGATTTGTGGGTGGGGTATGTACTGTATATTTATATGTTCTCCTTTCAATGATTGTCACTCTCCTGAAGTAACTAATCTGCACTAGGGAAAATGAGGTTAGACAAAACTCAATTGGGAGACTCAGGCCATTCTGGTTTGGAACAATGTAACCCAGTCTGACAGATGCCTTAGTCACAACAGTTTCACAACTCCTGTCCTCAAAACATAAAACTAATTTGTTTTGTCTAACATTAGTTTCTTTAAAGTCTTTTTTTGTAAAATCTGCTTATTGATTTGATAAACAGGTAGCCATACCTCCCAGAGATAAACATGCAATAAATAAATCACATCCTTGTCGTATAGAACATAGTCAGTGAATATAGGGTAATATGACATACAGAGGCACAAGCCACATAGCCCACTGCAAAAGCAACCAGGCAAGCAAGATTTTGTTTTGTTATATAGCTGTTTGCTTCCCATGGCCACCTACTCCTGTCATCAAGCCCCTTCCACACCCAACCCTATAAACCTCTCTCCCCACCATCTTGCCGATGGGGATCTGCAAGGAGCAGGGTCCGAGAGCAGATGGGCTGTCACATATGGCCATGGGGAGACATGAATTTTGTTGTTTTTTTCTCCCTTCCCTCCCTAAGCAGTGGTGTACAGGTGAGCATGCATACATGGAGGCATGCATGTGCTTCCAGCAGCCATGTGTTCCTTCCACCTACCTGACGCTCATCAGTCCCCTAGACCTCCCTTGACCTAGCATCCAGCCTACACTGGGTGTCAATCTAGAGCAAGGTGACTAGCCTCCCTGATCAGGGAAAGGAGAGCAGCCCAGCAGCTGCTACAGTCCTCTCCCAGCCCTCCCCCACAGTCACCTCCTAGCAGCCTGCACTCACCTCCAAACAAGGGTCACCAGTGTGGCACGAGGTGTGGCATCCAGTGCTTCAACCCTCAGTGCCACTGGGCTGGCCTCAAAAGCAATCAAGATTTAAGCACAAAATGTTAACTTTATGCCAGCCTTAGGGAAGGACCTTTCTTATCATTTGCAAGTCAACATCAAAACAAGCTTTATAGTATAGCCTTGATGGCCCATACCTATGGAAAGCTAAAGGTGCCACATTATATACAGAGCAACATAATCAGCAGCCATTAAAGCCCTGATGTCCTAAACCTCTGAAAGGGGGAAACAGTCAACATTTATGGTGTGTTGAAAGCAGCTCTGTGTCATAAAACCACAACAATCCACTATCAGAGTCAGTCTCCATCATGCCATGTGGGAAATGGGGATCACTCCGGCACCCTACTACATCTAATATACAAAATATCATACTCAGAGCTAATGCCATAGTGTGGTTCACAATAAACTTAGCTGTAGAGTCAAACCACACAAAAGTGAAGGTACTGGACTTCAGGAGGACTGATTTTGTCAAAATGGGATAGTGCCTCAGAAAAGTACTAGCAAAAAGGCAAGAAGGTGAGGTGGAGCAACAATGGGGAAACATCAAAACTGTCATCACAGAGGCAACAAGCGTTTATGTGAAGCAAATAAACAAATCAAAACAAAAGAAAAAACCACTATGGTTCTCAAAAGAAGTGGAGGGGAAGGTCAGGGAGAAAAAGATAGCATTCAGGAAGTATAAGGAAACACAGAAGGAGCAGGACAGAGAACTGTACCAGTTAAAGCAGAAGGAAGCGGGGAAGGCAGTCAGAATAGCAAAGGCCCAAACCAAGGAAAAGATAGCCAACTTGGTTAAGAAGGGGGATAAAACTTTTTATAGGTACATTAGGGAGCAAAGAAGGACGAAGGATGGCATACTGAGGCTGAACAAAGAGGAAGATGGTTGGGCAGAGAGCGACAGTGAAAAAGCAGGGATACTGAAGGAATATTTCTGCTCAGTATTCACAATGGAAAAGCAAGGGGAGAGACCTAATCCAGTCCATAGAAGCACTGTGGATAGGGGGGTTGGTATTAGTCCTTTCACAGAAGAAAGGGTTCTGAAAGAACTCTTAAAACTGAAGGTGGATAAAGCAATGGGACCTGATGGAATTCACCCCAGAATTCTAAAAGAACTAAGGGAAGAACTAGTAACACCACTGACTACCCTTTTTAATAAATCAGGATGGTGTGGTACCTGAGGACTGGAGAAGGGTGGCTGTGATTCCCCTTCACAAAAGTGGGAGCAAGACAGAGGCTGGAAACTACAGACCTGTCAGTTTGACCTCAGTGGTAGGGAAAATGATGGAATCACTTCTGAAGGAAATAACTGTTGATTACCTAGAGGCCAGTGGGGCAGAGGACCCAAGGCAGCATGGATCCACAACAGGAAGGTCATGTCAAACAAATCTAATTGATTTTTTTGACTGGGTGACCAAAGTAGTAGACCAGGAAGGGCAGTGGACATGACCTGCCTAGACTTTAGCAAGGCATTTGACACAGTCCCGCACAAAAGATTAATAAACAAATTAGCCAGCCTGGTAGTGGGCCCCAGAGTGGTAGCCTGGGTAAAACACTGGCTGGATAACAGGACACAGTGGGTAGTAGTAAATGGAGTCCACAGTGAAGAAAGGAGGGTTACTAGTGGGGTACCACAGGGTTCAGTACTGGGGCCGGTCCTTTTTAATATCTTTATAAGTGACATTGCAGAGGGACTGGAAGGGAAAGTATGTCTTTTTGCAGATGACACAAAGATCTGCAACAGGGTTGATATGCAAGGTGGGGTGGAAAGGATGAAAAGGGACTTGGTAAGGTTGGAGGAATGGGTTAAGTGTGCGACATTATGACCCAGTACGAAGGGTCACATGTATGGCAGCTTAGATTCAACGCAAAGAAGTGCAAAGTAATGCACCTGAGAAACAAAAACCCAGAGCAAGAGTACACAAGGGGGGTGAGATACTGACAACAACAAAAATGGAAAGGGACCTGGGGGTAGTTATATCAGATGACCTAAAGGTCGGCCAGAAGTGTGAGAAGGCAGTAAGGAGGGCTGTGGGTATACTGGGAAGCATAGGGAGAGGCATCACCAGTAGAAAACAGCAAGTTGTTGGCCCTCTATACAGACAGTTGGTAAGACCACATCTGGAGTACTATGTACAGTTCTGGAGACCCCATCTCCACAAAGACATAGACAGGATGGAGGCTGTCCAGAGGAGGGCAACCAAAATGGTGCAAGGTCTGCACCAGAAGACAGATGAAGAAAGACTATAGGAGCTTAAGATGTATAGCTTTGTGGAAAGGAGGGAGAGAGGGGACATGATAGAAACTTTCAAATACCTCAAGGGAATCAACAAAGTCCAAGAGAGTAGCACATTTCAGAAAAAGAGATATGCAAGAACAAGGGAGCACAATTTTAAGATAGAAGGGGGACAGCTCAGAGGTAATGTTTTAAGTATTTCTTCACAGAGAGGGTTATAGATGCATGGAACAGCCTTTCGGAGGAGGTCATAGAGTCAAAGACAGTGAGAGAATTCAAGAATGCATGGGACAGGCGTAAGGCAATTCTAGTGGAGGGTAGGAGGAAGTAGGCTGTTGGTTGACTAGGATCTGCAGCTTATCCGTTAGGTAGGGAAATGGGCAGACTAGGTGGACCAAGCAGTCCTTATCTGCCATCAAATTCTATGTTTCTATGAGAGATCAGTAGCAGCAGAAGTAACGGTGGACACATAGATTTAAACATGCAAAACTATGTGCAGACATTTATTTTGTTTATTTTATTTCAATATATTCGGAGAGTGTCTTTGAGCACAGGTGCTCATTTGCAAAGGTTTCGTGTCAAAGCATAGTTACAAACAGAACAAAAAATAATTACAGCAATTCCAATTGAATGTAGTCAGTACAAACACAGCGTATAATAGGGTGAGTAGGATGCAGTTAAGCCACTGTGTGGGGTTTTAGGACCTTCAATGTATGATTATGTATTATTGGTGATATGTGTAGCTGGAGATGGGGGAGAGGGCAGCACACAAAGCTTTTCTAAATTGGGTAATGTTTGGTAGGCTAAGAATGGATTCATATAGTTCATTCATCCAGACTGTTGGATAACTGGAAATGCTGGATAGATGGAAACATAATAAACTTCTGGATATATGGAAACATGTAATATTAAACATCAGCCCTGCTTCTGGAGGTTAAGACAAAAGAACATATGGGTGGGGAAAGGGTGCATTGAGACTCTACATGGCCTGCACCATCTTGCATCATCAGAGTATCGCTTAAACAAGCATTCTTTAACAAAACATGGCTGGTTGTTAAACAAAAGCCCTGGGAAGGTATACTCCCCTAACACTGGGCTGTATGCACAAAAGTGCATAGTGCCTATGTGCCACATAGCTGAGGTATGTAGGCAACCCTATTGGCAATCTCACACAGCAGGGGTCAAACAGCATGCACTATCAGTGTGCCAGCCAGTTGCACACCATATTCCCCAGCCAATCGTGTTGCCCCACACCAGGGGCATGCCAGTGGTGTGTCAGGGGGTGTGCCCATGCTGTGTGGCATGCACGAAGGTGCTGTGCACTGGCACAGGAATCTGTACACAAGGGGGGACCATGCCATAAGTGTTACATGAGCCACCCCCCAACAGACAGCTGCCAGCAGTGGAGGCACCCAGACTCCTAACACACTGCTGCCCCAGCACACTGGGCAGATGGGAGGGCTGGGGGCAGCCATTTGGGTGAGTGCCCATACTTTGTAGACAATCAGACCCATGCCTTCCCTCATTCCCCTGCTCCTGCAGCACAAGGGATCCACTCTGGGCTTCAGGTCGGGCATCTGATTGGATACCTGCCTGGGTCTACTGCTCCACATTTGTCTGCCCCCCATGAACCTATGCTCTGCGGGGGGGGGGCAACTCCATGGACAGGTTCCCTATGTGTACTTGCTGTCATGCATCCATGCACCATGTGCTTGTCTGGGGCTGTGTGGGGTGCGCACGGCAGTCCGACAGTTTTCAGTGCTTTTTACGCACTTTTATGTATAGCTCTCATTGAGCAGAAAGCTCTCAATGTTAGTGCCACTGGCTCCCAAGCCAGTCCTTACCCCCTAACCCATCACTCAGTTGCTGTGCGTCAATTATAAAGTCAGCAATTTATAATATTAAAGCATTGTCCTCCTCTCCATTTGTCCCCTGTGTGCCAAAATCCCCTTTGATTTTCATCAGCAGCTTGCTAGCCTTCTGAAGGACACTGAAAGCATACCTCTTGCCTGAATAAAGCAGTCTGAGGCACGCCAGGTACTGGAGGGAATGTGTGACCCCCAAGGAGCACAGTTCCATTCTTAGGGCATCAGAGGACCTCCAATGGTCCCAGGTCACATAACTGAGGGTGGGGTAGATGGACAGCTTGTCTCCATCTTCCATCTCAAGTGGTCTAGCCACACAGGCTGTATCCAAGATCCTATCCCTTTCCTGGACACTTCCCAAGACCACTAGGAAGGTACCTGGTGTGTTGCTAGAGTCTGCTCTCCTCCATGGCATTACCTGATAGTTGCTGAAAATCTCTGGCACGGGGTCCAGTTTCAAATTGTGTCCCAACCACTACTGCACAAAGCCCTTTGGGTCATTCTTCTTGAATGCTAGAAAAAGTTAAAACATCCAGTTGCTAGTGGTCTTCTGCTATTTCAGAGCTGCCATTGCAGTATGAAGTCTTTCAACTCATTCATAGACATTATTCTAACCTTGCTTTTGGGATAGAACAATCAAAGCAATGTAATTGGTTAATCCCTTTTTCATCTGTCACCCCCTTCCTGTGTCTCTAATCCTGCAGCTGCAGCACTGGCTGGGAATGATTTGGGTTTTAGTGGCAGGTAGAGGATGACAAGCCCCAGACCCCTATCATATAATTTACACGTTATTAGATTTTCAAAGTAAGAGTCAAAGGTACATCCATGACACAGCTTAATTGTATGTCCTGATGGATATCCAGCCTGCTAACAGCAGAACAGGATAGAGTGCATCAGTAGATATATTGTGCTTCCATCTGTGGAAAGATGTATGAAAACTGGAATTTCTCCTGGACAGCAATGTATGCTCCAAGGTGGGGGGGGTAGTGGGTTGGGCGGGGGCTGGACAGGTAGCTGAGTCTGTGTGCATTGTCAGTGCTGTCTCTGGAAAAAGCTGCCATAGTTTGTGATGTCATTTAGAAATGCCGCTGCCCAGCACATGAGAGACTTCCAAAGACTTGGCAAATTACCTTCATTTTGTAGCTTACAAAATAAAATGCATTGGTCACTCCCCTCTCCCAGTCAGCTCAGATAGATCCGTATCACATCATTCATGCAACACCAAATCACTCAGAGCACATAAAGGAGAACAGTCCAGTCCGAGCATGTGGATAAACTGTTTGCTTGTTTCACATGGATATGTTCTTTTTTAATTAGAAAAAATACATACTAGTGCTGGCTTTTGCAGAACAAGTTACCCATTCATTTTTGTTACATCATTTATAAAAAAAAAATTCTGAATTTTAGATTTTTGGCACAAGTTGTGTAGTTTTGGATATACAAAACTTAATGTAGTGTCAGATCTTTAGCAAGGGTCAGCCTAATCCTTGTAATCTCTTAGCAAATTATCCTGAAGGAATATCCCTGAAAGGCAGAAAGGCACTCGTTATCTGCTAGAGAAATTAAACTTTAAAGACAGGCATTGCTGTAGTGAGAGCACTGACAGGTAGTAGGTATAAAATAAACAACGGCACTATGCACTTCTCCAAGAAGGAACTTTGTATGTTCCGGGTCTGTTCAGCATTGTCCTGCTATTGTTAAACTCATTGCCTTTTGTCAATATATCTACTGTAATTGTGATATGAACTCTAACCTTGTAGCCTGTAACATTATGTACTGTAATTGCTATGCTGTGGTCATGTAAAAGGGACCACCTTGCAAATGAGCTTACTCAGTGGATGTTATCCCTTCAAATAAACTGAACTGAACTGAAATTCTGTAAAATAGCACACAAACCATAAATTAAAGTTTTCTATGAACGGGGAATCCTCATCCACTGCCCAGTTATGTTGCTTTGTACAGTCAACATAAATTGCACTTGGGCCAGGATTGACCACTCCCACGGTCCCTCTTCTGTGATTATGATACACTGAGTGGGGAGTAGCCTTCCTGGGAACATGTTTGTGCTTTAAGTTAATCAGTTTCAGCTTTATTGAGGATTCCTCACTCTGGAGGAGAAGCATCTGCATCTTCATCATTCCTTTCTCAGACCACTTCATTTTCACGCAGAAGAGAGCATGGTTCCCTAAGGCCTCTCATTTTGATAGGTTTCAGCTGACTCTATTGCCTTTGATAGGCCATTCCTTTGAAAAGTAGTCCACACAATACTGAAAAATACTACGAATGTTTATGAACTTACAGCAGGAAGCAGAGGACAAGTCCTGCACAGCAGTCATTCAAATTAATATATCCTTTTCTTTTCGTAAAACTTGTATTTTAGAAAAAAAAAATGGTATGGTGTCACAGAAATGACCTCCTTTATTTAGAAAGCCTACAGAGCTGTAAAATCACTGCACTCTATCTTCACAAATCACTAGACATTTTTAGTCATAGGCATAGTTGAGGAGAGGGGCAGGACTTTTGAAACCACAGGCCACTGTGTAAATGCATAGCTCTTTCTCACTGTGATGTTGCTTGAGTTCATTGAATATTACATGGATGCAAGTCACATATTTAAAGTATAACTGCATCTGAATATCTAATATTCCATCAATTCAGCTGCATGTAAATCGAAATGGATTTCAAACTGTTAAGATTAAAACAAGTCAATCAATGAAGGCACCTGTAAAAATAACAAATGGCACTTTTGTGGAAACAATCTTTCTAACATTTTCAATTATAACATGGGTTGGCAAAAAGCAGATTCCCAACTGGACAATGAGCAACACCTGACTGTGTGTTAGCAGTCAGTATATGCACAGTTGCTGCAATTCTTCCTGAAGGAATATCCCTGGGCAGAAAGGCACTCATTATCTGCTGGAGAAATGAAACTTTAAAGGCAGACATTATTGTAGTGAGAGCACTAACAGGTAATTAATTCAGTGCTGCAAGTGTTGTTTGTATTTTGACAATTGCCTTGACCTCTGTATGCAGCCATGTAGTCATTTTCCTATCAGCGGTCCAGTTGCTGTCTAATGGTGTTCCCTCTCATGTGCCCTTCTGAAGCATTTGTGCTGCGCCGTAGTCCTAGTGCATCGAGTTCTGCATGTCCTGGGACACCGATATAGAGAGAGGGACAGTGACAGGATGGCAGTGAGAGCAGGACATACAATTCAGAAATCCTGCAATGTCCTGTTTGTGTCTTGACTTTTCAGGCATGCAGTTAATTGTCTCTCTGTGGTCCCATTCCTGTTGCTTGTGGCTGTGCACTGCAGCAGCTGTTGGCATGGTGAAGAGAGAGAGAGAGAGAGAGAGAGAGAGAGAGAGAGAAAGAAACAAAGAGAAAGAAACACACATAGCATGCACCCCACTGCATTGCAGAGAGGGAGAGAGAGAGACAGCAAGACTGCAAGTGGCTATCCTGTGCTCAGATTCTTGGTACCCCCCCCAGACGTTGCACAGTATTCCCCCAGACTGTCCCCAATGTCCTCAGGTCACTGACAATCTAGTGGCACACAGTGCTACAATGTAGTTTGACAGAGAGAGAGAGAAACACACACATAGAAAGAATGAGTAAGAAAGAGAGAAAGATACTGAATGTCCCCCAATCCATACTATGTAATAGCAGATTGTGCAGAGCGTGCGCGTGAGAGAGAGAGAGAGCAAAACACACACACACAGCGAGGAGCGAGAAAGACAGACACCACTGAAGTTCACTGCTACCACTTCACAGTAAGCTTACTCATGCATATGTTATGAACATACTGTCAGAAATTATTCTAGGACTGTATTTCTGGCATTTGTATGTTCATAAACTACATCACCTCTGCATGGGTTCTGTGGACTACTTTTGAACTCGGCTGGAAACACTCACATTTCGGTACTAAAACACCACAAAACAGCATTGCATATGCTATTTTTTTTTCTAAACATAATCCATGTTACAAGAGCAATAACCTGTTCAGATTAATCAACACCTGGGTGCTGTGAGGGCACGAAGCTGCTACATACCCGGGGTGTTGATTAATCCCCAATAACCCCATACCCTGTCGTGAGTTATTGCTTACTTAAACAAGAGAAATGCAAGCCATGTTCAGAAGGGAGTTGAATGGCAGTACAAGATAGTTTTCACAGGTTTGTCTCATGGGGCTAGATTGTATATGGGCTGTATGTGTCTGTCAGAGGACTCAACAAGCCGTGCCCTGAAGGCCTGAGCCTTCATTTATGTTTTCATAGTCTGAGCTATTCTGCCCAAACAGAGCAGAACCATATCATGCTTACCAATTCTGAAATAAATTTAGCAGGTCATGAATGGTCCCCTCACCCACGAATCAGGCTTGGGCATTCAGTTTCCAGAAACCTGCTGACTTCCTTGTCTGTGCATTATGGCACAGGAATTTTATGATAATACCACAGTTTGAACCCCCCATTTACAACAGCTGATATGAGCACAGATAAGGACTGTGTTCCATCCCATGCTTGTTTTCCAGTTCTAAGTGTTGGCATTTTGACATTGAATCAGAAGGTGCTGCAACCTAGAGCTCAAGGCACTGACAGGGGGCTTGCTAAGTGCCTTCTCTTTATAAAATCCAGCACCTGATGTGTGAACTTTAATAATCCCAGAAAGCTGGAAAAGTGTGGTGCTCTGAACCTGAAAATAAAGTCAATTACTGGAAGAGATGTACTCCGCAGACTCTAGGAACAATTGCAATGCACAGTGGGGTAATGATATACTCACTGGAGTATTTTAATTTTCTGTTCATAAACAGTGTACAGGCTTTAAGAGAGGGACGCTGTAATCTGAAAAACACCAATAGTTTGAGTCTCTCCAACCATTTTTTCAAGGGGATAGTAAGGGCCCATGCTGAGCTTGAGAGGCTGCACGAAACATGATGCTGTGTTAAGTGAGGGCCATGCACTCACAGTGACATTTAAAACCAGCACTGACAGTGTTAACAAAGGGCCTTACACTTCACTACAGACAGAAAAAGAAAACAAAATGCATTAAAAAGCGATACTGATTAATTACAAGGCTGAGATTTTGTACTTTGGAAGATCTGAAGAGCATGTTTGCAACAATATAAATTAAAAAAATTAGGTAATCACCTCAAATAAGTTGATGGCTAGACCATGAAACAGGGTTTTCAAATTATAGTGTCACTATCTTAAAGCCTGTACATGGTTTTGCAGTAAAAAAAAATTAAAATGTACACTGGGGAGTAGATCATTGCCTCACTATAGTGTTGTGTTGTGACTGCAGAAAATGGAGTATTCTTTTTTGTACGGCTTTAGCCTACGAAAGGTCCAAACATGTCCTAAATTAATAAACTGAGTGGGTATATTTGGCCCTTTGAAATAAAGCCACCATAAAGCTTGATTTCTTGATATCTTTGTTTAGACTCTATCCTTTTGCTCTGTTATATAGAGCTTTATATAGGGAAATGTTATATGCAATATGAATGTTGCAGTAATGAGGCAAAGTAGTGGTGGACATTGTGGGAAAACAAATAATGCTAGGAAACAAGAAATTCCTTTGCTAAAGTTAGTTTATTGAGCAAATAGCTCAGGCAGGTGTAACCAAAATACATACCAACAGCATAAGAAATGCCATGACCCATGAGGCTGAGCAAGATGCACTAGCTAAGACAAAAAGTGTAAAAAAGATAAAAAAAGACAATATGATGGCTTACTCTGCAGAGAACAAAAAATAATTGAGATACAGTACCAAACTCCTGTAGGCAACAAGCTACTGCAACATTAAAATTTCTTAGAAAATTCTGCTTGATTAAGCTCCGTATGACAGAGCAAAACAATAGGGTCTTTTATTGTTATTCTTTGATACATAGATACATAGACAATGCCAGCAGATAAGGGCCTATGGCCCACCCAGTCTGCAAATTTGAGCTTGTAAGTTGACTGGCAGAAAACAGAGAGTGGTGGTAAATGGTATACTGTCAGAAGAGATGCAAGTCACAAGTGGGGTACCTCAGGGATCAGTCCTGGGGCCAGTCCTATTCAACATCTTCATTAGTGACCTCGCAGATGGACTAGAGGGTAAGGCTTGTCTGTTTGCAGATGACACCAAGATCTGCAACAGAGTAGATGATCCAGATGGGGTGGGCAGAATGAGAAGAGATCTGGATAAACTAGCAAAATGGTCAGAAGAGTGGCAACTGGGATTTAATGCAAAGTGCAAAATCATGCACATAGGAAGAGAAACCTGAAGCCACTTATAGGCTGGGAGGAGTTGCTAGCAGTCAAAGGAAGAAAGAGACTTGGGCATCATCATCACTGATGACCTAAAATCATCAAACAGACCTCTAAAGCAGTAGGTAAGGCTAGGGGGTGTTAGGTATTAGTAGGGGTATCACAAGTCGTAGAGGGAGGTAATAATCCTCTGTACAAGACATTGGTTAGGCCCCATCTGGAGTACTATGCAGTAGTATGGAGGCCACACCTTCACAAGGACATTAACCAAATTGAGGCAGTCAGAGAAGGCAACAAAATGGTGCAGGGACTGCATCAGAAGACATATGAGGACAGATTAACGGAGCTCAATATTTATACCCTTGAGCAAAGGAGGGAGAGAGGTGATATGATCGAGACATTTAAACACCTTAGGGGCATAAACAAGGTGAAAGAGTCTAACATGTTTAAATATAAGAAAATAGCAGGACAAGAGGACACAGCATGAGATTAGAGGAGGCCGATTAAGGGGAATATGAGGAAATTCTTTTCACAGAAAGGGTGGTAGATGCGTGAATGGCTTACCACAAGAAGTGGTGGCTATGAATACAGTGCAGGGCTTCATTCAGGCATGGGATAGGCATAAGGGAGCAATACAAATGACTATGAATAGATAGGTCACTGACAGAGCAAAGGCCGATGGCACATTTATAAGGTAGAAAAAGAAATGGGCAGACTGGATGGGCCTTGCGGTCCTTATCTCCCGTCAACTTCTATGTTTCTATGTTTCTACTTTATGTTTTCCTAGAAGTTTGTTGTTCCTTACCCCTGACTTCTAGAATTCCCTTATGTCTAGCCCATACATTCTTAAATACCATGATTGTTTCAGTCCCCAATTCTTCCTCTGGAAGGGTGTTCCACTTGTCCACCACCTGTTCCGTGAAGAAGTTCATCCTCATGTTTCCTTTGAATCGCCCTTCCTCCAACTTTATCCCATGCCCTCTAGTCCTGGAACATCTTTTTCACTTAAAAATAGTGTATTCCTGCACCCTGTTCCTCCCTGTAAGATACCTGTATGTCTCTATCATATCCCCTCTTTCCCTCCTTTCTTCCAGGGAGTACATATTCAAGTCCTTCATCCTGTCCTCATAGGACTTGTGATGCAATCCATGTACCATCTTTGTTGCCCTCCTCTGAACCTTCTCTATCCTGTCTATGTCCTTACATAGGTAAGGTCTCCAGAAATGTACACTGTACTCCAGATGGGGCCTCACTAGTGTCTTGTAGAATTATGCACTCCCTTTTCCTGCTTGTGATGCCCCTGACTATGCATCCCAGCATCCTATTTGCTTTGCCTGCTGCCTTGTCACACTGTTTCCCTACCTTGAGGTCATCAGAGATGAAAACCCCAAGATCCCGTCCCTGCTTGGTACATGCTATCCTCACCCCCCACTGGTATGTTGTTCCAGGGTTTTTGTGCCCCATATGCATTATCTTGCACTTCTTTGCATTGAACATCAACTGCCACACCCCTGACCATTCTTCAAGTTTCTGCAGGTCCCTCCTCATTCTGTCTACACCCTCTGGAGTGTCCACTCTGTTACAGAGCTTTGTGTCATCAGTGAACAGGGAGATTCTACCTTCTAGGTCCTACGCGATGTCACTGATGAAGATGTTAAATAGGACCAGTTCCAGCACTGATCCCTGTGGTACTCCACTGCTCACTCTTCTCTCTGTGGAGCGACAACCATTTACCACCACCATCTGTGTCCTGCCTCCCAGCCAGTTACCTACACACCGCACTACTGTCCTGCCCACTCCCATATTCCCAAGTTTGTTTAATAGCCTTCTATGTGGCGCAGTGTCAAAGGCCTTGCTGAAGTCCAGATAGGCCATGTCCACTGCCCTCCCCTGATCCAGCTCCCTAGTCACCCAGTTGAAAAATTCAATGAGGTTGGTCTGACATGAATTCCCCCTGGTGAAACCATGCTGCCTTGGGTATTGTAGTCCGTTGGCAACCAGATGTTCCGCTAATCTCTCCTTCAGTAGTGCTTCCATGATCTTCCCCATTACCAAGGTGAGGCTGACTGGTCTGTAGTTCCCTGCTTCCTCTTTGTGCCCACTTTTGTATAAGGGGACTACATCTGCTGTTCTCCAGTCTTTGGGCACCTCCCCTGTTTGTTTGTTTTTTCAATCTCTTTTTCCCTCCAGTCATGGTCTGGGGGGCCTCTCTCAGGCATCCTGCCTGTTCTTGCCCTGCCTGAAGTCCACCTGTCTGTGCCTCCTCTCTCCCTCCTCCTCTGTCCATGATCGGTACCACCGGCTTAACCCTTCTGGGGTGGGGCCACCCCTCCTCTTTGGGCGCACTATTAGACAGACTCCGACGTGGGAGAGGACCCGGGTGGAGGAACCTGGTAGGCCAGGCAGGTTGGACTCGGCCTTGAGCATGGGGGCAGGTGCCGTTGCCTACCTCTCAGACTGGGCTTTTCCTTGTTCAGGAGATCCCTCCCCCCCTCCCATGTGTGTGCCGTCCTTGGCGCAAAGGCACGGTAACCCCTGCCTGCGTCAGGAGCCGTGGATTACGTGCAGCCAAGCATGCTGGCGCCCCAGTCTCCACCAGGGCGCTGGCACACCGGAAATCCCGACTCCCCGGGAGAGAGCACCCATCAGGCACTCAATCCTCTCCGCCCTACCGACCCCTAGCGTCTGGGCTCACTTCTGAACCGGGTGGCTGGTGCAGCGTGAGGTGTGGCGTCCAGCGCCTCAACCCTCAGTGCCACCAGGCCGGCCCCCAACCTCCCCTGTTTCCAGTGATTAGCTAAACAGGATTGCCAGAGGTTCAGCCACCACCTCTCTTAGTTCTTTTAGGACCCTGGGGTGCACCCCATCTGGCCCCATTGATTTATCAACTCTTATTTTTCCAATTCTTTCAGGACCCTTTCTCATGTAAAGGGACTTGTGTCCATTTCTGCACTGTTCCCACCCCTTGTGCTCCCTTCAGGCCCATTACCCTCCTCAGTAAAGACTGAGCAGAAATACCTGTTCAGTATCTCAGCTTTACTGTTATCATCCTCCACGCGGCCCCATCCTCACCCTTCAGTCTCATTATCCCTCCTTTTGCCTTTCTTTTTTTACTTATGTACCTGTAAAAGGTTTTTTCCCCTCTACCCACTGATTTTGCAATGCGCTCTTCTGTCTGAGCTTTGGCTTCCCTTATTGACGCCCCTGCTTTCCTTTGCTTCTGCTGGTAGTTCTCCCTATCCCCTTCTGCCTGCATCTTTTTGTATTGCCTGAATGCAATCTTTTTGGCTTTCACTTTCTCCACTACCTCCTTGGAAAACCACAGTGGCCTCCTCTTCCTTTTCCCCTTGCTAACCTGCTTAATGCATAATTCTGTTGCTCTTGTAGTCCCTGTTCTAAATATTGCCCACTGTTCCTCAACCCCTGATTCCTACCCCATTCCCATTAATGCCTCTTTCAAGCATCTCACCATTTTCCCAAAGTCTGCTCCCCTAAAATCCAGGATACATGTTTTTGTGCAGTTTGGTTCTGCTCCTTCTGTGATTTCAAATCACAGTGACTGGTGATCATTGTTCCCCAGGTGCTCCCCCACTGTTACCCCCATCACACTGTCCCCATTTGTGAGCACAAGGTCCAGTATTGCCTTCTGCTGAGTTGGTTCCATGACCAGTTGCTTGAAGAAGGCACCTTGAAGTGAGTCCAGGATAAATCAGCTCCTGGTTGATGCTGCTGTTGGGAGGCTCCAGTCCACATCTGGAATATTGAGATCTCCAACCAGCACCACCTCACCCTTGTCTACCATCCTTTGGATGGCTAGCATCAGCTCCCTGTCTGTTTCTTCCTCCTGGGCTGGTGGTCTATAGACCACCCCTGTGAGGATGGCTGGCCCCATGTTCCTTTCTAGCTTAACCCACAGTATCTCTCCCCCATTTTGTTCCCCATGGATCTCTGTGGTCTTTATTCCATCTTTCACATAAAGTGCCAGTCCTCCTCCCTTCCTACCTGTCCTGTCTCTTCTGAATGTGTTGTAGCCAGGTATGGCAATCTCCTAGTCGTGGTTATCATTACACCAGGTTTCTGCAATGGCCACAATGTCCAGGTCCGACTGCACCATGACAGCCTCCAGATCCTCCATCTTGTTGCTAAGGTTCCTGGCATTGGCACACATGGCTTTCCATGATTTGAACTCCCTGGACTGTTTAGCTGTTCTACTCCAACCCCCTTCCTGGTTGTCCTTTATCACTGGTTCTCCTTGCTGTCTGCCCTTCTGTTGAATTTTGCCCCCTTTATGCCTATCCACCTCTTGGGTGTTTATCTCTGTCTTTTGCACACTGCTTTGTAGAGATAGCCACTCCTCCTGTTCACTGGTTCCACTGCTAGCTGTGGGGGGTGGGCAATTAGGTACCCTCCTTGCTGGCATGCCACCCCCTTTGGCTAGTTTAAATGCTTGTCCATGTAGCATTTAAACTTATCATTGAGTGCTTTGATTCCCCTCAAGGATGGATGCAGGCCGTCAGGCTTCAACAAGCCTCCATTCCTCCAGATAAGTCCCCAGTTACCAATGAATCCAAACCCTTCCTCACAGCACCAGTTCTTCAACCATGAGTTGAAGTTCCTGGTGCATGCGTCCCTGCGCTCTCCCAAGCATCTCACAGGTAATACTTCTGAGAAGGTGACAGAAGTAGCAACTTGCTTGAGACCCCTCCCCAATTTCCTAAACTCTTCCTGAACTTCATTAGGCTCTCCATTTGCCAGGTCATTAGTACACAGGTGGATAATGACATCCAGCTCACCCTCCCGTCTTGCCTTCCCAGCGATCCCCAGGATCTTCCTCCCATCCCTCCATGCCGTGGCACCTGGTAGGCACCTCGCCTCTCTGTCCTCCCCCTCCTGTGTTCCTAGCTGGATCCCTCTTATGATAGAGTCCACCACCAGGATTTGCTTTCTCCTTGTCTGGGGTCCACTGCTCTCCCCACTGAGGTCACCTCCTTGGCTGACCTCTACATCCCTCCCTTCCACTTCTCTGGGTACCTCTGTTTGGTTGTCCCCTTTTTGCAGTGCAGCATATAAGTTCTGGAGTGGAATAGGATCTGGGATGTGCCTCTGCCTGACCGCCCTATCCCTCCCTGAGCCCACCGTCATCCAAGTGCTCCTCGTTCTTGGCATCCTTTGAGGCAGCGGCATTGGACTGGGTGGTCTCTGGATAGGGGTGAAGGTACTCCTGACCCAGTTTACTTCTGCTCTGAGTCTGGCTACCTCATCCTGCAGTCCAGAGAGATGCATGCAGATAGGGCAGCACCTCAATGTCCAGAAGGTCTTCCTGAATATGGCTGCCCCGCAGCCACTGCATTACACCACTCCCCACATTATACTGCACTTATACTGCTATTCCCATAGTTGTGTGTTACTGAAGCTCTCCTAGTTCCTTTTTTATTAATTTACTGTCCTACAAATCCTGCCACCGATCCTCAGATACTTTTCTTTAAAGAAAGAATACAAAACAAAACAAACAAAACAAATGAGTCAAAACACTTGTGCTGCAGGTGGGCTTCCTCCCTCTTATACCCCTCCTACTCCTAAACCCCTGCTATTCCCTGCGCTTAGCTCCTGTCAATCAGATTTAACAGGACATATAATTAAGAGTTGGGGGCAGGGGAAGGTGGAAAATTTTCAGCAGTTAAAGACAGCAAAGGAATACACCACCACTACAAGCACACCAAACAAGGTTTTACATTTTCAACAGCCCAAAAGCAATTCTAAGTAAATACAGCAAAGAAATAGCAATGCCACTAAAAGCTCACAAAATCTAAGTTTAAAACAAAACAGCAATAAACAGTTACCGAAAAGCACTGATAACCAGGAAAGGCCCACTAGGCACAAGCGCCTGTTTTCAGGGGCAACATGGGAGCACTGGGGTGGTTAAGTGACTTGCTCAGAGTCACAAAGTATGTAAGCAGAGGTTGTGGGAATCAAACACGAGTCTGCTGGACATACCAAGCTCATTCACAGCTCATTCTCTAACCTCTAGGCTATACTGCCAGCCCAGTCTGAAAATAAATATCAAGAAACAAAAATTTATGCTGGCTTTCTAACAAAGGGCCAAATACACCCATTCAGTTTTGTTTTTTTAATTTAGGACATTACCCCACTGTGCATTGCAGGTGAAATTTAAACATTATTATAACAACCAGGCTTACAGTGCATTGATTGAAGGTGACAGGTACATAAATACAATCTTGTGCGGTCATTTTACTTGCCCGCACCCCCACATCCTTCTGTCCACCAGCATTTTCCACCATACAAGTCAATCACCCTGTGTTAATTCTCTCATTTATCCACCAGTCTCAGCATCCACCATCTGCCACAGTAAAATCTAACACATTACCAGTGTTAATCACTCCATTATCTGCTATGTGAGATGTGAATTAGCTTATGTAGTCATTAACTCTGCTGAGTATGAAGTTCAAAGTACTTCTGTGGAGTTGGTGACAGTGATCTTTGACTTGACAATCAACCTAGAAATAGTCTTGAATAAAAAGATCACACCAGCATAAGGAAAACAAATGTGTATGTTGAACTTTTTTTAATGTGGTAAAAATGTATACTGTTATGATTAAATGTTTGTGAGATGTAGTTTTTGAAACACTGTACCTGCAGTACAAATAAAATATAGTAAACATTTTTTAATCCAAAACCGGTGTGTATTTTGTCATCTTTCACAGTGTTTGTGGTGAAGCCTGTGAAAGCAGAGGAAGGTTCAAGGATCACAGAACACGAAATGAAGATTCTTGAAAGCTGTGCGCTCCATTTGTGATTTTTTGCCATGCCAGTGGAGTAGGATTACCAAAATAAGTGTGAACTTCTTTATTTGGTCTGAATGTGAACCACAACTCGAAACATTTGGACAAAGTTAGTTCTAAAAACAATTATGTAAAAGTATCAATAATTTAAATGATTAATAATTAAAAACAGTATCAATATTGCTGTTTTATGATGTTGCCCTGGGACCAAACGAAAAGGGATAGGCCAAAACTAGGAATAGGAACAACACCCTATCTAGGGTAAGATGTACACAGGAGTATAGACAACAACTGAAGAAGAAGGATATCCAAGAAATACAAGGGAGCAGGAAAAGGGAATGCTGGGAGGGGTGCGGTGCGGTGCAGTGGCTGGGGGGTGACAGTTTTCAGAGAGACCTTCTGGAGACTGCTGTGTTGCCCCACCTGTGTGCACCACTCTGGGTTGACAAAGAAGGTTGCTAGACTCCAGACTGAGTTGTCTGGGATTCAGGGGACCTCCCCAAGGGCCACAGAATCTGACACTGGTACCTCAAAGGTGCCAGGTAGGAGGAGTGGCTGGACTATGGTGGGCTTGGGAAGAGTGGGGGTGTTGGGCTCTGGAAGGCTGAAGGGGTAGGTTGGAGGCACATTCTTCAACCAGTACTACTACTGATACCTGGCATAATAGCATGGGAAACAGTTCTGACTGTCCCGAGTCCTCTTTACCCTGTCCAGCCTCAGGGATATCACTTCTCATGTCCCTACTACTGCTGACTACCTGCTTGCTTTCCCATTCAACTTGATCATTTTTTAATAAAAAATAAACTTTCCCCCATACTGCCAACTGTGTTAATTCAACACAGTAATATTTATTAAAAAAAAAGCTTAGGGTCATGGCTTAACCAGAAAACAAGATGGCTGCATAACCATGTTCATTGAGCAACATGGAGCACAAATCCTGTACAAAAGTGTGTTTTACCTGAAGTAATTCTAGACGGCACTGAACTGGAGGCTGTCGGAAGGTACCATCCACCTTTGGTTGTTTTTTCTAGTTCCCGATCCACTCTGCTACTGAGATAGGGTGCCTGACTGAACTCTCCCTACCAACAGACCGCATGGCAACTTGAAGCAGTGGTGGCACAGAACCCTCAATGTGGGACATGTTTTCCTCCATAATGCAGCGCATGGAGGAGCTCACTATGGTCTCTAATAACATGGCACTCACCCTACGTCACCTGGGTCTCAGGATGCGGATAATAGAACAAAAATCTGAGTCACAGGCAAAGACATTGGATGGACACCATTTTACCCTGAGAGAGCAGGCCCAGCAAATCAGGGCCCTGCAGAAAAAAATGGATGACATGGAAAACAGGAGCCACCACAATAACCTGCAGCTCCTGGGCTTCCCAGAAGAATGTGAAGAGGGCTGGAGTATACAAATCCTGTAAAAGGGCCTCCCAAAAATTCTCTGGCTACCTGACAGCACCCAAATCACTATCAAATGAGCACATCATTCTTTGCAGCCTAGGCCCACAGCTGGAGAAAGGCCCAGGCCGATCCTCACAAGGATACTCAACTTTGCTGAAAAAAAGCCATCCAGGATAAAGCGAGGGAGCTTGGCGATCTGGACTGGAACAGGCATAAAATACTGATCTTCCAAGACTACTCTAGGGACCTGGCCCAAATACGGAAGGCCTTTACAGAAGCCCAGTATCATTTGCCCACGCTCCATGTAGCCTTCTCTCTTAGATATTCGGCGGTGCTGAAACTGACCTATAATGGCACACCGCTACAGTTCAGCACACCTGAATCTATCATGGATTTTATCTCTCAGTTCTGGCCATAGAGCACTAATCATAAACAAAGCCCTGTGCCAGGATATAACATCACATCGCAGAACAATCCAGAGATCTGGAGGTCTCCAGGATGTATAGATTTATTAGATTCCACTGACTGGGCCTGACAGAATAGCGTGCGACAGAAGCAATGGACCAAGCCACCAAGGACCCAAAAATGGCCCCAGCAGGAGAGGCACACAAGACGTGACCACCCACAAGGTAGAGACTGCAAGGATGAGCTGCACACCAGGTCCAGATCAGAGAAGGGGAACCAGGAACCTGAGATCACCAGCCCCTACTTCACACAGAACCCCTATGCTGTGCCAGGCTTCTTCATAGAAACATAGAAACATAGACTTTGATGGCAGATAAAGACCACTTGGCCCACCCAGTCTGCCCATTTCCCTACCTATTGGATAAGCTGCAGATTCTAGTTAACCAACAGCCTACTTCCTGCAACCCCCCACTATAATTGCCTTATGTTTGTCCCATGCATGTTTGAATTCCCCCACTGTTTTAGACCCCACAACCTCTCCAGGAAGGCGGTTCTATGCGTCCACCACTCTCTGTGAAAATAATTTCCTCACATTACCCTGAGCCATTCCCTCTAACTTAAATTGTGCCCTTGTTCTTACACATCTCTTTTTCTGAAAGATACTACTCTCCTGGACTTTGTTGATTCCCTTGAGGTACTTAAAAGTTTCTATCATGTCCCCCCGTCCCTCCTTTCATCAAGGGTATACATATTAAGCTCTCTCAGTCTCTCTTCATATGGTTTCTGATGTAGACCCTGCACCATTTTAGTTGCCCTCCTCTGGACTGCTTCCATCCTGTCTATGTCCTTGCATAGTTGAGGTCTCCAAAACTGCACACAGTACTCCAGATGGGGTCTCACCAACTGTCTGTAGAGGGATAACCACTTCCCTTTTTCTACTTGTGATGCCCCTCCCTATGCATCCCAGTATCCCCCTGGCTCTCCTTACTGACTTCTCACATTGCTTACCCACCTTTAGGTCATCTGATATGACTACACCCAGATCCCTTTCCATTACTGTTGTCGTTAGTACCTCCCCTGCTATTGTGTACTCTTCTCCTGGATTTTTATTTCCCAGGTGCATTACTTTGCACTTCTTTGCATTGAATCTAAGTTGCCATATGTCTGACCATTCCTCCAACCTTGCCAAGTCCCTTCTCATCCTTTCTACCCCCTTGTGTATCAACTCTGTTACAGATCTTTGTGTCATCTGCAAAGAGGCATACCTTTCCTTCCAGATCCTCTGCAGTGTCACCTATAAAGATGTTAAAGAGGACTGGACCCAGTACTGAGCCCTGAGGTACTCCACTAGTAACCCCCCTTTCTTCAGAATGTGTTCCATTCACTATTACCTTCTGTGTCCTGTTGTGCAGCTAGTTTGCTACCCAGGCTACCACCCTAGGACCCACTCTTCGAGACAGGAAAGTGAGGAGGAATCAGATATGTACCTTTCTCACCAAACCTCTACAGTTCAGGACTTTCCCCCAGTGCAGATTTTGTGGGCGGCCACTGAAAAAGAGGGAATACCGCTACTTGGTCCCAAGGGCTCACTTTCAGACTCAGGCCCACACTTGGACATGACACAGCTGCCCACAGAGTGAAAGGAGGTGGCCCTGCTGCAGAACTTGCTCACCAGTCTACCGGAATCATAACATGGCATCATTCAGATAAGTGCTTAGCCATTTGGGGGTTGTTTACAGGAAGGGAGTAACAGCTGGGGGGGAAGTGGCTAATGGGGAAGGGGGGCGCATGCCCAGGCAGGCTTATGGTATGTTTCATTTAAAAGCAAGCCTGACCACCCCCCCAAGGAGTCATTTCATAGCTAGAGGATGGGCAGGGTAACAATGTCCTACCTTGTTCCCCCTCCTGCAGCACACTCCTCCACCAAATGGCTGTTGTACACTTAAGTGTATTATGGCTGAAAATTGAAGACCTGTGGGCAGCCAATCTCCAGCCCCTGTTACTCTCAACTAAGACCAAGATTGAAAGATGGAAGTTGCTCCTGCTCACCCTAGCGGGTAAGATAGCTGCCATTAAAATGGTCTCTGCACCCAGATTCTTCTATTTACTATCCCACATTCCCCTGTCCCTGACAAAAAAGTGGGTCCACCTTATTGACAAAACAATAGGAGATTTCCTTTAGGAAGGAGCAAAACCCTGTTTCAGTCATAATAAACTGAGGGTGCACTGATCCCAAGAGGGATGGAATCTCCCATGGATAGAGGGGTACAAATGGGCCTTCCAAACTGCCCAGACAGTGCACTGGCTTTGGAGATGCTTGGCTGTCTCCCTACAGTGGGTGCACATGGAAACAGTGCACTCCAAGATGTTATTGATGGCAGCACTCTTCCTCCAATCATCAAAAAGCACAGGGATCCCACACCCCACCATTGAGGTGGACAGGAAGCAATGGCATCACTTGCACGATAGGCTGGGCATAGATCCCCTCCCACCCCACCCCACGAGCCCTAATTGGCAGAACTCACACATCACCATAGACAACAAGACAGTAGTCTGGCCCCAGTGCAGCAACAGAGAGATCCAACGTGTAGAAGACATCCTAGACTCCCCCCACATGAGAACAGCCTCCTTTCAATCATTACAGGAGTGATGGAGTCTACCACAGAAAGATTTTTGGACATACCTCCACATTAGAGAAGCAGTACATTCCATCCTGAAAGTCATCTCTAGTGCCACGACACCTAGTGAATTGGGTATATGGTTGAAGCATCCAAAAGGGGTGGTAGGGAAGATATATGGCAAACTCAGGGACACCCTCCACTCGCAGTCTGATGAATCCAAGCTTAGATGGGAAAAATTGCTGAAATGTAAGATCTGTGATGTGCAATGGGGGCAGGCGAGGAAGGAGACCCACAAGTGGTATAAGGACACCTTTACAAAGCTTATCCAGAACAACATCTCACACTACTGGTACAGAACACCAGCTGTACTCTCCAAAGCAAAGCTTCTGGCGAATGACAGACGTTAAAGGTGTCAGGCTACAGGGGGGACTTACTCCATATCTTGTGGTCCTTCCCCAAACTGTAGAAACTTTAGGACCAAGTCTGCAGCACAGGCCAGTTGGTCTTAAGCAAGGCAGTTCCATATTCTGCTACATTCTTCCTGCTGGGGATGAGAGCAGACCTCCACCATCTTACACCCCTTGAATGTAGATGGCTGGCCCTTCTGGCCATGCAGTCTAAACAAGCTATCCTGTGCAAGTGGTGCTCCACCCTGGTGCCCACCCTCGAAGAGATCCTGGCATCTATGACTGCTCTATCCCTGCTTGATAGGATATCCCACCTACAGAACTATCAAATGATAAAGTTCCACCAGTGCTGGGGCCCCTATATGGCCTTTACCAGTCACCCAACAGGCATAGGTTGAATAATACGAGAAACTGTTTTGCCCAGGTAAACACCCTCTCACAAATCTTTCCCAATAGCAAACATTCCCCCCAACCATCAACCCCAAGTATCGAAGGTCAGAATTCATGTCACACCTGTTTTTGTTCTCTGTTTCACGTTAATAGTAAAGCTTGCATATAGCGCAGTCTGATTCTAGAATACGTAGTCCTTTGTGTGTGTATATTGTTCTGTTTCAGAGGGCAGCAGTGCTCCTGAGATGTCAAGCTGTTCCCACATCAATCGGATCACACAAGATGCCTTAAAGTTGTGAAGTCAGATCTGAACGTGTATTCACCTTCCTCTAGCCCTACTATCCAGGAGTGGGTAAGTAACACCAACTCTCATTCCTTGTCTAACCCTACATACAAGGCTTGAAGGTTGTATCTGTGAGACAGGCTTGATAGACCATACCAGAAGCAAGGGGGTTCCCACCATAGGCCCTCAGATACCCCCCCCCGAGGGGATAAAGGTCCTTGTACTGGTTCATTCATGTTATTACTTGTCCTGCACTCTGTAACCATGTGCAGAAATGTGGATTCGTTTAGTTGTTTTTGTAAGCTCCCTGCTGTACCAGTATACTGGTTTGTCCTTTTCTTCTGTTCCGTGACTCTTGTTTTGCATAGTCTGAAAACAATAAAAAAAATTTACAAACAAAAAAAAAACCTTTCCCCATACTGTAAAGCTGTCTCCTCATGATCTGTTCTCCCGCTGCTGCCTGCCACATCCTCAGTGAGCTAACACTGTTGGCATTCCCCTGTAAATCACGCTATCTTGACAGTATCAGGGAAAGTACCACTGGTTGCAGTCTGTGACTGGAAGAAAAAAATGAAATGTAGTTTTAATTACTTTATCGGACTTGGCTTCAGCTCTACTCGGGCAACACAGTCAACTTCCAGTTTGTCATCTGCCATACTTCCTTATTACACACACGGGACTTGATTTTCAAAGGGGGACACAAGACTTGCATGAAGCCCTGTGTCACCCCTGTTTATGGTGCTGCTGCTCCAAACCGCTGTGATGCAACTGAGCCTGCTTTTAGTACATTGGGCGGAGTGGTGACATTTTCCTCATTTTACGGCAGCTTGCGCTAAAGATTTGGAGCAAACCCCTTAAAAAAAGGGCCTCCCAAATGGCACAAGTTAAAACCAGGAAAAGCTGGTCTAACTTGTGGCATTCGGCACTTGAGATTGAAATATGCTGATCGCTGGCTGGAGAATGCCGCAAGTCCCATGTGCAAAACAATCAGTGCAGGTGCGTGCGGAATTCTCAGGGCTTTGAAAATTGAGTCCACTGTTTCTTGTAAGATTGGTGCCACCTGCCAGCTAAATGCCTGCTCTACAGACAGTAACCAGCACTTTTTTATTTATTTTGTAATCATTTTAAATTCAGTAAAAATAACTTTGCATTAAAAAAAATACATACTACCACTTAATTGAACCCACTTCATAAATGCAATAAGGCATTCCAGGGTTTGTGTTGTGCTGGAATAGTGGCACTTCTTGGGTGGTGGAAGCATTCTGCCTTCGGCATCATGCTTCATCCCACCAGAGGCATGCCATTATCCTACCACAGTACACACTCTGTTGTGCCTTATTATTTAATAGTTTACCCTTATTTTTGTTTTTGCTTTGGGATGCACTGGAAATGAGTTTTCAGCTCAGTGTGCCATCCTAGTTTAAAATGTTTAAATAAAGTAATAACTAAATAAGCGTAATCATCTTTTCTTGTAAGGCCCATTGTTAACATATTTGGTTCTACTGCAGAAAGAAGTTGCATTCAGTAATACATATTTAACACTGAAAATTCAGACTGTCAGGTGATGTCTGTGGCCTTATCTGTAGTTATGATACCAGTTAGTGTTATGAGAGGCAAAACTAAGATATCAAATTAATGAGCTTTGGATACCTATACTCCCACTTTGTAGTACATATTCTGCCTCTTGACCACATTCCTTACAGGTTTGCACTGATACTGAGGGCAGAAATGCTGTTAAGAAAAATGCCATACATAACTGTTATCACCTTTTCACATTCATACAAAAGAGCTCTTTGTCATGAAACTGTTATAGACAAATGAAGGGCCGCCTCAACTTAGGTGCTCACTCTTCACTAAAAAGTATATTGCTAGTGTCAGTATTCTGAAGGCGTCATGGTGGTCAGGTCATGGAAAGTATTCCTGGAGTTGCCGGTGCAGATTATCGAATACACAGGAGCAAAGTTTCAGCTCTCACTGTTAATGTACTGTAACTCTTGAGAAGGCCATTATGTGGAGTGAAAAAAAATTTCTTGTCCGGAACATTCTAAGTTGGTTGCCCAAAGTGTTTAATACTTTGCCCTGCAGTCCCCATCAGGCTTGTTTCATAGCAACAATTAGTTCATAATATACTGGGCCTTTGTGTTCTTTAAATTGATTTGAACATGACCAGTTTTGATGCTTACTTTAATAATGCTACTTGACTCATATGGATTGAGGATGATGAAGAAACCTTAGCATGTATACCTAAAAAAACACATGACTGAATGATGCCAGAATTAAGAAATATTTTTCCTATAGCAGCTGTGAATTACCATGGGTCACTGGAAGACTGTATGAAACCGGTATTATAATTCTTATTTAGTACAGACATAATGAGAATAAAACACACAAGATGAACCTAGTATTATACAGGTAGGCGCTAATATTATTCGGACCATTTACTGTAAGTATGTTTTCTTGACAGATTGCAGTAATTTAGACACAATTCAAGACAAGACAAAAGCAGTAAAACACTGCTCAAATAAATACGTCATTGAATGTCAGTTGCTTAGGCATGGAGTAAGGTGTCAGTCATTAATCACACTCTTCTCCACAGTGTTCCGGTAGACTAGTACTGTTCATGTCAACGACCTACCACATGATCAATACTTGCATTTATTTTGTTATCCCCAGCAGAATGCCACCGGATTTGTTAACTTTTCCAAGCAGTACTAATGAGTGAGTGACAATGGACACAACTCAATAAATGGTCTTTGCTGACTCATGGCAGCCTTAATACAGCTAATATCTCTCAGGTTACAAGCTCAACCAGCGGCAAGACCCATCCCAACATGTTCACTCATACATGACTTGGTCGTGAACCAGCCCTTCTTTAAAGAAGGGCTGTCTTCTAGAGGAAAAGTTTGGATAGAAAAAAACATAATACTTAGCTGCAATCAGGGTGGCATCCCATAAAGAAGACAATTATAGTATTCACAGGAAGCCAAACTGTACTTTAGACATATCAAAAATTGGCCTGTTTCTGATCTTTTTAGCTATATAAAATAGCAAGACAATGTATGATGTGTATATGACACATTAATGAAAAATCTATGGATAACACAATATCATCATAAAAAGTTTCATGCAAGTTCCGTATGGCACATATAGAGTCCATGCATGTGTCATGAATACTTCATATATACAGTACCTTCTCCACCTTCTCCATTCCCCACCCTCATTCCTCTGCTGGACAAGCTGGTTTCTCCTACTGCTTCCTTTCTCTCTGGAATCTGCTCCCCCTCTGCCTCTCCCCTTCACTTCCTGCCTTTAGACATCAACTAAGGCATCTTCCTGCACCCTTCTGTTCCTGTCCACCCCCTTACTAACCTCATGTCCTCACCCTTGACCCTCTCCTTCTCTGACCCTATCCCAGTACGCACTGTGCACTTTGTTGTATTCTCTCATAATTATCCACTTTCCATTGCTGTATTCCATGCTGTCAATGTATTTTGCCACTTAATTTGCTGTTACAACTGTTTTTGTTGCATTTATTAACATAGAAACAAAGAAAAAGAGACTTTGATGGCAGGTAAGGACCGCTTGGCCCATCTAGTCTGCCCATTTCCCTACCTAATGGATAAGCTGCAGATCCTAGTTAACCAACAGCCTATTTTTTCCTACCCCTCACAAGAATTGCCTTATGTCTGTCCCATGCATTCTAGAATTCCCCCACAGTTTTTGACCCCACAACCTCCTCAGGAAGGCCATTCCATGAGTCCACCACCCTCTCTGTGAAAAAATACTTCCTCACATTGCCCTGAGCCGTCCCCCCTCTATCTTCAAATTGTTTCCCCTTGTTCTTGCACATATCTTTTTCTGAAAGGTGCTACTCTTTTGGACTTTGTTGATTCCCTTGAGGTACTTAAAAGTTTCTATCATGTCCCCCTTCTCCCTCCTTTCCTCAAGGGTATGCATATTAAGCTCCTTTAGTCTCTCCTCATATGGCTTCTGTTGCAGACCCTGCACCATTTTAGTTGCCCTCCTCTGGACTGCCTCCATCCTGTCTATGTTCTTGTGGAGATGGGGTCTCCAGAACTGGACGTAGTACTCCAGATGGGGCCTCACCAACTGTCTGTACAGAGGGATGACAACTTCCTGTTTTCTACTGGTGATGCCTTTTCCTATACATCCCTATATCCCCCAGCCATCCCTACTGCCTTCTCACATTGTTTGCTAACTTTTAGGTCATCTGATATGATTACTCCCAGGTCCCTTTCCATTTTTGTCGTTGTTACTACCTCCCCCCCACCATTGGGTACTCATCCCCTGGATTTTTGTTTCCCAGATGCATTGCTTTGCACTTCTTTGCATTGAATCCTAGCTGCCATACTTCTGACCATTCCTCCAACCTTGTCAAGTCCCTTCTCATCCTTTCCACCCTGCTTGTGTATCAACCCTGTTGCAGATCTTTGTGTCATCTGCAAAGAGGCATACTTTTCCTTCCAGTCCTTCTGCAATGTCACCTATAAAGACATTAAAAGGGACTGGACCCAGTACTGAACCCTGCGGTACCCCACTAGTAACCCCCCTTTCTTCAGAGTGGACTCTGTTTACTATTACCTTCTATGTCCTGTTGTCCAGCCAATGTTTTACGCAGGCTACACCCTGGGACCCACTCCCAGGCTGGCTAATTTGTTTATTAATCTTTTGTGTGGGACTATGTCAAATGCCTTGCTAAAGTCTAGGTAGGCCATGTCCACAGCCCCATCCTGGTCTGCTACTTTGGTCACCCAGTCAAAGAAATCGATTAGATTCGTCTGACATGACCTTCCCACTGTGAATCCATGCTGCCTTGGGTCCTGTGCCCCACTAGCCTCTAGGTAGTCAACAATTCTTTCCTTCAGAAGGGATTCCATCATTTTTCCTACCACTGCGGTCAAACTGACAGGTATGTTGTTTCCTTCCTCTGTCTTGCTCCCACTTTTATGAAGGGGAATCACATCTGCCCTCTTCCAGTCATCAGGTACCACACCATCCTTCCATGATTTGTTAAAAAGGATAGTCAGTGGTGTCACTAGTTTTCCTCTTAGTTCTTTTAGAATTCTGGGATGAATCCCATCAGGCCCTATTGCTTTGTCCAGCTTCAGTTTTAGGAGTTGTTTCAGAACCTTTTCTTCTGTGAAAGGACTGGTATTGACCCCCCCCCCATCCAGAGTGCTTCTATTGATTGGATTAGGTACCTCCCCTCTTCTTGTGAATACTGAGCAGATGTATTCATTCAGTATCCCTGTTTTTTCATTGTCCCTCTCTGCCTACCCACCGTCCCCTTTATTCAGCCTCACTATCCCTCCCTTTGTCTTCTTCACTCCCTAATGTACCTATAAAATGTTTCATCCCCCTTCTTAACCAAGTTGGCTATCTTTTCCTCAGTTTGGGCCTTTGCTATTCTGACTGCCTTCCCCGCTTCCTTCTGTTTTAACTAGTACAGGTCTCTGTCCTGCTTCTTCTGTGTTTCCTTATATGTCCTAAATGCTGTCTTTTTCTCCCTAACCTTCCCCGCCACCTCTTTTGAGAACCATAGTGTTTTTTTCTTTTGTTTTGATTCATTTGCTTTACACAAATGCTTGTTGCCTCTGTGATGGCAGTTTTGATGATTCCCCATTGTTGCTTCACCCCTCCTGCTTGCCTGTTTGCTAGTGCTTTTCTGAGGCACTCTCCCATTTTGACAAAGTCAGCCCTCCTGAAGTCCAGTACCCTCACTTTTGTATGGCTTGACTCTGCAGCTGAGTTAATCACAAACCACAATGTTTGGTGGTCACTTGTCCCCAGATGGCTACCCACTTCTAGATCTGAGATCCTCTCTCCATCCCCATTTGAGAGTACCAGGTCTAAGATTGCTCCCTCCTGAGTGGGTTCCAACACTAGCTGTCTGAGGCATGCCCCCTGTAGGGCATTGAGAATGGCCCTGTTCTTGGATGTGGCTGCAGTAAATGTGCTCCAGTTAATATCTGGCATATTCAGGTCTCCCATCAACAATATCTCCCCTTTTGCTGCCATCCTAAGGATGCCTTCTATCATTTCCTTGTCCATTTCCTCCCTCTGAGACAGGGGGTCTGTATACAACCCCTGTGCAGACTGTGGTGCCATTTTCAGTCTCCAGGGTGACCCACAGTGCCTTCCCTCCTCCCTGTTTACCCTTTTGCTCCGTTGCTTTGATCCCTTCCCTTACCTAGAGAGCTACACCTCCTCCTCTTCTACCCTCCCTGTCCCTTCTGTAGATTGTGTACCCTGGTATGTTGACATCCCAGTCATGGTTCTTTGTGTACCATGTTTCTGTGACTGCCACGATATCTAGGCATCCCTCCTCCATCAAGGCCACCAGTTCAGGGGGCTTGTTACCTAGACTACAGGCATTGGTAGTCACTACTCTCCATTTTCTGATGGCCTTACCCCTTTTTGCCCCATCTCTGTCCTTACTGCCTTTGTCTTTTTCTCCATTTACCCCTGCCCTTCTCCCTATCAATGTCTCTACCTTGGTGTTTACCTCACTAACTACCCTGATTTCTTTTGGGGGGGCTAGGATTTCCATGCTTATTTTCAGTGCCTTCCCCCTTGGCTAGTTTAAATGCTTACCAATGAAGCATTTAAACCTATCACCTAGCATCCCGGTTCCCCTCCTGGACAGATGCAGACCATTGCACCAGTATAGACCTGCATCCCTCCAGGTGGACCCCCAGTCCCCAATGAAGCCAAAACCCTGAGCTCTACACCAGGTTTTCAACCAGTGATTGAATCCCATGGTGCGGAGCACCCTAGCCTCCCATGTCATAGACAGGTAGCACCTCCGAGAAGGTTACCGTGTGTGCTATTTGTCTAAGGCCCCTCCCCAACTCCACAAACTCTTCCTCCACTGTTCTGATCCCTTTCCCAGCCAGGTCATTTGTCCCTAAGTGGACAATGACATCCAGCTCCCTCCCCCATGCAGCTGCTCCCATGATCCTGAAGATTCTCTCCCTGTCCCTCCAAGCCATGGCGCCAGGCAGGCACCATACCTCCCTCTCCCCTCCCTCTCCCAGTTCTACCTTCCTTATAATGGAGTCCCCCACCAGGAGTTGTTTTCTTCCCCTGTGGGGTCCCATGCCACCCTCCTGTAGGTCTCCTTTGTGGAGGTTCCCAGTATCCTCCTTCATCTCCAGTGCAGGTGTCTCCACAGAGAAACCACACTCTGCCAGAATGGCATATGAATTGTGGAGAGGTACAACTAGAGGGATGCGCCTCTGTTCCACCACCCTCACCCTCCCTGAGCCCACTGTGGTCCAACCGCTCCTCTTTCTTGGCAACCTCTGAGACAGCGGCGGTGGCCCTGGTGGTCCCTGGGTGGAGAGGAGAAGCCCTGAATCCTGGACAACTCAGTCTGGAGATGAGCAACCTCCTCCCTAAGCCCAGCGAGGTGCTTGCAGATGGGACAGCACCACATCCTCCAAACGTCTCCCAGAAGACTGCTGCTCCACAGCCACTGCACTGCATCACTCCCATTGTGTCTTATTTGTAGCCCTTTAACTGTTGTTTTGTATACTTACTCTTTCTTCTGTCTATTTATTTATTTTTTATGTAATTTTTTTCCTCCCTACTTTCCTACTGCCTCCATGCCCTTAAAGCTCTTGATCTTCCTGTTCTGGGACAGGAAGTTCCTATATTCTTCAGTAGTCTCCTTCTTACTTGCTCAGAGTCAGACCTCCAGCAGTTAGGGGGGCATGGAGAGCTACTCTTTTCCTTCTAGGATGGTGAGTCTTTTGTGCCTCTGTGATCATTCCCTTCCTGCTCCCAAACAGGAAGTTCCTGTTGTCAGTCAAATCTGGTACCTATAAAAGTAGAACCGGCTATGGGAGAGAATGAGGGCTATATAGTCCCAGTAAAGTTCTAGCAGCACCTCCTTCCTCTTGCTTCTCTCTGCCAAAAACCATCTAGGGCAGTTTTTAAATCCAAAACACCAGGCTTCCTTCTGCCTAGGTCATTCCCCCGAATTCAGAGTTTTCTTCTTCACCTAGCTAACTGCACAGATAATAATTTACTTCACCCAACTCGGACAAACACAGTAACTCTTTTTTTGTATCTACACTGTGTTTCGAAAGTTGTTGCTTCTGTCCTCCCCTCCCCCAGGTCGCACCTGAAAATGAGCCCTGGCTCAGTGTGGCTTTCTCAGTTACCAACTTTTAAATAACAAACTAATTCAATAAATATATTTTCCCTCTTTTTCATCCAGTTTAAATATAGCCTTTGATGCTCAGCCCTGATCTCCAATATTTCATACACCATTTCTCAATTTAAAGACATTGCTCAATGGATCCTAAAGCTCATGCTCTGTACTCCTAGTAGTGGTTACAACTCACTTTCTACTCATAGCTTAAAATAGCACAGCTACACCATGTTTTGTGTATCACACTTCCCTTCTTTTCTTCATGACTAAGGACATTTTTCTGAAAATATGATCTTTGTATATCAAAGTGCATCTGCTCCTGCTGCTTATTCCCTAACTGAGGTAATTCATAAAAACACAGAAACAGAATTTGACTGCAGATAAGGACCTTTTGGCCCACCCAATCTGGCCATTTTTCCCTATCTACATTATTACCACAAACTGTAATTATCTACATCTCTTTCTCCCCCTCCTCTCTTTCCACTATGCTTCCCTTATGCCTATCCCATGCATTCTTGAACCCCACCTCTTTTCACCATCACCACTGCTGCTGGAAGGCTGTAGAAATGATTCTGCTGTCACCAGAAAACAAATAACAACTTCAGCTAAGGAAGAAGTTGCAGAACCAGATACATTCTGAGGACAAAGATCCCATTTTATATAAAAAAATTCTTTAGTAATGTAGAACAAATGGAAAGTGGAAATTGGTTAACCAGGAAAGGCACACTAAGCCAAAGCCTGTTTCCAGGGGTGATCTGGGAGCACAAGGAAGTTAAGTGACTTGCTCAGGGTCACACAGTATGCAAGTGGGGGCTGTGGGGTTCAAATCCTGGTCTCAGGCTTGCAGCTCAGAGCCCTAAACCACTGCGCTGTACTGCCTCCTTGGACAAGAAATATGGCAAATGCATTATATATTTGTTAGTTTCCTGGAAGGTAGAGAAGGTATTGCAAACTTTCACAGCTATGCTATGGGGAGGATAAAGATGTAATGCAATACACTACACTATTTATACGATACGATACGATACGACACGACATTTATTACGATACGATACAAGACAAGACAAGACAATACAATATGGTATCCAGTGTATTAGGCAATCATGACTGAACACTTTCAAAAAGGGTAACTCAGTCATGGCACTTTTATACAGGGCTACCAGGCAGGGAGGGTGACTGGATAGGGGGTTCGGTGACTATAGCTACAGGATGTTGCTATGTATACATACGCGCGGGGGGTGGGGAGGGACCACGCTGTGCGACAGGTAGAAGGGGAGGGAGGCTTTGTGGGGCATAGTGTGGTGGTAGGCTGCTGAGCTGGCCATGTGGCATGGTGGGTTGATGGCAGGCTGGGGTTGTAAGGGTGCTGGGTTCAGTTCTGGGCGCACCCGTCTTTTTGTGCCAGGTCGCATTTTTTTTTTAGATTTGCATCCCGTGACACACCCCTGAGTTGAGAGTCCTTGTAGGAGGGTGTGGGTATAGCCCTGACATAAAACATTAAAATTTAAGTCTCCAGCGCCATCTTGCTGTTTGCCATGAGTCTACATCGAAATCCATTTTCAGTGATGCAGACTTGTCAAATGGTGATCACTATTACGTGATTGCCGTTATCACATGGAACCATACAATACAGTACAATGCAATACCTGGGGATAATGGTTGACAGCACCTGTCCTTCACCAAACACAACGACAACATAGCTAAAGCTGTCAATATGTGCATAGGGTTGCTCTATAGGCATAGAAATAGTCTGACCTCAGAAGCGCTTAACCTAGCCATACATAGCTGTTGGGCTCTCTTATTGACTAAGGGCTAGTAATCTATAATCAGCCACAGATACATCTGTACGACGTATCAAACTCGCGCTCAACAAAGCTTGCCGGCTCTTAACTGGATCTGCGTGGATGACTCACTCCTGCGACCTGTATGCCCAAGCTAATTGGATCCAGTTCAATGGTAGACTTATGTACCAAACCTGCCTCATAACCAAAAAAGTTAACCCAGGAATGGTGCCTTCTGGGGTTCTTAAGCTTCTAATACCCTATGACAACCATAGATGCACTAGAATTTCGGAAAGTCAGATCTTCAAAATTCCCCATTGCCATACCTCTCTTGGTCAAAGGTCTTTTGCATATCGAGCCCTGCTTTGGTTTAACTCTCTCCACTCTGGCATATCTTCTGCATCCACCATAGGCTCTTTGAAATGTAAATTTAGACAATTTAGAGGTAGAAGACTTGGTTTGCTGGCCAAGGCACCTAGCTTCACCTAAGCTCTTTCCTTCTAAGACTGCTTGAAAGGCAGAGTAGAGAAACTTACCAGAGCAAGGGAAAAGGATTAAGACTTAGTTTGGCTAAGTAGATTTACTGTGTGGTGGTGTTTTTAATTTTTACTCACAGGGATTGCTACTGTTTGTTGCTAACATTTCATTGCTTTATTTTTTCTCTGATTCAAATTGTTGTTGCTGGTATACCTTCTTCTGCGTTATTACAAGGTGTGCCTACAGGTGTGTGCTAACAGATTACTCCTGTAATCTTCTGATTCAAATTGTCTTTTGCAGGTATATCTTCTGTTACTGCTTTATTTTTCTCTGGAGCAAAGTGTTTCTTACAGTGTATATGTTCTCTGAAATTATTACAGGTGGTGCTTTACAGGTTTTACAGTTTTATCTAACATTAGGATAAGCTTTCAGGTTACTGCATTTGTTGTTGACTGATTGTTTCTGCTCTTACCTCCTTGTTCTTTCATCCGTGGTTCTTCTTTTAGGCAGGGAAGGGCCCAGCCACCCACCCCATCCCCAACCACCCACGCTACACTCCTTTTATAGGGTACCACAGTTGTGACATTTCCTGTGGCAGAGCAGGAAGGGGCAGATCAGTGGGGCCTCCACAAGGTGATCTCATTTACAGGGCACTAGTAATTTAACTTGTTATAACAAGTTAAACAAAGCACAATTAAACCATTACTTGTATTTTTTCCTTCTTTTTCCTTCTAATTACTCTGACTAGGTTACAAACCCAGCAACTTATTTGGAATGGATTTCATTAACTGCAGGTACTGTGGAACAATTTTCAGAAGGACAGTCTTACAGGATTTAGGACACTGTCCTACATGCTGGGCCTTTGGAGATCTTAGGGCTCAGCTCCGGGCAGCATGGGCAGAGATTGCCGCCTCAAATTTCATATTGAGAGGAAATACATTATAAGAACCACCGCCATTTCCCAGCATCCAACAGAAAAACCTTGACCGCAGAGGGTAGTTGGTCCAGGAGGTTGGCAGGTGGTTAGGAGGAGCAAATCAGGTGCCCCATCACTCTCTGCTCTCCAACACATTACCTCCAAAAACCATATAAACACTACAAACAGGTATCTGCCTCTATCTCTGAAATCAAATAAAGAGGCAGAAGACACTGCAGAGCAGGACACTGTGGCACAGGAGCTAGCACAACAAAACTCACCCAAATCAGGAACCAAAACAAAACAAGCACAAAGGAAATCCAAAAAACTTCTGATCATAGGAGACTCCATGATTCGGGGAGTTGATACCCATCTCCAGCCAGGGGTGATGGTCAGATGTCTCCCAGGTACATCAGCATGGAGAGACACTGACCGCATTGCTAAAATTGTTCACAAAGCAGGAGAAAACATTGATGTCCTAGTACACATAGGGACTAATGATCTCACCAGCCAGTCAGTTGTGGAGACCAAGGAACACCTGACTAGGCTGGGTGACAAACTATCATCTATTTCGTCCGGCATCTCCTTCTCTGAGATCCTGCCAGTCCGGGAGAGGGGAGCAGATGGACGGAAGGTCAGAGAAGGGGAGATAGAGGAGCTAAACACGTGGCTCAAGGGCTGGTGCCAGGAAAAAGGACACAGATTTGTAGGGAACTGGCAACAGTTCTGGGAGCGAAAGTTCATTAAATTTGATGGACTGCATCTGACTAAGAGGAGTCAGTGCATTGGGGCAGAAGTTTGACGTCTTTGCAGAATATTTATATGTAAATGGGGAGAGGTGCAGCACCCCATCGTGAATGGGAAGAACACCCCTCCCCTCAGCTAGTGGTCAAACAGGAATTCAGCATGTTTGCCGTTCATTGCATCACCAGGTAAGAAAAAAGGTTTGTCTCCCCATACGACGCACAGGGGTAATGCCAAACTTCACCCAACAACTAACACACCAAAATCTGGCCAATAGAAAATCATGTACACAAATGCTCACAGCCTGGGAAATAAGATCCCAGATCTGCAGGCAATAATGTCAGAGGCTAAACTGGACATAGTAGCAATTAGTGAGACGTGGTTTACCAGTAACCACACTTGGAAGACTTCAGTACCTGGCTATGTATTGTTCAGAAGAGACCGATGTGCAAAAAGGGGGGGAGGAGTGGCCCTGTATGTTAATGAAAATATCAAAGCTACAGAAATTCAGAATACACATAAGGAGCCAGAAGAACTGTGGGTCACCCTGGAAACAGGAAATGGGACAGCCATAAGAACTGGGGTTGTCTACAGGCCCCCAGACCAGAGGGAGGACATAGACACATTACTGTTAGAAGATATACAAAACATGACAGCTAAAGGGAGGTTCTGATAATGGGAGACTTCAACATGCGGATACAGATTGGTCAATACCAGGAACATCTGCCAGAACTAGACTCATAGTGGATTCTCTGCAGGGAGGGCCTCAAACAACTGGTACAGCAACCCACAAGAGACAGGGCTATCCTAGATCTAGTACTGACTAATAAAGAAGGGATCACAGATCTCCAGGTAGAAGGTCACCTGGGGCCAGTGACCATCACATGGTATGGTTCAATTTGGCTACTACATCTAAATCATCCCATTCCAAGGCAAAATATGGGACTTCAGAGGAGCTGACTTTGATAAGATGGCCAACAGAGTTAAGCTAGCCCTGGCAAAAGAAACACAGGTGAGGGGTACAGGCAAAGTGGGCAAGCATTAAGGATGCAATACTTGAAGCAACATCCCATTGTGTTAGACAGAAAGGAAGTGCAAAGAAGAAGGAAACCACTTTGGTTCTCAAATACAGTAGCAGAAAGGTCAGAGCCAAAGGCTGGCCTTCAGGAAATATAAGGGAACACAGCAGGATGAAGATAGGGAGGCATACCAAACTGCCCTAAGGGAAGTAGGTAAGGCAGTAAGGCAGGCAAAGTCCCAAACTGAGAAACACTAGCACGAACAGTAAAGAAGGTGACAAGACTTTCTATAGATACATTAGTGAAAGGAGAAAGTCCAGAGGGGTATTGCTAAGCTTAATGGAGAAAAGGGAGCATGTGAGGAGGAGGACCCTGTAAAGGCATCTATCCTAAATAGATACTTTTGCTAAGTATTTACTGAAGGAAGGTAGGGCAGGGCCCACAGCTCAACATCATGGACACAGGGGAGGAGGTGAGCACTACTCCCTTCACAAAAGAAAGGGTCCTACAAGAGCTTGCTAAGCTCAGGGTGGATAAGGCAATGGGACCTGATGGCATACATCCCAGGGTACTTAAGGAGCTAAAGGAGGAACTAGCAGAGCCATTAGCAGAATTGTTTAGTGAGTCTCTGAGCACAGGAGAGGTCCCAGAAGACTGGAGAAGAGCTCATGTGATCCCGCTCCACAAGATTGGTAGCAGGGAGGCGGGGAACTACAGACCGGTCAGTCTTACCTCAGTAGTGGGCAAGATTATGGAGCACTCCTTAAGGAAAGGATAGTGCAACACCTGGAATCCATAGGGCACAGGATCCAAGACAGCATGGGTTTACAAAGAAGGTCCTGTCAAACTAATCTCATAGATTTCTTTGACTGGGTAACCAGAGTGGTGGACCAAGGGGAGCAGTTGATGTACCTACCTTGACTTCAGCAAAGCTTTTGACACTGTTCCACATAGAAGATTGATAAATAAGCTGGGTAGGCTCGGGTGGGTCAAGGTTGGTCAACTGGGTGGCAAACTGGTTGACGGGCAGAAAACAGAGTGGTGGTAAATGGTATACAGTCAGAAGAGATGCAAGTCACAAGTGGGGTACCTCAGGGATCAGTTCTGGGGCCAGTCCTCTTCAACATCTTCATTAGTGACCTTGCAGATGGACTAGAGGGTAAGGCTTGTCTGTTTGCAGATGACACCAAGATCTGCAACAGAGTAGATGATCCAGATGGGTTGGGCAGAATGAGAAGAGATCTGGATAAACTAGCAGAATGGTCAGAAGAGTGGCAACTGGGATTTAATGCAAAGTGCAAAATCATGCACATAGGGAAGAGAAACCCTGAAGCCACCTATAGGCTGGGAGGAGTTGCTAGCAGTCACAAGGAAGAAAGAGACTTGGGCATCATCATCACTGATGACCTAAAATCATCCAAGCAGACCTCTAAAGCAGTAGGTAAGGCTAGGGGGTGTTAGGGTGTATTAGTAGAGGTATCACCAGTCATAAGAGGAGGTAATAATCCTCTGTACAAGACACTAGTTAGGCCCCATCTAGATACTGCGTGCAGTATTGGAGCCACACCTTCACAAGGACATTAACCAAATTGAGGCAGTCCAGAGAGGGCAACCAAAATGGTGCAGGGACTGCATCAGAAGACATATGAGGACAGATTAACGGAGCTCAATATGTATCCCTTGAGCAAAGGAGGGAGAGAGGTGATATGATCGAGGCATTCAAACACCTTAAGGGCATAAACAAGGTGAAAGAGTCTAACATGTTTAAATATAAGAAAAATAGCAGGACAAAAGGACACAGCATGAGATTAGAGGAGGTCGATTAAGAGGGAATGTGAAATTTTTCTACAGAAAGAGTGGTGGATGCATGGAATGGCTTACCACAAGAAGTGGTGGCTATGAATACAGTGCAGGGCTTCAAACAGGCATGGGATAGGCATAAGGGAGCAATACAAATGACTATGAATAGATAGGCCACTGACGGAGCAAAGGCCGATGGCACATTTATAAGGTAGAAAAAGAAATGGGCAGACTGGATGGGCCTTGCGGTCCTTATCTGCCGTCAACTTCTATGTTTCTATGTTTCAAATGCCAGCTGTGATTGCTTCCAATAATCCATCTCCCTCCTCTGAATTATTTAACTCTTGCCTGTTCTCATGTCAGACTGTTTTGGCACTACCATGCTCCAGCACTTGCTGTCCCTGACCTCCTCCTCCCCTCTCCCCCTGTGCCCCACCCTGTTGGCTCCTTACTCTACCTACCTTCCCCTCTCCAGCGTTGTTTAGGCCGCCTGGGCTGCCTATTCCTTCCCCACAGTATTTTCTCGTTCCTTCTCTAACTGTACATTGCTTGTATTAGGCCTCTGGCTGTATTTCTCCACCCTAGTCTACTCACCTCTGTTCTTCTCTCCATCTCCTTATTCCACTGCATGTGTCTCTACACCTGTTGCAAATCTTGTACCTGCTTTATATTTGTTAACTGCCAATAAGTGTACATGCATTGTCTTTGTTTTAATCTGCAATCCTCTGTATCTGTATTGCTCTTTTATTGTTAATTTACTGATGGAACCTATGTGAGCCTCTCGCTCAAAGGTGTTATCCAGATTCAAATAAAAAATAAAATAAATAAATAAACAATACAATACAACACAGTAATACAGTATGATACAATGCAATATGATTTACAGCTGCAAGGAGGTACAATTCAAAATGATAGCCAATACAGGGATGGAGTAATAAAAAGCAGATCAGAAGGTAAAAACAAAGCAAAAGTGTGTGTCAAGTATTTTGAACTGGGATTAAAAATGAATCGCTCTTTAGGTGCTGCAGTACAATGGCAGTGCAGCGTAAGGGTACTGGAAGGGTACAGGGGACAGGTACAGGGGAAGGGTTCTGGAAGCAAAACCAGTGCAGCAAGAATATCCGGGACTGGGAAGGAGAAGCCAGAGAGAGAGGGGCAGCAAGGTCAGCTCCCAGGGTGGTGTCTGACCAAACGAGCAGGTACGAAAGACTGTTAGGCCTATTCTGCTGGCATTTTAGTATGTTAGTGTGTAAATTGAGATGTTGGAAGCTGAAGAGGCAGGGTACAGGTCGAGTACACCTCCTCCTCTTCTACCCTCCCTGTCCCTTCTGTAGATTGTGTACCCTGGTATGTTGACATCCCAGTCATGGTTCTTTGTGTACCATGTTTCTGTGACTGCCACGATATCTAGGCATCCCTCCTCCATCAAGGCCACCAGTTCAGGGGGCTTGTTACCTAGACTACAGGCATTGGTAGTCACTACTCTCCATTTTCTGATGGCCTTACCCTTTTGCCCCATCTCTGTCCTTACTGCCTTTGTCTTTTCTCCATTTACCCCTGCCCTTCTCCCTATCAATGTCTCTACCTTGGTGTTTACCTCACTAACTACCCTGATTTCTTTTGGGGGGGCTAGGATTTCCATGCTTATTTTCAGTGCCTTCCCCCTTGGCTAGTTTAAATGCTTACCAATGAAGCATTTAAACCTATCACCTAGCATCCCGGTTCCCCTCCTGGACAGATGCAGACCATTGCACCAGTATAGACCTGCATCCCTCCAGGTGGACCCCCAGTCCCCAATGAAGCCAAAACCCTGAGCTCTACACCAGGTTTTCAACCAGTGATTGAATCCCATGGTGCGGAGCACCCTAGCCTCACCCATGTCATAGACAGGTAGCACCTCCGAGAAGGTTACCATGTGTGCTATTTGTCTAAGGCCCCTCCCCAACTCCACAAACTCTTCCTCCACTGTTCTGATCCCTTTCCCAGCCAGGTCATTTGTCCCTAAGTGGACAATGACATCCAGCTCCCTCCCCCATGCAGCTGCTCCCATAGTCCTGAAGATTCTCTCCCTGTCCCTTCAAGCCATGGCGCCAGGCAGGCACCATACCTCCCTCCCTCCCTCTCCCAGTTCTACCTTCCTTATAATGGAGTCCCCACCAGAGTGTTTTCTTCCCTGTGGGGTCCCATGCCACCCTCCTGTAGGTCTCCTTTGTGGAGGTTCCCAGTATCCTCCTTCATCTCCAGTGCAGGTGTCTCCACAGAGAAACCACACTCTGCCAGAATGGCATATGAATTGTGGAGAGGTACAACTAGAGGGATGCGCCTCTGTTCCACCACCCTCACCCTCCCTGAGCCCACTGTGGTCCAACCGCTCCTCTTTCTTGGCAACCTCTGAGACAGCGACGGTGGCCCTGGTGGTCCCTGGGTGGAGAGGAGAGCCCCTGAATCCTGGACAACTCAGTCTGGAGATGAGCAACCTCCTCCCTAAGCCCAGCGAGGTGCTTGCAGATGGGACAGCACCACATCCTCCAGAACGTCTCCCAGAAGACTGCTGCTCCACAGCCACTGCACTGCATCACTCCCATTGTGTCTTATTTGTAGCCCTTTAACTGTTGTTTTGTATACTTACTCTTTCTTCTGTCTATTTATTTATTTTTTATGTAATTTTTTTTTCCTCCCTACTTTCCTACTGCCTCCATGCCCTTAAAGCTCTTGATCTTCCTGTTCTGGGACAGGAAGTTCCTATATTCTTCAGTAGTCTCCTTCTTACTTGCTCAGAGTCAGACCTCCAGCAGTTAGGGGGGCATGGAGAGCTACTCTTTTCCTTCTAGGATGGTGAGTCTTTTGTGCCTCTGTGATCATTCCCTTCCTGCTCCCAAACAGGAAGTTCCTGTTGTCAGTCAAATCTGGTACCTATAAAAGTAGAACCGGCTATGGGAGAGAATGAGGGCTATATAGTCCCAGTAAAGTTCTAGCAGCACCTCCTTCCTCTTGCTTCTCTCTGCCAAAAACCATCTAGGGCAGTTTTTAAATCCAAAACACCAGGCTTCCTTCTGCCTAGGTCATTCCCCCGAATTCAGAGTTTTCTTCTTCACCTAGCTAACTGCACAGATAATAATTTACTTCACCCAACTCGGACAAACACAGTAACTCTTTTTTTGTATCTACACTGTGTTTCGGAAGTTGTTGCTTCTGTACTCCCCTCCCCCAGGTCGCACCTGAAAATGAGCCCTGGCTCAGTGTGGCTTTCTCAGTTACCAACTTTTAAATAACAAACTAATTCAATAAATATATTTTCCCTCTTTTTCATCCAGTTTAAATATAGCCTTTGATGCTCAGTCCCTGATCTCCAATATTTCATACACCATTTCTCAATTTAAAGACATTGCTCAATGGATCCTAAAGCTCATGCTCTGTACTCCTAGTAGTGGTTACAACTCACTTTCTACTCATAGCTTAAAATAGCACAGCTACACCATGTTTTGTGTATCACACTTCCCTTCTTTTCTTCATGACTAAGGACATTTTTCTGAAAATATGATCTTTGTATATCAAAGTGCATCTGCTCCTGCTGCTTATTCCCTAACTGAGGTAATTCATAAAAACACAGAAACAGAATTTGACTGCAGATAAGGACCTGTTGGCCCAACCAATCTGGCCATTTTTCCCTATCTACATTATTACCACAAACTGTAATTATCTACATCTCTTTCTCCCCCTCCTCTCTTTCCACTATGCTTCCCTTATGCCTATCCCATGCATTCTTGAACCCCACCTCTTTTCACCATCACCACTGCTGCTGGAAGGCTGTAGAAATGATTCTGCTGTCACCAGAAAACAAATAACAACTTCAGCTAAGGAAGAAGTTGCAGAACCAGATACATTCTGAGGACAAAGATCCCATTTTATAAAAAAAAATTCTTTAGTAATGTAGAACAAATGGAAAGTGGAAATTGGTTAACCAGGAAAGGCACACTAAGCCAAAGCCTGTTTCCAGGGGTGATCTGGGAGCACAAGGAAGTTAAGTGACTTGCTCAGGGTCACACAGTATGCAAGTGGGGGCTGTGGGGTTCAAATCCTGGTCTCCAGGCTTGCAGCTCAGAGCCCTAAACCACTGCGCTGTACTGCCTCCTTGGACAAGAGAAATATGGCAAATGCATTATATATTTGTTAGTTTCCCTGGAAGGTAGAGAAGGTATTGCAAACTTTTCACAGCTATGCTATGGGGAGGATAAAGATGTAATGCAATACACTACACTACGATACGATACGATACGATACGATACGATACGATACGATACGATACGATACAAGACAAGACAAGACAATACAATATGGTATCCAGTGTATTAGGCAATCATGACTGAACACTTTCAAAAAGGGTAACTCAGTCATGGCACTTTTACACAGGGCTACCAGGCAGGGAGGGTGACTGGATAGGGGGTTCGGTGACTATAGCTACAGGATGTTGCTATGTATACATACGCGCGGGGGGTGGGGGGACCACGCTGTGCGACAGGTAGAAGGGGAGGGAGGCTTTGTGGGGCATAGTGTGGTGGTAGGCTGCTGAGCTGGCCATGTGGCATGGTGGGTTGATGGCAGGCTGGGGTTGTAAGGGTGCTGGGTTCAGTTCTGGGCGCACCCGTTTTTTTGTGCCAGGTCGCATTTTTTTTTTTTTTAGATTTGCATCCCCGTGACATGCACCCCCCTGGAGTTGAGAGTCCTTTAGTAGGAGGGTGTGGGGGTATAGCCCCTGACATAAAACATTAAAATTTAAGTCTCCAGCGCCATCTTGCTGTTTGCCATGAGTCTACATCGCCGAAATCCATTTTCAGTGATGCAGACTTGTCCAAATGGTGATCACTATTACGTGATTGCCGTTATCACATGGAACCATACAATACAGTACAATGCAATACCTGGGGATAATGGTTGACAGCACCCTGTCCTTCACCAAACACAACGACAACATAGCTAAAGCTGTCAATATGTGCATAGGGTTGCTCTATAGGCATAGAAATAGTCTGACCTCAGAAGCGCTTAACCTAGCCATACATAGCTGTTGGGCTCTCTTATTGACTAAGGGCTAGTAATCTATAGTCAGCCACAGATACATCTGTACGACGTATCAAACTCGCGCTCAACAAAGCTTGCCGGCTCTTAACTGGATCTGCGTGGATGACTCACTCCTGCGACCTGTATGCCCAAGCTAATTGGATCCAGTTCAATGGTAAACTTATGTACCAAACCTGCCTCATAACCAAAAAGTTAACCCAGGAATGGTGCCTTCTGGGGTTCTTAAGCTTCTAATACCCTATGACAACCATAGATGCACTAGAATTTCGGAAAGTCAGATCTTCAAAATTCCCCATTGCCATACCTCTCTTGGTCAAAGGTCTTTTGCATATCGAGCCCTGCTTTGGTTTAACTCTCTCCACTCTGGCATATCTTCTGCATCCACCATAGGCTCTTTGAAATGTAAATTTAGACAATTTAGAGGTAGAAGACTTGGTTTGCTGGCCAAGGCACCTAGCTTCACCTAAGCTCTTTCCTTCTAAGACTGCTTGAAAGGCAGAGTAGAGAAACTTACCAGAGCAAGGGAAAAGGATTAAGACTTAGTTTGGCTAAGTAGATTTACTGTGTGGTGGTGTTTTAATTTTTTACTCACAGGGATTGCTACTGTTTGTTGCTAACATTTCATTGCTTTATTTTTTCTCTGATTCAAATTGTTGTTGCTGGTATACCTTCTTCTGCGTTATTACAAGGTGTGCCTACAGGTGTGTGCTAACAGATTACTCCTGTAATCTTCTGATTCAAATTGTCTTTTGCAAGGTATATCTTCTGTTACTGCTTTATTTTTCTCTGGAGCAAAGTGTTTCTTACAGTGTATATGTTCTCTGAAATTATTACAGGTGGTGCTTTACAGGTTTTACAGTTTTATCTAACATTAGGATAAGCTTTCAGGTTACTGCATTTGTTGTTGACTGATTGTTTCTGCTCTTACCTCCTTGTTCTTTCATCCGTGGTTCTTCTTTTTAGGCGGGGAAGGGCCCAGCCACCCACCCATCCCCAACCACCCCGCTCACTCCTTTTATAGGGTACCACAGTTGTGACATTTCCTGTGGCAGAGCAGGAAGGGGCAGATCAGTGGGGCCTCCACAAGGTGATCTCATTTACAGGGGCACTAGTAATTTAACTTGTTATAACAAGTTAAACAAAGCACAATTAAACCATTACTTGTATTTTTTCCTTCTTTTCCCTTCTAATTACTCTGACTAGGTTACAAACCCAGCAACTTATTTGGAATGGATTTCATTAACTGCAGGTACTGTGGAACAATTTTCAGAAGGACAGTCTTACAGGATTTAGGACACTGTCCTACATGCTGGCCTTTGGAGATCTTAGGGCTCAGCTCCGGGCAGCATGGGCAGAGATTGCACGCCTCAAATTTCATATTGAGAGGAAATACATTATAAGAACCACCAGCCATTTCCCAGCATCCAACAGAAAACCTTGACCGCAGAGGGTAGTTGGTCCAGGAGGTTGGCAGGTGGTTAGGAGGAGCAAATCAGGTGCCCCATCACTCTCTGCTCTCCAACACATTACCTCCAAAACCATATAAACACTACAAACAGGTATCTGCCTCTATCTCTGAAATCAAATAAAGAGGCAGAAGACACTGCAGAGCAGGACACTGTGGCACAGGAGCTAGCACAACAAAACTCACCCAAATCAGGAACCAAAACAAAACAAGCACAAAGGAAATCCAAAAAACTTCTGATCATAGGAGACTCCATGATTCGGGGAGTTGATACCCATCTCCAGCCAGGGGTGATGGTCAGATGTCTCCCAGGTACATCAGCATGGAGACACTGACCGCATTACTAAAATTGTTCACAAAGCAGGAGAAAACATTGATGTCCTAGTACACATAGGGACTAATGATCTCACCAGCCAGTCAGTTGTGGAGACCAAGGAACACCTGACTAGGCTGGGTGACAAACTATCATCTATTTTGTCCGGCATCTCCTTCTCTGAGATCCTGCCAGTCCGGAGGGGGCAGATGGACGGAAGGTCAGAGAAGGAGATAGAGAGCTAAACACGTGGCTCAAGGGCTGGTGCCAGGAAAAGGACACAGATTTGTAGGGAACTGGCAACAGTTCTGAGGCGAAAGTTCATTAAATTTGATGGACTGCATCTGACTAAGAGGAGTCAGTGCATTGGGGCAGAAGTTTGGCGTCTTTGCAGAATATTTAAACTAGCAAATGGGGAGAGGTGCAGCACCCCATCGTCGAATGGGAAGAACACCCCTCCCCTCAGCTAGTGGTCAAACAGGAATTCAGCATGTTTGCCGTTCATTGCATCACCAGGTAAGAAAAAGGTTTGTCTCCCCATACAACGCACAGGGTAATGCCAAACTTCACCCAACAACTAACACACAAAATCTGGCCAATAGAAAATCATGTACACAAATGCTCACAGCCTGGGAAATAAGATCCCAGATCTGCAGGCAATAATGTCAGAGGCTAAACTGGACATAGTAGCAATTAGTGAGACGTGGTTACCAGTAACCACACTTGGAAGACTTCAGTACCTGGCTATGTATTGTTCAGAAGAGACCGATGTGCAAGGGGGAGGAGTGGCCTGTATGTTAATGAAAATATCAAAGCTACAGAAATTCAGAATACACATAAGGAGCCAGAAGAACTGTGGGTCACCCGGAAACAGGAAATGGGACAGCCATAAGAACTGGGGTTGTCTACAGGCCCCAGACCAGAGGAGGACATAGACACATTACTGTTAGAAGATATACAAAACATGACAGCTAAAGGGAGGTTCTGATAATGGGAGACTTCAACATGCCGGATACAGATTGGTCAATACCAGCAGGAACATCTGCCAGAACTAGACTCATAGTGGATTCTCTGCAGGGAGAGGGCCTCAAACAACTGGTACAGCAACCCACAAGAGACAGGGCTATCCTAGATCTAGTACTGACTAATAAAGAAGGGATCACAGATCTCCAGGTAGAAGGTCACCTGGGGCCAGTGACCATCACATGGTATGGTTCAATTTGGCTACTATCTAAATCATCCCATTCCAAGGCAAAATATGGGACTTCAGAGGAGCTGACTTTGATAAGATGGCCAACAGAGTTAAGCTAGCCCTGGCAAAAAGAAACACAGGTGAGGGGTACAGGCAAAGTGGGCAAGCATTAAGGATGCAATACTTGAAGCAACATCCCATTGTGTTAGACAGAAAGGAAGTGCAAAGAAGAGGAAACCACTTTGGTTCTCAAATACAGTAGCAGAAAGGTCAGAGCCAAAGGCTGGCCTTCAGGAAATATAAAGGAACACAGCAGGATGAAGATAGGAGGCATACCAAACTGCCCTAAGGGAAGTAGGTAAGGCAGTAAGGCAGGCAAAGTCCCAAACTGAGGAAACACTAGCCGAACAGTAAAGAAGGTGACAAGACTTTCTATAGATACATTAGTGAAAGGAGAAAGTCCAGAGGGGTATTGCTAAGCTTAATGGAGAAAAGGGAGCATGTGAGGAGGAGGACCCTGTAAAGCATCTATCCTAAATAGATACTTTTGCTAAGTATTTACTGAAGGAAGGTAGGGCAGGGCCCCAGCTCAACATCATGGACACAGGGAGGGAGGTGAGCACTACTCCCTTCACAAAGAAAGGGTCCTACAAGAGCTTGCTAAGCTCAGGGTGGATAAGGCAATGGGACCTGATGGCATACATCCCAGGGTACTAAGGAGCTAAAGGAGGAACTAGCAGAGCCATTAGCAGAATTGTTTAGTGAGTCTCTGAGCACAGGAGAGGTCCCAGAAGACTGGAGAAGGGCTCATGTGATCCCGCTCCACAAGAGTGGTAGCAGGAGGAGGCGGGGAACTACAGACCGGTCAGTCTTACCTCAGTAGTGGGCAAGATTATGGAGGCACTCCTTAAGGAAAGGATAGTGCAACACCTGGAATCCATAGGGGCACAGGATCCAAGACAGCATGGGTTTACAAAAGGAAGGTCCTGTCAAACTAATCTCATAGATTTCTTTGACTGGGTAACCAGAGTGGTGGACCAAGAGGGAGCAGTTGATGTCGCCTACCTTGACTTCAGAAAAGCTTTTGACACTGTTCCACATAGAAGATTGATAAATAAGCTGGGTAGGCTCGGGGTGGGTCAGAAGTTGGTCAACTGGGTGGCAAACTGGTTGAGGGCAGAAAACAGAGGTGGTGGTAAATGGTATACAGTCAGAAGAGTGCAAGTCCAAGGGGTACCTCAGGGATCAGTTCTGGGCTCAGTCCTCTTCAACATCTTCATTAGTGACCTTGCAGATGGACTGAGGGTAAGGCTTGTCTGTTTGCAGATGACACCAAGATCTGCAACAGAGTAGATGATCCAGATGGGTGTGGGCAGAATGAGAAGAGATCTGGATAAACTAGCAGAATGGTCAGAAGAGTGGCAACTGGGATTTAATGCAAAAAGTGCAAAATCATGCACATAGGGAAGAGAAACCCTGAAGCCACCTATAGGCTGGGAGGAGTTGCTAGCAGTCACAAGGAAGAAAGAGACTTGGGCATCATCATCACTGATGACCTAAAATCATCCAAGCAGACCTCTAAAGCAGTAGGTAAGGCTAGGGGGTGTTAGGATGTATTAGTAGGGTATCACCAGTCATAAGAGGAGGTAATAATCCTCTGTACAAGACACTAGTTAGGCCCCATCCAGATACTGCGTGCAGTATTGGAGGCCACACCTTCACAAGGACATTAACCAAATTGAGGCAGTCCAGAGAAGGCAACCAAAATGGTGCAGGGACTGCAATCAGAAGACATATGAGGACAGATTAACGGAGCTCAATATGTATACCCTTGAGCAAAGGAGGGAGAGAGGTGATATGATCGAGGCATTCAAACACCTTAAGGGCATAAACAAGGTGAAAGAGTCTAACATGTTTAAATATAAGAAAAATAGCAGGACAAAAGGACACAGCATGAGATTAGAGGGAGGTCGATTAAGAGGGAATGTGAGGAAATTTTTTTCACAGAAAGGGTGGTGGATGCATGGAATGGCTTACCACAAGAAGTGGTGGCTATGAATACAGTGCAGGGCTTCAAACAGGCATGGGATAGGCATAAGGGAGCAATACAAATGACTATGAATAGATAGGCCACTGGCGAGACAAAGGCGATGGCACATTTATAAGGTAGAAAAGAAATGGGCAGACTGGATGGGCCTTACGGTCCTTATCTGCGTCAACTTCTATGTTTCTATGTTTCAAATGCCAGCTGTGATTGCTTCAATAATCCATCTCCTCCTCTGAATTATTTAACTCTTGCCTGTTCTCATGTCAGACTGTTTGCTTTACCATGCTCCAGCACTTGCTGTCCCTGACCTCCTCCTCTCCCCTGTGCCCCCACCCTGTTGGCTCCTTACTTTACCTACCTTCCCTCTCCAGCGTTGTTTAGGCCGCCTGACTCCTATTCCTTCCCACAGTATTTTCTCGTTCCTTCTCTAACTGTACATTGCTTGTATTAGGCCTCTGGCTGTATTTCTCCACCCTAGTCTACTCACCTCTGTTCTTCTCTCCATCTCCTTATTCCACTGCATGTGTCTCTACACCTGTTGCAAATCTTGTACCTGCTTTATATTTGTTAACTGCCAATAAGTGTACATGCATTGTCTTTGTTTTAATCTGCAATCCTCTGTATCTGTATTGCTCTTTTATTGTTAATTTACTGACGTGGAACCTATGTAAAGAGCCTCTCGCTCAAAGGTGTTATCCGAGATTCAGATAAAAAAATAAAATAAATAAATAAACAATACAATACAACACAGTAATACAGTATGATACAATGCAATATGATTTACAGCTGCAAGGAGGTACAATTCAAAATGATAGCCAATACAGGGATGGAGTAATAAAAAAAGCAGATCAGAAGGTAAAAAAAACAAAGCAAAAGTGTGTGTCAAGTATTTTGAACTGGGATTAAAAATGAATCGCTCTTTAGGTGGCACGTACAATGGCAGTGCAGCGTAAGGGTACTGGAAGGGGTACAGGGGACAGGTACAGGGGAAGGGTTCTGGAAGCAAAAACCAGTGCAGCAAGAATATCCGGGACTGGGAAGGGAGAAGCCAGAGAGGGAGAGGGGGGCAGCAAGGTCAGCTCCCAGGGTGGTGTCTGACCAAACGAGCAGGTACGAAAGACTGTTAGGCCTATTCTGCTGGCATTTTAGTATGTTAGTGTGTAAATTGAGATGTTGGAAGCTGAAGAGGCAGGGTACAGGTCGAGTACGTTGCAAATAAAATGCAGGTGTATGAGGAGGCTGTGTAGCCAAGATATTTTTGGATTTTAATTGCCTGTTGTCAAAAGGGAGGTTGTTCCAGATAAGGGGTGCTTGGAAGCAATATGGGCTGTTTCCCGATTTTGCTTTAGGTTTGGGAAGTTTGAGAAGTTCACCTAGAGGATTATAGATTTTAAGATAGTTCACAAGGTTGTTGGAAGCTGGCTAGTATGAGAGGTCTGTATCAGTGGAATTATATCTAATTGTAACATGGCATTGAAAGTGATAGTCAAATGGAGAGCAGAGACTAAGAGTGGTCGAAATGCATCAGCTGATGCAAAAGCAGCGGTGATTAACCCAGCAGTAGAGTCCGTTGGCGCCCTACCACAAGCAGCCAAATGGTGCAGCACTGCTACGGGAATAAAGACGGTACACATCCAACAAGTATGTAACCATTAGAGCCTGCTGGTGCAGTACCCTCACAAGCCATTATCGCATCGCACCTAGGTAACTGATGGAAAGAAGCGGGGGCATGCCGGGAGCACTCACACACACGAATAGTAGCTGTGTGCCCAAGCCAGTAGATCGCGATCTTGATGAAACACTCAGCACATAGCCAGTACAATCGCGTGGAGCAACCCACGGACTTGGTGCACGGTTGAGACAGTAGAGCAGCTCTCGAAGTGTGCCAGCAACGGAAATAGATATACAAGAGGCAGACAACATGGCAGATAAGCTAGATAACAGAAATAAAGCCATGATCAGTCTGTCAAGATGTGGCACTGTCAGGAGATATTTTTCCCACAGTGCAGTGCTCTCTTCTGTGATCGGCACATAACATCGAACAAGACAGCATACAAAAGGCCGGTAGGAATCGCAAAATTACACTACTATTCTATCTGTCACACAGTAATCTTCTCCTACTCTCGACTTACAAATACCCAACACTATGTAAAAGAATGTCTAGCGTGCAGCGTGATCGCATACATTCTCACATCATCACACTCAGTTGAAACGAAGCAAATGTAGCATAGTTTACCACCGAACATTATGACTCTCGGTAAGCATTGTCTATTGCGAACTCAACCAGTAGTCGGAGAATATTTGCCTTGCACTTGCCATGTTACAAGTGCATTAATAACCTCCAGCGTCGGGCTCTAACGGGGATTAATGCCTGCTGGGTGGTTGGAAGCACTCGGCCTTCGGCCTTGTGCACCACTACCACCACCCCCCTCCACCACCACCACCACCACCACCACCCCGCCGGGCATTAATCCACCGGTAGAGCCCTCCTCTGTCGGTGATTAATGCTTACATAACGTGCTTTGAAATATTTTGCATAGATGCAAAGAACCTCTTAAAATTGAATTATAATTGTCATGAGCTGGCATGTAATATATTTACTGTTACTTTCTGGGCTCATCCTTAAAAAGTGTCCTGTAAATGTCAATGAAAGCTTTTTTGATTGCCAATGCCTATTACTACCTGGTCACATGGTCCCATCAGAAACATTGTATCTGTTTGCATGCATTACCTGTTGGTTTGTACTGCACTTATATATTGAGTCAACCTAATAAACCTGCTGTTTTTCTCAGTGGGGATTACTCTGTGATTTGTTTTCCCTGACTGCAGTCTTCTAAGGAAAAGAAAGAACCCTTCAGTGATAGCTATCTTATATTTTAAAGATATTGTTGCCTTATCATTATAAAACTACAGCCTTTCTAGCTATAGCTTTTACTGTAATTTTCTCCTGATCACTCATTTAATTAAGTTTATTTTCAATACAGTAGCAAAACTAAAAGCTTTTCATGGCATCAGGAGTTCTTTTATGTTAAGTTTGTTTCCATGGATTTCATTGCAGGTAAGTTGTTTTATTAGATATGCAAATGGATAAATCTCGGCTTGAAAATGGGAAACATGCACCCAGTTCTCATCTGAGAATGGATGTTTCGAGTTCCGCTTGGACCACCTGAGCACTCAGTGCAGACATGCTAATGTCCCCTGTAGGAGAAACAGGGACAGTCAGAGAGCCATACATTAGCTGTGTTGGGAATACATTCTGTAAGTTTTGGAACTCATACGGGACCATGTAATCCTTGGGTATAACAGTCAAAGGGTGCAGCCCTAATTTGTACTTGTGCACTGGGTTGCGACTGGCCTCCTTGTGTAACATTGTTTGCACAGGCCATGTTTAATGGGCTAACATGGCTGCAAGTGGGGTACTGAAGTCTGGTAGGCCTCAGTGTATGGCATGTGCCAACCCCCCCACACACACACGTATCTAGAAAACCAGGGAAGAAAATCTAACTGACTCTGGAAACAATCGACTTTACATGTTTAAAAGAAAATTAATAGTGACAGAAACTAGAAACATAGGAACATAGGACTGTGACGGCAGAAAAGGACCACCAGGCCCACGTAGTCTGCCCAGTTTGCCTAAGTGTCCATGGAACATGGAATTTATTGGCAGAAAAAGACCAGTAGGCCCATCTAGTCTGCCCTATTTTCCCTGCCTATAACTACCCCCTGGTGCCTATTTGTTCACCAGTGTCCCTTCCTCCTCCCTTTCCTCTATTTATTATGCCCATGTACCTCTCTCACACATACTTGAAGCTCCCCACTGTCTTCACCCCCCCTCCTCTTCTGGCAGGCCATTCCAGGCATCCACCACCCTTTCTGTGAAGAAACATTTCCTCACATCTCTCTTAAACTCCCCCCCAGCTTCATTGCAATGTCGCCATGTTCTGGTGCTCTTCCTTTTCTTCTGGAGACTCCCCTCCTTTACCTTGTTCACTCCCATGAGGCACTTATGGTCTTGATCATGTCCCCTCGTACTCGTCTCTCTCCAGGGTATACATATTGAGCTCCCACAGCCTCTACTCATATGGTTTCTTGTGCAACCCCTGTACCATTTTGGTAGCCGTCCTCTATTCTGCTTCCACCCTGTCAATGTCCTTGCAGAGATGTAGTCTCCAGAACTGGACATAGTACTCCAGGTGGGGGTCTTACGAGTGAACAATACAGTGGCAATACCACCTCCCTTCTGCTAGAAATCCCCCACAATATGTTCCCCAGTATCCCACTAACCTTGTGTACTGGCTTGTCATACTGCCCTGCCGCACTAAGATCATCAGATATGATTACCTCAAGGTCCCTTTCTTACTTGGTGACTGTAAGTGCCTCTCCCCGCATGTCAGACACAGCCCCCGGGTTTCCCTACCCCAGGTGCATGACTTTGCTCTTTGCACTTGTTGGCATTGAAACCCAGCTGCCACACCTTAGACCACTCCTCTAGTTTGTCCAGATCCATTTTCATTCTCTCCACCCATTCCTGGGTGTCCACCCTGTTAAAGATTTTTGTGTCATCTGCAAAGACACACATCTTTTGCTCCTGTTCCTCTGCAATGTCACTTATGAAGACATTGACGAGGACAGGACACAGTACTGATTCATGTGCAGCCAGCTGGTCACTCTCCCATCCCATGAGTGATTGCCATTTACCACCATCCTCTGCCTTCTATTCTTCAACCAGTCTGATACCCAACTAACCACCTTCTCCCTAACTCTGAGGCTGCTAAGTTTCTTTGTTAGCCTCCTGTGTGGCACAGTGTCAAAGGCCTTACTGAAGTCCAGATAGGCCATATCCACTGCCTTGCCCGAGCCACCTCCCTAGTCACCCAGTCAAAAAAATCTATGAGATTTGTTTAACATGACCTCCCCCATGTGAAAATATGCTGCCAGTGATCATGAAGCCCATTTACCTCCAGGTGCTTAATCAGCCTCCCCTTCAGCAGGGTCTCCATTAATTTCCCCACTATTGATGTGAGACTGACTGGCCTGTAATTACAGACCTTCCCCTACTGCTGCTTTTGTGTAGAGGGACCACACCTCTGTAACTACCTGTGTCTCCAATGAGGTGCCGGATAGTGTTGCTAGAGGAGCAGCTGGCACCTTGCTCAGTTCTTTTAGAACTCCTGGGTGAATCCAATCTAGCCTCATCATCTAGTTTTCCTTTAGGACTTCCAATCCTCTCCGGACTTTCTTGTTCAAAAATGGACTTGTGTTCACTCCCCCAAGATGCCTGCTTATACTTGTTGGTCCATCCCCCCTCTACTGTGAAGACTGAGCAGAAGTACTTATTTAAAATTATAGCTTTCTCTTGATCATTTTCTGCACAGTCCCAGCTCTCCTGATCCTCACAATTTACTCTTGCTTTCCTCTTTTCCCTTACATACCTGAAGAAGTCTTATCCCTTTTTGACCTCCTTGGAAGTTCTATCTTCTGTTTCTGCCTTAGCTGCCCTCCTTCTCCTTTATGCCTCCCTCTGTTATACCTCCCTGTCCACCTCCATCTGGGTCTCCTTGCACCTCCAAAAAGTTGTTTTTTTTCTCCCTTGACACTTAGCCACCACTCTTGAGAACCATAGTGGCCTCTTCCTCCTCATATCCTTGCTTACTTCTTGTCCTTGCCCTCCCCGCCAGTATTGCCCTCTGCACTTATTCACCCCCACTTCTTCCCCCAACCCCTCTGTCATGGAACCTGACAAAGAATACTTATCCTGCTTACCTCTTGAACTCAACAAAGAAACATTTATTTCTGCTTAAATACCACATTTGTTGTTACATTGTAGTCTAATTGTATGTTATCCTTGTATTCTCTGTTTCAGACACTGGTGCCATGTAACACTACAGTTTTACTGTTCCCAGAGTTCCAGTCTTGCATGTTATGTGTCTTTTGTTCATTTGACATGGAACCTCTGTAAACGAGCTTCCAGCTCAAAAATGTATTTCCAAGATTTCAATAAATAAATAAATAAACAGCATCCCATTGCCTTAGCTATCCCCTCCTTGATCTTTTTCCATTGGGTCTCCACTCCACCCCATCATCCCATCCTTCAAGGTATTTACTGAGCCAGTTTCCCATTTCTTTAAAATCTACCCTCCTGAAGGTCCAGGACCCTCATCCTAGTGTGTTTTTCTCTTGCCCAGTTTGTATGCTAAACAACACCATACAGCAATCACTTGTTCTCGGGGGGTCTACCCACTGTGATGTCTGCAGTGCTGTCCCTGTTTGTAAGTACCAGGTCCAGCACTGCCCTGTCTCTTGGGGGTTCCATTACCAGCTGTCTGAAAAATGTCCTCTCTGGGGAATCAAGGATGGTCCTGCTCCTTGTTGTATCTATGGCCAGAATGCTCCAGTCTACATCTGGCAGAATAAAGTCCCCCATAATCAATACCTCCCCTTTGCTTGTCATTCTGCCAATGGTCTCCCCCAAAAACCTTGCCTAACTCCTCTCTCTGTATTGGTGGTCTGTACACCACCTCCATGTGGATAAAGGTCCTGGACTCTGTTTCTTAGCTGACCCATAGAACTTCCAGGCCTTCCTTATCCTTCTAGTGTCTCTATATTTCCGTTACCTTTATACCTTTCCTCACATATAAAATAAGCCCCACTTTCCTCTGTGTCTTGTTCTTTCAGAACATGGTGTAACCTGGAATGGTCCCATCCCAACTGTGGTTGTTGATACACCATGACTCTGTTATGGCTACCCAGGTCCAGATCTGCCTCCTCAATGATTGCCTCAAGTTCAGGAATTTTATTTCCTAGGCTTCTTGCATTGGCAGACATGGCTCTTCACACCTTATGCTCCCCACCCTCCCTTTCTGATTCCATCCTTTCCCTTTCCCATTTCGCCTTTCCCATTTCCCCAGTTTTGTTCTCCCCTCTTATTTTATGCCTCTGCTCACCTTCCTTATGTCTCCTCTCATCCTTAGATCTACCTCCTAACTGCCCTCCCCTTGTCCCTATGCCCCTCTACCTTGGAAAAATGAATTTCCCCTAGGCTTCTCCTCTCTGCTGCTCTGTTTTCTGGGGGGGGGGGGGATCACTACCTTCCTCATTTTTTCTGCCTTCCCCTTGGCTAGTTTAAATGCCAATCAAAGTAGCATCCAACCTCCCTATCCAGGACCACTATTCCCCTCCCAGATGGCTGGAGGCCATCTTCTTTGGTACAGGCCTCTATCCTCCCAGGTAGGACCCGAAGCACTGATGCAACTCTCCTCTCTGCACCATGCCATCAGCCACTCATTGAAGGTCATAGTGCGGTGTTCCCTAGCCTGCCCCCCGCTATATACAGGTAGCACCTCCGTGAAGGCATCACGCACTCATCATTGCAATGTTTACCATGCCCTGTCCTTTCCCCTACTTGCCAACAGACATCTTGCTCATTGTGCCAAGCTCACTTCTAAATTTTGGCTAGGAGAACTTTCCTCCCACCTCTCATGCTCACTATCCCCCCCTTCCCACTCCCTCAGATCCACTTGCACTTTGTTGGTCCCCCGTGGAACCACTCTGATCAGTCAGTTAAGCTTCTCACACCATTTTCAGAAAATCTGGAACTCCCCCCCAATACGGTACTCCTCCTCCTCTTACTCCCTAGCCTCTGCCTTAAATAACTTTCTCTCATCTAGCTGCTCCTGCTTTAATCCTCCATAACTGTTTCCTCCTAAGTGGCTGCTGCTCCTCCACTTCCCTCCCCTTCATCACCTACCCCCTTCTTCTACCCCCTGGCCTTTATCTACCCCCTCCTACCTCTATTAATTAACAACTTGTCCTTGCTTAGTTGCCCCTGGCAGGGTTCTCAGCATCCTGGAGGGGTCTAGCACTGGTCAATCCTTTTCTTGTCCTCCTCCTCCTCTATCCTTTCTACCCAATCTTGCACCCACCTGCTTCTGCCCCCTGGCAGGGTTCTCTGCATCCAGGAGAGGCCATGTTCATAGACAAATATCTTTCTTCCCTCCTCTCCCTACCTCCCCCATCCGTCCCATTCCTCTCTACCCAACTAGCCCTTGCCAAGTTCTCTCCCCCTGGCAGGGTTCTCTGCATCCAGGAGAGGCCATGTTCATAGACAAATATCTTTCTTCCCTCCTCTCCCTACCTCCCCCATCCGCCCCATTCCTCTCTACCCAACTAGCCCTTGCCAAGTTCTCTCCCCCTGGCAGGGTTCTCTGCATCCAGGAGAGGCCATGTTCATAGACAAATATCTTTCTTCCCTCCTCTCCCTACCTCCCCCATCCGCCCCATTCCTCTCTACCCAACTAGCCCTTGCCAAGTTCTCTCCCCCTGGCAGGGTTCTCACCATGCTGGAGGGGCACAATACTAGGCAATCCTCTTCCTTCCCCTTTCCCCTCAGTCCTTCTACCCTTCTTGTCCTCAACTGATTCTGACCTTTGGAAGGGTTCTCAGCATCCTGGAGAAGTCTAGTTTTAGGCTAACTTCTTCCTTCTCTCCTCTCCTTCCTCTCCCCCTTCCCCCCTACTCTCTTTACTCTATTCTTGGTCTTTGCATGTTTCTGCCCTCTGGCAGTGCCCTCAGCTTCCTAGATAGATTTTAAGCAAGCTCTCTTCTCCCTTCTCCACCACTCTTACCATCCCAGAAAATCTCTACACCTTCACTCCACCCTGACCATTCCCCTGTCCTACACCCACTTTTCCCCCTTAGTCAAAGTCATCGTCTCATTCTGCCACTGGCAGTTTTCCCCGTATTCTGGAAGAGCCAACCCTAGGCATGACTTGTCCTTCCATTACCCAATCCCTACCCCCTTCTCCCTCCTATCCCTCCTCTCTCCCCCACCGCACTTAAAAAGCAATTAGTTCACTTGAGTAAATCACTTGCACTTTTTGTGTTCTGTCTTGGTTGCTTCCAGCTTGCACTGGCCCTGGTTTAACTTTCTTCTCACAGCAGACTTTTGTTCACATTATATTGCAGTGCTACCCCCTCACCTTATTATCTTTCCTTCCCCCAGCTGGTTTCCCCTGTCCACCCCTTGACCTACTTGAATGTCCCCTCACTGCACCCCATTTCATTTCAATAATTGCTAAATCATGTGCCTCTTAGTTGTGACCCTGTCCTGCAAGGAGCTGGAAATGCGCCTGTGTTAAATCACTGCACTATGTTCCTCAGGCATATCAATTGTAATTGTATGCATATTCTGTAGGTATCTGTTTTATTTAACTGTACGTTCATGTCACAAATGTATTAATGTAAACTGTATGTCTGTTTCAACTTTCAATTATACCTCCCCCTCCCAGGTCGCACCGGGAGACAAGAAACTTGTTGTTCTGTGTGGCTTCCTGGTGAAATATTTCAATAAATAAAAATAAATAAAATAAGGCCACCGTGTGAGCTATTTGCTTCAGGACCCTCCCTGCTCCCTAAACCTTTCCTTCATCACACCTACTGCATCTCTTGCCTGGTCATTAGTCTCCAGATGGACAAAGATGTCCGGCTCCCCCCTCCTTCCATGCCTTCCTAACGATCCTAAGGATCTGCTCTCTGTCCATCCATGCCAAGCACAATGTAGGTACCTCACCTCCCTCTTTCCCGCCCGTCCTGCTCTCTAAACTACCACCCTAATGATTGAGTCTCCCACCAAAATTTAATTCCTCTTTTGCAGGGGTCCTTTGCCTCCTACCTTGAGGCCTCCCCTGTGGAGGACCATTACATTCTCCCTGGCCACTACCATGGGTGTCTCCTCTTGGCAGTCCCATCCTGCCAGAGCAGTGAATGAGCTGTGTAATGGTACTGGCTGAGGAATGTGCTCTCGGCCCACCCCCCCCAACACCCCCCAGAGCCCACCATAGTTCAGCCAGCCCTCCTACTTGGTACACTCTGAGGCAACTGTGTTAGACATGGTGGTCCCTGGGTGGGGAAAGAGGTCCCTTGAATACTAACCAACTTGGCCTGGAGTCTAGTGACCTCAGCCCAGAGACGTGTATGCAGATGGGGCAGCACCTCAGTCTGCAAAAGGTCTCCCTGATTGCCACTTCACAGCCACAGCACCAAACTACTCCCAACATTCTCATTTCTACTCTCCCTATGATCAGGAAAAGAACTTGTGCCCATTACCCGGATAGGGTGCTTCTAAATTTCCCCCCTTTTTTCTCTGTTTGCCCCTTTGCCCCTTGACCCTAGCTAGAGTTCTTTAAGTTTTCCTGTTTAGTTTTTAAAAGACTTTTTCTAAATGTCCCCTATTTTGATTACTTATCTCTTTTGTCACAGGAACCTAGATAGGGTTTTTCGATGTTCCCCTTTTGCTTCTTTTTATCCCCTTTTTTACCTTTACCCTAGAGTAACGCTCAGTTGGTAGAATGGTGGACCGTAGTTGAAACTTAAGCAACTCATAGATTGCTAGTTCAGTTGTAGTGTGAAAGAATTGTTCTCTACGTAAGCCTGGAAAAATGACTGCTGACCAAAGGAATTACTGGATGCCCAAGCTAGCAGAGTGGGTATGGAACCCCTTTAATTGACTACATGTATGAACAGCATACATACTGATACCTGCTTATGAAATGGGGGGATGGGGGGATCATATGAGGGGCCTTTCATCCAGTCCAACCTTAAATTACTCTGTTGGTATGAACAGGGTTGTTGTGTATGATCAGGAGAGTACTGCAGAGATTGAAATCAGCTATTCCAAAGGTCCAGTCATCCTAAAACATTAACCTGGACAACAGAATAAAATACAATATATAGAGGATTGTGTATCCACAGTCATACACAACTGGCTGGGTTTGAATCTTGAGGTTTCCTTGGTATCAGGAGACCTCAAGAGTGCAGCTTGAGAGGTTTTCTGTTACCAGGAAACCTGGAGATTTAAACAGCCTTGTCTGTATGTATTCTGTTCCTTTCTAATCTTTTTATAGTGTATGGGCAAGCATACCAGAAAAAAAATAGCCCAAGACACTTTTTTGTACATTTTCTAGTTAGTGCTGTCAGAAATTGCCAAAAATCTGCTTGACAGAGCTAACATCAGGGGAAAAAACACATCTGCATAATCACCAGCGTGGTTAGAGATCAGTGGGCATGCGGTGGCATTCCAGCTTGTTGTGCTGCAATAGTGATGTCACTATTGCAACACAACAACATTGTGATGTCGCTACTGCAGCACAATAAGCCTGTTCTAGGGATGGAATTCCATCCATGATAGCATTCCACCATACGCTATAGCTGTATTTTATATAGTATCTTTCATGCAATACAGTATTCCAAAACACTTTATACAGCTCTTAAAAAAAAGCAGATACAAAATAATTAAGAATGGAAGAACTAGTTCTGATGAGGTCACAACCCCCCAGAACCTACACCATTTTCTGTAAAAAAAAAAAAAAAAACCTTATCAGATCCTTTATTTTTCAGGTTCTAACAAAATTCTGATAACTTTTAAAATATTGATTTTGCACTCATGATGCCAGTGACCCAGATTTGGAAGTGAGCCTGAGTCATTGGGGGCCGGTCAGCAGGAGGAGGATTGAGCATTCCAGAGGACGTTCTCTTCCTCCAGCCAGGGGGAGTCTGTGAGCTCCACTGCAGTGCTGCCACCTGGGTGACCACAGGTTGCAGTGCAAGTGGAGCCATGACGGGTGGGTAGATGCTCCCTGACTGAGGATGTCAGCACGCTTGTGGGCAACGTTCACATCAGTCCTCGCCCATGAGGCACCCAAGGGGGAAAAAACAGGAAAAATGGAGCCCTTGACCACAGAATGGTGCCACCTGTCTTTTTGCAGGCCCCACACTGCTCACTGGGCTACCAACCAAATATCTGTGCTAAACTCCTCCTGGGTCTGGGGAACCTGGGAGGCTCTGCCTTGGGGGGGGGGAGGTAAACTGTTGGGCACTGTCAGTTCAGAGGTACGTTTCAAGGCCAGTGGGTGATGAGGCTGGGGAGAGAGTGATTGATGGGCGGCTGGTCGAATATGGGAGACAACATACAGTAAAAAAAAAAAAAACAAATGCTGATTTTGGAGCTTAATATACTTTCCCAGCAGGTCTTTATTTAGTAACAAGGCATGGAATGATGGTAAACCAAACCAAATAGTGACTCAGCTTCATCCTAATGGTGGGGTGCCTCAGTGCACATGTGACTGCTACACCCATACGAGACCATCCAGAACAAAAAGTATACAGCACGAGGACAGGCACAGGACTCCAGACAGTTTCAGCACCTTTAATGCTTTATTTTGCAATAAGGTGCTTGTGCAAAAATTCATCCAGACACTGCCTGCCTGGAGCTCCAGTAGGCACAACACAATGGTTGCTGCCCTGATGCTTTGCTGATAGAGCTTCCTCAGTGCAGAAAGACCCAAACAGAGGCTGGAGGTATTGTAGTACCACTCCAAGTTGTTTTTAAGGTCCTTTCCCTTTACTGACAAACTTAATAAAGGATAATGATGGTTACAACAGTTTTTGTACTTTAAACCAGAAGGTTCTGATAAGGCTCAGCTAACTATCAGAACTTTTTCTGGCTTATCAGAACCTTTCAAAAACCTTTGGAGCTTTCTTATCCCTAGAAATAACCATGTGCAACAACAATATATATATAATATACAGGAATTTGCAGAGCTTAACACTAGCACGCAGATCAGGCCGATTAACTGCTATTCCTCAGCCAATATAAAATGGGGGTGGGGGTTGGTACTGATAACCAACAAGCAGGAATGAGACCTGAGGTGATCATATTGGATGACATAAAGGTAACCAGGCAGTATGACAGGACAGCTGGGAGAGCAAGTGGGATGCTGGGCTGTGTAGGGAGGGTATCACCAGCAGAAAGAGAGAGGTGGTTTTGTCTCTGTAAAGGTCACTGGGAAGATCCCACCTAGAGTACTGTGTCCAGTTCTGGAGACCATATCTCAGAAATAACAGAGACAGTGTGGAAGTAGTCTAGAGGAGGGCAACTAAAATGGTACAGGGTCTGCATCAGAAGTCCTACAAGGAGAGATTAAAGGACCAAAATATGTACACCCTGGAAGACAGGAAAGGGAGGGAGGGAGAGAGAGAGAGAGAGAGAGAGAAGCGAGAGAGGGGTAAATGATAGGGCTCTTTAAATACCTCGCAGGGGTAAACAAGGTACAAGAAGGAAGTATTTTTCAGATAAAAAGGTGCTGAAGGACAAGGGGGCACGATAAGAAGCTGGGGGGGTTAGATCAGGAGAGATGTGAGGAAGTATTTTTTCACAGAAAGAGTGGTGAATTCCTCGGACAGTCTTCTAGTGGAGGTGATGAGGGTGAAAACAGTGGTGAGTTTCAAGAATGCATGGAACAGGAATTAGGGAATCTTAGGAATAGGAAAGGTGGACGGGGGTGAATGGGCCGGAGATTAAGTAGGAAAATTGCTGTGATACTAAAGGCACGGAAAATGGATAGACTAGGTGGACCAAGTGGTCCTTATCTGCCGGCAAATTCTACGTTTCCATGTAACATCATATACAGTTCCACATCCAGCTAGGAACTTTGAGATTTGAACCTAGTTTTCTCTGGTTCATGGTTCTGCAGTGAACTATTGGGCTCTGCTGTCATCTGCATACCGGGTTCATCAATTTTTGTAATGGTTTTATAGTCTTATTCCCTCTTTTGCCTGTGATCGAACTAACTTCATCACGTCCCTGCATCAGATCTATAATTAGAGATATGAACATTCTTTAAAGAAGCACAAAATGACACAACCCCCTAATTCAAGGCATCATGGGAAACTTAAGCAAATCACCTTGAAAGAATATAGGCTGACTTAGCTTTAGTGCCAATGTGCTTTTCACATTACCATTGCTTCGATTCTTTGTAATTAAGAGGCGTGTCTTTTTTTGTTTGTTAAATAGGCAACCTGTGTCAGTTTTACTTCTTTGCCCCCGATATTTTTTTTTACATAGAAAGTAATGACAAGCTGATGTATATCTGTTCTTCAGTAAAGCATTTGATACTGTAACACACAGGAGGCTAGTTCCTACATTGGAGAATCTAGACATAATGGTGTGTGTGTGTGGGGGGGGGGTGATGAAATGGATTCAAAACTGGTTGCAGAATAAGAGGCAAAGAGTCCATATTACTGGTAACCAGTCAATATGGAATTAAGTGACCAGTGGGGGACCACAGGAGGTCTGATGTGGACCTACACTATTCAATATATTTAAGTGACCTGGAGGTGGGTGCCAGCAGCTGGATTGCCAAGTTTGCTGATGACACCGAGATGGAAAGAAGCAACAGGATATACATAAAATGCAGAAGGATATAGAAAGGTTTGTGAAACAGAAGGCAAGATGGCAGATAAACTTTAACACTGAGAAATGCATGCTAATGCATCTAGGAAAAAAAGAACACAAATGAAAAATGATATCCGAATGGCATGGAGGCTACTGAAAACAATCAAGAAAAAGACCTAAGAGTTCTTTTTTTTTATTCCCCCTCTTCCAGTTGGCCCTGCTTTGGTCCTGCATCACTCCCCCAGCCCCATCACCCGCCATCCCTGGGACTTACCTGTTGCCATTGTCCTCCCTGGATTGCCACCCCAAGGCAGGGCCACCGGAGGGGACCCCAGTTGCTCTGGCAGCATTGATGGTTGGTCTGGTAACTGTGCCATGGTCAGTGGGGCGGGGGCCTGATAGGAGCAATGTGATGGCATTCTGCACGGCTGGTGTTTTCACCTCCTTTTATTCCCACCCTTGGAGGTTGGCAGATGCCCTGGCCAGCGTGCACACACAGAGTATATGCAGACACCAGAGTGTGGCGACATTCCCCTTCCTCTTCCAGTATCCCAGCTTGCAACCACCTCCTGGGGATCACCAGGTGACAGCAGCCTCACTAGTCCTCTCCCCTGAAGAGGCGAGCACTATGGATGCTCCACTGTCCTCCCTCAGTCAGCCCTCCAATGACCCAGGTTCATTCCTAAACCCAGATTGCTGGCATTATGAGCAGTAGAGCTCAGACCTAGGAGTTAACACTGCTGCTCCTATCTACTGTTGATCAGAAATTCTGATCAACATTAACATTAAATTGGAGCAGCAGTGTGAGGCAGCAGCTATCAAGACAAACAAAATTGTGTCACCAATTAAGAGAAACTTCATCAGCAGCAACAACTAGCTTGTTCCCAACTCTAAAAGTCTGGATATGAAACTGCGCTCAATACTATAGGGGGAATGTTTAATAATAATGCACAAATGGTGAAACTTCACAATGGTGAAACTTCACCGGCAAAGTGCATTCATTACACTATGCAAATGTTCCTATTAATGATGATGGTCACGTGGTACATGCTACAGCAGGATGTTCCCAACAGAGGCCCGTGTTTATGCAGTCTGAAAGTGAGAGCAGAAGTAGTAGGAGGTGTCTCTGAATGCTGAAACAAATTAGTCAAGGGGTTGAAAAAACACATAGTGCAGAAATCTTTGCTCAGTTTGAAGGCTGTGACTTTGCAGAAGGAATTTAAAAGTGTTATTGCTAGAGAAAACATTGTAGCAGATATTTTGAGAAGTTTAACTGTGCTTATTGTTAGAGTGCAACACAGTGCTTCTGAGCTGGATCTGTTGCATGAGGGGAATCAACTCCCAGTATCAGGTTTACTAAAGGTTTTAAACATTTATTGTTTTTCACCAGTGCAGTTTTTTTGTTTTAGTGGTCTGTACTGCTGGCCAATGACTGTGAGCAGCTGCTGGCCACCATATCTGATATTTTGGAAGTGAGCTGCTTATTTTCAAATAGAATCTATTTGTCTCAAACTCTAACCAAACCCCATAATAAAAGGTATAGTATCTTTGTAATGTCATATGATCTCTTTAATTAAATTATTTCTCATTTCTTTGGATCTCTTTGCCCTCTTTCAGCTTGCTGATCAGTAATTTACCCTGCAGCTCTTCCTAGCAAAGTTAGGCCAGTTGACATGGTCGCATTTGCACCGCAGCACCCAGAGGGCATGGTTAGCTGCGGTGCAAATGTGGCCATGTGGACACTTACCTGATTGAAGTGAGTCATCCCTTTCTCCTCTCCTGAGCTGCTGCAGTGTTGGGGACACATTCAGGAGGAAACAGTGTAAACAGCCATGCAGACAGGCTGCATGCCGGAGCCTTGCTGTAATGCACAAGGGATGCTCCTAGCATCCTCTTGTGCCTTCCCATGATGCCAGCATCAATAAAGCTATCACAGTCATGAGGAACATTTACAATTAAGAATTCTTTTGCCAACTTGTTTGAGGTCAGATTGTTTTTATTGCAGACCTTGTTTAAATGAGCTGCATGGAGGGAAGGAAATTTTTTTAAATCTGCAGCTCATGGACTCTTAGGCAAAAAGTAAAAACTTTGACGAGCATACAAAGCGCTTTACTTAGCACAGATACCAGGGACTCTGTTGGATCCTCAGTTTCTGTACTAAGTAAAGTTCTTTTCATGCCTTTGTGAGCTATGGCTTGATTTTTTGCTCGAGAATGCTGTCTTTTTATTTTGTTTAGCCACAGTTTACACAGAAAACTGCACCCAATGATCACATCATCCAACAATACTACTGATGTTGCCAAACAGCCAAACACCTGTATGATTCAAGGCCCCTCTCCAATATGGCTTGCATTAGTGCTGAGAGGGGACGTGCAGACAAGATGCTGCATCAGCATGAGAGGTGGGGACAACATTGGAGTGGACCACTAGAAAGATCAATGTGGCTTTGTAGACATGGCTTTTGATTCACTTCCCTACTATTCCTCAGCTCTCTCTGGTGACTTTGTCCCCCTCAATGTCATGCTTTTTGTCACCCCTTCTACCACTATTGGCAGTCTTCTTTGGCTCCTCATAACTTGGTTTACCCACCCGCTATTCTTCAGCTCTCCTTAGTTCCCCCTCCCCAACCTTGCAGCTCTTCGAAGTAACTTTGTTTCACCATACCACTCTTGAACCATAGTACAGAAAAGGCCATCTGAGCAAAGCTTTGTAATGGGTTTTTCTGTAATACTGTATCTTTTAGACAATTCACACTAGCCTAAGGAACAAACAGTTCCACTCCACATTTGACTTCAGAATATGGTTCTCTTGCTACTCCCTGGGAAAGCAAACAATCCCGATACCCTTATCAATAACTGGGACGCAGTGTTGGCAGGTCATCAGGAAGGGTGCAAAGTGTGGGTGAGTGCAACCGCTGAATGACACTGGAGTGACCCTAAGAAGGTGTGAGTGAGAACATCAGCAAGGCCAGCTGTGGGCAGAGTGATGTGGTGATTTGGGCACTCTAGCCCTGCACACGAAGTATAAGCCAGCTTGGTCTTTATGCATACTGCATTGTCCATCTGTTACATGCTCCCTGGTAGGCATTATAATACATTAACATACAGTACATGTGTTATAATGGCTGCCTTTTTGCTGAAGGTCATAGTTCTTCACATAGCAAGGGATGATGATAGTGTTATCTGGAGTGTATCTTAGGTTGAATAGGATGCTGACTTAGGTAGATGTACACATGCAGAAACCACCCCAGCTGCCTCATGTTACAGGCTGTCTTTCAAAAACATTATTAGCTTCCTGCTAAGAATCAACAGCACAGTGAAAAGATCCAGATTCTGAGGGACAAACTGCTAATTGACGTTCTTGCTGTTTCACTCTTGTCTTAATTGTCATCAGCTTCAGTGTTTTGGAGAAAAAAGAGGCAGACTGATGGCACTGAGAACTGAAGCCAAGGGTGAGAGAAGTCTTGAAAGTTTTGACCCTTATTATCAATACCTAGATTAGGGAAGAATGTCTTATTAGGTTGGATAAGTTTTAACAGCATCTCTGTCCACTCCAGAAGAGAAAACCTAAGCAGTTTGTGTTGAAAAAACTTTCTCCTCCTTGGAGAAACAGATCTCTGAATACATACGTATCCTTTTATAAGGTCTGCCTGTGCCTCCACATTCAATATTTATTTGAAAACTTTGGAAGCTATCGAGGGATGTTGTTTCCAATTAGTTCCCACAGTCTGCTTTGCTCCTAGTTCTTGTAAGAGAAAATCTCAGACCACTGCACAAGGTAGCTAGGCCCCCGCCATTCAGTTTAAGATATGTTCCACCGCAAAGTGCATGTTGCAGATGAAGGAGTCAACTGAATTTGGATTTTATTTTGATTATCTAGCTTGTTTCCTCCTCTGCTGTCAATCCATTTCTCAGGCTGAGAACATATGCCTGTGCCCCCAGCTCTGTTTTCTGCTAACCCCACCATCTCACTATTATGGGTCAACGGAGGGGGGCTGCAGGTGCACCACCAGCTGTCATCATGACAGTGGTGTAGGTGTTCCCACAGTCTTCTGCTGATACCACCACTTCCCCTCAGTGCCTGGTTGCAGCCAAAGTCAAATTTGCATGTACACAGACAGTGAGCTGTGGGGGAGCTAGCGCTCCAGCGTTCCACAAGTGTCTCTGTGGAGCCAGAATCTAGTACCATCCCTCTCCAGTTGGGAGAGCAGTTATGTGGCAGCACTGCATCATCCCTCTCCCTCCCCCGGCAAGCTCCTAAGTCTGCTGCTGAAGTCAGATCACCGACATGACATTATGATGCTCTATGCTTTGGACATGGGATGGCCCCAAATTGGGAATTGCTTGTCCTTATAGAAACATAGATAGTGACAGCAGAAAAAGACAGGTCCATCAAGTCTGCCCATTTGGTCCTATATAACCCTGTGACCTAGTGTTGATACAGGGTTCTAACCCTTCCCAGCAGTTTTCCTACCCTCGCCTCAGTTTCATCTCTATGAATGAGCACTATTCCTTTCACTCTGTCCCAAGCCCATTTGAAGCCCCCCACAGTTTTAGTAGCCACCACCTTGGCCAGCAGACTGTTCCATGGTTCCACCACCCTCTCAGTAAAATAATATATTCTTACATCCCTTCTGAACCTTCCCTATCAGCTTTCAGTCATGCCCCTATGTTGTTGAACTGGTGTTCCTGATAAATAATTTCTCAAAGTTTACTTTGTTTATTCCTTTCAGGAATTTGAAGGTTTCTATCATATCCCTCTTCTCCCTTCTGGTCTCCAGTGAGTACATATTCAGTGCCTTTGTATTTCTCATAGGACTTCCCCTGGCCCTGTATCATCTTTGTCACCCTACGCTGTACCATGTCTAGCCTATCTTTGTCCTTTCTAAGATGAGGGCTCCAGAACTGGGCACAGTACTCCAAGCATTGGCCTCACTGAGGATCTATACATGGGGAATATTACTTCTTTCTTTCTGCTATCAGTACCCCTCCTGATACACTCCAGCATCTTGCTTGCCTTACTGCAAGCTTTATTGCATTGACTAGCCTGTTTAAGGGTATCACTGATGATGAATCATGGGTCCCATTCTTCAGCTGTGGTACTAAGTTTAACCCCTCCTGTCCAGTATTCTGTCCTTGGGTTCTTTTTACCTAGGTGCCTTACCTTGCATTTTTTGGCATTGCATCTCAGCCACCAAACATTTGACTACCTCTGTAGCCTTTGCAGGTCACCCTCTAATTTTCTATTTCCTTTAGCACTACCCATCCTTCTGCAGAGTTTAGTGTCATCTGCAAAGAGCCACATCATACCCTGGATCCCTTCTCCAGTGTCAACGATGAACATGTGAAAAAGGACCAGCTCCAGGACCCCTGTGGTAGCCCACTGGTGACTGCTGTCTCCTCTGACTTACAGTAACTCCATCTACCACAATCTGCTGCTGCCTCCCCTTGAGCCAGTTTTCCATCCATCTATCTATATTCCTAGCCACCCCCAGGTCCTCCAACTTCCTCATCAGGCACCTGTGAGGCACAAAGTGTAAAGCTATGGTGAAGTTGAAGTAAAGTAGATCCATGGCATGGCCTCTATCCAACTCTTTTGTCACCCAGTCAAAGAAGACTATTAGGTTAGTGTGATAGGACGTCCGAGATACAAGGCCATGCAGTCTACTATCCTGGATACTATTACCCTCCAGATAGTCTACTAGGTCTGTTTTGAGCAGTGACTCCATGAGCTTCCATACAATAGAGATAAGACTGACAGATCTGTAGTTTCCTGCTTGTTCCCCCCCCCCCACCATGGAGTGGTACCTTGTCCACCACCTTCCAATTCCTTGGAACAACTTCCATCTGAAGTGAGCTATTGAAGAGGCCTGTCAGAGGTTCAACCAGTTCATCCACCAATTCCATGAGCACTCTTGGATTTATCCCATCTGGACCTGGTGCCTTGTCTGCTTTGATGGCTTCTAGTCATTTCTGGACCCTATCCCTAGTAAATACTGAATTCTTCATTCCTGGGATCCCTCTTGTGGCTGCTTTGATGCCACTGTCATGGAGGGAGCTGCTATTCTCCCTGGTGAAGTCTGAGCAAAATAGCCATTCAGGACTGCAGCCTCTTGTTCATCATCCTCTACCACCCTGCCCCATATAATAACCTAATCATTCCCCCACCTCACCTTCTTTTTTCACTGATATAGCAGAAAAAATATTTTTCACCAGGCTTGACCGCCTCGGCTATTCACAGCTCTGTGTCTGCTTTTACTTCTGTAATTACCTTATTTGCTTCCCTATTCCTCTGACTGTATTCTTCCCATTCTACTTCCTCCTGCATTTATTTAAACCTATAGAAGGCTTTCTGTTTGTCCATTACCACTTCTCTGACCCTCGCCAAGAACCATAGCAGTCTCCAGAGTTTATTTCTCTTAGTTTCATTATGTAAGCATATCTGCAATGCTTATGTTATTTTGTGGATGGTCTCAATGCAGCAGTGCAAACACAAAATAATTTTTAATGCTGCAAAAGAGTGAAGATTGAAAGTTCCATTTGTTATAATGTTAGAAACTGAAGCTCCCATTAATTTTCAGCTATAATGTATATGTTTGCTAGTTCACAGTTGTTGAGCAAATGACACTAACATTCACATACATGCCCCTGAATTAGGGTTTCTCCTGAGCTCTGTTTGGAGCACTTAATAAACAGACTGACATGAAAATCAGCTATTAGTAAACAGTAATTCTTTTATACAGTCTGTGCTGGAAGAAACCTATAACAGTTTGCAGCCGTTTGAGTTTAAGTGTTTCCTCCAGTATATACAGTATTTTTTCATGTGATGATTGCTTTGGTGTGAACCGTGGGAAAGGTTGGACCAGACATGGAGCACATTTTTACATGCAAACCATTTTTTCTTGAAAACTGTATAACACTTTCTGTGACAGAAAAACACTACTTGCCCAGAACTGCAATGGACACTGCAAGAAGTGTTGCCCGGATAGCACACATGATCAATTCTGCCCTGATAGCTGAAAGTACAGATGGAGTACATGATCCAGTCTGTTTGGCTATCTGAAGGTCTGGATGATGGCGTGATCCATTTGGCCTGGAAATGCAAAGGTTTGGGTATTGTACATGATTCAATCTAACTGGATATTTGAAGGTACAGATAGAGCACATGATCCGTCTGCCAGGATATCTGAAGGATCAGATCGGGTACATAATTCAATGTGCCCAGATTTCCAAAATTTCATATAGTGCACATGATCCAGTCTGCCAGGATATGTAAATATTCAGATGGAGCACATTATCCAATCTGCTAGGATATCTGAAGGTTCAGACTGTATACATGATCCAAGCTGCATTGGCTATCTGAAAGTTCAGACTGTGTATATAATCCAATCTGCCCAGACTTCAGAAGGTTCAGAGAATGCATATGATCCAGTTTGCTTGGATATCTTAATGGTCTGATGGATCACATGATCCAATCTACTTAGATATCTGAAGGTTTCTGTAGTGTACATGATCCAGTCTGCCTGGATATGTGAAAGCTCATGTAGTTCAAATGATCATATCTGCCTGGATACCGGAAGGTGCACATAGTCACATGATCAAATATGCCTGGTTATTTGTGCCACACATAAAGCTAATTAAGAAACTGGGGTTGGAAAGAAGGTGGTAAGCTGGGTATCAAACTGGTTGAAGGACTGGAGTCAGATGGCAGTGGTAAATATCAGTCCCTTGGGGGATGGGAGAGTGACCAGTGAACTGCTACCAGAATCAGCACTGGGTCCTGTCCTCTTCAATGTCTTCATAAGTGAAATTGCTGTAGAACTAGAAGGGAAGGTGTGTCTTCTTTGCAGATGACACAAAAATGTGCAACAGGGTGGACAAACAGGAAGGGTTGGAGAGAATGCAAAGGGATCTAGGGAAACTAGATGAGTGGTCTAAAGTGTGGCAGCTGGGTTCAGTGCCAAAAAATGCAAAGTCATGCACCTGGGAAACCCGGGGACTGTGTATAGGATGGCAGAAAGGTACTTACAATCACCAAACAAGAGAAGGACCTTGAGGTATTCATACCTGATGAAGGTGACAGAGCAGTGTGACAAGGCAGTAGGCAAGACTAGTGGGATACTGGGGTGCAAAGGGTGTGGAATTTCTAGCAGGAGAAGGGAGGTGGTGTTACCACTGTATCATTCGCTAGTGAGATCCCACCTAGAGTACTGTGTCCTGTTCTGGAGGTTACACCTCCACAAGGACATTGACAGGGTAGAAGCAGTCCAGAGGAGGGCAACCAAAATAGTGCAGGGGTTGTACCAGAAGCCATATGAGGAGAGGCTCTGGGAGCTCAACATGTACACCCTGGAGTAGAGGAGAGTGAGAGGGGACATGATTAAGACCTGTAAGTACCTCACAAGGATGAACAAGGTACAGGAGGGGAATCGCTTTCAGCAGAGGAGAAGCACCAGAATATGGGGGCATGCAATGAACATGGAGGGGAGTTAAGGGTTATGTGAAGAAAATACTTCTTCACAGAAAGAGTAGCCATCAGCTAGAGCAGTCTGCCAGAACAGGTGGTGGGACAAAGATAGTGGGGCGCTTCAAGCATGAATGGGATAAGCATGTGGGCTTTCTAGGCAGAGGAAAGGAAGCAAGGAGGGATACCTGAGACCAAATAGGGTTCAGGGAGTAGTAACAGGGAGGGAAAATAGGACAGACTAGATTGATCTACTGTTCCTTTTCTGCCAACAAAGTCTATGTTTCTTTGTTTTTTCCCTAAACATGGGAGGTTTTATATAGGTTTGTCAGGCTGTCAGGGTCAAATAGTGGCTTCTTGAGGAGAGGTCTTACCACCACTTTCTTCAGTCAGTGGAGAAGCACCCCTCATATAGGGAACACCACACAGTCCAGGAAAATACTGGACACAGAGCCTCCTGATAGTTCACCAACAGGTAATAAATCATGGGTCAAAAGCACAGTAAGTCAGGCACAGCCTGGAGATCACCCCAAGTACATCTTTATCCACCACTGGGAGGAACTCACTCTAGGCTCACTAAAGGGCATGACTGGATGTGTCTGGATATCTGACAGTTCAGAAGGAACACATGATCCCAGATGTGTGTTCAGAGAGAATACATGTTTCATTCTGCCTGCATATCTGAATGTTCAGCCAGTGGGCTATCTGAATGTATCCAACCAATTTATCATAGATACTGAATTCATATAATGTATTATTGGCTCTCAGTACAGACACTGAATGGATATCACCCACACAACCCTAGTTCTGATCATACAAGTGGTGAGGTTACAGTGCAGACAAGGTACAAAGGTTATTATAACCAGGCATGCCAGCCTCCAGGTCGAATACTATTCCACACATTGGACATTAAACTTCTAGCTAGAAAAATTCTTCTAGCAAATGAAAAGTGCTACACATAAAAAGTAATTGGTGGCTAATTTTCAAAATGAATCATATTTTCAGGGGGAGTACTAGCATGTTAAATAAGTAATAATACCCAACAGGGTAGGTGGTATTAGGCTATACCAGACTGTCCAGAGGTGTAATAAGGCCCAATGCCATAGAAGGAGCGCCTTATAGCCCCTGGAAGGTCCAGTATAGCCCATACCATCTGCCCTGGAGGGTATTATTGCACTTAGAAAATGGGCTACATGTGGTATTTGTAAGAAATATAAAGTGTCCAAGAAAATGTACAAATGATTGTACAAATTATTTTTTCACATAAACTAGTCCCTCCACTGGTATACTTGTCAGTAGAGGGCACCACAGTCTTTTACAGTTGCTTCCATGGTGAGATAATCCACCCTACCCCCATACAAACTGTCACAGTTTGTTTCCTTGAGAAACTGTGCTGTCCCCTTCACACACACAGCATGTGTTCCATTTTTTTCATTTATATGACATCATGACATCGTTCTGTATTCCCCAACCCCCACTGTTTGTATGGGATGGCAATAATGATTGGGAAGGGCAGTAGTGCAAAGCAGCAAAGAAGATGTATCTTTTTAAAGCATTTAAGCTTTTTTACTCATTTTAGCTGCTTTCAACAGGGAAGAAAGAACAGAGAAATGTGGAAGGCATAAGACTAGCACTGTCCGGGATGCCTCGGGGGCAAACTCAGGAATAGCACAAGACTAGCATTGTCCAGGATGCCTGTGGCTATAGTGGCCGTAGTTTACAAAAAAGAAAAGTTTGTGTTTTGTGATGGACTGATAGTTTTTTTTTTGGTGGGTGGAGGTGCAGTACTGCTGCTAGTAGAGCAAAAGGCCAAGCCTCTTGTATCAGGCACAAGCAGGTAGTGCTGATACTTGCACTAGGAGTCTGTGCGGTTATCGCTAGTTGAGCAGGGGTGGAGGCAGGGCAAGCCAGAGAAGCAGTTACTGGGAGCATGGAGCATGCGACGTGCTAGCACTACTAATTTATAACAAAAACAAAAAAAAACTTTTTTTTCCTGCTGGCTAAAGCCTGTAATAACAGTGGCAGACAAACCTTCGGCAAGGACCCCTATTTCCTGTTGTATATGCCTTACATAGAGCTTCAGATTTGAGTTTGGATCATATAGGAGACAATGGGACATTAGCGGGAGAAACGGCCATGGGGGAGACTAAAGCTGAACTGCCAATGGGGAGCCTAGAGGCAATCAGCAAGAAGTGATCAGAAGTGGGTGTGTACTGGGTCTCTTCAGAAGATAAAAGTAAGAAAAGAGAAAATGCCTTCTATGTGGCCAGGGGGTGATTTTATATTCTATTTAAATCGTTGTGAGTGCTGTTTGAGAGTGTGTGCGTGTGTATGTGTGTGGAGATGTACGATAAGTGCTGCTTGTACTGCAGAATGGGAATCTGTTTAAAACACTGTGGCTCTGCAATGTTGCTTTTAAATCAAGTGCTTTCCATTTTTCCATTTTTTTTATTTTAAAGAATGGCAGTGGAGTTGTGGACAGGGTTTTTGTGCACATCTGTGTGGTAAGTCTGAATAGATTTTCCTCTCATTCAGCAAGCAGAAAACAATGGTGACTAACGAGTTTTAAAATTCCAACTGGCACAGGGATACCTGTTGAACAACGTGAGATGTGGCAGATTGGAACTTTTTATTTCCTGATCGTCTATTGAAAGTTAATGTACCCCCTGGCAGGGGTACTAGCCAGTCAGAGACCTGGAAATAAAAAGCCCATTTTCCAAGGAACAAATATTAAAGGGGTAATCTCAAACACCTACAGTACCTAAATCCTAATTACTGATTTATTGACTCTTTAAACATTAGAGCTTGATGCCGACATAACATATACACATGACATTTTTTTTCGTAACCTTGAAACATGGCTAGCTCTTCATTAAAATCAATGTAAAATAAGAGCAGTAGTGCTACAGTTTATTGCCAGCATTGATTGCATGTCAGAAGCACATTCAGTGAAGCTAGACACGGAACTGTTTTGGTAAGATCACAAACATGTGACAGGCCATTCTGTTTTCATAATTAAACATACAGACCTTGCTAAGAGTTTCTCAGCTCCAAATTTAATTACATGCTTGCGACACTGTGCTTCTCAATGTTTAGTCAAAGGAGTACGATACTGGTATATGGTGGTTGACAGTGCCTTTTCATTTGCAACTGCTGTAGTTATTTAACTGGGATTTGCACAAAACAGATGGTGGAACAACCCCTGTGAGATACCATTCTTGTTTTTGTGGGGGGTCCATTGGTATAGAAGGGGGGAAAAGTGCTTATAGTGCAGTATTACAGGATACAAACGAGCAGGTTACTAAATGTATAAGAACTTGCATGGCAACAGTAGAGGAAAATGAATCATACTGCATATAGAATTATCCCTTTATACATGAGGAAAGTTTTTTGTCTGCAGTTAATTATTTTTATTGAAATATTTTCCTCATCAATTCATACATCAATAGTAATACAGTGTACAATCTAGAGATACTACATATACATACATCAATAGTAATACAGTGTACAATCTAGAGATACTAAATATACATACATCAATAGTAATACAGTGCACAATCTAGAGATACTACATATACCCACATCAATAGTAATACTGTGTACAATCTAGAGATACTAAATATACATACATGCATACATACATTTTAGCACAGCTATTGTCCATATGTAAGGCCAGTAGTGGTTTTCAACAGCAATGTTTGCTAATAGTGGGGCATGTGCAAGAAGGGATGTATTCTGACTGCACCCCCTGGCTCATGTGTCTCAGACAGTTCAGGGGGAAGTGCAGCCCAGACAGAATCTATGAGGGATCTTGTACCACATATTGAGAGGGGAAAAAGGAATCCCACATGGCTTGGTAGGAGGGCTTAGAAAATGGGCTTTTTATTTTCTGGCATCTGATTGGCTAGTACCCTTGCCAGGGGGATTCATTAACTTTCAATAGATGCCCAGGAAATAAAAAGCACCAGTCTCCATGCCCTCTCACCCACTCAGGTATCCCTCTGCTCATTCTTCTTCCTCACTGGCTGAAAACATTGAAACTAATTTGAAATCCCTGCCATTTTTTTCTCTCTTGCTTAACAAGAGATACTGGCTCCCAATGCTCTGTAGTTCACTACAAGCTGTCTCATGATACTCCCACACAATTTCAGCTGAGCTTATGTTTTTGTTGTTTGTTTTTTAAATTTAATGTAGATAATTCATCTTTGGCAGCTGACAGCGCTCTCCCTCATTCATTTTCCAGCCGCCCGCTCGCTCACACACTCAAAACAAAACAACTCATCATCCCACACAGCTTCATCTGAGGTTATCTTTTTTGTTGTTGGTTATTTACTTATTTGTTTATTTATTTATTTAATATAGATGACCCTACTCTGGGAGCTGACTGCACTCTCCCTCATTCATCCTCCAGCCACCCATTCACTCACCCCCAAAAACAAAACTGTCATCATTTGTAGCGGATGGCCGAGCAAGGCAGCCCAGCCCCCCCAACCCCACAGAGAGAAGCGTGCCCCTCAATCTCCCCTACTTATTTAATAATTGAAACTAGACAGTTGGCAATGGGCACTCAGAAGAAAATAAAGGCAAAATCATCCAACTGATTGACTTCACAAACCGCTTCTCATCAGTGTGTTTTTTAAATGTGAAGCGTGCACCTCTTCCTGGCTACTTAGTATTACTGCGATATACAACTTATGCTCCATTAACAAGAGAAGTAGAGCTTTACAACTTTCTTTTCTGTGTCTTGCATTCCTCTCACTTCTACTGACAGAACATTAAAAAAAATTCATCAATAGGTGACAGAAATTCAAACTAACCAAGACTACTGATGGGAGAAGGTTGGGGGGATGAAACAGTACACTACCACAGGTACAGGACTACTTTACCCCGAAACTAGAACACAATGGAACTGTAGTGATTTTATAGAATTAGTTCACATTTTTCTTTGTAATCCTATAAAAAATGACACAGTTAGCCCATTTTCTAAGCGCAATAATACCCTCCAGGGTGGACGGTATGGGCAATACCAGACCTTCCAGGGGTTATAAGGCCCTCCACCTGTGGTGTTGGGCCTAATTACATCCCTGGGTAGTCCGGTAGTGCCCAATACCACCAACCCTATTGGGCATTATTGCTTGCATGGTTTTCTTAGTGAAGTGTGACATTTTATCTATCATAGCCAAGTTCCTGATTGCAGTCAACCACTGGCGGTTGTCGGAACCTACTCAGACCCCCATTGCTGAAGTATTAAATGTTTTGCCTTGATACTCATCATCAGGAACCACCATTAAGTGTCTGGGGGAGGGAGGGAGGCGGTAGGAGACAACATGTCCAGGATGCAGAGTTGAGGGGACTGGGAGAGGGCAACACCCATTATCTGTGTGCAGCAGAATCTTTTACTACTCCACACAGATCAGTTAATGGTTGGGGTATGGTAAGAAGGGGGGTTTCAGGTGAGAGGTCATCTGCATGGATTACTGAGCTGCTGAAACAGTATCCTTTGGAAAATGAGACAGTTAGGTGGTTGTTAAAGAGGGCCTGGTAGAGAATTCCATTCTGCTCAATCTAAGAAGAAGGCACATTTTCTAAAATCTTGTCGGAATTTGTGTACTATCCAATTAGCTACCTTGACAGATGTTAGAGAACAGGGGTATAGGCAGCACTGAAAAGTGACATAAGATATGAGGATTGGCTATAGATATGGTGGTGTGGGTATCAGTGGTGGCCACTTTAGGTGTTGGGGTTTAGCCAGCCCAGTTAGTGTAATAACAAGTAGTGGTGTTTCCTTGAGTCACTCTCCAGGGCAGACCTGTACAGCCTGTGGCACAAGATTTCCAACCATTTCTGTGTAGCTTTAGGGGTTGTGCTGAACATCTCATTTGTATTGTCCTGCGGAGGGAGTGGACATGGTCACATTACTTGCACTCTCATGTGAAAGGTACATAGAAACATAGAACCTGATGGCAGGAAAAGATTTATGGTCCATCAAGTCCGCCTATATTTTTGACTACCTAACCTAGTGACCTAATGTCATGGTTGGTTACTCCTCTCTGCCCCCTTGCCCTCTGTGTCCATTCCCCTTCTGTATCCCACTTTTATGCTTATGAGTCCCTTGGTTCTACCCCAACTATGTTTGAACTCATTCAGAGTTCTTGCCTGTACCACACCCACTGGCAATTTGTACCATGACTCCACCACACTTTCACTGAAGAACTTCTCACACCCTTCTTGAATTTACCTCCATCAGTTTCCAGTTGTGCCCTCTTCTAACTGCATACTTGCTTCTTACAAACAGACTCTCAGCACCTAATCTATTTGCACCCCTTAGGAACTTATAAATAAGTCTCTGTCATGTTCCCCCTCTCCCATCTAGCCTGTAGTGAGTAGATGTTCAGAGATTTAAATTTTTCTTAATGTTATTTGTCCCACTGACCCTAAATCTATTTTGCAATCCTTTGTTGCACTGTCTCTAACCTATATATGTCCTTTGTTAGGTATGGGTTCCAGAAAGGGGCACAATATTCTACGTGAGACCTTATCATTGAGTTGTATTGGGGCAGTATTACTTCCTCCCTCTTATTATCAAATCCCTTCCCTAATGTATGTACTGTACCCCTGCATCCTTGATGCCTTGTTATGATCTTTTTTGTATTGGCTCATTTGCTTGAGTGCATCACTGGTAAGAACTCCCAAATTCCTCTCCTCTGTTGAAGTTGCTAGTTGTAATCCTCCCATCCAGTACACAGTACAGTATGTGAATTTTTATTTGCTAAATGCATCACCTTGTATTTTCTGGCCTTAAACGTCAACTGTCATGTCTTTGTCCATCTCTCAAGCTTTTCCAGATCCTTTTGAAGTTTCCTCACTCACTCCTCGCTGTCTACCATGCCATTTTTGTGTCATTAGAAAAAGATACATGCTTCCCTGGATATCCTCCCCATATTGTTATAAACACATTAAAACAGCAGTGCAATGAAAAATATTTTTCCAAAAAAGCTAGTTTCAGCTACAGTTAAGAAAAATATTACCACACCAGTCAAATGTACGTGTCGAGGTACCTCCTATGTTGTGCACCATGACACCACTTTTTTTATTTTTTCTGTCCTAACCCTTGCCAGGTCAACCATGCTATTTCTGTGCAAAATGTGGCAGCCATCTTTTTTTTTTCTTGAGAAAAAACTCATTTAAAACATTAATAAAATACTCAAATGTTGGTGGAATAAGAAAACTGCACCACCAAATTAAACTGGAAGATGCCTGGAATCCCTTATAGTGAAAAGAAGGCAGGGTCAAATGTTTGCCCAATTTCGTTGCATTGCTGCTTTAAATAAGACAGGTCTAAGGACTGACCCCTGAGGCACACTGCATGTGACCCTCATGTCCCCGATTCACCCTGTTGGTTGAAGCAGTACCTGGCCTTGTAGAGGACAACAAAGCCTAGGACCCACCAAAACAATGATGTGCTCTGCATGTTTTTGTTAGGTGAGTTGGGCATAGAATACATGGTTATCCACTGTATCTTCAGTACATAGCTGCCACTCAATTGTTCTATCTTATTACCCAGCACTACATGCCCCTTACCTTGCCAAGAACTGACTGTCTACCCTTGATAAGAACACATTTGCTACTGTGCTGTATAACTGGGTAATGTGAAAGATATAACCATGAGCCTGTGAAACTCATGTATTAATTACAGCTGCATACCTATGGAACTAGGACTATGTAACCATGTAATGTATGTAACCTAAGCAGGCGATATAACATTTGTTGCTTCTGCTTCTGTTTCTAATGCCTTAGGGCTTTCTTAAAAAACTAGATTTTGCACCTAAATGACTTGATCTTGGTGCTGCAAACTGCAAAATAAAAAAAAATCTAAATTATATCAGATATTCATCATGATTTAGCTTTGCTTGTAAAAGTAGTTAATGACTAATATTTTTGCATATTGAAATTTCTCATAAAAGCATGTATGTTAGTTTACCATTTATGTTTCTACATACATGGCGACATGGTAAAGCCTAAGGAAAATATGTTTCAAAACAAAAAGTGTCAAATGACTTCTCAGTTAGTGCATCATTTGATAACAAGGTGGTGGGTGGCAGGCACCTTATCTGATCTACAGTAGATGTGGTTGCATCATAGGGAACCATTACTCAAAACGAGGTGTAATCCTCAGGAAAGCAGTCCACCAGCAGTGCTAGGAAGGCTAGAGTGTTGTATATTTAGATGAGAAAATGCTTTTAGCTGTCTACTAAACAGTATCAACTCAGGTGAATGAGATATTTCAGCACAGTGCTTTGTTGATTCTGCAGGAGCCAGAGGTACTGTTGTATTTTCAAAATGAACATCCACTTGCATGTCTCTCTGGTTGTTTTACTTTCTTAAAACATGCTTTAAATCCCCTTTTATATTTAGAAGCTGTCTTTCAGTATCACCAAGAGGTTAAGGAAGTTTTTACAGCCATGACAAACATTTTACTTTGGGGTCACTACATCTTTAAAGAGTTATATCACTTTAGCTAGGGAGAGGAAGCCCTCCTAGCTGTTTTGAGTCAGAAGGATTACTCTTCAAATCAAACAGGGCTAGAGGCTTACAATCACAGAAAACAGCCCATCAGCCCATTAAACACATTTTTCATACATTTCAAGTTGCTGCTAAAAACCCTGGAATTTTTAGTCTGTTTCACATTGATTTATATCAAGATTTTTTTATCATCCTGGCCAGGGCAGGCTTGACTCCCTTCAGCAGTGGCTCCACCAGAGACCACCTCCCTAGAAATTACCTGCCCAATTTGTTACCTCATGGATCACTCCCTGTGGTGGAGCCAAGAGAGGGAGGCCATCCTCTTTGCTGGAGACTGGTATCCATACTAGTGCTGATCAGGATACTGGTGATGGCTCAGAAGGGGGGTCATCACGCAGGGCTTCATACAATCCTGCTGTGCTATGCTTTGCCTCCAGTTCTCCCCTCCCTAACTGGGTTGCACATGCTGATGCATGCATGTGAGGGCACACATGCACTGCGAAGGTCCCATAACTCCTTCCTTATATGCCACTCTGACCTGCACTGCTACCTGGTCTCCACTAGGTGGCAGTCATCAGCAGAGACAACATGACCTCCCTCCCCGGGAGAGGAGTGTAATATGCCAGGCACTTGATCCTCTCCCATCCGGCAGACTCCCAGCAACTTTAGATTGCTTCCATTCTCTGGTCATTAGCATAGGCGGTAGCTCTACTGCTGAGCCCCTGGCCTGGTTCTGAGTTTCTCACTTCTGAGACTACATTGAAAAATGTGATATTTATGCACAAGTCCACTTATATTTTATATTTTGTCAGTATTTCTCTGCCCTTTATTTTTCTCCACAAGGTTAACTTGCATGGCAACAGGATCCTTGTCCCATCAAGTTTATCTGCTTCTTTTGCTTAATCCTTTGCTGACGTTGTAATCCTCTGTTTGTGATGTCATAGTTTGTTGTGAAAATTGTTATGATGTCACAGACAAAGAATTATGACTTCAGGAATGGGTTAAACAAAATGAGTAGATCGAACGGAGGGGACAGTTATCCTATTTTCATGTAAATGAACCCAATAATGAAGAATAAAAGGAACAGATATACAAAAATCTATCAAATATAAGTTGAATGGTGTCTAAATGTTATGTTCTCCAAAGTTTTCCCATAAGTGACAGAATCACTTTAAGAAAGAACCTGATCATAAGTAATTGGTCATTTCAGGAGGAAAGGAGTGGTGTGAATCTGAAGGCTCATGTTCTGTGACTTGTATTTGTTCAGTAATGGATATACCATTTACTATGCAGGATCAACATAGAAGATTGTACAGTAATTTGGGGGATTCAAGATATAAGACTATTATTTGGAGGGGGGTTGCACTTACTCATGACATATCTCTTCTGCTCACAAGCAGACTTTCTGCATTTCCCTCATTTTAGGCAAGCTCTTCCCCTCAGGGGAAAGCCATTTTTTTTAAATTGGTTGCAGCTGAAATTATATGACACCATAATCCTACTAGCTGTCTTTTACTGAATTGTAGTGGTTCAAAGTTACTGTAACTGGTTATTGCTCTTACAGTGTATAAGTCTGGGGTAAAGGACGTTACCAGTAATATATACCAGCTTAAAATCTGATTCCGCTTAAGTTGATATCCATCTGTATCCCCCTCCACCCGGGATGAGGCTTAAAATAGGCAAAAAACTATCCAGTCCTCCTTCCTGGTCAACAAAAACTAAATAAAATAAATAAAAATATAAATATTGCAGGGGTCTATTCTCGGCCCAACTCTGTTCAACATGTACATCAGCAACATAGATGAAGGGTACAGGGCAAGGGGTGCCTTTTATGGACAATATTAATCTTTGTGGTACGGTGGACAGCACAGAGGGTATAACGCATGTGAAAAGGGGATGTACAGAGGTTGGAAAAATGGCCTATCATATGGCAGTTGAAATTCAATGTCAAGAAGTACAAGGTCAGGCACACTGGTAACAGGAATCTTGAAATGGAATTATGCAATAATTACCTTACAGCTGGTCTTTTCCTGGGGATTAACAACTGGCTGGTCAGAAGGGGTGGCCACGGTACAATTGAGGGACAACTACCTCTGACCGGTCATTAATCTACAGGACATTACAGGCTGTAAGGTCATTACTGTGATTACAGTGCTAATCACATCAATAAGGAGGGGGGAATGCATTTTTTTATATAAAATTCACAAAGGCGTGTGCCGCTCTGAGCTGTACTAAGCATTTCTAAGGGATTAATGCCAGGAAAAGCAACAAATCAAAGCATGAGCTTGCTTCATGAATAATTAACTAGAATGAGACTACTAGATCAATGGCACAAAAGTGGAGCAGTCAAGGGAAGAAATGGACTGGAGGATAAGAATCACTGACAACATAAATGCCACCTCCCAATGCAGTAAGATATATGGGAGAGCTAATAGAATGCTGGGGTATATAGGGTGGGGTTTTCTCTGCCACTGGAAGCTGGAGATTTTGCCACTGTATAGGTCTATGGTGTGGCTTCACCTCAGGTACTGTGTTCAGTTCTGGAGACTGCATCAAAAAAAGGATAATGATAGACTGGGACTGTCTAGCGGAATCCTGACAGCCCTTTCCTTCCTGAACCTGTGCAAATCTAGCCCTGATGGGCTGGATCCTAAACTCCTCCATATCACTGCTCCTGCCATTGCATCTCCTCTGACTCACCTTAATCAACCTCTCCTTCTCCCTCAGTATTGTTCTACAGTCCTGGAAGCTGGCTAAAGTAATATCATTCCATGAAGGAAGGGGACCCTTCCTAACCAGGTAACTACTGGCCAGTCTCCCTCCTCCCTTCCCTTGCCAAACTGCAACAGAAGCTAGTTTACACTAGACTCTCTGATTTCGTCTCCTACTCTAATTTCCTCTCCCAGTTCCAGTATGTCTTCTGGAAGGATCACACCACTGTTCTCTCCCTGCTGTGGGTAACTGATTCTATCCTTCCAGGGATGAATCAGGGACACATCATGGCAGCCATCTTCATTGATCTGGCCAATGCCTTTGACTTGGTGCCCCACCCTCTCCTCCAAGATAAGCTGAGTTCTGCTGGTCTCTCAGTTCCTGCTATCGACTGGTTCCTTTCTTACCTCATGGGCCATCTGCAGTTGATACAGGTTGGTAGCACTCTGTTACCACCTCTTCCCATCTAGATGGGGGTCCCAAAGGGATCCATCCTGGGTCGTATACTCTTCTCCATCTTCCTCAATGACATCTCCTCACCCTGCGCTAACTCCCATATTCACATGTATACAGATGACACAGCCATCTGCACTTCTGGTTCCTCCTCTACAGCTGTTGAAAGTCTGTTCCAACAAGATTTCCACAGTGTTCTATGATGGTTCCAATCTAACCATCTCTGGGTCATCACAGAAACAAAAACTGTGTTCACGACCTTTGGCACCAGTCAGAAACTGGCCAGACTCTCATCTGTGCCCACCTTCTTCACCTTAGATGGCTCTCTCTAGAACAGGTTCCTTCCTTCAAGTACCTTGGTGCATGGCTTGACAGCAAGCTAGACTTTATTGTTCACACTGACACCATGCATGCCAAGCTCCAACCTAAACTTGGTGCCTTGTACTGCAATAAAGATTGCCTGTCTCCATAGGTTTGCCGAGAGCTTGTCACCAAAAATGGTTCTCCCAGTCTTTGACTATGCAGATGTTGTTTATGGCTTCACCCCTCTACATCGCTGGACAGACTGGATACCCTCTGTAACTCCTTTTGTTGATTTGCTACAGCTCCTCCTCTTGAACTCATCACTGCTCGTTTCACTCATCCTTATCCATTCTTCCTCTACCCTGACATTTCCAGTTTCACTGTGTTCCCTTCATATCTAAATACTGGTTTGGGTCTCTTCCCTCCTACCTCTCATCACTTCTTTCCCTTGTCCCCTGTGCCTCCTGCTCCCTCTGCTCCAGGGATCCTTGCACCTTTGCTGTATTACATCCCTGCACCTCTGCTGGAAAATCAGCCTTCTCCTATTGTCTTCTCTAACCTTCGAACCAACTCCCCTCTTCCCTTCACTTCATTACCTCCCTTGGATACCTCAGGTATCAACTGAGACTCCCGCCTTCTTGCTTCTGTTTTTACCTTCCCCTAACAGTTCCCCATATATTTGACTGAAATGCCCATTTTGTTGCTTTTGCCTGGTTTGTTCATTGTGCACTTACTCTTGTTTCATTGTGTGCTCTGATTTGCACTTTAACATAACTGTGAATTGTGTCTGTGCTATGTATTTTATATCCTCTGTTCCCCTTCCCCAGGTTGCACCTAGAAAAGAGCCTCAGCCCAGTATACCTTTCCCAGTCACCAATTTTCAAATAATAAATAAATAAACTAGCATGATCCAGGGACAATGGTAAAATCATATGAGGAAAGAGTGGAGAGCCATAAAATGTAATTGCAGGAAGAAAGAATGGAGAGGGGAATGTGACAGAGAACTTCCAGTTTTTGCATGGGTGCAATAAAGTCGACCACTCTGAAGTTTTCCAAGTGAATAAAAATTTGACCCCAAGGGGTCATAACTTTAAATTAGTTGGGGGGGGGGATTTAATAAAGATGCAAGGAAGTTCTTCACGGAGTGAGTGGTAGATAAATGGAATAGCCTGCATAGCACCCTGGTCAATGCGGGCATCATTGCCAGGTTCAAAACTGGCTGGGTTGGTTTCAGAGGGCTAAAAGAGATAAAAGTGCAGTAATTTCAAGGTAGGGTTTTATTGCAGACTGGATGAACTCCATGTATTTATCTGCTTGTATATTTTTATGTTTCTTAAAATGTATCATTGTTCATGTTGTAAGCTAACTCAGTGGGTACGACTGTGGATGAGCTATGCTCACTGATCATATCTGTTCAATTTATTGAATAAATATATTGATTGATTAATTTTGGATTTCATGGATCTGACCATGACCTCAGAGTCATCAGGATGTCCTCACTTGGTTCAATGCCCCCTGCCATATTTCTCTTGCAAAAAAGACTTGGGCAGGTATGTCAGTATGCAAAACACATTAAGTAATGCTTTCTGACTTGTATTTTAAACTGTAATCTTATCCCAACATCACACTTTCCTAATTCTTTCCAGAAGTAGAATCTACATAGTTTCATGTTTTGAAAGAAGACTTCCTAAACCTTACTTATTCAATTGACTGGAACTTTTTTCAGCTAACAGACTCACAGCAGTAGCTCAAACATAGTTTCCTGACTTTCTTAACCAGTATCACTGCCCTTTGTCTTCTTCCCCTGTTTTATGCTTGTCATCTCTGTTTCAAATGACACAGTGCTTCAAGGGCAGAACTGTCTCCAGGAAGGCCATTTGTTATCTGTCATGGTGTTTCACTAAGAGACACTCCCCATAAATAACTATAAGTTGGAGTCCTTGGGTAGACTTTACAATCAGTTAACCAGTTCATATTCACACCAATCCAGCACAGTAGACTGGGTGCTGAAGTCACACCCTCAGAGCATCCAGGCTGTGAACACCCTGCTAGATATATTTAATGATCATTACATGACTTACTGCATGTAAAAGATGAAAACAGTAAAGCCCCCTCTAAGGTTACCCTAGCACAATCTATCTAAATGTTCAAACTGGATGTATTCCTACAAGATCTCCCATCAGCAACTGGGTACCCACTCCAACAGCACTAGACCACGAGGGGGCATTCACCCTTTTCACTGCAATATGCAACAAACATGTTCCAGTCGAAAGGTCTGGAGTCTGAGGACACCACCTGCCCTGGATCTCTCCTGTCATAATTGAAAGCTTTTCAGAGCAGAGATACTACCTGGGCCATGAATAAATCTGCAGGTCTTCTATCTGACATGCAAGTGTTCACCTCCTTTTGCAACCTCTGCACCAAGCTCACAAGAAAGGTCAAAGCAGCCTACTTCCAGAGCAAGCTTGCATTCTGAGGTTTAGACCTGACCAAACTTTGGAAAACAATCCTTAGCCTCCTTAACACCCCCTTTTAACAAGAGGAAACCGGGCCACTCCAGGCTCCATGCTATCAGCTGAAGACTTAAACCAGTACTTCACGGAAGGCCCAAGGGCTCTAATTCCCCAGTCCTGCCCCACCTACAAACACCAATCTCCCCTGTCTGGCAATTTCTGCCTCCAGGCAATCCAGCTGAAGATGTCTACAAAGAGCTCTCCATGCTTAATACTTTCTTCAGCTGTGATATAATGGCATTTCTCCCATGTTCCTTAAGATTGCTGTCCCTGTAATAGCTTCTCCCATTGTCAACATTTTCAACTGGTCGCTCGTGGCTGGCTCCTTCTCACGTAGCTGGAAGCATGCGCTAGTTGTCCTTATTCACAAAGGCAGCCCTGTGGCTGCACCATTTAATTACAGCCTGATATTCTATCTACCCATCCTCTCCAATGTTTTTGAGAGGTTAGTGAGCAGGCAGCTCTCCAACTTCTACTCATGGTTTGGTTTCCTGACCCTGTATCAGTCTGGCTTCTATTCCAACCATTCCAGTTCCACTTCCTTCCCCTCCATGTCACTTTCCACGTTCACTCAAATATGTACAAGGGCATGGGTATAGATGCCATTTTCATCAACTTAGCCAAAGCCTGCAATACCTGGACCACAATCTTTTCTTGGATAAGCTTGTGGTCTCAGGGATCTCACCCTTCTCTAACCTGTTTCCACTCTTATGGCAGCACTTGCTTCCTCCTACCAGTCTCTCTAGGGGTCCACTAGGACTGTGTACTGGGCCATTGCTCTTCACAGTTTTCATCAAGGCTCTCCTCTTAGCTCTCTCCTACTGAAGCATCCATATGTGTGCTGATGATACAATTATCTGTGCACCCAGTCCTACTGTCTTCTTCATTGAGCAGTCTCTTCAAAAGGGCTTCTCTGCTGTACAAAGATCATTTCAGAACCACTGATTTAGTTATGACTCAAAAGAAATCTGTCTCCATGCTCTTCAGTTTTAGTCACTGGTTAAGCACCTCCTCAGACTCGCTGAACCTACAGTCCTCCCAAGACAAACACCTAGACTTCATATCCTCATGCAGAAACAAGGCCTTCACCTGGACCAAACACCTCCAATACTCTGGTCACACCTCTCAGGCAACAGCCAGGTGCTATGCAAAACTTGGTGCCTTCTACAAGGAGAAGAGCTGCCTTCAGCCTCACAGCAAGGAACTGCTGGTTGAATGCTTTATCTTTCCCATGCTAGAGTATGGAGATATTACTTATACTGGAGTTAACTGCTCCACCCTGACTAAACCAACCTCCCTATTCAATGCCTTGTGTAGATTTGTTCTGGCCTGCCCCGTCCCAAACCCACTACTGTATCATTTACAACAAACTTGAGTGTATGCTTCCCCAGAAGAGGAACTAGTGGGTTCTAGGTACTGGTTAGGGAAACTCTTGAGTTACCTCTCAGATCTTTTCACTCTGGCAACAAATCATACTTACTCCCTCAGATCTGGGGACAGTTGCTGATTCATATCCAACATTGCAAGTGTAATCTAGGGCAAGCCTCCATCATTTACAGGCTATCCTCCTTATGGTACAGCCTGCCTGCCAAAGTCACCAAATCTCCTAACTACTTCTCATGTAAGAGGCAAATCAAGGCTCAGTGTCATCACTCCACCAAGATTTCAGACCCCAGCTGCCCCAGTCACACTCCATCTGCTTGTAATTGACATTGGCCTGTTATTGCATAGCAAGACTGCTGCACTACATTGGATGTAGGCTTTAGGATAACAAGGATCTTGGTGTAACCTCTTCTACCTGCTACTATTGTAAATCAAGACTACCTGCACTGTGCTTTGCTATAGTATGTAATGTACCCTCTAGAGAAACAGGGGTATTGTATTGTAACTTCATTAACTGCACATCACTTTTTGTATTCACTTTGTGTTTTGTACCGTAGCAGTATTTAAGAACTATGTGTGTGAATATAATCTTCCCTATGATCATCCTTATCCCCCCAGGTCAGAACTTGAAATGAGTCTTCCAGGTTCTGCTTGTTTACCTGGTAAAATATGTTTTAAAAAATAAACATCCGTACATACAAGATGATTTGGAGATCAGTTGTAGCCCTAGGGAAAAAAATCTATTAAATAAAGGAGCAAATTGGGTAGAGTGACATATACAGAATGTAAAAAAAAAAAAGGACAAAAAAGCATCACCAAATAAATACTAGACTGTGAAAATAAAGGGCAGAGAGTTGAATGTCAGAGACAGGTAACACGTAAGATAATGTTAAGGAAAAGAGCAGGAGGGGAAGAAAAAGTTTTGAAGGGAGGATTTAAAAGGTAGATAAAAAGGGAGAGATGGAGAGAAGTTGGAGATTGTTCCAAATTGAAAGGAGACAGAAAGAGAAAGCAGACTGTCCAGAAGAAGTTTAATGAGCAGGAACAGAATGACAATAAGAGTCAGAGGAATGAAATGAGACGTTGGAAAAAGGTATATACTGTAAGATAGGAATCACATAAGGTAGGAAGGAAGAGAGGAAAACCAGAATTTAGAAATTGTTTATGGTTCAGTTGGTCTGATTGTGTCTTTTGACATCAGTATTCCTGGGCAGCATTCTGATTGTTTAGGAATGTTCATGTGTTTAACATGTTGCACTAGGATTTAGGAAGATGTTGCATACTGCACGTATACTGAGACAGAAGAAGAACAATAGGTCATCTGATCTATCCATTTGCTATGCTAGAGGTTACAGCCAGAGATACTTTTCATTTCCAGGTGCTTACTCTAATTGTAGTTTGTATCTTCTGACTGGATTTTCTTCAACCACCCCCAGAGGCAGCTTTCCCCACAGATCTCTCACCCTCTGGTTGAAGTAAGCCAGGATGACTGTAGGGTTTCCCCACCCTACTCAGTCACTATAACACAGCACTGATCCAGAAGTCAGAATCCCAGTATTCTTTTTTAATGTAATATGGGATTCTGGTATAAAGTGCAGTTTATATTTCTGTAAGACATGCAGCCTATTAGGAACAACAAATTCCAAGAAAAACATGTTTACAATAAGCATTTATTATCAGGCAGGGGTGGTTGTTTCTCCACTTAGTAGCAGAATCTCAAAGCATATTATCAGAGTAAGTACCTTTACAGAATGCAATAGGAATGCTGTGCTGGATAAACTGTTTAACACACGAAAATCTCGAGAATGCCAAAAAACACCAGGGCCTGTTTGAAACTCTGTGACCTGTTTCAGAGTTGATGCCCAAGTATGCATTTGCAATAATACTGTGGGAATGAATTGGAAGCAATTTCACTGTGAATATATTATGCACATGTAGGAGGAACGCCAAGAATGAAGGGGCAGTGCACACAGTCATCAAGACTTGTTTTAACTGGATGAAGTAAACATATTACCTCCCATCTTTATTACTCCAGCTTCAGTAAGTGAATGTCATGTCAACTAGGGTCTACAGGGAACTTTACCATGAAATAACTATTTATTACGCCAACTTGTAAAAAACCACTAGCTATTCTAGTAATGCAGCATTCTATGGAATGTGGAAACAAGTGCCATGGATTACGTACATTTTCCAGCATGTATCACAAACTGATTTCATGCATAACATTCTGAGATGGAGCTGACACCACCTGTCTATATACCAGAGTTTAGAAGGATCCATACTAGCAGGAACCAACTGACTCCTTTGTCTATTACTCAAATGTTAGAATATACTGTATAGCATATTGTTGCCCCTTATTGCAAATGGAGTAACATGGAAAGCTGTTGTAGGACAGTTCAAAGGTCAAAAAAGTTGTGGCAGTATAGTTGCGAAGTACCTACAATACTACAACTTAACACTGTCAAGTCACAAGGACTGTTTCACTCGCGTGCCACTCTGCTTTCCACACACTGTCTTTTGATCTTTTCTCTCTCAGATTGACCAAGGCTTCAGGCAGTGGACCAGATAAGACCTTTCCCTACTTTAAAACTTCAGGTTTATGAACTATGAACAACAGCAGTGGATAGTTTATTCTGTTGATGTTCAAACTGCGTTCAGTAAAGTGAATAAAAAACACATTTATTCTTTGTGTCTCTTTGTGAAACACATGCTCTGTAACAGCTGTGCAATTCTAAATATATATATATATTTTTTAAGAAAGCCATTTTCTAAATAAAAACAGATGGGGCAACCATATACTGTATCAAATAAAAGATCTGGAAATTTGCACAGACAAGGCTATGTTTCCATATTGGGGGTTGATGACATCATAGGGATCTCTATCTTCACTCTCGAGGTCTATGATGTCATCAGCCCCCCCTTAATAGAACCACAGCATTGTTGTGCACTGCTCCCTATCCATTACTCTGTATGCAGTGGTTACTTACTAAGATCTAATAAGTTACTTAGAATTAGTTCACCAAAACACCATAAAGTCATTAATATTTTTTTATTAAGACTATTCAGTCAAAATTGTTTGCATATCACATTATGCATGTAGGGGAAATGCATGTATTTACGGGCAGAAAATGCTGATACTTTTTACCCCTCTAGTGCTTGTGGAGCTTTTAGGCCATTTAGAAGTCTGGCCCCATAATCACAAAAAGAATGTTTAAAAGCATAATGAGAGCCAACAAGGCCCTCTGCCTGTATTGGTTTGTATACATTCACAGAAAGAGTACCTGCACAGTGACAGTACCATACAGGTGAAATTTCAGAATCCTTACCGTATCAGTAGTGTCATGCTCATGTTTATTTATTCAGGCTGCACACACTTCAAATAATTTTTAAAGAACAGTGAGAACAGAATCCTCATTGTATCCCCTGATTTACCCAGGTAGCTTCAAAAGAATCAAAAACGTACTATACAAAGTTGACTGGAAGCGAAAGATGTTGTAGGCAAATTCCGCTCCAAAGAACAATTTCACTGAGCAAAAAAAAAAAGCTTCAGATTAATTCAATATAAAATTTGAATATAAAAAAATGTAAATATAAAATGTTTTAATTTTTTATTTATTTAGTTTTTGGTTACCAGGTAAGTGTGCTAGCCAAAAAATGACTTTTTTCATACACGACATTTAAAAATAAAATAATTTTGAATTAGAATAAATGTAGTTCCCGCACCTAATTGTCTCAGTTTTATGATACTACTGCATGTATCTGTTTACTGATTTCCTTCAGTTTTTTGTTATACTCTTTGATATATATTCTATTTGTGTATATGACTTACCACATCCTCTCATCCCCCAGGATGCATCTGAAAATGAGCTGTTAGCAGCTCAGTATGTCTTTTCTAGTGAAACTTCTGAAATCAATCAATCAATGTTCCATAAAGGGAGGTGTTTAGAAGTGTTCCAGGTAAATGCAGTGGTGCCATTAGGACTCTGTGATCACTGTTCTTTAAACGTTGTTAGAAGTGAGCGCTGCCTGACTAAATGAGCATGAGCATGAAACTGCTGACATGGTAAGGAGTCTAAAAAGTTATTTCCTCGAGTGCGTTCATGTAATTCTGCTGCTGTGCAAATACTCTTTCTGTTAGTATGTATGTATCACACACTCAACATCATATGATTGTTGAAAACTGCCCTCACATTCACCGTGTTTGTGAGATCAAAGCTTGACACGGAAATAAAATGCACTTTGAGGTCATACAATCCTAATTAAGGCTTTCTTATAGATGTCAAGGGTAGAGTGACAGAACTGTATTGCAAAGCCAAGGGTAGGGAGCTGCTCATTTTTTTTTAAACGTATTCACTCATCAGTAAATTGTAATATTGTTGCTGGAAACTTTCTCATCTATCATCAGACACCAACACAGGTTAATTGGATAAATGAAGGCCATCTCTCAACTAATAAGGATCTTGTTGGTTGAGCGGTGGCCTTTATTTATATGAACTGGAACTGTGATGTATTAGAATAACTATTTTAAAACCAGCCCCTATAGTACTCTATGGAGTGTGCCATGCGCATTTCATGTAATTACATCATATAATATGCTAGCATGGGAATGGCGCTCAGGAAAGTGGAAGGGATTGGCGGCTCAGCTCCACAGAGTCAAAATATTATCCCTTCCCTCCCCAAAACAATAGAGCTATAAATTATAGTGTACTGTATATATCCAGACATTCCCAGAGGAGTTAAGGGGTTGCCATGCATTTCATGGGGCATTTTAGAAAATGGCTGGAAAGATGCTCTTTAAATTCAACTTGGTACTGGGTGTTCACCTAGAAAATGAATACTGGGGCCCCCAAGCTGACATGCTTATACCAGCATACCACATCAATTTAACAAACTGAAGCACAGAAACATAAAAATTGACAGCAGATAAGGATCATTAGGCCCACCCTGTCTGCCCATTGTCCCTACCTGTTGCAAAAATTACAGACACTACTTGATCTCCAGCTATGTTCTCTTTCTTACATTGTCAGGGTTCCCCTATGTCTATCCCATGCATTTTTGAATTCCCCTACCAAATTTGCCCCCACCACCTCCACTTGGAGGCTGTTTCATGCATCCACCACCCTTTCTGTGAAAAAATGCTTCCTCATGTTACCCCTTAGTGTACCTCCTTCCAGCCTCATGTCATGACCCCTTGTTCTAGAATCATCTATTTTCCTAAAGGATGCCACCCTCCTGTACCTTATTTATGCCCTTGAGATATTTAAAGGCCTGTATCATATCTCCCACCTTGCTCTTTTCCTCCAGGGTATACATATTTAGGTTCTCCAGTCTAATCTCATATGACTTTTGGCACAGACCCTGCACCATTTTTGTTGCCCTTCTTTGAACTGCCTCTACCCTTTCTATGTCTTGGGGATGTGACCTCCAGAACTGGACATAATACTCCAGATGAGGTCTTACTAGTGATTTGCACAGAGCCATCACCACCTCCTGTTTTCTGCTGGTGTTACCTCTCCCTATGCACTCCAGTACCCCACTGGCTCTCCCCACAGCCTTGGCACATTGATTGGCCACCTTTAGATCATCTGATATGATTACCTCCAGATCCCTTTCCTGTTTAGTGGCCATCAGTATCTCTCCCCTCATTATGTTAGTCTCCTCTGGATTCCTGAGCCCCAAATGCATGAATTTGCACTTTTTTGCATTGAATCTTAGCTGCCACACTCTTGACCATTCCTCTAGTTTACCTTGGCTTCTCCTCATTCTTTCTTCCCCTTCTGGATAGTCTGCCCTGTTGCAGATCTTTTGCCCCGTTTACACCACCGTCTTTGTAGTGCATCAACTCATGTACTCCGGTTGGTGCGCTGCAATACTGGTGGTGTGGATACTCACCACATTGCCGTATGTGTGCTTCAGCTCCAGTTTTTAACCCAATGAAAAAGAGGGGATACATACTGGATTGGGCACATTACCCCACGGTGTGACTGACCGATGCACTCGATCTGCTGCAGTCCCCTGTTTCTCTGCCATGAGTCACAGGGATGTTATTGTCCCACAAGGCCCCAGACACTCTGCTCAGCGCAATCGGCTGTGCATCAAGTTCGGGGAGTTGTAAAGCAAAAAAATGCAGAGCAACCACAGAGCAGTGGGAAGGCAATGAATCGGTAAGTGAAGCACTGCTGCTGTGTAAACAGGGCTTTAGTGTCATCTGCAAAGATGCATACCTTTCCTTCCAGCAACTCTGCAATGTCACTTATGAAGACATTGACTAGGACTAGCCCCAGAACTGATCCCTGTTTGCATTTTATGTTAATTTGCAATGAGTAGGACAATACAATTTAATGACAAAACTAAATAGATGTTATATTTCATTTAATTTCATTTGATTATGTTTGTGAGATCAGGACACACATATTGAGCATTAGCTAATGTTCAATGTGGCCCTGAGAGCATACAGAAAGATACAATAAATCAATATAAAAAGGTGAACAGTATACAACTTACATACAAATGGAATTCAAACATTTCCCAGTTATACCAAAAGCTGTTCAGTATTTTTTAAGTTGGGGGGGGGGGTCAACCTGGAAAATGTCCAGGTATTCAGGCGGTCAGGTGCAGCACTGACCTGGGCATCAGTTGGAACAAAATGGAACTCAGTTTAATATCTCATTTTTAGTGAAGTCCTGCTATGATGTAATTGTGCAGTACAGTGTCAGGAAGACCTGGAGGGTCAAGTGACTTGCTCAAGGCCATGTAGCAAGTCAGTGGCAGTGGTGGAATTCAAATCTGAGACCTTAAAGGAAAACTACATGCACAAATTATAAAAACACATGTTGTGCATTGGGTTTTTGCTTCTCTGATTGTCCCTGGCATTATGTTTGTCCCTGGCATTATGTTTCTTGTGCCTGTGGCAAGTTTTTTTTCCCCTGACACTTTCATGGCCTCATGCAGGCTTTTTTATTGCCTTTGGTCTGTTGGAAGTTTCCCAGAATACCTCTGGGAATGATGTCAATTAGACCAAAGACAGTTAAAGGTGTACTATGGCTTTATTATCACTTAGTGACGGCACTTTACAAAGAAAATCACCACACATCTACAATAGCAACAGTTGCCGTTTAGAGAAAGCTGACTTCAGCTGGGGAGGGAAGGCAGACTCTTTTCTAAAGTGGTTAACTTTTACAAGCAGTTGCAGTTAGATGCTGTGACTAGGTTATTGCTAAGATCCTGGACTCTTAGTTCTAGTGCTTAATCCAATTGACATCATTCACAGAGGCATTCTGGGAAAATTCCAACAGATTAAAGGTACTGAAAGAAGCCTGCATGGCTACCCCAAGGGCCATACAACTGGCATGCACACATAGGCATGAATAGAATTGTCAGAGCATTGTATTCTGCTAAGGAGAGAGAAATGGCCACAGCACTGAGCAAATATTATGTTAATAAATAGAGAGAGCCACCATCCAAATCCCATCTCATCCAGCAAACCAACTAACTAACTAAGAATAACTTATTAGTTTTATGACCTTCAGAATGGAAGAGAGAAACCCCCAACTGTGGAGGAAACCTCTGCGGATCCAAGGCCATTGGTTGCCATCCTTCCAGGCCTACCATGATACTAGTAAGCCCCAAAACAGGAAGCTAAACCAAATGGGCAACGTGGCTTGGCCCTGTAAATAAAGGAATCCCTCAGTTTGACTCCACTCTGTTTGTCTGTCTGTCTCTCTATTGATTCTCGTGTCTGTCTGTCTCTCTCAGTTTACCACTGGGTTCCTTCTATTCCATCCAGTTCCATTGGCTCCCTCCTCACCCCCCATTTTGAGTCCTTTGGCCAAAGACCACATTCTGCCCAGATTTTTTTGCCTTGAACCCTCTAAGGAGGCAGTGTAGCCTATTGCTTAGAGTGCACAGCTGTGAACTGGGAGATCAACTATGAACCCCACCCTTCCACGTACCCACTGCATAACCTTGAGCAAATTCTTGAACTTCCTTGTGCTTATCCTGTTCTCTCTCTCTCTCTCTCTCTCTCTCATTCTCTGTGCTTGATCTCACTTATCCTTCTTATTTGTGCTTCGCAGTGGCTGCAGCTTGCCATGGCTTGCAAAATGTGTTGGGATACAATGTTGCATGAATAGCACTGAATAAAACTAGTTGTCTTCCTCCCTTTTTCCCCATCTCTGTCGAGCTTCTTTGGCTCTCATATCTCTCTCTCTCCTCCCTGTCCAGTTTCTTCTACATCTTTCCCAGATATCACACATAGCTATATCCTAGTTCACCCAGTGCTTTTTGTTCTATGAGAGTAATGTACCTTGTGTGTTCAACATTAAGGCACTATACTCCTTCTATATACACAGTAGACCTATGGAGGTGTTGCCTAGCACTGTGATAGTACACTATGAGAACAAATGACTCATCTCATCATCAGTCATGCTAGACATATGCTACACATCTACCTGGGTGAAATTAAAACAAAAGAAGTGAACATGGAAATCTGGGACCGAATTTCTGTTTTGAGCTGCCACTGAATCAGATTCAATGTACTGCACAAGTCCCCCTTTCCTAGTTTTTATGGTTCAGCCTTTTTGTTGATCCCTGTTTGGAGACTTAAGAATTCTGATGGATAGCAGCAGTTTCCTTAACACACTGAATATAGATTTTATTATAGATTATTTGTATATTTATGTAATAGAAGCTGTGATTGGCTGGTTCAGTGACTCATCTCCTGAGTAGTTCCTGTTTGTAGTTATGTTTATCTGCCAAGAAACTAGACACCAAACACACACACAGGCAGAGGCAGGTGATTGCCAGCTTAAGACAGATTGCTCCTGGGTCAACCTTCCATAGTGATGATATGCAGTCTAAGTATAGTGTCTTTCTTGGAAATATAGTAAGGGTTCAAACAGTCAGCTATTAGATGCTTAAGGTTTCTGAGGTGCTCTTAAAGGGCTAGTCAAAGTCAATGCTGCTGCTACTACTTTATTTCAAAACTTGTTACAGTGCTTAGATACTAGCAGTGCCCTTTGTTGCATCTGGCTTTTAATTTTGTCTTTCTAGCGAAATCTTTGTGGCTATAGCATATAATTATCTCCACCTTCCCTCCCTGCAACTCTTTGACCCATTGCCCTTCTGTAGAAGTGTCCAGTGAGAGATTGGCTCATAGATGATGGCAGTGGTAAGTGCAGGTATTCCTTGTCAGGCCCCAGCCCTTCTCCAGGAATAAAAGGTGATCAGCCTGGTGAGTGCTCATGTAGTGTAGAAGACATACTGTACTACTTGTTTAAAAGAAATATTTTTTTTTAACAGTAAAGTGTGTCAGGTAATAGAGCAATGCATATAACAACTATATAGCATAAGGTTGAACACTGTTGTGCATTGAAGTCCATGCCTGGAACAGCATTGCTCTGCTGCAGTTTTGATGTTGTGATGCTATTGTGCTGCACTAGTGATGTCACTACTGCAGCACAACATCATAGAATGTGGATGCACGGCCACCTTTTTCTCAAGCCATGTTGGTGATCATGAGGGAAGTTCTTTGTTTTGAATTTATGATTTTGTTCTACTAGAGGGTTGCACCATGGCTCCTCAATATGTATTCGGCTTACTATGGAGCTTGGTGCTGCTGTGAAGCAAGGAATAGCTAGGTAACTACCATCTGGTTAGTCTAACGTTAGTTGTGGGAAAACTGATGGAGTCCCTGCTGAAGGAAAGAATCTTAGTTTTTTTTTGAGCAAACTGGTCAGCTTGTCAAAAATCAACATGGTTTCATGGCTGGGTGGTCCTGCCAGACAAACCTGGTTGATTTTTTCAATTGGGTCACCAAAACAGTGGATCAGGGTGGGGCAGTGGATGTGATTTACCTGGACTTCTGCAAAGCTTTTGACTCCATTCCACACAGAAGACTAGTCAAAAAACTGGAGAACATGGAAATTGGGCCCAAGGTTACAAACTGGGTCAGAAACTGACTACATGGACGAACTCAGAAAGTATTAGTAAATTACACTCTGTCTATGGAGGGGAGGATGACTAGCTGGGTCCCACAGGGCTCAGTTCTGGGGCCGATCCTCTTCAACATATTCACCAGCGACATTGAGGATGAAATGGAAGGAAAAGTGTGCCTGTTTGTAGATGACACCAAAATCGGCAACAGAGTAGACACAACAGAGGGACAGCAAAGCATGGAAGCTGATCTCTGAAAACTGAAGAAGTGGTCCAAGACCTGGCAAAAGAAATTCAATGCCAAAAAATGCAAGGTTATGCACCTGGGAAAGCGTAATCCAGGGAAACTGTACTCAGTGGGAAGAGAGCAGCTGGTGGCTGCCAGGCAGGAGTGAGATCTAGGGGTGGTCATAGCTGATGACCTCAAGGTCAGTAGACAATGTGAAAAGGTAGCACTAAAGACTAGTGGTATCCTGGGTTGCATAGGGAGGGGCATCATGAGCAGAAGGCATGAAGTAATCATGCCTCTGTATCGGTCCCTGGTCAGGCCTCACCTGGAGTACTGTGTCCAGTTCTGGAGGCCACATCTCAGGAAGGGCATAGATAAGCTGGAGATGGTACAGAGAAGAACAATAAAGATGGTACAGGGCTTGCATCAGAAACCATATGAGGCAAGACTGGATGACCTCAAATTATACTCCCTAGAACAAAGCAGGAATTGTGGGGACATGATAGAAACATTCAAATACCTTAAAGGCAACAACAGGGTGCACGTGCAGAACCTCTTTCAGGTAAAGGACTACAGCAGGACTACAGGGCACAACCTTCAACTTAAGGGAGGAAAGTTCAGAAGCAATATGAGGAAATTCTTCTTCACAGAGCATGTTGTGGAACCATGGAATAGCCTGCCGGAGAGGGTGGTGGGAACTAAGACAGTAGGGGAATTCAAGTGGGCATGGGACAGACACTGTGGGATACACAAGCAGGCAGCTAAGTAGGGGGGTAGGAAGCCAAGGGCAGACTTGATGGATCGTATGGTCCCCATCTGCCGACAACTTCTATGTTTCTATTTTCTAATGGTATCCCCCTACCACACTTCTATTTTTTTCCTGCCTCCTACCTGCAGCAAGTGACAAAATACAGCCAAACATCACACAAAGTAAGCAATTAAAAAAAAAAGTAGTTTGCATGCAAATTCAAGCTTATGGTTGCCCATACACTATAAAATACTGTGAATGAGCAACCATACACATACAAGCCTATGTTTAAGTCTTGAGATTTTCATGGCAATAAGAGACCTCTCAAGCTGTGCTCTAGAGATCTCTTGTCACAATGGAAACCTCTAGATTCAGACACAGGCTTGTAGTCGATGGTTGCTCATACACAGTCCTCTTTATAGTACATGGTCAGAGATTGTTGTTTATGGGAATCCATTCACTCAAAAACCCTGTCATACCACAGTAGTAGCAAAGCTACTGTGGTACGACGACTTCTTGTTATGCCATTGTAGACATGTCACAGAGGTGAGCACATGCTGCACAATCAAATGGCCATGTAAAACTGAAGTTGCATTGGGGATAGCATATTTTCACACAGCACATTTACTCAGTGGGCTACAGAGTGAGTAACCTAGGATGGTGTATGTAGGACTATATATCATATAAAATAATAATATGGCTAACAAAACCAACTTGAGCACGTTTCCATCTCATGATTGGAATGACATCAAGGACACCTCAAGCTTCACTCTTGAGGTCCCTGTGATGCCATCACAACTCCTCAAAGGAAACATAACCTTGTTGTGTATGGTGGCTGATAACATTATTTTATATGTATAACCCCCAAAAAAAAAGTGGGTAATTTGTATATGAGAAATTAAGCTCCAGCTAGGTATACAAAACAAAATGGTAATATTAAATGCATGCTAAAAATAGAAAATAGAGTTAAAATTGACTTTTTGATCTTGGGTCTTCTTCAGGAATTATCAAAAAGAGAAAAAAAAAGAAGTTAGTGTTCAGCTAGATATGACACTTGCAAATAACGAAGTTCTACAGTGTTGACGAAAAGTAACATCAGTACTCTCTAGTGGTGAGAAGCTGATGGTAGTGAAAGTAAGGAAGTCAGTCTAACCTCCCAGCTAACATGAATTTCTTTTAGCTGAATAATTAGGGCTACTGCCTTCTGGATTCAGGTTCCAAGGGTTGTATTCCAGTAAAGACTGTTAGGTGAGTCTGTCCAATAGGAAGGATAGACATAAAAGGTAACATGGATTGGTGCTGTAAATTGTTTATGAATTCTTAGCATTAGGGTAGACAATGTGATCCAGTAGTTCAAGCACAGACAGAACTGCTGCCCAGGAATTAGGGTCCCAAGTTCAACTGTCACTACAGTCATGGTGGTTACATAACCCCCCCCCCACTAAAATTCTTTCAATTTTTCAAAATAGTACCTCACTTAAAACATGATGTTACATCTCATTTGGCTTGCCCTGGATAGATACTTTCATTGGCATATGATTTAAGTTTTACTTGACTGGTTAACTTGCTATATGTAGGTGCTGTTATCTGTTTGACAGTGTAGAATGTGAGTGATGTTCTGATTTGCTGAGACAGCTGGGCAGTTAGAAAGGTTTTACTGCCGATAGCTATATGTTGTTAATTGCAGCCTGCCCCTCAGTGACATCACTTTCTGTTTCCAGATTCCATGAAGTAGCTGCTGCCTTGATTTAGTATAAGAATGATTTAAACCAGTGTTTCTCAGTTAACTGCAGAGCCTATGTCAAAAAGGTATTGGAATGGACAATTTCTTGCCTTTAGAAAAACAAAGGAGATACATTTCAACTGAAAATACAGTACATCGGGGACTTGATTTAATGTATACTCTGTCAAATGAAATGTGTTATGCCAGGGTCTTTGGTGCATATCAGGGGTGTGGGGGGAAAAAATGAAAGTGAGGCCACCAGTAAATTCTGGTGGCCGCACTTTGTGGTCATTTGACTGGTTTGAGGCCACCAGAATTTGGGGTTTGAGAACCTGTGCTTTAAATGTTTGTTTTAGGGCTCCTGACACTCCAACAGGTAAGCCTAATGCCTCATTTAAAAGATCATTTCACGGGCTTTCAGATTGTGAGTGACCTGGAAACATTTACTTCCTCTAAGAGGAGTCCACGCACATCAAGAATAGGAGACTTGATCAGGATCACACAGTGCATAGGCAGTAGTGAGAGGGTTCAAACCCGGGTCTCCAGAATCACAGCTCTGTTCTCAGTCCACTAGATTATACTGTCTCATTGTAGATCATTTTAGGATAAAATTGGTATAAAAGATGCTGTACAAAATCAAGTTGGAATTATAGTGCATTGTAACAAAATGTTGTCATTTCCAAACAGAATGGCAATACTGTACCTCCACAAGGCTGTCTAGTACACCTCGCTGATGTCTGAAAAGACATAGTATCACATCCCCATGTAGATGATAACTTAGCGCTGGTGCTGATGAGAACAGTAGCACTAAGGTTACCTTTTTCAGCACTGGTAGCAGTGTTGAAACAAATTCCGCCTTGCTCCCTTTAAATTCAATTGTGGACCAGGTTAGTGGAGCCTGACATTCAGCAGCCCCTAAAACCAAAGCAATCTGTTGAAGTACAGCAGAACAACTGCATTAGTCAATATGCCCTACCTGTGACAGATATACCAGCAGATGGCACTGAAAACAGATGCAGAGCTGTAGAGGGTAGAGATAAAACCAATATTCTGCCACCCCTAAACATCACAGAATCTTTTAAAATCCCTCATTGGCCACCCACACACAGAAAGAGTTGTGGTAGTTGCCCAGTATGCAGAGGTAGTGGTGCTGCATTACCATTCAGGGGACCTGGCATTACAATCACTCAAAGCCCAGAGCCAAAGGAAACATAGAATATGATGGCAGAAAAAGGCCATGTGGCCCATCCGGTCTGCCCAGCTCTGACTAATATGTGTGTGATGGCCCTACTGGCTGTCTATTCCCTTGTTGCCCCCTCCTGCTCTAATTTCCCCAGATATTATTAACATCCTGTGCTAGTCTTGTCCTTGCATGAATCCCCCAATGTTTTAGCGTAGAACACCACAATCTGCAGTCTGTTCCACCTGTCCACCACTCTGTTCATGAAAAAGTAATTTCAGATTTCCCTTCTGAACTTCCTTTCAGTCAGCTGTAGTGGATTACCCCTTGTGCTTGTGTTTGCACGTAGCATGAACAACTCACTCCAGTTTACCCTTTTACCCCATGGAAACATTTATACATTTCTATCATGTCCCCCGTCTCCAGTGTACACATGTTGAGATTGCTTAACCTTTTCTCATATACTTTCTCCAATAGCTTTCAGATCATTTTGGTTGCCCTCCTCTGTACTGCCTCCACTCTGTCAAAATCTGTCTGCAGGTGCAAGCTCAGGAACCTCACACAATCCTCCAGGTGGGAGGGGGACAAGGGCTCTACACTGGGGAAAGAGCACCTCCCTGCTTCTACTGCTGATCCCTCTTTCCTGTATACTTCATCATTCTGTAAACCCTGCCCACTGCTCTGTTGCACTGGGCTGACACTTTCAGGCTATTCAGGAGTTGCAGGAGTACTGCTCCAGGGGGTGCTTAAGCTACAGACCTGGGTCTGTGGCCCAGAAATCTGCTGCTCAAGACAGGGCCTGAAGGATCAGTTCTGATTTTCTTCATACAGAGCCCTTTGGGCCCTATGCAAAGAACACCATTCTTATAATGCTGTCTGTACAGAACCCTTTGGGTCCTGCATGAATCACAAACTCAGTCATAACTTTCTTCACAACACAATATGAGACATAAATTTCTATACATGGGGTGCATGAAGTAGGAAATTAGCCATAACTTCTTTTGAGCAGTGCCGTGAGGGCCATGCTCAAAGTAGGAGAACCAGCATAGGTTTCTTTGCAGAAGGCCCAGTGGACCCTGTGTGAAGCAATATATCAGGTGTAACTTTCTTTGTACAGGACATTGCATGGAGTGGTCATTAGTCAGCGCTTTTTCACACAGGGCCCTACCCAGAGCAGCAGATCAGTCATAACCTTCTTTATATGGTTCCATATCAACTGAACGAAATGCAATATAGCACAGTAAAAAACCGAGTCAGCAAAACACTGCAAAGCAAAACCATGCCTCTCAAAACCAGCTAAAGCAAAAACAGCTTATAGTGAAAAACACTGCACAGTGCATAACCAAAAGTGTAGATTTAATATTACAACACCACACAAACTCAGTCATAACTTGGATCACCAGTCCAGTGAAATTTATTCCTTCGGTTTAGATTTACTATTATAACACCATGCCGCCATGTACCACCACTACAGTGACATTTTTCCTTCACTGTAGACTTACTATTACAGCACCATGGACCACCACTACAGTGACATTTTTCCGTCACTGTAGATTTACTATTACAGCACCATGTACCACCACTACAGTGACATTTTTCCGTCACTGTAGATTTACTATTACAGCACCATGTACCACCACTACAGTGACATTTTTCCTTCACTGTAGATTTACTATTACAATACCATGCCACCATGGACCACCACTCCACTGAAATGTATTCCTTCAGTGCAGATTTACTATTAAGACACAATGGCACCATGGACCATCACTACAGTGAAATGTTTTCCTCCAGTGTACATTTACTATTACAACACCATGCCACCATGGATAAAATCAGCTAAACACCTCTAATTACAAGCCGTGCTGCCTACCATAACATCACTATCACAATGCACAGTTATAAATACAGTGCCAATGGATATTAAAATAAATGCAAATACATGCATTTATTTTCAAGGGCAGGACAGCGTGTGAGAAAATAAATAATTTATTTCTACTCCAGCTCAGAGAACAAGTAAGCAATAAGACACAACGGGGTGTGTATGGAACAGATTTTAATACATACCCAGCTGCAGCCCCTGGACATGCAGTAAAATATGTTCCATGCACACCCCCGGAGTGTCTTATTGCGCTTATAAAATTGGCTCCTTTTTTTTTACTTTTTACAGTTGGGAAAAGCATGTTTATATGTTGAAACAATAGATTTACTTGTGTGCATTTATGATAAAACAGTCTTTCAGCTCACTGCAAATGATGTAATTGATGACGTCATTGTATTACTGCTGGACAAAGTTTGTCCTTTGCTGGTATCAAGAGTCAAGATAAAGAATGTTTATCATGAAATGTTTATCACGGAACCTTTACCATGGAATACATGGATTCCAAATGCTGCTGAGTTCCACTGGCAGAATGTTCCTCTCTTAACATACTGTGCACACATGCACACACACACACACACACACACAAATAACGTCCTCTTCTACAGCCAGAGACTCAGTTATCTAACTGTCAGGCAAGCAGAAGAGATTTCCCTGATGAACAGGTAAAGATAGAAGTGGGGATTTTTCATTTTCAGCAAAGAAACAGTTGTAATGAAAACTATAAACAACACTTAATGTTTCTAATTTGTTAATGTGTTTTAGAAAAGTGTGATAATCATGGAAAATACATTTAATTAATTTGTTTTCTTTTTTTATTTAAAGTAGTTTTGTTTTTAGGGCTCAGCTGAAGATTTTTTACAGTGTAAAGGTAGCAGCCATGTTTGTGATGGAAGATCAATTCTGCTTGTGGGGGAACTGATGGAAGATAGTTCTGTTTGTAGGATAACTGATTTGCTCATTGTATGATGTGGTTTAGGACCAGTATGACTGTGCATGAAACAGATTTCATGCACAGTCACATGATATATTTTGACCAGTGAGACTTCTTTATGTTGGATGCCTATTTTATAATGAATATTTCCACTCCAGCTCCATAATGTTTTGTGCAGAATCTTCTTTTGTTCCTAACATTCTGTCCAGGCTTGCTGGTTCAAAATGACACTAAACAATCACACTTGCCAGCCCCTAGTATTGTATAAATGACCCATGCCATGGGATGCAAGAAAATAAAAGGCTTATTTTGAATGGCTGGGTGTGACCTCAGTAGACCTTACTCATGGCTCTGCCACTCATAAGGTCAGTAGATGTCATAACCAGCCATTCCAATAAACTTTCCTTGCCTTTCCTGTGCACACAACAGGTGTGAAAATAACATAGACATGTTTTTTTTTTGGCAGTATGAGCAGATAAAAATGAAGCTGGTCACTGAGTATGCTTATACATTTATTTCACTCATTGTCACATTGATTATGCTCAGATATTCATTCTCATATGTGAAGTGCCATTTATATTTTGGCTATACTACTGAACCATTGGCCTAAACCCATTTCTTTTTCCATGTTATAGCATTTTTAACATTTCTATCACCAAATAACTTAAACACCTTTTATATAAATTGAATATGACATGGCCTGACTTAAGATATCAATTAGACTAATAACCTATCATGAAGATAAAAATGATATCTTAAATCAGCCTATATATATATATATATATATTTATATATATGTAGAATATCCTTTTGTGGCAAGTATGGTGCTATGGTTTCAAAAACTTTCACTGTAGTTGGGGGACTATGTAAAATCATATGTTGTGTGTATTGTGCTGTGGAAGACTAAGCTAATCATAAAAGCAAAGCATAATCTTTTAATTAAAGATTGAAGGGTTCGGGACACTCTTATTTAAAGTGGTAAAGTGCCTAGAAAATGTCCATCACTAAATTGTATTTTTGTTGAGTTGGAGTTACGAGGCAAGATACCAAGTTTTAGCAAAATGACAGTTACAATAATCCTTTGAAGTTGCTGAATAACAAGAAAATAACATGTTAGGTTTACAAAAACAGATGTATGGAAGTTATTTATATGGGTGGGGACTCTTTGATCACATCTGTTCCTGCTGATCAAACCTGCAAATGGCACTAGTCAGCTTGACACACCCTACAAACCTGAATAAAACAATATATCAAGACGCTTGTTCTATGAATATATATACATATATATATATATATATATATATATATATATAGTTTATATATATGTTTTGACAGGAAGCTTACTTTTGGTTTAGGGCTACTATGAAAAATGAAAGTATTTTAATTAGGAGGAAGATCTTCCCTTTATTAATTTATTACAATGTGCCCTAAGGGAAGGAAAAGGAGGAGGAAGTAAGGCACCATTACAGTAATTAAAGGAGAAGGCATTTCCTTAAAGGAGAACTGCACTGAAACTAAGTTATTTCCCACTGTAGCTCCAGTTCCCTTACTGTTCCATCTCTACAGGTTTTTTAGTTATCCTAGTGGGTTTTTCTGATTTACACACAGGTGGTAAGTGCCATTCTAGAACTGTGTGATGTAATTTACTGTATGTCCCTTGCTCAGCTCTTTCATTGTTACCACAATGCACTCATATTCTACTATATAACTATTTGGCTGAGAGGGGCATAAACTACATCTCACAGTTCTAAAATGACATACAGAAACAGATTAGTTGCCTTATCGGTCCTTGTAAGAACAGATCCAGAAGCAAATGATTTGATACCTTTTATTGGACCAACATAGATGTTACAAAAAGAAAGCAACATCTAAGCTTTTGGACCAACCAAGTCCTTCCTCAGTGACTTATGACAATTGTTCAGAGATATCTCTCTGAACAATTGTCGTAAGCCTCTGAGGAAGAACTATTCAAAAAATTTTCCAAGCACACACCAAACCCTATAGAAGGACCAGAAAAAAATATTTCCAGAGGCTGGGACGTTTAGTCTGATGTCTTTGCCAATAAATATGCTTTTTTTTAGCTAGGTTTTGCTTACTGTGGCATCCTTCTATAGGGTTTGGTGTGTGCTTGGAACTTTTTTTGAATAGTTTATAGTAGTTCCTACTGCACCACATTTCCGTGTGCACACTTTTTACTTTGGGTTTTCCGAGGAAGGACTAGGTTGGTCCAAAGGTTTAGACAATGTTTTCTTTCTGTAACATTTATATTGGTCCAATAAAAGGTATCAAACCATTTGCTTCTGGAGCAGTTCTGCAATGGTACTTGACACGAGAGTGTAAATCAGAAGCAACCACTGAGGGTACTAGAATCATGTATAGATAGAACAATAAAAGAATTTAAACCAGTACTTAAAAAAACAGCTTCTACTGGAAAAAAATTACTTTCAGGTTCAGCGCAGTTCTCCTTTAACTCACTCAGCCCATTGCAGCCATTTTGAATCAGGTTAAACATAGAACGTTTCGACTCACATATGCTCCATGGAAATGTTAAGATGGGGGATACTATGGGATTGAGTAAGTCTTTTACTACGCTGTGTAAAGGGAATGCTGAAGTAAAACAAATGACACGCTTGTAACTGTTGAATACACGCACTTCTGATGATGTTATATTTTGTACAGAGCAATGCAAATGGTCAAATGATCACTGAAGAATGATTTTGTGGCAGTCTTTGATAAGTCTTACCACAAGATTTGTAGGTGGGGAAACTGTTACCTTTGGGTGGTAGAACTCTCCTACAGTATTATAAGGGTGAAAATGACAGAACAGGGGTTAAACTGGGCTGGAGTCCACAGGGGGTCACTTTCATTACCTCTTAGAGAGAGAGTTCTGGCACTACGGTCATATTTCTGCAGTGACTACTATAGAGAGCTCCTGCTCCTTGAAATGACAGTTCCACCACCTAGAAACATAGGTGCAAGTGTTCTTCCACCTGAACATTTCCAAGTTAAGCACTGGAGGTACAGGGAATCTTTAGTTTTGTAAGAGGTGGGGGAATGGATTTCCTGTGGGTTTCTGCCCAATTTAACCTCTTCTGTGAACTGGGAAATGCTACTAATGAAGCCATTTTGATTTTGTTTGCTAAGAAATATAACAGCAACTGCCTGGAAAACTGAAGTTTTGTTACATGAAAATAGAACTATAGCCATTAAAGGAAAATACCACTTACCTGCCGGTGCTCTCCTGCTGCTGCCTATGCACCCGATTAACAGTTCTGTATGCAAAAAAAAAAAGTTCTAACTTTACTTAGGTAGTGATAATTAACTTTAATCAGTGCAATGTTATTATTGCCTGCCGGTAGCCATTTTCATGGGAGCTGCTCGCTTTTGCCCAGGATATGCTAATGTGTCTCCTATGACTTAGTGCATTGGCTGGCAGAGGCACATTAGTATATCCTGGGTGAGGGAGAAGACAGCTCCCAGAAGATGGCTGCCAGCAGCCTTAGTAAATAGAAGTTTGTGAGCAATCATTAAAAGTTAAATATCACTACCTAAGTGAAGTTAGACATTTTGTTTCATACAGAACCGCTAATCGGGGGCATAGGCAGCAACAGGAGAGCCCCGGTGGGTAAATGGTGTTTTTCTTTAAAAGGAGGAATATGCTGCAGAAGTTACATGCTGTTAAAATACGACAGTTGTGAGACAGTGTGCTCATGTGGTTAAAGCACACATTTGCAAACCAGGAGACCCAGGATCAAGGTTCAGCTCTCACCAGAGCCGTTTGATCCTCAGCAAGTCGCTTAACCTCCTTGTGCTCCAGTTCATCTAGCTGTACAATTGGAAAGAATAAGGAACCTAAGCCATCCTGCTATTATACAGGCATGTTATCCTCTGTATATTAGGGCTAAGTAAGCAAATTAATGTTAAACCCTAATTTTTGCACCTTCATGACTCAGGCCTTCCCTAGATCAATTTATCCAAAATATGGCAAGCATGAAGTTGGTGCCAGGATCTCAGGGTGTAAATTATTTTCAGATCCATCTAACAGGTGCAAAGTATAACCCAGGCAAAAACGGTAAAATTCCCCTTTTTAAGACCTTATATTTTCCTCACCAATAATTTTAAATCAATTTCAATTTGAAACCTGAAACTTTCAGTTTTTATACAGTTTGGTCCAAGGTGTGTTCCATAGCTATTTTTGTTTCCAGAATCAGATATTTTATATTATTGATTAAAAACCATTTTGTTTTTCTTCACATACTGAGTAAGTTTTTCTGGATAATTGTATTTTTGAGAAAGCATCTTGTGATGATTTGGTTTGGCAAGACCATTACAAGATGGTGTCATACGGCCTGCAGCATGGTGCACTTATGCTTTTGTTTAGTACAATGTGTCAATATTCTCAGGGGTTGGGGTTGTATCTGCACTGCATGGAAAGCAGTCAGGAGCACAAAGGTGCAAACGGAGGAAAAAATAGTCAAGATAATTAAGAAAGGAGACAAGACGTTTTTCAGGTATGTTAGTGGTAGAAAGAAGATCAGGGGTGGGATTGTGAGGTTAAAAATGTAGGAAGGGTGTGTGTGCAGAGGGGGACATAGAAAAAGCAACAATTCTGAACAAATATTTTTGTTCAGTATTCACAGAAGAAGGGTTAAGGAGAAGGACCACTATTGGGGATAGGAGCAACAATGGGAGAGAGGTGGACACCAGCCCATTTACGGAAGAAAGAGTCCTAAAGGAACTCGAGAACTTGAAAGGGGCATGGGCTGGATGGGATACATCCCAGAATATTGAAAGAACTTAGAGCAGTGCTGGCAGCACCACTAACAGCCCTATTCAACAAATCAGTATAGACAGGGGTGGTTCCAGGGGACTGGAGGAGGGCAAATGTAGTCCCTCTCCACAAAAGTGGGAACAGGGAGGAGGCTGGCAACTATAGGCCGAGCAGCCTGACCTCAGTGGTGGGGAAGTTAATGGAGTCACTGCTAAAGGAAAGAATTGTAATATTTCATAAATCCAGCGGAGCACAGGATCCAAGGCATCATGGATTCACAAAGGGAAGGTCTTGTCAAGCAAATCTGATAGATTTAATTGACTGGGTGACCAGGGAGGTAGATAGGGGAGGGGTGGTGGATGTGGCCTACTTAGATTTCAGCAAGGCCTTCAGCACTGTCCCACATAGCAGGTTGCTAAATAAATTGATCAGCCTGACTGTGGGTTCTAAGGTGGTAAACTAGGTCAGAAACTGGTTGAGTGACAGGACACAGAGGGTGGTGGTAAATGGCGATCAATCCGAGGACAGAAGGGTAACCAGTGGGGTGCCACAGGATCCACGCTGGGGCCAGTTCTCTTTGATGTCTTCATAAACAACATTGCAGAGGGGCTGGAGGGGAAAGTAAGCCTCTTTGCAGATGACACTAAGATCTGCAACAGGATCGACACTCCATGTGTGTGTGTGTGTGTGTGTGAAAAATGAGAAAGGACCTAAACATACTTGAGTAATGGTCAAGAGTGTGGCAGGTAAGATTCAATGCAAGGAAGTGTAAAATCATCACTTGTGGTGCAGAAATCCGAGGGAGGAGTATAAGATGGGGGGGGGGTACTGATGACCATCAGTCAAGAAAGGGGCCTGGGGTAATCATATCTGGTAACCTAACAGTAACCAAACAATGTGAAAAGGCTGTGGAGAGAGGCAGTGGGTTGCTAGGGTGCATAGGGAGAGATGTCACCAGCAGAAAAAAGGAGGTGGTTATACCACTGTACAGATCACTAGTGAGACCTCATCTGGAGTATTGTGTCCAGTTCTGGATGCTGCATCTCCTGAAGGACATAGACAAAATAGAGGCAGTCCAGAGAAGGGCAACAAAAATGGTGCAAGGACTGCACCAAAAGTCATATGAGGAAGAACTAGAAGACCTCAGTATGTATTCCCTGGAGGAGAGGGGAGAGAGAGGGGGGATATGATAGAGACATTCAAGTACATAAGGGATATAAACAAGGTACCGGAGGGTAGCATCCTTCAGGAAAGAAGGTGAAAAAGAACAAGGGGGCATGATATGAGGCTAGAGGAGGTAGGTTGCGGGGCAACATGAGGAAGTACTTTTTCACAGAAAGAGTAGTGGATGCTTGGAAAAGTCTCCCTGTGGAGATGGTGGGGGAAAAAACAGTAGGGGAATTCAAGAATGCATGGGATAGACATGAGTACTCAAGCAATAGGAAATAGAGGGTAAGACGCAGATCAACTAGGGTCTGTAGTAATGCATTAGGTAGGGAAAAGGGGCAAACTAGGTGCGTCATATGGTCCTTATCGGCTGTCACCTTCTGTGTATCTGTGACATGGCCCTGACTCACTGTCTGTTACTGCTGAGGCAGCCATTATGGTCTATTTGCAGACAACACTCAAATCAAAAACTAGTGGCTGTTCCTCATTCCGTCCTGCTGTCAGTATCACTGATCCCCCATAAATGTATTTGTATTTTTTATATATAAATAGAAACCAGAAGCAGGTGCCCAGTCCTGCTGCTGGTACCCCTCCCCACATACTGCACTTCAATGAATTATAACCAGTGGCAGATGCTCAATTCCTACTGTATTACCAACATGGGGGTGCCCATTCCTGGCGCTGCTATCTTACTCTTCTGCTGCAACTCCCTCTCTCCCAATTGTTTATGCTATCCCACCACTAATATCTTGAAACACCAGGCTGCCCACCCCGGTGCTGCTGAAGACCTTGCCAACACTGGGGTGCTCAATCCCTGGTGTCAGTACCTAAACAAAACCCAACTTGCACCTCATTGATTTTTCATTTTTTTTAACCTTTAATGGAGAAAACTGTCCATTGATGTCTTTTTGCTGCCATGTTCCCACCACTCACCACCCACCCAGCCTACCATGACCACTCACTCAGCATCCAACACCCACCCACCCAACCCACACCACTCATGCCCCTCATTTATCTAACATGGTCCAGCAAACTAAATCCTCTCTTGATCAGGGAACATCCTGCTGCTCTGGAACCTCGCTACCATCTGACTGCATACAAAGTAAGTGAGGTTAATGGTTTTTCGAAGTGTTTTGAAGTTTTACTGATAACCTGATTATTTAAATTTTTTTTGCCTCATATTTTAAACATGGTCATTTTTTGACCCCTTCTCATGAACTAGGTAGTTGAAAATGTTCAAATCCCCCTTAAAAGGTTTTTGCAAAATTGAATCTACCAGGTTCATGAGGCAGACATAAAAAGAGTTAATTTGAAAATGTGGGGTCAAAATCTCCAAAAACAACAATGTTATTAAGGAACATTGATTTTTTTTTTAATGTTTACTCATAACTTTGCTAATTTTCAGTATTTTGACCCTAAATTTTCAAAATAATGATTTTTTCACCCCCACCTCATGAACATATCAGATGTCATTTTTCAAACCCTGCCCAAAACATGTTTTTACACTTGTGGCATGAAATAATATTTTAGCCAGTATTTTGTAACTGACACCTGTCATGTTCTGAAGTGTGGGGCATAAAAAGACAATGTTGAAAACTTTGGTACAAAATGTCAAAAAAAAAAATTTATGAAGAAACATTGTGTTTAGGGCACAGTGGGTTGCGCACTGCCCTCCAATGCTGGTGAGCTGAATTTAAGGGTGAGCTTATAGAGCATGCAGGATGGGTCAAGGTTGGGGGAATCACACAGCCATATGGCATCTCTCCAAGCCTGGGGTGGGATGACACAATGTGCGTCTGCATTTGTGGCATCTTGTGGTGGGTGGATGGGAAACCTTCCCTCCCAAGGGGGCAAAATACCTGTTGAGACCTAAAGGAGCTATGCACTGCATCTGGAGAGGTGGGCACTCATGAAGCAATGGGACACATGGCAGCCAACAGGATGAAGCTCTAGTTGCTGCAGGCACCACATCACCGACAAGACCCTTACTGCCACCAGCAGCCCAATCCAGTCACACCACCTCATAGACTTATCTTGGATCTTTGGTATCCCACAGATTCCCCCTGTGGCAGGGCCAGAAGGGGGATAACCATTCACCTGCAGCCCCCTCAGAGCAGTCATCCAGTTTAATTGTATGGTGCCGTATCAGTGGTGTGGGGCATGCAACAGCTGGTGGCTTCATCCTGCCCTGGCACCACTTTTTACCTAGATTTTTTCCCATACCCTTGCTGAATGCCACACAAGACATTGACATATGGCTGTGTGGAGGCATCCCCATGCCATCATAAGATGGTAGACAACCGTTGCAAGCCATTCAAGCTGTACCACCTCCAGGCCTCCACTTGGTGATGTTCAATGAGCAAAGCAACTTGCCCTCCAGGACAAGAGTGAGGTCCCTCAAGACCCCCATCACAGCCTCCCAAGGAACCTGGTGAGAGATTATCTTACTTATTATCTATGCTAGGATGGCAAACTGGAACAATACAACACCGAATATAAATACAGGCCCTGTACAGACTCAGCAATTTTAAACATATAGGGCCACAACACTGGCTTTCACTTGGTCAGTGGTTTGTCCCATAAGGCTGGGAATATCTCCACTACTTCTGGATATGTGAAAATAAGGATATAATACTCACAAAAAGAAGGAAACTGGTTGTAATTTTAATATAAATAAACATGTATATAAATTGCAAAAAAGGAAAAAAAAGATGTTATTGTAGACATGAGGGTTGAAGAACGGGAAGCACACAAAGTAAAGAAATGAAAACATTAGGATTTGGAGTCCCTGGAGTATTGGTGAGTTGGTGGTGTGTTGTTCCTTGGGGTTACCTACCCTAACATCTACCCTCTTTGCCAATACTCCTGAGATTCCTAACCCTAATGTTTTTATTTCCTTACTTTGTGTATTTTGCATTCTTCAACCCTAGTTTCTGCATTAATGTAGTGTTTACAATATATATATATATATATATATATATATGTATATATTTATTTTAACTTTGAATTTGTTTATTGGATAAGAGCACTGGACCAAAGATTCTTTTCAGGCTTGATCTAGGTTAAGGCACATAAAATCACAAGCAATCCAACTTCAAGCACATCAAATACAAACAACAAAATTAGCATTCACATTTTGACTCATTCAACAAGTGTTGCTGCATATATTTTTTTAAACATACTGTAAGACCCAATGGTCTGGAAATGAGTGGGAAGACGATTCCAAAAATTTGTAGCTGAAACTGAGAAAGCCTTCTCACTCATCTTTGATTTATATACAACAGAAGCCAAAGTAAGACTTTTGAAAGACTGTAAATAAGAATTAGGTGAGTAAATAGACAAAAACCCTTGTAAAGCCATAGTCTCAGAATTATGAATCACCTCACTATACAACCAAAAAAATATTGCAAAAAACAAATCAGGGATAACCATTTCAACTATGAATATAGTAAACAATGTGTTTGTGATGCAACCTGGAGAACAAAATGACAAGTATTGTTACAAGCTACAAAGTGTTTTTTTAAAGTCCTTACTCACGATTCTCAAAAATAAGTGAGATGAGAAACCTAATCAAAAAGAGGTAAAACAGATCCTGACGCCATGGCAGGTCAAGTTCCAAATGGCAAATGTTGTTTTAGCTTGTATAAAACACTTACTGTTTGGTTGATATTTTTGCACAGGATATTGACGTGATCTGAAAAGGTCAACGACGAGTCCATGAGCACCCTCAAATACTTAGAAGAAACTTATTCTAAGCAAGAACCATGCTGATCGAAAACCTGAAGATGCAGACTGTTTTTTTATGTTTGGTTTAGAACCAAATAGCATAGGTTTGTTTCTTTTATATTTATATTCACAACTATAGTATATCATTTTGGGTAAACCATGTTGAAATTATTCCAAAATCATAATTAGGAGACTTTACAATTTCAGTAGCACTAGTAGAACGATTAAAGAAAATGAAATTGTCCACGTAAAGTAATGTACAGTATTGCAATCAGTACAAATATTTGGAACTAAATTAATAAAGGGAAAATAAAAGAGGCCCCAGGACTGATCTTTGGGAAACGCCTCTTTCTAAAAAAAGTGATTCCAATTTGCCTGTGTCTGTCTGTGCAAATTGAGTTTGACCATCCAGATAATTTTTCAGCCACACTCCTGAGTTACTAGATAATCCAAGAAAACCCAGTTTTTGGAGTAATAACTAAGTCATGGTGTATGAGGTCCAACGATTTGGTTAGGTCCACAAACACGGCACCAGTAATTTTACCCATATCCATTCCATGAAAGACCAGAATTATTATCTGTTGGCCTCCAAGATGAGTATATTTATGAGTTTAGCACACTTACTCATCATTTGTTTGATGTAATACACAATGATGTTTAGTTTTACGTTTAGATCATGGTTGCAATCATGTCTGGATTTGACTTTGTTGTTTTTTGCCTCTATGTCTTTCCGTAGTATAGTGGTATTCTTTGGTGTGGGCATTGTTTTGGCCATAGTTTTTTCTATAATGTATGGTCCCCATTTATAAAGGGGCCTGTCTGTAGCAGTCCATCATTTAGTTATTTAGTGGCATCATGGTGTGAGGATGGAGTTTGCAGTCTGGAGCAGCATTTATGGTTGGGAATGGTTTCTGCCATTAGGAGCAGCATATTCATTCTGGAGTTGTTGAATTCTGCAGTTCAGAGCTGTAGATGTCCTTGGGAACTGAGGAGGTTGGGAGGAACACATGAAAAGTGTGGAGGGACAAGCATCAACCAATATGGCTGCTGCAGCATGGAGGGCCTGGCAATGAGGGACATGTTGGCTAAAGAATGCGGGGCCTGGTGTTTGAGGAGAGTACTAGAACATCAAGGGATGTGGCTGTTTGGTGTGACTTGAGGGACATTATTGGTTTGTGTGAGGCCACAGCTACTCTTTGTGTTAGTCTGTGTGTGTGTGTGTGTGTGTGTGTGTGTGCATGTGTGTGGTTTGTCACACTTCTGAGGTCTGTTTTAATGTCTTTTGATAAGTATGTAATTGTGCTGGGAATTTGTGGAATTGGTTTGGTAGGAGTGTTAATTGATGTATTACTTTGTCAATTTATTTGTTAATTAGGTGTTAATTGGTTGATAATTGTTTAATTGGTGGTTTGCTCATATGGTTTGTTGTGTATACTGGTGTTTAATGTATACATTTTTCCACACAATATACAGCTTTAATTGTGAGGTATAAAGTTGTAATTGGTGAGATATATAGCTTTAATCAGCAAGGTCTACAGGGAAATACATGATAGATGCTCCTATGGGGAAAATCCCCATCCATGTATTATATACTACTGGATATATTAATTGTGAAAAAAAAACTATGCTAATAGCTCTATTAGGGCTGAAATGCCAAGTGTACAGTGTAGGAAATGAAAAATTAGGGTTCAAAGTCCCGAACTTCCAAGTCAGCACTCCTCAAATGAGGGAGATCTCTTGATTTTGACCACTAAAATCAGGGAGATTTTCACAGGGCCCTAATGTATATGTTTAACTGAGTCTAAGGTGCTAGAAAGGTATTTTAAGAGGCATTTAAAGACAAGAGGAATAGTCTGTTCTTTGATTCTGATGATTTTAAGGACATGGACTGGTGCCATAAAAGCAGGGGGAATCTCGCAAAATCAGGGAGACTCACTGAAAATGGGAGACTCACTGAAAACAGGGAGACTTACAAGGTATGAGAGTCTCTGGAACCTTAGTAAATTGGATGTGTATTATTTGTCAGGGTTTCAAAAATCACGTGACTCAGGGTTGGTGTTACCCGAATGTCAGAACTCTCTATGCAAATATTTCTGTGTCATTTTGTTTGCGTGACAAAATAGTGCCAATATTACTTTGCATGCTTCACGTTTCAATCCTAATATATGTATGAATATGTTTTTTTTTGCAATTAGTGCCCTTACTCTTTTACAAAGATAGCTAAAAGTAACTTCATAGTGATGTTCAGTGCACTACACCCGAGTCTTGCTTCATAAGTGGCCCTATAGGCCAGTTGTGAAGCAGCAGAATGGTAAGGCTCACCATACCAGACCTGTAGCTTGCTTTGTGAGTGGTCTTGCCACTCAAACAGCAGCTGCATAATGACACTCCCTGGACCAGACCAGTAGACTCTTTCATGAGGGGCATGAAGCAGATGCATAGTGATGTGCAGGGCACCAAACCACAAGTGGTTGAAGCAGCCCTTCCCATCTGTTATGGGTTCCTGACACTGGGTACCCAAACCTGATGTCAGGCAATCATACAAAAACCAACCTCCTCACACACTAGCACCCATTCTACCTTCTCCCCCATCCAAATAAAAAGTGCATCCCATCCCACTTAGCACCATTACCCACCACTGCCTGCACCCATCTTTTAAACCAAAAATCCAGCATTGGACAACTAGCATAACTCTCCCACCATGTCAGCTGGCCTCCATCTATGAAAACAAAAAATGAAAAAGAAACAAAACAAACTAAAATCACAGAACGTGAACAACTAACTAGAATGCAACTGCACCCAAACATAATAGCATGGGTGGCATCATGGTTGATTGGTAGGAGACAAAGAGTGAGAATAAGAGGATTCCATTCTGATTGGGGGCAGGTGATAAGTAGTGTGCCCCAGGGTTTGATTCTGGGGCCTACCCTATTTAATATACTTGTGTCATCGATGCAAACATCAGGTAGTACATGGCTGACTAAGTACGTGGATGACAGTATTTTGGGAGCAATTATAAACAGTCAAGAAGCAGCTAACAGACTCCAGGAAGATATAAATCAACTTGGACGAGGGGCACAAACAAAAAAACTCAAATTTAACATAGACAAATGCAGAGTCATGCACCTTGGACATGAAAAGAAGAAATATAGTTATACCTTGGATAATATTACTATAAAAGAAACAACTAGTGAAATGGATTTGGGGGTAGTGATAACCAATGATCTGTCCTTTGAAACACATACAAGAACTAAGGTCAAACAGTGTAATAAAATATTGGGATACATCTTCAAGAACATCAAGAGTAGGGAACCTTCAGTGATTATTCCATTATATACAGCACTGGTTAGGCCACATTTGGAATACTGCTCACCTGTTTGTTCACCACAAAGTACAGACACACCTCTCAAGTGCACCAGATTTAGCATGACATCCCAAATTCAGACCCTCCCGTACCACTGACTTGCATTGAAGTTAAATTTCCATGCTGTGTTGCCACTGCCACCCCAAATGCAAACCACACTGGTCCCTTTGTTTGCCTTGGTTTCCAGTTTCTCCTCATCGTCTGATACGTCTCCATGATGTGCATGCATTCACTCAGGCATGGTGCTGCAGTGCAGGAAAGTCCCTCCCTCTCTTGATGTCATGAGAGCCCCCCCTCCTGTCCTAAGATTAAGACTAGTAGCTGAGTTCCACCCTCAGGTCCGCTACCAAGGCATATAGGTAGCTAGGTTGTTGGAGGGAGGAACCATAAGCTAGGTAGCTTTTTTCAGGAGGACTGCATTTGCCAATGGACCACCCTAGAGGGAACCAGGAAGAGAAGCTGGGAGAAGAAGAGGACTCGACGACTTGGAGCAATATCAGCGATTCAGCCCCGCCATTCAGCCCTGCCAAACAGAGAGGGAAATTTGCCATGGCCAGAGGCCAGAGGAGGAAAATGCTGCAATGATAAGACCAGTTCATATCCAGTCACAGTGCCTCTGCACCAGCACACTGAAAAAAGGAGCACATCACTTTTAAACTGAACTGTTGGCATTGGTGCAGGTCAGTAGCACTGATGAATTTTTCCTGCTTCGCTTCCTTTTGCTTTTCTGAGTGAGCAGCTTTTTGTGTTATGTAAGGGTGGGGATGCGAGTGTGTACTCCAGTCTACGCACAGACAGGAGGATGGAGGAGTGATGGCAGAGGACTGGAGACTGGTGGACAATCTAGGTGGCAAAGGGGGTGAAGAAAAGTTCTGGCAAGTGGCAAGCTGAGCTGCAGCAGCTGAAGGAGGATTCTCATTCCTGTCGACAGAGCCAACAAGCAGCAGGATCACCCTCAGCAGCAGCAGCAGACTAGATGACTAGTGGTATAGTGGTCTGAGGTCCACCTTTCCAGAGCAGAGCACTGGCTGGGCCAACTAACTAAAGCTGCTGCTTGCTGCCTAGTTACTCAAGTTGGTCCCTTGGGTGGGTGACTGTCTGTGTCTGTGCCATGCTGCCCCTATCATATCTGTGCTGGCTGCTGCTACACTTGTGCACTATTGTAAAAGAGCTGAATTAGTGTTCACAAGAGTAGGAAGCAGCAGCACCACTTCAAAGTCATCAGACAGTTTTACTGCTGGGCCAGGGTGACCTGCTGATTTTTTTTTTGGTGGGGGGCTGGCCTCAGGGTCTGAGTGCTGCTATTCAAAAGAGCAGTATCCATACTTAAAGCACACCACTTCACTCACAGACAGTTTTACCACTGCCTTTTTGTGGTGTTGTGAGAGAGGTGGTCCCTTGCTGCAGTACCTGCTGCCTCTGGCTGCCTTCAGCCACTGTTCTTCTACAGACAGACTCCAACTGTGCTGCCTGGGGGGGGGTCTAGTGAAAACAGCTGTGACCTGTATACAAAAGCTAATTTTTCTTTTTCCTTCACATCAGAGACCTGCTGGCGCTGCCCTGAGTGTGAGTGACCCTGCTTCCATACTAGTTCAGGCTAGTCTAGAGACAACCCAGAGCCAGAGGAGTGACCTGCTGCTTGTTGAAGTTTACTTGGAGGGAATTCTGCCACTGCTAGCAACACAAAGCATCCCGTCTTCTATGCCACCATGCAAGAATTCATCACCAGCAAAAGGAGGCACCAGGAGGAGGAGGAGCAGCAGCTGAATGTGGCCAGTATCTAAGGTATGTTACTGACAGGGGTCAGCCTAATTTTTTTTTTAATTAGTTATCAGGCTAGTGAACCAGAGATTGCACTAGCCCAGAGAAGTCTGCAGTAGTCTGTAGTCAGTATGGTTAACAATGATTTGTTAAATGAAAGGCAAATAAAATCAAATTTGTCCTGCCAACAGTCTGGACACCTACCAACTGATTTTGCGCTGTGCCTTTAACTGCAAATCTCACATACACAATCTCAGTTTCTGTGACTGAAGAGTCAGTGTTTCTGTCACTGATGACTGAAATGATCTTTGTTCCCATAATTTTCTCTGTTGCACCATGTGTTCAACCTCGGCTACATAGTGGATAAAGTTGCAGGCATATTTGTCCTTCTGATATGCTGAACTGATATCTAGTCCTCTCATATCATCAAGGCTGCACTTCCACACAAAGTCAAAAAGGATGTCCTTTCTTAGCAATTGCATGGTATGTGTAAAATAGTTTATCCAGACAGTTAAGCATTACTTCATTCATGTTCTTCAGCATTCCCTCCACATTACTTGTCCCTGGGGTAGCAGTGCTGGCATCCTCCTTTTCCTTTGCCCTAGCATGAGCTTCACTGATATTATGGGATGAGACAGAGTCAAGCTGGAAGTTAACTGTACCGAAATGAAAATTATTGTTATTGCCCACCTTAACCAACTGTATTTCACATTTGATACACAAATGGCAAAACACTGAATCTTTTGCACCATCATACCCCTACCAGTCATATTTTTCAAGCCAACATTGCTGGAACTGATGGCTTCACTTTGTCTTTTCATACTCATGATCTTTTATTTGTTTGTCTTTGTTAGCATGCTTTCTATTAATGTCAGCTGGGTTACTGACATTTAATATATTTCCACATTTTCAGATTTTTAGTTAATAAAGTTGTGGCATGAAAAGCGTGTGTCTTTTTCTTCCCTTTTTTCTTCCTTTTCCAACCTTGCCCACAGATCCCACAAATGCTTGATTGTCCCAGTTTTATTAAAAAAATGGTAACCAAAAAAAGTAAGGATAAATTCAACAGCATTAGCCCATAATGTTATTTATTTATTTTTATTCATTGGCAACCAGGTAAGTCACATTGGGCACAAGACCCATTTACAGGGGTGTCTTAGGAACACAGGGAGGTTAAGTGACTTGCTTAGGGTCTCACAGTATGCAAGTGGAGGCTGTGAGAATTTAAACCCAGATCTTCTGGATGTACAAAGCCCATTCACAACCTGTAACTCTCTCTGTTAAACACTCTCCAGTTATCCTTTCCATGACAGCCATGTACAGTACAAGTCACATTAAACTGTTTCTTAAGCTCAGTGCTCTGGCATTGTTTTTTTGTGCTGCTAATGTAATGGCAATTCTAAATGCTTAAAACGCTTTTTCAACTAGTCATCAGCTCACATGCAATGCACTTCCAACCACTATACAGTGCACTTCAGCTCCCACTCCAGTGGTCATGCAGTGCATTTTCCCAAATGCATTTGCAGTGCTGTGCTGTATATAATTTCAGCTCTACAGTATCCGCCATCTTGCCTCTTGCTTAGCTCTGAACTTGACTGCCTATGCCACTATCCCACATCTCACTCACTCAGTGATTACTGTACAGCACATTATTTATTCAGTACAGTACTATACTGTATGTTTAATATACTGTGTTTTATTTGCTTATCGACAGTACAGTACTATACAGTGATGCACCTCTAAGAGAATGGCAAACCAGAAGTACCTGTACTGTATAGTACTGTACTGTAGATACTTGTACTGAATGCAGCCGACACTATCCTCCCAGTCAGTCCCATCTCAGTTACCCTAAAAGTACTGTAATGTACTGTAAAATGTATCTTTTCTCCCTGGTGATCTAGTGGTAAATGTATTGTAAAGTACAGTAGTAACCCCCCATCCCTGAATCCCGATCTTCAATCCTGTACAGTATGGTACTTTTTACTTAATTTCCTGGTGGTCTAGTGGTCCCTCTCACAACCCCTCCACATCCCAACAGGTAATATCACACTCCACTCTCCCCATCCCCAAAAGGAGCAAGCCGCTGGTACATCCCTTCTCTCCTCCACGGCCGGCAGCCCGCTAGGAAGTTAATGAATGAGCACCTGCAGAGCCAGTATGCACTCATTCATTAACTTTTCTGTGGGCTACCAGCCTTTGAAGAGAGGAGGGGAGTGGAGTTCTGTTCTGGTGGCCTGCTCCTTTGAGGATGGGGAGAGCAGTGTGAGATATTACCTGTCGGGATGAGGAGGGGTTGCAGGAGTGACCACTAGACCACCAGGAAATTAACCATAAAGTACTTTACTATACAACATTAGAGATCGGGATTCAGGGATGGGGGGGTTACTGTGAAGTGTACAGTATGGGTCTACAGTAGTACGATTGCCTGTTTGTGCTCTTACCACACATACTGTATTTTCCCAACTCCAATTTCCCTAATTCACCCGCGTGGTACATTTCGCTAACAGATTATTTTATTTGTATGCCTGCTTGCCTCTTCCCGTGTTCCTCCAGACTCTCAGGCCGCATTTTTAATGGGAGCTGACATGATTTCAGGAGGCATTTAAACAGCCGACAAATAACCAAAACAGATGACACCAAAGATGTACCCACCCACTTCTCTCTTCCTGTGCTCCCCCCGCCTCTCAGGTGGCATTTATTTGGAGCTGACATGACTTTTGCTACAGTGAAATCGGGCTCCGGTTACACAGTACTGTTTAGCATTTTTTGAGTTGCTTAATGTGTGCATTCATTAGTGCGCTGCATTAAACAAGAGTTTTCAGTGAGCTGCAACTGATTAGCAGCTAACAGACAAACCATTAGAAAACTCTTTATAATTCATTGCACTGAGAAGGGCACACATTAAGCAACTCACTGAAAAATGTTAAACCAATGAGTTGGGGGAACAGTTTAATGTGACTTGTACTGTATTCTGATATGGTTTGACCACATTTTTGATAACTGAACTTTCAGTACTTGTGGTATCCTCAATACTACATTGTGTTCTCTTTACCTCATCAGCTACTGCTGTTTCTTTTCAAATGTCTAAGACATCACATTCCACAATTTCAGACACACCATTTCATGCTATTTATTCCAATGGCCTGTAAAGGTGTAGCTGATATTCATGGGATGTTGAGGTTGGTAGTATGAAAAATAAGAGCAGCAGCTGCTGAGGATTTAGGAGAGAAATAATCAACATAGTGACAAAGGCAATAAAAATGTGAAAAATAATTTGAAAAAGTGGGTCTAAAACATATGAGAATATAGGAAAAACCAAAAAGGAACCCTTTACATCATGTAAAGGTATAAAAACTGTTTCCTCTCATGGCAGTAAATGACCATAATTAAAATTCATAGTTGAAAAGATTAGGTTGATTTACTGCTAATGGTCTTAACGGCCATACTTTATACCGTCTACTTTAGACAGACTGGTTTTACAAACAAAGCATACATGTGATATGTCTAACTTGCTTAAGAGGGAGATTTGGGTCAAATTAGGAGGGAGACTGGCCTGGCAACTTGCTTAAGAGGGAGATTTGGGTCAAATTAGAAGGGGGACTGGCCTACTAGTAGGGAGATGCTGTAACGTCGTGAGTTTGTCCCTAAATGGCGTCAAAAGAATAAGAAAAAAGTCATTACAAAAATTTAATGTATTTCATTTTGTCAAGAATAAGCACTAAAAAGAATAAACAACTAGTTATAAAACGTTATCAGATACATTGTTCATCACTGATTTAATTTTTATGTGTCTTTATCTGCCCAAAAAACATGGATATTTTGGACAGATATTTTACTTAAGCAGGAGATTTTGTTTCCCAGGAGGGAGGGAGGGAGTTTAGTAAAAAAAAAACAGGACTCTCCTGTGTAAAGAGGGAGATATCACATGTATGACAAAGGCCTGTGACTAGTGACATCAGAAAAAAATTTTTAACCTTTGTAACCTGGGCATGCATACAACAGTGAATGATTTGATACAATCAGTTTTAATACTATCTGAGCATTCAAAATGGCCCAAAAACTGGACTACATTTAATCAAAACCAGATGACCAGATAAGAAACCTGAAAAATCTACAACTGGAGAGGTGGCAACCCTTGAACTGTGCACCTCCTGGACACAGTCACAAATCTGCCTGACATGAGTAATGAGCTAAGCAAAGAAAGGAAAAGGAGAAAGGATCCTTAACCAGCAAAAAATAAAAGCAGTAGTTAGTATAAAATGAAACAGTTTGCAAATACACTACACACAGCCATCTATTTTTTTCATTTCACTAATGCTAAGGTAGTACATAGTTAAATTTCCATGAAAAGGACCTGGCTTTAAATTAAATAACAGTTATATGTATGTATTTGCTGGTTTATTTATTTGATACCCGGGTTGAGAATGGAACTGCAGCTTTTCACAGGAGGAACTGCACTAGCCCAGCGGGGTTAGTAACAGATTCTGCACTAGTACCCGGGCTAGTAAATGAATGTTAAGGTCGACTCCTGGTTACCGGAGATATTTAGAATTGTTTTTGCCTTTTGGGGAGGGGGTCAGGGTTGTTGCCTCAAAGTAGCCATATTTCTAATGTGTATTATTGTATAGACTAGGATCAGAAAATGGTACAGCCAGGTATACCTTGTTTTAATGGTTGGGGGGGGGCTTGCTGTGTGACCTCTGATACATTAAGTATGGTAATGCACGATGAGCAAGACCCTTAACCACCAAAATGACATACATGGCCACACAAACCACATGCCAAGCATACACACAATAATTTTACTGTGGTAAAATCAGTTTTATTAATTTTACGTGAAAATCCCACAGTGCGTGACTCCGTGTGCTGTGAAAAATCAGGCGTACCACATTTTTGCCATCTGTCACACATTTTGTAGCCCTCTGTCACACATTGGCAAGTTGGGAGGTTGAGAGGTATGAGTAGGGGGAGAAGAGGGAAGAAACTTGTTGAAAGAGTCCAAAGAAAAGCTACCAAAAGGATCTATATGGTACAACACAAAGGATATGAGGAGAGGTTGAGGGAATTAAATATGTATTCGATGGAATATAGAGTATTAAGAGGAGACCTATGTCTGCTATTTGTTGCAGCAAACAACAGCTATACATGGGAAACTATTGGACTGATGATGCAGGGACCAATCAGAAACATGTGTAGCCATAGGCTTAAACTGAAAGGTGAAGTAAATAAACCAGTAAAGAGAAATAGATGGTTTGCACAAAGGGTAATGTTTATATGGAATGCACTATTAGAAAACATAGTAAGAAGTGAAAATATGGAATCATTTTAAAAATCTCTTGACCTCTATATGAGTAATAAGAAATATGAGTTTGCCTCTTGAAAAAGTAGCAAGTTATTATAAGGTCCACGGACCTCCTAACTCATATGATATCTATGATTCTATGAGAATGTGATATCATGTAAGTGCCTGGCCTTAGGTTTCTTTGATTTTCTCCTTTTGTATATAACTGGGCCATTTGGGGCCCAAATTTCCAGGGTGCACCCCCAAAGAAAAAAACAAATATTGGATTAGATATACAAGGTGTAACACATGTGGTTATGAGATGGGGTGGTGGCTTGGCCATACTGAAAATCTGGGGTCAAAATGGTACATTTCAGGACTTTTTTTTTCTTCTCGTCTGCAGATAGAGGAGCATGTCAAGGGACATTAAGTGTCTGCAATGGGAGACATTGGTGATACACATTGAGGGATCAAGTGGGAGGAAGGTGGTTTGGGTGCTACAGGATCAGGTGGGAGGGGAGATAAAGGTGACAGGGTTAGATACCCACCACCTGTCCTTTTAAAGACTGAAAAGGTAGGAAGATACTGGCAGTGGGGCTTTTTGCCTGCTGCTGATCCATCTAAAGATGTGCAGGAATGAGGGGGCATATTGGTTGCAGGGTTAAGTATCTGCCTCTGGTCACTTTTAAACTTTGTGTGAGAGGGTGGATACCAGTGGTGTGGTTGGGCACCCACCACCAGTCAATTTATATATTGGTCAGGTGGGAGGGGGATGTTAGTGGCAGGGTTGGGCACCTAGTTCACATCACTTTAAACACCTGGTGGGTGGCAGGGGTAATACTGGTGGCAGAGTTGAGCACCCACGTTGGTCCCTTTAAATATCTGAGGGGTGGAAGGGGATACCTGTGGTAGGATTTGGCACCCAACATGATCCCTTTAAACATCAGGTAGACTAAAGTGAGATACTGCTGGCATGATTGGGCACTTGCTGCGTATTATGTATGAATTAAGGCAGGCTTGTGTTGTCGGTATCAGGAGTAGTCTCCTAACCATTTTGGTGAGTCCATTGCCAGTGATGGTGATGAGCTCCCAACAGCAGGCAATGCAAAGTGATGGGAGAGTCATTTTTGTGACTCAAACTGCATGAAAACAGCAGTTTCAAGTCACAAAACAGGGTCCCCCTCACAAAACTGATGTATGTCAGCCGCACAAAAATTCAGTTATGAACAGAACATTGCAAAACATTTTGCACATACTTAGAAATGGAACTTTATTTTCTAATAATTTAAAAACTACACATTTTCCAGTCAAACCACCTTTCAAAGAATTATCCTTGGGCAAAATTCTAACAAATCTGTGGTGAGCAAAAAAGAGTGTTGCTCTAAATTCCATATTTTATGGGTTTTCTACCTTCTTGAACTTTCAAACTGTTGAACTGATCATTGTCAGATATACAGGATCTAGAGCTCCTCACACCATCTCCATGCATGCCAAATGTCAGACTATTCTGTCCAATAATGGGCACGATATTATGGTGAAAGAATTGGGGTTTAGCATTAAACTGCCTACTCATCCCTAATATTCAGACACCACTGCACCAATATTATATGACAGGTATCTATTGTAAGCCAACTGAAACACAGGAAAACTGCCATTTAATACCCCACAAACTACTACAATCACATTTTGGATACACTCACAGAAGACTATCCACATTTTTTACAGGTCCTCAGTAGGTTTTCCTCATTTCAGACTTGCTCACAGAAGTTAATCCATCTAGTACACATGAAAAAAGGGATAAGGCATGTCCCAATATAGGTACCACAGAATTTTCAAAATTTCTAGTTGTATAACAGTAATAACAATCAGTTAGCTAGAGTATACTTCCCTCCTCTTTCCTGCCAGTTACCCCATTTTCCTCTCTAAATGCCCTCCTTGCTCTCAACCCTCAGAAAGGTGGGAGCCCCGATGGGCTTGACCTCAAGCTCCTGCACCTCTCTGCACCTGCCGTTGTCATATCCTCCCTTCACAACTTATCATCTCTCTTGTCTCAGTCCCAGACTCCTGGAAACATGCAAGAGTCATCCCTCTCCCTAAAGGTGGTGACTCCTCCTCTCCTGGCAACCTCTGCCCAATTTCTGCTTCCAACCTTATCGAACTACAAGAACACATAGTTCTGTTTTATCTCTCCCCCTTCCACAACTCCTTCTCTTTCGTCACCTCTTTCCAGTCTGGTTTTCACAAACATCACTCCACTACCTCCTCTCTCCTTAGGCTCACTGACTCCATCCATACTGGAATGGATCAAGGCCATCTCACTGCTGCCATATTTGTTGATCTAGCAGAAGCTTTCAACACCATCTCCCACCCTCTTCTCCTTGGCAAACTCAAGTCAGTGGGTCTCTCAGACTCAGCAACTGACTGGTTCAGCTCCTACCTGGAAGGAAGATCTCAATCCGTGAGAATAAGTGATTCTCTGTCACTCCCTCTTCCTATCCACACCAGCATTCCCCAGGGCTCCATCCTTGGCCTGTTGCTCTTTTCCATATTCCTCAATGATCTCCCCTCAACCTGGTCTTCTACTTCCATCCACATGAATGCAGATGATACGGTCCTGTTTGCATCTGGGTCTTCGCCCTCAGAGTTAACATCCAGGCTTCAACTTGATTTTGAAACTGTCCAGAAATGGTTCTGGTCAAATCAGTTATCCCTAAATGCTAAGAAAATGATCTCCATGTGCTTCAGCACTAGGCAAAGGCTTTCTAGGCTCCCCTTCCACCCCATCTTCCACACCCTAGATGGGAGTACAGTTGACGACATACCCTCATTTAAATGTTGTGGTGTCTGGCTTGACCAGCACCTTGGCTTCTCTCAGCATGTAGATGTCATTCACAAAAACCTCCACCCCATGCTCTGTGCCCTTTATAGGAACAAAAGTTGCATCCCTTTACCTACTCACCAACATATCATCTTTAAGATGATCCTCTCCATCTTTGATTATGGTGACATTGTCTCCGGTGCAGCACCTAAGTCCACCTTGGTTAGACTGGATCCCCTCTTCCACTCCTTCTGCCATTTTGCCTTGGCCTGCCCTCCCCATGCTTACCACTGTTTTCTATATTCTGCTCTTCCCTCCACCCATGGGTAGATCACTGCCTAACCCACTGTGCCTCCTCCATTTCAAAATTCTGGTTGGCTTCTCTCCCTCTTTATCTCAGTTCACTTCTCTCTCCATGCCACCACCTGCTTAATCTCTCCATAACACAGGCTATCGCTTCCTGCTGCTCCCGTTTGTAAATCCCTTGCTGTACAGAATGTATTCTCCTTCAGCCTTTCTAATATCTGGAACTCTCTTCGCCTAACAGTTCGCTCTACCTCCTCAAACTGCTCTCTTTTCTTGCTACTGCAAGACCACACTGCTCCCTCCTGCAAATGCCCATAGCCTAGTGTCCCACCTCCCCCTTTTCTTTTTTTCCTATCCACTACCTGTACCCAAGTTCCTACACCTCTCTGTACCTCCCATTTCCCACTACTAATGTCTTTATGCTCAATACCTCCTTTCCTCTCCCCCTCCTATCCCTGCCATCCCTCCTTACCATCCCTCCCTCCCTCCAACCCTCTCCCTCTCTATCTCTACCCCTTCTCACTCCCCTCAACTACTACCTTAACACCATTCCCACTGTTCCAGCATCCACTTCCTCCTCCTCTCCCACTACCTTCTCCCCTCACCACCCCCTTCCCTTATCCTATTCCCATCACTTTGTCACCTTCACATCTCTATTATTGCTATCCCCAACTGTAATCCATCTCCCCTTTCTCTTCTATCCTTTCACCTGTATTCCTCTCTTTTCTTTCCTTACCCATCTCCTATCTCTCTACCCTCCCTCCCCTTTTTTCCTCTTTCATATCCCTCTCCAATTGCTTCTCCCTGTTGCCCCTCCTGATTTATGACCGCTTCCTTCCCAGTCCTGTTCCTGACATTACACCCTGCGAGTGCCTGATACCCCACACTCTTGATGTAATCAATTTGTATTGTAATAAATTATGCCAGTACATTACTGTGTATTGATGTACATTGCTAAACCTTATTGCTTTATAATGTTACTGTGCTTTTAACTTGTATTATGTACTTATCCACTCCCCCTCCCCCCCCCCGGACGCATCTGGAAATGAGCTGTATGACTCAATATGTCTTTCCTGGTAAATATTTTTAAATAAATAAATAAATAAGCATCTTCTGTGGTTGATTACACATCTCAGCCTTCAGCCTTGGCATTTAATCACCCACATCAGCTGGTTATCCCTTTGTATGCTCTGGCTAAAAGAGTTGAGTAGGCAGTTTAATAGTAAACCCTGATTTCTGCATCCTAATAAGGCGGCCATCCCTGGGCAGAAGAGCATACAGTTTAGCATGAGCAGAGTTGGTACCAGGACCTCTGGAGTCTGCAAATTTGCTAATGGTCAGTACAGTGGTTTAAAACTTCTAGAATGTTGACAAATCCTAAAAATAAGACAATTAACAACTTTGCTCACTGATGGCAAAAGTTGAAACCTTAAACTGTCAGAATCATTAGAGTTTGGCCCAGGAATGCTTCTGTGATATGTGGTTTCATTGAGAAATATGTTGTTTTTAAGTTATTTAGAAAATAGCATACTGTTTTTGTGCATGTGCAGAACATTATTCAACATTCTATAACTGAATTTTGGCAAAACTGACATGTCAGTTTTGGCAGAGGACCTGATTTTGTGATTCAAAACAGCTGTTTCTGTGTTATTTTGAGTCTCAAAAATGATACTACTATTTGAAGAAACCAGTGGTGATTGCCTAACCCCTCTGCAAATATCCCCTCTGCCCATTTGATTTGGGTAAAGGAAGCCACCAACAGCAGGTGCCCAAACCTGCCATCTGCACCCCTTCCCACCCACTCACCCAGTCTGTATAAAGAAATCCACTGATAATGGGTGTCAGACCATACCACCGGTACCCTTCTGCCACCCAGCTGATATGCATAAATAAATCCATGGGCAGCAGGTGTTCAACCCCACTGCTGGTATCCCCTTCCTAATTTGCATAAATAAATTCACTAGCAGCACGTGCCCAACTCTTCCATTCCTTCCTGCCTTCCCAATCCAAATAAATAAATCCACTAGTGGTGGGTACCCAACCCACCACCAGTATCTCCTTCCCACCCACTGATCAGCATAAAACATAAATTCACCTATGGCAGGTGCCCATTCTCTTCAATGGTACCCCACCACCCACCCTGAAATGAAACAAACCCCCACCCCTAACCAAACCTTATGCACCCATACCACCTTCTTCCCCTCAATAATTCTCACAGTTTTGTCCCTTACTGTGGATCCCAAATGTCCCTTGACATGATTCATCAATGTCTCTCAAAGCACTGCTTACCTGTGATAAGAAGAAAACATGGCAGAAAAAACAGGTTCAAAAATGCCTGCATTGCATGTGTATGGAGAGTTGTTTCACAGTTTTTTGCTCTTAACTTGATCATTTTAGGCCATTTTAGATTTTCAGGGTGGACAGGTTGTCACTCCACTTCGCAATCACATAAGCTATACCTTGTAAATCCAACCCAAAATGTGTTTGTCTTTTTCTTGCTTTGTGGATTTGCATTTTTCAACCCTAATAGGTGCACTAAGGTAATACTTTGTAATCAATATATATTATTCATTGCAAAGAATGTAATTAATGTACCAGTTAGGGTTAAAGAGACAAAAGTAGGGAAATGTGTTATTTCCCAACCCTAACACCCCACCCCCACCCTGCAGGCAGCAACAGGAGAAACCACTATGGGTTCACCTTTCCTGAATCTTCACAAATCAGGTGTAGGGAGTACCTGGGGTTGTCCACCCTAACACTCGCCCCTTTCCATCAGTAAATAAGCAGAGATGTGTACAGTATATGAGAATGGGGTGAGCGTTAGGGTTGACAACCCCTAAGTACACCCCATGCCTGATTTGTGAAGATTCAGGAGAGGTGAAACCATAATGACTTTTCCTGTTGCTGCCTGCAGGGTTGGGGTGGGGTGTTTGGGTTGGGGAACCTAACATCACATTTCCCTACCTTTGTCACTTTAGCCCTAACTGGTGCTTTAACAACTTTTTTTTTGCAATGAATTTCCTTACTTATTGAGATAGTTGGGTTAACACATCCATTTGCTTGTAGGGCCCTGCACTTCTATCCCTGCATGGATGCATACATCCATGTTGGTGTGGGAGTGCAGGACCCTCTTGGCTCTGTGCTTTCATTAGTACCCAAAAACTATTTATTTGTTTGGCTGTATGGATTGTTCAACCTCCAACATTATCCTTTGGGAATTTTCATGTTTTACATTTTGTTACATGCTCCCTAAATTGTTCAGGGAGGGTAGCATGTGTTAATCTTGTAGTACTCATTAAGATCTTTGTTTTGATATATAGATTGTCCCTTCACTCTAAATACTGATGGAATTATGACTTGCTGAAGCTGAAATTTGGTAAAAAGGCTAAGTCTGAAATCTTTTTTTGTATAAAGGGATACTTTTTCTTATTAAATAAAAGACCCATACGAAAAATGATTCCTTCATATGAAAAAAGAATTGGCAACAAACTACATCCAAAATCTTTTTTCATATGAGGGTATCCTTTTTAGCATGAATGAAAAAAACATGCAAAAAAGGGATTCCTTCATACAAAAAAAGAATTAGAAAAAATATTTTTTCATATGAGGGTATCCTTTTTTGTGTAAACAAACAAAAAAACATACAAAACAGATCCCCTCATGCAAAAAAAAGAATCTGGACTTCCCTTTTTTCGCAATTCTTTTTTTCATATGGAGGGATCCTTTTTTGTATGTTTTTTCATTCATACAAAAAACAGTGTCTTCATATGAAAAAAGAAAACTAAGTACAAATTCTTATGTTGTATGAAGGGATCCTTTTTCATATGTCTGAATTCCTATTTCGTATAGCCATACGAAAAAAGAAAATCGAATCACAAAAATGATTTTAAAATGAAAAATAAAAAAAAACACATTTTGGGGTTATTTTCCCAAGACCTAAGTAAAGAATCCCTCTAATAGGGTCCAGATAACCAAGATACATGTGTTGGTGTGTGTGTAGGATATAATTTCTGTGGGTTTTGAAAAAAAAAAGAAACAAGATGGCAGGCATATGAAAAGGCATTTTTTTCTGATGAAAAAGGATTACCTCCATAAAAAAGGAACATTTTTCAAATGGACCAAATTCTTTTTTATTCCAATCAGCTATCCAAAAGATTGTACTGAGCATGCTCAGGACTGTAATTTTAAAATTGAATAACTTTGTAGTGGATTAATATTTTTTCACCAAACCAGTGAAAGGCACCACTGTCGCCAAAGCCCTTTCTACCCTGAAAATTTCAGACCAAAATTCAAAACCACTTGGGTGCTAGGTGATGAAAAAAAAGCAACCCCCCACATTTTTTTCACTTATTTTGCTATCCGCATTTCGGAATCCACAGATCTGACTGTAACAAAACTTGGCAAGACAAGGGATCTGCCCTCCGAAACTGCACATGAAAAAGTTTGAGGAAATCCATTGAATGGTTGCAAAGCTATTATAGTGCAAAGTTTGAGGCTTACGATAGAAATCCCAGCTCAACCCAAACTATAGTGGCTCTACCACGCTACTATAATACAGGCGCAATAGCACTTGTATATTAGGATTGAGAAGGCAATTTAATGTTAAACCCTGATATTTGCACCTTAATAAAGTGTCTGTTCCTGGTCTGAATATCCTGAAATTTGGCATCCACACAGTCAGTGCCAGGATCAATAGATCTGTAAATCTGGTAATGATTGGTTCACTTGTGCGTAGAAGACCTTTGCCAGGTACCAAAAATAAAAATAAAATAAAAATAAAAAAACAGGAAAAGCACAGACACAGGAGATAATGGAAGAGTATATGTCAGGGGATGTATTAAAAGCAGGAGGTGGGGTGGATGGTGTGGATGGTGTAGACTTCTCCATTAAAGTCCATCAGTGAAAAACTATTAATGAAAAAATTATAAAAGCTGGCAAAAGAAAAGGAATAATAAAACAGTAGCACAGTGGAATCAAAATAGAAGTGATTAAAGCATCAGTCTTTTTTAGTTAACCCAGGTGTACAGTTCAACTATTATATCTTAGGCAACCAATCAGCTGACTCATTAGGTTCATACATTTGGGATCTGTTTCATTAAACCGATCAACCCTGATGCCCATCTTCCTTCCCTATCCCTTAGCCTCATGTCATGACCCAAGGTCAAGTTATAGATCTGGGACCATTAACTGATCTCTTGTTTCGTGCATGACCAGCAAAGCCCTGTGCGAAGAAAATCATAAATGATCTCCAGATGTACACTGGGTTCACAAGTTATGGCTAATTCTGTAGCTTTATGTGGAGCAGCAGAGTTGTGGGGCATGGTTCTGGATCTGTATCTTGATGCAGCTGACCCATAGGGCATAGCCCCTGACATGTAGCTTAGCCTGGGGTCGTAAAAATATGAAAATATTTTTTTGTTGCTCACCAATGGTACAATAATGGTTGGGATTTGATCTCTGAAACTTTCAGGTTCATTAGATTTTGGCACAAGAATGATCCTTTTCAACTCTGTTTTTATGAAAAATGTGTAGTTTTCGAACAATTAACCATATCAATGTAATGGGGCTGGGGGGTGCATGCCTGCAAGGTCTTGCATAGCCAAAGCCTCTTGTCAATCCCTGCCTAGCTGTGACCCTGGGTGACCTCTGTCATAAGTTGTACCAATAGCTCAGGTGGCACAGAAAGAAATTGGACTGTGCATGCCTGTGTTTGTTAGCTGTGTCAGCAGTGAGGGAGCGGGTCACTGTCAGTGACCAGAGAAAGGAAAGTGGAGAGCTGCATGGAGCTGTGGCTGCAGTCGGCAGTGGGGTCGAGGTTGGTGATCAGAGGAAGGAGAGCTGACCTGTTTGGAGCTGAACTAGCAAGGGGCACAGGTGGCAGTCTGGTGACTGAAGAAGGGATGGCTGGCCAACCGCAGACAGCGGTGTAGGATCAGGCCAATCAGGGAGAGAGGCGCCAAGACAGTAAACTTTAAAAATAGCCAGCCAGACCGATAGAAGGACTGAAGTGGGAGCAAGGAGCGTCCTGAACTAAGGAAATCACTGCAAGGAGCTGGTTTGCAGCAAAGGAACTGGGTCCTGCATTTCTCCACAGGGGACTTAGACTTCAACCTCGGAGGATATGAGAAATTGACACAGACACTAAGAAATCCTTCACAAAAGAGCTGAAATTGACATGAAATGAACTGGGTCAAGACTACTGACACTGGAGGTGCTGGGAACTTGGACTACTGACGCTAGAGGTGCTGGGGATTTGGAATTGATTTGAGGTGAAATTAACTGGGTTGAGACTACTGACACTGGAGGTGCTGGGAACTTGATCTTGTACTACAGATGTTGGAGGTGCTGGGGATTTGGACTTGAACTTGGTAACTTGGACTTGAATGTGGTGGCTATGGTTATTAATTCTTAATGCCGATGGTTTGCACATGCTTTATTATTTCTGAAAGGTCTTGACTGTGGGTTGGGGCTGAGGAGGAGGTGAGGGGTTGGGGGCCCCAAAAATACGTAAGGGTGGTTTTATGACTGTATCTAAGTATCACATAAATTGTAGGGCAGCACAAAGGGAGGGAGGGGTGACCAAGGGAGGGGACTCTTTGGCAGGATGGTGGGGTGCAGTGGCTGTGGAATGGCTATGATCTTAAATTGGGCATGGAGGATGGGGGGGGTTGTATGATGTGTAAGCAGCTCACTGAGCTGAGAGAGGAAGTGGCGGGGCTAAGGTGGGGGTTAAAAGGGGGGGAAGTTGGGGAAAGGAGGTAGAGAGACAGGGACGGTATAAGCCAAGGAAGGAGTGGGAAGGGTTGAGTGGATACACTGGAGGATCAGATACACAGTTCTGGAAGTCAAGGGCTTGGGAGGGAGAGGATGGAAGGGGATCCAGAGGGGATAGACCAGGGGGTGGTAACAGACAACAGCAAGTCCAGATTTGGGACAGGGACGCCCAAGACAGAAGGAAAGAGGTCAGTGGGAACTGACAGCAGAAAGTCTAGAGGCACAAACATGATGCCTGTAGCTAGAGAAAAGGGGTCAGCCGGGGATCATGAGGAATGGAAGACAGTAGGCCCAGGAAAAGGCAGATGGATGCCCTGTATGAAGGACAATGCAGGCATAGGTGAAATGGGCTAGAGGGTGGAAGTAACAAATAGTTTTGCCCTCCTAGGTATTCTAGTCGAGGACATTGGAGAGGAAGAGGTCCAGCAGGGGCCATCAGAGAAGGGGGGCCAGAGCAGCTGGGGGACATGGGGGAAAGATCTTGGGTGCAGTGGAAGGGGAGGAGGGGCAGGCACATCACATGCAGGAGAAGGGATGGAGGAGGGGACGGACACATTAGGGACACACCAAATGGTGGCACTAGGGGAACTGTGGCATAAGAAAAGGGGCAGAAAGGAAGCACTGGAAGCTGGAGTTGAGCTCCTGGGAGGCTGAAAATGAACTGGAGGAAATCCTGCAGGGTAGGAACTGCAGTAGGAGGCCGGGGCATGAGCAGGGCAGGATGCAGGAGAGGGGAAATATGCAGACATGGCAGGTGGTAAGGAGAAAGACTTCCCCAAGTGGGGTATGGTGCTCAAAACCTTCTGCAAAGATGGGCAGGACAGGAACAGTTGGAGGGGGATCAAGCACAGTTGGCACAATCTCGCACAGTGATGTAGACGAGGAAAGGCCAGGAGCAGTTGGGGGGGTTCAGGTGAAATTGGATCATGCTCAAGCAGTGATGCAGGAGGGGTCTGCAGGGAAGAAGGAAGCCAGGTGGAAGTATAAGAGATGAAGAGGTACAGGAGGGGAGAGTCTGATGAAAGGCTAAAGGGACAGGGTGAAGAGGTACAGATGCTGGGTGTGGCTTGGGTAAAAATCAGGATAGGCTAGGTGATGGGGAACAAAAGAGCAGGGGCAGAAACCAAGTCAGGATGGAACATGAGGCGTAGTCCAAAGGGAACCAAACCCTGTGACACAAAGCTAGAGGTCAAAAGGACACCCAGGAAGCAGGGGGCAGTAGAGTGGCACTCTTGGGGCACTCAATAATTAAGGGGCTAAAATGGGGAAGGAAGGGAGCAAAAAACAATGCAGTATGGGTACAGTGCATGCCAGGGATGACAGTGCTGGAGGTGAGGCATCATATTCCTTCCTGGGGTAAGCAGCAGGATGAAAGGACACATCTGGTGTTTCACCTGGGCACAAATGACTTGGAAGGGAACAGTCTGATGGAGGAAAAGAAAAACAGAAAAATAGAGACTGAAGCATGCTGTGAAAAACTGAAGGAGGTTTAAACAACAAGAACACTTTATATTGGGGCCTGACGAAGTGGTGGTGGCTACAAAACTGTTGTTCGGACCTTTTGGTGTGGAATAAAAGAAATGAAAAGCAGTTTTTCAGCTAGAAATATTTTATTTTGAATGGAGTTCATCCTAATCTAGTTATTTAAGGGAGTCAATTTTGCCAAGTTCTGATGATGACCCAAGATATAAAATAAAGGATAGAAGTTAAAGGACAACCTGAACTCACATAGTGAACACAGATAGACTTTTGCTCAATATTGCCCATTTTCAAAGGCACCAGTGGAGAAAAGCACAGACAAGACATACGTTTATGCATTATAATATACAACTGCACAAAGATTACAATATTTCAGATGAATTAACTTTGTCTTTGTGAGTAAAATCAGGATGATTTCAGAAAGCAGGCCAAATTTTTGATTAACGGTCTTTATCAGCTTCTCAGTATGTTCAGAATATCTTAACTTGCTATCCCGCATCAAACTGAAATATTTACAGTATAACTATTGATGTGCTCCAAGACTGTTCCACTAAAAGTCATAATATGAAAACTTGGGCAAGTATTGTACTTTGAGCTTTCCAAGAATTAAAGACCCTTATTTTGGTCTTTTATGCATTCAAACATAATTTGTGATTAATAAATCGAGGCAGTATCAAGTCAAAATCGGGCTAAAATGAACAAGTTAATTTCTGAAGATCTTCTCTTTTTGCAAATATAACAATATCATCCACCTACAACAGTATATTAGAGGTTTGTATTGACAAGGGAAGGTAATTTAAAGATAAACAAAATAGTGAAGGTCCCAGAACCTTATTGGACACCCAAGGTAACATGGAGGGGAGAAGAAAAGACAATTTCAGAACTTCACTTGTACATGTTGAGATAAGTAATCATGAAACCATTGCAAGACAGGCACAGCGAAGCCCAGATGACCTAAACTATGTAATAATAATGGATGCTAAACAAGGTCAAATGCCTTGGAGAGGTCAAGACATAAAGAGCCGGCATACTCACCACTACTTTGAATTAAAGCATTTAGTATCCAATTTGAACAAGGAAAATGTAAGCACTTTGAATTAGTGGATGGCATATTTACAGCCAGTTTGTCCACTTCACAGGTAAATAAATTATTAAAAGCATCTGAGCTTTGTAACGGGTCAGAAGAGAAGGGTCCATTTAATTGGATAGTGCTGGTTGTTGAATGGTGGGCCTTTCCTAGCAAAATGTTTAGCCCATTCCAAAAATTAAGTGAATCTTTAATAGTAAAAGCTCACTTTTCAGTATAGTACTATAACTGACAGTCTCATGGTATTTTACTACACTTATTCCATAGCTCCCAATAATGAACTAATGCACTATGGTCCCTATTAGCTCAATAATTCTCCAAAGCACTATCCCTGTCTCTCATCATGTGTACTAGATCTGGTGTGGTCCATTTTTGAGAGTGTTCATCCAAACTTTAGACTTTAAGAGGTGCATACTCTTCACAGAGCCTTGAGAATTCTGACAGAAGTCAAAATACTGTCAGTGCAAGGAATACAGTCCATAAATGAGCAATTAACTGCCCAAAGAGCTTCATTAAAATTTGTTATATTACGTTTTGGCAATATCCAGACTTTTGAAGTGGTAAGGGGTAATTTAATAGCTTTACAAGTCCAGATACTTTTTCTGAAGAATGGCCACTCAAGGAATCAGATAAAACTGATACACTAGTAAATCAACCTAGATTAGACACAAGCAACCAATCGATCCAAGGACTTTTAATTTATTATAGTGGCCTCAGCAACCATTTGGAATAGACTAATTTCATTAACCGTACCATGGAATTGCTTACCATTTTGAGAGGCGCAATTGATGTTAAAGACACCCCAAAATTGTTTTCTGGATTCCTGTTTATCTTTTTGACACAATTTAGAAAATAGGAGAGTCCATTTTTACTACTTTCTGGAACAAATAAAAGTACCGTACTTCCGCATTAAATATGCCTGTCTACTTTTTCTCTTTAAAATACTTTCTATTTTGGTCACGCTAATGTTTGAATTGATTTCCCTAAGTGAAAGTGTAGCAAAATGAATAATCTTGAAAATTTTACATGTTGGTTCTTAATGAGAATATGTGAAATCACTTGAAGTGGTTCATTAATGTAATGTTAATTTAATGTTTTTATAACACCCTACACTATTCACATTGTTGGTACTGTTTTTAATTAACTTTTTGTTTTCATGTGCAGGGTGTCAGAGCAAGGCTTCTATGGCTACTGTTTACCTAGTAAACATCACAATCAGATGCTCTTGTGATGTCAGAGCCAAGGGCCTATAAAAGTCAATTTAACATGCTCAGAACCCCACCCCCTGACAAAGCCTTACTTGGCAGATCACCTTGGTGGTCTTGAAAATGTTCTTCTTTAACTGAGTCTGCAATAAGCTATCTGCTTAATAAATCTTTTGAAATCAGCAAGAACCAACCAGTTTTTTATTTCTGAGTTAGTGCACTACTACCTGCCCATCTTCAAACTTCTGCCATTTAGTATTCATAATTTTCTTTTATTTTACCCAAGTGTATAACTACACTTTTTGACTTTGAAGTCTAACTGCCAAATACTGGACATTTTCAGTTTTATCAAGTCCTGTATTCATTCTCTTATGTCATCGTCACTGTCTACCCAGCCACATATCTTTGTATCATCCATGAACAGTGACAACCTGCCATTTATGCCCTCATCTGTACCACAAATATGCATGTTATAATACACTAAACTAAACACCTAATAATATCAAGTAAAACAAAACTTTCTAATAAGCAAAAGGAAAAAGAAAAATTCTTCTGAAACAAAAAGCAAGAACTGCCTATATTCCAAAATTTCAGATTCGTAATATTTTCTGTCTGCTGGACTCCCTCACATGTATGTGAATTATTTAACTTTGGTTGCCATAGTTCAGGGGCAATTTATGATCCCCTCTCTCTCAAATACCTTCTGTTAGAACATTTGGCAAACAATAACCCACATGCAGGTAAGGGGGCTTTGTGAGTGCTTGGGTGTACAGATGTTTGTGCTTTATAACAGTTTCATGACATTGTAGATCCATATCACTAATCATTGCCAGCACTTTTGCTGTATTTAAAATTCTAAATGAATCAGCCAAGTTTATGGAGACCAAAGTCTCATGTGCAAGTCTTTCACATATTCTAGAATTTCCTTCACAGGGTATCTGAACTTTCTAAGCTCATCAGAAATGGCAGTGCATTCTCATTCTGTCAGTGCTAACCAGTCTTGAGCTGTAGTACTTCATCACTTTCGCTGTAGATCTTAATGTCTGGTATACTGTATATTTACTGCCAAGAAGCTGACATGAATTTATATACAAACACATTTCAGCTTTAGTGAGTACAGTATTAAAACCAGATTCCAGTTGTAGTTTTGGCAACCCCCTTCTGTTCCAAAATGCTCACTAGTAAACGTTTGATAAAATTTGCCTCAAACATTTAAGGCATTTCTTATCAGTTCAAAAGATCAGTGGGGATTTAATCACTTTACAACTTCAAAATAAAAATCAGGAGGATCTCACCAGTAGAGGAATCTGCACTCCAGCAGTCAAGGTTTGTTCAGAGTCCCCGCTTCAAGATTAAGATCAGTGGGGTATTGAGCACTTGCTGTTTCAGCTCCTTGACTCTGGATAAACTTACAGCATTCATCTGAGGTGCTCCCTTGCATGACATTTTTCAGACTACAACTGAAGACTTTGCAGATAGATCGATAGATAGACAGAGAGTCAGTTAGTCAGACAGACAGAAAGCCAGGCAGGCAAACAGATGTAGTAGTAGTAGTAAATGTTTTAATCTGAGAAAATGTTCCAGAAATGGATAGCGCAAATTAGCTGAAGCTCATTTTAAGTGAGATCCCTTATCAACAAGAAAATCCAATTCTCAATAAAGTTACAACAATACACAGCAAAGACATACAGTACAGTATAGACATCAATATTTCATGTAGAATTAAACATGCCAACTCAGTTACAACAAATGTTTGGCAGCATAGCAGTATCAAAAATACAAGTTTTAAAAGCCCTTCAAGATATAAAACTTTTTTGTGGCTTCAAATGACCAATCAGCCTTTTCCATAACTTTGGGACCCATGCACACAAAGTTGGAATTACCCCTAACAGATTTGATAACTGGCACCATGTACTCAATAGTCCCTGATGTGCACAAGCCCTCCCTAACACTTCTTTCCTCTAATAGATTTAAAATATACTGGGGCATTTTCTTCTGTTTACGTCTATAAGCTAGATGTACTGTATCATATGTATCTTGTGTTGCTTCGTCAGTTCCATCCAACCCAAGGCTCTATATCATAACACAGTGATGCATATTCATGGATGCATCTAGAATATACCATGTGTATCTGTTGTATGCAACATCAAGCCTACGTAGCACTCTCTCAGATGCTCCCCCCAAAACAACATCATCATAGTCTAGCAGAAGGATTACTATGGAATTTACTATTTTCAATCTAACATCAGAAGGTAAACAGTTTTTATACTTATATAGATAGATAAATAAAACTGTGTTTTTATCTAAGAACAATCCATATTGTTAAGCAGAGATTTTGCAAAGTTTTTGATCACTGCAAAACATCCTCAAAGTTGTGAAATTCACCTTCACAGATTACTTCACAAAGTTCCCACTTACCTTCTCCACCACTTCACAATGAGTTTTCCTGGAAAAGTGATACTTTTTCATGCAAAGTCAGGTGAAGTGTGGTGGTACGGCCACTTTGCTGGTGAATTTAGGTCAGTTCACATAGAAAAAGAGGCCACTTCACATGGTGAAAGTTCATAAAATTTGTACTTTCCGCATTTTGCCAACTTCAATTAATTCATGAAGCAACATTTGGCCACTTTGCCCATCTCTATAGTTAAGGTGCAAACCCTATTTTCAATCATCATCCTGTACTTACATGAAAGAAATATGTAACATACACTTCATAAAATTCAGTTTTATGGCAGTAACAGCAATTTATAGCATAGCAAATCTTTCATACTCAGAATTCATATATTTCCAATGCAGTAAGCAAATGTTTTAGGGTTAATACTTGTTATGTACAATTGCAGGTGGGCAACTAGGGCTTTTCTAACCAATTTTTTGATATAAGTGTATGTGTCTGGTTGGAGGGTCTCTTATATAAGTTAACAGGGCCTCCGATGGGGAGACACTGAGCATGAGGTTTGGGCATGAGGACCACAATGCAAAGCTGAGCAGTTCTGTCTGCCCAAACCTCACAAGAGGTGTCTTTTATACCATGGCAGACACCACTCAGAGACTCCATTAACTTATTATAAATCACTCGAGTTTAGCTCATATGGGGCTGTATGCACAAATGGGCAGAGTGGCTATGCACCGCATGAGACATTCATATTTTCATTTGGTTCAATGCCAAGAAATGCAAGGTGTTACATTTCAGAGCAAAAAACCCAAGGGGGAGCTACCAGCTGGGGGGTGGAGGGGTTCAACTAGTCAAGATGGAAGAGGATAAGGATCTGGGGGTGAACATAATGGGAGTAGGGAATAACTCTGCACAGTGTAGAAAGGTGGCTGCAAAGGCTAACAGGATGCTGGGTTGTATTGCCAGAGGCATATCCTCGGGGGGGGGGATCCTGCCACTGTATAGGTCACTGGTTAGACCACACCTGGAGTACTGCATGCAGTTCTGGCAGCTGTACCTGAAGAAGGACATTATGTTACTGGAGGTGGTGCAGCACAGAGCAACAAAAAATGATCCTGGGGCTAGGGGACTTGCCCTATGAGAGTAGGCTGAGGGAGTTGAACATGTACTCCCTGGAGGAGATGAGGGAAAGGTGCACATTATTGAAACCTTCAAGTACATGCAGGGAATAAATAAGATGGACTCAGAGTGGTGTTTCCAGTTAAGCAGAGGAAGGGACACCCAAGGGCACAAGCTGAGATTGGAGGGGGAAAGATTCAGGAGGGAAATGAGGGTGGGGTCAGGGTAGAACGCATTATCAGAGGAAGTGGTAGCCTATAATACAGTGGGTTGCTTCAAAAGGGGATGGGACAGGGTAAGGGGGAGGGTCACTGGAAGGGGGAGGGGGGCTGCAGTATAAGGGCTACTAGCTGCACAATCGAGCAAATCCCCTCTAAACATGTTTTCAGTTGCATTGCAAAATCACCTTTTCAGATGGCATTTTTACACCCGTCTTGATCATAATGTCAGCTCATGAAGAGACTGTTGGAAATATGGGATCAAAATGTGGGAGCCCACTGAAAATTAGATATTGCCTCTCAGCTGGCCTATCCTTGGTAAGTACAATCTAAAAATTGTAAAAGGAGGACACCAGTGAAAATGAGATACTACATCTCATCTAGTGTAGCATGGGTAAATATATAATAAAAATGTGTGAAAGCAGGACCCCAGTACAGCAAATTCTCCACTGACCTGTGCATCTATGCTGCTCTGTCCTAGGAAAAAAGACATTGAAAAGCTGGATCCCACCAATAAAAACTGGACCCCACTGAAAATGTAACTTGCCTTTCAGCTTGGCTGTCCTGGGTAACTACATTGTAAGGATGGATCTAAGCAAGACCCCTTCAAAAATGAGATATTGCATCTCGGCTGCGCTAGCCTGGATAAATACAGAGCAAAAACTGGGACAAATAAGTTCCAACTGAAAACAAGACAGCATATGAGCTGTGCTATCCTGGGTAAATGCAATACAATGATCTGTTAAAGCAGGACGTTACTGAAAATGAGATATTACATGTCAGCTGGGATATTCGGGGTAAATATATTGCAAAACAATGAAAAGACAGGACCCTGCAGTAGAACACCACTGAAAAGGAGCTGCTGCATCCAAAGGTGATTTTACACTGCGGGCTCTGCAACAGAAAGACTGTCACAGAGTCATGGTAACATTTCTTGTTCTTGTGTGTAAATGCAGTCCGTTTTGTTACATAAGCAAGTGTTTGTCCGATCAGCAAACTGCCTTTTGCATGGTTTGCTGAGATGTGAGTTGTTATACCCCGCTGTGTAAATAGTAATTTTCACTCCTGTCATTTCAGAAACCATAAAGTTCACTAAAAATATCGGGCTTGGGAAATTACCTGAAGATCTACAGAAACACTGGAAGGTAGGGTATTTCAGTATTAGACCGAATGAGTAAATTCAGCACAGAAACGTAAGATTGTGCACCAGAACAAACACTGAATAGAACAAGCAATACATTTTAAGCACTGTGAAAGTGCCATAAGATAATCTGTCCTAGAAAGTACATTATAAAAGCAGGAATGCACTAAAAACGAGATATTGCATCTCATCTCTACTGCCCTGGGTAAATCCAGTATAAAACTGTATAAAATCAGGACCCCATTGCAAATGACATTACATCTCACCTGGTCTATCTTGGGTTAATATATATAGTAAGAATGTGTACAAGCAGGACACAGTACAACAGCATTGCAAGTAGCAAACATTCGGCATTGGCAAATGCTTGTTTATACAACCTGGATGTGTGACGCTTGGTTAAACCCTTCAAGCTTGGCTCCTGCGGTTTAAGTGGCATCTCACACTTTGGGTGTAAAACAAACTCATTACACACTACTTCCAATGCATTTTTCTATAGTTTACAAATCATCAGATGGAGTTTAGCAGCTTTTGTACCACATTTAGATGCATGTTTTCAAAGACATTTTGTATAAAACTTATTTCTGTCTCTGATTTCCAGGCATGTGCTGTCCATGTTTCCTCAATGGACACTCACTTGTGCCATTAAATGCCCCAAATCCTATTTCATCATATAGTGTCAAAGCCAACTAACCTCTTGATCCATCTTATTCAGAGTCAAGCTTTCTGATCCATAATTCCTTTTTCACTCTAAGAATTCCTACCCTAACGAACAAACTGCCTGTGAGATTTATGAGACAATGAAAATAATACATTGAAAAAATATAAAACCATAGCCTTTGGTAAAAAAAAAAAAAAACTAAAAATCATTACGTTTGGTTTCAGAGAACATGGCAAGTGATGAAATCATAAAAATACTCAACTCCTCAGCTAGAGAAAAAACAACAATGAATGCAATCACTTTCCTTTTGTTTCATTTTTTTCCAGAAGGTATGATGAATGTTTTGGAGTTATGAAAGGTACATGTGTGTTTATCATAGGATGGAGTAAGGCTGATAGTCCCTCAAGTCTACTGCTTTTCAGTTCTAGCTGCCATGTCCTGTGATGTTGTTCCTGTTATAGAATTCCTGCAGTTTATGTTGTAAGCACCTAATTAAATTTGATCTGATTCCCTTTAGGGTCAATCTACCCCATGGTCCTGCCACCTTCTGAGTGGAGTACTGCCTCCTTAAGTCTTCTCTAACCCTCCCATTCTAAGCATCAGACCTTACCCCACTTGTCATTTTTTGTCTAGCGTATAGTGGCATATGACAAATTGCAGGGATCACAGGTTTAAACCATACCAGAGCAAAATATTCACTGTGTGACTTCGGGTAAGTTATTTAACTTTGCAGTGCTCCAGTCCACCCAACTGCAGAAATGAGTAGAAGTAGGAACCCGTCGAAAATGAGATGCTGCATCCCAGCTGGGATATCCTGGGTAAATAATTGCAAAGTACATATAGAAACTGCTTACTTGAATCCACTGTCGAATCCAGAATTTTACAGAGGAGGGTGGGTGGGGGTGGGGTACATACTTGAAATGCAATTTTTAAATGTTTTTAAGCCTTTGTATTGTCTGCTGTTATCTTTACAATTACATTTTTGACAGAAAATACAAATGTAATTGATAGTTTTGAATGTATATTTTCTTACAATCAATATATTAGACTTCTTCAACAAAGCGAACTGTAGCAGCAACAAGCAAGTTACAATGCGGGGGGTGCAGCCTTCCCCTTCACGCCCCCTAGATCTGCCACCGAGTGAATCCACCTTTTCAATTGCCTTTTATTGTTACAAGAAGATTGAATCATACCCCACCTCATCTTCTTCTACAGAGCCAAGGTCTAGCTGTTAACGACTATGCTTCTAAGGAACCCCTTTCATGCTTCTTGGGTGCAATTTTTGTTCTGACTGTTCTATAAATTGTTGCTACTTCTGTTCATTTTATTTTATACCTTTATTCCTCCCTCTCCCTTCTACCGGTCCCCCTCCCCAGGTCACATCTGTAAGTGAGACAGCTGTTCTCTGCATTGCTTACCTGGTAAAACAAGTTCAGATAAGTAAATAAATAAATAAATGCCCCTAATTATTCTTGGCTGCCTCTTCTGAATCTTGTACACTTCTGCAGTCTCCTTCTTGTAGTACGGGGCCCTGAACTGCATATAGTGCTTCAAGTGAGGCTTCCTCAGTGTCTTGCACAGTGAAAATATTGACTTTCTTTGATTTTGTTTCCCAGTCCCTGCTTAATGCATCAGTGTATCTTGTTAGCCTTCTTAAGTGTTACTTAAACAATAAGACGTGACAGGGCGTGCACTGTTGTGAGCCAATGGCACAACTTGGGTGTGTTATGAGGCACGAGGCATCGCGAAGTCCATTTTACTACCCAAGAAGTGCTGTTATCACACCAAAACCCACACCCGGGAATGTCTTACTGCAATTATAACATGGTCCAAGATTAGTTTTTTTGTTTTTTTGGGGGGGGGGGGGGATATACACAACAACATAACAATGTTAAACATTTTAATGATTTTTTTTAAACATTCCTTCACCCCAACAAAATCGTCCCAGCACATCCCAGCATTTGGTACGCCATCTCTGTCTCAAATATAATGCACAGTTAACAGTGCTTCCAGATTGATTTGCCACTTCCTTGTAACTTTAGGGCAATTTTCCTGTGTTTTTCCATAAATTATATTATTTCCTATGGAAGCCTAATTGCTGTATTTTCCTGTATGACCAATGCAAGTCTATGGAAACAGTTTCCCTGTATATGGCTACAAATCCCTGTGAAACATAGGAATCTGTGTATAACTGGGAGCCCTGTACTAAACATGTTTTTTTTTTTTCAAATAAGCCCCTAAACCCTCTCTTTTCCCAAACTCACCCCATTTACCTGGTTCCTCACCATTCTACCTCCTCCTTCTTTATATTATTTGATCCCTTTTCCCCACCCTTTTTTCTGTTGTATCTTACCTACATCCAATAGATAGAATGTTTACTATGGATGGAATACGAGAATTCAAATCTCTACTCAGTTCTCCTGGCAGAATGTTCACCCCTCACTCACACAACAGAAGGCCTCTGAAGGAACCAATGCTTCTGCTGTATCTGTAGTAGATTAAAAAGCAGAGATTTCTTTAGTAGATAGTTAAGGATAGGAGGGCTATTTTTCATGGTCAGCAGTGAAACACCAGAAATTAAGGCCCCCATATTCAAAAGTGCCTGGCAGAATGGTGCAAGTGCTTGCGCCATGCATCTGAGATATGCTGGTACAAAATAATGAGATATTCAGAAGATGCACCATGAGATGTGATCATGCATATCTGGCTGAATATCCTGAACATGTGCAGTCACGCAGTAGGAGATGTGTGGTGCAGCAGGTGACCAGAGCCCTATGTGGAGCATAGGGAAATGCGCGATAGGAGGCCACATGCGCGGTACACAAATTTGCAATTTTCAGCCTGGATATGCAAATGACCTAACTGCACATTCCAAGCCCATACCCCACATGCACAGCTCATTACTGGAATGTATTCAGGTCATCTGCAAGCCTTGGGCATGCTCAGTTCCAGCTTTGCAGGGCTGCCCCAGCACCCCGCAAAGGTGAACAGGAGGTATTGCAGCTGAGCAGGCAGGTCTGATGGAATGTGTGTGTGGGACAGTGGACCGCATTGTCCTGGGTGCAGTGCTATAACCCATAGCCATGTACAGTGTTGGACTAGGGTACCGGGGGCCCACCTGGACAGGCAACAGGGGAGAGCACAGGGTGACCCAGTCTGATCGGAATACGACATGCAGCCCCGTTGCAACACATAGTCACCTGTAGTGCCCCACACACCCCTGTATGAGTGGAACATGGTGATAACAGGAAGGAATAGCAGTGTGCAGAGGGCGATCAGGTACCTGAGTGCATGTGTCCCACCTGTGTGTACCTGTGGGGTACCACTGTGGGTGGGTGCCACAGGTCAGCCTGTGCCAGGCAGCCACTCATACCACCAGGTGACCTGGGCACCGTTGCTCCAGCTGTCACCCTGGATGAATGCCACCACTGGGTGGTGCCCTACAGGCCACATGGGTGCAGACCATAGCCTCTGGTACATGTGCTGCATTGTGGCTGTCTGCTCTGCTGGTGTGCTCGGCATGTGGCTGCTGGGTGTCTACGTCCAGGATGCAGTATGCTCTCTGGATGGTGCCGGTGGTGACATGGCACCTATGGCTCTGTGTACGTGCCAAGATGCATGAATGCTGTGAGTGGGTGCCTGGAGCATGTTCTGGTGCACCTCCAAGGGCTGTTTCCGGATGGTCTGCCTGCAGTTCTGCGGCCTGCTTGTAGGTGGCTGGCTGATTTAGGCCATCCTTTTGTCTGCCTAACTTTAGGTGGCTCATTTCTGAGATGCGCGTCTGATGTGCTGCACATTTTGGCTGAATACAGTGATGCACCGCATGTTCACAGAACTGCCCCCTTTATTTGCACCACATACATTATTTCTGCATGATGGCACATTCAGAAATGCATGATGCATCTCTCCCTTGAGAATATCGCTCTTCTGTGCATTTTCTGAGATGTGCCATGCATTTCAATTTAGGGCCACGCATCTCCTTTCAAAATGTGGGCCAAAAACAGTAAGAACTGTTTTACTTTATTTTTAAATGTATGTATATGAGTGTAAGAAGAGGATTACATGGCAAATACCATTTAACTATTATTCTTTCTTTAATTTAATGCAGTTTTATTTTTAGGGCCTAGTTGAAGTTTTTATTTGAGTAAAGGTGTCAGCCATGTTTGTGATGGCATTCAGGAATGGGTGGATAGTTAAGCAATAAAACATTACCAGGGGTTAGATTACCAGTCTGTTAATCACCCCCTAGGGGTGTAATGTGGCATGAGGTGCAGACGAGTGCCCTATTGCCCCTATGGGGTGATTAACTGACTGTTAATCTAACCCCTGGCAGTGCCTTATTGCTATTATAAAAACATATTCCAAAAGAAAAGTGTCAAAACTGTGCTTTTTGAATGTTTTCCTCATTTAGAGGGAGATTTATAATAAAACAGTTCTTCCACCAACAGTTTAAGAATGCTGGTTCAGAATCAGAAAGCATCATTCCAGTTATTCAACTTAACTATGGGGCAGCCACCTATGTTTCTGCAAGCAAATCAAGTCTTCACAAATGGGACGTCACCTACAATAGAATATGTTACTATGCATCATCCTCTCATCGGCTGAAACACCATTGCCTCCTCTACTCTGACCTTGGTTGGCTCACTCCGCAGGCATCTCGGTTGTATTCTTTTGGCTCCATCATCGACAATATAAATAGGACTCAAATACCTAAACCTCTAGCTAAACTCTTCCAAAGCCAGGTCTCCTGCTATGACCTTCACTCTGCTGACAATGCCTCTGCCTATATCCCTAACTATACTACCACCAAGGGCTCTAGTGCTTTCGCCTGTCAGGCCCCCCCAGTACTGGAACTCCATCCCTGTAAGAATTCATCAAGCTTCTTCCCACACCTCCTTTAAGAAAGCACTGTGCCACCATCTCATATCTTCTTGTAGCTACTCCTGCTTCAAACCTCCATAGATGCAAGACTCTATTCTGACTCCCCTCACTGCCCTCTTAGCTTGACCACTTTTCAGCTTCAGCACTTTCTCTAAATTAGACAGGGTTGCTCCCTCACCCTGCTGTTGTTGCACTTCATCATCCTACTCCCTTCACACACCCCTCCGTCGTTTTCCTCCACTGCAACTGGCTACTACTTACCTCCCATTGCTTTTTTCTTTCTCCCAGACCGGCTATGGTCATTGGAAGATTATTTCTACTTTCCTTCTCTCACCATTCCCTCCTCTCAAAGCCACCCAGTTATTGTCTGCTTACAGAGACACTGCATTTTTTCTGTAATTTATTTCCTCCTCATGCTAGTATTAGCCCTAGTTTGTATTGCAATTGTCTTACCTGTGATACTGTATTACCTATGTTACTATCTGCTTGTATATATCCATTACTTTGACTACTTCTAAAAATGTACTGTTACTGATAGTTCCAGAAGTTTGTTTCGTACTCTCCTGGGTCGAGCCTGCAAAATAGCCATTAAGCACTAATTTTTATTGCAATTGTCTGTGTTGTTAACACTCACCTGTGATACTGTATTACCTATGTTACTACCTGCTTGTATGTACCCATTACCTTGACTACTTCTAATAATATACTGTTACTGTTAGTTCCTGAAGTTTGTTTTGTACTCTCCTGGGTCGTGCCTGAAAATAGTCATTGCTATGGCTAGTGCACCTACCAGGTAAACAAAAACTAAATAAAATAAAATAAAAATTCATGGAATGCTGGCAGGAAGAATTCATGTGCCATGGTAATCAGACTGTACATGACGGTGTAACAAGGATTAAGTAAGGCTGTTGGAATCCTAACAGCCAATCAGATTGCAGCATTTCTAAGACCCTTTTTATAATGCTGTTTTTACTCTGAAGAGGATGCTTGATCTTTATCCAGTGCTATTGTGCTGAGATAACACTATAAGTAAAAAATGGCCTTAGCCAATCCGGTTTCATTATTTTTCATACCTATTTTACAATTAAGCAGTAATACATTCCAGGGCATGCTTTATCATAGGATACTGGCACGCCTTGGGTGCATTGTGAGGCATGAGGCAAAGCAGAGTGCCTTATGCACCCGAAAAGTGCCGATATCCTATGATAAAGCATGCCCTAGAGTGTATTATTGCAATTATGTACCCCCAATAAAGTAAAAAAGACAGAAACATAGGTCTAACAATTATTTTTTTTACTGTTTTTAAACTGTGGAAGTACATTAGTACAAAAAATAGTCCAATGCGGGAGTCATTAAACAGATAACTGTAGTAACTTTTGACTGATTGTAATATAGAGGATAATTTATACCTCCCTGTTCAAAACAAGCGAGTTAATTCATCGAGCAGTTGGCATGCCGATCGTAAGAACCTCGAGAGCGCAGCCATGCCAACCACGAGATGAATTCACTCATTTGTTATGAACCAGGAGGCATACATTGTCTTATATAGTGTATGGCCTCATCATGTCTACATATCTACAGCTGTCAACTGTCAGTTTGAATTCGCCACTTTAACTGTCAAACTGCAGCTGAGGAGAACGCATGGCACAAGCTCAGAGACAGAGCACAAGACATGTTGTTATGCTGCAGTAGCTACAGTACATAGTCAGTGCAGCATAACAATGAAAAGTTAAGAAGCTACTGCAGCATAACAACATTATTGTCCTGATGGATTTCCATGCATAAGAACGTTCTACCATACACTATAAATATTTAATAAATTACCCATCAAAAGCAGTGAAATATTTCATAAGTAAAAGATTACAAAGAGTCAGTTTAGTGTAACAGGTCAATCTTAGCACTTGCCATCCCCCCAAGCCATCATCAACCACCACTCCCCCAACCCACCCTTCACCAATCCTTCTCTGGCTGCTGCCCCTCCACCCCCCATACAGCTGCCTGGAGGCTTCTGTTCTTTGGGCGCACTCTGCACTTACCAAAGTGTTGCACAATGCTCTAGAAGTGCTATCAGTATTTTTAAATTCTTAGTCTGCTGGTTTTTGCAAGTGTCACCAATTTTAATGTTGTCATACTTCTTAAGTAAGCAATGAAATGTTTGTATGCTGCTTTGCAAGTGTCACCTAATTAATGTTGTCATGTTTCCTATGTAACCAGTGAAATGTTATGTTATATCCTATGTCTGTCTGACTTGGAACCTCTGTAAATGAGTTCTTGACTCAAAAGTATTAATCCTAAACTGAAATAAATAAATAAAAATATGTATTACAAACTATTTTTTTATTTTGTTAATCTTTAAGGGGAACTGTCAGTTTTCAATGAAACTTTTGGTCCTATGTGTCCAGTTTCCTTATTGTAAGATAACTAAAAAGAAAAGCTAAGTGGTGTGAATGCAACACTAGGTATAATACTATGTTTTGATAGTATATAAGCCATTTTAATTATTTATTTTGTAACGAGTGCTGTCCGCAAACTCTAGGGCCAGAAGCATCTCTACATGAGGAACACATGTCTGTAATGCTGACAACTGAAATCCTGAACTCGTGCATGGCCATTTTTGCATGCACCATGAATCTGACATAAATTAAGACTGTATTCTAAAAGTGTCTTTTGCTCTGAAGTCATAGATTTCTCTGTCAACTAAAAACACACCGGAAAGGCATTAAAGTCAGTATGTGAAAGAAAAACAAATATCAGCATCATGTGCATGCCTAGGATCTCAGCTGAGTTTTTTTTTCCAGACATGGTTTTTAATGCCTCTCCAGTGCACATTTTCAGTTGAAAGACATCTATGACTTCAGAATGAAAAAGACTTTTGGAATAGAGTCTTAATTTATTTCATGTTCAGAGATGCAAAAATGGCTGTGCACAAGTTTAAGATTTCGGGCAGCATTACAGATACGCGTTCCCCATGTGGAGATTCTTCTGGAGCCTGCAGTTTTGTGGACAACACTTGTCCCCAAGTAATTAACTATAATGGCTTAAAACATGTTAAAATGTATTATTATACCTAGTGGGTATTTATAGCAGTACATTTCTTTTCATTCTATTGTTATATAAGGAAAGTACAGTGGTTACACATAAATATATTTATTTAAGACTTTCATAACTAGGCAAGGCCCACTAGGCACAAGTGCCTGTTTTCAGGGGTGACCTGGGAGCACTGGGTGGTTAAGTGACTTGCTCAGAGTCACACAGTATGCAAGTGGAGGTTGTGAGAATCAAACCCAGGTCTGGTCTGCTGGATGTACCAAGCTCTTTACGCTAACCTCTAGGCTATACTGCCATAAGAATGAATAAATAAATAATTAAATACATAAATAGATCGATAAATAAATAAATAAGAATGTGAGGGGATATTGCTGTAGGTAAACAGCCTCTGCAGGGGTCTTGTTTTTAGGCATTCTGTTTTGGGGAAATATAAGTATGGGCACAGAATGCTGCCGACCAATCAGCTTCTCAGATTTTTCCTGTCCAATACATAATGTGCATTATAAAATGTTTTTTTTTTAATTCTGAAACCTGAATGGCTGAGGGCCATCTTTACAAATGCTGTGATACCAGCACAACAATCCAGCAGCCTCTTCACACTAGAATCAGTACTAACCATACACCCCCGATTGCCATCACAAACATAGCTGTCACCTTTACTCACTAAAAACCTTCAACTAGGCCCTAAAAATAAAACTGCCTTAAATTTAAAAGCATAATAAACATTATGTGTCCTCATAATCCTCTTCTTACACACACACACACACATACATAAATTAAAGAAAGAAGTACTACAGTACTTACAGTTTTAATTTCTGGTATTTCTTTGCTGATCATGAAAAGTTCCCCTTCCATCCTCAAGTGCTTGGACATCTCTGCATTTAACCAGCTGCAGATAAAACAAAAACCCTAGTGCAATCTAAAGCCTGCTGCTGTGTGATTGTGGGAGTGAGCATTCTGCCAGTAGAAGTGAACAGAGATTTGAATTCTTGTATTCCATCCATGTTAAACATGGGATCTCTCGAATGTAGGAAAGACAGAAAATAAGCAAGGTGTGGAAAGGGGAAGGAATAATATAAAGAAGAAGAAAGAAAGATGAGGAAACAGGTAATGAGGGGTGGGCTGGGGAAATAGAGGGTTTAAGGGCTAATTAAAATATATACATTTTGCTGTATATTACATTTGAACCTGAGATGGCATGTCAGTGCTAGGATGTGTTGGGACTATTTTGCTGGGGTGGATAAATGTTAAAAAAAGGTAATAAAAATGTTTATTTTTATTTTTTGCATTTTGTCATTACCCCAAAAATCTTGGACTCATTTTTATAATCGTAATGAGATATCCAGGGTGTGCTTTGTGGGATAATGGCACTTCTCGGTGTTCAAGGACCTCGCCATGCCTCATGCCTCACAACCCACCAAAGGTGTGCCATTATCCCACCACAATGCACACACTGTCATAGAAACATAGAAACATAGAAGGAGCAGATGAGGACCGCAAGGCCCATCCAGTCTGCTCATTTATTTTTCTACCTTATGAATGTGCCATAAGCCTTTGCTCTATCAATGGCCTATCTATTCATACTCATCTGTATTGCTCCCTTATGCCTATCCCATGCCTGTTTGAAGCCCTGCACTGTATTCATATCCACCACTTCCTGAGGTAGGCCGTTCCATGCATCCACCACCCTTTCTGTGAAAAATAACTTCCTCACATTACCCCTTAATCGGCCTCCCTCTAATCTCATGCTGTGTCCTCTTGTCCTGCTATTTTTCTTATATTGAAACATGTTAGACTCTTTCACCTTGTTAATGCCCTTAAGGTGTTTGAATGTTTCAATCATATCACCTCTCTCCCTGTTTTGCTCTAGGGTATACATATTGAGTTCAGTTAATCTGTCCTCATATGTTTTCTGATGCAGTCCCTGCACCATTTTGGTTGCCCTTCTCTGAAATGCCTCAGTTTGGTTAATGTCCTTGTGAAGGTGTGGCCTCCAGTACTGCATGCAGTACTCCAGATGGGGCCTAACTAGTGTCTTGTAAAGAGGGATTATTACCTTCCTCTTCCAACTTGTGATACCCCTACTAAAACACCCCACATTCCCCTAGCCTTACCTACTGCTTTAGTGGTCTGCTTGGATGATTTCAGGTCATTGGTGATGATGACGCCCAAGTCTCTTTCTTCCCTTGTGACTGCCAGCAACTCCCCTCCCAGCCTATAGGTGGCTTCAGGGTTTCTCTTCCCTATGTGCATGATCTTGCACTTCTTTGCGTGTTAAACCCCAGTTGTCACTCTTCCGACAATTTTGCTAGTTTATCCAGATCTCTTCTCATTCTGCCCACCCCATCTGGATCATCTACTCTGTTGCAGATCTTGGTGTCATCTGTAAACAGACAAACCTTACCCTCCAGTCCATCTGCAATGTCACTGATGAAGATATTGAAGAGGACTGGCCCCAGGACTGATCCCTGAGGTACCCCACTTGTGACTTGCATCTCTTCTGACTGTATACCATTTACCACCACTCTCTGTTTTCTGCCCATCAACCAGTTTGCCACCCAGTTGACCAACGTCTGACCCACCCTGAGCCAACCCAGCTTATTAATCAATCTTCTATGTGGAACAGTATCGAAAGCTTTGCTGAAGACAAGGTAGGCAACATCAACTGCTCCCCCTTGGTCCACCACTCTGGTTACCCAGTCAAAGAAATCTATGAGATTAGTTTGACAGGACCTTCCTTTTGTAAACCCTTGCTGTCTTGGATCCTGTGCTTCTATGGATTCCAGGTGTTGCACTATCCTTTCCTTAAGGAGTGTCTCCATAATCTTGCCCGCTACTGAGGTAAGACTGACTGGTCTGTAGTTCTCTACCTCCTCCCTGCTACCACTCTTGTGGAGCAGGATCACATGAGCCCTTCTCCAGTCTTCTGGGACCTCTCCTGTGCTCAGAGACTCACTAAACAGTTCTGATAATGGCTCCGCTAGTTCCACCCATAGTTCCTTTAGTACCCTGGGATGTATGCCATCAGGTCCCATTGCCTTGTCTACCCTGAGCTGATCGAGCTCTTGTAGGACCCTTTCTTTTGTGAAGGGACTAGTGCACACTTCCCTTCCCCCATCATGTCGAATTGCTTAACTGTTGAGTCTGCTTCAGTGTCTAATCCATGATGACTCCACTAGACTACTTACCTGGTTTGTTATATTTGATCCCCTTTATTGTGTATTTTCTTGCCCTAATTTTGGCACCAAAATGCTTACCTTTGCATTTATCCACTTTGGACTACATACACCATATATCAGCCCACTACTCTAGTCTCTTTCCAAGTCCCTCTGTAGTGCTGAGTGGGCTGGCTAGCTCTTATCTTCTGTAAATATGGCAATCTGACATACCACCCCTTCATTGAGATTGTTAATTAAGCAATAATGCATGACAGAATATGGGTTGTGCTGGGATAACCTGGGGTGGTTGGGCATGAGGCCGCAGGCCGAGTGCGTCGAGCACCCCAGAAGTGAGGTTATCCCAGCATATACCCTGGAGTGCATTACTGCAATTATACAATGGCTCCATTTTTTTCCTACAGGAAAAAATAAAACAATGATTTCTTAAATTGTTTTTACTGTGTTTTTGAGTGTGGAAGTATTCTTACAGAAAAAAGTTCCAATTTTTTCAGTAGGTGGAGCTGTTGTGTGAAGCTGGGCCCCCCAGCTCCATTACTTTGTGTTCCGTTCATGCCGTTCATCTCGTTAGTTGTTCCCCCCACCCTCCATGTCCTGCCTGTGCTCCCTTTGTAACACATAGGTTTCTTTTCATTAGGAGAATGTGTTGTCAGCCATTACTTTTTGGTGCGTGGTGGTGTTGGCCGTTACTTTGTGGAGCGAGCCTACTTTTGGGAGCCGGGTGGTATCAGAAGGAGTGCTTTTAAAATCATCAAGCTGTGGAATGGGGGAAACAAATGGATTATAGTTTCAGGTATGAAAAGCTGGCTAACCTGAAGAAATATTTTCTATTTTTTATTTATTTTTATTTTATATATTTATTTTTTGTTGACCGGGTAAGTGCACTAGACAAATCCTGCCTATTTTCAGGCCTGACCCAGGGGAAGGGGATACAGATGAATGCCAACTGACCTTGAACCAGATTAAGCTGTTGGTGGTATTTTTAGTGAATGAGGGAAATTTGGCCAGGACACCTGGGGAAATTCCTCTACTCTTTTCAGGGGGCGCCGCCGCTCTTCAGGATGGTAGGAGGATCTCAGTTTGCTTCTGGACATGAAGGGTGAAGGTCATTCTGTGGGACGTATGGAGCCTGGTCTAGTGGAGACTGTGGATTTCTCTCCTGTGACTGTGGAATGTATGGATGCGATGGATTCTCAGGTTGTTATACAGGCTTCTGACCAAAACGTAGAGGAGGATATAACCAAAGATGAGGCGCTGCTACATGCAGAACTACACAAGAAAAAACAACAGCTGTTGCTAATGTTGTCAGCGGTGGAACAGGAATTTTTAAAAGGCAAGACGCATCTTGAGGAAGAACGGAAAAAAAGAAAGCAGTCTATGGCTAGACCTCAACAGGAAGTAAGTAAATGTTTGCCTGGGGGGTGTGGACTCGGAACCTGTACCTCAACCGGAATGTGATAACATGTCTGATCGACCGAGTGAGGAGAGTACATCTCAGGATGTGTGCTTTGAGGGAACTCCGTCGGATTGGACTCCAGGTAAGGTGCTCCATTGAGCACGCTGGGTGTTTACTGGTGGACGCTGGCTATCTGATCCTGCCATTCCTATCCCCGGTTCCCCAAAACCTATTGACAATGTTGCTTTACTACCTGTACTTGTGCCTACTGATGGCGATGTGAATAAAACAGGTGAACTTTTCCAATTGGAACAGGTTTTGGATGTGGCTGTGGACTGTAACTCGGTAGCTGCGTCAGATGCCGAACCCTGCGTGCTTCAGGGTAATGGTGTAGTGCTTGAGGAGTCTCTGGGCAGGGATTCTGTTTTGTCAAGTGTTTTGAGTGGGGACTGCATTGCACAAGATGAACAGAGCAATGTGGGGACAGGGCAGGAGCCTGCAGGTAAGGCCATGGAAACAAGAAAACAGTCCGAGGTGCCTCTGGGTGGTAAACATCCTACAACTTATGCAGGACTATTTCAAATGCCTATTACTGCTGCTAAAAGGAGATTTTTGGTGCACCTTAGGTACAAAAGTTTAGCCCCAATAATACCTGATAGACTGTGGGTTGGTAAAATGCTATTAATGGACTCTATGGGATTCACACCTGCTGAGGTGTATGCATTTATTTATGCACTGGGTAATCATATGTATGATGTCGGCTTCTGTACTATTGCTTCCCTTGACAAGTTCTGGAGGTTATATTATGGAGTAAAAGATGCTGCAGAATTGAAAGATTTTTTAGCTATACCCATTACTAAGCCAACTATTAAGACGATTATGTTGTTTAGGAATGATGGTGTAGATATCAAGGATATAATTTTTTGGCTGGAGAAATGATGTACCATATTTGATAATCCTTGTCCCATAATGGATGACAATGATTTTTGGACTGGGGGGTGGACTTTTAGGGTTCAGCTGAACCAAACTGAACATGGTATTCAACACCTTCCAAGTTCTTTTTTCTTGGGTCGAGATACAGGAATTCTTTTTTATGCTGGACAGCCAAAGAGTTGTTATCGATGCGGATCTTTATCACACCTAAACACTGATTGTGACACTGTTAGATGTTTTCACTGTGGCATTTTGGGACACACAGCAATGCAGTGTTCAGCTTCCCCTGTGTGTAATCTTTGTGGGGATGACGAACATGCTTTCCAGGATTGCCCATGGGCTACTCGAAATTCAGAGGAAGCCTCTGATCATGATGTTTTGCTTTCATGTGCCAGGCATTCCTTTTCTCAGAATGAGGAAGCTGGTATTGATTTCTCAATGCCTGCTAGGAGAATAGGTAGAGGAAGTGGTGGAGGTTTTGGGGGGACTACCACGGTTTGTTCCTCCGTTGTCTCGACCCACAGGTGTTAACACTTTCCTCACTTCGACAGTAGTGGGAGGTTTGCAAGTTCCTGAGGTTTCTAAACCTATGCAGGAAACCATTAATTCCCCCCCCCCCCCAGCAAGGTAGTGCTGTATTGGTTACCGAACACCAGCAAAAGATCTGTGGAGTCAATCCTAAACATGATTCAGTTCATTTCACTTCCTGATAAGGGTAGTGATATAGACACTGTGTTATGTCCACCTCAAGGCATGGAGGACCCTATTCTGATCTCTGATATAACCATAGAAGCTGACTCTGGAGCAGTTACGAATCAGAGGCCATTGTCCCCGTTACCCTCTTTCAAACCTTTTTTCAGTGTTCTCTTCCTGGGGTGATAGAGTTGAAGAAGAACAACCTATGGATCTGGCTTCAGAACCTCTTCCCTCATAAGGAGAGAAGGACAATAACCAACTTGATGGGAAACCATCTGACCCACCTGTGTTATCTACTAGACGGACAAGGTCTAGTGCTTGTTTGAAAAAATCCCACCCTGAGCCTGTTAATATTAAATTGGCTAGCTTAAATACCAGTAGTCTGAAGTCGCCTGTTAGACGGGCTACTACTTTTTCCATTCTACAACATTTACAGTATGAGATAATTTTTTTTACAGGATACTAGGTTTCATACGCTGTCAGATATAAATCTTGCCAAAAAGGACTGGATCTGGGGACCTTCCTATTGGTCTATTGGACCTGATTTGTGTTGTGGTGTGGGTATCGTTTTTATGACATGTGATGTTCGGGTATTTAGGCTAGTAGATATAGAGCCTGGTAGAGCACTCTTGTTGGATGTAGAAATGGGTTCTTTTTCTTGTCGTTTGATTAATATTTATGGCCCTCAATCAAAAGCCCAGCATATAGAATTGATGGTAAAAATCCAGCCATTTTTGCATACTAGTAGGCAAATATTCTTTGGGGGCGATTTCAATATTAATTTCCAGCAGAAACATCCTGGTGGCAAACAGTATTGTGATAAACCTTTTTGATTAAAATGGTTTCTCAAGCAGGTCTGCAAGATGCACATATGCAGGGATGCAATAAGGTTAAACCTACCTATTATAGAGGGACTTTATCATCTAGAATTGGTTGTATTTTTGTAAAGAAAATGGCTGGAATTTGTTTTCCTGTATGTTACCTATTGAAACCTCTGACCACATGTTGATAGGACTTCACATTGCAATTTCCCCCCTCAAGAGTGTCTGAGCCGGGTTTTTGGAGGCTAAATACATCTTTATTGTTAAAACAGGATGTTAGAAATGATTTACGAATTATTATTTCTGATAAACGCTCCACTTTATTTTTATATGAGGGTGAGCTTAGTCTGTGGTGGGAGGATGTAAAACAGTGTCTTACACAGTTTTCTCAGTTTATAACTAAAACACAGGCTGCATTGATGAATGCAAAATATTTGGAGCTTAGGAGAAAATTGTATCGTTTCTTGTCTGCTCAAACTGCTCAGAGTCAGGATTTTAGTCATGAAATTAATTTAATTCGTACCGAAATGTCATTGTATCAATATAATGGGTTGGTATCTTTGCAGAAGGAACAATCCTTTGGGATGCAGGGGAGAGTGGATCAAACCAATCCGTTTACCGACTGTCAGGATAGGAGGGAGGAGAAGGGTTTTGCTAATTTGCTAAATGCGCAGGGAGAGTTACTTGCTGATAGTACGGCTGGTACAGAGTATTTGGAATCGTTTCTTACTAAAACATATTGGGAGTTGCCGTTATGTTCTCATAGTATTTCTATGGTGCTACAGGCGGCTGAACTACCGAAATTAACGGAAGAACAATCTAATAAATTAATAGCTCCATTTTCTTCAGTAGAATTACAAAGAGTTATTGTGTCCCTAAAACCAAACATTTCCCCGGGCTCTGATGGTTTGCCTGGAGAACTATATAAATTGCTATGGGACTATATGCCTGTTGAACGTTTGGCTATTTATAATTTTATGTTGAGTGATTTTTGTTTACCGATACAAATGTATGAAGGGCTTTTGATTTTTTTGTTTAAAACTGGACAGGTGTCAGATATTGCAAACCGGCATCCGATCAGTTTATTAAATGTTGATTTTAAAATATTGGCTAAGTTATTGGGAAATAGATTAGCTGCAATAATGGACTTCTTGCTACATCTGACACAGTTTTGTGGGATACTGGGAAGAAGTATTACAGATGTGTTATGTTTATTAAGGAAAATAATGGATAGTGGGAGGACTACTGCAAATTCTGAGTCAGAAGGGGGTTTTGTGTTTAGTTTAGACCAGGCCAAAGCATTTGATAATGTTTCACATCATTTTTTATGGCAGTGTTTACATTCCTATGGGATGTTATGCTTTAGCTTTTGCACGACCATATGAGAATGGATTTATTGGCAATCCTTGTAAGATTTTTAAAGGGGTATGTCAAGGGTGTCCGCTAAGCCCTTTGTTGTATGTCTTTTATATTGATCCAATGCTTAGAATTTTACAAAGGTCACCTTTGATTAGGGGTTTGGGTTCTGACGTAGCACAGAATGTTAAAGTTATTGCCTATGCAGATGATATTTGTTTGTTAGCACAAGATGATGTGTCTCTTTTGAGGGCATATGATTTAATTCAGAATATAAGGTCTGTTATTGGAGCACATTTGAACCCTCAAAAATCTATTTGTTTGGCTATTCAGGGTTTTGATGTTCCAATCCTAGAGGTAAGAGATATCCCCATTACTAAACAACCTAGTAAGATTTTGGGTATTTATTTTGGCCATAAGAATCTGGCTGATGATAACTGGAATAGGGCATTAAAAAGAGGGAAGGATAAGGTAGCTCATTGGAATATATGGAAAATGTCAAAAAAGAAGAGAATTTATTTAATCAATTCATTTTTAGTTCCGTTATTTATGTTTATAGGTACAGTCTTTCCTTTACCTCGGTCTTTAGAAACAAAATTATTGGCACGCTTTTTTCTTGTGTTTGGGGTAGTTGTTTGAATCCCATCAAGCGCAATGTGCTTTATAAATCTATTAAGGAAGGAGGACTTCATATGCTCAATCCACTGGTATATTTTTTATGATTTTTGTATACAATAATTTGCTTCATTTAATGAAACCTTCACTGAAATTATGGGTAAATTGGAGCGTACCAGAATTACAAGGTATAATGTTGGAATGGAGCACGAATGTTTTTTTTACATAAAAATAAATACTGTCCCCAACTGGACAGCCAGGGAACAGGGGCTTTTGATAAAGTGAAACAGTGGAAGGTGACATTTGATTTGGTTTTGAAATTCCCTAGGAAAATCCTGTATGAAGACATTATTTAGGAATGTTTTATGGAATACCCTTTTGCAAGTTTCTCAGTGGTGGATCAAAACTCAATCTCTAATTTAATTTTGGATATTAGGATCCCAGAGAAAATGTGGGACACGGTAGGGCTGGCAATTCATGGAAAGGTGAATGTAAGAGGGAATCATAAGCATAAGCAGCTTCAGGACCGCTATTGTCCAAGAGACACCTGTGTACAATGCTTTGAGACTATGACACATTTATACTTTGAATGTCCTTATATTAAACAATTTTGGGGATTTGATTGTAAATTTAGGTACCTGGAAAATAGACTTTCCTCCGGATGGGCGATTATTGTTCTATGGTATTATTTCGGTTTCACAAAGATTCATTCCTCATAGTACATTACGTATAATTATGGTACATTTTCTATATTGGATATGGATAGGACGGTGTAAATTGGTGCTTCAACAAACTGAGATTTTGGGAGGGGAACTTTATTTTATCATATTTACTTCATTGAAAGCATTTAAACATAGGGAATTCTTAACGCTTTCTCTGGCTGATTGGGAGAATCATTGGAAATATTTTGATTGGCTTTAAGGAAAAAAAGGGATGGGCTGTGGGAGGGTTTTTATGTGCTTGTTGTATGCAATATTACTTATTTTTTTCCTTCTGGTAGATTTTCTTTCTTTTGTATATCTTTGTGTAGTGTCGTTTTTCCCCTACTTTTGTAGTGGGTAGGGTGAGGGGGTGGGTTTATAATGTTTTTTTATGTTTCAGCATCTTTTTTTGTTTGTATACATGAATACTTAATTTATGTGTTTTGTTTCTTTTTTCTATATTATGACTATGTACACTATAGTATTGAATTGTATAATTTTGTTATGATTTGTTTTGGATTACAATAACAAATTCCCCATCTCTTATAGTGGGGAAAGGGAGGAAGGAGGTGGGTCATAACTGTTTTTCTAAAGTTTTAGGGTACTTGTATGAATACTTATTTTTGTTTTTGTATTTTTTCCTTTGTATGATTTGTATGATGGAATACTGACTTATAAATATGTTGTTTTGATTTTATTTTGATTTCAATAAAAAATTCCCCTACTCTTTTCGATAAGTGCCATGGGATCTTTAACATCCACCTGAACTACCACCAATCCAGGCAGATGGGACCTCGGTTTAACATCTCATCTGAAAGACAACATGTCAGAAGTGCAGCACCCCTCTCATGCTGCACTACAGTGTTAGTACTGGGATATTAACCCAAGTGCCAGATGCTGGAACTGAACCCACAGCCCTCTGATCTCCCGGCCTCAGAGGTGAGTGTGCTACCTACTGAGCCACTGGCACTAATTTAAAATGTTGGCACTGCTTGTGATATGAGGAGATTTCCGGTTTTGTTGAATGGGTCGTGTAAGTGGCCCATAGCTTGTGAGTTGGAAAATTAGATGGTTGTCATTTTATCTGTCATGAGAGCAGGAAAACAAAATAAAAAAGGATAGAAAAAGTAGCCGGAGTGGAGTTGTGGACTGCATGGGGAGGGAGTGTATGTGCTGCATAATTTGTGAATCTGCTTGTAGCGCTGCTTTAAAAAAAATTGTGTTTTGGTTGTGTGGCAGTTTTTCCTTTGCTTTAGTTGCAACAGGGAGTGTTGACAGGTGTTGTGACTTTTTTGTGACTTTTTTGGGGTATTTGTTTAATTTAAACAGTGACATGGTGGGATGGGGGAGGGGCATGATGTTCAGTCTCGGTTCATGGAATTACTGAAGCGAGTTGCCGAATGGGGATCACTGAAGTGGTCTACACATGGAGGGGAGGCAGTGATTTAATGTTCATGTGCTGTGGTCATGTGTGTGTGCGCTGGACTTCATACAGTGAGGTTGTGCTCAGATAATCTCATTGTCCCAGGCGCACACTGACTAATCAGAGACCAGGAAATTTTTTTGCCATTGTATAAGAAACATTAAATGCCAGTGACCTCAGCAAAGATTCTGAGGTATTTCCACCTGTCATCTGCCTGCAGCCGGATACATTGTTACTTACTATCACCCTCTAAATTTAGTTGCTGTACATATTATCTATCCATTTTGGTACTCCCTCCTGTGCTGTTTTTTTGAAATTATTTTTTTATTTTTTTAACCAGGAGAGACACACTAAGCTGAAAGCTTGTTTACAGGTGTGACCTGGGAGCACAAGGAAGTTAAATGACTTGCTCAGGGTCACACAGTATGCAAATGGGGGCTGTGGGATTCAAACCCAGGTCTCCAGGTTTGCAGCTCACAGCCTTAAACCATTGCATTATACTGCCTCCTTGTGATTCCTAATAATGTATAACTGCATCTTATGTGACACCACGTTGAATGCTGTACTAAAATCTAAATAAATGGGGCATGATTTTCAAAATGATGTGACATATTTTTCTGTGCAATTGCCCTACTTGTGTCAAAAATGTCTGACCATATAAAATATGGTCTAATGTGTCACAAGCTATGCACCAAAAATGATGGCTGTGTTTGCCAAAATGAGCAGAAATTGTCACAAATGTGTCAAAACATTTTCAGAATTGCCCTAAATATTTGACAGTTTTGACATGATGCAGGCTGCGTCTAAAATTAGGAATTGCAGCTGCATCATTTTTTTTAAAAACAGCTCATAATGTACACTGCTTCCTTATTTTCTACCTTCCTATTCACATTCTCATAGAAGTTTATCAGGTTGGTTTGATGTTACGTAAGGAGGCCAGGGAGAAGCTGTGCAGAATGACACCAGAAACATGTGCTTGTACCACTGAGCATATCTACATTATAGAAACAGTGTGCACATCTGCACAATAAGCGCATGGGAGGAGATTGTAAGACACTACTGAAATCTGATTTCCTTATTGAAGTGCATCAGTAGGTACAAAGCTGACTTTCAAATAAATAAACACAGACTCGTAGAATCTGTCACCCAGTCTGCCCAAGTGTTCCCTGCGTATTCTACCTCTGCAGAGCCTATCTGGTCTCTGGTGACACTCGCCCTCCATGCCTCTGTTCTTATATACCCATATATTTATCCCATGCATGCTTGAAGCCGTCCACCATTTTGGCCTCCACCACTTCACCTGGCAGTTGATTCCATGTAACTACCAACCAATCAGTAAATAAATATTTCCTGATCTCCCTCCTGAACTTCCTCTCCTCCAGCTTCATCACATGCCCCTAGTCTTGGAGCTCATCCTCATTTGGAAGAAGCTCCCCTTCTTCACCCTGTTCACCCCTGTGAGGTTCTAGTAAGTGTTGATCACGTAATCTTTTGCTCTTTTCTTCTCCTCGGTGTACATATTGAGATCCCTCAGTCTCTCTTGGTAGGGCTTCCCTTGCAAGCCCTGCACCATTTTGATTTCCCTCCTCTGGACTACCTCCATCCTGCCTATGTCTTTTCTGAGGTGTGACCTCCATAACAGGACACAGTACTACAGGTGGGGGCATACTAGACAGCAATAAAGTGACAGCACCACCTCCCTCTTCTTGCTGGTTATAACCCTCCCAATGCACCACAAAATATCACTAGCCCTGCCCACCGCTTTGTCACACTGTGCTGCCACATTGCAGTTAGTCCTTTGATACAGTAACCCCAAGGTCCCTTTGCTGTCTAGTAACTGCCAATACCTCCCCCCATCCTGTACTTAGCACCAGAGTTCCTGTACCCTAGGTACATAATTTTGCACTTTTTGGCACTGAACCCCAACTATCATGTCTTTGACCACTCCTCAAGTTTCCCTAGATCCCTGCACACTTTCTCAACCCTCTACTGAGTGTCCACATTATTGCATGCAGATTTTGGTGTCATCTGCAAAAAGGCATACCTTCCCCTCCAGTTCTTCTACAATATCCCCTATGAAGATATTGAAGAGAACTGATCTCAATCCCAAACCCTGTGGTACCCCACTGGTCACTCTCTCACCCTTTGAATGTGTTCCATTAACCAGCACCCTCTGTCTCCTATCTGTTAACCAATTTTAAACCCAATTTATCATTTTGGACCTAGGTCCAAGCAGATGTTGGGGACAAGGTGGTACTGGGCTGGGGCACAAAATAGTTTTCTTTAAACAAACAGAAAGGCTTTCTAGACTGATATAACAAATTGATGCACACTTTATTACAGCAACATGAAGTCAGCAATCACATTGCTGTCACAGCACCACACCATACATTTATTTATTGTTGGAAAAGAGAGGAGGTTTACACAATGCTGTCTTTTTTTAGCTTTATACCAGGGGCGGGGTGGGGAAGAGAATACAGATGCAAACCAACTGAAATTGAACCAAACTGAGTGGATGGTGGTATTTAAATGAATGGGGAAAATTTGGCTAGGACACCGGGACACCAGGTGAAATTTCCTTATGCTTCTTGAGAAGTGCCACATGATTTTTAATGCCCACCTGAACAACCACCAAAAAAGGCAGATGGGACCGCGACTTAACTTCTCACCCTATACTGGTCCCATGCCTCCTGTGACCTTCTCTTTAAACTTAGGGTATGGCCTAAAGGTTCCAGAGAGTGCATAAGTCCCCCATAATACTCCTTGTTTCTCCTTCTCCTTCTCCAGTTGCACTAATACTATGGAACCTGAATGCAGCCACACCATTCCACGACCTGAGAACATACATAAGGCTTCAGGGCCCACATGACAAAGGTTCCATCCCATACACCTTCTGGTACTTCCTGCTCCTTCCACTGTCCCCAGCCCACAAGCTTTCTGAGAACTTTAGCAACCAGTCCCTGGCTTCAGGACCATTAGAACTACAGGGTCCCCAACGAGGTGGGGAACTAACTCCTCTTCTTCTTTTTTTTTTTTTTTTTTACAAATTGTTTAACCAGGTGAGACACAGTAAACTGAAAGCTTGTTTACAGGTGTGACCTGGGAGCACAGAGAAGTTAAGTGACTTGCTCAGGGTCACACAGTATGCAAGTGGGGGCTGTGGGATTCAAACCCAAATCACCAGATTTGCAGCTCAGAGCCTTAAACCACTGCACTATACTGTCTCCCCTCTTCATACTAGGTGGTGTCGCCTTGGCCTTGGTTAGACCTAAGGGGATACATGCCACTGAAAGATGAGTCACTCTTACCTCACAGTGGGCAGGACAGGGATCAGTAACTCTCTTTGGATATGGATACCATATGAAGGAGCTGATAGGGGTTCTCGAGGGTGCTATGAGTGGCGTGCTTGCTTTGGGCATGGGGAAGTAGGATCTAAGGGTGGGGAAGGATTGACCTTGTAGAACTTTAATTCCCAGCATGTGTGTTTGATATTTGATGCATAGGTCCAGGGGTAGCCATCCAGAATTGTGACAGAGGTAACAGGTGTGAGTCAGTCTGTCAGTGCCTATGACAAGACGACAAGCATTATTCAGTACAACTCTTACTGTATTTAGAGTCAGCAGTGGCTGCATAGACCACTAGCCTATAGTTAATTAACAGGAGTATTGAGGATGCGACTGCCAGATGCCTAGGCTCCTCTGTAATAAGTGATTTAAAACGGTATAGGGCACTCAGTTTTTTATTTACTGCCTTTACAGTTTCTTCAACATAATGTGTAAAGGAACGGTTGTCATCTAAATATACTAGATATTTGAATGTACTGACCTGCTCCAGGATAGATCCAGCCTGATTAAAGATAGTAAGGGATTGGAGCACCTTCTTTTTTTTGGGACAGGAGATCAGCATTGACTTTGTTTTCTTGCAATTCAAGATTAACTTGTTTTGGAGGGACCAGTGTTCCAAGGCCGTGAAGCTTTGCTGCAGGTTAAGTGTGAGTTCTTGCTGGCTTCTGCTATTAAAGGAGACAACTGCATCATCCACATAGAGGAGTAGGTGAGAGTTCAGGCAGGCCAGAGGGAGATCGTTGATGAATTAAACTGAAGAGAAGGGGTCCAAGAATTGACCCTTGTGGTACCCCTACTGAGACATGCCCTGTGTCAGAGGTTATTCCATTTATTCTTACTTTTTAAGTATGGCCTGTCAGATAGTCTTTGAAGCAGAATTAGGACATTCAGTGCAGAAGCTTCATATCTATTGTGTCACTACCCATCCTTGTTTTCCCTAGTACCTTTTTAACATGTTGGTGGGTGTCTGATGATGAAACCGATTTTAAGTAGAAAGTTGGGTGAGGTGGAGAGGCAAGGGCCTCCTTGGGCTGGGCCATGTGTGGGTTGGGAGGCCTATAAGCCCTCAAAAGGATCTTCTTGAGCAGGACCCTCTCTCAGTCTTATTCTTCCTTTCCCTTCTGCCAAGGACTCTCTCTTTCCCTCTGTTCTAAAATGGGAAGTCCCACTGATTTCCCCCAACGTGGAGCTCTAAATTCAACTGCCTAAATGATGGGCTGTGTTGGCTGTGCAGCTTTCCTGTAGTGCTCTTATAATAAAAACACTCAGGACTAACACCTCCACCAGGGAGTACATAAGGATTTCAGGAAGGCACTACTATTAAAAAAGTTATAATAAAATTTTCTGCAAGCTAAAAAGCACTGCTGGTTTGAGAGTATAAAAATATTACATTATGCTTGCCAGCTGGCAAGCAGGACTTTATGCTCTTAAAATGTATTTCTTTTACTTGACGGTGCCAGCTATGCTGCAGTAGAAACATAGCAACATAGAAACATAGAATTTGACGGCAGATAAGGACCGCTTTGCCCACCTAGTCTGCCCATTTTCCTACCTAACAGATAAGCTGCAGATCCTAGTTAACCAACAGCTTACTTCCTCCAGTAGTCATTATATGATCCATTCACTGAGGTGAGCGTACATGGCACAGGGGGGAGTTTTTTTTTTGTTATAAACTGCCTGGTGTTTAAGCCCTAGCTTATTGGCCAAGCATGGACTAAAACAATGTAGAGCTCAGGCACTAAAGACAGATTCTCATGTAGCCCCTCAGCTAGAAGTAAAGGTGTAGCAAAGGAGATCATAATAATCAGTGTGCCAGCCAGGAGAAATGGGGAGAAAAAGGACAACTGGCCCATTCCAAAATATACTAGACCTTCACAACTTTCAGAGCGAGAGATAGAGGGGAGTGGTCGATACTCATTCTCCTCGATCTCTCCACAGCATTTGACACTGTCGACCATGTAGTGCTACTGGATCACCTAAGGGAGCTCTGTGGATTCACCAGTACCGTCATTAACTGGTTTGAGTCCTTTTTCACAGGCAGGATGCAGAAGGTATTGATGGGGAGTTTCTCCTACAGCCTGAAGCCCCTGCCATGTGGAGTTCCCCAGGGCTCGATCCTGTTGCCTACGTTGTTCGTAGTGTACATGCTTCCCCTGATTGAGATCATTAGACAGTACAGCTTGGGTTTTCACTGTTATGCAGATGACACACAGCTGTATATGTAATTTGCACCTGGGATGAGGGATGCCATGGAGGTGCTTAACAGATGTCTGGCCAAGATCCAGGACTGAATATCCTCTAGATGGCTAAGACTCAATCCTGACAAAATGGAGGTGCTAGTGATTGAGCCTGGTTGACAGTGGGATGTAGGGGCTGACAGGATGGGAACAGGGTTATTTCTTGGCCCTGTTCTTTTGGTTGCATCTTCTTTGGTGAAATATCTGGGTGTTATCCTTGACAATGGATTGACACTTGAGGCTTAAGTTAGGTGTCCTCTGTCATCTAGAGTGGTTTTTACCACCTTAAGAACATCACCTGAATCAAAGCCTTAATTCCACCTGATGACCTGCCCTCACTGGTACATGCTTTTGTAATGTATAGACTCGACTACTGCAATGCTCTTTATCTTGGGGCCAGTAGCGGGGTTCTCTGTCTCCTGCAGTTGGTGCAGAATGCAGTGGCCAGGTTGCTAACTGGCCTTCTGAGGTCTTGTCATGTGACCCTGGTCTTGTGTGACTTGCACTAGCTGCCGGTGAGATGGCGATCACCTACAAGGCGGGCTTGCTCACTTCTAAGGCCCTATACAGATTGGGCCCTGGCTGCCTGAGTGACCTCCTGATTCCCGTCCACCCTTACAGAGCTGCTCAGTAGGTGTTTGTCTGATCGTTTTCTTGACTGGAATTCTGCTGTGTGCTTTGTCTCCTGGGTCCTTTGTGCTTTTGTGCTGCTGCTATGGAGAATAAACATGTTGATCTGCCACTTACCAAGAAAATTAAGGTGATCGAAGCACCTCAGCAGCCTGGTGCCTCCATGGCTAAAGTTGCAACCCAGTTTGGAATTTTGAAAAGCCAGGTTGGATGCATCAGGAAGAAAATGGAAGAACTGCAGTCTGAATGGCTTTACAACAGCAACCCCTCAAGAAAAATAAAACCGGAGGGTGAGGACACACACGTGGAAGATGCCCTCTACCTGTGGGTTACAAAAATGCTGTCTCAACAGGTGCTCACATATCTGGGCCCATTCTAAAAAGAAGGCAAACGAGAGAGCCACCCATTTACAGCATGAAGAGTTCCAAGAAATGGATGGGTGCCTATTTCGTTGGAAGGGACGTCGGAACATTGTATGCAAAAAGAGCAGGGAGAGTGCATGGACACAGATGATGAATCAGCATCTAAGTGGATAAAAAATGTGCTCCCCACCCTGCTTGTCGATTATGCCCCCATGAACATATTTAACATTGACGAGTCCAACATCTTCTACAGGGGCTATCCATATTGGGGATGCATCCAGAAGGACTTTGAACTTATCCATGGCAAGAAGGTGAAGGACCATCTGTCCTTGTTGTGCTGCTGCAATATGGCAAGCACAGAAAAACTGCCACTTGTGGCCATCGGGAAGAGCAAGCTTCCATGCTGCCTCCCGAAGGATTTGACAACCATCCCAGTCACCTATGTTAGTTCAACTAATGAATGGAAGACTTCATTCATTTTTAATGAATGGCTGGACAACTGGAACAAAAGGTTGAGGTGTCACAGATGGAAAGTGCTGTTGTTAGTGGACAACTGCAGTGCCAACCCTTCTAACATTGTAGGCACATTTAGCAACATTCAGATTCAGTTCTTGCCTCCCAACACAACCAGTTTAATACAACCCCTGGATATGGGAGTGACAAAGAATCTGAAGCGCATTCCTGCTGTCTGTCTTCAGAGTGCATTGTCGGCATCATTGACAGCAGGTCCATGTCTCTGATGTCAGTGATTGCACACCATGTGAATCACCTTGATGCAATCTTCATGCTGTAGAAGGCATGGGCCTCTGTAAAGAAGAGCATGATTGCGAACTGTTTTCGTAAAGCAGTTGTTTTTTACATCAAGTGATCCTGCCGAGGAACCAGCAGAGGGTGCTGCCGCACAAGAAGTTCGAGACAACCCCCTCACAGATGAAAGACCACCCACATTCACTGAGGAGGAGGAGTTGCTATGATTTGTTGAGATCAATGGAGCTTGAAGAAACCGGAGAACTGACTCCATGTCACAAGAAGATCAAACAGAAGAACAAGACAATGTCGCCGATGTGAACAACCTGCCTCCAGCACCCATTACAAGCAAAGAAGCTATCGCTCACATTGTGCCCTTCCATGACCGGTGCTTACAACTTGGTGACATTCAACTGTGGGAGCAGCTGTTCGACTTGGAGGTAATAATCTTAAGGAGCATGTCCACGGAGGCTAAACAGAAGAAGATAGCAGATTTCTTCAACTGAGAGACAGAGGGAATAGCGAGATAGAGGGGTGGAGTACACTGTCTGGTAAGTGTTGCTTATAAATGGATTTTAATGATGTCATCAATAAAATTTGTAACTCAGGGAGACAACCAACACTAGTTCACTGAAAGAGCTGTAATCACAAACAGTGCTTTCATGTCTCTGTTGTCTGTACATTAAACTGTGTGTCTTGTTTTATGTTTCCGTATGCACGTTTTCCCATTTTATTTAGACTGAGCACCTTCTGTTAACTGAGACGGTCACTTTAAGGGGACAAATTCTCTGCCACAGAGCCGTCCCCTTAAAGCAGCTTCTACTGTATATGCTGAATCATGCACACTACACCATTTCCACATTTCATATTCCATGGGAGTTTTCTGCAGCTTTTAGTTTATTTAAACATATTTTTACCAGGTAAACAAACAGTGTCCAGAAGACTCATTTCCTGTTGTGATCTGGAAGGTGGACAAGGGGAAGGAGCTTGTAGGGAAAAGTACCTTCACCTCTCAAGGAATTATACAAAAACATGGAAGAATACATTCACCACAACGGTTCTAAAAACAACAGTGGTACATAGTAGTTACAGCACCAACTACAATAATGGTGCAAAGGAATGAGGCAGGTGCAATTTGTGTCATAGCAGTAAAGATAACAAAATTACATTGCAAATACGAACAAGGTGCATATGATGAGGCAGATGTGATTTATGTCACTGCAGTGAAGACATGTTATCTACAGGGTATTCAGCACACATTGCAAATAACAGGTAATATGCTGATAACTTAAAACTTAGTTACAGAAGAAGATGCAATTTATAACTGTAGGGGTGGGGTTGTATCAATACCCTGAGATTCAGATGAGGAGCCTAGAGCAATAGGGTTCCCAGCAGAGCCCTATGGAGCAGCAGATCATAGTCTGTTGAGACCTGAGGGGCACCAGGGATTTCCCTACCAAGTACTATAGCCCGCAATCTGGCTTACGGGAGGGGGGGATTACTGCTAGACCACCAGGGATTTCCGTACCAATTACTATGGCCCGTGACTGGGCATATGGGGGGGGGACCGCTAGCCCACCAGGTGTTGTAATTTTACAGATGTCCATGATCAGGCATAGGGGATCGGGGGGGCTGCAATAGCCCACCAGGGTGTCGACCCCCGAGGTCAGTGGCTTGGAAAGGCGCCAGGCGCACTTCGCCGGGACACAGCACATCGCATGCAGATGGGGCCATAATGACATGCAAATGGCCCCATTTGCACCCTGCATACATTTTGGCCTCATTTGCATGCCCCAGGCTGAATATCGAGGGTGATGCACCTAGCACAACTGCACTTGCACTGGCACATCCCCATGCTGCTTTTCTGTGTCTTGCGCTGGCGCAGTGCCACTGCACCATGCGCAGTGTGCGCGCCCTCCATGCCATGTTCAATGATGCTGAGCCATTGCGCAGCACCGTTGAATATCACCTGGTCCTGGCCCCAGCGCAGCCCAGTTGCGCTCTGCCCAGGCTTGTGCCACTGCCTGGCGCAGTCTGAATATCTGGCCCATACAGTACATACATCCTTGTACATCCATGAGTACATGTATACACACACACACACATACAAACATACACATTTGCGTGCTTCCTACATTTCTGCTAAGTATGACTTGAACTTGAAATTGGTGCCTTGTGGTGCAGACAAGTAAGAGCTGCCTATAGAACCACTAATACCTACAATAAAGGAGAGAATCTCTGTCTCAATGATTCATGATCTCTTCACTTCCTAGAATTGTGGGTGAGAAGAACATGCAGTGCACAAATGACCTGCTGTGTTATTTCTTGTTTGAGCAGTTTTCAAGAAAGTTGTCTTATAGCAAATGTTACTAACAACATTAAAAACATGCAGGTCTCCAGTGGTTAGAAAGCTGTCTGTAATGATTGTCCTTGGACTATTCTTGGAGCATTCTTTCTGGAAATCAATGACACTTCCTTTTTAGGATCTTTTCAAAATAGGCTTCAAGGATCTCATCTGTGTTTTTTTAGTATATTGTACTTTCTATGATGAAACAAATTATTATTTTATTGTTATTTATTGAACTGGTTCAAGGACAGAAGGGATCATTTGGCTGGTAAATATTTTCAAAACTTATTTAAATGGGAAAAGGGACTGATAACAGCTAAAAAGTGCGCTCAATGAGTAAAAAACAAAACAAACAGCAACCTCTTTTTGAATTTCCCTTTTCCTTTCACCGTTTGAACACTTTTAAACAGTAGCCCTTCAGTTTCAGTTTCATGCCTTTGGAAAGTCTCCAAATGTGTTGTTGAATGTACCAGAAACTGTCTTTACACTAGGAGTAGGATATTCAGAGCAGTTGCACCATGCGCAATAGGGATGCGCCCACGCAAGAGCGGACATGCACCAAAGTGTGATATTCAGTGGCAATGGATGCGCAGTACAAAACCCAATGCGCTGCAGTGCAACAGTAATGAATGCATGCACAAGTGCAGTGGGCGGCACCAGGTATAATGCGCGCAGTGCGATATTCAACAGCAGGCGATGTGCGCCATAGCGGAGCAACTGGAAGTTGCGTGAAAGTGGATATGAGTGAATAGAAAAGGGAGCAAGTGAGGGGAGGAAGAATGAGCTACAGAGGAGCCATAGTGGAGGAGTGTGGAGACAGCAGCAGGGAGCTACACAAAGAAGCAGGGGGCAGGCATGACCAAGAGGTGGAGGGGGGGGCCACTGGAAGCATATGCGAGTGAGTGTGTGTGTGAGTGTGAGTGGGCGCGTGTGCGTCAGGGCCTGAGCATGCCACAGAGGAAGGAGAGCAGTGGGCAGAGGCAGGGCACACAGTGGTGACGTTCCAGGGGTGCACCCGGTGCAGGGGCAGAACCAGCAACACACAGCTGGGGGAGGACCGGGTAGACAGCTGCCTGGGGGGGGGCACCAACTAGGGACATGGCCAGTGCCACCTTCCAGATGGAGGTGGTAATGAGGGGTGTGAGGAGGCAGGCAGCAGGGAGGCGTGGCCGTGGAAGGGCCCATCGGTGGTATGCCCAGAACAGGCTGTACCATGCCCACATCAGCTTCGAGCTGTACAGTGACATCAAGATCGTGGGCCAGTACCGTCTGACCCGGGCTATTCTGAGGTGGCTCTGTGAGCTGTGCAGTGAGGAGATGCAGGCACCCACACGACGGAGCAATGCGCTGTCCATGGAGACAAAGATCACAGCTGTCATGTGCCTGCTCGCCACAGGCACCTTCCAGAGACCAACAGGGGACATGACAGGCATGACCCAGTCAGCTGCATCATGCCTACTCACACAATTCCTCAGCACACTGCTGTCACATGCTGCAGAGTGCATCCATTTCCCCAACACACTGGCGGAGCGCACAGCAAACATGCAGGAGTTCCACAGGGTAGCACGGTTGCCTGGCATGCTTGGGGCTATAGACTGCACCTATGTTGGCATCCGCATGCCACCTGGCCTGGAGGGGGTGTCATACATCAACCGCAAGGGATACCCAAGTGTCAACTGCCAGGTGGTGTACGATGTCAGGGGGCGCATAATCAATGTCTGTGCCATGCACCCTGGGGGAGCACACGATGCCTTCATCTGGCACCAGTCTGCACTGTGCCATAGGTTCAAGAGTGGGGACATCCCCACTGGCCATCTGGTAGGTGAGTATGCAGTGCACGCCAGGCAAAGGGTGCAGATGGGGGGGTGGGGCATGGACAGGGGTGCCATGGGGAATGGCCTAGAAGGCCAGTGGCACAGTGCCACAGACCACCATGCTAACGATATCTCTCTCCACACAGGTGACGGTGGGCACCCACTGCAGCCCTGACTGCTCACATAATACTGGTGCCCCATGACCCCAGCACAGCAACAGTACAATAAGGCACATGCCACAACATGGAATATCATTGAGCGTGTGTTTGGGCTGCTGAAGGCATGGTTCCATTGCCTGCACATGTCAGGCGGTGCCCTACAGTACAGCCCCTCAATGGCTTGTGGACTATTTCTGGCCTGCTGTATTCTGCACAACATGTCCACCGACTGTGGGATAGCAATTGAGGTCGAGGAGAGGGACAGCGGTGGGGACAATGAGAACGCCGGGCCAGCTGGTGTTGGGCAGCCACTCCCTGGGTGAAGGGATCCCCAGCTGGCCCGGATGGCTCAGCAAAACCAGGACACCATTGCCGAGGAGCACTTTGGACTGCGCAGGTAGGTCAACAGGGAAACGTGCAGGCGCCAGGGGCAAGGGCACAGCCAACAGCCAGGCAGGGACGGACACCAGGGACAGTCAGCGGCAGGGGCGTGGGAATGGGTGGGGGCCTGCACACAAAGGCAGGGAACAGCAGAGCTGTGCATGGCATGCACACACAGGCACACACACCCCAGCCCATGCCCACAGGGCCACACGCACAACCACACCCACAGGCCCCCTCATACCCACACAGGACCCAACACAACCACAACCAGTGGTTGGCACTGTGCGTGCCTCAGACACTAAGCACCATTGCACAGTGGTGGTTAGCACTATGCTGGCATTATCATGCACACGCCACAGTGGCCAGCAGTTGGGAGGGTGTGCACAGGGACTGTGTAAGTGCAGGACGGGGCACAACACCCAGGTGCACACACAGAACACCACAGTGCACACTGGGCTGTGGTAGAGAGCGGTCATGGAGGGGGCAGGGTCAGTCATGCAGCACAGTAGCATGGCCACCACGGATGTGTGGGCAGCCCTGCCGAGACCTGCTAGCCATAACAGGCTGACTAGTGGCCTCATGGGGTGGCATCGATGGTCCCCCAAGGGTGACGTTGCATGAACGTGACTGTGTCCGCGCAGGTGTCTGCAGGCCACCAAACATGCCCTGCACCAGGCATGCTTGGTATGCCCACAGTCGAACCTGGCATCGACATGGCAGGGATAGCCCGTCACCGAGAACGGGGGTGGACAATGCACTCTGCAGGGTGTGCAGTGGACGGGCACACAGCCGGTTGGCCAGTGTAGCCATGGCAGTCGCCAATGCAGTGGTTTGCCTGTCGATGGCTGCGGTCACATCCGCCCACTGTTGGCCCAACTCTGCCAGGAGCAGGGCATGGTCCCTGTTGCACCGTATCTCTGCCTGGCGCAGCTCCACACAGAGTGTATCCACCGCATCCATGAGCCACACCTGCTGATCCACAGAGGCCTGCAGTAGACAGCTGTGGTCATCCAAGAGGTCATCCACATGGCCAGCAGGCTGGCCCCCATGTTGTTCCTGGCCCTGCGGCACAGTGCCCCGTGATGATGGGTGCTGCACCGTGGTGCCATCCTAGGGTACATTGTCACGTGGTGCACTGCTGCTGCCCCCTGCCCCCACCCCATGTCAACACAGTCCATCTGCTGCTGCTGCCCCTCTGGCCGCCGACAGCAGCGGCACCACCAACCCCACTACCACATCCATACGCCAGTGCTGCCCCACTGGATGCTGCAGACACGGCCAGGACAGGGACTGATGTGCAGGCAACCATGCCAGCACTGCCTGCACTGTTGCCTAGGCAGATGCCATTCGTGGGATCCCCCTGTGACCCACCAACATCACTGTCCGGGACATGCGTCATGTCATCATCTGTGCTGGAGCTGGCCCCAATCTGCGTCTCAACACACAAGACACCGTGACTGGTGTCACGCTGGAATGCAGCCAGGGCCTCATCAGCACCCGCACCACAGGCATCAGTCCGGACAGCTGTGCAGGGCTGCAGGCAGTTGGTCACTTGGACACCTGTGGAGGTGGATGGGCACTCCACCAGTTCCAGGGCTGCCCCTCGGTGGACACACCTACCACTGCTACCCAATGCAGATGCTCAGGAGCTGCAAAGGAACACAGTACTGTTAGTGATCCCGCCTGTCCCAGGAGCCCGCCCCGCCTCCCACACACTGCCAGAACTGGTCCTACCATGCCGCCCATCTGGAAGCCTCCGCTGGGAATGCCCTCTATGGCACAATGCTGCATACTGCCAGCCACCTGCTCCTCCAGTGGCGTCAGGCAAGGCACGTCCTGCTGACCCCTACCAGTGGCTGCACGCACTGCCTGATGGCAGCCACCTTGTCCTTAATCCTCCTCCTGTCCGTGCCAACCTTTTTCTTGTACTCCTGCACGGAATGCTGGTGGCTGCCCTGCTGATTGACCGCACATGCCACCTCGCCCCACACAGCAGCATGGGCCTGAGGTGTGCCCCTCTGTCCACTGAGCAGTGGCTCCTTGTCAAGGTAGGCCTCAAACAGGGCATCTGATTCCACCCTGGTGAAGTTGGGCCTCTGCTTCCACACCCTCTCCTGCTCCTCATCCTCCTCACGCTCGATCGTGCTTGTGCCTGAGGAGATGGACAGGTGCTACCATGGACTGTGCAGACCTGTACAGCCCTCCCAGACCACTGTCCCCATGTCTCCACAGCATGGCACCTACCTCCAAAGGCTGAAATACTGATCCATGGTCTGTGCATTTCCATGTCACTTTTATAGCGCATCGCGTGCAAATGAGGGCATGTGCAACTGTAATGGGATACAAATGCAGTGGATGCGCTGTGGAATGGCTCATGAGCTGATTTGCACATTCTGGCTGAATATTGCACAGCTGCGCCTTGCACAATGGTGTTGAACATGCTCAGGCTGTGGAACACCACTGTGACGTGCGCAATCGGCCCCACACCATGCATTCACGCTATGCTGACACATACGTTAGCTGCGCAGCATATGCTCCATGCACGGGAGGCAATACAGTGCACAGCCACTGCTGAGCCTGTGGTGCTCGTGTGCAGTATGTCCATTGGGAACACATGCCATGGTGTGCCATGGGCGCCATGGTGCCTCTGCGCAGTTGGCCAATGCATGTCGGCACACAGAGGCACCATACCACGCACCATACAGGTGCCTCCCAATAGCGCAGTGGCACTCAGTGTGTGGACAGACCCCTGACCCTGCTGCTGCCCTTTGCCCTCTAGGTGCTGTGCATCTGCATAGCTGCCCCCCTATTGCGCAGTCCGGTGCCAGCGTGATTGCGATTGTCAGTGCAGTACTGCGCTGCCTCAGCACGTGGGACATGTGCGCTACTGGGCACCATTTTGAGACCAGCACTGACTGCATGATGCCACACACCAGAGCTCCTGTGTGGAGTGTGATAGAGCTGGCTAACCTGGTGGCTCTTGTGGAGCCCCATGTGGATGCCCTGTTTGGGCAGGTGCCCCTCCTGAGGCCTCGCACTGAGGTGTGGCAGGAGGTTGCTGAAGACCTTGAGGAGGCCACTGGGAGCATTCGTACCGGGAGCAGTGTCACCACCGCTATGGGGACCTCCAGCGGCTCGACCTTGACTGCCTGGGTCGACTGCAGGGGCATGCCCAGTGGGGAGCTGTGCCACGGCCAGGTAGGTGCTCCTTCACCAACACTAGTCATATCCGACTGTCCCCGGGGTGCAGGGTTTGGCAGGCTATGCCACTGGGGGGGCCAGCACCTGTGTTGTCAGTTGGTGGGGTGCATCATGCCCACCCTGAGCCACCGCGGCACAGACAGGCTGTGCAGGCACACGCACTGGGGGGTGCCTATGGGTCAGCCATGTACTGATGTGCCTCTCTACTTGTTTCCCCCCAGGCCTGGAGGACCACTGTAGGGCCCAGATGGCCCAAGAGCATCATGGGCAGGACAATGGAGGAGATGTGGCCATGCAGGCAGGGCACAGTGGTGGTGCCGGGGGTCAGTAGTGCCCTGCTGACTGGGACGCAGGTGAGTACCGTGATTCCCTATACACCTGTGCATGGTGGGTTGCAGGGGTGGTGGTGAGGCATGGACCCTCTGCAGATGGCCCCTCCAGCTGTGCACATCCCGTGGTGCCCTCTGCACCATCCTGTGGGACAGCACATGTGGGTGGGTGTCGCAGGTGGGCCATGGGTGCACTCGGCACCTGGCTGTGCCACTGCCTTCCCACTGCATAACCATGGCGCCAGACGGCCAGGATGGTGCTATGTGGTGCATGGGCGGTAATGGTGTGCAGCGGTTTGCATGGCTGTGGGTGCCTGGGTAGGCGGATCATGTTGGCGCACTCACTGTGGGTGGTCACATGCCATCCCAGGGGCGCAGACCACTGATGCACGTCGTGCACGTTGAGTGGGCTGCGTTGGTCAGGCCAGTCAGTCATACTGTCTCTGCTCCCTAGTCCTAGGTGGACCACGCTGGGCAGCCATGGAGAGGACACTCCAGGAGATCCTACAGGTCACCCGAGCCTCACTGGAGATGCTGGAGAGGATGGACAGGAGTGACCGTCGGTGGCACCACAGATGCCACAGGGAGGAGAGAGAAGACTGGGGCCACCAGTAGGGCCTGCAGTAACTGTTCAGACTCCATCCCTCCCCTGACTGTACCCCACACCCCATGTCCCCCACCTTTGCCTTTCCCATTGTCCCCTGCCCTATCCCCTCCCCCCTTGTTGCATCCTTGCACATCCCCTCACCTATTGTACATATCTGTACATAGTTTTTGATGCTGTTCTGTTGTTCCATGATATATACTTTTATATCTATGTCCATGTCAGTCTCTGATTTGCAGCAGGTGCATGGAGCCTTGCTGCAGTGGTGTGCATGTCTACTGTGGGGTGGTGCGGGCCTGGCCGTGTGTGTGTCTGGTGGGGACTGTGTGGTGTGCCCTGTGCACTGTTTGCCTGTGTGCAGCAGGCTGGGGTGCATGTGCCATGTCCCAGCCAGCCCTGTTTGTGTGTGCCATGCCCGTGCGGCTGTGACCATTGCAGCTACACCTCTGCCATGCGCGACTGTGGTATGCACGGTTGTGCCAACCCCACCACCACATGCTTGGCTGCTGGCATGCCTTCAGGGGCAGTCCACACCTGCCACCTGCCAGGCATGGTGCACTTGCAGCTGCCATCCCAGCCCTGGACTATGGCACATCTGTCCCTGTTGCCACTGTGGGTGGAGCTTTTGTCTGCCCCCTCTATGCAATCCATGGTGACTGGGGTGGTGCCTGTGGTCTGGTGGCTGTCACATGGTGTCCTGCTGCATGCAGGCGGTGGCCTGGTCACAGGCCCCTGCACCTGCCATCAGGGTGGCCAGGTGCATGGGTAGCCTGCCACATGGCAGGCTCACCAGCAACATGGTGGTGGCCAGGCCACAGGTACACGGCACCATGGGCTTCACGATGGCAGCATCTGCTGCACTGCTTCATGTGGCAGTATGCCAGGGTACCCATGGGACTTGGATTGGGGTGCATTGTGTGTGCCCTGTGTTGCCTCCTGTGTGGTGCATGACTCCATGCACCACAGCAGGGTTCTGTGGTGTCTGGTGGAGCCGGTGCAGGGACGGGGTGTGTGCAAGGGTGGAGGACCGTGCTCGGGTTCTGTGTTTGGTGTGCCTTCCTGCTGGTGGCAGCATCCGGGGTGGCCCTTCTGACATGCGTGGTCCTCGGGTACTGGTGCTGGGTCACCAACCTTGCTGTGCCTCTGTGGGGGCCATGCTGGGGGCCTTGTGTGGGTTGTGGTGACGTCGGTGGCTGGTGTCACCACATGTGGTGGGTGGTCATGATGGGGAAGTGGTGCATATGCATTGTGCCCCGAGGCCACTGGTTGCCTTGGCACAGTGGTGGGGTATGCCTTTAGTGCCATGCACTGTTTGGTCATGCTTCTGGACTTGGTGTCTCAGGCTCGCTGTACTGGGGGTGGTCGGCATTGGTGTGGTGCCGTGACATGGGTGGGACCTGGCCTTCCTTGTGTTCTGGTCTCTGTTGGCTGGGGACAGTGCAGGGGCACCTTGCCCAGTGGATGGGGACTGCTGGGTCACATCTGCTGTTGGTTCAGCACCGGGAGACATGGGCCGGTGGTCCATCCTGCACCCATCTGGTTGTGCAGCTCTTGGGGGTCTTGCCCTGGGGGGGCTGTTTGTCCTAGTGCATGCCCCTTGGTGCATGTGGCATCCATGGCTACTGCTCAGCTGCTTCCTGTCTTAGTCCCTGCACATCCCTAGGGGTGCTATTGCACATCGACCCTGCTCCATTGCACATCCCTCATTGCACTATGGTGCGTTGGGCATGATATTCAGCCACATTGCGCAGGCACACCTTGTCCTGCGCATGGTTTGAATATCGCCCCTGTTGTTCCATGGCACACTGGCCTTGCGCCTGCTCCCTCTGTTATGCATCTTTTTGGCACAGTCTGAATATCCCACCCTATGTGTTTAGCCTATATAATAGGGGAAGGGTAAATGCTTTCTTGCTATAGGGTGGGTTAAACAAATGATAAATGGTGGTCAAGATTAGGCCATGCTCGTAAATGCTGTAATGTTCTTCAACACAGGGACAAGATGGTTATTTTACACCAGAGTTGCAAGTTTGACCTGTAGAACACTTGTTTTGCAACTCTGAACTACCTTTGGAATACACTGCCCAGAAAACATATAGTCTGTCTCTAGTCTTTACCAATTAATTTATTTATCGGTAACGTTTGACTGGGAAAGGCATACTAAGCTGTGATAGCTTGTTTCTTGGTGTGTCCTATTGGGTGGGGTACGTCGACTTGTTTTATTGAAGAGGGAAAGTTGGCCATGCCATTAAGGAAAATCCCCTACTCTTGCTGAGGGGGCACTCTCAGCAGCAAGGTGATGGATCCCGGAGTGGACAGTGGTGGAGTAGGAACTACTGAAAAGATAAGGGACATGACCTCTTTCCCCATCTGGAGGTCACTGATTTGTTAAAATGTTCATCCAGAATGGAAACATCAAATACTGCGAGTAATTCTGAATGAGTTTTGGACATAGACATTAAGGACTCTGCCTTGAATGCTCAGTTAAAAGAAAAAAGAAATAACTGTTTGCCCTCCTGATGAAGATAGACACCTAACAACCAGATCTTTAAAATCTGCACAGCCCTCCAAGAAGGTTTTTCTGGAGCCGCTTGATGATGCAGTTCCCTCTGTTGCACAACTCCTACAGGAAAATGGTCCCACGGCCTGATTGGCTGATGCCAATGGTGTTGTATCACTAAAATGCCCCCCACCCAACAGCCCAGTAATAGTTGAGGCAGTGGGAACCATTCTGAAACTGTGGGAAGGTGGAAGACAAAATTCAACTTCTGTGAAGCCACCTGATGTTATGTTTCTCATAAGTTTCTAAGAACAGTGTGTCGAAGATATGGGATTCCAACTTTTATTGACGGGATCAGTTATACATCATCCTGCTAAGATTGGCCCATTAGTGAATGGCTGGATTGGGGAATCACGTAATACACAGAGAGGGGTGAGACAAGGCTAGCTATCCTCTAAGTCTGACTTTGTACATATTTTACATAGACTGTGTAATAAGAAAAATTGAACATGAGGAGAAAAGTCAAGCTTTGTAAACTGCATCTGGCACAGTGTCATTTAAGGAGCAAGTGTATGCTAATGATTAGTCCCTATCTGTATAGGATAAAACATTAGGGTAAGAGGCACTACTTGTATTAGAAGAATTCTGAAAATTCTCAGGGTCAGAAATAGATGAGGAAAAGTGTATGGGTATATTTATAGGAAAAAAGATAGTAGTAGGGCGGGTTTGGTAGCAGATAGACAGTACACATTTCTCTAGAGCCTATGGAAGTATTGGGGGTTTACTTTGGGGCAGATAATCTGGCCCTGGATAATTGTCAGAGAGGGTTAAATGTAGCAGAAAAAAAAGTTTGGGAAATGGAAAACTTGGCTAATGTCCAGAAATATGATAGATAGATAGATAGATAGATAGATAGATAGATAGATAGATAGATGTATGTATGTATTTTTATTTTATGAAATCCTTTTTGTTGCCACTGTTTTTGTGCATTAGCTCTGTTTTTCACTTCCCCATAGCATTGAATATACACTATATGGAGTATTTTTTAGTTTGCTATGGAGTAGGAGGATTAAGTGCATTAAAAGGTAACATACCTATAGGCCAATTTTGGAGAGGGAATTACATATGGTTAATCTAATCATATTTTTATTTTATTTATTAGGTGCTTGGATTACAATACCTATGAGTCAGAGACTCTTTTACATAGGTTCCACGTCGACGTTGAACAAAACACTACATACAGAGAAATAATGCGATGCAAAATAACATTGTAGACGAGCATATGTGTTACAAAATTGAAGGATAAACAGCAGATAACTACTAGAGGTAGATACAAATTAAGGAGAGCCAAAAGGTGTCAATGTGGCATTAATCGAGATAGTAGCTAGATTGCAGCTTAGCAGGGGCAGCCAGAGGTTGACATTGTCAGGTATAGGGATCAGCCAGAGATAGGTGATGTTGGGCAGGGAACAGTCCTTGGAATCATGTGTGTGTGTGGGGGGGTCAGTCATTGGTGATACAGGGTAGGCAGAAAAATACAAGAGTGGGAAGACAGGATGTGTTAGGAGAGGGGAGGGGAGGCAGATAAAACAAGGTGATGTTGGGAAGGCAGAAAATACATGAGTGGGCAGACAGGTTGTGTTAGGAGAGAAAGAAGCAGATAAAACAGGAGTGGGCAGACAGGCTGTGATAGGAGTGGAGGAGATAGGGTAGGAAAGGGAAAGAGAGAAAGGACAGATATAGTAGGTTGGATTGGGGGGGGGGCTAGTCAGGACAGTCACAACGGCTGCCCATGACCAGGTGTTGTCTAAGGAGAAACTTGAAAGGACCAAGCTGGGGTATATCTAGGATATCAGTTGGGATACAATTTCTTGGGACTGACTCCAGTGTTAAATAACCTCTAGATGTTATGGGTTCCATTTTTCCAGCAGGAAGGGGTTCTTCTTTTCAAGGGTGGAAAGAAGGATGAGGGATAAGGATTATAGAGTTTTTAAAAGAACTTGACTCATATGTGCTTGAATGTTTCTGAAAGGTGCATATCTGGAAGCTGATGTCAGGTGTAGTCCTAGAAAATAATAGGGAACAGTTATATGACTACATCATGAGATCTTGTTTTACAATAGTTCCTGTATTGAAGTGCTCTCCATCCATAATGGAGAGGAATCCTGTCTGTTAAAATAAATCACCTGTAAAGGGATTCCAGAAAAAAATGTAAGCCACAATCTGGACATGATGTTATGAACACTTAATAGCCAACCACAAGCATACAAGTATACTGGAATGCTTTTGCTGAGTGATGACCTGCCTATAACCAAGTGGAAGAATCTATGGAACATGTATTCTTCGAATTTCCAAGTAGTAACTCGATGTGGAATATAGGGGCTATAAAATGGAAGTAACCTATGTTTGGTAGTATGGGTTATAGGGTATTGACTTATGGGACATTTACCTCAGTTTAGGGGAAATGGAATTCAGAGACATTAATTGTTATTCTAGCTTGCTTTAAATGGTGTATTTGGCAGGCATGGTGTAGATTTTTGTTATTCAAAGAAAATACACAACCCTAGGATGTTTACTGGACCAGCTTATAGATGCAATCCTAGAGGTTACTAGCAAAGAAAAACAAAATTGACCAAATGAGCAATTTAGACATTATGGAAAGGACTTTCCTGGTTAAAAGGCACCTAGCACAATCTTGGGGTGTTTTCTTTTTGAAGATGGCACAGAAATGTGAGTCTATTTAAGTGTTCTCTGTCTAAAGTCCAACAGGATAACATTTGCTGTTAAACAATGATGTGATTAAGTTTTGATTTTGTTTTGTGATTGATGAGTTTTCTTTGTATATGTATTATCATATTCAATAAAATGTCCCTATTATTGCTGAGGGGGCACTGTCAGCAGCAAGATGGTGGAGCCTGGAGTGGACAGTGGTGCAGGAAGCACTGCTGAGTGTTATATATTATGTTCCTATGCAGGGAGACTCAGTTACAGCTTGTATGTTCAGTGGCCATCTTTATTCTTTTCAGAGATAGTGGACACATATCAGTGCATATACACAAAGAAAAGCCCACTGGGCATGATAGGAACTTATACCTTAGATAAGACTACAGATATCCATATGCATAAACTACAGCCCTAATGGTGTTCCTTAGACTTCCTACTATATATATATCCATGTCAATACTGCCACACATATCCATGTACTGTTCATACTATACTCCTCCCCCTTAGACAGAAACTTGTCTAAAATACTTCAACAGTATCATTTCCAGCTTCTGAGCTGAAGTAGACTATTTGGTACCCAGAAACAAGTTTAAGGGATTATTCTGTCCCTTGGGTAGAACTTGTCACTAAGTAAAAGTACAAGTAAGAGTTCAGTTGTACAGTGGTACCGGTTCAGTACATGCCTTTAAAGGTCAAGTTTGTGTGGTGTTCTTCGGTGCTTAATGGGATATCTGTGGGCTGGAATGCTGATGAAACAAGTGTTTCGTTATTATTTGGCACCAGCCCCGGTGGAGCTTCACAGGCAGGAACAAAGTACTCTGTGTCACTGTCCTCATCTGGAGTGATGTCTTTTGCTGCATTTGCTTGAGCCTTGGAATGTAGCGGGTGATCCACATGTATGTGAACAAGTTGATGTCCCACACAAACTGCATAAATCAAAGGTCCACATGTTTCAATCACCACCCCAGGAATCCAAGAAATCTTCGGATGTCTACAGTCTTGAACAATCACCCTATCCCCAGGATGAAAACTTTGTACTGGCATGGCTGACTTGTCATGACCTTTTTGCTGTTGTACTTGATGCTCTGCAGCAGTATTGGCCAAGTCCAGCTTGAGCAATGACAACCGGGTACGAGGCTGATGTTTGAGAAACAGTTCAGCAGGTGTTCACTCTGTGACTGTGTGAGGAGTGTTTCTGTAAGCAAACAGGAAATGAGCCAACCTTTGAGCTATAGGTACTTGTTGTGAATCTGGTTTATTCCAATCTTTTTTGAATGTCTGTACAGCTCTTTAGACTGCACCATTGGATGCTGGATGGTAAGGTGGAGTCAAGATGTGTCAGACCCTATTCTGCTTTAAGAACAGTTTGAAATAATGAGAAGAAAACTGGGGACCATTGTCCGACCTAACTCCTGTGGTAGTCCATAAGAGGCAAAAAGTTGTCTCCTCTCTACTCGTGTGGTGATACCATGGCTTTCGAGATGGTCCAGTTCCTTCTCTACTGCTTCCCTTAAAGCATAAGGTACTGGTTGAGGCTTGTGGAAAACTGGAGTGGCTCCCAGTTGCACTCAAATCTTTGCCTTGAAATCCTGGATTGTGCTGTAACAGTCCTGGAAAATAGGACCATGTTTGTCCAATACTTTCGTTAGCGAATCTGGCAGCGCTTTGGTCATAGTATTTAAGCTGAAGGTCTTTTCCCAGTTCAGTTTGATCTGTATGAGCCAGTCTCTGCCTAGTAATGCAGGTCTTTCTCCTTGTACCATTGCCAGAGGAAAGGTCCACATTCCTCCTTTGTAGATGACTGGTACTTCAATCTCCCCTAGCACAGGAATTGGGTCTCCCAAGTAAGACGAGAGCTGAATAAATGCTGGCTGCGATGGGCACTGCTGCAGTTTCTCTCTGTAGATGTGCTCTGGCACAAGAGATACTGAGGCTCTGGTGTCTAGCTGCATGCTAACCAGGTTTCCTGCTAGCTCCATTTGGAGGTACATTTTTGATGCTTTTGCCCATGTTGCATAAACCATGAACAGGCGCAATGCCTCATCTTCTGTGTCAGTGGTTGCAGTGCCGTCTGTGACACACTGTGCAGTAGCAGTCCATGATGTACTTTTGCACACTTTGAGAACATGACCAACTTTTCCACAGCCACAGTATTTCTCATGTTGAAATCAGCTTGTGCTTTGCTGGTGGTTACCTCCACATTTGTAACATGGTGTTGACTTTGTGTAAGTGCTCTGCAGTGCTGACGTCTGCAATTTTTGGGGTTGTTGAGAAATAGATGCTGGACCACTTCATGGTGTGGAATGTCCCTTGGGTGCTGGAGTATGGGTGACCTTGTGAACTCCACTTCTTTGGGGTTCAGAATGTCCTGTTAACTCCCTGGAATCCTGCTGAGTGAGCTCCATAGCAAGGGCATTCTCACAAGCTGTTCTGAAGGTTAAGTCCTTTTCTGACAACAGGCATTTTTGTTAGGCTTCTCCTCTCAGACCACAGACACAGCAATCCCAAAGGGCATCCTCCAGAAACTGGCCAAAGTCACAGGTGCTTGCCAGACACTTCAAATGAACGATGTAGTTTGCAAGAGCTTCCCCCTCCTCTTGTTTCCGATGATAAAATCTGAAGCATTCTGCAATGAGAATTGGCTTGGTCTTGAAATGCAGTGAAAGTGTTCCTGTGAGTTGGGCATATGGCATGTCCACCACTTTAGCAGGTGCAGTCAGTTTCTTGAGGAGTCAGTACACTGTAGGTCCCAAAACGGCTAGGAAGACCTTTGCCTTTTATGCATCTGGAACTTCAGTGTCCACAAAAAGAAAGTATTTGTCTTTTATTTCCAAAGGCCATTCAGTATGTACTGCAATTTCTCTATTATGCCAAAAGAGGCTACTGCTAAGCTGCTTTTACTGCTGTGGTCAGGAATCTATGCAGCTGATGTAAGTGCTGACATAATTTATGACTGCCGTTCTTAGTTTTCTCATACCAGAATAGGCTCTGTTTCCCAGTCTGTAATTATTTCCTCTTCAAACTCAGCAAGTTAAGCAGATAGTTCACACTAGCTGGAGTTTTGTTGTTAGATTTGCTTTATGTTTGATTCTGTAGCAAGAGATTGCAACAGACGCATTTATGAGGTTTATGGTAGCCTGGCTGCTGAGGAAATATAAGCAGTCCAATGAACTAAACATGAGGTAGCAGGTGGGGATTTACAGTGGTTAGGAAAACATGCCTTAGCTTACATAACCTGTCTTGCATGCCTATGAGTTGTTTTGCTTTGATCCTCAGTTACCAGTGTAATATATTATGTGCCTGTGCAGGGAGACTCAGTTGCAGTTTGTATGTTCAGTGGCCATCTTTATTCTTCTCAGAGATAGTGGGCACACATCAGTGGACATACACAAAGAAAATCTCACTGAGCATGACAGGAACTTATACCTTAGAAAGGACTAAAGATTTTCCTATGTATATCCATACCCATACTACCACACATATTCATGTATATATTACACTGAGATGATGAGAGAGATGGCCAGATACTGACATTGTAGTAGCAGTAGGAGGGTGCTTCACTGTGCCTGCTCCTGGATGATTCCAAACTCTGTGGGAGGGCAGACACAGTAGATGGGATACAGGACCTGCAGGAAGACCTGAGAAAATTTGAGAGGTGGTCCAGGATTTGGCAGATTGGGTTCAATGCCAAGAAATGCAAAATTATGCACACTGCAGCAGATTGTGGATGGTATGCTCCAGCCCACCTGAGGCAGGTTAAAGTCCCCCACCATTACTGCCTCTTCCCATCCCTGCAGCTTCCAAAATTTGTGAACTCAGTTCCCTCTCCCTTTCCTCTTATTGGCTGAGTGGTCTGTAGACCACTCTCAGTCTCACTGTTCTCCCTCTTTTGGGCCATAACTGAACCTACAATGTTTCCACCCTCCCCTCCTCTGCATTCTCCCTCGTGCATGTTGTACCCTACATGATATAAACCGTCAACCTTTTGCCTATCACCCTGTCCCTCCTGTATAGTTTATATCCAGGGATCAAGAGATCCCAGTCATGGTGTGGTGTAGCCCAAGACTCAGTTATTGCTGCTATGTCCACCTTCCCATCAACTAATAACGCCTGCAGGTTTTCCATCTTGTTCCCAAGACTTTGCATGTTCAGTGACACTGCCCTCCACCTCCACTCTGTGCCTCCTTCTCTTCTTTTACTTCCACTTCTCCCCCTTGTACTCTCCATCCCATACCCATTGCCAATTGCTCCACTTCCCCTCCATATCCACTCTTCTGATCACTTCTACTGGTATGGGGGGAGAGGTCCACTGGCCTCCTTCTCCCAGAGTCTTTGGGCTGCAGGCCCCCCAAGTAGTTTAAATTCAGCTTATTGGTTATGCTCTCCCCCAGTTTGTGCTTGACTACCCTTGTGCCCTCCCTAATGAGGTGTACCCTATCTGGTGAAAAGACTGTTTTATTTAACGGTGTCTCCCTCAGTCCCCAATACAGGTGAATCCTTCCTCCCTGCACCAGTTCCTCAGCCAGTCATTGAAGTTGTTGATCCTCTTCTTCCAGACTGTGCTGGCTCTGGGAAATTGTATCACCTCAGGAAAGGCCAGAGAACTTACTGCCTCCCTGCAGGTTTTTGCTAACTCACTGAACCTGCTTTGCACTACCTCCGCCTCCTCTCCAGCTGTCATTGGTCCCCTTTTGTGGATGACAAAGTTTGGCTTCCCTCTAACCTCCCTTACAATTTCCCAGATTTTTGGGCTTGCCTTCCCCCCATCATCCCTGGCATACAAACCACCCTCGTTCTTGCATTTGGATCCCTTGTCCTTCCCCAGTGAATACACTTAATTTTGGAGTCCCCAAGGATTACCATCCTTCCGTCCACTGCATCTATGTTTTCCATCCTCCCTTCCCTGTCTAAGTTACCGGCTGCTCCCCCACTCAACTGCACCTCCTCCACCCTTGCTAACTTTCTGGCACATCCACTACTTTCCCCCCATCTGCTTCACCATTCCCCTCTGCCCCTTCCTCCCTGGCTATTCATGTTTGCTACCACTTTTCCCTGCCCACTTCTTACCCTGTTCTCCCCCCCCCCCCAACACACACATCCTGTGCTCCACCTTGACTACTTCATAGCATGTTACTCTAGCCTCTAGGCTATACTGCCATCCTCATAATGTGGTGTTGGGGAGGTTGTACAAGGGAATATTTGCACTGAGTGTTGCAGACAAGGAGAAAGGCTGAAGGCTAAGGTCTTTATTTTCTGTCTACTCTACCATCATCTTCAAGGACATCATCCCCGACTTCACATTATCACTATTATAGTGAGTAAACATTTTGTCAAAAAACCTGGAGAAAGAGGTAATGTGTCATTAACAAACTTAGTGAACTTAGCTTCTGACAGAACACTCACATGGCCAGAAGCTCATTAGGATGTCTAGTGTGCCATTATCAGTTCATTTGCATACCTACTGTGCCTTTATAGGCTGATAAAGACATAATAGCTAAGCCATCTGATTTGCTGAGAGGGTCTCCACAAGCTATAATAAGGGATCATTGTAAAAATAGCTTCCAGAAGCTCACCTGTAAGTGCTGAAACTGGGCCTTTACCCTGATATACAGATTGGCCAAATGTAAAGATTCAGTTTGATAGCCTGTGATGACCAGACTTACTTTTCACTGGTTTTTATGTATTTTATTTATTTATCTATTTATGTCTTTGTTAACCAGGTAAGTGTGCTGATCCAGTGGACCATTTTCAGACATGATCCGGGTCACAAGGTGGCACCAACATAGTTCAACAGCTATACATTTATATAGACAGTAGTAGCCTATTACACAGTGATGAACAATAGACAAAGGCCAAAACATGAGTCAAACATGTCTGTACAAAACCTCAATATGAGGTCAATAGGGGAAAAATGTAAACTGAGCTAAGGCAGTGGTAACAACTCAGATTACAGAGGATAAATGGTACAAAAATGACAAGCAGTACCTTTTATAATTAGAAGCAAAACACCCATTTCTCCTGAACTGGCCAACAGACTAACAGACAGACTTGATAAGAAGAACTTGTAGGTCAAGGAAAAAGGAAACCAGAGACAGCCAGGAGGTCAAGATGGGACAGGACAGAGATACATAGCACCTGTGGTGGTTTGTGGGCACTACTTGTTGTCCAGGACACAACTGCATGGGGATTCAATAGGAGCCAGGCTCTTTGGTTCATTTTGAAGGACAGGTGGGAGGTGGGACAAGTGAATAGGCAGCAGTAGATGGTTCCATAGGGTGGGGGCAGAGACTGAGAAAGCTTTAGTTCCCATTAAAGTGGAGACACGTGGTACTTCCAGGGGAGGGACTGAGAATAGCCTGAGGTGCCTGGAAGTAGTCCTGTGAGTGAGCAATGGGGAATAGGGGGACATCTGGTTACACCTAGGCTCATTGTCCACAACACAGCCCACAGCATACTCAAAGTGACCTTGTAGGGGGAGCCACCCTAGGGACTGGAAGAGTGGTTGTCTGAATAGTTTTGTTAAATGCTAGTTTGATTTCTCCAGACGTGTGGGGACCAGAATACATTACTTAACTGTGACAAGAAACTGCCCTATGCTGTTTGAAAGATTTTAGCAGCCTAGCAGCAGTGATTAAACCTTCTTTGTGTAGGGTCTCCTGAAAGGGGATGGGGTCATTAGTATTGACTGGGGCAGAGACATCCTGTCTTGACCCAACCTAGACAAAGACTTTCAGATGCTAAATAATCTTGGAGAGGAAGTTGCTTCCTGAGATCAGGGGTGTCAGATAATCTTGGAAGGTATGCATCATCCAAGCTGTATGTCCACCTCAGCTTCAGTAAATTGGATGAATGTGGGTACAGAGCAGTGATGGCACAGCCTTGTTTGAACTTTGAGCAAGGCACTGGGTGGATAGAGAGGGCATAAATGCTCCAGCCCAGCTTGGCTGTTTCTCTTTTCACTGAGGTTTCAATGTGAGCTTGTTCCAAGGAGAGAACCAGAGAGTTCCAAGGAGATAGCTGGGTGTCTGTAGAGAGACTTGAGGTGACAAAGAGTAGTGTTGACAGTAAGGTAAGGTAAGATGACGCTGTAACTGGTAAAGAAGATAGAAATATTTACCTGCAAAATGCTGCAGTGTGCAGTGAGCACAGTGCTTGCAGCCCCCTCTGGTAACACTGTTTAGCACCTCATTGGAGATGGGAGGTGGTTCCAGAAGGCTGGAGGAGGCAGATGTAGTCCCTCTGCACAAGCATGTCAGCAAGGAGGAGGCAAGCAATTATAGACCAGTCAATCTCACATCAGTGGTGGGGAAGTTACTGGAGTCCCTGCTGAAGAAGAGATGGATGGAGTACGTGGAGACATAGAGTCTGCAGGACCACTGGCAGCACGACTTCACAGGTGGGAGGGCATGTCAAAAAAAGTCTTAGAGATTTCTTTGACTGGGTAACTAAGGAGGTAAATCAAGGGAGAGTAGTGGATGTGGCCCATCTGGACTTCAGTAAAGCCTTTGGTCCTGTACTACACAAGAGGCTGATAAAGTAACTTAGCAGCCTGGGGGTGGGGGAAAAGGTGGTGAGCTAGATATCTAACAGTAGAAAGATAGGAAGCAGAGGGTGGTAGTAAATGGCAGTCACTCAGAGGACAGGAAAGTGACCAGTGGCGTACCATATGGATTGGTACTGGGCCCTGTCTTCCTTAATGCCTTCATAAGTGATATTGCTGAGAAACTGGAGTGTAAGGTCTGTCTCTTTGCAGGTGACACAAAAAAATCTGCAACAGGGTGGACACCCAGGAAGGGCAGGAGAGAATGCAAAGGGATCTGGGGAAATTAGAGTGGTCTAAGGAGTGGCAGCTTGGTTTCAATGCCAACAAGTGCAAAGTCATTCACTTGGGTGAGAAAACTTGGGGGCTGTGTATAAGATGGTGGGGGGGGGGTCTTACAGTTATCAAGCAAGAGAGGCATCTTGGGGTGATTATATCTGATGATCTCAAGGTGACAAGGCAGTGTGTCAGGGCAGTAAGCAATGCAAGTCAGATGCTTGTGTGCATATGGAGGGGGATCTCTAGCAGGAGAAAGGAGGTGCTGTTGCTTCTGTATCACTCACTTGTGAGTCCCCAGCTTGAGTACTGTGTCCAGGTCTGGAGGCCACACCTCTCCAAGGACATCAACAGAGTGGATGCGGTCCAGATGAGGAGTACTAAAATGGCATGGGGGTTGCACATGAAGCCTTCAAGGAGAGGTTGCGAGAGCTCAACTGTACTCCCTGGAGGAGAGGAGACCAAGAGCAGACATGACTGAGATCAATAAATACCTCACAGGCATGAACAAGATGCAGGAGGAGAGTCTCTTTCACACAAGGAGGAGCACCAGCACATGGGACATGCTATGAAGCTTGAGGGAGAAGCTTAAGAGGAATATGAGGAAATTGTTGTACACAGAAAGGGTGGTGGACACCTGGAACAGCTTGCCAGAAGAGTTGGTGAGGTGTAGACAGTGGGGAGCTTCAAACATGCATGGAATAGGCACATGGTATAATAACTAGAGGTAAAGGGGGGAGGAAGCACAACTGTGACCAAATAAGGTCCAGGGTGTAGTGTTAGAGAAAATAGGGCAGACTAGATGGGCCTATCTGTCCTTTTCTGCTGACAGATTCTGTTTCTACAGTATGTGTAAATGGTTTATATACCTGAATATTTATTGCTGTATTTGGACAACCAGTATTTAGCTGCTAAAGTGGTAGCACTAAAAGTATTGTACAAGGATGTGGAAATGATAACTTATTTTGTGCTTCATTAATTATACTTTCATGGGTCGTCTTTTAGAAGTGTAGGAGGGCAGAGTTCTGTCACCTGCAAGAATATCACTGTTTTCTCACCTATTTTCCATTCGTCTAAATCTCACCACCACTTGTGGCATCATTGGACTTGAATTTAACACAGAATGGCCTCTTCCTTCTGCTTTACTTGGCTACAGTTCAAAGCACAGTACTACTCTGTGGAATATAAATGACTACACAACATTAAAAAATGATATTGCCAAACAGGAATGAACTAATGTATTTCAGACAATGACCTTGAAAGACTGTCTGGACACATAAAGTAATTGTGACATATAAAACAAGTATTTGTCAATGCCGAATGTTTGCTTGCTGATATTAGCATTGGAAATGCAGGAGTTAGAGCAGTAGTTCTCACACACTGTCATAGTGAGCCTCCCCCAAGACCTGGAAAAGATCTTGAGTCCCCCCAATACAGAAATAATTTTGGGCCTCCCCATAGTTTCAACAATTATCGTACTTTGCACAGTAAACAGGGAATACAGTGACACTCCTTTGAGTAGTTGAGTTTATTCTTATTTTATTATACTTATTATTCTCCATCTGTATAACCCCCTCTCCATGTCAGCCTACTCATTCCACACTTCTGGGCTTTGGACCCTATTTACTGCACCCCTCATTGCAATACGTCCATGCGTCAGATTGCTTTCTTTGTCAGTTTTACCTTGTTCTTAAACACCTTCTCAGGGGCCATTTTGTTTTTGTCCTGCTCTTGCTCCTAGTACTTCTCAACCTAGCCTCTGCATTTGTGCTTTTCTGCAGCAAGTATAATGGGTCAGTTGTTACCTTGTACCTATTCATTTGTATTATTTTGCATTTTCTTTTGCATAGTTTCCAAGAACTGTACTTCCTCCATTCAGTTTTCCCCCATGTCATACCAAGAAACAAGTGTTTGTTGAGTGCGACTTTCCTGGTCACTCATTTTGTACATAAATTCACATGCCATTATTCACTTTAGTTTGTTGCATCCTATCACATGAAGCATCCAAAACCTGACATTTAAATATAGTACATTTTAAGGCTTGCTTGAGCCTCTCCTGGAACAGGTTGGGGCCTCCTCTGGGAGGCTGGCCTCACCATTTGAGAAACCCTGAGTTGGAGAGATGCAGAAAAGGAATGGCAGTGAAGTACTGAACTTCACACCAACCCCACCTCCACCCTGCAGAGATGGACAGGCATTGGGGTATGCATTTGGGTCGTCGCCCATAACGTTCATGCCATTTCACTTCACCCTATCCTGCAGACACCGACACGTGTTGAGGTGTTGGCCTTGTGGTGTTCGGCTGTACAGTCACCCCCATTCCATAAGGACATATGCTTAAAGGGGTGCAGTGTAGGACAACGGGGTGAACTGTGGGTCCGAAGCATTCAAGGCACACCTCGATGCCTGTCCCTGGCTGCAGGGTGGTGGGGTGGGGGTGGAATGACATGAGCATTACAGTCAGCAGTCCAAAGGCACACCCCTGATACCTGTCAGTCTGTACAGGGTGGGACGTTATGGTTAGACACCCTAACAACCTTGGCATTTGTTGGTGTTTACACTACACATTTTCAATATGGCCTTTTTATGACTCCCACCTCATGAACACATTTAGGACCTCTTCTCATGAACAGTGGCACTGTGATTTTGTTAATGTGTCCTGAACTTTGAGTTCCCACAGTGACCATGCCATTTTGTACCAGATGTACGAAAACACAGATGGAGTAGGATGTGAAGAATGATAGCTGTACCGTTCATAGAGAGCTGTGAAGAGATGGCAATGTTGAAAATCTGTAATGAAAATATTAAAAATACTTGAACTTCCGGGCTTATGTGGAAACTGCGCAATGCATGTGTGTAACACAGTCATTTAGTGGAATTTTTTCATAGAATTTTCAACATAGGCATTTTGTGACCTCTGCTCATGAACAGCGTCACTATGATTTTCCTAATCTGTCCCAAACATTGATTTCCCACAGCTACCATGTTATTCTGCGCCAGATGTGTAAATGCATATTTCAGGCAGGATATGAAAAATGACAGCTGTACTGTTCATAAGGAGGTATGAAAAAATGCCAATGTTGAAAATCTGGAGTGAAAATATTAAAAATGCACATATTTACGAGGGTACGTGGATAATGCACAACGTACACTCATAACACAGTCATTTCATGGACTTTTGTCACTACATTTTCAACATAGGCATTTTAGCACCTCTGCTCATGAACAGAGTCACTGTGATTTGTTTTTAATCTGTCCCGAACACTGACTTTCCACAGCGACCACGCTATTCTGCGCCTGAAGCGTGAAAACAAATTTTGGCCAAGATGTGAAAAATGCAGCTGTACTATTCATAAGGAGGTGTGGAAAAATGCCAATGTTGAAAATCTGGAGTGAAAATATTACACATTCGTGAAGTTATGAGCATGCATGGAAACTGCGCAATGCATGCTCGTAACACAGTCATTTTATGGACTTTCATCACCACATATTCAATATAGGCATTTTAGGACCTCTGCTCATGAACGGTGTCACTGTGATTTTCTTAATGTGTCCCAAACACTGATTTCCCACAGTGGCCGAACTATTCTGTGCCAGTAGTGCGAAACCACATTTCGGTCAGGATGTGAAAAATGACAGCTGTATAGTTCATAAGAAGGTGTGGAAATGCCAGTGTTGAAAATCTGGAGTAAAAATATTACAATTTCACGAGGTTACGAGTGTGCGTAGAAACTGCGCAATGCACGCTCGTAAAACAGCCATTTTTTGGATTCTTTTCACCAAATTTTCAACATAGGCTTTTTGAGAGCCCACCTCATGAACACTGGCACTGTCATTTTGTTAATCGGTCCCGAAAGGTGATTCCATGCAGTGACAGCAAAATCACCTTTTGGGACCGAATAATGCCATGACAGTGCCTGATTTCATGAGGAGGGGTCCCCAATAACCCCATGTTGAACATTTGGTGCCAGAATTCCCCAAAATGTCTGAGATATGCATCAAAGTTGAAAAAAATCCTGTTTATGCCATTATACAGCTTATCGGCATTTCTTCAGTTCGCAGTCGACTTTGAAGAGTGCAGATGTGTTTCCAGTCCACCGAAGATTGTCACGCCAGAGTCCGGAGGTAAGTATGGGTAGAAGGGGTGTGGGGAGGTCAGGTGCACAGTGGGTGGGTGCAGAATGGGGGGAGAGGACGGTGACTGGTGTGGGACCGTTTCCTTTGTTTCAGGGAGATAAAAAAAAGAAAAAAACATCGCGGAAGTTTTTTTTTTCCAGGCTTGTTTCCAGCACACTGGGGTGGGCTCCCAGTGTGTCACTTGCCTGTTTTGGGATGGGGGTGCTGAAGCCAATGGGGATTGGGCCCCCTGTCTACAAAGAATGACTGTTTAAGGGGCCATAATGCCGGGGGACTGGGCACCCCTTGGCACACAACACATGGGGAAGGGGTTACATCATGCCGACGAGAGTGGGCCTCTGGCCGCAATAATCCGGGTCAGGGGCTGCCGATGGGGACTGGCCACCCCCATTCAGCTTTCATGGGGCCAAGAGGCGGTGGCAATCCACTGCCATGTTTACTTAATTGTTAGATTTGGGAAGGTACCACCTTGCAATGATGGGTTGCTCCCTCATTGCAGTGGAATGGCTGACGCTGCAGTGATGAGGTGGCCAATCATTGCAACGGCGAAAACATTTCTACTTGGTGGCACTTTTGGAGACCAGTGTCATTGACACACTGTGCCTCCATTGGTCCACCAGTGCCAGGCCCCCAAATGCAGTGCCTCCATTGGCTGCCACAGTGCCGCACCTCCACAACCCACTTCTCTCCTAAGCTGCTGCATAATGTTTCTTGCACATGCACGCAAGCAAACATAAAAAAGCTGTCTATTTTTAAAATTGTGGCCAGACAAGATTTTTTTTAATCAGATGTATAGCCTTCAGGGCTGGGACACTACAGCATTACTCCAAGAATTAGACAGTCACACTGTTGATGGCATACTGTCTGAGCATTAGCAGAGTGCTCACATGACTGGAGGGCCCTCATCCACATTACACTGATTAGGCACTTTCAGTGGGGTAGGCCAGGGGCAGCAATAGATGAAAGCAGGTCATATTATAGTTCAGAATGCACCTCAGCCTTGCATATCCTTTGCGTATGAATTCCAGGTCTATCAACACATTGGCTGTTTAGACATATTTGAGCCTGCATGTTTACTTAACCAGTAAATAAAGAACAAATATGTGAAAGTTCATGTGAACATCCATAGAAGGAACATGGATTGAGTACAGACTCATCTGATTTCTAATCAGAAATTATTTCTTCATCCTAGCTACATCTATCTTCTGTGGGTCCGTTGAGGGACACCATACCTCTTGCCATGCCTTCTTAATTACAGTATATCAAAATTATTTTCCTTTTTATGTTCACTTGCAAAGCATGCCACATATTGGTATTGATCAGAGCTGTGAGAAGGGTTTAGGGGACCTGCCCCACCTCCACCTATCACAGCTTCAGAATATTGAACCTCATCCCTCCCTAATTCTGTCGACTCTCTGCCCTTCTCCTCCTTTCCCCTTTGAAGTTCTTGCCCAATCACAAGGCTGTAAAAGGCAAGGTAGAGGGTTTTCTTGTACAGCTCCTAATTCCTGCTTCTATCCTTAAGCCTGCTTTTCATTCCATGGGCCGGTCCTTTTCAATGTCTTTATAAGCGACGTTGCAGAGGGACTGGAAGGAAAAGTATGTCTCTTTGCAGATGACACAAAGATCTGCAACAGAGTTGATGCACAAGGTGGGGCATAAAGGATGAGAAGGGGCTTGGCAAGGTTAGAGGAATGGTCAAATGTATGGCAGCTTAGATTTAATGCTAAGAAGTGCAAGGTACTGCACCTGGGAAACCAAAACCCAGGGGAAGAGTACACAATGGGGGGGGTGAGATACTGACAACAACAAAAATGGAAAGGGACCTGGGGATAGTCATATCAGATGACTTATAGGTGGGCAAGCAATGTGAGAGGGCAGTAAGGAGGGCTGGGGGGATACTGGGATGCATAGGAAGAGGCATCACCAGTAGCAAACAGGAAGTTGTTATCCCTCTGTACAGACAGCTGGTGACACCCCATCTGGAGTATTGTGTGCAGTTCTGGAGACCCAATCTCCTCAAGGACATAGACAAGATAGAAGCTGTCCAGAGGAGGGCAACTAAAATGGTGCAGGGTCTGCACCGGAAGATATATGAAAAGAGACTAAAGGAACTTAATATGTATAGCCTCGAGGAAAGGAGGGAGAGGGGGGACATGATAGAAACTTTCAAGTACCTCAAGGGAATCAACAAAGTCCAAGAGGGTAGCATCTTTCAAAAAAAGAGGTGCACAAGAACAAGGGGGCACAATTTGAAGATAGAGGGGGGCAGCTCAGAGGTAATGTCAGAAACCATATGAAGAGAGAGTGAGAGAACTTAATATGTATACCTTTGATGAAAGGAGGGACGGGGGGACATGATAGAAACTTTTAAGTACCTCAAGGGAATCAACAAAGTCCAGGAGGGTAGCATCTTTCAGAAAAAGAGATGTGTAAGAACAAGGGGACACAATTTAAAGTTAGAGGGGACGGCTTAGGGTAATGTGAGGAAATTCTTTTTCACGGAGAGAGTGGTGGACGCATGGAACTGCCTTCCTGGAGAGGTTGTGGGGTCTAAAACAGTGGGGGAATTCAAACATGCATGGGACAGACATAAGGCAATTATAGTGGGGGGTTGCAGGAAGTAGGCTGTTGGTTAACTAGAATCTGCAGCTTATCCAATAGGTAGGGAAAGGGGTAGACTGGGTGGGCCAAGTGGTCCTTATCTGCTGTCAAACTATATGTTTCTATGTTTCTATGAAGTATTTTTTCACAGAGTGGGTTGTGGATGCATGGAACGGCCTTCCGGAGGAAGTTGTGGAGTCAAAAACAGTGGTTGAGTTCAAGCATGCATGGGACAGCCATAAGGCAATTCTAGGGGGTGGGGGTAGAAAGAAGTAGGCTGCTGGATAACTAGGATCTGCAGCTTAAGCGGTCCTTATCTGCCGTCAAATTCTATGTTATATGCCACTGTTTACTTCTTTTGTGTGCGCTGCTTTTTAGGGAATGGCAGAGATGTTGTACTACCGATATCATTTGCATATCCATGATGCAGTGCTTGCATCTTGGGGAATTAATATGTTCTCATAATGTGTTAAAAAAGTTAAACATTTTGTTCCCTTGCCCCCACTTGGTAGGACTGCACACAAACACACCGCACACATTGAATTTATGGTTTCAATTGTTTTTACTATACATGTTCAGTACTGTTCTTATTGCTAACTACTATTGATTTTAGTGTTTTAACTTCATTTTACCATAACAGATTCTTCTCAAGGAATCTTTTAGCAAAGATATATATATATATATTTCTCCCCCATAGATGTCTGGACAGAAACTTTTGTTGTTTATGACCTTGGGAAGTATGAGTATCACAATGTTATTGTATTAGTGGTTGATTCTATGTGGTAACCTTAATTGTTGTAATGCTGAAAACAAATTATATAAATATATTGAAATAAAAACTGAGTTTCAAAAAAAAGTAAAACAGATGCTCTAACATATTCCTACACTCATTAATCAATTTAGGTAAAGAGCTATGTTACTATGCTTACCTGTGTTTTGAAGACACAGAATTAAAGCATTCTGTTCATTACAACATAAATAAACAAGGCTCAGCACATATATCCCTGGTACATGACTCTGGAATCAGAATCATGTGTATAAATAAGCATTAGTCTTAACTGTAAGAGGGCTTGGGGGTGTTCTTTTTTGCCTGTGACAGCATCAGAATATTGAATTTCTTCCTTAGTTTTGCCCATGGTCTGCCTTTTTCCTCTTTTTTTTGCTTTGTTCACCCAATCACAATATTAAGTGTGAACTTCTTCATTTCCCAAACATGACAATTTCAACTGTCATGACTTCTAACTGCTATGTTATCTATGCCCAACAGCTACACCACAAGTATGGTCAAGTGACTATTTGGCATTGGTCAATGACTGTTGTTTATTTTAAAATTATATAGATAAATGAAGCCATATGATTGACTGAAACACGTAGCATCACCATGTCCTTGCTCATCATAACTGCACAAGTACACTTTTAAAATTTTTTTAAGTGCAATAAGACACATCAGAGATGTGTAATTATGGCCAATAATTGCACTTCTCGGGTGTGTTTCAAGGCACTCAACAGCACCTTATGCTTAACAACACATCCAAGGTGTATAATTATTAACACATAATTACCTGCTCTTTTTTTTTATTTACTCTTTAGTCACAGTTGGCAGCAGTTACATACTGTACGTACATTACTGTACATAATTCAGGTCTTGACTTCCCAGCTACCCCTGTCCCACACAGGTTTACTTCTTCCAGCACGATTCTCTTCCAAAACCACTTGTCCTCTGGTTTCCCAGTAGCTTGCGCCATGATGGAACTACAGCTTCTGACCTGTGAACGGCAGGCTGCTGAAGATCATCCATGGCTGTTCAACAGTGGAGCGGCAACAGGACATATAATGGTGCTGAGATGGACTGATTGATGGCCATCATTTGCTGCCTCCTGTGTTGTTTCTCCCATTTTCACCCTCCCTGTTCCCTAAATATCAGCCTATGAGTACTCGTGGATCTTCTCTGTAGGTGGGGCAACACTGTGTGAAGACTTCCTCTGTTTTCCACCTGCAGGGGCCATTCTTTGAGTGGGACACTCCTCTGTCCCCCAAGGTTGACCCAGAATGCCTCTACATTGTACTCTAGAGATGACTGAACCCGAGTTTCTCTAGTAGCAGTTCAAAGCACCACCAACCAGTACCCTGTCATGTTTTATTGCTTATGTAACCCACTGAAAGTTGAGCAGCCACATTAAAGCTGGGTCTCTGGTCAGTTCACCACCTGGCACAGGATGTGTTTGGGAGTGACAGTATTCAAGGATTAGGGGCTGCAGTCCCAGGGCTTCCTGTTAGTCCACCCATTCTGGGGACTGCATAGGGCTGAAATGTGCAGTGAAGATGGAGTAAGATAAGGGCATCCTCTGGATGTGCCACTATTGTTTTGTCCACACATTTACCTATGGCATGCATGAACTCCTAGGGTGGGCATGACTCTGTGGCAGCCAACTCAACTTACCACACTGGCCATCCAGTCACTTTTTGTTATGGGCTCTCCTGACTTCACAAGGTAAGGCTCCCATTTTGATCTGGCAGCCACCTGGTAGATCTGTGCAACTATGCCAGGCCCAGGAGTGTAGAGGTTGTCAACCCTTCAGCCTTTATTCTGGGATATTGGTCCCAAGGTCACCTAACCTGACCAATTAACTTTTAGTTTGTTCAGCAGGCTTCACTCCTCATGTTTTATTAATCTACCAGAAACTTAAAGAAAAGTGCATTGCCTATATTTGTGTAAGGCCATTGTGCTGAGACTCCATGGGGTGGGTTGCGGGTGCTGGTCTTTGTTCATTTGTGATGACAATTGAAATCTCTCATGGTAACACCTTTCCTCTTCTGGCTGACATGTAACACCAAAGGATATGCTTTGTTTAAATATCATATGTTGTACACTTTGATTGCAGGACTTTTCCTGTGTAAGGAGCCTATTTAGAAAATATGCACTTGACCACTCTATCTGACCCTCATACATAAACCTAAGTGAATATTTAAATTTAAGAAACATGGAAAACATAGATGTTTGTGAACAGAAAAAGACGCATGGTCCCTCTAGTCTGCCTGATTCCTTCCTAGCTCCTCACCAGCCCAGTACTGCCAGACCACTAGTGGATGATCACACATCGATTGTTTTATTGTGCCATCATTAGGGTCAGGAATGCCTGTGAGTGCTGTGAGAAACAAAAGGCTGAAGCTGCATTTCCAGTTTCCAGCTAACTACATCTTGGTATCTATCAATTACTGCTGAACGCAGGCACCCTACTGGGTCAGTGAGGGAGGACAGACAGCAACAAGACAGCTGAAACCAAAGTGGAAATATATGCACCAAACACAGGGACCATCGTGGTCCTCTGACACATAGAAATTTCAGATTTCACAGCGAGATTGAAGGAACCCTTGGTATAACCTAAAACCATGCCCTAGAGAAACCTCACCTGACCTACAGGGGACCAAGGTTACACTTACGTAATGAATCTTCCACCCAAACAAGAAGTGTAAGCTTCAATCGCTCCTTATATAAACCTTAACTGATATAATATTTTGTTTGAGAGGCGGCATCTACAACTTCCACCTGTTCTCCAGAAGAAACAAACAACATACCTCTTCACCTAGGTCCTCCACTTTCTTTTAGGGTTTCTGAGACATTGGACAGCATTGGTTAAAGAGATTCTGTGCCCCAAGTTTTAGTGCTTATGCAGTGTACATGTGGTAGTCACTCTCTCCCCATTACAGGCACTATCACCATTCTGGGGTACCATAAAAGCAAAAGAAACATCTTTAGAAGGGTACCACCACTACAGGTGGTACATGGATGAGGTCTCCTTAGGATAAGGGTACCTTAAGGAAGATACTTTTAAGGAAAGAGAGCAAGTCACTGGAGGAAGAGGGGAGGACAGTGGAATATAAAAACCCATGTCTGAAGGATACTTGCATTATGGATGCTTTATAGCTATTGGTGGGGGCATGGTCAAGTCACTCACTGCCCAATAAACCCCAGGTAGGTCTTAGAATTCACTGTACTAGTAGATGATTGAGTACTGCATTTTTGTGTAAGACATGTATAGGATGATTAACAAGTAGGATTCTTAGTGCTGTAGGTAAGGTTGAATGATTTTGCAATATAGATGTGGTGTTCACACTCTGTCCCCATTATTGGGACTGCCACATGTTTTGGGTAGAAGACTTGGTTTGCTGGCCAAGGCACCTAGCTTCACCTGAGCTCTTTCCTTCTAAGACTGCTTGAAAGGCAGAGTAGAGAACCTTACCAGAGCAAGGGAAAAGGATTAAGACTTCTTTTGGCTAAGCAGATTTACTGTGTGGTGGTGTTTTTATTTTTTACTCACAGGGATTGCTACTGTTTGTTGCTAACATTTCATTGCTTTATTTTTCTCTGTAGCAAAGTGTTTCTTACAGCGTATATCTTCTCTGAAATTATTACAGGTGGTGCTTTACAGGTTTTACAGTTTAATCTAACATTAGGATAAGCTTTCAGGGTTACTGCATTTGTTGCCGACTGATTGTTTCTGCTCTTACCTCCTTGTTCTTGCCTCCGTGGTTCTTCTTTTTAGGCAGGGGAAGGGTCCAGCCACCCACCCCCATCCCCAACCACCCCACACTACACTCCTTTTATAGGGTACCACAGTTGTGACATTTCCTGTGGCAGAGCAGGAAGGGGCGGATCAGTGGGGCATCCACAAGGTGAGCTCATTTACAGGGGCACTAGTAATTTAACTTGTTATAACAAGTTAAACAAAACAAAACACAATCATACCATTACTATGTTTTTTCCTTCTAATTACTTTGACTAGGTTATAAACCCAGCAACTTATCTGGAATGGATATCATTAACTGCAGGTACTGTAGAACAATTTTCAGAAGGACAGTCTTACAGGATTTAGGACACTGTCCTACATGCTGGGCCATTGGAGATCTTAGGGCTCAGCTCCGGGCAGCATGGGCAGAGATTGCACACCTCAAATTTCATATTCAAGAGGAAATACATTATAAGAACCACCCACCATTTCCCCAGCATCCAAGAGAAAAACCTTGACCGCAGAGGGTAGTTGGACCAGGAGGTTGGCAGGTGGTTAGGAGGGGCAAATCGGGTGCCCCATCACTCTCTGCTCTCCAACATATTACCTCTAAAAACCATATAAACACTACAAACAGGTATCTGCCTCTATCTCTGAAATCAAACAAAGAGGCAGAAGTCACTGCAGAGCAGGACACTGCGGCACAGGAGCTAGCACAACAAAACTCACCCAAATCAGGAACCAAAGCAAAAAAAGCAAAAAGGGAATCCAAAAAACTTCTGATCATAGGAGACTCCATGATTTGGGGAGTTGATACCCATCTCCAGCCAGGGGTAATGGTCAGATGTCTCCCAGGTACATCAGCATGGAGAGACACTGACCACATTGCTAAAATTGTTCACAAAGCAGGAGAAAACATTGATGTTCTAGTACACATAGGGACTAATGATCTTTCCAGCCAGTCAGTTGTGGAGACCAAGGAACACCTGACCAGGCTGGGTGACAAACTATCATCCATTTCGTCCGGCATCTCCTTCTCTGAGATCCTGCCAGTCTGGGAAAGGGGGGCAGATGGACGGAAGGTCAGAGAAGAGGAGATAGGGGAGCTAAACACGTGGCTCAAGGACTGGTGCCAGGAAAAAGGACACAGATTTGTAGGGAACTGGCAACAGTTCTGGGAGTGAAAGCTCTTTAAATTTGATGGACTGCATCTGACTAAGGAGGGAGTCAGTGCATTGGGGCAGAAGTTTGACGTATTTGCAGAATATTTAAACTAGCAGATGGGAGAGGGTGCAGCACCCCATCGATAATGGGAAGAACACCCTTCCCCTCAGCTAGTGGTCAAACAGGGATTCAGCATGTTTGCAGTTCATTTGCATCACCAGGTAAGAAAAAAGGTTTGTCTCCCCATACAACACACAGGGGTAATGCCAAACCTCACCCAACAACTAACACACCGAAATCTGGCCAATGGAAAATCATGTACACAAATGCTCACAGCCTGGGAAATAAGATCCCAGACCTGCAGGCAATAATGTCAGAGGCTAAACTGGACGTAGTAGCAATTAGTGAGACATGGTTTACCAGTAACCACACTTGGGAGACTTCAGTACCTGGCTATGTATTGTTCAGAAGAGACCGAGGTGCAAAAAGGGGGGGAGGAGTGGCCCTCTATGTCAATGAAAATATCAAAGCTACAGAAATTCAGAATACACATAAGGAGCCAGAAGAACTGTGGGTCACCCTGGAAACAGGAAATGGGACAGCCATAAGAACTGGGGTTGTCGGGGGAGTCACGTGATGCGGGAAGCCGAGTAGTTGGGTCCGCCTGAGCTCCGTCGTCTACTCCGCTTTTCTAATTAAAATTACCCCGATTGAGGTGAAAGACCATTTGTGGAGTGGAGGATTTCGTCGGAGGAGTGTGCTGAGAGGAGTTTTATGGAGGCAGATATGCGCAAGCAGCCCCCGGAACACACCCCGCCTGCAACACCCGAGAAGGTGGCTAAAAAGCCTAAGGCCTCGGTTTCTGAGTTGGGCCATGGGGAGAATGCATGCAGTATCCCGGAAGAACCGCTTACTCTGGCACGGTTTCTTGACGAGATGGGACCCTTGAAGATAACGATACTGGAAGTTGCTGGGGAAGTTAAAAACATAAATACAGCTATCGAAGACTTATCTAGGAGAGCTTCTGATACCGAAGCACGTGTTATTTTGCTAGAAAAAAGCAAGGATAATGGGAATCATCGGTAGTCAAATTAACACAGAAAATTCAGAAGTTGGAAAACAAGGTGGAGGATTTAGAAGGCCGAGTCGGCGAAATAACGTCGTTATCATCGGTCTGCCTGAAAAAGCAGAGGCTAATAATCCGATTGTGTTTGCTCAGAAATTGGCTGAAAAAGTCACAGGGCCTTCCCCTTATGGGCCTAGTTATATTGTGGAGAGAGCACATAGGGCATTGCGCCCATTATCACCATCCGACCACCCCCCAAGGCCGTTCATAATAAAATTTTTAAACTTCCAGGAGAAACAACTTTTGATTTCCAAGGCAAGGGAGGACAGAGAGGTTTACTGGGAAAGCACCAAACTAAGGATCGTTCAAGACATCCCCTTAACAGTCAGACAGAAGAGAGCTGCCTATCACCCTCTCATTAAGAAGTTGATACCTGCAGGGGTGAAGTTTAGGATGGGATACCCAGCGAGGCTTCAAGTGCATATTGGGAAAGAATGGAAATCTTTTGAGTTTCCAGATGCAGCTGCACCGGCCTTGAAGGAGGCATTTCCTGATCTCTTCAAAGACACTTGAACTAATATGGGTCACTTTTGTGGCCTCTTCTGGGAGCCTTGGATGCATCTTTTTTTTTTTTTTTTATGTAATGCTGCCTCCTGGTTCTAAGACCAGGTCTCAAACCTGGGTCCACTGGGGGGTCTACTCTCTCAAATCTCTCGTTCTCAGGGCTCTGGAGCTGAGAGTGGTGTTATGTCATGTCTTTTAGATATCTGGATCTACGAAGTGAATGCCCCTTGGCGACTCCAGACTGTATTGGACTGTTAATTTCTGGTCTTTAAGGACTTCATCTCGCAGGAACGGATTGTATTACTGATTAGTCTGGGAGAGTTTTTCTTCGGGACTGGTCTGCATGATAACCGTGGGCCCTATTTTCTGGACTTAATCGTTTTCCCTTATCAGTGCATATCAGGACTTTTCTCATCGGGCATAGAGCAGTTTTTCTCAAATATATTTGATAAAATGTTCGGGGTATCATTCTAGTGTGGGAGCGTTTTCCTAATCATAATGCTAAATGGATTTTTGCAGTTTGGGTATATTTCTGTATCTATTGTTTCAGGTGGAGTAGTTGGTGAGGTGGGGCATGAAAGGTGGAGTATCCTGTTGTCATGGGCCACATTGCGAATTGGGGTGGTGGTGGGGGGGGTCTGTTGGGGTTTTCGGGAATTTGGGAGATATGGGACATGGTGGACTGTTAGGTTTTCGGGGGGGGCCTCTCGATTATTTGGGGTTTGGGTCTCGGACACAAGGTCTGGGGTTATATGAGACATGCAGGGTGTGCTAGATGTTGACACTTGGCTACAACTTTTTTTCTTAGGTTATGGGTACTGATACCTGTATCAAATTTTGTACATGAAAGGTTAAGGGAGCTAGACATCGAGTTAAGCAATATAAGCTTTTGAAATATTTGGAAATGGCTAAAGTCAAGATAGCCTTCTTACAAGAAACGCATTTATTACTTGAGGAGAGTAAAGTTTGAGAAGAATGCAATTTGGGGAAATCTATTCTGCTCAGGGCACCACAAAGAGTAAGGGAGTCTTGATTCTAATTCACAGGTCGATACCTTTTGTTTCTAACAAGGTTATCTCAGATAAAGAAGGAGGTTTGTCTTCACTGTTGGGAAGTTATATAGGAGGGAAGTAGTGTTAGGATCGGTCTACGGGCCAAATTCGGACAGTCAGGATTTTTTAATTAAAATACTGCAAGTGTTATTACCTTTTGCCCACTTGCCCATAATTTTAGGTGGGGATTTCAATATGGTCCTGGACTCTACATTAGATAGGTCTTCAGGACAACGTATGTGCCTTACTCCAGCTACCCTGGCTCTAACTGACTTATTGGTACAGTTGGGCCTGGCTGATGTGTGGAGGGTTCTACACCCACAAGCCAAGGAATACTCCTTTTTTTCACCGGTGCATAAATCGGGTTCGAGAATAGATTACATATTTCTTTCTCGGGTTCTACTCAAAGGGGTTTTTACTGTGGAGATTATGGCTGCCCCCCTGTCGGACCATTTGGCTGTAGAGGTAGTGATCTTGTTTCCTTCGGCTCTGGGCAAGGGCAACAGGTGGAAAATTAACAACCAATTACTCCGACTACCTAAGGTTGTGCAGTACTTAACTTCCCAGCTTGAAGAATTTTTATCCTTGAATTCTAGTGAGGAGACTAGGCCAGATATACTTTGGGCAACCCTAAAGGTCTTTATGAGGGGCCTCCTTATCAGGCAGGCTACTATAAAGAAAAGGAAACCAATGTTTTAATGTTAGAGAAATTGAGAAAGATCAAGGACCTGCAGGCTTCATTGATTTCAATCCGAAGAGGAAATAGAGTTAAAGTTAATTAAAGTTAGGGATGAATACCTTAAAATGTTGGGGGACCAAGCTGAACTGGCCATCATTAAAACCCAAGCTTTGTACACAGACCAAGGGGAGAAGCTGGGTAGGTTACTGACAAGACGTTTAGCACAGCTGGAAGCATCCCGGCTTATTGAGGGAGTTAGATCGGATAAAGATGGGTTGATCAAAACCACTCCTGAGGATATTGTCCTTGTTTTTCGTAATTATTATGAATCACTGTATGGAGGTATGCAATCCCCCCCTCAGCTGAGTAACATCCAACAATTCCTAGACAAGATACCACTTCCCAATCTGGAGGGGGTGGACAGCAAGGTCCTGGTAGCAGATATTACTCATAATGAGATAGAGGCTGAGATCAAAGCTCTGCCAATGCACAAGACACCTGGCCCTGATGGATTCTCACCCAATTTTTATAAAATCTTTTCTCCCCAATTGATTCCTTTGTTGGCTGGCCTATACCGGTATATCTTATCGGGGCAGAGGTGGATAAATACCCTTTGAAGCATTAATAGTCTTAATCCCTAAGCCTAATAAGCCACTTGAAAGTCCAGGTAGTTATCGTCCCATATCTTTACTAAATTGTTATATTAAAATTTGGCTAAAATTTTGGCCGAAATAATTAGCAAATTCCTGCCTCATTTAATAGGACAGGAACAAGTGGGTTTTATGAAGGGCAGATCCTCAGCAGATCACTTTAGGACGTTGTCCACATCTTCGGCCTCCGAGGAGGCCAAGCCCCTCTGGTTCTGGTCTCCTTGACGCCGAGAGGCGCTCGATAGAGTCCACTGGTCCCATCTATTTCAAGTGATGTTGAAGGTAGGTTTTCCTGATCAGTTTGTGGGTTGGATCAAGGCCCTGTATTTAAATCCGACTGCAAGAGTGACCTGTAATGGTGTTATATTAGAACCCTTCGTGTTAAGAGCAGGGACAAGACAGGGATGTCCCTTATCTCCCTTACTTTTCAATCTTTACTTAGAGCCCCTAATTAGATATATTGTCTCTAATGGCACGATCAGTGGGATTAAGGTTAGAGATCAGACTATTAAGGTTACCGCCTTTGCGGATGACCTGCTGATCTACGTATCAGATCCGGTCTCTTCTGTTCCTGTCCTGTTAGATGTCATTAAGGAATTTAGCCTAGTGTCCAACTATAAGTTTAATCAGGATAAGACAGTGGTGTTCCTCTTTCTAAGGGTTTTTTCAAAAGGATATCACTGAGTTGGGTCTGGGTTGGAATTCCAAATCTTTAACTATCTGGGGCTCTTTTTAACTAAAACCCCTATCGCCTCGACACCTCAATTTGGATACCTTAGTTCGAATATTGATTTGGATATGAAAAGGTGGGCTCTAATTTTCTTTATCACTTTGGGGTAGGATTAACGTAGTAAAATGAATATCTTTCCCAGGCTTTTTACCCATTATGTATGTTAAACATTCAGATTCCACTGGTTTGGTTCAACAGAATACATAAGTTAATAGCCAATTTTATCTGGAATTTTAAAAAGGCAAGGATGTCATATAATAAACTTGCGGCGCCTAAAGTTCAGGGGGGCTTAAGGTTGCCCCACTTTGCATTATATTACTGGGCCGCACAGATTAACAAATATGGCAGGTGGTTTGGCTCATCTACTACCGCCTGGCACAATGAATATGTTCCTCTCTGGTTCAACCTTGAACTCTCTATTATTAAGGGAATGGGTCTCAACCCGGAGGCCTTGCTGTTTCCAGATTAGCTCCCTTCACTTGAGACTCCCCTAGTGGTGTTTCTCTTAGGATTCATGATCAGGTCTGCAGCTACTTGAAATATGAGCACAGGTTGGATGCATCTCAGCCTCTTATTGGTAGCCCTTATTGGTTGATTGGAAAGAAGCCGATTGGGTATAGATGGTTACCCGGCTTAGGGGATAGTAGGTTGGGGGATTTCTTTGATGAGGATGGCAAGCTCTATATGACCCCTCAGATACTCAACAGGTTAAATCTGCCCGTTGATGAGTGCTTTAAAGTATATCAGATGCGTCATCTCATAGTTCAGAAGCTGGGACTAAATGGTTTTAAACCACCCAAGATAGATTTTCGGGATACTATTAAACCTTTGGTGGGCACTCCACATGCAATATCCAAAATATATGTAGTACTCCTGAACTGGGCTTTCCCAGAAGGGTTTACTCCTCCATCAGCCTGGGTCAGAGTTTTTCCTAATATAGAGTTAGACTGGGCTCAGATATGGTCTAATTGTCACAGGTTTTTGAAGCAGGGACCCTCTTAAATTAACTCAGTTCAAGATATTACATATAATATTTACTATTCCCTCAGAAATTGTTCAATTTAAAATGTTATCGGACTCTTGTTGCTTTGGGTGTGGTTCTAGAGGAGGAGATCTACTACATATTTTGGTATTGCTCAAGGTTGCTCCATTATGGTTAGATATTAAAGAGAAAGCGAGTCCCCTATTGGGCCTAGACGAGCTGTTTAAACCAGAGATTTGCATCTTAGGACATATGCCTGATGTTCTAGTTATACAGAGAAAATTTAATATTTTCTTGATTTCTATCTCAGTTAAGAGGCTTGTGCTTAGACATTGGAAGGAAGCTAACAGAATCCCTTACTCTGAATGGCTATCTGAGTTGTTAGCTTTACTTAGAATAGAAATAAGGATTGCAGTATTGCAGGATCAGCTCCCTAGGTTTGAGAAAATCTGGTCTCCATTAGTTTGTGCCTATTCATGATTACCAGGAACCAAACCTCTCTGTTTGTCCAATCTTTGTCTAGTGAAGTTCTTATATTCTGTGTCTGGGGGAGGGGTGGTGGATATCGAGAGGCCCTCGGGAGGGGGGAAGGATGGGGGGAGTGGAGGCGTTGGTTTTGAAGGTGCTCAATTACTCTTTTTTGTATACATTTATGTGAATCTTTATTGATTGCGTGCCTTGTAATACTTTATATATGTTGAGTATTGCCTCTGTTTACATTAAAATGTCAATAAAGAGTTAATGGAAAAAAAAAAAAAAGAACTGGGGTTGTCTACAGGCCCCCAGACCAGGGGGAGGACATAGACACATTACTGTTAGAAGATATACAAAACATGACAGCTAAAGGGGAGGTTCTGATAATGGGAGACTTCAACATGCCGGATACAGATTGGTCAATACCAGCAGGAACGCAGGAACATCTGCCAGAACTAGACACATAGTGGATTCCCTGCAGGGGGAGGGCCTCAAACAACTGGTACAACAACCCACAAGAGACAGGGCTATCCTAGATCTAGTACTGACTAACAGGAAGGGATCACAGATCTCCAAGTAGAAGGTCACCTGGGGGCCAGTGACCATCACATGGTATGGTTCAATTTGGCTACTACATCTAAATCATCCCATTCCAAGGCAAAAATATGGGACTTCAGAGGAGCTGACTTTGATAAGATGGCCAACAGAGTTAAGCTAGCCCTGGCAAAAAGAAACACAGGTGAGGGGGTACAGGCAAAGTGGGCAAGCATTAAGGATGCAATACTTGAAGCAACATCCCATTGTGTTAGACAGAAAAGGAAGTGCAAAAGAAGAAGGAAACCACTTTGATTCTCAAATACAGTAGCAGAAAAGGTCAGAGCCAAAAGGCTGGCCTTCAGGAAATATAAGGGAACACTGCGGGATGAAGATAGGGAGGCATACCAAACTGCCCTAAGGGAAGCAGGGAAGGCAGTAAGGCAGGCAAAGTCCCAAACTGAGGAAACACTAGCACGAACAGTAAAAGAAGGTGACAAGACTTTCTATAGATACATTAGTGAAAGGAGAAAGTCCAGAGGGGGTATTGCTAAGCTTAATGGAGAAAAGGGAGCATGTGAGGGCGAGGACCATGTAAAAGCATCTATCCAATAGATCTTTTGCTCAATATTTGCTGAAGAGGGTAGGGCAGGGCCCATGCCCAGCACCATGGACACAGGGGGAGGGAGGTGAGCACTACCCCTTCACAAAAGAAAGGGTCCTACAAGAGCTTGCTAAGCTCAGGGTGGACAAGGCAATAGGACCTGATGGCATATATCCCAGGGTACTTAAGGAGCTAAAGGTGGAACTAGCAGAGCCATTAGCAGAACTGTTTAGTGAGTCTCTGAGCACAGGAGAGGTCCCAGAAGACTGGAGAAGGGCTCATGTGATCCCGCTTCCACAAGAGTGGTAGCAGGAGGAGGCAGGGAACCAGACCATTGAGTCTTACTCCAGTAGTGGGCAAGATTATGGAGGCACCCTTAAGGAAAGGATAGTGCAACACTCTGGAATCCATAGGGGCACAGGATCCAAGACAGCATGGGTTTACAAAGGAAGGTCCTGTCAAACTAATCTCATAGATTTCTTTGACTGGGTAACCAGAGTGGTGGACCAAGGGGAGCAGTTGATGTCGCCACCTTGACTTCAGCAAGCTTTTGACACTGTTCCACATAGAAGATTGATAAATAAGCTGGGTAGGCTTGGGGTGGGTCAGAAGTTGGTCAACTGGGTGGCAAACTGGTTGACGGGCAAGAAAACAGAGAGTGGTGGTAAATGGTATACAGTCTAAGAGATGCAAGTCACAAGTGGGAAAATTCAGGGATCAGTCCTGGGGCCAGTCCCTCTTCAGCATCTTCATTAGTGACCTTGCAGATGGACTAGAGGGTAAGGCTTGTATGTTTGCAGATGACACCAAGATCTGCAACAGAGTAGATGATTCAGATGGGGTGGGCAAAATGAGAAGAGATCTGGATAAACTAGTAAAATGGTCAGAAGAGTGGCAACTGGGATTTGATGCAAAGAAGTGCAAGATCATGCACATAGGAAGAGAAACCCTGAAGCCACCTATAGGCTGGGAGGAGTTGCTAGCAGTCACAAAGGAAGAAAGAGATTTGGGCATCATCATCACTGATGACCTGAAATCATCCAAGCAGACCTCTAAAGCAGGTAAGGCTAGGGGGTGTTAGGGTGTATTAGTAGGGGTATCACAAGTCGTAAGAGGGAGTAATAATCCTCTTACAAGACACTGGTTAGGGCCCCATCTGGAGTACTGCGGCAGTATTGGAGGCCACACTTTCACAAGGACATTAACCAAATTGAGGCAGTCCAGAGAAGGGCAACCAAAATGGTGCAGGGACTGCATCAGAAGACATATGAGGACAGATTAACAGAGCTCAATATGTATACCCTTGAGCAAAGGAGGGAGAGAGGTGATATGATCGAGGCATTCAAACACCTTAAGGGCATTAACAAGGTGAAAGAGTCTAACATGTTTAAATATAAGAAAAATAGCAGGACAAGAGGACACAGCATGAGATTAGAGGGGGCCATTAAGGGGGAATGTGAGGAAATTCTTTTTCACAGAAAGGGTGGTGGATGCATGGAATGGCCTACCTCAAGAAGTGGTGGCTATGAATACAGTGCAGGGCTTCAAACAGGCATGGGATAGGCATAAGGGAGCAATACAAATGAGTATGAATAGATAGGCCACTGACAGAGCAAAGGTCGATGGCACATTTGTAAGGTAGAAAAAGAAATGGGCAGACTGGATGGGCCTTATCTGCCATCAACTTCTATGTTTCTATGTTGTGAAGGCAGGGGAACCCTCTGGAACAGGATTCAACTCCTAGAGGATCGACAGTGATAAGGTCCACTTAGGTCAAAATTACCTAAGAGAAGATGCTTAGAACTTTGGAGGAGAAGGCAGTAAATACAATGGTCAGAACACGACTCCTGGAAGAAAAGATGGAACATGGATGGAAATGAATAAGCAACGTAAGGAGTGTATAGCAATCAAATGAACAACCATCCGGTCCCAACTTATGGTGGCATTTCTACACTATTATAGTTGTGACTTTTGGCATGGAGAACATGAAAAAAAAACGTGTGGTGGAAACCTCAGGGCATCTAAAGTCTTAGGTCACCATCTCTACAGGTTTCATACAATCTATTATTAACACTCAAAAGATTCAGAATAGCCCTCAATCCATTCATTTGATTTAAGGATAAATCAATACCCTCTGTATCAAACACACGTCCGCCATTTCAAGGTGCTACACAACTTAGTCCTGTAACTAAAAGAGTTCTTTGCTTGTGAGTATTCCAACCTTGAAGAGGTGAACATAGGGTTACCTGGAATGGCAACAAATGTCAGAGTGACAGAATAGACCCCATGGAGAAGGAGAAGACATAAGTAGAATAGCTGTTTCAGACATGGTTGCTCAGTTTTCCTTCTCTGAAGAGCTATGGCTATGAGTGGTAATGTTGGAACCAAGCTTTTAAGGGCAAGGCCCAGAAGTAGTTTGAGGTCCTTGAGGTGAAGTAAGCACTGGGGCAAGAGCCTAATAGTCACTGGGGTGAGTGCTGGTAGCAGTTGGGGTGCATGCCCAAATGGAAGAGTATGATAGCATGGTAGCAGAGTGTAGCACCCTTTATTAAGTATAATTGTATTGCTTTTGTATTGACCATCTTGTAACCTCCCAAGTCATGCCTGAAAATAGGTGCAACTGTATCTAATGTAGTCACATGGTCAATAAAAGCTAACAAATAAATAAATAGAGCTGTGCCCAAAGATAGCAGCTAAATGATTGACTGGACAGACTGGCAGCCACTGTGAAAGGGAACAGCAAGTCAAAGGCTAAATGAGGAGAAAAGAAAGTCCAGGAAGCTGAAGCAGTAACAGCCAGGCTGTAAGGACATCCAAGAGCAGGAAGAAGAGGGGCAACAGTGGAGCAGCAGAAGACTGGCCACCACAACAGCATTACCCCAGGGCAGCAGAGGAGCATGGCAGAAAGCAGCATGACAGCAGAAGGCCAGAGGACTGAAAACCAGTCTCCAAATACAGCAGATGGGGGAGCTAACAGGAGGAGCAAACATCATCAGGAAGACAAGAGGGCCAAAAAAGCTGGAATGATGGCAGACACCCTGAAACCGAGGTTGGATGAAAGGGATGATGCAGCTGTAGTAGGGCAAGTGGCACAGAAGCAGTAAAATAATGAGTGTCTGAAGGACTGTTAGGGCATGTGTGTTTTATAGGAGTTGCGGAGGCATGGTACAAGTCACCAGCTGCCCTACTGATACCAACACAAGCCTTTAAATTGACAAAGATGTTGTAACCCTCAAATAATGTCAGCATACTAAAGGAATGCCTCTCAAAGGCTGTGTTTGCGCAACTGTTCTATCAAGTGTCTAGCCAAGAGCACTCACTGCTCAATGTCTATTTGTACTTATACTCAACATGAAAAGTTCATATTAAAAAGATAACACAGGTTAAAAAAACAGCACTGTTTAAGCCCCTGGAAACCTGGATTAGGTTAAAGTCTCTCTGGATTTCTGCAGATAATTTCTACTGCTGTTCAGTTTGAATCTAAGTGCCTGTACTGTGTATTTTTTTTCTCTATAGTTTTTTCTTCCTTTCAGCCTCACATCAGCCCTTCTCTGGCTCCAGAGAACAACCCAGCCCCACCTTCCACTAATCTGCCTCATCTGGGTTCCATATCATAATAGCAATTGCAAAATAGCATTCACTATTATGGCGAGTGTATATCGCCAAAAAACAAATCGGCAATATACACTAGCAGGTGACCTGACATCAGGATAATGGAAAAGTGTTTTTGTGGGGGGCTATGTCCCCTTGGCCCCCCTTGTGGTGGGCTTGCACCCCGCACCCCTCGAATATAGATTCTCAACTCCAGCGGGTGTCAGGAGGGGGCACAATCTGGATTTTGGCAAAAAACTAAGTGGCTAGCTGCAGGCAGTGGCAAACGTTCCATGCTCCAAATCCCAAACCCAGTACATGCTGCACCAGAGCTAGCCACCCATACCACCACACCACATGGCTAGCTCAGTGACAGCAGGCACACTAGTCCCTGAAAACCCCTTTCCCAGTCCCTCCCCTTCCTATCGCTATCCCCCCCTTCCTGTCACCATTCACTACCCTTGCGTTCGAGTAGGGTTGCTACCCTTGCAGGGTAGCCCAGGAAGAAAGGGCTGAATATGAGTTGCCATTTTTTCAGTCACTCATATTCAGTCGCCATCCTCACTGGATACCCCTCATCTTTTGTCCCACTTCCATGGTCGCCCGCCCCGTGACAGGACTTGGGAGGGAAGGTATCCTCTCCCATACAATACAGTATCCAGACAGGGGGCAGTCTCCTGGTGTCAGGCCCAAGTGTACCAGCACCATCATTCAGTTAGCAACTGGTCAGTTACAGCTGTGTTTTCTCCTACAGTCCTCTCTCCTTTCTTGTTGTCCTGACACGCAGCTTCACAGGTGACCTTGCATACATGCATGCAGTGTCCCCTGGGGGGGACTAGCTCCCTGATCAGCTACAGAGATTGCTGCAGCAGCACATACAATGCCACCCCTTCCACAGGCTGAGAGGGAGACACTATCAGCAGCATCATCTTAGCCAGGCTGCCTATGCTGAATGTCCCATATCATCTACTGAACCCATGTCACTCTCATGGGAGTACATTGCTGCTATTCCAATGGATGTCCCCTGTATATCTTTTTTCACCACTTGACATCACTAAGTCTGACTTTATGTAACCTCAGTGTGACCTCCCTGCTCCCCCCTCCTCCCTGTCTTTCAAAATTCTCCTTTGAGACCTCTCCTCCCACACTTACTCCTACAACTAGTCTCCCTCCCAGTTGTTTACCTGGCTATCCCCTACACCGTCCCTTTCTCCTTGAGCCCCATTGTTTTCTTTTTATGGGACGGCCCCTGTCTGCCCTGTTTTGTGTCCCCCGTAGATGAACATGTCTCCTCCTGTGTGAGTTTTTTGGGAGCCCCTTGGTCTGCTGGGCTTCCCTCGTGTTTCCTATTTCTGTATTGTTTGCAACTTCCTTCTGAATTTATGAATGTTATATTTTTTTGTTGATCACATTTTTGTTGCTGCTCTGTACAGAATTGAAAGGCTCTGCCTGTAGTTATATAGGGGAAGAGCTCCTCCTCCACACCCTACTTAAACAAGCAAAGTCCTGCTGCTCTGCTTAGAGTGAGTAGCACTCGCTGCTGTGCCATCGCTGGTCCGTGGCTGCTCTCTCCTTGTGCCCTCCCCCATCTGTCCTGCCTGCCTTCATTTTATGTTGTGGGTTTTCTGGCTCCCTTCCCTCTGTTTGCATGTTTATTTCGTCTGTGTGCCTATTTCTTTTGGGGGGGGGATGTCGTCCGTTCCAACCACTGCCTCCTTCCTGCTTGGCCGTTACTTCTGCCTAAACTCACTATTGCTTGTGCACTTGCTTAATGTCTCCTCTCCCTTCTCCTAGAGCATCCAAGTACCATGCCCAGTTCTTCACCACTCCATTCTCCTTCTCCTGCCTACAGCTTGGGGCTTCTTCCGGTCTCCCCCACCATCTGTGGGGTTCCTTATATCCTGCTGCTACCAAGACTACCGTCATTGCCTCTCAGCGCCGTTATACCTGCCTAAACCATCTGCTACATCATCTGCTTTTTACACTTACAGATTCATCTGGCAGCTTGGACTACACTCTACTGAAAGGACCACGCAACGTATACTTATTCTAATTTCACATTGACACTGTGCAGCTGCCTGTCGTTTCACTTGCTGTTTTTTGCTCAGTATTTACAAAGGAAGAGGGGGAGGTACTTAAAACAAACAGTAGAAACACACTGGATACAGAAGTTGATACCAGCCCATTTACAGAAGAAAGGGTTCTGAAAGAGCTCTTAAAACTGAAGGTGGACAAAGCAATGGGGCCTGATGGGATTCATCCCAGAATTCTAAAAGAACTAAGGGCAGAACTAGTGACACCACTGACTACCCTCTTTAACAAATCATGGGAGGATGGGGTGGTACCTGAGGACTGGATGAGGGCAGATGTGATTTCTTCACAAAAGTGGGAGCAAGGCAGAAGCAGGAAACTACAGACCTGTTAGTTTAACCTCAGTGGTAGGGAAAATGATGGAATCACTTGAAGGAAAGAATTGTTGAGTATCTAGAGGCCAGAGGGGCACAGGACTCAAGGCAGCATGGATTCACAGCAGGAAGGTCATGCCAGACAAATCTGATTGATTTCTTTGACTGGGTGACCAAAGCAGTTGATCAGGGAGGGCTGTGGACATGGCCTACCTAGACTTTAGCAAGGCATTTGACACAGTCCCACAAAAAGATTAATATACAAGTTAGCCAGCCTGGGAGTGGGTCCCAAGATGACAGCCTGGGTAAAGAATTGGCTGAGAATAGGACACAGAGAGTAATAGTAAATGGAGTCCACTCTGGAAAAAAGGGGTTAGTAGGGTACCGCAGGGTTCCAGATTAGACTGGTCCTTCAATGTCTTTATAAGCAACATTGCAGAGGGACTGAAGGAAAGTATGTCTCTTTGCAGATGACACAAAGATCTGCAACAGAGTTGATGCACAAGGTGGGGTGGAAAGGATGAGAAGGGACTTGGCAAGGTTAGAGGAATGGTCAAATGTATGGCAGCTTAGATTCAATGCTAAGAAGTGCAAGGTAATGCACCTGGAAACAAAAACCCAGGGAAGAGTACACAATGGGGTGAGATACTAACAACAACAAAATGGAAAGGGATCTGGGTAGTCATATCAGATGACCTAAAGGTGGGCAAGCAATGTGAGAGGCAGTAAGGAGGGTTGGGGGATACTGGGATGCATAGGGAGAGGCATCACCAGTAGAAAACAAGAAGTTATTATCCCTCTGTACAGACAGCTGGTGAGACCACATCTGAGTACTGCGTGCAGTTCTGGAGACCCAATCTCCCAAAGACATAGACAGGATGGAAGCTGTCAGAGGAGGGCACCAAATGTGCAGGGTCTGCACCGAAGACATATGAAGAGAGAGACTTAAGGAGCTTAATATGTATAGCCTCGAGGAAAGGAGGGAGGGGGGGACATGATAGAAACTTTCAAGTACCTCAAGGGAATCAACAAAGTCCAAGAGGGTAGCATCTTTCAGAAAAGAGGTGTGCAAGAACAAGGGGGCACAATTTGAAGATAGAAGGGGGCAGCTCAGAGGTAATTTAAGGAAGTATTTTTTCACAGAGAGGGTCGTGGATGCATGGAACGGTCTTCCGGAGGAGGTTGTGGAGTCAAAAACAGTGGTGGAATTCAAGCATGCATGGGACAGTCATAAGGCAATTCTAGGGGGTTGGGGTAGGAAGAATTAGGCTGCTGGTTAACTAGAATCTGCAACTTATCCATCAGGTAGGGAAATGGGCAGACTGGGTGGGCCAAGCGGTCCTTATCTGCCGTCAAAATCTATGTTTCTATGTTCTGCACGACCTTGCTCGGCCCTGCACATTACTCAGAAAACATGCATGCTCATTCTGGGAAGCACATCTATGGAACTGTGTGTATGGATTCTGACCTGGTCTCTCCACTAGGAGAACAAGACACATAATATTATTTAATTAAAGCAATTCTGGCTCTGAGCAGCTGCACCTGGACTGGATTCCTACTTGTCCACTTACTCCAGCTTAACTATGACAAACTGCTTCCACTTATATGCCTGATTACCTTTCTAACATGTACTGCTCTTATTTTACTTCTCTATTGCAAGCAACCCTGAGCTACCTAGGGTTCAAAATGGACTACTGTGTATTTCAATTGCCTTTTTCTTGCATACATCCAGATCCCATTGCTTTGCACACTTGCCCAGGCACCTGCCGCACTCCGCCATCCCTCCTTGGCAGTACCTTCGGTCTTGCTTGCCTACGTGGGGCCTAGCTTGACTCCTAACTCCCTTTCCAACTGGCCTATGTGGGGTTCAGTCATTTCCACCTGCCATGCGGGGACCTAGCGTGGCATCATATACTGCTCTTTGCTAATCTAAAAAGACTAATTTTGATCACCAAATTAACCTACCTGATTATAAACTCTTTAGGGCAGATAGGGATTCGGGGAGGGGGGGTGTTATTTATGCCAGAACAAAGTTTTCAGTTAGTGACATAATCTGTAAATCCAAGTCCAAAGAATTTGAAATTGTATCCCTGAAGCTTCACCTTTGTTCCTCCAAACGCATTACCATTATAGGTGGCTACAGGCCTCCATCTGGCGGCACCGAATTCCTTGACACCCTGAAATCCATAACCGTAGCAGCCAACGCTGAAACAATAATTATGGGTGACTTCAATATAGACTGGCTCTCTGCAAAATCCTGCAGCCTTAAAACCCTCTGCGACTAGCTTGGACTTGTATAGCTAGCAACCGAACCTACAAGGATTAATATTTCTAATCCTCACAATAGCTCCATCCTAGATGTCATACTAACTACACACCCTCATAAAATCTCCCACACAGCAGTGTTTCATAATGACATGAGTGATCACAGTATGGTGGTATGCACGAGACTGCATGCCAAAACCAGCCGACAATCTAAGCTTAGAACTAAATGGTCCCTGTGTAAGTTCAATAGTGCAAGCTTTCTGCTTGATTTAAGAAAGGTCAGATGGCAAGATTTATTCTTTGCTAAAACCGTTGATGAAGCTGTCTCCATTCTTAATGTTAACCTTAACACCCTGGTAGACAAACATGCCCCATTCATCAAAGTAAGGATGCATAACCTTTCCCAGCCTTGGTTTACCCCAGATCTTAAAGCTGTACTCACTTGCAGAGACAAATTTTGGGCTAAGGCAAGGCATTCTAAGAGCCCTGCCGACTGGCAGTTATTCAGAGCTGCCAGGAATGAATGTGTAAAAAGCATCCATACTGCAAAAGCTCAATTCTACATCTCCACCCTGGAGCATGCTAAAGGAAACTCTCAAAAATTTTGGAAGACTATTAAATTTATTGAAGACCGTCCCACAGCCCCATCCATGCCATCTAAGATAATCACCAATAGGAGGCTGGTCGAAAACAAGCCCCAAATCCTTGAGGAACTTAATTTGCACTTTGTCACTGCTGGACTTGATTTCAACTCCTCTCCCTATGCTAATCATGTTAAAAATCATGCTAGCTCTACCACTGCTACCGGCACTCCAGCCCTTACCTTTCAACTAAGCACTTTCACATTTAAAGAAGTTGAAGATGCTCTCTTTAACCTAGATACTAGAAAGAGTGCTGGCGATGATTGTCTTGAACCATATTTCCTTAAATTAGGTGATGTTCACCTTGCTGCCCCTATCCTGCATATCTTTAATGTATCCATTATTTCTGCCTCTGTCCCATCTTGTTGGAAAGCAGCCCACATTCGCCCTCTCTTCAAATTGGGAGATCCTTGTGATCTAAACAACTATAGGCCTATCTCCATCTTGCCTATCCTTTCTAAAATTCTTGAGAAGCTAGTCCATAATCAATTAAAACAACACATCGAATCCCACTCTCTGCTAAACCCTGCCCAGTCCGGGTTCAGGTCCAATCATAGCACTGTCACTGCATTGGCTAAGGTTACTAGTGACTGGATTTCTGTGGTGGATTCAAAGAATACCACCAGTGCAGTGTTTTCACCTGAGTAAAGCATTTGACACTGTTGACCATCTCCTCCTAATTCAGTGCCTCACTAAGCTAGGTGCTAATCCATCTACAGTGAAATGGTTCACAAGTTACTCTTCTGGTAGGATACAGAAAGTCAAAGAAGATGGTCTCCTCTCGGCCCCCCTTCCAATTGCTAGGGGAGTCCCCCAAGGCTCTATCTTAGGACCGATACTTTTCTCTATATATATCAATGACCTTAACTCAATTATAACAAAATCAACTCTTCACTTCTTCGCTGACGACACTGTGTTATATACCTCTGGTACTACTCTATTAGAAGTTAGGGATGTTCTGCAAGCTGTCTTTGCTCAACTTGAAATTAATCTTATCAAAGCAAAGCTCCTTCTAAATGCCAAGAAAACCAAGGCAATGGTTTTCTCTAGTAGCCCTACAGTCAGCACCCACCCCATAACTCCAAAGAATTTTATAGTCACCTCACTAGGCGAACCACTAGAAGTGGTTACTAAATTCAAATACCTCGGCTTCAGATTGATAATAAGCTCTCCTTCTATGACCACATCAAGGACTTATCCAGGAGGCTAAAAATATGGTTAGGGTTTATCTTTAGACACAGATCCCTCTTCCCTTTTTATACTCGAACCAGGCTCATATTGGCCACATTTCTTCCCCTACTCGATTATGGTGATTTCCTTTATGCCTCCGCAGTGACTTCTAGCCTAAAGAAACTGGACATCCTTTATCATCGTGCTCTACAATTCATCAACAGCTACCCCTTCAGAACCCACCATTGTGATCTGTATTCAACTGTTGGCTGGACGTCACTTGCCACTAGACGCTTGCTTCATGCCAGGTTCTGGACCCTTAAGATACTTCTTCACAACTTGCCTTGCGACATAACATCTCTTATCCACATCTCCTGCAGTGCTTATTCTCTCAGGAAATCAAATTTGATCCTACTTGATGTCCCATGAACTCGTACTACATTTGGTCACCGAGCCATCTCATACTCCCTCCCTACCATATGGAACCAACTCCGATCTACACTTAAGCTAACCAGCAGCGTATCACTTAATCTCTTCAAAATTTTATCCTTATCCAAATTAAAAGATTCCTGTAGCTGCTACTAATGCCTCCCTCACTCATAGGTTAGTACCCAATATTTCGTACTGTTTATATTTAGGCCTTACCTGTGACCATTGTACATAAGACATGTGACTATTAAACTATTTGAATCAATTTGTTTAGCTGATCATGTTGCCAATGTTAGTCCTTATTTCTGTCTTAAATGGTTCCTTTGTGACTTTCATTGTATTCTGTAAGTACTTGACTTATATTCTTATTGAAATGATACCTGTATGTATTGTCCTTATGCCTATGTATGTGTACCAGGACCTCCTTGTGAATGAGCTTGCTCAATGGAGTATTTTCCTGCAATAAACTTGAACTTGAACATGTGTGAGGGTTGTGGTCCTGCTAGCCTTTGGGGTGGCTAGCTGCCATGCTCTACTTCTTCCTTCAGTGACTCTTGTCATGCACTTCAGCCTGGTGCCACAACATTGCATTCTACACCTTGTCATTGGATTCTGGATGTCTCAACTTCCGTTGCTTGTTGCCTTCTCTCCATCTGACCAGGACCATCCGTGCTCCATTGTGGATCACCTACCAGACTATGTATTAGGATTACATTAATATCCCTGGATGCTTGCCATTCTGCTTCACTTCAGTTTCATTACTGCTCCTACCTTGCTTTCTGGCTGACCTACATGTGTTCCAGCCACGCATGCTAGCCTTCTCGGGCTTGGCTGCCACTCTCTACCTACCTACCAGCTGACCTATGGGGGTCCGGCTGTGCATGCTAGCCTATGTGGGGCTAGCTGCCTCTCTCTACTTACCTTATCAGCTGACCTACGTGGGGTCCAGCTGTGCATACTAGCCTATGTGTGGCTAGCTACCACTGTCTACTTACCATACCAGCTGACCTACGTGGGGTCCAGCTGCACATGCTGGCTTACGTGTGGCTATTTGCCACTCTACTTACCTTACCAGCTGACCTACGTGGAGTCCAGCTGCATGCTAGCCTTTGTGGGGTTTAGCTACTATTTACTATTCACTTACCGCCTGACCGATGTGTGGTCAACTGCACTCCTGCTACTTCCTATCTCACATCAGCTAATCTACGTAGTTCAGCCACACATCCTCACCTCGTTTGGGATCACCCCTTATACTCCCTTAGATGCTTCCTACCGAGATGCTTCATTGATTCGGATCTATTGCCTCCAATTCCTGCCTGGATTCTCAGTTCAGCTCTATTACATTATGCCTTTCTATATCATGACTTAAGCATAAAATCTAACCTCTTTCAGTGCCATATGACTTAACTGTGTTTCGTCATCAGTTCATCAGCCTTCATCTCAAACCTTCTGCCATTCTATGAACTCATAAACCTCCCATCAGCAGAAGCCTGGAGGTTCAACTACACCTAATTCACACCTGCCTCACCAGCATTGGGGCATGGAAATATGCATACTCCATACTTCGCCTGCATGCCATTTGCTAGCCTTTCAGAAGCTCTTTGCTCTATGGCCCTACATCTGTATCGATTAGATGTTCTAAAATATTGCTGACCTTTGTACAAGTCCACCTGGATACTTCATGTACTTATATAGTTACCTGCTTTGCTCACTCAAGACCTGGAGGCCTATCACTGACTTTCTCATCTATTTCTACAAACTGTTTTGGGCGGTCCTCCAAACCTTATGATAGCTAACCGTGCACAATCTCTTACTCCTTCACTTACCCCCTTCACCCTTGCCAGATCCGAAGCTTCCATCCAGCTTCCATGCTTCTTCACCAAGCCCACTGTGCAGAGCCTACTATCTGATCATCGAGTTTCATATTCTGGGTTTGAGTCTTAATCAATTGGATACCTGTTCTCGGAGAAGACTCCCTCACCTTTGGATGGCTCAGCCAATGCTGCTCGCTTTAACTCATTATGCTCATCTGGAATTCCTGGACTAGGTTTCAGTTGAAGATTGTACTGTCATTTCACCTGACATTCAATATCAGTACTTCAATTCCAGCTTTCTGCTTTGTTGGATCAGTATCTACAACTCTGAAACTCGGATTAGCCAATAACATATTATCATTAAATTAGGATTATTCTCCTCTAGTATGCCCAGAAGGTCGGGCAGGTCAGTAGCCATGGATCCTCAGAGGTTTCCCCCAAGGGGGTTTTGCTCTCCTGCGTGCTACTGGCCATACTCTCTGGAGTTGAAGGAGATAATCATGTGATAATTATTATTCTTTGGGGATCACATACTACTCAACTAACCGTCCTTCCTATGGTGGGATACAGAGAAAGGCCAAAACATCAAGTCATAACAAGTTACTCATCTGTTCCAGCATCTAAACACTTTGCATATACCATTCAGTTCATCATGTACTATAATCACTGACCTAATCATGTCTATGCTGAAATACCTAAGCACTAATAATCCCATACAACTAATACCTTGGAGGCATCATTCTATTAATTGGTCTGGAATCTGTATCCAACTCAAACCTACATTGTGCAGGCAGTATGTAGCACAAGCACCGAGCTATGAACCACACATAATTGAAAGGCTCTGCCTGTAGTTATGTGGGGGAAGAGTTCCTCCCCCACATCCTACTTAAACAAGCAGAGTCCTGCTGCTCTGCTTACAGCGAGTCACACTTACCCTCCTTCCTCTCCATACATCTCGTCCTCCTTTTCTGGCACTCTTATCCCACCTGGGGGATCACATACTACTCGACTAACCATCCTTCCTATGGTGGGATACAGAGAAAGGCCAAAACATCAAGCCATAACAAGTTACTCATCTGTTCCAGCAGCTAAGCACTTTGTATATACCATTCATTTCATCATGTACTATAGTCACTGACCTAATCATGTCTATGCTGAAGTACCTAAGCACTAATCATTCCATACAACTAATACCTTTGAAGCATCATTCTGTTTATTGGTCTGGCCTCTGTATCCAACTCAAACCTACATTATGCAGGCAGTACGTAGCACAAGCACTGAGCTATGAACCACACATAATTATATTTGTGTAGTGTGGTGCTCACTTTGCATGTTTTAAACTTTCATATTGTTCTCCCCGGACACAGCTGATCCTCAGAGATCACACCTTCAAATGAGCTTCAGCTCAGGGTACCTTTCCTGGTCATCTTCTAAATGACATGTGTACAGGTATATAAAACAAATGTCAAACTATCACAAACCCAGAAATGATGATTAACTCTGACGCTGATGTTCCATTGTAAAATCTGTCAGTCTGTCTTGCTTGAACACTGGCAAGGATATATTAAGTGTGCCTGTACCTGTAATAGCAGTACCAGTGACTCAGTAAGTTGATTTATTTAAATGAGTTGACCGTGAAAGGCACCCTTAGCTGGAGCTCATTTCCAGGTGCAATTGGTGGGAAGGAGTTACAAGAGGGAAGTGCTATAGCAGAGAACACTAAAAATGGCAAAAAGTGTAATAACTTACTTGAATACAGTAAATACTGAACAAAGGCTGTGAAGCCGTAGCGCTGGGGTACTTGGCTACAGCTCAAGTTTTGCACAGCTAAATAAATTCAGCATTTGTACTTCATCCATCTTGTGATACATTATTGTATTGTAGCTGTGTTTTCCTGCCTGAGAGTGCTGGTTTTTGGGACTGTGGTCATATCCAGGGCTGGCAGCCCTCCACCAGCACCTGCCCTGCACCAAGGTTCATGGCAGCTAACCTTTGAAGCCATTGTACATTACATGGTCAGACTACTTCCTCACTGAAAAAGATATCTGAAAAAAATGCTTAACATGAACCTAATAAATCTATTATCACATCCTGAAATGCTAACACTAACCTAATTTGCAGTAGTAACACAAACCTAATAAATCAGATGTCACATCAATAAAAAAAACTGTTGAAATGTCTCTGCCTCAGCTTCAGAACCATTCTGTGATATAAACTGCATTCTTAACATTTTACTGAACTCTTTAAGAAAGCTAAAAAAAAGCATACAGTTTTCGACAACCCCTGTTAAATACTAACTGCATGATCTTGCACATCTTACTTGACTGCCCACCGTTGCAGTATACAGAACTGAAAAATGGCTGAAAACCAGAACCAGGGCAGCAGCAAAGACTTGCATCTCAGCTGGAGCACCCAAAATTAGAAAAAAAAATTTAAAAATAAATGCAAAAGCTAAAATGTGGGGAATAACAAATGTAGACTTTTTGGTGAAAATGTCGAAATATTTATATACATTGTCCCATTTTGTGTACCAGAACACATATTAGAAGTAGAGCTGGATCATTATTCCACAGAGACACTAATAAAGAAGAGAATCCAATTTTTTACTATTAACCTCTTTCCCCCAATGTGAGTCAAGACTACCAAAAAATATATTGAGGAACAAACTGAATATGCAAATAAAGGTTTTCAGTTTCCCTATTTAGTTTTTTAAAAAAAAAAACAGGTATTTATTCAAAAGGGCTTGCTAACATCAAGAATCAATATGACTGACCAAATTAAACAGAGATTTATCGATGTTTCTGTCCAGATGGACATGGCTGCTATCCTCTTCTGAATTCTCAAAACAAAAATTTGACAGAGTTGCATAACTAGATTGTATTCAGGATGAGAAAACAAGAAGTGTCTATACACATTTTTATTAGAATTGTTCCATAGTAACTAGTTATAATATAGGCAAAACAGGTAGGAGAGCTCTTCACCGTTCTGCAATTGTGCAAATGGTGAGACAGCTGATATGGAACACATATTATTGAAACATCCTCTCTGTAAAGAGCAAAGGAATAAATACCTTAGAGAGATTTTCTCCACATTATGTTATCCCTCTGTAGAGTTTATCATTTTTTTCTCTTCTAATTCCAAAATAGAGACATTAAATAAGGTTATATGGTTTATTAAGTCTTTGAATCTAACATATTTAGTTTCCTGTGAATCAAAAATTTTTGCTGCCTGACCCGAGACGCCATCTCTTAGAAGAGAGGTTGTTTGGTTATGCAAGTACGTTGAGAAATTTCAGAATGAATCTTAACACACTTTCTAAGTTCATTGGACATTATCCAAAGTTTTGATATGGGATTTCAGATTACAATAAGCTGTTGAGAGATGTAGGTAGCCAGACCTGAAACTTACAGGGTTCTGTTTACATTTGGACATTTTCTAATTCAAATGACGTGATCACAAGCTTCATCTTGATTTTCCCTGCTTAAAAGTTCTATCTATGTTCAGTGAAACATTTTTATATTTCTATATATTTGTTACACAAGAAGGCTTTTAGATACCAATATATTTTTATCTATTGCAAATCAATTGTTGTTTAAATTTGTTTTTTCTTGTGTTTAACTTTTGCAATGACTTTTAAGTTAAACAACTAAACTGAACTGAAAAAAAAAAAAACATTTTGTAGAGATGGGAAATTATTCCCCCAGCAGAGAATGATGCAGCCCCGCAGAACACAGAAACCTAACAATGTGACTTATTACAGTCCTACTCATAGTTTAAAATGTACCATGTAAGATCTAAAAACATCAGTAAAGAAACCCGTTATCTGAACAAAAGTCACTGTGAGACTCCATTTTCAAATCGCAAGCAACATGAAAACAATCTTATCACTCTCTCATTGCCAAACTACTCTTTAAACAAACAAAACAAACTGTTCAGATTTAGAAACAGTGCAGGTTTTTTAACAGTTTTCAATTGCTTTAAAGGACAACTAAACAAGCTAAATAACAGAAATGAAGAGAGTAAAATCCAAACATGTAGGGCTGTAGTCTAAGCCCTTACCTGTGATATGCTGTACTTCATTTTGCCCATAATTCATTTTAGAAGCATTTCATCATGTTTTAAAAATGTAAACAAAATGCCCACTCCGGTAGCAGCCTAAGATGGCTGCAATGTTCTTGCATGATGATGTAATTGGAGCCACAGTGCTCCAGAGTGATCCTAACAGCTATATAGGGACCTGTTAAATATATTGGTTTTAGTATCCTTTGACTGTATATATGGATAAAATCCCTTACTGTGCATGTGTGAAGACAGTATCACACATGCACAGTAGAGAATTTTGCCCATATGTGTAGTCCAAGGTTGGTAAAAGTAATATATTTAACAGGTCCTTATACAGATCCTATGATCATTCTGGAATGCTGTGGCTCCAATTACATCATCATGCAAGTGTTTCTTGGTATATCCTCAGTATATATTTAGAATTTTTTCACAGCTGCACTGCTGTATAGTACTGTGTAGACTGTTGCCATTTAATTTCTTAAACGTGTATTCATGCTGTGTTATTTAGTGGCTCACATCATTGTACCTTGTTACATGCTTACTGCTACCTTGTAACACTTTGTTCCCCCTTCCCTGGGTCACACCTGGAAGTGGGCCTCAGCTCATTGTGCCTTTTCTGGTTACCAATTTTCAGATAAATACATACGTACATATATACATACATCAATAAATAAATAAATAAATGATTTTGTCCATGCTTTGTGAAGCAAAGTGGAGAGACATACTGGACAGTGAGTTCCTTCTAACCTTAAATTATTTTGTTTCTACTGTATGTTACAATGAAAAAAAATGGTCCAAGAAGGATGCACAACAAGGGTAAGCTCCTGTCTCTGGGTTCCTGTATTATCATATGCCTCTTAACACTTATGATGTCACAAGGACCCACTCAATAGGAACAAAACCTTTTTATGCAACATTGGCCTTTCTAGTCCAACTTGACTTTTATGATGCATTATATATAATTTAGAATGTCCAGTCAATTGCTGTGCTTTACATTATTATAATTAATGGCTTCCCCTTTTTCCCATAGGGAAACCGTGGCATAATTTCCCATTATACACGAGTGTGTATAACAGCAAACAGCGCGAAGCAGCACAAAGCCAAGCCACGCTAAGTCACACAAAGCTGCACAAACAGTGCAAATCACCATTAATTAGAAAAAATAAAATATGGGGTGTTGTGTAAACTCAAAGTACCATATTTTGGGAAAGATGCTTCAGACCCTCGAGCTTCGCTCTCGGGTTTATGTAGTATCTACCCCTTGGGTGTGTGTAAACTTCTCATTACACAGACCACCCCATACATTATTCTCTATATTATATGTTATCACTTATTTACAGGATAACCCTGCTGAGACACATCTCAGTTTCAGCAGGGTCCTGCTTCTACTGATTTCTACAGCTGGGTGGACTAGTGCACAGAGAGATTACATGACTTGTTGAGGGTCACAAAGTGAGTATTTTACTCTGGTGGGGTCTGAACCAGTAATCTCTCAGTTCTCAAACTGATGCTCTAACCATTACCCACACTGCCTGTTTCACTGATTGTGTGTGAGGTGATGCTTTTTTCTTATGTTGCTTTACCAGAGCAATCAGCTCAAGGGACCTTGCAAGACATATTAAACACAAGTTAAATACAGGAGAGCAAAGCCAACAGTAAGTATTGACAAAAATAACAAATTGCTGTCCCTATAAGGAATAGAATTTGGCTTCATATGGCATCGTTCATGCATTCTGTATTTAAACAAGCTTTACAAGCTTTGAACGGTTTCAGCAGTCTTTTATACACAGGACAGTTAAGTCAGCTTGAGGGATGGTAAGGAATGTTCAGGGAAGTTAAACATGGAGAAGTACAGTACACAGACAAAGATGGAGAGAAAGTTGCTGAAGGTCACATAGGGTGGTGCCAGTACTCAAACACGGGTCTCTAGGATCACAGCTCTACAGTCTATCCACTGGTTTACACCACCTCAACAAGTAAGTCCTGTCCTAATCCATATTTTATAAGCAATTCTGGAAAGACAAGTTGTCACTCCTGCAACTGACCCAGAGAATTCAACAAATTGGGTTCTGGCTGCATCTAGTTTCACACATACTATAGGAGAGGCATAAAGCAAATTGTTTTGTCTCTTACTGCTACTGCAGCATCTACAGGTTTGAACAGTGTGTCAGCTGCTAATACACAAAAGCATACAGGGAAATCTGGGGCAAGAATGTTGCAGAGGTAGGAATATTTCTACTGCATTGATTTAAAGGCTTAAATACCTGACGGAGAATGTTACAATCGATATACAGCACTTGCCAGTAAACAAAACACTTGTACAGATTGGGCAACACAGGCCTTATGTGTTCAAATTAACCAGTACTGAGTGTTAGTCTGGCTGTGTTCTGGTTTTTGAAGCAGATCAGTTACACTTATTATTAGATTATACTCCACAGCAACTAATCTGTGGAGAGTATTGTTTCATTTCCTTCCTTCCTTCCTTCCTTCTCACATAAATGGTCACTGAGCAGACTAGAACTTTTTATAAAACAGCCAGCATGACACTATTTGACTGAGTACTAGTTACATATCCTGATAGGGTTGACATTTTCAAAATTCTGCCAGATACCCTAAGTGACCACTCCCCTATGCAGTGCATATGGGCAAGGCCACCCTCCCCTGGATCACAGTCAACAGACTCCTAAACAAAAAGAAGGTGCCTGAATTCAAAACTTACTTGGCCTAAATCGATTAGAGCTTCCTAGATGCCAGTCCCAATATTGACTTAGCCCTAGAATCCTTTGTCTCTGGGTTCACACATGCCTGTAATAAATTTGCACCATTTAAAAAATACAAGGCAAGAGGAACACTGTCCTGATGGATCATCCTTAAACTCAGTGACTTCATGAAGGAGTGGGACAATCTATAGGCACTGGCCAGGGAAACAGGGTCTCCAATCTGCCCGCAAAGGTACAAAGAATCCCACAGTAAGTGCACCAGTATGATTAGAAAAGCCAAATCTCTTTTTTATAGACCAGCAGACCCAGAACTGGAGCAATGGCAAAAAATTCTGGGACAACGCCTCAGATCTCCTTGACAAAGAAGTTAAAGCCACTCCTCAAATGCTCATGGCAGAGGGTCGAGAGGCCCTTGATCTCACCAAAATTGCCAATTACTTCAACATAATGTTTTCTGACCTCAGTTCCAATCAATCAATCAAATCTTTATTTATGCAGGTGAACACCATTGAGCAAGCTCATTTACAAGGTGGACCTGCAAGTTCCATCATCCCCACTGAGCCTACCAATATCCCTTGAAGGAATGCAGTCCTGAAGCCTCCCAGATGGTGGGCTCTGAACCAGGGTAATCTAACATAAAAACCAGCACAGAGTGACAGGTAAAACACTTAGCATTTGCCTTTATTGAAAAATACAAAAAAATCACTTAGAAATGCTACTAATTGTAGCAAAAATACAAAGAGTACAACCAGAGCCCACAGTGATCTGACCAATTTAACTTGATGCTTTATCAAGAGACATCTCAAAATACAGTACATCAGAAGGGCACTTGACAAAACTAGGTGTGGGAGTGATTTGGTTGATATGAAAACTTCTTGCTCTGGCAGTAGAGGAACTTTCCCACATAATTTCTAGAATTTTTCACTCTTTCCTGTGCTACTTGCTGTTTCCTGAGAAGTAGAAATCTACACTGGTTACATCAGTTTTCAAAGCCGAGACTGCACTAGCCTTGCCAATAACAGACCAATTTCTATTCTCTCCACAGCCCCGCCCCATCCAAGACCCTCTAAAGAATAGTCTCTAACCAACTTGTTACTTACCTCCAAAACTACAGTGCCCAGTGTGTATAGCAGCATGGCTTGTGGAAGCTACACATCAGCAACCTGCTGCTGTTAGAAAACACCAACCATTCAAGGTGTCCTTGCCATTGGTGACCTTATCAGAACTACAGTATATACAGTATATTGACCTTACTAAGGCCTTTGACCAGGTCAACCATTAGCTCTGACTTAATCTCCTTGACCTTGGGTTTATCACAGAACACAGGTGACTAGTTCCACGGCTATCTCAACAACTGCTCCCAGTGTATGAAGATCAATAAATCTTTGTCCAACACTAGGGGAGTGTCTGTTAGTGACCCCCAAGGTTCCGTCATGGGACCACTCCTATTTGGCCTCTTCATAAATCAACTGCCTGATACCTGTCAGACAGCCAGTGTTCTTTGCTGATAATACTGTCATGTATTCCAAAAACCCTGGCCATGACAGTCTTGCCACCACTCTCCAAAGTAACTTCAGGTCACTAGAAAGCTAGTTCTCCAATAAGAAATGGGTCCTGAAATATGAAAAAAAGAAACAAAAACAAAGACTATGCTCCTCTTTAGCCTCCCACAGCAGAGGAAAATTCAGTCCTATGTCATCCGAAATGGCCAGGGACAACCCTTTGAACAGGTGGAGACCTTCAAATACCTTACAGTAACTCTGGATGACACCTTATCTTTTGTCTCCCCCCACCATGTTGACAGTCTGGAGGCCATATTTAACAGAAGTGTGGGTGCCCCGTACCATAACCAGAAAAATCTCATAGGAGATGCTCCATTCTGTCACTTATAAATTATGGGCTTCTTATCTACACAGCTACCTGTGACATGGTGCTAAGCAGAGTAAAGCTGATCTGTAATAAGGCATGCTGTTTTGTACTTGGTGCAGATAACCTGTACCCTTTATACACTCAATAACAGGCCACCTTTACCCTGAAGAATAAGAATCCAAACCTGTTGCTAGCCAAAAAGGTGCTCCTGGGCCTACTAACCACTGCTTTAAAAAATTGCTTCTATACTGTCTCCAACCAATGCAACACCAGGAACATAGCCCCCATGGCCCAGTAGAGATGGGAGCAGAAAGTGTGTTCCTCATAGAAGGGCTGAGTTTTGTCTCTTTCAGCCTTTTGTTGTGGGGCACATTTTGTCATTGCCTAGCACTGGCTGACTCCTCCATAGGGATGAACACCTGAATGTGGTGATGTCATTCTGACATTGGGTATCTGTGGTTGAGGCTTGGAGGATGACATTCCTGTCTCCTACACAGTACTATTTAAACAACCTATCAGTGTTCAGCACAGTTAACACTATACATTACCCAAGAGAAACGTTGCTTTGGAATGGTGAGCCGACTTTGCAAACTGAATAAGTCTCTGTAAAATATTACTTTCATAACTTTTTTAACATGCATTGAGTTTAGTTGATACATACAACGAGACAGCTGCAAAGCAATAAAAAGTTCTTATAAAGTGCACGTTACTTATACAGGCATATATGAGAATGTAACACTGAAGGAGCCTTTGTCCATGTTTTCTGGGGAAAACTGAAACAACTAGAGGAATATGGAATCATGCTTGCATGCATACTTGATATACCTTTTGATCTGGTTGACACAGTATAATATTTGGACACCGATTTATAGACTAACACAGTGTGCTGTAAATGTGCAAGAATTAAAAGCCTTTTTTAAGGGATAAAATAACAGTGAAGGAACTGTATCTGGATACATGAAGTGTATTTTCCTATGCAGGGTCATATGAAAACATAACACTGCAGGAAGCTTTATCCTAGTTTATGAATACCTGAGTAATTGGAGGCATGTGTAATAATTAAGCAATAATACCCAAGAGGGTGGGCGGTATTGGGCAATACCGGACCGCCCAGGGGCGTAATGAGGCCCGACGCTGCAGGCAGAGGGCCTTATAGCCCCTGGAAGGTCCGTATTGCCCATACTGCCCACCCTCAAGGGTATTATTGCGTTTAGAAAATGGGCACAGTAAAAAGAAATGGCAGAGAAAAAAATTGTTAATAAAATAATTAAGTTACATTAAGTTTTGTAATTAAATAGTTCCTCCGCCTGGCATAATGGCATAATATAGCCCTCTGATCTGCAACTGGTAAGTTTCAGGTCCTTCAGATATGGCGGGCATCTGCAGTTCATTTTAAAAGCCAGGGGTTGTCACGGAGTATGGCAGCATTACTCAATCATTTTAAAACGCGTAAGTCCTTCAGATATGGCGGGCGTCTGCAGTTCATTTTAAAAGCCAGGGGTTGTCACGGAGTATGGCAGCATTACTCAATCATTTTAAAACTTCTAAGTGTATGGCTTTTTTTTTTTCTCATCACGGGGAGATAATGCGGCAGAATGTGGGAATAGGTAAGCAAGAGTAGCGCTGCTAGGAAACAGCAGAGGAGGAGGAGAGATGTGAATGAGAGAAGGCTTTATTTTTATCAGCGATCTGGCAAAGTGTATGGCTTTTTTTTTTTATGTCAGTTTGGTTGTCATAGTAACACCCGCTTACGCCAAGATTCACGTAGACACACACGGCTTTAAAACAAGTAAGAAGGCTTTTTGTTCCAGAGTGTGTGTGTGGTTGCAGCGTTTTTTTCCTTTTTTTTTTTTGTGATGTTTCATACAGCGCTGTGCCTGGGAAGATGTTGTGTGTGAGAGAAACATCAGCGGCAACAAGTGGGCTAATCAGTAGCGGTGCTCAGTGAGAGAACTGGCAAGTACGTTTGAAAGCGGTGCGAGTATTTGTAACGCTGTCGAATTACGGGGTTGATGTTTCAGTTTTCTTTTTGAGTGTTTTATGGTGATGTTTTCGAGTTGTGGGGGGATGTTGTTAAAGGACCTTGGTAGCAACTCAGTATCTTCGCTTGCGAGAGAAAAAAATGGTGGTTGTTTGAAACCGAGTGCCCAGTGCTTCGTTTCAATGGTAGCTATATAGGACAATGATATCGAGGCATCAGGCAGGTTAGTTGGCACTTTTTATTTGGTGGGCATCTATTGAAAGTTAATGTACCCCTGTGGAATGGGTACCAGCCAATCAGATGCCTCCAAATAAAAAGCCCATTTTCTAAGATTTAAAAAAAACATATTTAATATATCTTTTACGCGGTGATTGACACTTTACATAATTTAAATATTTATTTACAGATTAATTCAGTTTGCTACTAAATGATATTTAAATATGTGGATTTTCATGAATTTGATCTGAGTCAGACAACTTAGTTACACTTTATATTTAACATGATGTATATTTTAAATGTATATATGATCTTCAGAATTTTAATTACAGTGAAATTTAGATATATTAGGAGCCAATAATGTGGTAGTTGGGTGTTGCCTAGGAAGACATTGATTTATGGTTCTGAAAAATAGTACTTTGGAGACTTATTATAATTGTATTTGCTTTGTACATTTGTACACCTAATTATGATAAGAAAGCACATTAATACAGTATATCTGAAGTTTAGAATCATAATAGGTAATGTGGGGAAGAATGGAGCATACTATCACCCCTTAAATCTGATGGATTGCTGAAGGACATGCATATATGTATATTTATTGTTTACTATATAATGTTAATTATGTGATTTTATCATTTAACTGCAGATCCTCTATCCTGGGGAAGCCCACATTTGAGCGAAACATCGGGCGTGGTCTGGGGGATTTCTGCTTGATATATGCAAACTTAATAAAAGAACTGAAGAAAATTTGATGTTTGTATGGCTGATTTCAAACATTATTAGCATGAGGATATCACCATACCAGTCTCAAAACTACACCGATTTGTTATCTTGATAAGAAGGGAACCCACCTGGAACTGGTTTTCTCAGATTCCAATATCTTCATATATTAAACAAAGGAAAGAAGTATTCAAATTGAATCTTTTTAAACTTTCTGAAAATAATTTTCCTCACTTGTGTGTTGCGGGAACAACTTAGTTACATTACAAGCCACTTAATCTAGATGAGGATAATTGGGATGCTTGCTGTACAGTACTTCAGCATCCCTCTGGAAACCTATTATGTGGCTATTATTTTAACAGAGATAGGCTCCATTTTATAAGGATGGTGTCACCAGTTATTTGGGATGGTTTGCTCTTGCATTCTTGCACTAACTTCATGTTAATAGGTCAACGATCACTTGCTACTCATGCTAACTGGTATCTCGGCCACCTCCCGACTGACATTTCCTTATTCCTTGTTTACCTTCTGCATTTCTTTAGTGTGCTACCAACTTGCTTGATCCAGTTATCCTTGCCTGTTTTTTTGTCTGTTGAAATACCAAAAAAAGCCAAATATGAACACTGTTTGTCCAGTGCTTGTTACACTATACTGAGAATACCTCAGCAGCCACCCCCAGTCTCTCCCAAGTCTCTGAGTCTAAGCCTGGCTTTGAGTTGTATGCCAACACAGATGACAGCAGGATTCCAACACTGGCTCCTACAGTCCTTACAGTCACTAACATGTGATTCAGGTCTGCTCTAGATTCATGATTTAAACAGCCTAAAGTCAAAAAAGGCATTACAATAAAAATGCACTAAGTTAGTTATTTATGCTTATTTATGCTGCATTTTGGACAACACTGATGCATCCCAATGACAGCAGGCTCACAACTATGGATCCTAGAGTTTTTACAGCTGCCTAAAAAAAGACACTGTATAATTGCAGTGCAATATATAAATACAGTCATGTGATGTGAGTTCAGTACTTATTGGAATCAGAAAATACAGTAATGTCCTATGGTGGACCTAAAAAAATAGAAACATAGGTGATGATGGCAGAAAAAGTTCATCTAGTCGACCCATGTTATCCAATCATACCTCTGAACCAGCTGTTTCTGTGGGATCTTCACTTATACAAATCTTTCTATCGTTCACTGTGTTTCCGTCTTCCTCATCCCTCAGATTAGCTACTGTACCCTTGGCTCTCTTCCAGCCATGTTTGAAGTCATTTATGGTTTTGACACCCACTTCCTCTACTAGAATACCATTCTATGGTTTAAGCACTATTTTTTGTAAAATAATACAACTTTGCATTCTTTTCAAACTTTCCTTCCATTAACCTCCACTAATGACGCTGTGTCCTAGCTTCTTTGAGCCTATTAAATAACCATTTGCAGTTCACCTTGTTTATTCCTTTCAGGAACTTGAAGGTCTCTATCATGTCACCCCTCTCTCATCTGGTTTCAAGTGAATGCATATTCAGTGCCTTTTTGACAACCCTCATAGGATCTGCCCTCCTGGCCCTGAATCATCTTGGTCACCCTGTGTTGTGCAATCTTTAGCCTGTCCTTTTTCAGGTGTGGACTCCAAAACTGAGCAAAGTATTGTAGGTGAGGCCTCATCAGTGGCCTGTACAAAGATAACAGTACTTCCTGTTTTCCTATAGTCAAATCTCCTTCCAATGCACCCTAGCAGCCTGTTAGCCTTGCTGAAGACTTCGTTATATTGGCTGGTTTAGTTAAGGGAGTCATTTATGATGACTCCTAGGTCCCTTTCCTCAGATGTTGTGTCAAGTTGAACCCCACCCATCCAATACTCTGTTCTAGTCTTTTTGTCCTCTAAGTGCATCACTTTGCATTTCCTGACATTGAGTTTCAGTTGCCATACCTTTGATCAGTAGAACATAGAACCTTGGATGCAGAACTACAGTTAGCATCACAAGTGCACTGAAAAACAGGCACTTCTGATAATTGGGATGGCTGCTTCACTGGAACAAAAGGGTCATGACCAGGCCATTCCAATTAAGCAACTTCTTCTGTATTCCACAAAGGGTTTCATTTTTCCACATATGGCCTTTTGAAGGAATATTTTTCTCTAGCTGGCCTAAGTAATCTCCTGATAGGGATTTATTTGCAACTCAGGGAGGTAATAATAACATTAAAACAAAACTTGGGAATGTTTCCAAACAGGCTGACATGATATCAATGCAAAAATCATGGCTGCATGTCTACCACATAAATCTTAAAGTAATACACAAGAAGGAGCCCTATTTAACCATGTTATCTAATCCAAAAGAGCATACTATATGAACTTGTCTTTGACTGGAGATTTAGGAGCTGGTGCAGTTTCTGAGTCAGGTCCAATATGGTGGCCAAGATTTTGCTAGGCAACAGTCAACAGTGTACCAGTCTCAGGCACTGAGGGGAATGGACATGATTGGGGGGCTGTGCCCCTTCACACATAGTGGATTGTTTTGTTTTGGGGTAAAGCCCCATGAGCCCTCCCACTCCTCCTACTAGTACTGTGTTACTAGGATGCCACATCTGCCTTACTGAATGTGAATTTTTGGGGGGATTCTCTGGTGGTTATGTGACCATGCACATGGATGATGTCTAATAAAGAATGGTAACTGTCATGAACCCACTCTTGGGGGTCAAGTCCACTGAGCTCACAGTGCCCACCCTTAAGTACAATCTGTGACAGGGGGAAACAGGGATAACCTCCTTATTCTTTTTCAATGCTTACTGATGTCATGACTGCACCTGTGCTATGAGGACCCAGGGCATCCCTCTAACTCTGGATAAGGGCATAATACCAATCTAGAGTCTTGTGGCCAAATATGAACCTTTCCTTGGCTGTTACACAAAGGAGGAATGCCAATGTATCTCACTCTCTTCAGGGGTAGCAGTGTAAAGCCTGAAATGGCCTTCTCTCTACAGGACATGCAACAGCCTGGTTCAAAATCCCTGCAGACTCGTCTCTGAGACTTTGGTATTCTAACTATCCTTCCAGATCCCTTACAGACCCTTTTCTACATTTGGTTGCTTATGGTGGCCCCTCTAAGCAAATAACAGTTGTCACAGATTATTAATACTGTTTCACAATTCACACACAAATACAGAAATCTCACACAGGCAGAATTTTTTTTAGGAAAACAAATATTTTACTAAAATACTTAAATACAGTTACAACTAAAAAGAGAATATACTAATTTGAGTTACAGTATGCAGAAACAAAATGGGAAAAATATATACAGAGAAATGCACTAAAACTGTTAGCTGAAGGTCTACATTATCTTTGCAGTAAATTGAAGTCCAGAAATACTGGATGAAGGTTTTCAGTTTCCTTTAGTCCTTGGCGGTCACACTGGGTCTCAGCAGTTTGGCTCCTGGTGCATGTCAAGCAGTGTCCAGATGAAAATATATGTGTAAATGCCCTAATCTGGGCTATTTATATACTGTCTGTGGATAGAGGCTGGCCCTTCCATTTTAGACCACCGGGTGTCACTCTTCTGCTTCCCAAACACAATGTTCTGGCTCAATAATTAAGCACTAACATGACTGTCAAAGTTAAAACTTTGATGTATCAGTATACACACTATAAGCTAATAATATCCTGGGATCAAATGCATTCTGCTTCAGCAGTGCATGTTGTATGACCTTCAAATGGATTTTGGCATATCTCTGTTAAAAAACTGAGACTGCAATCTTAGTTCCTGAAAAGCAGCTGCCTTGTAGGTCAAAGGAAGGTCAAACCTTTTTTTTAAAAAATCCAGTCATTTATCTATGTCTCTTTGAATTAACACTGGCATTTTGTGGCATATACATATACACAGAATTACAAAACAAAACATATATACAACATAATTATATCTACAAATAAGGACTAGCAGTAGGGTAGCTCACCACAGTAACTACATTTTTCTATTTCTCTGTGTGATTGTTTTGGTGGATGCTCTCATTTTTCCTTGTCTGCTAGTGCCTATTTGCAGCACCACCAGTATCCAGGTGCTCATTATTTTGCTCTTTTGTTACTTGGAAGTGAGACCACCTTTTAGATGGTCTAACGGTCTGGATGGATATTGTGTACCTCCATCTAAAAAATGAACATGGGTCTTAGAAAATAATGTCTTTTGTCTCTTCCTCTTGAAGCAATCATATTATGTTTGTTGAATTCACAAAATCTCAATATTGGAGAGCACTGAAACATAGCAACATAGACAATGATGGCAGAAAAAGACCAAAGGTCCATCCAGTCCGCCCAATTTCCCTAAATCCTTAGAACTTTCCTTGAAACCTAATGTTCCTCCAGGGTACTAACCCTCCTGGTCCTTTCCTCATTTTCTTCCCTGGTCCTGTCACCCCAGACAACTACTATTCTCTTCATTCTACCCCAAGCCTGTTTGAATCCCCTGACTGTGTTCACACTCACCACCTCAGCTGGCAGACTGTTCCAAGGTTCCACAACCCTTTCCATAGAGAAGTACTTCCTCATGTCCCTCCTGAACCTCCCACATGCTAATCTCCACTCATGTCCACGTGATTGCGAGTTGGTATTCAGACAAAACAATTCCCCACAGTTCACTTTATTAATTCCTTTGAGGAATTTGAAGGTCTCAGTCATATTCCCCTTCTCCATTCTGGCCTCCAATGAGTACATAGTACCTTGAGATGATTCTCATAGGATCTACCCTGCTGTCCCCGAATCATTTTGGTCACTCTGTGCTGTACTGTCTCAAACATATCCTTGTCTTTTCTGAGGTGAGGACACCAGAACTGGATGCAGTACTCCAGGTGAGGCCTCACCAGGGATCTGTAGAGGAGAAATATTGTCTATTTTCTTCTACTGTCAATCCCCCCCGATACATCCCAGCATCCTGTTAGCCTTGCTATAGGCCTAGTTGCACTGGCTCATTTGTTTAAGGGTGTTACTGATGATAACTCCTAGATCCCATTTCTCATCGTAGTGCTAAGTCTCTCCCCTCCCATCCAACATTCTGTCTTGGGGTTCTAATTCCCTAGGTGCATTACCTTGCACTTTTTAGCAGTGAATTTTAACTGTCAGACATTTAAACACCCCCTCAAGCTTTTGTACAGTAGGTCCTTCTATATATCTCTAATTTCCTTTTAATTATCCACTCTCCAACACAGTTTTGTGTCAACCACGAAGAAACACAACCTGCCCCTTCCCCAGATTTCTTCACCAGTGTCACTAATGAACATGTTGAAGAGGGCTAGACCCATGACAGATCGCTGTGAAACCTTGCTCATCACCTCTCTCTCTCTCCTCTGACTTAACCTCATTGACCATCACCCTCTGTTGCCTCCCTACTAGCCAATTACCCACCCAGTTCACTAGACATTTTGCCGAATTATTGTTGCCTGTAAACCAATGTGATGGTAAAAGGCACAGAGAGGACAATTTTATTTGGGTTATTTTTCATAATGGTTTTTACTGTATAGAGATTACCCTTTTAGCAACTGGAATGTAACCAGACTGAACTCATGTGTCAAGTTGGGTTTAAACCACTGGGTGTTAGCTAATAAATTAACTATACTATACTATACATTAAACCTATAAGGATAAGGCAACCTTTCCATCTCCATGCTCGTAGTCTGGGTAACAGGCTTCCTGAATTAGTGGCCTTGATGGAGGAGGAACATCTGGATATCGTGGCAGTCACAGAAACATGGTACACACAAAACCATGACTGGGACGTAAACATACCAGGATACACTATCTACAGGAGGGACAGGGAGGGTAAAAGAGGAGGAGGAGGATTAGCTCTTTACATAAGGGAAGGAATAAAAGCAACAGAACAAAGGGTAAACAGGGAGGAGAAGAAGCACTGTGGTAAATTTGGAGACAGGCAATGGCACCACAATCCGCACAGGGTTGATGACAGACCTTCTCAGGGAGGAAATGGACAAGAAAATGATAGAAAGTATACTTAGAATGGCAGAAAAGGGAGATATTGCTGATGGGTGATCTGAATATGCCAGATGTTAACTGAAGTGCAGTTGCAGCAGCCACTTAAGAGAGGAGTTATTCTAGATGCCCTACAGGGGCATGCCTTAGACAACTAGTATTGGGCCCGCTGAGAGGGAGCAATATTAGAACCTGATTCTCTCAAATGGAGATGGAGAGAGGATCACAGATGTAAAGTGGGTAGCCATCTGGGAACTAGCGACCATCGAACAGTATGGTTCACAATAAACACAACAATAGAGTCAAGCCATACAAAGGCAAAAGTACTGGACTTTGGGAGGGCTGACTTTGCCAAAATGGGTGAGTGCCTAGGAATGCACTAGCAAATGGGCAGGAAGGAGGGGTGGAAGAACAATGGGGAATAATAAAAACTGCCATCACAGAGTAACGAGCCTTTGTGTGAAGCAAATAAACAAAACAAAATGATGTAAGAAACCACTATGGTTCTCAAAGGAAGTGGCAGTGAAGGTTCAAGAGAAAAGAAGCATTCAGGAAGTACAAGGAATGCAGAAGGAGCAGGACAGAGAACTGCATCAGTTAAAGCAAAAAGGAGGCTGGGAAGGCAGTCAGCAAAGGCCCAAACCGAGGAAAAGATAGCCAACTCAGTTAAGAAGGGGATAAAACCTTTTATGGGTACATCAGGAGTGAAGAAGACCAAGGGAGGGTAGGAGGCTTAATAAAGAGGAGGGAGGGTGGGCAGAGGAGACTGTGAAAAGGCAGATACTAAACAAATATTTTGCTCATTTACAAATGAAGAGGAGGTACATAAAACAAACAGTAGAAACACTCTGGATACAGAAGTTGATACCAGCCCATTTACAGAAGAAAGGGTTCTGAAAGAACTCTTAAAACTGAAGGTGGACAAAGCAATGGGCCTGATGGTTCATCCCAGAATTCTAAAGAACTAAGGGTAGAACTAGTGACACCACTGACTACCCTTTTAACAAATTATGGGAGGATGGGGTGGTATCCGAGGACTGGAGGAGGGCAGATGTGATTCCCTTCATAAAAGTGGGAGCAAGGCAGAAGCAGAAAACTACAGACCTGTTAGTTTAACCTCAGTGATAGGAAAATGATGGAATCACTTCTGAAGGAAAGAACTGTCGAGTATCTAGAGGCCAGAGGACACAGGACCCTGGGCAGCATGGATTCCCAGTGGGAAGGTCATGCCAGGCAGATCTGATAGATTTATTTGACTGGGTGACCAAGTAGTAGATCAGGAGGGGCTGTGGACATGGCCTACCTAGACTTTAGCAAGGCATTTGACACAGTCCCACACAAAAGATTAATATACAAGTTAGCCAGCCTGGGAGTGGGTCCCAAGATGACAGCCTGGGTAAAGAATTGGCTGGAGAATAGGACACAGAGTAATAGTAAATGAAGTCCACTCAGAAGAAAGGAGGGTTACTAGTGGAACTTAGAGGTTCAGTATGGGACTGGTCCTCTTCAATGTCTTTTATAGCGACATTGCAGAGGGACTGGAAGGAAAAGTATGTCTCTTTGCAGATGACACAAAGATCTGCAACAGAGTTGATGCACAGGGTGGGGTGGAAAGGATGAGAAGGGACTTGGCAAGGTTAGAGGAATGGTCAAATGTATGGCAGCTTAGATTCAATGCTAAGATGCAAGGTAATGCACCTGGGAAACAAAACCCAGGCGAAGAGTACACAATGGGGTGAGATACTAACAACAACAAAATGGAAAGGGACCTGGGTTAGTCATATCAGATGACCTAAAGGTGGGCAAGCAATGTGAGAGGGCAGCAAGGAGGGTTGGGGGATACTGGGATGCATAGGGAGGCATCACCAGTAGAAAACAGGAATATTATCCTCTGTACAGACAGCTGGTGAGACCCCATCTGGAGTACTGTGTGCAGTTCTGGAGACCCAATCTCCCATAAGACATAGACAGGATGGAAGCTGTCCAGGGAGGGCAACTAAATGGTGCAGGGTCTGCACCGGAAGACATATAGAAGAGAGGCGAAAGGAGCTTAATATGTAGCCTCTAGGAAAGGAGGGAGGGGGACATTATAGAAATGTTCAAGTACCTCAAGGGAATCAACAAAGTCCAAGAGGGTAGCATCTTTCAAAAAAGAGGTGTGCAAGAACAAGAGGCACAATTTGAAGATGGAAGCTGGCTCAGAGGTAATTTAAGTAAGTATTTTTCACAGACAGGGCTGTGGATGCATGGAATAGCGCTAGGAGGAGGTTGTGGAGTCAAAATCAGTGGTGGAATTCAAGCATGCATGGGACAGTCATAAGGCCATTCTAGGGGGTCGGGGTAGGAAGAAGTAGGCTGCTGGTTAACTAGGATCTGCAGCTTATCCAGTAGGTAGGGAAATGGGCAGACCGGGTGGGCCAAGCGATCCTTATTTGCCATCAAATTCTATGTTTCTATGTTTCTATCTCCAAGCATGGGAATTTAATAGATACATTCTCTTTATTGGCATCAATGGTAGATCACTGATGGGAACTAAGCATGTTAAATTATTGTTCTTAGCAATACAATACAAATTGTAAATCCATCTGTTTAAAGACAAGTATAATTTTGTCAACCGTGGAATGGGCAAACACCTGTACATAATTCCAGGAATATTAGTTCATTTCTTTTAAAGCTGAGACTGTATTTATGTTATTTATGTTGATGTTTTTCCCATTCAGTGTATTTTATTTATGTTTAAAATTATCCATTGTAATATTTGTGTAAGTCAGTTTTATTAACATGTCTGTTGAATTTATAAAAAAATTATTAGCGTTAACTGTCCCCATCTTTTAGCCTCCTTTTGATGACATTATCCCAGTTACTCTATTCAAACACTACCCTGAATAGTAGCATGGCTACCATCTCCCTGTTGTTTTGAGCAGCCACCTTTTATTTCCAGTTGCAAACTGTATACACTGTATGTATGTATATCTGAATCTTGATAGTAACTTCTTTCTTTCTAGTCAGATGTATTCTGCCTGTCATTATGATGCCCCCCTCCTTCTCTGCAACATACCAATCTGTGACTGGAGCTTCTGAGGGCATCTTATATTCATGGAGGCTCTGCTGCTAGTATAGTAAGTAAGTAAACATTTATTTATATGGTGCCCATTCCCAGGGACTTAGAGCGCCATACAATAAAATCACAAATAAAACAAGCAAAACAAGTAAAACAACAGATTCAATAAATAATCAAATAATAAATAAGTTCAAAGCACATTTTGGCCTTAAAATAACTAAAACCTAGTTGACATCATGTCAATAGCTTATTAAGAATAGCTGAAATCTTCCTGAAACAGGAAGGGCTTTAGGACTTTTTTAATGTCCTCCACTGAGGGCGTCTGTTAAAGAGATCGAGGGAGCCTGTTTCACAGGGCAGGTTCCATTACTGCGAAAGTTCGGTCACCTGAGGATTTTAACCTTGCCCTGGGAATGGCAAGGAGGTCCACCTCAAAGCAGCAGAGGGGATGAAGGGCTGGTAAGGAGTCAAGAGATATCTTAGGTAGCCAGGACCTGGTATGTACAGTATAGGGCCTTATTGGTCAGTGAACTGATCTTGAAGGTGATCTGCCACTTCACTTACAGCCAGTGCAGTTTGCACAAAATTGGGTTATATGTAAAGACCTAGAAAGGCCTGTCAGTAACCTGACCATTGTATTCAGCACCAGCTGCAGACATTGTAGCACACTTCCATTCATCCCAAGGTATAGAGCATTACAGTAGTTGAGGTTCGATGTGACAAAGGCATGTACCAGTGATGGCAAGTCTTCCAGGGTATCAGGGCATTATTCCAGATGATGTTTCTGAGATGGCAAAAGACACTCTGGACTAGAGCTCACACCTGAGCTTCAGATGTCAGTTTTTCATTAAGAGTGACCCCCAGATTCTTCACCTTAGCAGAGGTCACCAAACTAGAGGAGCCTAGCATGAGGCCCACCATCTTCTCAATGATGTTTGCACCCTGCCAGTGATCAGGTTCAGTCATCAGTACCTTTATCTAGTATGGGTTAAGTCTGAGCCAGCTTGATGACATCCAGTTCTGGATCTCAGCTAGGCTTAAATTTAACACCTAGACCACATCAGTCATCCCAGATGTGAAAGACAGCTACAAATGAGTATCATCGGCATAGCAATGCTAGTCCAGATTGTATCATCTAAAGATCTTTTCCAGGTGTAGCATGTATACTGTGAATAACATGGGTGAAAGGACTGAACCCAGAGGCACACCAGAGGGCAGGGGCTTTGGGAGTGAGGAGAAATTCCCCATCACCACACTCTGCAACGTATCTCTAAGGAAGGACTTGAACAAGCTAATGACTGTGCTGGCCAGTCCACAGTGCTCCCTGAGCCAATCCAACAGCAACCCATGATCCATGGTATCAAAAGCTGAAGAGAGGTTGAGGAGTATGAGAACTGACCACCGTCTTCTATCTCTCAACCTAAGAAGGTCACTGTGCAACCCGACCTATGTGGATTCAGTGCTTTTCCTTCATATAAACTTGGACTAGAGAGGTTCATACATGTCAAAACCGTGAGGAGTTCCTCATGTTGTAGCACCACCATCCTCTCAATAACCTTCCCCAAAGAGTGAAGGTTAGAGACTGGTCTATAATTCACTAAGTGGTCCAGGGCCAAAGATGTTTTCTTAAGGAGTGGCCTAACTAGCACAGCTTTTAATGCACTGGAAAGATCCCCTCAGAAAAGGAGCAATGGATTAGCTCAGCAAACACTGGGCACAGAAATCCTATGCACCCCATTGCAAGGTGAGATAGATCTGGGTCCAGTTCACAGAAGGTGGGCTGCAGCTTCAAAATAACCCCACAGACTTCTTCCACCAAAACCAGCCTAAACTCTTCCCTATGGGTGGAGGGCCCCAGTCTGCTACAAACACAACCATTCAAGGTCACAACAACCTAGTCAGGAAGATCCTGGACTGAGTTGAAGACAACCAGGTCAGAGAAAAAATGAGAAAACTCAATACTCCAACCTCAGGCTCTCAGACTTTATCTCCCTGAGCTCCCTGTCCAACCACTGGGATCTCAAGCTTACAATCCTGGATCGTATATGAACTGGTGCCACTTTATCAAAGGCTTAGGCAATGGTCCTATTATAGGCTACCACCACCACCACCACCTCTTCCAATTCAGCTGCACAAGCAGCCATCACTCCTGATATGTCAACCACTACCTGAAATCCTTCTGGGGACTGCCCCTTCAAAAGGCAGTTGTTGATCATCTTCACAGGGGGAGGACTGCGGTTGGGAGGGGGTTTCAAAGAAGAACTGCACCATACAGTTATCTGACCAACTGACCGGTTCAATCTTGAGATAATTTATCTTGAGTCCCAGTGAGAAGACTAGGTTCAATGCACAATCATGTTGATGGGTTGCAGAGGTAACTACCTGTACAAGGCTCAATGATTCCATCAACTGGAGGAAATCCTGATCAAAATGTGAAGGTTCATCATTGACCCAGGCATTGAAATCACCCAGAACCAACCACCTGGGTGTCTCCAGCTCCCTCTTGGCAATGAAGTCAGTAATTTTCTTGCAGGAACTCCCTCTCATGCCCAGGAAGATGATACACAAGAAGGATCCTGCAACCTGCACCTGGACCCCCATGCACAGCCACACATTCAAACAAGGATGTTTCCCTAGCTAGGAGCATGGTGAATTTCTTCTTGGATGTAATACAGACAGCAACCCCCCAGTCCCTCTGAGTGCAGTGAACCGTGGAGAACCCTACTGGGACATTTGACTCCAAAACAGGACCGACATCATCACTCAGCCAGCTCTACATGATGCATATCTGATCAGGTGGAGAACAAGACAGTAAGTCAGCCATAATGGCTGTCTTGTTTCTCATTGATCTGGCATTGCAGAGCACTGTCCTCAGAGCCTAGGAGGAGGCTGCTAACCTCACAGCTACCTGCCAGCTCAATCCAGTGGGAGCCCTGGGTATGGGTACCAGCCACATCTCACCTCTTGGACCCATTTTGTCCCCGGGGGGCCTCCTAGTCCTCACCAGATCTATAATGCCACCATTAGCTGCCCCTAGCTGCCTACAATCTCGTCTCCTAATGAGGCACACCTCCTTGCAGTGCCTCTATTCCACCACTGATTGGAGGATCATCAACAGGGCAAAGGTCCAGCAGCTGGGATGGAGAGTAACTGAGCTAACAAAAAATATAATTATGTGAGAATCTAAAATCAAATGAAATAATCGTAAGAATGTCCAGAATTAGGTGCCAATATGAACTGATAAAATGTAAGTTTGGTCTGTCCTTATTAACGTAAGCAGTCTGATAAAATAATTGTCTCTGCTCTCATCAGAGAACTAACAGAAACCAAAAGTATAAGGCATAGAAAAGGCTTCTGTTTGTTCTCACACTACAGCATACAGCAGTATTTAATCAAGTGTCACAGGAGAGAAACAGAAAAGTGACCAAGGGTTCCCTCACCACCCATGGCTTGAAAAGAAGTACAAAGTCATTTACTCACACCATCCCAGGTGGCATTTCAGCCACAGCTTAAAAATACAAATTCTACAACTCCAGTGCTCATTTTGCGGTGCCGGATATATGTAGCACTTTAGAATTATGTGTGGAACAGGTGCAACATGACTGTACTGGCTGTATATGAAAAAAACTGTACTTCAGGACTGCCTTCATGGCAGACATGTGGTCCTGACCTAGACGTGCTTCTGGTATATGGGGGATTACTGGTGGACTGAACCAAAACCTATTTATGCAAAACTTAACAAAACAGGTAACAAGCCTTATATTTTATATCCATAGGGGTGTTCTGAGCATACCTCTGAGTGGAGTGTGACCAAGAGACACACTGCTCACTTTTGCAAAAAAAAAAAATTAAGGGGCAAAGCTGACAGTGCCCCTTTCAGGAATGCTTGGGATAAATACAAAGACATAATAACACTGAGTAGCAGTTAAGGGTTGGGGGGAGGATCGTGGTAGAACTACATGGATCATATAGTCCCCTTCTGCTGTCACTTTCTATGTAAGCATCTATGTATCACTCTGAAACCTCCAAAACCTTACTTTTGGATTCTCTTTGTTTGAATTTAGAGTTCAGAGATAAAAAAAAATGTTGTAGCTCAGCCAGAGCCCCAATGGACAGCACACCCAGGCTGGTGCCATTTCAGGATCTGAGGCACAGAACACTAAATGGGGGGAGAGACCCTCATAAGCTTGCAGACACTAAAACAAGAACAAAAAAAAAACAACAAAAGAAAAGCATCTGTAACAGGAAGGGACACAGACATGTGGGGAGTGGTGCAATGCACTGGCTGTGGAGCAGCAGTCTTCTGGGAGACATTCTGGAGACTGCAGTGCTGCCCTATTTGCAGGCACCTCTGTGGTCTGAGGGAGGAGGTTGTTCATCTCCTTTTTTTTTAACTCTATTTGTCTCCACTCCTGGAGAACTCCTTCCAGCATCCTCGGGTACCCAGCCTCTACCTTCCCCCATGACAAGTCCTTCTCCCTTGTGCCACCGATCACCACCTCTGGCTCTGAACCCTCCGGAGGTAGGGCCACCCTATCCGACCAGGGAGCTCTATCTTATAGGCCAAAGTGCCCAGTACACGAGTGGCCCTGTGGAGATGAGATAGCCTGGTATTGGAAGTGTGGGCTATTGGGCAGACGAGGTGCCTTTATCTATCCACAGGAATTATTTTTTTCTCTTTTTTTCCATGTTTCCTGACCCTCATGGAGTGCAGCTTATCAAGGCAACATAATGCCACAACTCCGCCCCAGCATTCACAGCGTCACTACATCGGGCGCCCCCGACAGCCACCAGAGGCCGCTTCATGAGAGATCACATCCCAAATCCTCGCCCGGGAAGAGAGACAGTCCTACAGATGCTCAATTTCTTCCCCCCCACCAACCCCCAGTGGCCAGGGCTCGTTCCCAAACCCAGGTCACCATCGTGGCATGAGGTGTGGTGTCTAGCGCCTGAACCCTCAGTGCCACTGGGCCAGCTTCATCTCCATGTTGACCTGCCAAGTATTCAGGAAACCTGCTCCCCCACCGAGGGACCACCCAATCCACTGCCGCTACATCAGAGGTTACCAAGAAAGAGGAGTTGTTGGACCACAGTGGGCTCAGGGAGTGAGAGGGTGGTTGAACAGAGGTGCATCCCTCCAGTTGTGCCTCTCCACAATTCATTCACCACTCTGGCAGAGCATGGTTCCTCTATGGAGGCACCCGCAGTGGAGACCAAGGAGGATACTGGGAACCTCCACAGTGGAGACCCAAAAGAGGGTGACACAGGACCCCACAGGGAAAGGAAACAACTCCTGGTGGGGGACTCAATTGTTAGGGTGTAGAACTGGGGGAGGGAGGGGAAAGGGAGGTAAGATGCCTGCCCGGTGCCATGGCTTGGAGAGACAGGAATCAAATCCTCAGGATCATGGGTGCAGATGCAAGGGGGAGGGAGCTGGATGTCATTATCCACCTAGGGATGAATGACCTGGCTGATAATGGGATCAGAGCAGTGCAGGAGGAGTTTGTGGAGTTGGGGAGGGGCCTTAGATAAGTAGCATACATGGTAACTTTCTCGGAAATGCTACCTGTCTATGGCATGGATGAGGCTAGGGTACTCTGCACCATGAGATTCAATGACTTGTTGAAAACCTGGTGCAGAGCTCAGGGATTTGGCTTCATTGGGGACTGGGGCTCTATCTGGAAGGATGCAGGCCTGTACAGGTGCGATGGTCTGCATCTATCCAAGAGAGGAACCAGGATCCTAGGTAACAGGTTTAAATGCTTCATTGGCAAGCATTTAAACTAGCCAAGGGGGGAAGGCACTGAAAAGGAGAAGTGAAATCCTAGCCCCCCCAAAAAAAATCAGGGTAGTTAGTGACGTAAACACCAAGATGGAGCAGTTGATAGGGAGAAGGGCAGGGGTAAATGGAGAAAAAGACAAAGGCAGTATGGACAGGAATGGGGCAAAAAGAAATAAAACCATAAAAAAATGGAGGGTAATGTGTACCAATGCCCGTAGTTTAGGTAAAAAGCTCCCCAAAATGGTGGCCTTGATGGAAGAGGGATGCCTGGATATTGTGGCAGTCACAGAAACATGGTACACAGTGAACCATAACTGGGATATTAACATACCAGAATACACAATCTACAGGAGGGACATGGAGGGAAGAAGAGGAGGAGGAGTAGCTGTCTATGTAAAGGAAGGGATCAAAGCAACAGAACTAAAGGGTAAACAGGGAGGAGAGGAGGCACTGTGGGTCATTCTGGAGACAGGAAATGGCTCTACAGTCTGCACAGGGGTTGTATACAGACCCCCATCTCAGGGGGAGGAAATAGAAAAGGAAATGATAGAAGGCATCCCTGGGATGGCAGAGAAAGGGAAGATATTGCTGATGGGGTACCTGAATATCCCAGACGTTAACTGGAGCACCTTTGCTGTAGCCACATCCAAGAGCAGGGCCATTCTCGATGCCCTACAGGGGGCTTGCCTCAGACAGCTAGTTTTGGAACCCACTCGGGATGGAGCAATCTTGGACCTGGTACTCTCAAATGGGGATGGAGAGAGGATCTCTGATCTTGAAGTGGGTAGCCATCTGGGAACAAGCGACCACCAAACAGTGTGGTTCACAGCAAACTTAGCTGTAGAGTCAAGCAATACAAAAGTGAAGGTATTGGACTTCAGGAGGGCTGATTTTGTCAGAATGGGTGAGTGCCTTAAAAAAGCACTAGCAAGCAGTCAGGAAGGTGGGGCGGAGCAAAAATGGGGAAACATCAAAACCGCCATCACAGAGGCAACAAGCCTTTGTGTGAAGCACATAAACAAATCAAAATGAAAGAAAAAAACACTATAGTTCTAAAAAGAAGTGGTGGGATAAGCAAGGGAGAAAAAGATAGCATTCAGGAAGTATAAGGAAACACAGAAGGAGCAGGACAGAGAACTGTGCAAGTTAAAGCAGAAGGAAGCGGGGACGGCAGTCAGAATAGCAAAGGCCCAAACTGAGGAAAAGATAGCTAACTTGGTTAAGAAGGGGTTAAAACCTTTTATTGGTACATTAGGGAGCAAATAAAGACTAAGGCAGGGATACTGAGGCTGAATAAAGAGGAAGGTGGTTGGGCAGAGAGGGACAGTGAAAAAGCAGGAATACTGAACGAATACTTCTGCTCAGTATTCACAATAGAAAAGCAGGGGAGATACCTAATCCAGTCAATAGAAGCACTCTGAATAGGGGTTGATATCAGTCCTTTCACAGAAGAAAGGGTTCTGAAGAACTCTTAAAACTGAAGGTGGATAAAGCAATGGGGCCTGATGGGATTCACCCAGAATTCTAAAAGAACTAGGAAGAACTAGTAACACCACTGACTACCCTTTTAATAAATCATGGAGGATGGTGTGGTACCTGAGGACTGGAGGAGGGTGGATGTATTTTCCCTTCACAAAAGGGGAGCAAGACAGAGGCAGGAAACTACAGACCTGTCAGTTTGACCTCAGTGGTAGGGAAAATGATGGAATCACTTCTGAAGGAAAGAACTGTTGAGTACCTAGAGGCCAGTGGGGCACAGGACCCAAGGCAGCATGGATTCACAGCAGGAAGGTCATGTCAGACAAATCTAATTGATTTCTTTGACTGGGTGACCAAAGTAGTAGACCGGGGGGGGCTGTGGACATGGCCTACCTAGACTTTAGCAAGGCATTTGACACAGTCCCACACAAAAGATTAATAGTCAAATTAACCAGCCTGGGAGTGGGTCCCAGAGTGGTAGCCTAGGTAAAACACTGGCTGGACAACAGGACACAGTGGGTAATAGTAAATGGAGTCCACAGTGAAGAAATTAGGGTTACTAATGGGTACCGCAGGGTTCAGTACTGGGGCCAGTCCTTTTTAATGTCTTTATAAGTGACATTGCAGAGAGACTGGAAGCGAAAGTATGTCTCTTTGCTGATGACACAAAGATCTGCAACAGGGTTGATATGCAAGGTGGGGTGGAAAGGTTAAAAAGGGACTTGGCAAGGTTAGAGGAATGGTCAGTGTATGTCAGCTTAGATTCGGGAGCGCAACACACCTCACCATTTTCATCTCACATCCCCACCAATAATTAACTGGTCTTCAAGTCATTTCACTCCCAATCATTACACCTGATCCTCTCCTGCTTTATGTATAAATAATTCCTTGCACCATAATGTAAAGAACATTCAAAGGACAGACTTTCGGAAATTCCTCCGATTTCAGTGTATTGCACAGCCTGCTCAAAAACAACTACCTGCTGTTGGAGTCATAGCTGCCACACACTGACCGAACAGACTGACTGTAGGCCAAGTGGCACAGCTTCATACCAGGAGCTGATGTCAGGTACACTGGGGCAGACTAAATCGGAGGAGCTAGGGCAAGGAGAACCTGCATTCTCCTTCACTCTCGGAGTCTTTTGCTGCCACATCCACAGCGCTGCCTCCCAGATAGCAGCAATCGATCAGACACCTCCTGCATCGCTGGCAGCTTCTGTACTCTGTCCACAGAAAAGTGGCATGCTTGGTGCTAATGTGTACCAGCTAAAGGGAATTAACTGGACTTTTCACTTTTTTTTTTTTTACCGACTCCAGCAAACTTTACCTCTTAACCATGACATAAAGTTAGCACAAAGATTGTACTTACTGATGCGTGTTTTCCTTATTGGTCTAAATTCACAGTAGCTCTATTTAGTGCTTTAGCTTGAAATGCTTTATCACCAGTCAGCTGTTGCTTTTGTGCCATAGAGTACAGCTTGTGGGACACATATCTGTGCTGAGGCAGCAGGAACACTTCACTGCCTGATGTAGGGAAAAGAAATTTGTACCTAAAACAAAGAATTATTGCACACAGGATATTTATTTAAAATTTCTAATCTTTTACTTAATCATGTTTACCCATGGTGGAAGAATGTTGGTAAAAAGGGATACTGTATTGTGAGCAACATGGTAAATTTTATAAAAAAAATTTTTTAAAACAAATCGAGGAACACGGAATTGATTTTCAGTGGGAGAGTGAAATGCCTGGGAGTGAATGTGCATGGGGGTGAAATTATGCAGGAGTGAAAGTGACAGGAGTGAAATGACAGAAGTGAAATGTCGTAGACCCCTTAGATTCAATGTAAAGAAGTGCAAAGTAATGCACCTGGGAAACAAAAACCCAGGGGAAGCGTACACATTTGGGGATGAGATACTGACAACAACAAAAATGGAAAGGGACCTGGGGGTTGTCATATCAGATGACCTAAAGGTGGCAAGCAATGTGAGAGGGCAGTAAGGAGGGTGGGGGATACTGGGATGCATAGGAGAGGCACTACCAGTAGGAAACAGGAAGCTGTTGGCCCTCGGTACAGACAGTTGGTAAGACCACATCTGGAGTACTGCATGCAGTTCTGGAGACCCATTCTCCACAAAGACATAGACAGGGTGGAGGCTGTCCAGAGAAGAGCAACCAAAGTGGTGCAGGGGCTGCACCAGAAGATGTATGAAGAAAGACTAAAGGAGTTTAAGATGTATAGCCTCGAGGAAAGGAGGGAGAGGGGAGACATGATAGAAACTTTCAAATACCTCAAGGGAATCAACAAAGTCCAAGAGGGTAGCATCTTTCAGAAAAATTGATGTGCAAGAACAAGGGGGCACAATTTGAAGATAGAGGGGGAGACGGCTCCTGGGTAATGTGAGGAAGTATTTCTTCACCGAAAGGGTTGTAGATGCATGGAACAGTCTTTCTGAGGAGGTTGTAGAGTCAAAAACAGTGGAGAAATTCAAGAATGCATGGGACAGACATGAGGCAATTCTTGTGGAGAGTAGGAGGAAGTAGGCTGTTGGTTAACTAGGATCTGCAGCTTATCCATTCAGTAGGAAAATGGGCAGACTAGGTGGGCCAAACGGTCCTTATCTGCCATCAAATTCTATGTTTCTATGTTTCTGTGTGCTATGATAATGCCTACATTGGTTGCTTCTCTTTATGCCTGTTTGCTTGTTGTATTCTACCTCCTGAATGTGCCTATGTGTTCTGTTTTTGTTATACCACTTTGTTAACTGACGTGGAACCTTTGTAAATGAGCATTTATGCTTAAAGGTATATATCCGAATGCTTAAATAAATAAAACATCACTCTGCTGCCTTCTTTGATGTTGAGTGTGAGCCTTAACAGCATCCATCCCCTTTTACTGTAGAAAGCCTGGACATTAGCTGGAAGCCTTAATAATGAGGTGATAACAACTCCCATTCAGTCTTTGGTTTGGTCCCCATCTTGCACAGCCACTTAGCTGCAGTTCACGAAGAGGCGTTAATTACACAAGCTCATCATGAATACTTTGGGAGCTTAGCAGGACTATAGCTTGATAAAGCAGTGTATTTCTGTATTCTAAAATATTTATTTTTTACTGCATTTCTGTAGCTTCTGTTGCTGATTTCTGTAGTCATTTAATTGGGGGGAGCAGGACACCTGTGATGCCCCCTAAATCTGCTTATGAGGTTAGAGAGGGAAACACTGAGTTAGCCTGGACTTTGACTGCTACTGCCCCCCCAATCATAGATCAGGGCCAAGAGCAAGACCAACTTGTGATCAATGGGCTGTTAGTTGGGGTTTAATGAAAACAGAGCCCACCGCTCACCAGTAGGCTAAATTGTCAATGGGATGATTCCTCTTGGCGGTGGGACCATGGCTAGCAGTGCACAGAGGTGGCCCTTGCTCCTCCCCCAGTATACCAGGTAGTGTGCATGCCCAAATCGCAAGTGCAGGTGCACTGCTACTGGCATAAAATCAAAGACAGTTAGGTGGTAGCGGGGAGGGTATAATAGACTGGTAGCAATAGGAAAGGCCAGGATGCGGGGGGGGGGTGGATCAGGTAACAAGAAGCCAGGGAATGGCCAGGGGGCATGGATTTCAAGACAATCCAGATTCAGAGCATAGAAGGTGGGAAGGCTGCAGCAGTTGATAAAGGAAATGAGGGAGGCCTGATGGGTACCATTGAAGAAGATGGAGAACCTTATAGGGCATCTCAATTTTTCATGTCGGGCCATTGCACCAGGAGACCATTCACAAGGAAGTTAGCAGGGACCACAGTGGGAATCCAGCAGCTACACCATTGGGTTAAAATAATCAGGGGTATTAGGTGAAACCTAGAGGTGTGGGATAGCTTCCTGCAGAATTTGTGAGACAGAGCAATAAGGAAAGCAGCCTGAGTGTACAGCACAGATTTGCAGAAACATGGGCTAATAAGAAGGGTTGGTTTTGATAATCGGGCAGTAGTGGAGGTTCTGAACAGGCAAATGGCTAAGTCATCCCAAGTCATGAGGGTGCTGCACATCCTTGTTCTAAGGTGCCTACAGCTAAACATTACATACAGGTAAAAGCAATTCCAGGTTACAGTAACACAATTGCTAATTTTTCATGGAGAGGGTGGTGGACGCATGGAACGGCCTTCCTGAGGAGGTCATGGGGTCAAAAACAGTGGGGGAATTCAAGAATGCATGGGACAGATGGTTCTATGTCATAAGGATGATCGTCAAAAGGCGATTGTCATTATGGCGAGTGTACATCACCGAAATTCAATTTCGGCGGTAACTACACCATAGCGACAAGAGAAAGCAGTTGCAAGGAATGGTAATTTACTTTTATGCGGGTTTACCCCTGCATCCCCCTACAATTATATTATCAACTCCGGGGGATGTCGGGGGTGCAACAGTGAAAAAAAAATGTACCTACTCAGGCCGGGCAGAACAAAACATACCTGCGCCCAGACCCGAACCCTGCATCCTAGTCACCCCAGGCCAACACCCACCCACCACACCAAGGAGCCAGCTCAGTGGCTGACCATGGCACCACCCCTCAAGAACCCTCCCACCCCTTGCTTGGTGTGCTTGCTCCCCTCCCCGTGTGCGTGTATGTATAGTGACATCCCATCACCATTCGAGAACCCTCCCCATCTGGTTGCCCTCCCTACTCCCTCGTCATCCGGGTATGCGCCACAAGTGGGTCACCATTTTGGTAGACACCCACTTGCGATGTGTCCAGATCACAGGACCTGGGACAGACATAAGGCAATTCTAGTGGGGGGGTAGGAGAAAGTAGGCTGTTGGTTAACTAGGATCTGCAGCTTATCCAATAGGTAGGGAAATGGGCAGACTGGGTGGGCCAAGTGGTCCTTATCTACCATCAAAGTCTATGTGTCTGTATTTCTATGATTGTCTTTCTTACTTACAGCTGCAGAAATTCAGGGAGATGGCTCCCTATCTTGAGACTGACAGGACACCAGTATCATCTATATTGTGGGAAATTGGGATGAAAGAACTGGGTTCATTTTTGTAAATTCTTGGGTGCCTAGTATGCTGAGGTCAAATGAGTCACCCCTCAGGGTATTTCATGAATTTGTGGGGAAGGCACAATTCTTGGTAAGTTAGCCGATACCAGTTTGGCAGTTAATGCAATTCATTGTTCAGCAAGCAGATGATGGGATGGTGCAGTTCACTGTAGCCACCAACCTGGCAGCCATTTCAGTGGTCAGCAAACATATGGGCATATAAGGTCCATGCAAGGCCAAGGTAGTGAGAGGGATAATGAAGGGGTGGGCCAGACTGAAGGGAAGGGTACAGGATAGAAGGCAGCCCGTGTCCATCAATTTAATGAAGAAGGTAGCTGGAGCACTACCCTCAGTACGTTCAACAGGTTATCAGGCTAGGCTATTCGCCACCACATTCAATTTGTTGTTCTTTGTGGCATTTCATATTCGTGAGGTGGTTGCCAGTGTGGCACTGGATCAAGTCACAAAAGGGATAGTACAGAGGAGGGATGTGCAGATGAAGGAGGAAGGGCTGAGCATACACATTAAAAGATCTAAGACAGACCAAAGGGGAAAAGGGGTATGGACGATGATAGCCAAAGGCACAGAGGAACTGCTGTGCCCTCTGAGAGCAGTTCAGGGATTTCCAGAGGTCAGGCTGGAAGGACAAGGGGTATTCCTGTTGCATGGAAATGGTAAGCCAGTGACTATGTACTAGGTACAGCAGCAGTCAAGTTCAGTACACATTCATTCAGAATTGGGGCAGCATCAAAGGCAGATATTTCTGGCAGAGGCATTCAGAGCATTGGTAGGTGGGCCTCTTTCAGATACAGGGCACACATACATGCACTGCAACACAGTTGACTTTGTTCCTTTTCTCTTGCAGGAAGGGGTACTACATGAGAAGTGTGGGTGTGTACACTCATTCATGTATTGGGTGGAGAAAGGAGTGGCTGGGAGACTGGGAGGGCTACAGCTAGGCCTAGATGTTAACAGAGGGTCAATGGGGATTTAGTAAAGACAGAAGAGAAAGAAATATCAGATTTTGTTAATAGTATTTTAATAAATCCGACTGCAGTAGAGTTAAAAAAATCAGTATGTTAAATACACCTCAAGAACAGGAACTACTGTACGAGGTGCACAGAACAGTAGTGAAGGGTTTGTGTTTACCCCTATCCCTCATGAAGACATGCTGAGTCTACTACAAACACTAGATAAAAAGAAGGATAGTGGACCAGATTTGCTTCCTCCAAAAATATTGAAACTGGTGACAGCTGAAATCTCAGGCCCTTTAACATATTTGCTTAATCTGTCCATCTCCAACGGCATTGTGCCCTCAATTTAGAAGGAATCTATGGTCATTCCGCTATTTAAATCTGGTGATAGGACTAATGTTGCAAATTGCAGACCCTTTTCACTCTTGCCTATACTAGGAAAGTTACTGGAAAAATACGTCTTTAAGCAACTGGTGGCTTACCTTGATTCAAAGGGGCAGTTGGTTGAGCAACAGAATGGATTCAGACAGGGTTATAGCATGGCGATGGCTCTGGTTGGGTTGACGAGCACCGTACATGATGCTTGTGATAGGGGTTTGTTGATGGGTGCGGTGTTCGTCGACCTCACCAGGGCCTTCAATGTAGTCGATCATGACATATTACTGATTACTGCAGAAACTATATTCTTACAGAATTACTGTGACCAGTCTGGATTGGTTTAGGAGTTATCTAAGTGCAAGAGTGCGAAAGGTAAGGATAGGCAATTCCCTATCTGAATCATTGCAAATGAGATCAGGTGTCCCTCAGGGATCAGTACTGGGACCTTTACTGTTTTCTGTCTTCGTGAACGACCTACCAAGTACTCACAGATACAGAATGTATACTGTATGTTGATGATACAGTCTTCTTCAGCTTCGGCCATTCTATTACAGAGATCCAAAGGTCACTGCAGGAAGACTATAATAAACTGATAAAATGGATAACTCAGAATAAGTTGAAACTGACTGAGAAGAAAACCAATGTGATGCTGTTTGGGACATCGGAGAGGCTGGCCTGGGCTGGAGGAGACCTGTCTATCAGGGGCAGTAATGGGGAGGAAATATTAAGGGTACAGTCGGTCAAATATTTAGGTACTGTATCTATCTGGACCCAACATTAAGTCTTATGGACCACTTGGAAAAAACAGGAAAAAAGATCCATCAGAAGTTGGGCTTTCTTTATAGGAATATTAATGCCTTAACTGATGAAGGCCGCATGGTTATAGCCCAACAAATATTGTTGCCTATTTTGGATTACAGAGCAGTTTTGTTCAAAAATCAGGGTAGCGTGTTTATTAATAAGTACCAACTTATTTTGAACAGTATTTGTTGATTCGGTTTGAGGGTTCCTACACGGACTCACCATTGTCTCTTGTACGATAAGATGAATATTTTGCCACCTGTACAAAGTACTGATTATATAGCAGCTGTTTTTGCTTTCTTTATTTATTGAAGCTCCCTACCTCCCTGTCTTTTTAAGAAATTCACCCAGTCTAAAAGTCTGTATTTAACCAGGTATAAATCTGATTCTCTTTTTTACTCATCTTTACCAAAACTTGTTACTAGTAATCGCTCTTTTACTTGGTATGCTCTAACACTTTTAAACAATCTATCATTCATAACCAAAACTGAAAAAATGTTAAGTACTTTAAACACTTCCTGAATGATCATTACCACAAGAAGAATTAATGTAACTGTTTTGCTTGACGTACTGCTGGTGTATTTTATTATATGTAATGTTTGTTGATTGTAACTTGCCAGTACTTGTATTAGTACTGTACTTAATGTCAGGCATGACTGAAAAGCGCAGGGCCAAGTCACCTCCTGGTAAAAAATAAAATAATAATAAAAAAAAAAAACAGGGAGAGTGTCCTGGTTTGAGTTGAGGTGCATGCACTTGGCAAAGAATGAGGCAAGTCCAGACACCCTGGTGACACATGTGGGAAGAAATTACTTTGCACAGATGCCTTAGAACTCCAAAGGCAGATAGTGAGGGACACTGGCAGCATTCAAGAGATGTGAGATGGTGTAAGAGTGATCTAGTTGGCTATGATCCCCAGACAGGTTTGGAGGAATGGGGTAACCTGAAAGCACTGGATCTAGCAAGGAAGGCTATGAACAAGTATGCAAGGGCACTGGCTCAAGCAGGGAATTTTACAGTTGTGTCACACACAGAAATCACAGTGGTCTGCCCAGGACTATACAGGCCAGATGGAGTGCATTTGTCAGAAGTAGGCATAGCTATTTTTCAATGTACAAATAGGAGAAGCTATTGTGATAGCAAATGGCTAAGGTGTTGGGGGGTAATAAGGGTTGGAGGAGGAGGCCACCTTTTCTAGCAAGCAGGAGGTAGCCTGGTGGCCAAAAAGACAGAGGGCTCAATTCACAAAGCCCCTGGAGTGGCACAAGGTGCTTGTGTGAAACCTAAATAGTGCAAGTGGCGCCTTGCATCAAATACTGCACCCTGAGCTATTCACAAAGGCAGCCTGTGTCAGCCGAAGGTTTCCTGCCCTGATTGGGGCTTGTGCCACCTCTGTGCCCAGACATGGACTGTGACATGGTACATGTGGCTTGAGGCAGATGCAGGCTGCCACTGTGCCACAAGTGGGATTCAAAAATCTCACCCAGAGGGCATATTTCTAAGTAGCCTTAGACCAGCCAGGACTGGTGTAAGGGTGCTTTGAAATTCACCCTTTGGGTGTGATGAGCACTGTGTTAATGTGCTGCAGATCCATGGTCCAGTGGTCTCCCTCCCCGAACCCCTGATATCACCCATTATTGTAATATAAAGTATTGTCCCCAACCTAGTGGTCTAGTGGTCCCCCCTCCCCAAACCACCAATGTCAACTGTTAATGTATTATAAAATATTGTCCCCGACCTGGTGATCTAGTGGTCCCCGATCCCCCAATAGCACACATTTAAATAATAATAGTCATCCTAGTCCTGGTGGCCTAGTGGACCCCCACCCAAGCAGGTAGTACCCACTGCCCTGCTCCCACCCCAACTCCCACAATGCAGCTGTCAACCGGCACTGGCCCACCTTACCTCCACGGCTAGCCGCTGGAGTGAACTGTCAGTTTGCAATACTGCATAGTGTACACGCTCGTGTGTACACTATTCAGTATCGCTCACTGACAGTTCAGTCCAGCGGCCAGGCCGCAGAGGTGAGGGTGGGGGGTGCTGGTCGCTGGCTGTGTTTCAGGAGTTGGGGTGGGAGCAGGGTGGTGGGTAGTACCTGCTTGGGTGGGGGCCACTAGACCACCAGGATTAGAATGACTATTATTTATTATGCAAATGGGTGCTATTGGGGGATCAGGGACCACTATACCACCAGGTGAAGGGACTTATTCAATTTTACATCAATGGGTGTTATCGGGGATTGGGTAGGGAGGCCAACTAGACCATCAGGAAAGCGGGCAAGGATGCTTGCCTTTGTGGCAGGAGCTTGCAGCACACCCCTCCCATGCATCAGGTGTTTGTCACACAGTGAGAGGTTTCTGCATGTATGGGGACTTAGACGCCAAGACCCCACCTGTACCTGAATCTGGTGCAGGGTCCCTGGTGCACCAAGCTTCAGCACAAGCTGCTGTTTGCTGCAGCTTGCACCGATCTAAGCCCCATATGTGAATCAGGCTGAGGGAGTCTGGGCCGACAGGGACCTAAAGGACAGGTGGTGACCCAGGTGCAGGGGTAGCTCCCAGGAGGAGAGCATGGTGTGGTGATCCAGGTGCAAGGGTAGCCCACTGAGGGAGAGCATGGTCTGATTTACATGAGGCATGCCGACATGATCTGACTTACATCAGGCATGCCTTAGACAGTAAAGTGATGGGGGGGTTCACAAGGGCAGGGGGCACAACCTGATTTACATCAGGCAGGCCCTGAGCCAGGCAAGAGGGAGTTGCAGGACTCGATTTACATCAGACCTGGGTAACAGGAGGCATGACCTAATTTGCACTGGACATGCAGTCAGGGACAATTGTTGACATGAGGTGTAATAAAGACCTGGACAATTGTACAACTAAAGCACAACTCTCGGATGCTCAGAACCTCAGGTAGGTCTATACTAGTAATCCCCAGAGTCAGGACTAAGGCCGGTGGCAGATCCTTCTTCACAGCCCCCTTCCTGTGGAACAATCTTTCACCATCAGTACAGGAAGCCCCCTCCCTACCACATTTTCGCTCAAGGCTCACATGTTAGAGACCAGTACTTGCCACTGTCAAGGTATAAGGTAGTCTTCCCACAATCCAACAAATAATACTACCCCTCCCCCTTCTCCCACTTAACCTAGCAGGCCTGTCTTGTCTCATAAAAGCACTGCTCGTACGTCGAATATGTTCTCTGACTTAATTAGTTAAATGTGTAATACTGCTTCCTCTGTGTTACTGTTTTCGCTGTTATCTGATCAGGATTGTACTATCTCTGTAACATGTTGTGCCCAACAATCTGTGTCAAATAATCTGTCTCTGTTCTGTATCCAGGGTCACCCCAAAAAGTGACCTTAACGCCCTTACTTTGTAACTGTCTTCACTGCAACCTGGTTAGGATTGTACTATCTCTGTAACTTGTTCTACCCAACAATCTGTACCCATTAATCTGTCTCTGTTCTGTATCCCAGGTCGCCCCTGAAAAAGGGACCTTCGGGCTCAGTGGGCTCACCAGGTAATCAAAATTTAATAAATAAATAAATAAAAGGGCAGGAAAATATATATCTATCTCATGTTAAAGTTAGACAATTTGAACAAATGTTGTAAGTATATATCTAACAATCTGAATTTAGAGTTGTAAAGTGAGGCTGTCTGAGTGCAGTAAAGCCATGGGCAACAACTAGCAACAACAGTTTTATTTGTTAAGTTCTTGGGGGAGGAGTCACTGACAAGATGGCACTGACCCCAAGTCATACCATACCAACAGTGAGTGGTGAAGAGTGTTATTTCAGGCAATTTCACAAATAACTAGCACAGCTTCAGCCAAATAGAGTTAATTTTGTACCTTTCAAGGAGGGCTAAGCCCACACCTTAGGGTTACCACCTTTTAAGAAGCCCAAAGTGGGACATTTCTTACTGAAACAAGATTTTTAGCAGGACAGTACGTAACCTCGACCAATACAACAGACGTGATTTCTATATATAATCAGAATTAAGGCTAAGTATTGTAGTTTCTTAGTTGCTTCTATTGTTTCTTACCATTTTAAGGTATTTTAGTTAAGACATGATAGTTTTCTGCAACATTTAGTGGAAAATTAGAAAATATTTTTACTACTACAAAGTCAGGACATATAGTATTTTTCATGTTTTTTTGCAGGACACAGCTGCCCAAATCAGGACTGTCCTGCAAAAATAGGGACAGGTGGTAACCCTACCACACCTATTGTAATGTGTGTAAGCAATAAGACATGACAGGGTGTGTGTGTTAGTTCTAACACACAGCTAGGGCGTGAGGCATCAGGCTGCAGGCCTAGTTCATTCAGTCCCCTAGCTGTGCATTAGAACTGTCTAACGCACATCTCCTGAGTGGTTTATTGCACTTGTAAAATGGATTTGTATATTCCATATGGGGTTTCTAGTTTTAGCTGTGCATTAGACACTTCTAATGCATGGCTAACAACCAGATTGCTTGAAATCCTTTGCCCATTTTATAAATATGTTTATATGTGACCAGTCAGCTCCATTTCTGCAGCTGTTAAGAGACTTGAAAAGTCTGTGTGGTTTGCATTTACTGTCAGCTGAAGCCCCCTGCAACTATCCTGGGCTCCTCCATTTGCTGATAGGTGAAATCTCCTTTGTTCTTGAGAGCAACATTAGCATATGAAATGATATCACTTTGGCCATTAGTCTTCACAGTTTGTCTGCTAATTTAGAACAATAAAGCAGGCAGCAGCAAAGATGTAAAATACCTTGTTAACACTCAGTTTTCTTCAAAACTTTCTTAAAGGGACACCGTCAAACCCTTAGGCCTCAAAGTGTCCCTATTTAAAAAAAAACACATTTTATGATTGTTCACATTCTATAAAGACTGTTGATGCAGCTGGTAGTTTGATTTAGATTCTTATTTTGTTTAAAAAGTGAACAACTGCCCACCATACTGGTGTTACCACACCAAAACATGTTTGTTTACATTTCTTGACCAGCTCTGACTGCATCTTTCCTGGACTCAGGAGCACCCCCAACACAATCTAGCCACTCATTACGCTGTGGGAGTAGAGGAGACTATTATATCATGAGTGGCTGCACTGTTTGAGGGTGTTTCCATCATTCAGGAAGTGTGCACTAATAAGTAGTTCAGTGTCATTTGAAGCAAAACAAAGCTGGGCATAGCTATACATTACCATGCATTTTGGTTCTAATAAGCAAGGATGCAGATAAAGCAATCAGCAGCCTCACTGAGTTTTAGAGTAAGCAAGCAATCATAAAATGTGGGTTTTTACCTAAAAATAATATGATGCAAAATGGTTGACAGTGTTCCTTTAACAGTGGTGGAGCAGGATATGTTCTTGTAATTGTTTTCCCTGTGTTTTTCCAAAGATTGTGACATCTTTGAGAGTGGCCCCACAAATATTTCAGAGAGACAGACTCAGCTATGCAACCAAGCATAAGAAACAATCCCACTCCAAACATCATGACTCCAATACAATTTTAGAGAATGGCCAACATTCTATGTTATTAATGAGCATACTGGTAATGCACTGAAGTGAATGAAAAAAGGACAGAGTGTAGTACAGTACTCCATCAGCTTATTGTAATCTCACACTACACAGCTGTTTGAGGGCAAACCTAAGTAAAAAAACTGAGAACACTGGACAGAAACTGCAAATTCCAAATTTGCAGAAATTTCATGCAAAGTTTAAAGATTTTATGAAATTTTCTGAATTCTAACTTTGGTGAAATCAGAATATTCCTTATGTGCTTGGTGAAATTTTGCCCCATTCCTTGAAATACTATTGCTGAATTACAGAATGATACACATGAACTGTGGAATGACAATTCTGCAGGATTCCATTCCACAGTTTAAAGGAAAACTACACCCAAAACTTTAAAAAATATATGTTGTGCAGAGTGCTTTAATTTGTATGTGAAGTTCTAGTGTTTCCTTCCCTCTGACTGGTATTAGGAGTTTTTCCTAAATTAGCCTGCTAGCTTTATGCTAGTTTTATGGCCCCTGGGGATCTTCATCCCTGACAGCTTAATTGTATTTCTTGTTCCCACAGTGCATCTTGTCTCATGTGACTGTGATGTAGAGACCCAGCATTCAGCACACACGTACCAAACAAACTAAATATCTTGAAGCTTTACAAGCTGCACAAAATTACCAGCAGCAAAGTTTTTCAGGACAGTAAAACCTTTACGACGAAGGTGGTCACCAAGCTGAATTCTACAGATTTTAAAATATAGCCATCTCTACTATTGTGAACTGATTGTAAAGCAATGCTTTCTGCTGGATTTATGGTCTCAGCTACATCACCATCACATGAAACAAGGTGCATTGTAGGAAAAAGAAATACAATTAAGCTGTTTCATATGGAGATCTCCAGGGGTCATTAGCAGGCTAATTTAGGAAAAACTCTTCTTAGCAGACAGAGGGAAGGACACACAACAACTTAATATACAAATCAAAACACTGCACAACATACGTTTTTGCAAGTTTTGGGTGGACATTTCCTTTAATACATAAATCTGCAATACATGCAATCATTCCACAGTTCAGTGATCAGTTCTGTAAAAAATGTTTCTGTAGTTCAACACGTTAGTCTGCAATCCATACATTCATTCTGCTGGTTTATATTGGAATTTTGCAAAAGTTGCCAAAGTGCATTCTAAAATTCCACAGAAGTGAAATGCCGACTTTTGTGGTAATTTGGCTGGTGGAACTTTATTTTCACACAGAACCAATAGCAAAACAGTTTGGCCATCCAGACAATTGGATCATTGAGCAGCAGCAGAAACAATGAGCAAATGGAGATCCCCAAACTGAAAATGTAGGTGTGCATTTTTAAAAAGGAAGTCAGTAAACATAACACTTCTGCTGGCATAGAGAGCACTGAATGACTCAACCAGGCAGACTGGAAAACATGTCTCTTTGAATTTTGAGACTTTAGGGATACTTTAATTGTGTTACAAACATTTCACCTCTTCCTCAAAACCAACCATGAATTTTCTTTACTTCTCTTGCTATTAAGAGATAGCAAACCATGTACATGACTGTGATTTCATGGAGGTATTCTGGCACCATCATAAAACCTGAGTGGTCTATGATGTCATCCAAATTGCGAGATGGAATCATATGCCATGTTATATTTGGAGCTGCTGTTTTTTTCACCTCTTTCCCATGGTCCTCCTGGAGACACTCCTTCGGGAACTCCATTGCCACCCACTCCACTGCCTACCAGACTCTTTCATGAATACCGCCTGACATCTGTCTCCCACGGATGCCACCCACATGGCCAGAAGAGGACAGGGTGTACATCTTAGGACTTGGAACCAGAGGGTGGGCAACATGAGCACAGCTAATGAGGGCCTGGTGCTTTGGGGTAACAAGTGCAAAAGGGAAGCTATGTGAGACATAACAGATGGTCCCTTTTCTTAAAAACATAGAAACATAGAACATAGAACATAGAAACATAGAAAGATCTTTTGCTTTTCTCCTTTGCTCTGCCCCTTGTGATGTGCATTCTGATGGCTGACATGGAGGGATTGCTGGTGAGACATTGTCACTCACATTGTCAAGAGCACCTCCATCAGAGCTATTATGGAAATTGTGCCACATCCTCACTCCTGCCCAGGAGTTGAACATCTGTGTGGGCTCTTTGAGCCCTCTTTGCCAGCCTTCACTCCTGATGTCCGGAGCTGGGGCGTGAAGCCAGGTCACTAGTGTGCCAAAGTGGCCCCCCACTGCTCAACACCATGGAGCTGGAGAGGGTTTTTTGTTTGTTTGTTTTTGTTGTTGTCATAATACATAAACATAAAACCTCCCACTCAAACTGTACTGTAACAAACAATGTGCCTCAGTTTTTATAAATGACCCCCTACCTCTCTAACAGAACTCATCTTGCTCAAGGCTACCATAAGTGCTGGTTCCTTCTGTGTTTACAATTTAAAAAAAATCACACCATACCAAGCTGCTTAATAACCCTCTCACTTGCTGCCGCAAACAGTACTGATCTGATGCTCATTGACTGTTTTCTTGTCATTCCTTCTGTTATTCACAAGAACAAATCCTGACCATGCAGTTGCTTAATAACCCACCAAGGTATAGGTACTATGAACATATATGCCATTTGTCTTTATTTAATTTAAAAAGAAAAGTACTCTACGCCCAGATTTTGAGTAAACCACCCCTGTACCACTGCTCCAAACAATGCTAATAAGTGGGTTACATTTGTTTTATTTTTTGCTTGTTTCAAATGTCAAGTGCCAAGCAAAAATTCCTCAACCTTTAATTGTTTCCATTAGACTCTGTAACCTGTCAAAACTGATACAGGAAACGCTGGCCCAGTGTTGCAGTGGGCTAAGGCACCGAGTTCCACCCCAGCCACCTCCCCAGCATGTGTGGTTCAGAAATGGACCAGGATAGCATGGAGTTGGCCAGGGGGAAGGAAGATTGAGCATCTGCAGACAGCTCTCCTCCTTCAGGGAGGAGGGGCACAGCCAGCCACTGCTTGTCTGCCATCCAATGGAGGTTGGGTGGCATAGAATCAGTGACTGCTCCCTAGAGGGTTGGAGGGTTGGTACTTGAAAACATATGGTGTCTTTACGCCATGCACCCGTGCCATGGCACACATGTAAAGTAATGACATTTTATTATTAGCAGTGTCAGTGGCTCAGTAGGTAGCAGGCTGAGGCTGGGAGATCAGAGGGCCGTGGGTTCAGTTCCCACATCTGGCACTTGGGTTAATATCCCAGTACTGACACTGTAGTGCAGCATGAGAGGGGTGCTGCACTTCTGAGGTACCGTATTTCAGATGAGACATTAAACCGAGGTCCCATCTGCCTGGATTGGTGGTAGTTCAGGTACATAGATACATAGATACATAGACAGTGTCGGCAGATAAGGGCCTATGGCCCACCTAGTCTGCCCATTTGAGCTTGTAAGTTCAGTTTGTTTTCCTAGAAGTCTATTTCCCCTTACCCCTGACCTTTAGAATTCCTTTATGTCTATCCCATGCATTCTTAAATCCCGTGATTGTTTCAGCTCCCACCACTTCCTCTGGCAGGGTGTTCCACTTGTCCACCACCCGTTCTGTGAAGAAATTCTTTCTCATGTTTCCTCTGAATCGTCCTCCCTCCAACTTCATCCCATGCCCTCTAGTCCTGAAACATCTTTTTCGCTTAAAAATAGTGTTTTCCTGCACCCTGTTCCTCCCTGTAAGATACTTGTATGTCTCTATCATATCCCTCTCTCCTCCTCTCCTCCAGGGAGTACATGTTCAGTTCCTTCAACCTGTCTTCATAGGACTTGTGATGCAACCCATGCACAATCTTTGTTGCCCTCCTCTGAACCTTCTCTACCCTGTCTATGTCCCTTACGTAGGTATGGTCTCCAGAACTGTACACTGTACTCCAGGTGGGGGCCTCACTAGTGTCTTGTATAGTGAAATTATGACCTCCTTTCCTGCTGGGGTGATGCCCCTGCCTATACATCCCAGCATCCTATTTGCTTTACCTGATGCCTTGTCACACTGTTTCCCTACCTTGAGGTCATCAGAAATGACAACCCCAAGATCCTTTCCTGCTTGGTGCATGCTATATCCTCACCCCCAACTGATATATTGTGCCAGGGTTTTGTGCCCCATATGCATTATCTTGCACTTCTTTGCATTGAATTTCAACTGCCAAACCCTTGACCATTCTTCAAGTTTCTGCAGGTCCCTTCTCATTCTGTCTACACCCTCTGGTGTGTCTACTCTGTTACAGAGCTTGTGTCATCAGCGAACAGTGAAATTCTGCCTTCTAGATCCTGTGCAATGTCACTGATGAAGATGTTGAATAGGACGGTCCCAGCACTGATCCCTGTGGTACCCCACTGGTCACTCTTCCCTCTGTGGGTGACAGCCATTTACCACCACCCTCTGTGTCCTGCCACCCAGCCAGTTACCTACCCACCACACTACTGTCCTGCCCACACCCATATTCCCCAGTTTGTGTAATAGTCTTCTATGTGGCACAGTGTCAAAGGCCTTGCTGAAGTCCAGATAGGCATGTCCACTGCCCTCCCTGATCCACCTCCCTAGTCACCCAGTCAAAAATTCAATGAGGTTGGTCTGACATGACCTCCCCCTGGTGAAACCATGCTGCCTTGGGTCCTGTAGTCCATTGACAACCAGATGTTCCACCAATCTCTCCTTCAGTAGTGCTTCCATGATCTTTCCCACTACCGAGGTGAGGCTGACTGGTCTGTAGTTCCCTGCTTCCTCTTTGTTCCCACTTTTGTATAAGGTGGATGTTAAAGATCCCATGGCACTTATCGAAAAAGAGTAGGGGAATGTCCCCAGTGTCCTGGCCAAATTTCCCTCATTCACTAAAAAAATACCACCAACAGCTTAATCTGGTTCAAGGTCAGTTGGCATTCATCTGTATCCCCCTCCCCCATGTCGTGCCTGAAAATAGGCAGGATTTGTCTAGTGCACTTCCCCGGTCAACAAAAACAAAATAAATAAAACATAGAAACATAGAATTTGACAGCAGATAAGGACCGCTTGGCCCACCCAGTCTGCCCATTTCCTTACCTAGTGGATAAGCTGCAGGTCCTAGTTAACCAGCAGCCTACTTCTTCCTACCACCACCCCACTAGAATTGCCTTATGACTGTCCCATGCATGCTTGAATTCCACCACTGTTTTTGACTCCACATCCTCCTCTGGAAGGCTGTTCCATGCATCCACAACCCTCTCTGTGGAAAAATACTTCCTTAAATTACCTCTGAGCCACCCCCCTCTATCTTCAAATTGTGTCCCCTTGTTAAATTAAATTATATGTTTTATTGTATATGTTATCTGTAATTTTATAATTTGTGAAGCGCTTTGATTTTAAGAGAATTGTGCTATATAAAAAAAATGTTGATTGATTGGGATAAATAGAGGGGCAGCTAAGATCACATCATGCCTTCCAGTTTCTCATTTGGGAAAAAAAATGTGTAATACCATTCTTTTTCCACAGAGGAACAAGATTTCAGATTACACACTTTTGATTATATGGAAAAAGGAACAAATGCTAATTTAATTTTTGCAAAAGGGAGGTTTAGGAGCTATGTTGGGGACACATTTTTTTAAACATATCATTATTTATCCTCTCCACCGCTGCTGAGTGGGTGGTGAATCATCCAGTCACCGGTACCTGCGCCACCAGACCAGATCTGGCCTGCGACATGCTCTCCCCACAAGCCCAGCACATGGAGACCCTACCCTCAGGGACCCAGAAACCTGGGACTTGGGGGGCACACCTCTTGAGTCTGGGGGTGCAGGGCATGGCCATCAGCCACCATGATCACCCCACAATTTTCCACCATATTTTTTCCCATGGAGCCAGTCATGCAGTGGCATTGGCACACTGATGTGCTGATGCCTGCCACGCTCCAACCCTTGACTGTGCATGCCCTCACAGTGCACCTGACGTCCGCCAGGTGCCACTGCAGAGCGATGCAGTGCCCCTACCCACCCCAGAGGAAGAAGAGCTGTTGTGGGACACTCAATCTTTCCTCTCCCCTGCCGACCCGGGCCCATTCCTGAACCCGGGTCACCAGCGGCGGTGTGAAGCGAGGTGTGGTGTCCAGTGCCTCAACCCTCAACACTACTGGGCCAGCCACATTGGGGGGACTAATTTAACTCCACTGGATCCTTTAAAAGTGTGTCTGGATTTGTCCTTGAAAGCTTCATGAAAACAAACATCCTGCTGTTTGTTTTTATTTTTTACATGGGTGCAGGTTCAGATGGTTCCACTGTTCAGTAGATTGTGAACAGAGCAGAGAATCAATGCTCCAAGCATCTCTTACTCACTTTTAAAATTCTTGCCTTTCACTTATAGTTCTATGGATTTTCTCAGCCTAGAAATGTGTCTACAGGGAGACATCATTTTGGCTATATATTCTTTAAAAGCACTCTAGTCTAGCAAGAATTCAAACCTTTGGACATTTTTAATGTAATCACTTAGCAGGCTGCTGAGGGTCAAAAAAGCTTTTTGCCAGACACTCCAAAGACGTTAAACTAATTTGTCAAAAGACCTGTACTATACTATGTTAAGATGTCAGACACTGGGTTCTGGGCAGGAAGCCAAAGTGCCTTGCATCTTTAATACGTTGTTCTTCTGCCAGTGATAAACATTTGTACAACCATCTGTCACTGCTATAGCATCAGACTTCTTTGGTTTCTGTCTCTCATGCACAAACAGCTTAAGCTGGGAACTGGATGACTCAATGGAATAGTAACAGGTTAAGGAGCCTTTCACCTCAAGGCCACTGGTTCAAATCCAGCACAAATCGGTAGTGGCCAAAAGCCATCATTACATGAGGGCTGTTCAGTGGCCTATTGAAATGAGTTGCAGTGGTCTCAATCCAGTTCCCATTGGGAAATGTCCGTATCTCAAAACCACCAACACAACTGGCACGAATTGGCACCCTCTTTGGCAGTCTCACATAAGAGACAAAGGACTGAATGGGCATGGAGTCTGAACTACCCTCTCACCTATGTGGTGGTTCCTCCATGGCAGGGTTGAGGCACCTGGATGGGGCAGTGTGGGGAAACTTGCACTGTGATTGTCCATGCTGTACCTATCATGTGGATATGCAGAGGACTTCAGGTTCCAGTGCTGACTGTCAATCCAGCACCTTTCATGAGCATTAAATTCACACACATTTAAACATTTTTAAAGAAAGAAAAATATAGCTTCAGTTGCAGTTATGCTTATCATTAAAAACATATACAGTATATTTATAAAATGAACATCCAAAATAAAGAGGTCTCATTGGTCAAAATATGTCATGTGACCGAGCATGAAATCTGTTTCACACACAGTCATTCTGCTCCTAAACCACATCACACAAAGAGCAAATCAGTCCTTGTATAACCAGAACTACTGCATCTTCCATCAGTCCCCCTACAACCAGAATTGATCTTCCATCATAAACATGGCTGCTACCTTTACACTGTAAGAAACCTTCAATTGGGCCCTAAACAAACTACCTTAAATGCAAAATTAAACAAATTAATTAAATGTTTCCCTGATCATCACAATTTCCTTACAGATACAAACAAATTAGAAACATTAAGTATTGTTATAGTTTTCATTACAACTATTTCTTTGCTGACAGTAAACAATCCCCCTTCTATCTTTACCTGCTTATCAGGGAAATCTCTTCTGCTTGCCCTAACAATGAGATAATTGACCCACTGGCTGTAGAAGAGGCCTTTGTTTTGTGTGTGTGTGTGTGTGTGTGTACAGTATGTTAGGAGAGGGACATTCTGCCAGTGCAACTTAGCAGAATTTTGATTTCTTGTATTCCACGGTAAACATTTCATATCTTGAATCTTGATGCCAGCAAAGGACAGACTTTGTCCAGCAGTAATACAATGACATCATCAATGACATCATTTGCAGTGGGTGAAAGGACTATTTTATCATAAATGCACACAAGTAAATCTATTGTTTCTACACAGGGCTGCAGCTATGAATTTTGGGGCCCAGGACAAGTCACTTGAAATGGGCCCCCATTTCCCAAACCAGCTAATGCCAGGGCTAATGCCAGCTCCTCAGGAGGGCCCCTCCTGAGCTCAGGGCTCCGGACAACATCCCCACTTTCCCCCCATTACTGCGGCCCTGTTTCTACATATAAACTGCTTTTCCATGCTGTAAAAAGTTAAAAAAGGAGCCCATTTTATAAGCGCAATAGGACACTCCGGGGGTGTGCATGGAACAGATTTTACCACACTTCCAGGGGCTGAAGGCACTTGGCCTGTGGCCTCATGCCTTACTACACCTCAAGTATGCAGTAAAATCTGTTCCATGCACACCCTGTAGTGTCTTATTGCTTACATATACAACAAGAGTTGGGGTATAAATGACAAGATAAAAAGATAACTTAGTAGTGACATCAATAACAGCAACATATGTAAGCAATAATACCCAACAGAGTGGGCAATATTGAGAAATACCAGACCAACGAGGGGTATAATGAGGTCTGAAGCCACATGTGGAGGGCCTTATAGCCCCTGTAGGGTCTGGTATGTTTCATACTGCCCACCCTGGAGTGTATCATTGCACTTTGAAAATGGCTACTGTGAAAAAAAAAATTAGTTTAATAAAAAAAAAAGTTAATGAAAAACTAGTTTACAACAAGTTTTATAATAAAGTAGTTCCTCTGCCTGTATTACGAGTGTTTTTTTTTCTGTGATAGGGATTTTTTGTCCTACAGGAGCCCCCGTACTTAGGGATAGAGCTGGTTGTCATGGTTATCATCCTCCATGTGAACACCCACAGGCAGAGATCATTTGATACACCTCCTTGGTGTGAAAAGGTTGGCTGTCCCCCCCCCCCCATCACACTTGGATGTACTGGCTGTAATCCATTTTCTGTTGTACTGCTAATGTATGTGTCTGCCGTGCCCCCCACTACTGTGTGTTTTTGTGCAATGTGGAGAGCACAGTAAGGGAATGTCAAGGCAAGGGGAGAGAATAGGTATCTTTTTATTTTTTAATTTAAAAAAAAAATGAAACTGATATATTTTATGCCCTTTCAAGAGCAGGGACAGGAGGCAGAGAAAGGTGGTAATCGCACAAGGCAATGGCCATGAGAGATGGCCAATACTATGCTGCCAATTACTGTACAATGAAGAAAGACAAAACATTTCTTTCTTCTCTGGGAATGATTACAAAAGTTTTAATGTTTTTGGCTGTTCCTGTGTACTGTGAGGCTTTCACACATTTTACTGTGTCAGTTGAGGCCTGCCTCGCTAAGCGAGAGGAAAAAATGGTGGCTGGTCAGTATACAAATTAGGGGTGCCCAATGATGCCCTAAGTAATTGGGCACTTCAAACTGGCACTTGCTTCTTAGCAGGCTCTTTTGAAAAATTCCCACCCAATAAACCTAGTGTACTGGCCAATCAGGATCCTAGAACTTGCATACCCATTTTCTAACAAAAATTATTGCTGTTACTGTTGTCACAATAGATATTTTTTAAAGGAACACTGTCAGCTTTCTGTCATTTTGTTTTTACTTTTGGGACCATGGTGTCTCTTGCCTTCTCTTTCCATACTGAAGACATCTAGGGGTCCCGATCTGCCCGAAACTTGCATCTTTACTGTAGTTTTTTTTAAATACTAATTAAGGGTGAACCAACCTTATTTATAGAGCATGCCCCAACTCAATACCCCAGCGTGTTTACAAGCACAAAATTGCACTTACATTCTGGTAAACTTATGCATGCAGGAGTCCGACATTTTTTGAGCAAGTGGAGACAGATACAGATTCCAAAAGTAGGTTTTGAGCTGAAGTGGGCAAAGTTAGTTGTCAGTAAAAATTGGGGCTTGAAGATATGAAATTTGAACTCTGAAAAGCAAAGCCGTGACTCTATACATGCACATAGGCGTTGACACTAATGCACATGCCCAGAGTTACAGCTTTGCTTTTCAGAGTTCAAATTTCATATCTTCAAGCCGCCATTTTTACTGACAACTAACTTTGCCACTTCAGCTCAAAACCTGCACATTGTGGACTGTATTTGCTCCACTTGCTCAAAAATGTTGGACTCCTGCATGCACGGGTTTACTGGAAGGTAAGTGCAATGTTGTGCTTGTAAATGCGCTGGGGCATTGAGTTGGGAGTGCTCTGTAAATAAGTTGGGTCACCCTTAATTAGTATTTCAAAAAAATAACAGTAAAGATGCAAGTTTTGGGCAGATCGGGAACCCTAGATGCCTTCAATAGGGAAAGAGAAGGCAACAGGCACCATGGTCCCAAAAGTAAAAAAAAAATGACAGAAAGATGACAGTGTCCCTTTAAGTTACTGTCATCACAGTGGAATAATGAACCAATCAGAGAGCAGTGTTCACAGTGCACATGACATCACAATGCCTAGTGGATTACTGAAGCCAGCTGCTAAAAGCAAAGAAAAACAGCAACATACTGCAGATTGTTGTACAGTATATAGCAAATATACTATAGCCTGACTCAAAATAAACAATTTATCACCACTTGTGAGTGGGCAGGACTTTCATAACTCACTCATGGCTTTGCCACTCATGAGTTATAGTACTGCCCTCCACCCCCACATTTTGAAGATAAATTGCATATTTTTGAGTCAGGCCATTGTGTATCCGCTATGTATGATGCTGATTTTGGAAGAGGGCAAGACAAAGTAACCATTAGCTCAGTAATAAAGATGATCAATGCAGTACATAAATAGGACTGCTGAGACTGAGAGTGTGTTAAGATGTAAATGCTCATCCTTTTTATACTTTTCATAATTTTATGTATTCTTGTTATCACTTGTTCTGTAACATTTTATATACTTTTTATTGTTGTTGGGCATCCTTGTAAATGAGGTTTGTTGAATGACTTTACCCAGATAAACAAACTGAAACAAGCTGAACATAGTTTTGAACTGTGGTTGCCAGAACTATTTCTAAAAAGATTAGAACCCTTTTAGAACCCAGAAGTTTGAGCTCTAATTTTGAACTAGAACACCTTTAGGTTCCATGTATTAAGGGTTCTAAGTACTAAATATAGAGGTTAATGTATGGGCAAGCATACTGAACAAGCCTGTGTTGGCACTGAGAAATTTCTGCGGCAACAAGAACAAATCTCGAGAGGTTTATTGGTTGCCATAGAAACCAATAGATGGCAACACAGGCTTGTCATGGTTGCCCATAAATTGTCTTTTAAAGTATATGGGCACCATTCCTGCAAGCCAGATTGTTAGTCGCAACGTTATTTAAAAAATCTCCAGCCTGCCCACCCAACCACATGTAACTTTCTCTCTCACTTGCTTGCTCATTCAGTCAGTCATTGCCTCTTAATGTGCCCTGCTTGGTTTCCCCGCTACCACCAACTCCCATTGGACCTAGACTCAGGAACCTGGCAATACTTTCAGCACCTCACTGTGCCCCTGAATGCTGTCTTTCACAGGTTGACCCAGGACCTCCCTCCCCCCAATTGGGGTGAGTGGTCTCACCAGGTATTGAGGTGGCACTGGGCATGGGCGGTGATGGACAATAGATAGTAGGAGAAGCCTAACAGTGGGTGGGGGGCATTCTAGCCATTTGAGCATATAAAAGAGAATACAAAAAGAAACAAGTTAAGGCATTTGGGATCATTTATTAAGATAAAAGCATAAAATAACAGGTATTCTTTTGTCAGCACTGCAGCGAATGAAAAGAGGTGTGTGACGATGTTTGGTATTGTTGTACTATAGTAGTGATGTCCGTACTGCAGCACCACAACATTTTGGCATCATCACCACTGCGGTACAACAAGCATATGCCAGGCATGCATTTCTGCGCACAACAGAGTTCCACCACAGACAATAACTTGTGTTTTTTTTGTTCAGACTTTTCAGAAACAGGAGATGCCAGTCTGGGAAACAAACTAAATACTGGGTTTTACATTCTAGGATATTTTAGTGAGACAAACCAATGAGAATGTGCTGCTCATTTACCCATGTATAATACAGGTATGAATGTCAAACTGCAACACATCAGTTATTATTCCTTGCAACTGCAGTTTGAATGGTCCACAGTGTTTCATTTCTGCGTGTGCATGGAAACAATATTATTGCTGCACTGGGAGGGCAAGCTTTTCTGTTAGTTTTTTTCTGCACTATCTCTTCCTGTTCTTTCTCTGCCCCTGTACACAAACTACAGAGTCTGAGTTCTGTAGGAGATTAGAACCCTGGAACTAACGAAATAGGTCTAGAGCAGAACCAAGCCCCAGAACTCCATTGGGTTCTCACAAGCTAGTTTGAATGAATGTTCTTTTCCTGGTTACCCAGTGCAGTCCATGCCATAAAACACTTTAGAAGAAGAATTTTTCATAAATGCCCTGCTTGTACTGTTTGACTGTGCCAGATGCTTGCACATTGGTGGAAACTTAGAAAGTTATGCCACTCACAGGAACAGATCAGATCTTGTAAACAATTCAGTAGCCACATTCCCTGAAGCAGAGGTGGGCCCACTAAAAATAGAATGTATATTGCTATACTGCATATTAAACAAGATGAACTACAAATATACAGTAATTCTTACAAAATGATATTCCTGAATTCTCAGTTGTTTTGTCATTAGTTTGTAAAACAAAATATTTGTGCGGAGGGCTGCAGATTTGCCTTGAACAAAAATATCTTTCACAAAATATATCAGTTTTAGGTGTTTTGCAGTTTATTTGCTGTGAATGAACTTTCCTCATTGCATCAACTATTTAGCAATACCATGCTAATTTGTGAGCACCTACTGTTTGTTGATGTGACAGGGTATGGGGTCGTACCTTCAACCACACAGGAAGTGCATTAATTCTGTATGGCCCCCATTTCCTGGAGTGGGTTATTGTGCTTACAAAAGTCTTTTAATAGTTAAAAGAAACAAGAAGAAAGAAAGAAAATCTAAACCATGTGGTAATGTAAAATTAATGCACCGTCAGCTGACCAGTTAACCAATCAGAATGCTTGTTTGATCACTTCCCTGTCGGTTGAAGACACAACCCCATGCCCTGTCCTAGGTTATTACTTACACAGCAGGAAGGTTTTCCAGGCTGTGTCTTGGTTCTCTGGATGTATCCTCTTTCATGCATTACTTTGTTTGCATTGTTTCCAGGATGTAAAGTACTTGCTCTTCTGAAATCTCACTTTGACATGATTTGAACAAGAAGCACTGGGCAGCCAAGTTCACCAAAATCAGAAAATGGTCTCATTTACCCCAGTAAAATGTGTTATTTTTTAGCAATTCAACACTGTGCATATACTGTACATCAGGGAAAGTCAAGCCTTCACAGTTCAGTAACACAGTATTGTGGTGAAGGAAGGGACCTAGGATCCATTTGTCTGTCAAACCAGCTGCACAGACGTGATTACACTTAACGTGATGAGGACACAAATCTAAGTGTGTTAGATTGCTACCCTTGCTCACGGTATGTAACCCATACATATTTGGTGATGAGTGAGAAAGAGGTAAACACAAGAGCTTTTGATTCTAACAATCTGAAACCAAGATGCACTAGCAGAGGAGAAGTTTGAAAGTGATCGGTCCAGGACTTTTCAGTAAGAACGTACACCTTTTACAATGTTTCAGACAAAAATCAGGTTATAATTTTCTATATTTGTGCCCAATCATTGTTTATTACTGAGGATGTTTGCAAAAAACTGAATCTTTGTATCTCAGCCTTTGTCTTTTTGTCCTGTTCTCCCCTCTACAGAGGTCCTAATTCTCTGGTTATGAGATCAGGTCATCTCCACAGCCTCAGATAGTGATGTTACAACGGCGTTATGTGAATTCAGTGCAGGATATATGAAGCAGATGAAATGATGTCTGAGACACAAAGATCCTGTTTTCATGCAACTGTCTGAAGTGACAAAGAATGAGGGGAGATTAGTGCAGGTACATAATGAAATATAACATGAATTATGTCTGAATATTGTATTTCAAAAGGTTATTTTGCTGGAAAAAGGAAAAACCTTTTAAATCAACCTGCCAGACATCAACTGGGACATCCCAGCAGCCAGGAGCACCAAAAACCAAGCCCTGATGATACATTGCAAGACTGCATGCTGGTGCAGCTAGTTAGGGATCCCGCTAGACAGTCCAGCATTCTCGATGTGGTACTCCCAAACTCAGAAAGAGTAAGCGGAATGCAGGTTGGGGAACCACTGGGGTCCTGTAACCACAATACCATATGGCTTGAATTGGCTCTGGGCACCAGTAAGCCCTTGTCTAAGGCTGAAGTACTAGACTTCAGAAGGGCAGATTTCAGTCAAATGAGGGGAATTAGTCCTGGGCAAGTTAGCTGGGGTAGACTGCACCAGGGGAATGGAGCAAAGCTGGGGAGAGGGTTTATCAAAGGGGATGTTCTTGAGGCAACAAAAACATGAATGAGGACAGTTATAAAGAGGATGTAGTACAGGGGATTGATTTAGTTCTCTGAAAAGGTCAGGGAGGCACTGAAGGCGAAAAAGAAGGTCTGTATAATGCACAAAGAAAAGCAGGGGGACCAAAAATGGGACAATTATCAGGAAAAAACTAGGGAGGCCAGAAGAGCTGTCAGGATCACAAAGGTAGACACAGAATTATGCACTGCAGAGGGGGTCAAAGCAGGGGGGGATCTTTTAGATATAGAAGAAAAAAAAGGAGGATGGAAGGGGGACTTATCAAGCTAATGGGGTGTCAGGGTAATGGAGGAGGATGGGCAGAAAGCAGCCATGTTGAAGAGCTACTTCAGCTCGGTCTTCACTAGGGAGAACAGTGGGCCCAGATGAGCTAAGTATCAGAGTAGCAACCATTGTGTTGTGACTTTTGGGACTCTAGACAGCCATGGCCCTGTGGAATTATTTGCATGAGCACTTTTGCTGAGACTTGCTGCGGTGAGCCGTTCATAACAAACAAGCACCCTCCAGGATTAGAGAGACCCTCAGTGGCAGGTGGGCAGTTTGAATCCCTCTGCAGGGTTACAGAAGCAGGGGCTTAGTGCTCAGGGGGACACTATGAGGAGGGGGTGGTGGTGCAAGAGGCACACCAGGTTGTACTAGATCCCAAATGGGGCCTCACTCAACAACCATGGTGGAAGGCGAATCTCCACCTATGAAAAGAAAGTATTTTCCTGAGAAAATGAAGTATTTTTGGTTGCTTCAGCTTTATCCATTGTGTGCTGGAGATTATTTGGAGTGACCCCCGGTGGACAGGCTAACTGCAATGCTGGAAGTGCTTGGTGCAATGCTGCCTGGATCTGCACTGATGCAGAAGGGTGGCATTGTAAATGCGTGGCCACAGTGTAGCAGGGAGGAGCTGCGGCGGAGTGGGCAGATTGTAACACAACTGTCCAGGTAGTGTAAACGTGCTTTATGTTTATATGCTTCTAAATCATCAGTTCATGTTACAACAATAATTTCATAGATATAGTATGCAAGTAAGTAAGTAAATAAGCTTTATTTTAAACAGGAGATGTACAAAAATTCATCAAGTTCATTTTTCTCTGGTTTTATAAGATGCCCTTTTTCCCTTTATAGACTATTTAAGCTTTTTTTAAGATTTGAAATAATTAAAAAAGAGCTCTTTAAATATGGCTGCTGCAGGTTTTATTAACATTCTAAGCTGTACTTAAACAGTCTTTGTTTAATGAAACTTTTAAATGAATTTGGAAACAAAACTGAATAGCAGGGATCAACATTGAGCATAAAGGGTTAAAAAGGAATGCAAAATATATATCTAGCTGTCTGTCTGTCCGTCCGTCCGTCCATCCATCCATCCATCCATCCATCCATCCATCCGTCCGTCCGTCTGTCTGTCTGTCCATCTATCTAGCTAGCTAGCTATCTGTCTACCTGTCTGTCTCTCTATCTATCTAGCCATCATATGAACTGCTGCTTTACTTCTCCAAAAAGGTACATGACCACAGAGACAAAGGATGCATTTCTGTTCATGAGCAAGAAAAGGAGCAGCTCTTGGTTGTTCAAGGCTGATTGCTGGAATGCGGAGGTGTAGGTCTGTGTATGATATCCTCCTCTGCTAATACAGTTGCAAGAACACTTTACCATATTAGGAATCTTTTCGTCTTTTACTTCTTTTCCAATGCATTTAGACAGGACAGTCTAGCTGAGATGCAGACTGTCACGCTCTCTCTCTCTCTGTCATTATGTGGAGGGATGGGGGCATCTGATTGGGGGGGTTCCCAATGTCACATAGTGGGCCAATGACTGCGGTGGCGATTTGAGTCTGTAAGCTCCTGTTTCACAGTTCAGTGCTCTATTTCCAGGGAGAAATTACTCATCATGGTATTCTACAAGGTATACCAAATACAAAGCCTGCATGATGCTTCTCAAATCACACATCCAAATGGCATTCCAGCAACCTGGGAAAAGGGATGCAGTCTGCTGTTACTGATAACTTGAATGTTACTATTGCCCAGTGTGATAGAAAACAAAACTACATCTAGTAGGTGTGAATAGTTTGGATACCTTGAATCCCTCCTTCCAAAGAGCCATGTGCATCTCTTGCATGACATATGTGTTCCCCCTGCCAGCCTCAGTGTTGGAGTCTGAGAATTTCACAGGAACCCTGGTCTCTACTGTGCTACTGGAGGGGCCCAGAAATGCAATACTCTGACCCCATATATTAAGTCATGTGTGTGCATTCTTTATTGAATGCATGGTTTGAATCATCTGGGTTAGTCTGGGCCCATGTGTTTATAGTCACTATTCACTGAAGTACTAGCAACAGCCTTATCTGGTTGAACAGGTTGGTTTGCTTCTCTGTCCCCCACACCCCAGGAATGAGGCTGAAAATAGGCAGTACTGTCTAGCCCTTCTTTCCCAGACAACAAGCTGGATGTCATTGTCCACCTGGGGACAGGTGACCTGGCAAAGACAGTGTAGGGGTAGTGCAGAAACATTTCAGGAAGCTGGAGAAAGGCCTCAAGCAGATGGCATGCATGGTGGCTTTTGCTGAAGTGTTACCTTTATACGGCCGAGGCGAGGACAGAGCACTCTACACCCAGACTTTTAAAAATTGGTTGAAGACATGATGCATGGAGGAGGGCTTCAGCTACACTGGGAACTGGGGTCCAACCTGGGAGGATATAGGCCTTTATGAGAGAGATGGCCTGCAACCATCCAGGAGGGGGAATGCAATCTATAGTGGGAGATTTAAATGCTGCATGGATGAGCATTTAAACTAGCCAAGGGGAGACTGTAGAACCAAGGGAGGCAACAATTGCCCCCGAGATGATGAAGCAGCAGTCAGGGAGAGTCTGAGGGGAGTACGTTCCCTGGGCCGGAGCACAGAAAAAGAGTGGTGGGAACAAGGCAGAGGACAAGGGGGGTTATAAATTAGGAAAGCAAGGAAAAAAGAGTAAAGGAGACAGGTGATGCATAAGATAACAAGAAAAGAGGCAGCTCAGGAGGAGCTTCAAGAAACACCACTGGCAAGAGGGGGGGAAGCAGGCAGGGAGGGAGTAAGGTATGGAGAGCTATGTACGTCAATGCAAGGAGTCTGGGAAATAAAATTCCATGCTTGGAAGCCATCATGGCAGAGGCTATCCCGAATTTGGTGGCTATAACAGAATCATGGTTCACTGACAGCCATGACTGTGATATGCCATAGTGGGCTACTCTCTGATCACTAGAGACAGAGAGAGTAGGAGGGGATGTACTAGAGGGAGACATGGAATTACAGGGGCACCCAGAGGAAAAAAAAGGACTGGAGGTGCTGTAGGTCATCCTGGAGACAGGCTCTGGGGCCACTATCTATACCAGGAGTGGTGTACAGACCTCCAGAACTGGGAGAGGAGTTGGATAAGGCACTTGGAAAAGCCATAATCACAATGGCAAGTAAGGGGAAGGTGCTGCTAGTTGGGGACTTCAAGCTGCAAGATGTGGACTGGAGTATTCCAACTATAGCTTCTGCATCCTTGTCTCCCTACAAGGGCTTTTCTCAAGTAACTAGTCAAGGAACCCACTAGGGATGGAGCAGTGTTTACAAACAGGGGCAGCACTGCAGGTATGACAGTGGGCAGCTCCTTGGGTACCAGTGATCACTGTGCAGAGTGGTTTAACATTAAGATGAGAACCACATGAAGACATGTGTCCTGTACTTTAGGAGAGAGGATTTTAAAGAAATGTAAAATGGTCCCAGAAACTGCCTCATAGGAAGAATTACTAGGGAGGGGTAGAGGAACTGTGGGGGAAAAATAAGGGTCGGCATAATTAAGCCAACTGACCTCTCTGTGAAAGAAGTGAGTAGAAGGGGAAAAGGAGACCAGTATGGTTCTCTAGGAAAGTGCAATTTCCAGGTGTACTCCCTCCCTCCTCGGTTGGGTACCTGCCCACCTTCCAAACTCTAAAAATCACTACATATATCATCAATTTTTGATAAAAGTTTTTTTTTTGTTCACTAGTAAATACAGAACGCAAACACAGTGCCAGTGTATCAAGTATAAATGGAATGCTTATATGAGTGCATCAGCCCTGTCCACCTACTGACTTTCCAGGTGGACCCCTGTAATGCTGTCTGACCTCTATCTCAGTCCCCTTCTAGCTGGCTTTCCTCATATTTGTGTAACACCCTTCAGGCAAGTGGGGGCTAAATAGTTCTACACAAGCATGTATCTGCTTTGAGGAAGGGGTGTTAATTACAGAATGCCCTGTATTTTTGTAGATTAAACATGTGGAGCCCAACTGGAAATGGGTTACCAAGACCCAGACAGGATTGCTATGGCCTGTGGGAGTAGAAATAGAGGAGCCTGGCAAAAAAGTATCAGAGACTTAACATAGATGCTTGCAAAGAGGAGAAACTTTCTTGTAGAGCCTTATAGAGTTTGACCCTGCCCACAACATTAGCTGTGACCTGTCAGAAGGGACTTGCCACACTCAGGGGATGGCAAAATAGGTCAGTAGATCTGCAGCAAAGAGGTTGATACTGGAGGGATGTTGAAGGGCCTGTAGGAGGTTACTAAGGTGTCTGGTAGTGGCTAACCCTGGACTTTCTTTAGGTTGGCCACCTTCAGGTCACTTGATTAGAACTGGTCACTTCTGGGAGATATTTAGTTATAAAGGGGTGTTGGAGAACCAGAGTAGATGGAGAGTGTGTAAAAGTGTGCTAGTAAAAAACATTTTTAACTAAGTTCTTCAACATTTTGTCACTAGCCAGAAGGACTGGGGGGATGCAGTTACTATCCACTTATTTAGCAGGGTCAGGGTATGAGTGGTAACTACAGTATATTAAAATTTCATCATCAGGGGACCAGTTGAACAACATGGGGGGCCAGAGTTACAGGGATGGGGGCTAGAGCTGTTCACAGAGCTCAGTGTGGAGGCTTGGTGAGGGGAAGGATGGAGGGAGGCAGGCAGGGAGGTGGTCAGATGAAGAATGGAATCAGATTTGGAATCAAAATTTCTGAAATTCCAATTTCAGCAAATACAACGGATGTCTGAGAATCCAAGCACCCCTAGTGCATAGGCTGTTCCTATGGGCAGGTGAGGAATACATTTTGAAACTAATACATCCCTGAGGTGCACCATTTCCAGTAAATTTATTATGATATACTTGTGGTGAAGCAATCCAACTCACATTGTGCCTATCAGTCAACCTTTATTGTAGAACTTTAGGATTTCAGTTTGATTCTGGTTCAAGACAGAGCCTACATCTCTATGAGTATGAGTCAAAATTAATGATTTGTAACTGGTGGCTGCATTAAGTGCAATTAATAATAAAAAAAAATAATAATACACAAATCAGACAAATAATGCTCAGGGTTAATTTCTGCAGTTAGTTTAAAGAAGCTGGCAAGTTTGGACTTGTATCGGTGTGCCAAAACAGAGTGGATGAGGATCATACAAGTCAGGAATCAATTACAAAAAATGCTGGAGTCCAATAATAAAGTAGTCAGAAAAGCCATTAACTGTGTCTTTTGTCAGTGAAGAAAAAGTAGAAGAAGTCAACCACAAAGATACAGTATGTTAAATAACGGTGACAGAATGTTGCTTTTAACAAACATAACAAAGTTTTGTGTCAACAGAAGTGTGTTTAAGTTCAGAAATGTTCACCAGTCTGAGTGGATGGATAGGTCCAGGTGTGGGGGCGCAGCTTTACTGACCCTGGTTTGCTAAGTTTTTCCATCTCTTTGCTTCCCTTTAGTCCAAGAGCCAGTGGCAAACTCAGAGGGTAGAAGTGCATGGAGGCACACATGTGTTCCAGAACCACAGCTCCATCCACCCTCCCCTGACCTACATCTTCTTCCCATGCATTGACAGTACTAGAAATGTTGCAAACTTAAATTTCTTCAATAAAATTCCTGCGAAACCAGCAATTTTGCCAGGCAAAATAGTTTGCGTAATTCGGCCATTCCGTGAAATATTTTGCAGGGTGTGAAGTTGTGAAATTTCACCTGCGAAATGTGAAATTTTGCACGAAAGTGGTGAAATTTCACCTGCAAGTGGCAAATTTTACCATTTTGTGGGTGAAATTTGCACTCCAGGGGTGAAATTCTGCTTTTCGCTTCCTCGAAAACTTTCGCGAAACGGCCAAATTACGTAAAATACTTAGAGTAATGAAATTCTGCAATTTTGCACATCTCTAGGTACTACCACCAAGCCTCTACCTAGTGGCAACTAAAAGCGGGGAAGGCCCACCATCCGAATTTGAGACAGGGGAGCTAACAGATGACTGCTCAGTCCCTCTCTCGATCCATCCCCCCTTCAACTTCCAGCAACCTGAGATCATTCCCAAACTCCAAATGCCTGGAAGATGTAACACTAGAGTTAGTCTTGTTCCCATTTGAAAGGGATTGCTTCTCTGGACAGTAACAAATGACTTATATGCACTTTGTGCACTCTTAAGCCAATCTGAACCAAATAAACAAAGATCCACGCTGACATACAGTGGTTCCACTCTCCCAATTTTCCTTCCCCTTTAAGAATCAATGTATTATCACTTTGTCCTGGATTTTGAGTTCCCCCAGAATTTTCTGACCCTTGTCTTGCTGTGCTCTTTGTCTCTCTTGCTTGCCTTTGATAGTTATCTGAAGGCATGACCTACTGGCATTCATAGTAGAGTGGTAGTAAGAGCGAAAGGCAAAGCCCATGATACTCCTCTCCAGTTTACCTACAGTATAATAGATAAGTCTCCATTTTTCTAATAGCCATTTGTCAAGCTTATGTTCAAATGTAATTCTATTTTTACTAAGAATAATATCTAAGGGGAGCAAATTCCAAGGTCTAACTACCCTGCATGAAAACTGGGGGCTTCACTTAACAGTATTTACCTTTCTATATTGTAACTGCAGTGGATGACCTCTGGTTTCAAGAACATCCTGTTTATATTCAAATCTTGTTTCTGAAAACAGGTATGGATCATTTGCTATGTTCCATACTAATAACAAATCACCGCGCAGTCTCCTTGTCTCCAGAGACATTAGGTTTAACTTGTCAAGCCTGCTGCTATAATCCAAGTTCTTAAGACCTCAAAATTGTTTAGTAAATTTTCTATGGAGTTTCTCAATCTGGCTAATATAACTCTTTTTATATGATGACCAGAATTGTGAGCAAAAGTCTGGGTGGGGTCGAACATATGCTCTGTAGAAGGATAACATCACTTGAGGGTCTCTCGGATTAATATTCTTATTGTCCACATTGTTATATTAAACTTGCTTATGGATTCATTTGTCTGATGATAGATTCATCCCCCCCCCAACATTCTCCCCGTCCTGACTTGTCTCTCCCTTCCTGAGTTCTATCCCCCCCCCTTGAGTTTCTCCCCCTTCCTGAGATGTGCCCCTCTGGAGTTGGTTATATAAATATAGGGGTGTGTTGGGGGGGGGCAAAGCATAGAAAGTAAATAAATATTGCCCCCATATGAACCCTAATTTGTGTAGCTGTTTTTGCAATAGGTGTAGTGTACATCATCATTTCTGGTTTTCAGCGATGTACACTCGCTGTGAAGGTAGTCAGTGTTTTGTGGTTGCTCATATGATATGGACCCCAGTCCACTGGTTCTTCACGCAGGTTTATGCTTCTCTCAAACAGCATCTTCAGTGGATATATTGGGTAATTTTTTATAATTTTTAACATATAGTTGCTAATGGAATTGGTCTAATTCTATCCAGCCCTTTAATTATTTCTTCTTTAGTCAGTGTTATATGTTCAACTGAAACATTAACAATGGGTGGATCGCTACTGCACTTGGTGCTATATATGCTACAAAAATAACTATTGAATATGTTGGACATCTGTATTGGGTTGTTAATCATATTATTGGCCCATTCGATTGGACCAACTTTGACCTACGTAAGTAAATTTGTTTGTGAGCTGACACGTCAGGAACAATTCAGCTGGAGAACAACCCATGTGGAGTGCCTCAATATATAAAACGGTTGTTTTCCAGCTGATGGTGCAGTAACAGTTTTGCCTTGCCTTGGTCTACTCTTAGTATTTGCTTTACAAGAGTATTTATTTAGAGTTTGCATACATCTTTCTGCAGCCTCATTTAAATCGTAGGCAGGCACACAATATATTTAATTGCATTGGAATTTCTGAACTATTGAAATTGTGCTGATGTAAGCTGGGGCACATTATTAGATACCACTTCCTCAGGCAGGCCATATGATGAAAACAGATTCTGTAGTACCTCAATGGTCTTGGCAAGTGTTACTGTGGACATTAAGATCACCTCCGGCTATTTAGAATGAATGTCCACAAAGACGAATAAGTACTGCTTGTCTTTTTCTGTAAAATCAATATGAATTATCTGCCAGACCTGTGTTGGCCATTTCCAGAGATTAAGGGGTGCCACTGGTGGTATCTTCCAAACCTTCATACATAGTCCACAGCCCTGCAACTTCTGCTCAATGTCTTTGTCTAGTTCCAACCACCAGAAGTAGCTCTTTGCTAGGGCCTTCATTGTGCATGACCCTGGGTGTTCACTGTGCAAGTCCTGCAGTAATCTGGTCCTTTAACCTGAGGGTACAAAAAACATGCAGTCCCCGTAGTATGCAGCCCTGCTCTGTTGACCGCTGATGTCCTCAGGTAGAATAAGGATGTAGTGCCTATTTGGTGTCATAACCAGGTCAGCCATTTGGGGTGAATTCCCCACACTCATGAAAGAATATGATCCTTTAGTATCCTTTCTGTGATATCCCTCAATTACCCAGGTAATTCCCCAACATAGGAAAAGAAGAAAACATCTGCCTCTTCAGCCGGGGTTGCCTGTCCCTGGCACAGCTACCTGAATAGGTGACCTGCATTGCCCTTTCCACAAATTTCCAATTTTTGATATTGTACTGATAAGCAAGCAAAATGATTGTACGTCTTCATATCCTCATAGCTGCTAGTGCAGGTACTTCTGCCTTTGGGTCAAAAATTGCCATCAGAGACTAATGGTTGTTAACAAGTACATGAATTTATGACAATAAAGATATTTGCAAGTGCCTCTTTTTCAGCCTATGTGTACAGTAGTTCCTTTCACTACTGGATAAAATCATCCATACAAATCCATTAGGCCTCTTTTTACCATATTGTATTATATGAGATATCACTGCCCACACCCCATATGGTAAGGCATGACAGGCTAACCTCAGAGCCTTCTTCACAATATAATGTACTAAGACTTGACTGTTTAAAATTTGCTGTTTGCAAATATTGAAAGCGACTTCACATTGAACTTACCACTTCCAAGACATATCCCTCTGCAGTACTGTAGCTTATATAAAAGCTTCAGGGTGACTGTCAGGCTTTCCAAAAATCAACCACAATACTCTGGTGATCCAAGGAGTAATTGAAGTTCAGTGACATTTGTAAGCAGGAATGCTTTTCTGTAGTGGGGTTTAACCCTTCTGCATCCACTACATGACTCAGGTGTTCCACACTGTGCTGTGAAACCATGCATCTCTCAAACATTACCCAGACCCTATAAGATCCAAGCGAGGTATACAGTTCATCCAGACCTTTAAATGTTCTTCTTTTTATTGGTCAGTGATCAAAATGTTATCTAAAAAAACATACCACATGATCCAGTGCTTGCAAAATGTTATCCATTAAAAACTGGACAAAAACAGGAGCACTAGATATTTTTGGTAATCTGTGGTATCTGTACCATTCCCGATGGGTGGTTACAGTCAGATACTCTTCAGAATCTGAGTCCAGTTCAATTTGCTGGTAACCATTTGACAGGTTCCATGTACTGAAACAGATCTCACCTACCAGAGTGGCAAACAAATCTTCAGCATTCATTAGTGGATAAGTCTCATCATCAATACGTTGATTTATAGTAACTTTATAGTCAGTATGCAAAGGGACTTGTCTGATTGAGGTAGTACCACAATCACTGTTGCCTGTCTGCTTCTTTCCCCCTTGGAATTTATGCTTCTGGTCTCAAAACTTGATAACTCTTTATCCACAACCTCACAAAGAGCATTAGGCAATGGTCGTGGCTTGTGAAACAAAGTTTCTGCTCTGTGTCACAACTTTATTTTGTATTAGAATTCTTTATGCGCCCTGACCATTTTTTCAAAGACATTAAATTCTTTTTTATTGCACTACTCTCTGAAGTCTCAGTCACAGAAATATATAATTTGTAGGCAGATAAGAACCGCTTGGCCCACATAGTCTGCCCAGATGTACCCTGCCAAGTCCTTCTCCGCAAACCCTTACTGGTCTCCGGTGACCCTCACTCCTTCCAGCCTATTTACCAATATTCCCCATACTCTATCCCATGCAAGTGTAACCCCTAGGTGGTGCTATCCCAAGGACTATTACCCCTGCCTGCTTGGCTAGTAGCAGGTTAGGGACCTGAGTTCTGAAACGGGTGCCTCCACCCGGAGGTCAGGGTTGGCAGTGGTCAAGCTAACCTGGGCACAGCCCTCCGTGACACTGTAACCCCCCTCTTTCCTTACTAGTAGCCAGAACAATACATAATAATCACTTTCACAATACCCCTGATACACCACACACAAGTACCCACAATGTTTGCACTTACCACCAGAGCTTTCCTCTGGCCCGGCCCTGGGGACCCTCCCATAAAGCAAGGTTATACTCAGCAAATAACAGCAGTACAGTACTGTTGCACAAACTGGAACCACAGTCAGAGTAAGTGCAAAAAAGAGTTAGATCTGATTTATTGAAGGGGCTTGAACAAGGGAGGCATTTTAATCAGGCTAATTTGCTTAAAGGCTCTATCAATCAAACAGTTATGCATGCACTTCAGGATCCATAAACAGCCACACACTCTGGGCACCCAGATGGAGAATGGTGGGCTAGCCAGGAACGTTGCAGCTGGTTGGGGCCCTGTGATGGAAGAAAACAACATGCACAACACACACTATTTTTAATCCGGAGCCAGAGGGCTCAGTTCGTGAAAAGAAAGCAACAAGACAATCAGATGACACACTTTTAGATCAGGCTGTTGTTGCAGGGAGCTACCCTGATGATTACTCATGATACCCAAGACTGGACACAGGCTGGATGAAAATTGAGATGGCAGGTGGTTAATCTGGAGTGCCAGGAGAAGCAGAGCCCACACGATTTGCCGGGGCGTCTTTCCTGTTCAAGCATGGAGCAGGGGGCTGATCCTCAGGCAGATCTCTCATCGGTGGCTTTCTCTGTGCAGTGGGGTAGTCTGGCAGGACCAGCGTGGCATGGCCTAGGCCAAGTGGAGATGAATGAAGATTTAGTCCGATTAGGCTGGATAAAGCTTCCAGCAAGCAGAACACAGTTCACACAGTGGGGAACCAAATCATGACCCACTTTCAATAGACAGCACATTTACATGTAAAGGATTCTATGGTACCAGCAAGCAGAACACAGCTCACACAGTGGGGAACCAAATCACGACCAACTTTCAATACACAGCACATTTACATGTAAGGAAATTCTACTGTACCAGGCAAACTGCTCTCTGGTCACGATTGCAAAAGTCTCTGCACAAACTGGGGATTCAAAAGCAGCTGGAAATCTTGACAGGCTGATCGCATTCAGCAAATCTTCGGTCTTCTTCAGGTTAAAGCCTGGTCACAGTCCAGTGGCTTAAATAGCCCTCACAACTCAGATTCAGTCCGAATAAACTCTATTTTCCCTCTCAGGGACAGCAGACAGGCCAAAACTCAGCCCTTTCACAGTTCTCCCATGCAAAACTACACAGAACTGCTGCTCAAAAATCATTTGAGCTGTTACTTCTTCACTTCTCAGCTCAAAACTGAAACTAGCTGCAGCAGCCTGGGAAATTCCCCAAGATCCAAAAGGTTCGGTTGGCTGATCCTCTTGTCAGTCACAACAAAGGCTCCCCCTTCAGGTGCAAAAAGGCATAAAAACCCCAAAACTACAATTCCTACAGATTTTGACTCCAGACAGCTCCTGTAGTCCGGTTCCATTTTAGGTCCCACCATTACTGATTGGTCCAGTTGGAAGTCCAGGACCAAGATAGTGGAGATAAACAAAACAGTCCTTGCTGCAAAGAAGGCAGGTTAGATACACTACATTATCATTATCACGCTAAATGATTTTCAGCAAATAGTTACATCTTTCAACAGAGCTCCCTCTCAGATTACTTATGACTGCAATCCAGGCAGCTCTTAAAGAGACAGTACACAGAGGCTATACAGGCACTCTCTGGAAAGCACATTTAAACTGCTAAAACGCAGGACATCAGCCTGGCAGTGAGCATTTAGGCAAGCTTGAGGAATTAATTACCACCAACTTTTAAAATCCATGGTTCAAAATTGCTAGTCATCCAGTGTTTGTTTATTTATTTATTTAAAAGTTGATAACTGGGACCTGGGGAAGGGGATGTAGGGAGGAACAAGTTTCAAAACTAATGTAGGTGCAGCATTGCACCACTTGGTAATGGATACAGTCGGATATTGCAAAGTTCTCAGTAAATGAACTAGCATAATAAAAATACTAGCTTTTGTACAGCAAGGAACAGTGCTAATCTTATGTGAGGCAAAGTGCACAGTGTGTGTTGGGGTAGGGGTCAAATACTGAAAGGCATCACACTAGGGGGCTGAGCAGGAGAGGGTTAAGGGAGTGAATAAAGGGTTAGGGAGGGGATTGACAGGAACATGGATGTGCAGGAAGTAGCCTTAGGTGGTGTCTAAAGGTAGGGAGAGACAGGGAGAGGTGAAGGAGGGAGGGGAGCAGATTCCAGAGTGGGGGGAGGTGGTAGGCGATGGTGTCTTGGCATGTGGAAGAGTGAGGGTGGGGAATGGAGAAGGTGCTGGAATCCCTGGTGTCAAGTGAATAGGAAGTTTAGGGAGTGGGGAGATCAGTGAAGAAAAGTAAGAGGGAAAGGACCCAAACCAGTATTTGGCGATGAAAGCAACGCCATGGGCCTGGGTGACATAATGGCAGGGGGAAGATGGAGAGGTAAGAGTAGTGGGAGCAGTGATGAGAACAGAGAGGAGAGTTGGTGGTGAATCAGCAGAAAGTATTGCACGAGGTGTCCAGTCTGGTAAGGGAGGAAGAGGGAATTACATACTAGACTATGTCTCCATAGTCAAAGACTGGGAAAACCATTTTGGCTACTAGTTCCCTCAGACCTGGAGGGAGAGGCAGTCTTTACTGCAGTACAGGGCATCTAATTTGGGATGGAGTTTGGCATGGATGGCGTCTATGTGGACAGAGAAATCAAACTTACTATCAAGCCATATGCCAAGGTACTTGAAAGCAGGGACCACTTTGAAAGGGATGCCACCTAGAGTGGTGAAGGCATGGAGAGACGAGAGCCTGACCAGTTTCTGGCAGGTAACAAAGGGCATGGACACCTTCTTCTTGGCGTTGACCTTGAGCTGATTGTCATGGAACTAATGCAGTACATTGTGGAAGTCCTGTTGGAGCAGCCTGACCACAGCTGAGACCATGTGGCCAGAAGTATATATGACTGTGTCATCTGTGTACATGTGGATGTGCAAGCAGACACATGGAGAGGGGAGGTCATTGAGGAAAATTGAGAAAAGGATGGGACCCAGGATGGAGTCCTATGGGACTCTGGCTAGGACAGAAAGAAGGGGGACAGGACACCTCCCACCTGTACAGACTGTTGACAGCCCAAGAGGTATGATAGGAATCAGTCAACAGCATCAGTTGAGAGACAGTGGAGCACAGTTTATGAAGTAGGAGAGGATGGGACACTGAGTCAAAGGCTTTGGCCAAGTCAATGAATATAGTTGCATTGATGTGGTCTTGATCCATCCCTGTGAGGATAGAGTCAGTAACCCACAGTAGGGAGGATGTGGTGGAGTGGTGCTTCCTAAAACCAGACTGGATGGGGAAGGAAGTCAGAGGAATGGAGGAAATTACAGAGTCTGGGGTAGTTGAGGGTCTCCTAGAACTTAGCAAGGGAGAGGAGGAGAGAGATATGCTGGACGTTTCTAAGAGACAAGGGGCATCCATTTTATGTAGGGAGAGTACCTTAGTAACTTCCCAGGCCTGGGGGACAATGCAGAAGGAGGAGGAGAGGTTCAGAATGTGACCTAATGGGGCAAGAATGGCTAAGGCCGAGATACACAGGTGTTTGGCATCCATCCCATCTGAGCTGGACTTAGAGGGGTTGAATGAGGTTAAGGTGAGAAAAACTTTGTGGGGAGAGATGAGGGAAAGGGAAGCCTTGAGGTGTTAGTGGAGAAGGGGGCAGTGGGGGACAGGGGGAGGCTAGATGAGGTAGGGGAGGCAGTGCAGTTGGTGAAGAAATTATGGAGCAGTGACAAAGGAATGGTTGAAGACTGGTGAGCCATCCACCAGGAGGACGGGAGAATTAGACAGGGCAGGGGTTGTGAAAGACAGAGTGGATAACTTTCCAGAATTTTGCAGGGGAGTTGAGGTTAGACTGGAAGTTAGATATGCAATAGATGGCTGTAGCAGAGTGGATTGCCTTGTGCAAGAATTCCTGAGTGACCTGTAGACAAGGAGATTAGGTAGGGATAGGGAAGATTTATAACACGCCCCTGATTTGTCATGGGATTTAAACAAGACAATAAGATCTAGAGTGTTCCAAGGATGGTGGGCATGCTTAAAGAGCTACTGATGCCAAAAAGAAAACTTTGAAAAACATGTTAAGACTCAAGAATAGAATCTCATGCCAGACACGCCTCCCAGGTAGGAAAGCCATGCTAGGCCTAACTCCTCCCTGTATCACTGACCTGATTACCTTAACCAACTCCATGTACAGGACCAGGAATAAAGAACTACACCCGTTCTGTGTCCCATTCTGAAGGACAGCTGTTGGACAAAGATCCTTCTCCTATCATGCCTCACTGTGGCTTAATGAGATCCCAGCTAACACTCTAAATGCTGCTAACCCAAGAACCTTCAAAGTCGAACTTAAGCAGTTTCTACTGCAAAATAATGTCTGTGAGTGCTAAACTATTCAGAGCAGGTCTCCAGAGCCTGTATCAACCCTTCCTACCAGCAACTGCTCATGGACTCACTCGCATGGGCCACCTCTCCCCACTCATTACCCTTGGTACGCAGATTCTGGCATCTCATGCGCTGTAGCTCTTATTCCACTAGTGGTTGAGATCTCTCGTTTGTCTTGGTCTCATCACCCCTCTCTCCCCCTTCCCTCATCCCCCTCCCACCCCCTTTCCTCCATCAATCTCCACTCTCATGATACCTCTGCTCTTCCTGTTTGGTCTCTCCCTCCTTCCCCCCAAGCTCTCTGTCTCTGTCTCTCTCTCTCTCTCTCTCTCTCTCTCTAACCACCTTCTCCCACCTTACCACACACTCTCACATGCATCATCCCCAGCTCCTCAGCTCCGAAGCTGCAATGCAATGTGACAATGCTCCTCTTAGGCTGCTCTTTCCCCATGCTCCATTCACTAACCACTCTCTCCCTATCCTACATTTTCCTCTCTCATATACTTCCTTATGCCATACAGCACTTAGTATTAAGCCCTTAATGAAACTCATAAGAAACTCTTTGCTGTTTTCTATATTTTTGCTGCTTCTTGTACTAACAGTTCAACTATGTCTATATTTGTACTGTGAATTTAATTATGTACTGATATTTCTACGTCTGTATTTGTACTGTGAATTCAATTATGTCTGTATTTGCACTATTTAATGAACGTGGACCCTTTGTAAAAGAGTTCTTACTCAAAGGTTATTTCTGAAATTCCAATAAATAAATAAATAAAACAATTCAGCTTGCATTCCATATGTATTCTACATATCTCTCTTCCTTGTTATTTATTACTGAGTAAATTTGTATGAGTACATGATTTTATCCCTTAGATTGCCCTTACAGTTGTTCTGCTCTGTAGAGTACTCCCTACTTCCAGTCATAATACTCTGTTGTGACATCACAGTCTGTTGCCATGGGAGTAACTTTGATGTCACAAGCAGGACATTATTTATTTATTTTATTTTGATTTTGGTTACCGGGTGGGTGCGCTAGACATAGCAATGCCTATTTTCAGGCATGACCCGGGAGAATACAAGTGAAGCATATGACCAGTACAATGTGACGCAGCACAAGGAAGAGGTAGGCAGTAGGACAAATGCAAACAGTGTGAGACATGTAGATTGATTAGCGTATTCAACAAATAGTGCCAGTTAAACTAGAGCAAATACAGCTACCCAGACCATATATACAATGTTAGTGTTAACAGGTTCAAAGTAAATAGCAAGTGCCATCAAATGACATGAGGTTTTGGAAGGGGAGAGATAAGGTAGAAGACAGGAGTAGAGGGGGTAGGAGAGGGAGGGTAAGTGGGGTAGAAGGTAGAGGTGCGAGGAGTGGACTATGGTGGCCGGAAACATGTACAGGGGTTGGAAGCCAGAAGATGTTGACAGTGGAGATTCTTAAAGTGGGCATGGGTGGGGGCTTGGCGAATATGTTGTGGAATAGCGTTCTAGTTTTTAGGTGCTAGGTAGGAGAAAGCTTGTGTACCCATAGTGGTTTTGCATCTGGGGATAAAGAGAGGGGTGTCGTCATTCGATCAGAGACCATAGGTGGAGGTTTGGGAGTACAGAAGTAAGGAGAGAGATCCAGGTAGACCTGAGCTGTAGATACCGTGTAATATAGAGCCAAAGGCTAGGTGCCGATGGGCAGAGGGACTAGGCCATTTGAGGTCAGCATAAAGATGACAGTGGTGTTTGAAGCACGGTGCCTGGGAGGCATAGTGGCAGATGCTGTTGTAGGTGGTGTCCTATCTAAGGAGCGAGGATTTTGAAGCACCTAGGAATGTGACTGAGCCATATGTCAGGGCTGGAAGCAGAACTCCTTGTGCCACAGCAAGCCTGGCAGATGGCATGAGGGCATAGCTTGTACGATAGGCCCCACCAATTTTTGCCCTCAAGTAGGGAAAAAGCAACAGGAATAGATGAACGCTTCAGGAGCAAATATCTTGTTGTCATGCAAATTACCTTAGTAATAAATAATGGGGTGAAAGGATACAAAACTAACATGAAATACTTGCTGAAGTGTGTCTAAATGTTATATTTTTGTTAAAGTTCTCCTGAAGGTGTCAGCTGTTCCTTAACCCTTGATTTTCTTAGAGGGGCATGATGGTTCCAGGTATGGGTAAGCATGGCATGGAAGTGGGATAGGGCAGTAGCAACATCAGGAGCATGATAGACAGGTTAATATTTAGAGGCAGCAAGGTTGTGAAGTAGGGCAAGAGTGTTGAGAGACCTGAGTGATCTAGACCATATGTATTTGGGGGTGGAGTGGGTAAGGCTTACTTTCTTGATGCAGTAGGTCATGCTATGGTTGCTGAAGGCAACTGGCAATGTGCCTGCTGTAATGATGCATTGGTGGTGGGAAGCAAGTACCTAGTCCAAGGAGGGAGTGATTAGGAGAGTGCGGGTTGAATCAGGTGGGTTCAGAAATTAATTGGTTGAGGTTTAAGGACACAGTCCTTTTAAGTGTAGATCTGGAGGTTGGGGAAAACCAATTTAAGTTAAAGTCTCTCAAAAGGATAAAGTCACTGGTGGCCACTTGGGAAACAAAGGGGGACAGGGTGTTGAGAGGGGAGGAGGGAGAGATCTTTGGGGAGGCATATAGAACACTAACGTAAATCAAATCAGTTTATTTATATAGCGCCTTTCAAATTATCAAGGCACCACACAACACAATTAAAACAGTTACAGCGTAAATCACATACATTTATAAATAGTATAAAAACAGGGAAAATAAAATGGTATTCCAGGTATTCCCCCAAATGCCTGGATCTATAAAAAAGTTTTTAAGGCCTTTTTAAAACCCTCCACAGTTGTGCACCCTTGTTACTGATGAGGTAGAGAATTCCAAAGGGTGGGGGCTGCGTGCATAAATGCACGAGCCCCAGATGATTTTAAATGAACCCTTGAAATCTCTAGCAACCCCTCGTCAGTCGAGCGCAGCAATCACCCAGGGCAGTAAGGGACCAGGAGCTCTTTCAGGTAGGCTGGACCCTGTCTGTGTAAGGCTTTATAAGTCAGAAGACTGACTTTGAAGGTGATTCGCCACTGTACTGGCAGCCAGTGCAGTTTGTGCAGCACCAGAGAAATATGGCAGGACTGAGAGGTTCCTGTCAATAACCGGGCCACTGCACTCTGCACCAGCTGCAGGTAGCGAATATCCACCCCTGAAAGCCCTAGGTATAAGGCATTGCAGTAGTCCAAGTGCGAGGACACAAAGACATGGACCAATATAGGAAGGTCACCGGACGGAATGAAATGCTTGACTCTGGAGATATTCCTCAGATGATAGAAAGAGGATTTGACAACAGCCGACACCTGCGAACGCAGTGTCAGTTCATCATCAAATATTACCCCAAGGTTTGGCACCCATTCAGAGGTCAGAAGTGGCAAACTTCCAAGAAAAAGTCCAAAGGGTGTGCTCACCACCAGCCCCCCTACCCGGTGACCTGGGTCCACTACCAACACCTTAGTTCCGAAGTTCAACCTCAGCCAGCTTGAACTCGTCTACTCCTGGATTTCAGTGAGACAGTTGTTAAATACTGAAAGGGCTCCATCCTGGTCAGGCGTGAAAGAAAGGTAAAGCTGGGTATCATCAGCATAGCAGTGAAACCTCAGCCCATACCTTCTTACAATGTCTCAGAGGGGAAGCATGTACACTGTGAACAACACGGGGGACAGCACCAACCCCTGAGGAACCCCACGACAACAGAACTGGGTCAGATGAATAAATCCCTGACACCACCCTCTGAGTTCTTCCAGTGAGGAAAGATGAAAATCACCTGAGGACTGTACCTGACAGGCCACAGATGAACCTCAAGCGGTCAAGCAGAACCCCATGGTCCACAGTATCAAACGCAGAAGAGAGACTGAGGAGAACCAAGATGGAGCAGTTCTTCCGATCTCTAGCTGTCAGGATATCACTGAGTACCTGAACCAGTGCTGTCTCAGTACTATGCCTCTTATGAAAACTGTACAGGAGAGGCTCATACACATCATGGATGGTCAAATGGTCCTCCAGTTGTATAGCCACTACTTTCTCGATCACCTTCCCCATGAAGGGGAGGTTCAAGATTGGTCTGTAGTTTGCATGACAGTCTGGGTCCAGAGAAGCTTTCTTCAGGAGGGGTGTCACCACTGCCTCCTTCAGGGAGCTAGGAAAATCACCTGTTTCCGAGGAGCACCAGACTATCCGTGCTATGACTGGGCCAAGAATGTCACCACAACCCAAAATCAGGGTGGTTGGTCCCGGATCCAAACTACAGCAGGTAGGGCACATACCCTGGACAATCCACATAATGTCCACAAGCTCAGGCTGGCTGAAGGTACTTCAGGAAAACTGCGGAACAGTGCCCAAACACTGATATATAGTCGCGCCCATAGAGAGTGCCGGTTGGAATACTGCCCTGATGTCTGCCACCCTAGCTGCAAAGACTCGAGCAAGTTCCTCACACTCAACTTGCGAAAACACTTTTTGGACCTGTAGACAGGCTGGGCTGTACAGTCTGTGCACGGTTCAAAAGAGCTGAGCCGGTCAATTCTGAGAGGCTGCAATCTCCCCAGACAGGAACTCTGCCTTCTTATGGGTGATTGTGGATTGATAGGTTTGATAATGGTCCATCAATCTAAGGTGATCGGTATCAAGGGTGCACTTCTGCCAGCAACGTTCTAACCTTCATCCTAGTTGCTGCATCTTCCTCAAGGACCCATCAAACCAAGGGGACCGAGGGCAAAGGGAGAGAGGACGAAAACAGACAGGAGCAATAATATTCAGGGCCATAGAAATGGCTGTATTATAGGCCATCACAAGGGCCCCCAGGGTTACTGTTTGCCAATGGAAGGTCCTATAGGTCAAGCACTGCTGCCAGGCCTTCAGAGATTATATCTCATAAAGGGCGGTAACTGACCATCTCCACAGGGGTAGGCCTATGGGGGGGTGCAAAAACTGAACAGTACAGTGTAATGATCAGACCACCCGACTGGTTCCACACCTAAGTCAGAGGCTTTAACCCCCAGGAGGAAGACCAAGTCAAGGGAATGACTGTGATTATGGATAGCAGTGGAAACAATCTGTGTAAGGCCCAGAGATGTCATCAACTGGAGGAAGTGCTGACCAAATTGTGAGAGTTCATCATCGATCCAGGCATTAAAGTCACCCAGGACCATCAGCCTGGGTGACTCAATGACCATGTCGATCACAAAGTCCACCGCTTCCTGAAGGAACCGCCTCTCATCCCCAGGTGGATGACAGATGAGGGGCGATTCTACAACCTACACCTGCTACCATGGTACATTCAAATGACTGGGTCTCCTCAACTGGTACACTTGTGAGGCCCATTAATAACATTCAGTTAACTGGAGTATACACAGAATAACCAGTTTCTACAGTTGATTAACCATCGGCCTTTGGCCTTGGGTGTTTAATCACCTGTTATCAGCTGGTTATTCTTTCATATACTGAGGCTACCTGAATGTCATCACTTAATCCACCATCACTTTTATTTCTCTCATGCTCCACAGGCTCTGCTGTGAGTCATCTTAGTGTGCCATGCATGGCATTCTGGTCTATGTAGTTCACAGGGAATATAACAGTCTGCAGTATTACTAAGTAAATCCTGCTTTCCAACAGAGTAGATACCTTTATAAGAAACAGTATGTGACAGGTTCCAAGTAGAAAGACGCTGCAAGGGAGACAGAAAAGGAGATGGAGGGATGCCATGCTATAAATAACAAAGAAAACAGGATTCAGGGAAAGTCTGGAGAAGGCCAAGAACAGAATCTTGTGGAGGAAGTTGTCCAGTTGGCTAGATATAGTGTTGACTGAACAAATGTGAATGAATGTGTTTAATTCAACTTTACTTCACTGGTATCTCACCCCTCAAATGCACATGAAGCCACTCTTATATTCAGGGGTGTAGCCAGACAATAAAAAGTTGTACATCATGACCATGTTTGTTGCCCACCTGACACAATAAACACATGTTTTGTACACCATTGTACTGTTGCCCCCACCTGTGAACTGGTAAATATAGTTGCTATACATTGCCCCATCAAGACACCCACATACCACCCCCAGTGCTTGTACTGTAATGTTCCTAGGATGCAAAGACAATCTCAGTATCCAGATGTTTTAGTCGTGTCACTTATGTCTGAAATTACAAAAAGGATAAGCTGGCCTTGTGCTGCATTGCATGAAGCAATGTGGCAGCGTAAAGCCCTGTTATTGCTCCCTAGAATAAAATTGTACACCCTGGAGTACAAGGAGTATGTCTTCCTACACACATGCTTATACCGCAATGAGTGGTTCTGCAGGGCAGATCAGCACACAGAACTATATAACACCTGCCATACCATTGCCAACTACATTCATAAAAATCTGTTACACTTGATAGTTGACCTATATGTGGTGCTTTATCTAAATTCCTTACAAAATAACCACTAACAGAGCAAGTTCTATAAGGGGGCAGTTTTGCATTGGAGTGGAAATATGGCACAAGAAATGTTTAGATTTATACATTCTTGTGCCTAAATCCTTTTCAGAATCTGGTCTCTGTGTGTATGTCACCTAGATGTACTATATATGTCTCTACCTAAACCCTGTTCTGTGGCAGACATGCATCAACTGTGTATTGTATTACTTGTTCATATAGTAATATCATCTGTTTGATATTGCACTGTTGTATGTTGTACTAGTGTACACTGGGTCATACCTGTAAAAGGTGCCTCTGGCACCAATGTATCTCACCTGGTCATCAAAATAGAAACAAACAAACAGACATATGCATCCAGCAATACAGGCATTATTTTTTTTTAAAGAAATTGTCAGTAAGAAAAGTGCATGGAATATGTTCTCGGGCAAACCCACCTGGCCTAAAACACTCCCACCTACCATAACAAGTTCATTGTAATGCATATGTCTATTTAATTGACTCATCTGATTGATATTTGTAGTCACAGGATCCACTGTTGCGTTTTCCTAGCATTACATTTAAAAAAACCTGAGTACTTCTATTTCAAGCAAGTTCATTGGCCTAGAAAACACTCCCACCTACCAGGCAGAATGTACTATGACACAGAGGATACATTCCTTGTTGACTAATTTGAGTAATACATAATTGCTCACTGAGAAACAATGTCTAAACCTGCAAAACTAAACAATTTCATTGAACAGCTAATAACTCTGAGCACCTGGAATTTAGCATTGCAACAGAGAAGTTCAGTACCTAGTGGAATTACATTCCCACTTTGTATTAAAGGAGTTGTTACAGTGTACCTTTTTCCTATGAAAAATATCAAAGCTGTATATCACATATTAATGAGGATAAGTATGGGACTGGGCTAAACATTAGGATTGGACTGGACTGAATCAAGGTGATCTTCATAGGCTGTGATATTGGTTGGGACAGCCCACACTTGGATTGAGGTTTTTCTTTTATTGACAAATATCATCTTTGTTGTCAAAGTGAAGTGTATTTTGTTTATTGTTATACAATGTGAGAGTCAAACCTTACAGATAAATGATTTATTTTAGCCACTGAAGCATGTTAAAGATAATTCATTCATCTTCATTTTAGCCATTTATTTCCACTTTAGACGGGTGACAAAGGAACCCTTAACTAATAGAAGATAGCATGGTGGCACCACAGTGACCTCTTCTGCACTCAAAACAGAACAGTGAACACTGACAGAAACAAAACGAATTTAAAAGTGTTACAATTAAAACTACAGTGTATATATTTTACGCACAATGACCTGCCTTGGAATATGCCACTTATCATCACTTGTTAGGGGCAGGACTTGTATAACTCACTTGTGGCTTTGCCCCTCATTCATGAAGCTAAATGGTATATTCTGAGTCAGACCATTGTGTATTGGCTATTTATAAAATGGGGTGTGGTCAATTCTGCCTGTGAGTGGCCAACTTTGTCTCACATAGGGATATTTTATACTAGCACAATCACTGGCTTAGAGTGCAATTAAAATAACACTTCAGGGGCAAAAGTGCATTATGCAAATCAAACACACCCACTAGGTAAATCCCCATACAAGCAACTCCAGCCTAAGATTGGAAACCCACAATCTTTGAAATGTATCTGAAAACACAGACTCTCCCCAGCTAAAGAAGAAAGACCCTCCACCTAAGGAACATGGGGAAAATAACACCCCAAAACATCCAAATATGTCAGCAGTGCTCCATAAACCAATATAGAAACAGAAATAAACATGAAATGCCCATGACAATCAAACATAGTAATGAGGATCATACAGGACAGGCATCAAGCACTGAGAATACCAGATTCCATGTCCTTTATCCATGGGATAAAGAATGCTAGTGAACCAATCACAATGTGGGATTCCACACTCAGTGTTCCAAAAGGTTTATAACTGATCATTTGACAAGGAAAATGTGGTCTCTGAAAAATGATAAAACAGTTAAAATTCATCCAAAAGTCTATTTCTTTAACTGAAATGAAAATATGTCTGTCCTAGAAGGTGAAAGGGATTGTTAGAGGTTATGACTGGCAATCCAAGTCTCATTGGATATCCCAATAATGGATAGAAACATAGATTTTGATGGCAGATAAGGACCGCTTGGCCCACCCAGTCTGCCCATTTCCCTACCTAATGGATAAGCTGCAGATCCTAGTTAACCAGCAGCCTACTTCTTCCTACCCCCACCCCCTAGAATTGCCTTATGACTGTCCCATGCATGCTTAAATTCCACCACTGTTTTTGACTCCACAACCTCCTCTGGAAGGCGTTCCATGCATCCACAACCCTCTCTGTGAAAAATACTTCCTTAAATTACTTCTGAGCCACCCCTTCTATCTTCAAATTGTGCCCCCTTGTTCTTGAGCACCTCTTTTTTAGAAAGATGCTACCCTCTTGGACTTTGTTGATTCCCTTGAGATAATTGAAAGTTTCTATCATGTCCCCCCTCTCCCTCCTTTCCTTGAGGCTATACATATTCAGCTCCTTAAGTCTCTCTTCATATGTCTTCCAGTGCAGACCCTGCACCATTTTAGTTGCCCTCCTCTGGACAGCCTCCATCCTGTCTATGTCCTTGCGGACATAATACAGTATATCAAAATCCTATAATACACTCACAGTTCTGTAACTCTTACAGTTCATACTATAGTCTATAGGGTAGAAGTAGGCCACAAGACTGATTGAGACTACCCTCTCCTTACTCAATGTTACAGTGCTTCATCACTATAATGAACAAAATCAGGTCCTGCCTGACCGTTCTTTGTAGTGACATGTTTGATAAATCAATGTAGGTAAGGAAAAATGAGGCTGTTCAAGAAAAAAAAAAACATTGCATGTTTAATGAAAACTCTTATTTTTTGTTAAAATCATTATAAACAGCTAAAACAGTTAAAAGTATCACCAAATACATCATGGAATACATTGTGCTGTGCAATAAATGTTAGTTTTGCTAATGTGCTTATAAGAGTTCTGTGTTTTTTTGAAAATGTCCGTAAAGTCCGTGATTTAGATCTGGCTCATTGTGCATTTCATAGCCGGTTTGTGGGTATAGGAGGTATGGTGTACTTGAATTAGCTTAAGGCGTATCCATAGGTTGGTATGTGAGCCACTCCAAAGCTTTTTCAAGTCCTGTTACTGCTTCAGTGTTTGTGGTTCTCTCATGAGCAACAGTCTAACCCTCCTCCTCATCTCATTCAGACTCACTCGCAGTGATGCCACTCACTTAGCATACTATGTCTGCACTGGACAGCTGTTCAAAAGTAAACATAGTGTCCTTAATTAACAGTTAACCAATCATAAACGGCACCTGGGGTAATAGACTGCATAATGTTCAACTGGGTTGCTATAGCTGCAGTTTCCTCTGTATCATCAGGGTCATCTTCATTTTTTGGGCTACAGTATAGCATCAAATGATGGACCAGATGTTGATGTGCAATGTAAAACAGTTGCCACAGAAACGTTTGCTCATGCTTCCCCAGACAGATGGATTATGTCCTTGAGAGTATATTTTTTAAGAACTTCGTGACACTACCCCCACTGGCCTTTGACACTAGATCTAAAAGAAGCAGCTTTCAATAGTGCTTCTTAAAAGTGGTGATTATGCCACTGTTGAGGGGTTGAATTTGGTATGTTGTGTTTTTGGGTTAAAAACATTGATTCAATGTGATCATCCCATGATTTTAGCTTATTCTCAGGAGTATGGAGCACTGGTCAAGGAGTAATAATGCTTTCCTGTGCAGACTGTTTGTCTGGAGGTGTGCAGATACAGAGGGGACAAAGTTAAGGTCAAACCATTTTTTTTAAATGTTCGCTGTCCCTCCTACAAATTTGGATTGATTGCATGGATAAACTGGTGGGCAACTTCCTCAGGGAGGGCAAGTAGTCCTGATATAGGTGGCAAATGCTCAGAATTCACTGGTGGCAAGAGGGGGATGGAGCCTCCCCTGGTTTAGACGGTACCAATGGACCTTCCGTGACATGTAGACTCTTCAGTGGTTCCACAACCACTTCCATGCCCCCCCCCCCCCCATGGAAGCCTATTGAATCAAAGCTGTTGGGGTGGGTTTTTCTATGGTCTGTTTATACTGTACATCCTAAACTGCCAACATGCAGGCCAATGCTCAATCAATCACAAGTCTGTGACAACACGGAAACAACTGGGGAAGTGGCTAGCCATAGACCTCACCCACCTTGGGCCTGACCCTTGATGGCACAACAATTCAGACTGTTGACAAACCACTTTCCTAGCCCCAGTGGGAAAAGGCAGGAATGAGCACCCTGTTAGAGGTCCTTCTGCCTCAACAAAAAGTGCTTGACTCATTCCAAGGCCTGCAGCTAAGATACAGCCTCCACAAAAATGAGATCTGTCACTACCTGCAGCTCAGGAGTGTCTTGGTGCCCCTGCTTCAGAGTCTCAAAGGTGCAACCTCCCCAGTTGGGAAACATACTGTACCATACCCTACTGACTGTCCAAATACTGGGGCAGAGCTGGGACTATATACTTTTTTGATCAGAGACCAGATCTTTGACAAGACTTCTCTCACTAAAGAAGGCTGGGCAGTGGCCTTATGGCATCTAATCTCTGATGAGGAATGGGGCGCTTGTTTGAAAGCATCACACATCCCTGTTAGGGACTCCCATAGTCAACTCCTCCAGAATTATGTGCTTCATAGATAGTACCACACTCTCGTGGTTCTTCTTGTGGCCCATCTCACGCATAATGAAAACTGCGGTAGATGTCGTAACCCTGGCATCAACCTTCTCCACTTCCTGTGGTCCTGTCACAGTCTGAAGTGCTACTGGGAAAATGTTAGAAGCACTTTAAGCAATGTTCTAGGCTCCATCATCCCTAGTTCTCCCACGTTCTTTGTGCTTGGATCCTCTCAGGATGCTACCCCACTACCTAGAAGGCAACTAAACTGGCTGCTGATGGCCAGCATTGAAGCCAAAAGACTCCTCCTTAGGAGATGGTATGTGATAGAAATCCCTTCCACTGAAGAATTTCTGGTGAACTTGGTGCAATTAGCAAACTTTGAATGCCTCTCCCTACGTCACATGTGGGGATCTCCAGTACTGGGGAAATAAGGCCCCCTTCAAGGATTACCCAGATTCACTAGTCCACGCCACTCCACTACCTCAACTGGACACCACAGGGCTTTCTCTAACAGAGATAGGATGAGAGCCCCTCCACCTCAAGCGACCGAGGAGGCCTGGGTGGATTGATTTACAGGACCCCAATACTGCCCATATCACAGCTCAGTTCCATGTGATAATAGTGCCATCAAGAATGGCACTGAACTCAATGGCAAGTACACATTGCTGAACTCAAAGTGGCAATCTGCACACCGAATACCACAATCAGCTACTAGCGTTTACAAGCTCTGTGGGGACGCGAACTGTGCTTGCATTTAATGCGGGGGGCTATGCCCTACACACTCCCCATTTCTATTATAATCAACTCTACTCTGGGGGAATGATAACATAGAAACATAGAAGTTGACGGCAGATAAGGACTGCAAGGCCCATCCAGTCTGCCATTTTTTTCCACTTTTTGAATGTGCCATAGGCCTTGACTCTGTCAATGGCCTGTCTATTTATACTCATCTGTATTGCTACCCTGTGCCTAACCTGTGCCTTTTTGAAGCCCAGCACTGTATTCATATCCACCACTTCCTGAGGTAGGCCGTTCCATGCATCCACCATGCTTTCTGTGAAAAAGAACTTCCTCACATTATCCCTCAATCGGCCTCCCTCTAATCTCATGCCGTGTCCTCTTGTCCTGCTATTTTTCTCATATTGAAACATGTTAGACTGTTTCACCTTATTAATGCCCTAAAGATGTTTGACTGTTTCGATCATATCACCTCTCTCTGTCCTTTGCTCTAGGGTATACATATTGAGCTCCATTAATCTGTCCTCATATGTTTTCTGATGCAGTTCCTGCATCATTTTGGTTGCCCTTCTCTGGACTGCCTCCATTTTGTTAATGTCCTTGTGCAGGTGCGGCCTCCAGTACTGCACACAGTACTCAAGATGGGGCCTAACCAGTGCCTTGTAAAGAGGGATCATTACCTTCCTCTTACGACTTGAGATACCCCTACTAATACACCACTACATCCCTCTATTCTTACCTACTACATTAGTGGTCTGCTTGGATGATTTCAGGTCATCTATGGCTTCAGGGTTTCTCTTCCCCATGTGCACGATCTTGCACTTCTTTGCGTTAAACCCCAGTTGCCACTCTTCCGACCATTTTTTCCAGTTTATCCAGATCTCTTTTCATTCTGCCCACCCCATCTGGATCATCTACTCTGTTGCAGATCTTGGTGTCATCTGCAAACAGACAAACCTTACCATCCAGTCCATCTGCAATGTCACTGATGAAGCTATTTGAAGAGGACTGGCCCCAGGACTGATCTCTGAGGTACCCCACTTGTGACTCGCATCTCTTCTGACTGTATACCATTTACCACCACTGTCTTCTTTCTGCTCAGCAATCAGTTTTCCATCCAGTTGACTAACTTCTGACCCACCCCGATCCTACCTAACTTATAAATCAATCTTCTGTGTGGAACAGTATCGAAGGTTTTGCTGAAGTCAAGGTAGGCGACATCAACTGCTCCCACTTGGTCCACCACTCTGGTTACCCAGTAAAAGAAATCTATGAGATTAGTTTGACAGGACCTTCCTGTTGTAAACCCATGCTGTCTTGGATCCTGTGCTCCCATGGATTCCAGGTGTTGCACTATACTTTCCTTAAGGAGTGCCTCCATAATCCATAAACCAGGCAGCTGGCTCAGTTCTAGCCCAATGAACATACTCATCTATACTGCATACAACTAGTACTCCATATAGACACAGTATCGCTGTACTTACTTTGTGCTGTTAAGTGCACATAGGCCATTTTACACGTGCCGGTTTGACATCACCCAAACTGACTTGCTTAAATTGATTTGCTCATATCACAGTATACCCAAAGCACCATTGTCTATATTAAGAATACAACCCCCCAGTTACTGGACACCACCTTATGGTTGCTGTTTTTGTAAATAAGTTATTCTCAAACCATGGTGGGGAGAGTTGGTCCTCCCACCATACATAGGCATACAGGAAAAGCATTTAGCTGGAAAATTCCTCTTATGTGGAACTCAGGTCTGACATCTATCTCTAACCTGATACATATTGTCTGGAATGTCTGGAACTGCCTTATCCCTGAAAGTCAGTCTGTACAACTTACTGATGGTATGTTCATGCACCTGACTGCCTCTGTATACCATACCTCCAGGTTGTACGGCTCAAAAGATTTCTCTAACTAGACATCTATTGTCTGGACTGTCTTGCACCCTGAAATCTGACTTTACACCTCATTGATTGCATGTTAATGCACCCCAAGTTCACTGTGTGCCATGCCTCTATGCTGCATGGGTCACACGTTTTTCAATAACAAGTTTAATTATAAAAAATATCTGCAGTCACCCACACAGTTCTGCTGCTATCATAGGTGACTGGAATAAGGTGATAAAAACATTGTTTTCATCTGAAATTACCAATGCATAGAGGAGTGACTTTCTGTCAACCTGTGGCATTGATGCAGAAAAGGAAAGTCACTTGGTCAGTAGTGATGTTGAGTCCTTTACTGTTATTGGGCTCATTTTTTTTTTTTTGAAGTAAGTATGACATCGGGGAGACACTGACAGAAAAGGATGTTCTCTTTGCTTTATACACCTGTTCTGGCAGGCTCCCCTTTCACCAAAATGTCCTTCAGGTTCAGGATAAATTCAGTGGCTGCCACGTCATCACAGGATCACTGGTCCCTTATTATGCTGATCTTTCTTATTCCATAATAGTACTGTAAATGCCAAAGTCACCCAGATGAAGATTTGAACTGGTTGCCCCAGTAATGCATTTCTTTTGCAGAATGCTCTGCTTTTTCTCTCAGTAAGCTGCCTGACATAAGAACACCATTCACTGTTTGCTGGCTGAACCACAGCTATATGGTGCAGTCACTTGCATTCTCATCCACCCGCCAAAGCTTCTTGTGGTGCAGCCCATCAAACTCTGGATACTCGGCTTCAATGTCCCACAATGCAGCCTCCTGTTTTTACCAGGTACAGATGGTGGACTTCAAGTAGCCAGTCCAGTGGAGAGTTTGGTCAGAGTCTCCCTCGCTTTAAGGCAAGCCAAAATTGACAGTTTTGTTTCAACTAAATAACCAGAGCATTTCATTTTTTTCTTGGGCAGTAGATCAGCAAGGCAGCAAGACAACATGACAGCAGGCTAGCAGAACAAGCACTACTGGCAACCACATTCGCTTGAATATTTTATATACTTTGGAGAACAGCTGACCAGACTTGTGCAGACCAGCTTATTTGTCAAAGACCATAACTAATGTGCAGACCAATTATTCTGTCAGACTGCAACAGCTGACAGTGCATCTTAGTTAAGTTTTCACAGACCACATTAAACAGCATGGGAGTCAAGACGAACAGGCACTATAACAGAATTTTCATTATACTGAGGGAAGACTGTACTACACAGTAATCTCATTAAACATATGTATGTCAAGCTCCTTCCCAAACAATTGTTTAACTGTACAATGTGCTGTTGTTTCAAGTAAGGAATTTCAATCATGTACGACTCACTGCGAATAAAAACATTTCAGACCTGGAACTTTTTTAAAGTTTGTTTTCATGTCCTCTTAATTTTTGGTTGAGAGTTGAATATTCTAAATTCATAGAGAACAATAGGGTACTATCTCTGGATATGTCACACAGTAAAAGGGCAACCCAATCCTTCTTTTCTCCAACCTTTGCATATTTAACATTTAATCTTCCTTCATAGTACATGTTGTTATTTGGTCCCAAGATAGATTTAGAATCAAACTCTTTTCTAGTTTCTTGCCTATGTTCACTGAATCCTCAACAAAAAACACACTCCAGGTATGTGTGATTGCACTGTGTTGTACACACACATCGAAGGCATTGTTAAGGTTCTCAGCAATGCATAATAACCCTGTAGTTTGTGTACAGTATGTCAGAGTACAACAACACATTTTGTCCTTCTATGTGTATTTCTTTTAAACTTAGTGACTGGGATAGGCACACTCAGCCAGAATGCTTTCCAGGTGCAACCCGGTGGAGGGGTAACAGGTTGCGATAGAGCAACAACAAAAAGAATGACAGCAACAGGTGCCTGTTCATGAATAATAAATGCAAGGTACAATTATTAAATTCCAGAAAGCAAAAAAAAAAATATATAGAAAGCGTGCCAAGTACATTAGTTAGGGAGTAGCAAGAATGAGAACTGTGAGGGTTTACAGCTACATATGGCAAGATATCTGTAACAGAACCACAGTGGCATAATATTAAAATTACAGAGTACACTGAGTTTAAAGTGCTATAATAGGGAAAATGACAAATGGGTAAATAGGGGAAGGGTAAATAGGACATGGGCTGTTGTACTGCAGAGAGAAGATAAGATGGTAATCTGCAGGTGCATGCTTTTGAGAAATGTGCCTGTAAGTGTGTTTCAAGAGAGTGTGAGACAGATGGGGAGAGGGATATTGTCTACAGACTAGCTAGGTGGATTGATAAAGCAGATGGGCCTTCTACAAATTTACGGTGAAGGATAGGAAAAAATGAACATCGAATGATCGGGGGGCAAAAGGATGGGATTGCAGGGTTAAGGACAAAGGTGAGGTAAATGAAAACACTAGCAAACCAGTTTTGGGTTTACAAAGAAGAACAGTGTGAGATACACAGGACCTGTTGTCACTCTCACTAAGCATTTACACAGCCTTACCTTGGCTATAGATTTCCACTCTACTTGTTCCTCCTTGTTCTGCACTGATGCCAGAGGCGGGTCCACATGACCCTCTGTCAGTGCTGATGCAAGCTGAGCTTGGGGGTGGGGCTGTGAGCTTCAGGGATATCTGTTGGGTGATTTCAGAGGATGACTGTCCCATGTCAAAGCACCCCTCAAATGATTCTTGCATTGGCCCTCCCAGCCCAAACATGTAATGAGGTTCCCTGTCCCCAGACAAAAGCAAACTTACCTGGAGCGTTTTTTATCTTCTCCTATTTGGTCTGCCAGTGCTCCAGTCTGCTGGTCTGCACTTCCTGGTTGGTTGCAGAAATCATGGGAGTGCAGTGGAGGATCATGGGTCACAAATGTATTGTGGGGATGTGAGTGGTGCTGCCAGTCCATACAGCAGCTTATATCATTCACTTTGCTACTTATCCTCATCTCTGCTGTGACTCCAGGAGTGGATCAGGGATTTACTTACCATGATTGATAAGTATCCACCCTGCCACATTTGCACTGAAGCAACACATCCAATCTAGTTGTTGTAGTGCAAATGTGGCAGTGTAAACATGCCTTATGGCATCATGATAGCACTCATATAGTTAAGGTTCTTGTTGTACTTCTTCTAAGTCAACAAATGTCTAGAGGAGGGGTTTGAAATTTCTAGGGTTTGTTCTCTATTGTAAATGCAATTGATCTGATGCACAGTACTTGAACCAAACATGACCTAGTAGTTTTCTGAGAATTTAAATGCTGACAACAGCTACCCGCCATTTTTGGCGCACAAACATTGACCACTATTTTCCGAGAATCTACATGGAGTTCAGTTTTGAAATTTGAAGGTCATTAGGGGATGGTCTAGTTTATGTTCTTTGTGTGTTAGTATTTTTAAATGCTTTGTTTTTCAAAGCTAGAACATTCTCAGAAGGGCAAAACATTGAGAAACAGGACAGTGTCCTGACAACGCAAACTCATTAGGAGCTTTTTCACTGACTGGCAATTTTTTAAGTCATGTAGAGTTGATTCAGATTATGACGGTGTAGTGTAACAAATACTGGCCAATGCCAAATGTTCACTTGATTATGTTTTCTATGTAGTTGTGGGACACAGAAAGCACAGCAGTCAAAATGAACACATTAATAGCATGAGTTATACAACTGAAATTGTCATAACTATATGCTGATGCTGTGATGGGTGAAGAATATACATACCCAAAAAAGCCATGTCACAGTACCAATTTATTCACATGTTTTGCAAGTGAACATAATCAGCTTGATTCCAAAGATAGGGTATCCTGGGGTATATGCACTGAGCCTTGTTCATTGAAGTTGTAATAACAAAATGCTTTAATTTTAGTGTTCAAAACACAGGTACATAGAGTAACACAGCTCCTTGCCTAAACTGAACAATGAGTGTAGAAACTTGTTAGAGCATCTGATTTACTTGTATTTTTACCACAATATGAGACTTCAGTAATTCTGTGAATTACAAGCACTGAATCATGGGTATTCAATTGATATGGGTTGTTAAACATCTCTGCCACTCCATGAGAAACAAAGCACTAAACAGCAGCACATGAGAAATAAGTGTACAGTAAGACAACTGTGGAATGAAAATCAGGGGTATGGTTTCAAGCAAGAATTAGGAGTTGCACAAGAAATCCCTCTACTTTGCATTACCCAACCTTGTGATTGGACAGACGTCAAGGGGGAAGGAAAAGAAATGTGGAGAGTTGGCAGGAGTAGGGAGTAGATGCAGTATTTTGAATCTGTGATAGGTGGAAGAGGAGCACCCCCCCAAAAGCCCTCTCACAGTTCAGTCTGATACCAATATGTTTACATGCTTTGCAAGCGAACATATAAAATGTAGGGTATTGAGTTCTGTGTTATGGTACAGTACATTATTATGTATGTTAAGATATAATGAACAGAACTGTGAAGTCTGTTTTATTTAATTGAATTAATTTAATAAATATTACAAAAGATTAGGAATGACAACCATATTTCAGAAATGGTTGATGACAGGTAGTTGCATGTCTTTCTGACAATATAATTGTTTGTCCAAAGCCTTCCTCCTTGCCTACATAATTGTTTACAGAGTCTGTTTGATCCTGCCCCTCAGTTAAAAAAAATATATATTTTTTCCTCCCCTCCAACTCTTGTAGCACCCCCAACAAACGGATATGCTTAATATCCAATCTGGTGGATTCCCTACTACCCTACCCTCACCCACCCAGATACTAGTTAGCACCCCCTGTCCTCATCTGCACTTATATTCTGAGCTGGCTGCCATGTGTCTTCTTTCTTCTGCAATGTGGATGGAGTAATCACAGACATCTAAGGATCATGCATTGCCTGGAGAGTTTTTTCCCCCAAACAGTGTGTTTTTGTATGCATAACTGGCTTCCAGGGACACTTGCAGCTCATTATTATGCATGCTTTAAGTTGCACTCTTCTTGACCTTGTTTGACAGTGTCAAGTGTCCTACTTTACTGAGAGACACTCAATTAGTAAGGGATGCACCAGCATACTGTATCTCCAAGTATCGCATCAGTAGTAGTATGTAGATAGTGTTATTTGTAGAGCACCATTACAAAATGCTCTGGGCACTTTAGCAGTTTTGTGTCTAACAGTAAAAAATGACATCAAATGAAAAACAGCATACAGCAGGCAAACTATATCACAGTGATGGGGGAGGGTTAATTCACAAAAACTATTCACATAAATGCAATAAAAAGAGTAACATAAACTAACAGCACACGTCCTTAACACAACAGATCAGGATAATGCATGGCAGGCAAGTCCTCACACTAGCACAAACGGAATAAATGATCATTACAAATATGTCATTTGCACAGCTGCAATTGTTGTAGTTAAGATATGACACATGACAGGGTGAGGTCATAATGGAATCTGCGTATGCCTCTGGTTGTAGTTAAGTATGAGGCACAGATGAGTGCCCTTATCTAACTGAGAAGTCTATACATTCCCTATGACCATGCTCCCTGGAGTGCACTATGTAAGCAATAAGACACGACGGGTTATGTGTTGAACATATATTACCGCATGGCTGGGGCATAGTAAGTGGCCTCGTGACTTCAGCCACAGCCGTGCAATAATATATGTTCAACACATACCCCAGAGTGTCTTATTGCACTTATAAAATGGACAACTTTTATTAGAAATTAGAAAAACAATCAGGAAATATATAATTTACGTAGAAACATAGACTTTGATGGCAGATAAGGACCGCTTGGCTCGCCTAGTCTGCTCATTTCCCTACCTAGAGGAAAAGCTGCAGATCCTATTTAACCAACAGCCTATTTCTTCCTCCCCCCCACAAAAATTGCCTTATGTCAGTCCCATGCATTCTTGAATTCTCCCACAGTTTTAGACCCCACAACCTCCTCAGGAAGGCTGTTCCATGCGTCCACCACCCACTCTGTGAAAAAATACTTCCTCACATTGCTCCTGAGCCGTCCCCCTCTATCTTCAATTTACATTAAAATATAGGTTTATTTGAACAGTGTCCCTACTCAAGGGAAAATAGTCCCTTTTATTTGACTCAGTAGGTTGTCAAACAAAGAGTTAGGGAGTAAAAAGTTTCATTTTTTTAATAAGAAATTACTTCAACTTAAAATGTTGAGCCTTGAAAATGACTTGTAATTTTAAATTGACAGCTGTGAAATTGATAACGCTATCTGTTACAACTATAAAGCTATCTGTTGCAACCATAACTTTTTAATAAACATCATGACCAAGGATAATTTGCTCATTTAGTCATGTTGATGACATTAACTGTGCCATTGAAATTAACAGGACCATTAAAACTGAAAGTGCCAGTCGGAAAGTTCATCGGTTGTTGCGAGTTAGGTGATTGAGCTGACTGCATGGCTAAATGAGCTGACTGCACGGCTGATTGTACTGCATCACAACACGAACGCAAATCGCCACTCGGTAAGTTTTTCGGTTTTTGCCATGGACTTGACTGACCTGTCTGCACATCTGACTGAGGTGGCTGCACTGCATCAAAATATGAACCCCAAGCGCCATTCGGACAGTTACTCTCTTCTTGCCATGGAGCTGACTTTTCTGCTTTTCTCTGAGGCTGAAAACAAGATGGCTAACTGCATTTTTCTTAACATTCTATTCTTAACTGTCAACATTCCATTTGGGTGCATTGATTTATTTGCCTGCTCTTTTTTTCCCCCTATGTGTAATACCTATTTGACACTTCCTTTCTGGCCAATCATGTTGCTTTTTTTTACATGCTCATTTTATAATTACAATTTGAATATAATAAAAGTTATGTAGTTCAGGTTCGGTGTGTGATCATACAAACATAATACAGTCATGTGACATCTCTTGACAAATGAGATTACAGGACTGATAAAGCCCATTCTATAACCCCAATTATATATGCAGATGCAAGTGTATGGGGGAGAAGCAAAACAAAAAAAAAAAGGAAGTAGGACCTACATACTATGTGGTTTTCTTTTTATGCAGTGGAGGAGGAAAAGAACCTGGGAAGTCATGTCTGAGAAGGGGCTGAAGCATGGCAATCACTGTAAGGCTGCTGGGCAGAGGGCCAGCAGAGTGGCAGGATGTAGCAAGAGGGGGTGACCAGCAGAACAGGGGAAGTAAACCTGCCACTTTATAGGGCCCGGGCTAGACCCCCACCTATACTACTGTGTGTAGTTCTGGGCACCTCAATACAAAAAAGGCACTTAGGCAGGCAACAGGGTGCAAAATAGGGAAATGATCAGGAGTACGGGGACAGAATCTATGTGGAGAGGCTGCAGGCCCTTAATATAGTCACCCTGGAGAAAATGAGGCCTAGAAGGGACATAATCTTAGATCTCCACATACTCATGGGCATCAACACAATGGTGTTCTCCAACAGAACATGGGGCCATGCTCTGAAGCTCAGAGTTGAAAAATACAGTGGTAATTTTATGAGGCACTTCTATTATCAGAGTTTGGTGAAGTTATGGAACAGCCTAGTGGCAGAGATAGTGCATATAACTACAGCATAGGCCTTCTAGGTAAGTCTGGCCCAATGCCTGCTTACCAAAAGAATTACCAAGCATCATGGGTAGCTAAGAAGACAGGGAATACCTGTAAAGTAGTACCTGTTTGCCCAGCATACTTGCTATTTTCTATTTATGAAGCAGGCAGGGACATGATGAATCTATAATCCCTTCAAATCCGATTACTCTGTTATTATGTAGATAGAGATATGAAAAAAATATCCACCATCTGAATGGGCTGCAAAAACAGTTTCCCTTTGTGCCAGTGCTGAAGTTTTCACAGTCCTGACTCTGGACTCTGACTGACATGGCATTGGCAGTCTCATTATTGTTTATATAAAACGACCTATCCAGAATCATTTTAACACCTGTTAAAGCACCTCTTTTAAAGGAATTATGGCAACAGTTCCAGTCTGCAATCTGCAATATCTCATGACCAACAAATAAAAATGTCTTATTTCTTAAGCCTGTCACTTCCACGTGAATGCAGCTATTGTTTGTCAGCTAGTATGACTCCCAAATGCAAAACCACAATGTCTCCTAGGTTTAGCCATTAAATATTAAATCTTGTCATCACACTACTTGATGCTTCTTTTTTACAAAGTCTCCAGTGTATTAAAACTGTTGACAGTGACGGCTGCAAGCCTGCAACTGCCAACGATTCCACAAACTACTCCGAAAAGCCTCACACCTTTGTCAGAAGGATTATTGGCACCGTCTGTTAGCTTGTATAGCATGTTGAAGCCCAGCCAACTGCATAATTTCAAATTAAAAAAAAAATATGCTGAGATGGGATTTGACATGTGCATCACACACACAATTAGGTCTTTGGATGAGCCTTCCCAGATTTATAAGTTTTCAAGTCAGATTCCAGTGTGGTATAGCATGTTTGACGCCATGTACTATAGCTGTTCCTAGGTTTTATTTCCCAATTTCCAACTTAGCCAGTAGAGAGAAGCACTTCAGCAAACACTATACTTAGTCTCAGGCAGAAAGAGAGCGCATAAGGCAAATTAGCAGAGCAGCCAACTTGTCACATGAAAGAGATTGTTCCATGAATCGAATAACAGTGGTGCATTTTTCACAGTTTACTTACCAAGCATAACCACAGACTAGATTTAAAGAAATACTAGACAGTGTATCAAAACCATGTTTAGAGCATTCCACCCCAGATAAACATGTTAGAATATCTGGAATTAAAGGCAGACTTTCTGATGCAGTTTGTTTCAAATGAATTTCTTGGGGACCACCCATTGGCCCAGCATCTGCACACCTTGCTACCAAGCAGCTGGTCAATGGCAGTGCTTCTCTGGCCAGGGAGAGCTTGGCACTGTGCCTACAGCTGTAGAAATCCTTGTGTTAGGGCAAGAAATGTATCTCTGCTACAGGGTAGCTGTGGCAATTGAGGCCATACCAGCATTGTACAGCATGACTTGGTGGGTGGGGTGAGGCCATGGGGTAAAAAACTGGGGAGAAACCCATGACACCGTCTACATAATGGTTGCCTGCAACGCTTGTGCCACGTGCTGTAGTGACCCTGTTGGGGGCAGTGGCGGAGCCAGGTTTGGGAGTGTTTGGGAGCCAGGGGGTGCCATTTAGTCAATTACAGGCTCCACAATGGGCACTAAGCAGTGAATAAAGATGGCAGTGGGGCACCACTACTCTCACTGGGGCAGCCAGGAGGGGTGACTGCCCCCCCAGCCCCCTCCCTCAGCTCCGCCACTGGTTGGGGGTGCGGTTGATGGACCAGGAGGTTACTTGAGGAGGGACTTGAGGACTGGGAGGGAGGACAGTGTCAGATGACAAAAAGCTGAATTAAATGCATTTCATTGCCAGTGTTGTCCATATCCGCAGCTATGTTCCCATGATTTTTTGACATAGGTGGGAGTTTATGAAGAAAACATATAAGACTGTGACACTGCAGTGACATAGTGAGAGTGGATGGTTATATATGAAATCAGAAGCAAGATACTGTACTGCTGTGCCCAGTTTTACTAGCCCAATCTTACCCTATATTTTGAATAACTCATAAAATATTTAGAACAAATGGCAATAGTAAGTCTAACGTTCATGTGTGGGTACAAGTTCTCAATAATATAACAATGACTATTAAGCATTTTTAAATGTTGAGATAATAGATTTATAAAAATGCATTACAGCTGCTGAGAGGAATTTATGAGTTACCGCTGGGTTGTTGCAATCAGTCCCTGTCGATCATGCTTGTGCTGTAAGTGGTGTGAGCACAAGTCATACAACCATTGCCAGTTAAACAAAATCCCCTCAAAACACAGCTTTTGCATCACCAAAGTAAAACTGTAATTGACATTTGCAAGCACTACATTACTTAAAAGTGCTCTCAACTTTAATTATATAAAACAAAACATGTGATTGTGTGTAAACCACATTTCTACACACACCCTCAGTGTGGGATGCCTTTCTAAACTCCTCAAGCTTTGCCTATGGGGTTTATGTAGCATCTTATGGATCGTATGTGTGTAACATTCTGGTTATACATACCCACCTACAGTATGTATTATTCTCCATTTAAAGTTCCACTTTACAATTTTGTTTCCAGCAGAAACCTTCTTCTACCTAAGTGAGCAGCAGTGAGAACTGAAGCACAGGGGCCAGACTATTTCTAGGTCCAGATTAGGGTCCAATAAATATTTCCTCCCAGGCCAAACTAGTGCCTGGAACAAACCAGTGGTATATTGAAACATACTATGGCATTGTTCCAGCACTACTGGCATGCTCCAATATATCAGCCAGGCCCTAACCAGAGTGCAATCAAAAACCTTGACCACCTACTGGCCGAGGAGGTAAATGAACAATAGGGTGCGATGGGGACTGCAAGCAAAATCAGGGTGTTAGGGTCCACTAATTGCAATAATGGAAAGGGTGGCAGATGGGTGTAACAAGCTACCTAACAAGGTAGTTGAGGCAAAGACAATAGCAGGGTTCAAGGGAAGTGGGATGCATAAAAGGCGTTGTGAGGTTGAAGGAAGACAGAGGTGAAGGGGAGACTGGGAAAATCACAGAGACCAGAGCGTCTCTAAGTAGGGAAACTTGAAACAGACCAGATAGACTAGTCAGGATTTTTTCTTTCTGTCTCTTTTCTATGTTTCTGTGTAACCCAATCCCTAGAATGCCTCAGTATTGTTATTAAACAAAAAGGGTTTTATTTGTTTTAGTGAATGTTTGTACCATTAAAGTTCTAGTGGTTCTTGTTGTATATGAGAAAAGGCAGTCTGTTTAGCAGTGCTGTCTAGTGGCGGTCTATGAAATATAAAGCATGACCGTCAAAGGAGCTCTCCCCTCTATAAGCTAGGGGGAATTTCCCTTTGCCTGAAAGGTAAGAGCTGCTGTCATTGGAACTCAGGGTTCCAGGCTTGATTTGCAGAAAGGGGTTAGAGGTGCATATAACCAGAGAGAGGACAGACATGGCAGTTTGATTGCAAATAAGGGTTTCTAGCCATCGACCTAACACTTTAGAATGCAGGTCAGCCAATTAGAAGGCCTAATTTCTGCCTTTGCCTTTGTTTTATAATCCTTTTTCCTTTTTAAAGGTGTTCTTTTTGCACATTTTTAGATCCACGAGCTGTTAGAAAACCAAAGATATCTGTAATTTGAATCATGCAGTTGAGGCAGGAACCAGGAACATTCCCGACAACTGCTCCTACTGAAGAACTAAAGAAGTAACGTTCTAAAGGTTAAGTGCAGGGTCAGCGCCAGTGAGCAACAGACTTTCTGTCACTAAAAATATTTTGCTACATGGCCTTTATTTCCTTTGCCATGCTTTGCAGCCAGCCATTCCTTCTGGAAGCAAGAGGAAAAGTGAACACTAGTGAGCAATTCAAACATTTTTCCTAAAAATAGACAACAGTTGGAAACTTATGAACATAGGAAACTTTACAGGGAGAGAGAATATGAGTCCATCAAGTCTGCTCTGATTCTGCTTTAAAATCACTCCAGTCTACTGCAAATTAACATTCTGCAAACAGGGGATGACCACTGTTTCAAATGGAAATGGAAACAGTATTTGACCAATAAACCTGTTTGTAACCGTTTTAAATGTTTTCATGAACTAAATTGTACCATTTTGATGCTTTGGCCTTGGGGCTTCAGGTCATTGCTGAAAATGGGGCTTTGTCTCATTGTACCTCAATGCTTAACGAAAATAAAATGCTACACACAGTATGGTGGGAATATCTGTAAGTGATTTAACTGACCATCAAGGATTAATGATGGATAACAGCCTGAAGACTGATGCTGGTGTTTTTAGGCTTGATGTTAAGAAAAAATATATATTTATCAGTAGAGTAGTGAGACTCTAAAACAGTTTACCTAGGGAGGTAGTGAGTACTAAGAATGTCAAGTCCTTTAAGAAGCTTTTGACATGCACCTGAAGAGGTGGGGGTTACTGGATATGCCTGTTAGGCTAGCAGAGAATCGGTCACAATAGGTTCTGCCTCTTTCAGATTCTGATATCGTAGTGCACTACACTGCACTGCTTTGCACTGTATTGTATTGTATTGACTGCCCAAACCAAAGATTTACTGCTCAAACCACCAAAGTCATGTGTATGGGAGACATGCATGAGAAAAGGACGACAAACAAGAGGAGCTTAAAAGTGTGATGTCAGTTGCACTTCTGACTTATGGTGATTAGTGTGATACTGAGGATTGGAGGCCAACATGGGGAGGTAGCAAAACTAAAATACATTATGAAGAAGAGAAAATCATGAAAAAAAGTTTCACACCTAGGGAAATCTGTGAAGTGAGTCCCCAAGCCCCACATTAGCCCCATAATAGTGTGACACATGCTGACGCACCTCTCCAGCAATGTCATTCCTCTGTGTCCCCAAAACATTAATTCTTAGGTTGCAGTCTAATTGCTCCATAAGTATCCCCCAGACCATCGTCAGTAAAAAGCCAAAGATATCCTCTGCAGTATGGGAGTATCTTACAGATGACACTACAAATCAGTAGAAAGCATGTTGCAGTCAATGTGGTAAGAGGATCAGTCAGGGTCAGTGTACTTGATGATCATTTAAAACATGAACATGGCTTCCTCCTAAAAGCCAGGCCCGTTTCACACTCTGGTTAGACTCTGACTGTGAGCCAGCAAGGACATTTGTGTAGAAGAACTGGTATAAGAAAGTTTATTCAAGTATTCCAGACACTATTACGCAGTCAACTGATATATCCTGTGATACCACAGCTACTTTAGAAAGAGACCAACCACCAGCAACCCTGGGGCATCTGTACCAGCACTGGTGGAGAATTAGTAATGAAACAAACTGCTATACACTACCTATCATTCCAAGCCTATACTAAACTAAATTGACACATAACCACCAATGTTCCATATAAATTACAAGACTAATTGGTAAGATGATGGTCACTGATCTTTAGCCGTTCTCCATGGCACAAAACTCTGACTTTTGAAGACTCATGATTCCTGTTTCTGGGCATGTCATCCCCACTATGTATGAGGTCATAAGCATAGAGGTGGTGACACTTTGGAAGGAGGCAGAGGAGGTCAAGTGCACATCGTTAACAACTTCTGGAGCAGTACTCAAACCAAAGCTTCTTGAGTCCATTAGGTTGTTTCCAAATCAAGCTCCACCACCGTTTCTGTCCCACCACCACCACCTGCAGGAGTTTTATTAATGCAGACTGCCTCACTGAGGTACAGAATTAGATGACACACGTATCTTAATGTGGCTGTAATGGAAGGGAAGCACAGAGGGAAAAACATTCTGAAGCTCATCTGATCTTTACTAGACATCTCAATAAACCCTCATAATTTGAATATGGGCATCTTTGGGATGGACAGTGGCAATAACGTGCTGAAGGTGATGAACAATGGGGATTTCAGTCTTCACGTTGCTTCACACATCCACTAAAACTGATGGTGAATCATGTGCTTGATAGACATGCACATTTAAGAGAAGCAGCTGACACTGTATGGGATGTTCATTTTTCTACCATTCTCCAAATGCACTGAGGCCCTCTGTCATAGCAAGCAGAAGCAAAATGTTCCTCAACATTGCTTGACTACGGACATTTACATGCAGTGGAAGTCCATATTTTCTGTGGTGGAGAGACTCGTGGAACAGGTGATCCAAAATGAGTGTCTGACTGCAAACAGGATCGGGTGATCCAGAAGCCAACAGGTATCAGAAATGCAAGCCCACCTGTATATCAGAAATGCAAAGAAGAGTAGGCTTCGCACTCATGAAATATTCTAAATGTAGAATTACACCCACATGCTGAATTATGCTCCAAACCAGCTTTATTCAAATGTTCTTATGGGTGAAGGCACAAACCAAGCTGAATATCACTCCTGCTGGCATGTCAGTGGCTCAGTATGTAGCACACTTGACTCTGAGGATGGGAGATCAGAAGGCTGTGGGTTCAGTTCCCACATCTGGCACTTGGGTTAATATCCCAGTACTGACACTGTAGTGCAGCATGAGAGGGGTGCTGCACTTCTGAGGTGCCATCTTTCGGATGAGATGTTAAACTGAGGTCCCATCTGCCTGGATTGGTGGTAGTTCAGGTGGATGTTAAAGATCCCATGGCACTTATCGAAAAGAGTAGGGGAATTTTCCCGGTGTCCTGGCCAAATTTCCCTCATTCACTAAAAAAAATACCACCAACAGCTTAATCTGGTTCCAGGTTAGTTGGCATTCATCTGTATCCTCCTCCCCCGGGTTGTGCCTGAAAATAGGCAGGATTTGTCTAGTGCTCTTACCCGGTCAACAAAAAATAAATAAAGCTGGTTTATAGTATAACAGACCATGTGGGTGTATTTCTACATTTAGAACATTCTGTGAGTGTGAAGCCTACTCTTCTTTGCATTTCCAATATACTAGTGGAACAGACAGCAGTGTTCCTGGCAATGGAATTTGAGGGTGTTGATTGTGCCAGATATCTGTCTTGGTGAAATAGTGTATTTTGCAAAAACTCATTCTGCTTCTGTGACCATATGAAAAGGAAAACAGGTTTCAGTGCAAAATTAGCAAGCTTTAGCATGGTCCTTCCCACAGTGAGTCTACTTGAAAACCACACACTGTACCCAATTATTTCTGGTCATCTAGAGCAACCCAATGATGAAGTACTGGTGATAGTACCATGGGAGTACTGATGATAACTGCAATGAAGGTATGGAGGAGGCAATGTCTCTTGTTACTCTGAGCTCTCGTGGCAGCAGTAGCAACATCAAGATACAATACTCATTAAAGAAGTGGAACAAAGGTTTCTTATACAATGGTCATTTGACAGCATTATGTTGGACAAGAGATTTGCCCTGGCAACACTACTGGATAGGATATCAGTTATAAAAACATGTTATATTTAAAGAAAGTCTGGCTCAGTTCATTAATACTTTACCTTTCCTTACTCCTTCCATCCCTTTACCCTACTCTCTTTACTCCTCTGATACTCATTTGTTTCACGGCCACTGCCACAAAACCTCTGCTGGTCAGTGTGCCTTTTCTGACCACTTGCTAAGACTCTTAAAATATCCTCCCTTTCCCCATTTGACTCACACTAAATTGTGTTATTATTATGATGTGCTTTTATGTTGCCCTTGCCACTTTCATGTAAACACATTTCTGCATTAAGTATTTATTCATATACTGTATGTTTTTGCACTTTTGACACTTTGATCGTTCTCTGCCATGACACTTACCCCTTATAACTAGAGATGGGCAAACTGGCTCTGGCACAGTTCTGAACCTCAGTGGACCTGGCTAACTCAGCTTTGACTTGTAAAACTGAACCCTTTGTGGCTTGACTCGAATTGCTTAGTTGGCTCAGTTTGGAAGTGCAGTCTGGGCTTGAATAACACTCTCACCACCAGTACTGCATGGAAAAGGCACTATATCAAGACTGCATAGTCAAAAACTGTGCAGTCAATAACCATACTGCATAGTTAGTACAAAACTGGGTGGTCCAAAACCGTGCTAGATTAGATATACCAACTCCGAAACCACACAGCATTGTTATGACTGTGTGTCTTTTGACTGTGCATATTTGCTATTTTGGCTGGACACCCATGAAAAAGGCAGGGCAGGGTGCAGCACTTTTTTTGCCGATCTCTGACAAAGACTCCCGAGACCCTGGGCCATCACATGACCAACAAAGGCAAACACTCGTGATCCTGGGACACTGAAGGGAGCCAACCAATGAGGGTCTTTTGTCATCTGTATGGATCGGGTCCTGGTTATTTGTCTAACCTTCTGACACCAGTCCACCTGGTAAGCTCACTCCACTCATCCACAGAAAACTTCCAAGTCGTTTCTAGGACTTGGCTCAAAACATCTGGTGACTGTGCTTTTGAGGTTGCTGGGCCGGACCTATGGAATGCATTACCATCCTCACTAAGGGAGGCACTCTCTCTGTAGAGTTTTTTTTTTTATATATGTACTTTCTGCTACTCCTTGGAGCAGGCAGGCAGCTCTGGGCCCTCCCTCAGAGGGGACTCATCTCTCCAGCCAGGCATCTTCACACCCATCCTGCCCAGCCATCCCCCATGGGTTACCCCCCCATGACAGGGCTGGTGATGAGGGGTGCAGGCTCCCCCCCCGGCCCCAGAAGCCAACATCCAGATCACCAGGGGTCAGTGCAGGGCAACTGGCCATTATGGAACCTGCCAGCTCCATCTTTTTCCTCAGATTTTTCTCCCCGAACCCACACAAATGCAATGGGCAGGGTGGCTGTCTCCACCTCCACTTAGGCAGCCTTATGCCCTGTGTGTGGGTGCACTCCTCTTCTGATCATTGCACCTGTGCTGATCCCCAGCTTCTGCTGGGAGTCAGTCTACAGCGCAATGCTGTGTACCCCCCAACCCCAAGGAAGGAAAGCTGTCAGCGGACACTTGATCCTTCCTCACCCTGGCCGACCCCCGAGTGACCCGAATCCATTCCCAAACCTGGGTCGCTGATATGGAGTGAGGTGTGGCATCCAGTGCCTCAACCCTCAGCACCACTGGGCCCTCTCTGGAAAGTTTTAAGCAATCACTCAAGACTCATCTATTTAAGCAAGCTTTTACTCTTTGGCTGGGATATTCAAAGGGACTGTGCCTGTTGCAACAGAGATGCACTGGTGCGACCCCGCATTGTGCCCTGGTGGGATATTGAAAAGACTGGCCAGTGCAGCGCAAATCCTGATGCACCAGGGCACAATGTAATCCCATGCAGCGCAGATGCAGGGGGCATGCCCATGCATATGCAGCACATCCCGATATTCAGCCCAGGATGTGTGGCGCATATGCCGGCGCAACCCTGCATTGCACCGCATAGGGGGGCTCAAAGTTGAGCCCTCGAAAAGTAGGAACAAGTCCCAGCCACCCACAGTCAGGCTGCTGTATTGCAAGGTGCAACACAGCAGTTGCCAGCCGTGGGTGGCCACTCACCCACCCAGAACACCGTAGACAAGCACACATACCCCCCTGGTGGTCTAGTGGACCCCTCCATATTCGGTCACGGGCGGTCATCAAGCTGAATAAATATCCTATGCCTGATGCGCGGGCTTAGTGTAATGAATTAGATCCTGGTGGTCTGATGGAACCTACCCTCAATGCCCGATCACTGGACATAGTACAACTGATGGCTACTCCGGTAGTCCAGTGGTACTCCCTCAGCTCATTACCGCACAGAGGCCCCCAGCTGTTCAGCACCTCTCATCATCAGCTAAGGTAGCACTACCTGCATATTACCTGGCCACTAGCGGAATGAGCAGCGACAGTAGGAACTGTATTTATTGGCTATAGTAGGGACTAATGGCTAGACTATATTGTTACTACAGGTCTGGATCTATAAATGAATGCGTTTCATTCATAGATCTGACTTCTGTAGTATAGTATGGTCGGCACGCCATTGATCCACACTGTGCTCAATGGGTGTTACAGTTCTACTGCACACCGTCATTCGGCGGTGGCTGGGTGGTAAGCGGGGTGGGAGCTTCCTGCAAATGATGGGGGTTGGGTGGCTGGGGACCTCTGTGGGTGGGGGATGGGGTATCGACTGGACCACCAGGTAGCTGTCGGTTTGTACTACAGCCCACGATCGGGCTTTCGGGTGGGTTCCACTAGTCTACCAGGGATCTAATTCATTACACTACAGCCCGTGATCGGGCATAGGATATTTATTCAGCTGATGACTACCCGCGATTGGGCATACGGGGGGTCCACTAGACCACCAGGATATATCTGTTCACTACAGATGCCCACGATCAGGCATACAGGAGTTAGGGCTGCAATAGCCCTCCAGGGAACACACCCACTTCGACAGTGGCTTGGCAGGGTGCCAGGTGAATTTTGCCAGGACACCTAGCACATCACATGCAAATGTGGCCATAATGACATGCAAATGGCCCCATTTGCGCCTTGCACAGGTTATGGCCTCATTTACATGCCCCGGTTGAATATTGTGGGTGATGTGCCTAGCGCAACTGCACTTGCAATGGTGCAACCCCCTGCTCCCCGTCTGTGGCTTGCACTGGTGCAGTGCCACTGCGCCATGTGCAGTATGTGCACTGCCCCTGACATATTCAATGGTACTGAGCCATGGCGCATCACCATTGATTATCACCTAGTCTTGGCCCTGGCGCAGCCCAGTTGCACTGCACCCAGGCCTGCGCCATTGCCTGGCACAGTCTGAATATCCTGCCATATGAGTTTAATTAGTATTTTAAATAAGGGTTTAGAGTTTTAGCTGATTATTTAGATCTTAGTACAGCTAACTCGGTTTAAATGATTGCGTTCTCTGAAATGCTGCCTCCTGTTGTATTTTTATGTAAAGTGCCCAGAGCCCTTGGGATTGGGTGCTGATAAATAGGTTTTACTTACTACTTACTTACTTACTCTGTTCTGTGATTGACTCATTCTAGCCAATCCTCTGTGTCTGTCACCACAGAACATCCATAGGAAACTGAGTATCAAGCACATTTGGGGCTTGGCATTCAGCAGAGACAGGTGTGTGTGTGTGTGGAGAGAGATTCCCCCCTCCCCCCAAAATGGTGAAAATGTTATTCATTTTGTTAGAAAGGGAGAGGGGGAGAGAGGGAGAGTAAAGACTGAGAGACCAACAAATTCAACAGCAGACAACAAACAGCAGAGTGCAGACATTGCAGCAGACTGTAGAGTACTCTGTAAAAAAGAAAATGTGTTAGAAAGAGAGAGAGCGAGAGAGAGAGATTAGAGAGAGAGAGAGAGAGAGAGAGAGAGAGGTCAACGAGTTCAATAGCAGAGTGCAGAGTAGGCAGCAGCAGAGTGTAGACATTGCAGGCTCCACAGTAAAAAAATTAAAAAGCATCTGTTTTCATTAGTCAGAGAGAGAGAGAGAGACCAACAAATTCAACTGCAGAGTGCAGAAAATAAAAAAAAAATATTAAGGGGAGCAGAGTCAGACAGGACAGGAGGAATCTGTTTGAAGGTTATAGTGCCTCAGTAATTTTGAGGGGGGGCTTATAATGCCATACAGATTTTGAAAGGCGACTCTGTGTTGCCCATCTCTGTACTGCCCTGAAAGGTCACAGTGCCATAGACTCTGTGTTGCCCATCTCTGTGCCTGAACTACAGTACTACTAGATCATATAGTGCCTCATGTATTTTTGAGGGGGGGGTGTCATGTCTCGGAATCTGTGTTGCCCATCTCTGTGCCAGAACTACTGCTAGGCCATGTAGTGCCTCATGTATTTTAAGAGGGGTGTCATGTCTCAGACTCGCTGTTGCCCTTCTCTGTACCTGAACTACTACTAGGTCATAGTGCCATACAGATTGTGAAAGGGGGGCACATCTCAGACTCTGTGTTACCCATCTCTGTGTTCAAACTAATACTGCTAAGTAAGCAATTAAGCAGGACCCAAAGAAATGGATTCAGAATAAGAGTCTGTTATGGAAATGGAACATGTGGCCAACACATATGAACATATGAAATTGCCAGCAGATAAAGGCCTTTATGATCTATCTAATTTGCTCAAGTGTGCAGCACTTCAACCATTTAGACTACTTCTGCCCCCCACATGCTCCCCCATTCAATATTTCCAACTGCTTCCTTCTCACACTCCCACATCCACCCTCAGTTTGGACTCTTCCTTTGAACCTGTCCCACCCCCCCCTTGAAGCTGTTCCCTGACATCACTGTTTCCACCTCCTCCGGCACCACATTCCTTCCTGTAACCACCCTTTCTGTGAAATAGTGCCTCTTCCTTTCCCTCCTGAGCCTTCCTCCCTCCCGTTTCAGACTGTGTCCCTTAGTTTCCGTCCCGCCTTTTAACCATAACATACTCTTGGTGTTTATCCTGCTTATGCCCTTTAGGTACTTAAAGGTCACAATCATGTTCCCTCTCTCAACTTCTGTCCTCTATGGAATACATATTGAACTCCCTCAGTCTCTCCTCGTATGGTTTATCACCCATTTCAAAGATAATTTTTGTTGCCCTGCGCTGTCTCCCCCCTAGTAGCTTGATGTCCCTTTTCAAGTAAGGGCACTAGCACTGTATGCAATACTCCAAGTGCGGCCTCGCCAGGGACCTGTACAGATAGCAGGACAACTTCCCCTCACCTAAAGGTGATTCTCCTTGTGATGCACCCCAGCCTTCTATGGATCTTTGCTTCTGCCTTCCTGCACTGGGCTGAGTGGTTCATTTCCCCTGCCACCAGTACTCTCAGATCCTTCTCCTCCATTGATGTAGATAGCCGCACTCCCCCCCAACCAGTAGTTATTCCCTGGATTTCTGTCCCACAAGTGCATGACCTTACACTTCTTGGCACTGAAACCTAGTTACCTTGTGTTCAACTAGCCCTCCAGTCTTGCTAAATCCTACTGGAATACTATACCTCCTTCCTCCTCATCCACTTCTGCACAGATCTTAGCATCATTTACAAAGAGGCTGATCTTATTTTTTATCTCATCCGATATGTTGGCAATGAAAATATTAAATAGCACTGGTCCCAGCACCAAGCCCTGCAGGACCCCACTTGTCACAGCTCTAGGGTCCACTAGTTCACCCCCCACTACTATGTTCTGCTGCCTATCCTGTAGCCAGCTCTTGACCCATCTAACCAGTTTTCTCCCTGCTCCAAGATTACCCAACTTGCTGGTCAGCCTTCCATGAGGCACCAAGTCAAAAGCCTTGCTGAAGTCCAGGTAAAGAACGTCCACTGCATTGCCCTTGTCCAGTGCCCTCGTCACCCAATCAAAAAAGTCAGCCAGGTTTGTCTGGCAGGATCTTTCTGAAACAAACCCATGCTTCTTGCCATCCTAGAGATCATTATCCTCCAGAAACTTCACCAGTCTCTCTTTGAGGATAGTCTCCATTAGCTTTCCTATGATTGCAGTAAGGCTCACTGGTCTGTAGTTCTCTGGTTCATTCCTGGGCCCATTCTTATGGAAGGGCACCACATGTGCAATCCTCCAGTCCCTGGGTACACACCAGCTGCCAGCGGCCCCATCAAGACATTTGCCAACTCTCTTAGGACCCTAGAGTGAACTGCATCTGGCCCAGGTGTGTCATCCACCCTCAGGGATTTAAGACCCTTCAACACCCTACCCACTGGAATCTCCTCATCCTTAAACTCCCCCCCCACTCCCACTCCACCTTTCTCCTTCGGCATGGGTCCATTTCTTTTTCTGATAAATACTGAACAGAAGCACTCATTGAGGACTTCTGCCTGCTCTGCCCCCTTTTCTGCCCATCCACTGCCATTCTTGATCCTAACAATTTGATCCTTGCTCTTCCTCTTCTCCCAGATATGCCTAAAGAAATCCTTTTCTCCCTCTCCGATCCCCTGCACTAGCCTCAGTTCCCTCCATGCTTTGGCTGCCCCAACTATTCTATTCACCTCCCTGAATTTCCTCATGTATTCCTCCCTATCCTCCTCGTGGTTGAAGCTTTTATAGCTCCTAAAGGCAGCCCTCTTTTCCCTTACCTTCTCCACAACCTCCCTGTTCATCCAGCTCAGTTTCTTGATCCTATTTCTCTTGCTCTGGCTCCTTACACATGTGCTAGTGGACTCAAACATTCCCATCTTGATGAGCGCTCATTTTTGCTCGGTGTCCATGTGTGGGCAGATGTTAGCTATGTGCTCTTCCAGTATGCTTCCCATCCTGCCAAAGTCTGCCCTTTTGAAGTCCAGGACCATAGTCTTGGCTGTGGCTGCCTCATTTCCTAGATTGAGGGAGAACCACACTGTGCAGTGGTCATCTCCTGCCAGTGTGTCTTCCACCCCAACATCCTGGACTTGTTCACAATCCATCAGCACCAGGTCCAAAATGTTCCCCTCTCTAGTTGGCTCTGTTACATTGTTTGTCAGGAAGCCATCCTGGAAGGCTGCCAGGAGGATCTGCTCCCAGCACTGGGTCACAACAGTGCTGTCAAGAACAGTGCTGTCAACAACAGCACCACTACAAAACATCACATGGAAAAACAGCACCAATGATAGTAGTCAGAAAACACACCAACAACCATTACCACTGAAAAACAACAAACACTACATTTTATTTTTCTGTGGAGATCTGCCCACTGCACCACCATCATGGGGGGGGCTACCTCTCACACCTCTCCGTTAATTTTATAACAAACTCCAAGGGGGTGCAGATCATGGAGAAATTTATTAACTAGGGGGGCATTTGTTGAAGGGGTATATATAAAAAAAACTAACACACTTCGGGTGGGGGAAGCAAAAAAGGCATGACTCAGGAGACTGGGAACAGAAACCTGGTCTCCTTCTCTCTGCTGCCCAAGCTGCTTCTCCCTTAGTCATCACCACCACAGGAGCAACTTGGCCAGTTTCTGCATTTTTTTCTCCCTTATCCACTTCTACTTGAGACATTGCCTGGATAGCACAGGGGTAGCGGTATTTAACATCCTCTATTCTATCCCTGTTGGTATTCAGGTATCCGTGGTTCCTGCATGGTTTAGATGATGAGGTTCAGGAAACACTGTTCTAAGTGGGTAGGTCTGCTCCCTGGCACATGAGGTAGCAAGGACAGTCCAATCTACCCTTGGCATGTTAAAGTTCCCAACCACCACAGTGTTACCTTTGCTACGAAGCCTCTTTATCTGTGCTCCCAGCTCCCTATCTAGCTTCTCTTTTTCAGTCAGAGGCCTATATACAACCCTCAACCTAACCTTTCTACCCTTTGAGCTGTGGAGTTGCACCCATAAAGATTCTGCCTTGCCTTCCACCCCCCTCCTCCCTGTTATACCAGCAGTCTATTCATATATATAGTTATTCATTGTCAATATGACATTGGGATCCTCCAGGTGGCTGGTCCTGGGGGATTTCAATGCCTGGGTCAACGATGAACTCTCACAGTTTGGTCAAGACTTCCTCCAGCTGATGAATTTGCTGGGCTTCACACAGGTTATTTCCTCCTCGACCCATATAGATGGCCATTCATTGGACTTGGTATTCCTCCTGGGGATGGAGATATCCAACTTGGTGGTGGAGCCAGTTGGATGGTCTGACCATCACACCATTGGGTTCAGTTTCTTGGCCCCCCTTGTGGGTTGACCCCTACGGAAATGGTCCGGAACCGTCCTTTGAGGGGTGTTACTCTGGAGGGCCTGATGGCGGTGCTGGATCTATCGAGTTTGCTGAGTAAATGCATGGATCCTGGGGACCTGGTTCTTACCTATAATAAGGCAGTAGTAGGGGCCCTGGATTCCATTGCTCCTGTTCGTGTTAGACCCCTCACCCTTCGCCCCAAGTCTCCTTGGTTTGATGAGACTTTGAGGGAGTTGAGGAGAGCGGGAAGAAGGCTTGAGAGATGATGGCGGAAGTCGGGTCTGGAGTGTGACAGGCTTAGTTTGATGGACCATTATAGTGTCTATCAATCAGCAATTACCCATAAGAAGGCAGAATTCCTGTCCAGGGAAATTGCTGCTGCACAACATCGACCAGCCCAGCTCTTTCGGACTGTGGACAGACTGTGCAATCCACTCTGTCTTCAGCCTGAGAGAGCGTTTTCACAAGAACGGTGTGAGGAGTTTGCTTGATTCTTTGCAGATAAGGTTGACACAGTCAGGTCCGATCTCCTTCTAACTCTTTCAAAAAGGAGTTGTGGTGGTCGGCAGGAGATGTCGGACACCCAATTTGTGTGGTCTGACTTCGACCAGCCCACAATCAATGACATAGTGATGATCGTCCAATTGCTGCAACCGACAAACTGTAGTTTGGACCCGGGCTCCACCCGCCCCTTAGTAGGATGTGTGGATAAAATCGGCCCGATCCTTGCTGAGATAGTCTGGTTGTCATTGGAGAAGGGGATCTTTCCTGATCCCTTGAAGGAAGCCGTGATTAGGCCCCTTCTTAAAAAGCCCTCCTTGGACCTGGACTGTCTGGCTAACTACAGGCCTGTTTCTAACCTACCTTTTGTGGGTAAGGTTATTGAGAAGGCAGTCACGTTGCAGCTGGACGATCATTTGATCAGCGACAATGTCTATGATTCTCTCCAGTCTGGATTTAGGAAGAGACATAGTACAGAGATGGCCCTTGTTCGGGTACTAAATGACCTCCTAATAGCGAGCGATCGAAAGACTTGTTCCATCTTGGTCCTTCTTGATCTCTCTGCGGCATTTGATACCGTTGACCATGGAGTGCTTTTGGAGTGCCTGCGGTTTATCGGGGGACTATCAGGCTCGATCCTCAGTTGGTTTCGATCATTCCTCGAGGGTAGGACTCAGAGGGTGGAGTCTGGGATTTTTTCCTCTGCATCACTCCCCCATCCTCTGGGGTGCCGCATGGCTCTATTTTGGGACCCATGTTATTTGCAATATATATGCTGCCGTTGGGAGTGATTATTAGGTGGTATGGCTTGAGTTTTCACTGCTATGCAGATGATACTCAGCTGTACATGTCCTTCGTGCCTGACCAGGGTGATGCTGTCTTGGTCTTTAACAACTGTCTCACCGAGATTCAGGATTGGATGACTGTGAGCTGGTTGCAGTTAAACCCCGAAAAAACTGAGGTGTTGGTTGTGGACTCAGGTCATCGGGGGCGGGTTTGCTGACTGGGTCACCTTCAGGTCTTTGGCTTGGCGGGACCCAGTTGGCAACCTCAGACTGGGTGTGGAACTTGGGTGTTATATTTGATGACCGTCTGACCCTTAAACATCAGGTGTCAGCCATTGTCAAAACTTCCTTTTACCGTCTGAGGAATATAGTCCAAGTGAAGCATCTGGTTCCTGCTAATGACCTTCCAACATTGGTCCATGCCTTCGTTACCTCCCGCTTGGACTACTGCAACGCCCTGTACCTAGGACTACTGGGGGTGGATATCTGCTGCTTGCAGTTAGTGCAGAATGCGGTGGCCAGGCTTTTGACTGGTACATCAAGGACCAGTCATATAATGCCTGTGCTCCGTGGACTGCACTGGCTGCCAATACAGTGGCGGATTACCTTCAAGGTCGGTCTTCTGACCTATAAAGCCCTGCACGTTCAGGGACCTAGTTACCTGCAAGATCTCCTTCATCCCTACTGTCCTTCCCATCGGCTCCGATCCACCGATGAGGGATTGCTAGAGATTCCCAGGGTTCGTTTAAAGACATCCGGGGCAAGATCATTTAGTTTTATGGCCCCAACTGTGTGGAATTCTCTACCTCATCGGGTGAGAGATTGCCTGACCATCCAAAGTTTGAAGTTAGCCCTAAAGACGTATTTGTTTAGTCTGGCATATTCAGATTTTTAAATATATTTATTGATTGATTTTAGGATGTTGTTTTAATTTTATGTATTGATTTGTTGTAAAAGTGCCTTGGTTTTGGAAATGCACTTTTTAAAAATAAAGCATTCGTTCATTCATTAATTCATTCAGTATGGCTGAAATTGGTACATGTAACAATAAAAATATTTCCTGAAAATAAACTCAGAGAAAAAGGGAAATTCATGCTGAAGAGGCCATTAATACAACTGATAAAAATGAAGCAAAACAACCAGAAACAGATGAAGCAACACAACCAGAAAAAGATGAAGCAACACAACTAGCAAAAGAAAAGAATGTTGGTGAATCCCCTGATCATAGTGCAGTACTGTTGGTATTGCTAGAAAAATCAGATAAAAAAAACAAAAACAGGTAGCCAAAACAGTTAGACCTAGAAAGAAAATGATTAAGGAAAAGGCTCTATCTAGTACCTCTAGACGTGGCACTTCATGATATGCCACTCATGCATATCAGGGTCCTTCATCAGAAAACAGTGCCTCTGATGAAGAACAGGTTGTAAATGTACTGTACAAGAACAAGATCATGATTACAATGTATCACATTTACGCTCTTCCAAAGGTAATGAATCAGAATGCGATACTGATGAAGTAGAGGATGCCACCCTGGTTCTCCCACCCAAAAAGAAAAAACATATACAGCAATCACCACCAGTAGCCACATCTAGCAGTGAAAAAACAATTAACAATGGCAAGGCAAGGCAAGGCAAAATTTATTAAAAAATGCCCAGTCCCAGAGGCTCTGGGCACTATACAAAACAAATAAATACATCTTCACATCTTCAAAATAACAGAACAGATGCGTAACACATTTAGATACAGAAAAATGAAAAGATTAATGACACATTATATAATCTTCATATTCAACCAAAAATTAATAATTCAGTCCTGAAATGCTAGAGAAAATAGGAGGGCCTTAAGGTGGGCCTTGAAAACCTCCAAGGTTGGGGCTCTGTTAACCCCAGGGGTCAGTGAATTCCAAAGGACGGTGGTGACAACACTAAAAGCTCTGTCGCCAGCAGATCTCAACCTCGTTCTAGGAATCACCAGGGGGCCCCTACAGGAAGAATGTAGGGGGCAGACAGAGAGAGCAGATACAAGAAGGTCTGACAGATAACCAGGACCCTGCCCGTGTAGGACCTTGTAGGTGAGAAGACCCACCTTAAAAAGGATCCTCCACCTAACTGGCAGCCAGTGCAATTCACGCAACACCGTGTAATATGGTTACATTTTTGCTGCCCAGTAATAACTGGGCAGCTGCGTTTGCACTAGCTGCAGTCTGCAGAGATTGTCCTGTGACCCCGAGGTAAAGCGCATTACAGTAGTCAAGCCTTGATGTAACTAAGGCATGTATCAAGGTGGGGAGGTCCAGAGGTGGAATGAGGGGCTTTATCCTGGCGACGTTTCTGAGATGGAAGAAACAGGAGTGGACCGTAGAGGATATTTGCTCCTCCATAGTCAAATTCCTATCCAAGATGACACCAAGATTTCACACCCAAGGGGAGGTCTTCAATGAAACAGATCCCACAACAAGTCCAGTCACATAATCATGGTAGTTCTTTTGTGGACAGCAAAAGTGTGCATGAATCAGGGTCAGAAACAATTGCCACCAAAATTGCTGCAGTTTCTGGCATGACAACAAAATATTCCACCTCAGTTGTGTGAAGCCATTTTCAAATAAGTCCCAAAAATTTATATATTGCTGTCTGGACCTTTTGTCATTAGAATGTTAGCAGGGGAAAAGAGAGGGGTCAGTTTGAGACAACATCACTAAAAGGGCATTTACAAAAAGCACATCCAACCATTTGGCTGGGCAGCAGTCCTGAGCAAGGGAAAAATATCTGTGATGAAAATAATCCTAACAGTGATGGTGAAGAAACTGAGAAACAGGGCAGCAAAAAAACATGTTCAACTTCACAGTATTTGGACAAGCTATAGCTTCACCACCGCAATCCCATGGTGTTTGCCCCCCTGCATGAACTAAACAGCAGACCACTACTGCGATACTTGAATAAAAAACTGCCTACAGTAGATCACATCAAGTAACATTAAAAATGAATTGGTTAATAGCTGAATTTATTGTCAAGGACCTGCAACCATTTTCTGTGGTGGAGAATGATGGTTTTAGAGCCCTTTTAAAATATTTTGCTCCACATTACAACATATCAAGTCGAAAATATTTTGCAACTGTGGATGTTACAAAATGTATGAATATATGCAAAGTAAAATAAAACTGGGTCTTAAAGAGAATGAATATGGTTTTGTACATTTGACCACAGACATGTGGGCAAGTTCTTAAACCACTGATTATATGTGCATCACAGCACACTGGGTGTCACAATCATCTCCAAACGTCACCACAAGCAGCAATGTACAGGAAGGAAGACAAAGAATGGAAGCTCTTTGCGTTAACATGTTTGCTAAACATCACACCACTGACAATATTTTGGAAGAGTTGCATGACAAAATACCTGAATGGTTAAAGCCCATGGGACTCACTACTGAATTTGTGGTTTTAGACTGTGGTTTTAGACAATGATGCCAGTATTTATTTGAGTTTTGGTGACCGGGTAAGAACACTGAGACAATTACAGTACCTTTTTCAGGGTTGATCCAGGGTCATACATGGTACAGTATATCAGTGCATTTGTACAGGGAGTCAGTACATTACAGTATCAAATTTGACATACATTGTACAGTGGATACAATACCATAGAGCTAGTTATGTTCACCATATTTACATATCTATAAATTCTACATACATTAGGATTTTTTAACTATACATGTGCAATAGAATGTCACACTTTGAGCACAATAAGATTGGGGAGAGTAGGGCTGACAAAAGGGGTGGGGAAGGAAGGGGAAGGGAGCGATGGGTCTAGTATTGTTAGTGCATTGAAATGTGGTGGTTTTACTCACATTCCATGCTTTGCACACTCATTAAATCTGTTAGTATGAGCTTTCCTTTCCAGTGTCAGCAGTATAGTAACACTGGTGGGAGCAGCAAAGAAAATCTGCAGTCATTTTAGTAATTCTGTAAAATCACATGGTATCTTGGCTGACCTCAAGAAAAAAAATGGCTTGCCAGTACAGCAACTACTATAAAACAAGATGTTCCAACAAGATGGAACTCAACGTTGTACATGTTTGAGAGACTTCTCACACAAAAGAAGGCAGTCCATGAATATATCATGGAGCACAATGCAGCAGAAAGTGTGCTGAATTCATTCCAGTGGGGCCTCATGAAGCATCTTATATTGCTCTTGACTCCCTTTGAGGAAGCAACTCGACAGATTAGCAAAGAGAATGCTACTATAAACCAGGTTATTCCCATCATAAATTTATTGATCAAGGAACTTGGGATGCTGCCTAGAGGTTTTGACCCAAAAGGAGACAAATCTGGTTTATCCCCAATGGGCCGACTGATACAGCAATTCTGAAACTGCAGAAGGCTTCACAATATCATGACAGACAAACATTTTCTTTGTTCCACTCTTCTTGACCCTCAGTTGAAGTTGCAACAGCTGCCTCCTTCAGATCTTGGTGACTCTTATGACAAATACAAAAGCATGCTGATTTCAGCAATTTGCACAGGAAAAGGGTGGGACTGTATTTGACAATACAAGTGAATCACATGATGTGTATGCTGTATCTGATAGTGCAATATCTTCTATTGGTGGTGACAGCAATCATTTCCACTTAGTGCCATTATGTTCTCCTTCATCAACATTGGGTAGTCCTGCACAAAGACCTCTTTCATGGCTCCTGAAAAAGACATGTCATTTTGAAAAGCAAGCAGATGACTTACACTTTTTTGGTCAAAACTCATGGTACACTGTATTTTAATCATACTGTGATCCCTCCTCCCCCTCCCCCAGGGCACATCTGGAAACAAGCTATTTCAGCTCAGTATGCCTTCCCTGGTGAAATTCTTTAAATAAATAAACTGATAATTCAGATCTGTCTCTCATGGAGCCGCCTTCTTTGTCTTTGTCTGATATTGTGGATGCCTATTTACGAGAACCACTCATTAATATTAATGATGACCCTTTTGAGTACTGGCTAGAAAAGAAAAACATCTGGTCTGTACTATCTGCCTTTGCTATTAAGCTTTTTAGTTGCTTTCCCACTAGTGTTTACTGTGAGCATATATTTACTGTAGCACAGCTGGAATTGTTGTCTCTGGTGGCTGCACAAGGCTTACTCCTGAATGTGTACAGTGGCTTACCTTCCATAAAGTCAATCTCAACAAATCCTCTTATCAGTTCAATAAACAGTGGCAGGCAGTATAGCATAGAGGTTAGAGTAAAGAGCTGTGAATGAGTGTGGTACATCCATCAGACCCGGGATTGATTCCCACAACCTCCACTTGCATGCAGTGTGATTGTGAGCAAGTCACTTAGCCACCCTGTGCTCCCAAGTCGCCCCTGAAAACAGGCACTTGTGCCAAGTGGGCCTTAATCGGTTACCGAAGAATAAAATAAAAAAATAAAAGAAACCATAGACGTGATGATGATGAACAGCTGCAATAGGTGTCTTCTAATAAGGGTGATTCCATGGTGGTATTTGAATATGATAGTGATGATATTATTTAATGATTGTTTCTTTGAATTCAGAGGACAGAGGTCAGCAACCATAACAGAAAGATCAAGTAAAAAAAAAATCCTTCTTGTGCAGTCATGGTGTATATTAGATTATATGTAATGCAATTTCTCTACAATATAACAAACTAATTATAAGAAAATTGTTTATGTTAGCACAGTCAGAAGATATGAAAACAAGCAGGATGCAAAAATGCGCCCCTTGGTTCAAAATTAATAAAATAAGCCATAACTTAGAAGAGTACCTAACATTTCCTATACAGTCAAGATGCCGTAAATTATTAACCTGGGCAAGATTTGAAATTTGAAATTTGAAATAGATATATTACAATAAGATTTCCATTTTTGTGATAAACAAAAAGTGAATTTTGCCCCTGCAATAAAGGTCGTATCTGAACAATACAGCATATTATTGCAGTCTGTCCTTTATATTCTGAAATATGAAACTTGTATTTATTGGATACTCTAATTAAATAGGCAAACACTGGTTATGATGTTGTACTTATATTACTGCATCCTCAGTGCCTAGAAGACACTATAAAAATAATAGGATTTATAGCATCTGTTGTGAAGCAAAAAGAGACGCAATATAGGAAATATTTAAAATCCAGGGGGACAAATATGGCCGCCCCTAAATATACACAACTATGATTTATAATGCAATACCTGATGCTGATTTCACTAGAAAATTTATAATTATGGAATGATGTAATGTTTGAATTAGTTTTAAATTGTATATAATGTACTGTATTTTTGGTGTTGTTTATTTTTATAAAGATTTGTAAAAAACAAAGTGTTCACACACTCTAGTTGATCAATAAAGAATTTATTCATTCACATATGTTTTGCTGTATGTGTTCTTCAATTTGTGAACCCAGGTGGAGTGTACCACGTGGATCCCTGCTGGCTTGACAACAGGTGGGGTGGTGACAGGGCTGGGGACTGGCATGTTGGCTTCATGGAAGGAGTAGGTGGCAGTTGGGACCAAACAGCACTATAAAACAACTGCAATGCTTGGGGGGGGGGCAAGTTCAATCAGATTAAAAGAAAAAGTAAATTAGAAAACACAAGTGATAAAAAATAATTGGCCAATCAGACAGGAGTGTGCGGGATGGTTTGGTACCCATGATGCTTGTTATAGCACCAAGTAGGCAAGCAAAATAAGCACAAATAAAAAAGATATCATCTCAAGTAAAAAGGGCGGGAGAGATGGCTGGGGCCCCATCACATGTCCTGCTCATGCTGCCTGTCTCCCACCAAAAAGCATGCCAGATTCAGTAAGGGTCTGTCTGCACTTTGCTGTTATTCTGCTGTTGAATTCATTGATATCTCTCTCTCTCTCTCTCTGACTTACATTTGACACACTGCCTCCTTTCACTGCAAAGCCCCAAATGCTTTTGGAACTAAGTCCCACACCACAACTTTAATTAACAGGCTGAAATCTCTGCAGCTGCAGAGATTGCTATTCACACCCACAGCAGCTACTGAAGGTGTTATGGCTGGTTCTACCGGCCATAACATTTTTCCACAGCTGCAGGGATTTCCACGGCAACATCACTCACAAGCTGCTGTAAACTGTGCAGCCAGTCATAACTGGCTCCTCTTTTGAGAATGCCGCAGCTGTAAGAGAAATTGTGATTCTGCAAGAGGCAACCCACTTGCACTGAGTTTTTCCCGCAGCTGTGGGATATTCAACAGCTTTGTTAATCCAGCCCACTGTTTCCTATGAATGTCATGTGGTGGCTAATACACAGGATTGGCAAGAACAACAATTTATTTTATTGCTGTTGGCTGCTTACTGACCTTGAAAAATGACACAAAAATACAGACACAAATTTTTTTTTTAAATGTTAATTTTTTTTTTAACAGAGGGATCTAAAAGAATAATACTGATGCATTTCTCGTATTCAGACTACAATAGTTCTACTATTCATCAGAGTAAATCAGAACCTTTTGGGAAAAAAAGTCGGACTCCGAACCAAGTTACAGCTGACCCGCCCATCCCTGCTTATAACTCCCTCCCCAGGTTATACCTGAAGATGAGCTTCAACTCACAGTTTTTTTTCCTGGTCAATGCATGTAAATATATATGCTAGAGAAGCAAGAACAGCTTGGAGATGTCAACAAGAATGCGTATACACAACCTTCTGCTCATAGTGTTCCTCATCTGTCTTCTCATGATACCTATGTCAAGTATGAGTGTGACATTGAATACTTTAATAATGATCTTCCAGAAATACCCATGGATATCTGGGAGCTTTAGATAATGCATGCCAGTGCTGTTCAGACATTCTTAAAGAAGACTCAGAACTGTCACCAATATAGATGATGCAAGACTATCTAGAAGAAACAATATCTAGCCAAAATACTGATCCAATACACTGGCTGAAGTGGCTTTGTATTTTCTCAGATAACTTCCAAAATCTGTTACTTCAGAAAGATGCTTCAGTACCACTTGGGATGCTGCCTCACCATATCGCTCAAGGCTAGACCCAGACCATCTTGAATTCTTTGTCTTTCTCAAATTTAACTTACCATGGATCAACTTTGACTATGCGTTTTGTTATTCACTTTTCCAACAAGGGAAATCTACTATTCTAATTCCTCTCGGTGGCAGGTTTCCCTGGACTCCAACTGGCACTGGCAGCACTGAAACAGTCTGTTTCACCACTCAGAACATCTGCAGAAAAAAAGGGCTTCTCTGACATGCACCGCCACAAATCCTCTGAATGATGCTATGGCTATGAAACTGTAATCATCAACTAGCTTGCCATGTGTCACACACAGTTAGCATCTGTAAGACACCACCATGAACATTGTGAATGACTACACATTTCATAGCTACGCACAAATCAGTTTACAAATACTTTACCTTTCAATCTTTATCATCTTCCTCCTCCTCCAATACAACCATCTGTGGTATTACACATTTATACAAAAAGATGTAGAGAGAAATTCCACAGAATAAAATGTGCATTTTTGGATCTACCTTGCAAGATTTTTGGATATTTTGCATTTTGGGGTATGTCACAATTGATATCTATCAAAGCTGGGTACGTCACAATGGAAAAGTAAATCAAGTGGAGAGCAACCTTCACAATAGCATTGTGAGGCACTTAACACAGCAGTTGTAATAATAAGAAACTGTTAAATCTTCATACAAAACAGAAGATTTAGAACATATAGGTATTAAACTAATGTAAACTAATGGTTCTTAAAATGAATATGAAAACTCACAAACCACAGAAGCTGACTATAGCAGTCTTCCACTCTCTCTCACAATCACGTGATCTGAAAATCATGTGACTACAGTATATCACTGATGCTGCCTGCTTCACCAAGAATTACAGTCGCTTGCAACCATTAAACTGATGCCTTTGGTGTTTCCACACTTTTTGATGAATTAACATCTTCACCACTGGGAAGACTTTAATGTCTAGAAATATAAGTTTAAATAAATATGTTTAATGTTTAGAAATTTAAGTTTAAATAAAGCAATCTGTGAACCAACCAAATGTAGTATATAAACAAAATGAGTAAAAAGTACAGTATACTCATAGAAACAGAATGTTTCAGCAGAAAAGGGCTGGTAGAGCCATCTAGTCTGCCCTATTTTCTTTGTCTATTACTACACACTGGACCCCATTTGCACACAGGTGTCCCTTTGTCCTCCTTTACTTCTGCTTATACCCGTGTGACTGTCCCATGTATGTTTGAAGTTCCCCACTGTCTTTGCCACTACCAACTCTTCTGACAGGCTGTTCCTGGTGTCCACTACTCTTTCTGTGAAGAAATATTTCCTCATATCCCTCTAGAACTCCACCCCCATACTTCATAGCATGCTCCCATGTTCCCGTCCTCCTCCTCCTGTGCAAGAGATTCCATTTCTGCACCTTGTTTACCCTGGTGTGGTACTTAAAGGTCTCAGTCATATCCCCTGTCAGTCTCCTCTCCTCTAGGGAGTACATGTTGAGCCCCTGAAGCCTCTCTTTGTATGGTTAGTTGTGTACCTCTGCACCATTTTGGTGGCCCTTCTCTGGGCTACTTCCACTCTGTCAATGTGTCAATGTCCTTGCAGAGGTGTGGCCTCCAGAACTGGAGAAAGTACTCCAGGTGAGGCCTAGCAAGTGAGTGATACAGAGACAACACCACCTCCCTTCTGCTAGAAATCCACCTCCCTGTGCACCCCACCATCCAGCTAGCCTTACCTACTGCCTTGTCCCACTGCCCTGCCACCTTGAAGTCATTAGATGTGATTATCCCAAGGTCCTTCACTTGCTTGGTAACTATAAGTACCTCCCCCTATCTTATACACAGCCCTCGGGTTTCCCCACCCCAGGGTGCATGATTTTGCACTTTTTGGCATTGAAACCGAGCTGCCACTCCCTAGAATCCTCCTCTATTTTCCCAAGATCCCTTGCATTCTCACCACTCCCTCCTATGTGTCCACTCTGTTGCAGATTTTTGTGTCATCTGCAAAGAGAAGAGACACACCTTCCACCTCTAGTTCCTCAGCAATGTCACTTATGAAGACACTGAAGAGTACAGGACCCAGTACTGATCCTTGTGGTACTCTACTGGTCACTCTTATCCTACAGGAGAGTGCCATTAACCATCACCCTCTGCCACCTATTCTTCAACCAGTCAGATACCCAGTTTACCACCTTCTCCCTCGCCCCCAGGCTGCCAGGTTTCTTTATTAGCCTCCTGTGTGGTACAGTGCCAAAGGCCTTATTGATTCCAGGTAGGCCTTGTGAACTTTTGGACATGCCAGCAGAAGCAGGTCTTGTGGTCTATTGAGTCTGCTCGATTCTGCAGCTAACCCCTCATCACACAGCTGCCCCACCCCACCCTCCCTCATCATAACTCCCACTTACCCTATCCACTGCCTCTAAAGCTACCCACAGAACAACAGGCAACCACCTCCTCAGGCAGAGTATCCCACCTAACCACCACCCATTCTGTGAAATAATGTCTCCTGATTTCCCTCCTGAATCTTCCCACCTCCAGTCTTAGCTGATGCTCTCTCGTATCCCACCCCTTCTAATCAGGAAAATTCCTTCTGTATTAACCTTGTTTATCCCCTTGAGGTATTTAAAGGCTTCAATCATATCCCCTCTAGTCCTCCTCTCCTGCAGGGAGTACGTGTTCAGCTCGCCCAATCTCTCCTCGAATGACTTCCCCTCCAATCCCGGTATAATTTATGTTGCCCTCCGATTCACCCCCTCAAACAATTTTATATCCTTCTTCAGGAATGGGTGCTGGCACTGCACACAGTATTCCAGGTGCGGCCTGATCAGAGACCTGTATAGCGGAAGGATCACTTCCCTATTTCTGGAGGAGATTCCCCTCGCTATACACCCCAGCATTCTGTTGGCTTTCGCTGCTGCCTTCCTGCACTGAGCTGAGTTGTTCATGCTGCCCATTATAAGCACTCCCAGATCCTTTTCCTCCTCGATGCGTTCGAGCTGCATCCCTCCCAGTTGATAGCTCCTCCCCTGGTTCCTAGCTCCAAAGTGTAGCACCTTGCACTTCTTGGCATCGAATTCCAGCTGCCATGTTTCCTACCACTCCTGTAGTTTTGCCAGGTCCTCTTGTAACCCCTTCCACCCTTCGGCATCATCCACTACAGCTCCTATCTTCATATCATCCATGAACAGACTGATCCTACTCTGTATCCTATATGAGATATTCACTATAAATATCCCAAACAGCACTGGTCCCAGTACCGATCCCTATGGCACCTCACTTGTCACCTCCCTTGGTGTTGAGAGCTCCTCCATCAGCACCACCCTCTGCTGCCTACCATCAAGCCAGTTGATGATCCATTTGATCATCATTGTTCTCACTCCTATGTACTCCAGCTTCCCCCCAGCCTCCCATGTGGCTTGGAATCAAATGCCTTGCTGATGTCCAAATACAGAGCATTCACCGCATGTCCCCCGTCCAGCTCTCTGGTCACCCAGTTGTAGTACTCAGTTAGATTTGTCTAGCAGGACCTGCCCGAGACAAACCCATGTTGATGGCCATCCAGGAGACCATTTTCTCCAGAAAGGCTACTAGCCTCTCCTTTAGGAATTTCTCCATGAGCTTCCCCACAATTGAAGTGATGCTCACTGGTCTGTAGTTGCCTGGTTCACCCCTTGGGCCACTTTTGTGAATGGGCACTACGTGGGCCATTCTCCAGTCTTGTGGTACGCATCCTGTGTCCAGGGAGGTATTGAAGAGGTCAGCCAGTGGCCCTGCCAGGATCTCTGCTAGCTCCCTGAGTTCCCTAGGGCGAATGCCATCTGGTCCTGGTGCCTTGTCCACCCTTAGTGCCTTTAGTACTTCCAGAATCATGTCCTCTGTTGTCCTTATATCAGTCAACCCTTCCCTCCCAATCCCATTCCACCCCTCCCTTGAGGTATCTGCCCCCCTTCCCCCTTGTGAACACAGAGCAGAAGTATTCATTTAATGCCTCTGCCTGATCCACCCCCTTTTCCACCCACCCTTCTTCCTTCTTAATCCTTAGAATCTGGTCTTTGTTCTTCCTTCTTTCTCCAATGTATCTGAAGAAGTGTTTTTCACCTTCCTTGATACCATGTGCCAGTCTCAGCTCTCTTGAAGCCTTGGCTGCTCTGACTAACCTAGTGACCTCCCTGGACTTCTTCACATACTCATCCTTTTTCGTCGTCCTCCCTTCCCTTCCCAATTCGTTGAATTTCTGGAATGCTCTTTTTTGGTCTTCACTCCCTCCCTAACCTCACAAGTCAACCAACTGGGCTTCTTTGCTTTTCCCTTCTTGCTCCGTGTCCTTGTACAAGTCCCAGTGGATTCTGTCAGCCCTTTTTTAATAAACTACCGTTTCTGACTAGAATCCATGTTGATGGTTGAATTCCCGCCAGATACTTACCCAGTATTTCCTACATCCTTCTAAAAGTCTGGCCCTTTAAATTCAATCACCCTGGTTTCCATACCTCCCACTTCCCTACCCATATTAAGCATGAACCACACTGAGTGATGGTCACTCCCTGCCAGGGGGGTCCTCCAACCCCAGATCCCTTACTGCCTCCCCATTTGAAAGTACCAGGTCCAGCATCCTCTCCAACCTAGTCAGGTCATATACCAACTGTACCAGAAAGCTGTCCTGAAATGCTTCTAGTAGCACCTGCTCCCTTGCACTCATAGTGGTCGTAGTGGTCCAATCCACCCCAGGTAAGTTGAAGTCCACCACCACCACGGTGTTCCCTTTCCTACAGACCCTTCTGACTTGCTTGGTTAGCTCTCTATCCAGGTCAGTCCCTTACACCTGTGGTCTGTATACTACCCTCATCCTTAGCGTCCTACCCCTCCAGTCCTGGAACTGCATCCATAATGCCTCTGTTCTGCCTTCCTCCCCCTCCTCCCTTATACAACTTATCCTTCCCATACTTACATACATTGCCATGCCTCCCCCCTTTCCCCTTAGCCCTACCCTTCCTGAGTATTCTAGACCCTGGTATCATCATATCTCTGTCCTGGTACTGGGTGGCCTATGTTTCCATGAAGGCCACAATGTCAATCCCCCCCACTGCTAGGAGAGCCTGCAACTCAGCTGACTTGTTACCTAGACTCCTCACATTCAGCATGATCACTCTCCACTCCATCTCCTCCCTTATCCTTCCCTGGCCTTCACCCCTCTTTCTCCCCCCATGCCCCTACCCCAGTTTCCTCAATATTAACTTGGGGGGTAAGCTCATCTGGCTTCCCTCTCTGGGATCCCTGCCTACTAGTAATCGACTCATTACTCCCTGCTCCTAAATAAAACTCACCTTTTTAGCTATGTACCCCTCAATCCCCTTCTTTAATACTGCCTTCCCCTCCCTGCTCAAGTGTAGCCTGTCCCCTGCATATAGGTCATTATTGTTCCAGCTGCCCCCCCCAGCCCCCCACTACCCCATACCCCTTGGATCGACACCATTCCCCCAACCATGTATTGAACTCCCTGATCCTCCCTTCCTTGCAGTACTTGTGCAGGGCACTGGGAGCACATCCGAGAAGGCCACCAATCCCTCCAGCTTCTCACACAACCTTCCCAGTTCCTCGAACCTCTCTCTCACAACTTCCACTGTTTCTCTAGCCAGGTCATTCATACCCACATGCACCACAAGATGCGGCTTCCTCCTACCCCTCCTTGCACACCTCAAAACAGACTGCCCTGCCCGTCGTTAACCCAGGTATGGCCTTTACCCGTATACAACTATGTTTTCCCCCCTTACTGCCCCATCTTATCCCTTTAAGTATGGAATCCCCCAGCACTAGTATTCCCCTCTCATCCTTCCCTTCCCCGCACCCACCCTCTTACTGAGGTACCTTGCCCTAGAGTCTGCCTTATTTGTAGCTATGTCCATGCCCCTATAGCTCCCCCTCCCCTGTCCTATCCCCCCTCACCCTCACTGTTCCTTTGCTATCCTCCACAGCCCTCTCAACCCCCACCCTCCTCCTTCATGTCCTCCCTATCAGCACAGTTCCTCTGCCTCCCACAGCTCCCCTATTACCCCATCCCCTCTTCCAGTTGCCTGATGCCTCTTGTGCTTTCCTCTGCCCCTCCTAGAGATCCTCCCCACCTCCTCCACCAAAGTCGCCAGCTCTTCAGACCTATTACCTACCCCCACTGAGGTGACATGCGTTGGCTCTTCTCTCCTGATTTTGGCCTTCCCTACAGTGCTAGGTCCCATGCTTGGCTTGCTCCATCCCCCCTCATCCTTTCCCTTGATCCAAAGTTCTTCCCATATGGCTCCCTTATATTAACCCTTGTGGGCGGCCCTCCTGCCCCAGCACTTCTTCCTCAAGCCTTCTTAGTCTGTGACAGATTGGACACCCACCAAGCTTCCACAGGATATTCATCCAAACCGCCACCCCACATCCATTACAGCAAACTATTCTGCCCATGTTCAACAGTATGATTAACAGAAAGGTTCCCACAAAGCAGAGTACAGTTCTCTTATAGTTTAATCCGCTAGTACTTTATTTCAGCGTCTTGTCCCTAAAAACACAAATAAATATACAGTACTAATTTTTCTATCCTCTTTATACAGTTATGTCCCCATCTAAAATACCCTACCCATTACACAGTTTCTTCTACCTAAAAACAACTTGGGGTTCTATAATGCCAGCCACTGTAACCTACCTGTCCGAACTATTCAATCTGCTTACAGTATTACTTTCTAGATTGGCAAAACAGTTTCATAATGTACAGTTTCTATACCAGTATATATACTTAAAATGCTATAATTCTTTCCTTTTCAGCCTATTGTTCCAAAAAGACTCACCATTTGCACTCAGCCCAGGTCTGAGAAGTCAGGGTAGTGATCAGCTCCTTCCTGGTTCTCTCCTATGTATGTGCCACCCCTTAGAGGGTGTCATCTTCCTTTGCTCAGCTCTTGACTCAATGCTACTTCCTGAAGCTAGCTCCTCCCACCATGACCATTTAATAGAGGTTGGGGCTGGGGTGGTTGGGAGGGAAGAAAAAGCCCAGCTCCTGACAATCTCTCCAGTGGCTTCCCCGCCCAAGACTTCAGCGGCAAATCCCCCACTCCCTCCAGACGGCCACCTGTCCCAGAGCCCACTCACTCCCCAAACCCTCTATCAACTGAAGTAGTGGTTGAGCCCAGCCCTTTAAAGCCCAGCCACTCACTTGAATCAGGCGCGGCTCTGCCCAATTGGCTCCTGTGCCCGCGGCCTGATTGATTCCCCAAGCACTGCTCAATTGGCTCTTCTAGTGCTGGGAACCTTTTCTCCCATTCACCACTCTGTCCGAGGAGCTCCTCATCCTGAACTCCTGGCTCCTGCCACTACCTTCCAGCCACTGTTGCAGCAAGAAAGCCCCCCACTCCTGATGCTCTCTCTGGCGGCTTCCCCACCCGAGACTTCAGTGGCAAATCCCCCGCTTCCTCGACTGCAGCCCATCCCAGTACCCACTCGCTCCTGAAATACTTATCCACTGCCCTCTCCTGATTGACCTTCCTAGTTACAGACACAAAAGTTTCCAGCACACACAACCTCCTTAGTGGGATGCAATAAGCACTCAAATCAGTAGTGAAAAAAGTCCATTTTAATGAGCTTCCAGGAGTCACATCCCACCTGACATGTTTTGGATACAAAATCCTTTATCAAAGGCTGAAGAATATCACCAACTGGCAAACCAACTAGTGGTTTCAGAAAAAAATTGCAGAACTTAGACAGGGGCTCCGTTAGTGATCCAATAAAGTGTATGTATTATGAATATGTTATGCAGGGAAAAGATTTCACTAGCTACAGTGCTGACAAGAACTATAGCATTAGACAATGCATTACCTGTAACAGTGAGGGGATCATCTCTCTGGCAACATGCACATGCCAGGCATTTTATGTTGGAATGACTACCCTGTGTTTTAAAACAAGGGTGGGTGAACATGTGAGGGCGATACAGAGAAGAGATAGCACTTATGCAACAGCCCTCCATGTTACGGAAATGTCAGACAATACCCCACATTTTTTCAAATTTATGGCCATTGACAAGGTGTGTAGACATCCCAGGTGCTGGGATTTTGATAGCCTGGTCTACAGAGGGAGAATTCTTGTATTCTCACTTTGAGGTCCAACAAGAAACCAGGACTTAATGCCCATATTGATTTGTGCCCCTATCTGAAAAAACTTTGAGGCAATTATTTATACAGTATTAAGATATAAGCTGTAGTTCACATTAAACGCAATATGGTTTAAGTTCAAAGTTATCAGATTTGTATTTCCCTTTTCTCTTTGCTCCTTTATGTCCCAGTTTTTAGATATAGTTATTAAACATACATGATTGTATTTTGATGTATATATTATATATATATATATAAATATACCTCTTTTCCCCTTCCTTCCCCCCCCCTTGTTTTCCTTTTTCTTTTCCCCATTGCCCCCATATCTCCCTTTCCTTGGTATTCTTACACATTTTGTGTATTAGTTATTCATTTTTCACATGGATTTATGTATTGTATTAGGAATGCAGCCCCTGATTTTTTAAGAAAAACCTTATTATCATGGTGCCTTTATATTGCACTGGGAGGTTTTTATTATTCATATTAAAATAATGGTTTTGTTGATGTTCCTATATTAGGATTGGATTTGCTACCACTCCCTTGCATGAGGGAGTGTCAGTTGTTTTAATTGTTTAGTCACATGGTGTAATCTATCCGATGTGTGTTTGGCAGTTGGTGATGTTCTTCAGCCTTTGATAAAGGATTTTGTATCCGAAACATGTCAGGTGGGATGTGGCTCCTGGAATCTCATTAAAACTGACTTTTTTACTACTGATTTGAGTGCTTATTATGTCCCACTAAGGAGGTTGTGTGTGCTGGAAACTTTTGTGTCTGCATTTTGGTTGTTTCTGTGCACCACGTCCCAATGTGCACACTCAGTTTGGACTCACCTCCCTAGTTACCCAGACAAAGAATTCTATGAGATTTGTTTGACATGACCTCCCTCCTGTGAAGCCCTGCTGCCAGTGGTCCTGCAACCCATTTGTCTCCAGGAACTCCATCAGATGTGACACTGGCTGGTCTGTTATTGCTAGCCTCCCCCTGCTGCCACTCTTATGCAGAGGAACAACACTGGCCCACCTCCAGTTCTTTGGAACCACCCCTGTCTCCAAAGAGGTGCTAAATAATGTTGCCAGAGGGTCCGCAAGCACTATGCTCAGCTCCTTTAGCACCCTTGGGTAGATCTCCTCTAGCCTCATTGGCTCGTTTTCCTTTATGGCTTCTGAACCCCGATGAACTCTCTCCTCCATAAATAAAGTTGTGTCCACACACCCCTTCCCCTGGTGCCTATTAATGCATGTTATAAAATGGGCAAAGGATTTCAAGCAATCTGATTGGTTGTTAGCCATGCATTAGATATATCTAATGCACAGCTAAAACTAGAACCCCATTTAGAATACACAGACGCATTTCAAAGCGCATCAGTTATCAGATAGATAGACAGTTCTACGCAGGAGTTGACGCACGCCTGTGGCCTCGCGCTCACCACGCCTTCTCTAGCCGGCATTAGAACTGTCTAATGCACACCCCATCGTGTCTTATTGCTTACTTGGCCTGTCCCCCACTTCCACTGGGAAGACCAGGCATAAATATTTGTTTAAAATGTTAGCTTTTTCATGGTCTTCCTCTGCACAGTTCCCCCTTTCTGGTTTCCTGATCCTCATTATTTTATACCACTCCTTGCCTTCCCCTTTTTGCTCACATTCCTGAATAAAGTCATATCCCCATTATTAACCTGCTGGGCAATCCTCTCCTCAGTTTAAGCCTTTGCTGTCCTTATCCTTCTTCCTGCCTCCCCGTGTTTCTCTAGATATACCTCTCCGTCTGCCTCTGTTTGGGTCTCCTCGTACTTCCTGAAAGCTATTTTTTTTCTTCCTTACTGCCTTGGCATCTTCTTCTGAGAACCATAGTGGCCTCTTTATCCTCTAACTGCTGTTTACTACCTTTAAACAGATGGGGCACTGCTAGCTCTGGTACAATCGATCATCATAGCGTACAGATTGGACAAGTGATAAACTACACTAGGATGAGTGTCCTGAACTTCAGGAGAGCAGATTTTAAAGAAATGGGAGACTGCTTTAGGAGATACCTTGAAGGGGGATATAGGCGGGGAGTGGGGGGGGTGGAGGCATAATAGAAAAGAATATTGGAGTAAATAACTAAGGTAATGGGGCCCTATCAGTTGAGCAGTGGCCTTCCTTTATATAAAACATTGCTTCAACATATATAAAAATACTTTAAAAATGCCCCTCTTATACTACAATAGGGCACATCCCCACGCTTTCACTGGTTAGACATCATAAAACGTCTGAGCTCGAGTGTGGTGCCAGCGGACAGGGAAGTGAAAGGGACTGGCTGGCCATCCATTCAGCTAGATGTATGATCCTTTCTCTTCCAAAATAGGCTGAGGAAAAAATGTAACTTTTTGTAGGGAATGACTTTCCTGGCATTAGGGTAACGGGCTAGAAAGCATACAGGCATATGTTTGAAATTCACTTTACGGAAGACCTGTACTGAACCTATACTTAAAAAACATCTTTTACAAAGAAACTGACTTACAGGTTCAGCACACTTAACCTTTAAGACTGTTATCATTTGACCCTTTAATACAGTCTTCCAAAGCACTTGTGTACAATTTACTTTTAAGCTCTGTATTGAGGTAAATGTCTTGGATAAAATGTTGCACTACTTTTCATTATTGTGAGTAACTAAGTCATCATAATTAGAATTAATTTGGGAGCTTAAATAAAAAGTTTCATTTGATATGATAGGCAGGGATCACATTTAGAACATTTTTAAAATCAGAATATAGTTGTTCGTCCTGGATTTCTCTCTGATGATAAAGTAGTGTACTTTCAGTAAATGTATACTGCATGTAAAAGTAATGTGAAATTAAAAATGTGGTGTCAGTGCAGTTACAGTACTTTGTCATGTGTTACTCTTCAAATATGCTTATAGTATGTCCATGAGGATACTTTGGTACACTTAAATAAAGTACAGTATACTATAGTACTGCATGTGTATATTGAAAATACACTTCAGTAATCTGGGACCATTACAAACAATATCATGTTGCAAAATTATTGCTTTGTATTTACTGATCAATGTTTGTCTCATCTGCATCCATGGCATCTTTTTCTCTCAAACTTAGGATGTACAGAAATGCATTTTTATACAGTATTTATCTTTTCTTTTTTGCCCTCTTTTGTGCCCCAGACTCGGGGCCCTGGCAGACACATACATGTGCATGCGTGGAGGTGCTCGCACATGCCGGGTACATTCGCCGCCACCCCCCTCACCTATGCTTCCCACCAGACCTCCACCCGGTTGGAGCGGAACTACAGGGGGAGTGGACAACCATCCCTGGGAGGGGAGAGTTGCCTGCCACAGTTCAATCCTGATCAGACCCTTCCCTCTGTGCCAGCACCCTGGCGACCTGAGGTCATTCTCGAACGCGGGTCACCAGCGTAGCACAAGGTAAGGCATTCAGTGCCTCAGCCCACAGCACCACCAGGCCGGCATACAGTATTTATCTTTTCATCTCTGTTGTAATGTCATGCCCTTTCCATGGTCTTGCCAGCATCACAACTGTTATAAAGACTTATAATTATTACTGTTTATACCATCACTCAAGGAAATTTGCTTAAATGTGGTGAGTACATTTGTTATTTTGCGTTGCTTAGTCCAATAGTTAATTTCTTTGTAGAACTGTATTTTCTATTCCTTATTACTAAAAGTTCCTATGACTGTGATATGTTATTAAACTGGGAAATTGTAATATGAAAAGTAGTTATGCAAACTGGGTTGAATTATGCGACTTAATTGCGATGTATACTTAGTATACTGTACTTCATGAATATACAGAAAATATATTTATAGTATACAAATGTAATAATGATAGATTTTAAAAGTAGTTTTTTCTACAGCTAATAAGTATTCTTACTAATAGATAAATGTCTAGTATATTTGCCATACCACGCAATACTAAATATTCTAAGAATATCTTATTTAATAAGGATACAGGTACCAGCAATATACACAGGCCCCTTTGTTAATGATTTGTTTGCCATAGGCACAAAATGGTAAAAACCCTTTTGAAAATGGTACCTATAGAGTGACATACCTTTTATATTAAGTTCAACTTAGACATTTGTATTCTTAGAAATGTATATTGCTATATAATCATAATAGGACATTATATGCACTGTGATTAAATACTTAATATATTTTTTCCACAAATTGGTGTATGCATGGGAAGGGAATAAACAGCTAATGAAATTAGTTTTCCAACTTGCTACCAAAGTCATATTCATGATGTATTTTCATGAGTTAAGTTTTGCTGTGCAACATCTACCACACACCTAAAAACATATTATTTGTTCTCATCATTACAGGATGGTATACAAGGAACCATGGGGACAGGAGTGTAATGAGACTGCTTTGTACGCTGGAGGTGTGGGATGACACATAAAACACAAAAGCAAAGCATAAGGGGTTTATCTAATCATCTCACACTAAGGGTGTGTTAAGAATCTAGTTATTACTGCCCCCTCACGACTTTCTGTTTATAATTGCTGTTTTTCTCTTATCTGGTTGATTCTTCCATTTTCTTTCATTCTGTTAAGTTATAAACCATTTCTGATTCACAGCAGCCAGCTGAGTAAACAGCGTTCTGCTTGAAATCGTGACTGGCTGAAACTGAGCACAGCGAGAGTCAATGATTGCTTGAAACATAACATAATGAAAGAAATGATAGGATCAAACAGAGAGGTTTAAAAACAGACATGATCCAGGGGCTCTGAGCCCCAAACCAGTGGTGTGGAGGGCTGAGGCTCTGGATGCCTTACCTCCCATCATGTCTGCTACCTGAGTGCAGGACTGAACTTGGGCCATCAGGGATCAGTCGGGCGGGAGAAGATGGAGCATCTGGAGAAATGTTCTCCTGTCCTGGGAAAGGGGGAAATGATGCACTGCTGCTAGGCTGCCACCACATGGAGGTATGGTGGTAGGTCAGTCGGTGCATGTCAGAGAAGGATGTCTGGTGGCCGGCACCTGGCATGTGTGTGCCTCTACATGCATGTGTGCTTACATCATTGCATGCCACTGGCCATAGGGGAAACTGTAAAGACAAAAATACCTGGCTACAGTGAATGAAGTCAGGCCCACCAGCTGACCAACCCTGCCACCTGGGACCAGCCCCAGACCACCAACTAGGTTTTCCTCCAGTGGTGGGGAGGAGGATGTACCTCCTTCCCCTAGCCCAGCAGTGAGAGGAACTCCACGGGAGTTCAAGTATGTCCCAGGGAAGGTAGTTGCTGGTGGGCTGAAGGTCAGGGATGATGGTCCTACTGGATCCAGGGCCCCAGAAAAACGTTTGATAAAAAAAAAAAAAAAAAGAAAGGGTGGAGAGTGTGTTTGTCTATTTCTTATATTTCATCAGGATGGGGTACTAGGCAAGCTTATTTTCAGTACCATCCTGTTACAAAGTTTCAACATATAAAGTTATAAGTAAGAGAGGGAGGGAATGTGGGTTAAATATCTCAGTTAATGAGAAGGGACATTTCTCCTTTAATTAGAAGTGTGTCCAAGTCACCTGTATACCATTATAAATGGAAGACCATGTACTGTATAATGTAAAATTATACATGGTGTTTTCAATTATAATAGTAATTATAGAAAAATAAAATTTTAATATAAAAATACCAAACCGCACATGCTTCAATAGAAATTATACAATATACCACTCTGTAAGTATTCTATGAGTAATCAGTATTTTCATTAAATAATATACTCTTAATACTGTATAATTAGTACTTTATGTGTATGCCAAATATTCTATATGTATTGTGTACTAATTATATGTATACTTTCTAGTAGTATAACAAAAGTACATCTAAAGTAGTGAATTAGTAAATTAGTATACTAAAAGAATATTTCTTATATACTTAAGTGGATTACTTAAGGGGCAGGGCATAATGGGGTGTTATCATCAGGTATTCCCACCCCATGTGCAACAAACAGCACAAGTCAAAGGCGGGCACTGTTTACTGTAGGAGTGGGATTATTGATTGGTAACCCACCCTTTGTCGTCACCTTACTGCTATTATAAAATGCTCATTCTAGTTTAAAAATTAAAATAAAAAAATACAGGCAGCTGCTCTGCATGCACCTCTATTGCACACAATGGCAAAGCACGTGCCACCTATGTGAATGCTGCGTGGTATTCACATACTGTAGGTAATGGACTGAAGCTGTGACCAGACAGAACTTTCTTCTGTGTAACGCTTTAGCACAACAGAGGAAAGCAGAAACTATGGAAGCCTGCAGTGGAGCAAAACTGCTCACAAGCTCTAAACAAGCATTTGTCAATGCCGAATGTTGATTGTGTTGGTCCGTTGAGCTCGCTCACTTCCCCTGTGTCACTTGCTCGTTCTGTTTCTCCCAGTGCTGCAGGCTGCCCTTTTGCACTGGGCTTCTGCATGCATTAGCACATTTTTCTGCCCACAAAGAAATCTGCAGCTGTCCCAACAGAGCTCTGTTGAGGTGGGTCACTCCCCCCTCTCTCACTCGCTCATTCTGTTTCTGCTAGCGTTGCAGGCTGCCCTTTTGTACTGGGCTGCCCCCACTGTTGGCTGCTTTTTCTGCCCACAAAGAAATCTGCAGCAGTCCTGACACAGGTCCATTGAGCTAGCTCACTCCCCCTCTCTCGCTCGTTCCATTTCTGCCGGCTCTGTAGGCTGGCCTTTTGTACTGGGCTCCTGCCTGTGTTGCCGCCTTTTTCTGCCCACAAAGCAATCCGCAGCAGTCACGATAGGGGTCTGTTGAGCTCACTCACTCCCTCCCCCCCTCTCTCACTCACTCGTGTTTCTCCCAGCACTGCTGGCTACACTTTTGTACTGGGCTTCTGCCTGCATTGGCTCCTTTTTCTGCCCACAAAGAAATCTGCAGCTGTCCCGACTGAGCTCCGTTGAGGTCACTCTCTCCGCCTGTCTCACTCGCTCATTCTGTTTCTCCTGGTGCTGCTGGCTGCTCTTTTGTACTGGGCTTCTGCCTGCATTGGCACTTTGCTGCCCACAAAGAAATCTGCAGCTGTCCCACAGAGCCTCCGTTGAGGTGGGTCACTCCCCCTCTCTCACTCGTTCATTCCGTTTCTGCTGGTGCTGCAGGCTGCCCTTTTGTACTGGGCTCTTGCCTCTGTTGGCGTCCTTTTCTGCCCACGAAGAAATCTGCAGCAGTCCTGACATGGTCCATTGAGGTAGCTCACTCCCCCTCTCTCACTCGCTCATTCTGTTTCTGCCGGCGCTGCAGGCTGGCCTTTTGTACTGGGCTCCTGCCTGCATTGCTGCCTTTTTCTGCCCACAAAGAAATCCACAGTAGTCACGATAGAGCTCTGTTGAGCTCACTCACTCTTCCTTTCTCACTCAGTCATTGTGTTTCTCCTGGTGCTGCAGGCTGCCCTTTTGTACTGGGCTTCTGCCTGCGTTGGCATCTTTTTCTGCCCACAAAGAAATCTGCAGCTGTCCCGACTGAGCTCCGTTGAGGTCGCTCTCTCCGCCTGTCTCACTCGCTCATTCTGTTTCTCCTGGTGCTGCTGGCTGCTCTTTAATACTGGGCTTCTGCCTGCATTGGCACGTTTTGCCGACCACAAAGAAATCTGCAGCTGTCCCGACAGAGCTCAGTTGAGGTGGGTCACTCCCCCTCTCTCACTCGCTCATTCCGTTTCTGCTGACACTGCAGACTGCCCTTTTGTACTGGGCTCTTGCCTCTGTTGGCAGCTTGTTCTGCCCACAAAGAAATCTGCAGCAGTCCCAGCAGAGCTCCATTGAGCTTGCTCACTCCCCCTCACTCACTCACTCATTCCGTTTCTGTCAGCACTGCAGGCTGCCGTTTTGTACTGGGCTCCTGCCTGCATTGCCGTCTTCTTCTGCCCACAAAGAAATATGCAGCAGTCACGACAGAGCTCCATTGAGGTTGCTTACTCCCCATGTCTCACTCGCTCATTCTGTTTCTCCTGGCACTGCAGGCTGCCCTTTTGTATTGGGCTCCTGCCTCTGTTAGCATCTTTTTCTGCCCACAAAGAAATCTGCAGCAGTCCCAACAGAGCTCCGCTGGCCTCACTCACTCCCCCTGTCTCACTCGCTCATTCCATTTCTGCCAGTGCTGCAGGCTGCCCTTCTGTACTGGGCTCCTGCCTGTGTTGCCACCTTTCTGCCCACAAAGAAATCCACAGTCACGATACAGCCCGCTGAGCTTGCTCACTCCCCCTCTCTCACTCACTCATTCTGTTTCTCCCACCGCTGCAGGCTGCCCTTTGTACTCAGGCCCTGCATGCACTGCTGCCTTTTTCTGCCCAGAAAGAAATCTGCAGCTGTCCCAACAAAGCTCCATTGAGCTCACTCACTTCCCATCCCTCACTCGCTCGTTCTGTGTCTCCCAGCGCTGCAGGCTGCCCTTTTGTACTGGGCTTCTGCCTGCGTTGTCGCCTTTTCCTGCCCACAAAGAAATCCGCAACAGTCCCGACAGAGCTCAGTTGAGCTCGGTCACTGCCCCACCTCTCAGCCGCTTGATCCTAATCTGTCCCAAACACTGATTTCCGACAGCAACTGTGGTATTCTGTGTCGGAAGTGCAGAAACACATTTCGGCCAGGATGTGAAAAATGAAAGCTGTACTGTTCATAAGGAGGTGTGAACAAATGCCAGTATTGAAAATCTGGTGTGAAAATGTTACTAATTTGCAAACTTACAAGGGGTCGTGGAACCTGCACAACACATGCTCGTACCACAGTCATTTTATGGCGTTTCATCACAAAATTTTCAACATAGGCATTTTAGGGACTCTGCTCATGAACAGTGCCAATGTGATTTTCTTAATATGCCCCAAATACTGATTTCCCACAGCGACTGTGCTATTGTGCACTGGAAGAGTGAAAACACATTTTGGCCAGGATGTGAAAAATGACAGCTGCACTGTTCATAATGAGGTGTGGCAAAATCGCAATGCTGAAAATCTGGAGTGAAAATATTGCAAAGTTGAGAAGGTACAAGCGTACGTGGAAACTGCGCTATGCACATTCGTAACACACTCATTTTATGGACTTTCATCACCAAATATTTAACATAGGCATTTTAGGACCTCTGCTAATGAACAGTGTCACTGTCATTTTCATAATGTGTCCCGAACATGGATTTCCCAAGCAACCACGCTATTCTGCGTCAGAACTGTGAAAACACATTTCGGCCAGGATATGAAAAATGACAGTTGTACTTTTCATAAGGAGGTGCAGAAGAATGGCAATGTTGAAAATCTGGAGTGAAAATATTATTAATTCGTGAAGTTACAAGCGTGCATGTAAACTGCACAACACATGCTCGTAACACAGTCATTTTATGGAGTATAATCACCAAATTTTCAACATAGGCATTTTAGGACCTCTGCTCATGAAGAGTGCCACTGTCATTTTCTTACTCTGTCCTGAACACTGATTTGCCACACCGACTGTGCTATTCTGCGCCGGAAGTGCGAAAACACATTTTGGCCAGGATGTGGAAAATGACAGCTATACTTTTCATAAGGAGGTGCAGAAGAATGGCAATGTTGAAAATCTGGAGTGAAAATATTATTATTTTGCAAAGTTACGAGCGTGCGTAACAACTGCTCAATGCACACTAATAAAACAGTCATTTTGGGGCTTTTTCCCACCAGATTTACAGAACAGGCTTTTTGAGAGCCCATCTCATGAACATTGGCACTATCATTTTGTTAATCGGTCCTGAAAGGGAATTCCGCGCAGTGACCGTGAAATCACCTTTTGGGACCGAATAACCATGACAGTGCCAGAATTATTGGGGGTCCCTAAAACCCCATGTTGAAAATTTGTGTCAAAATTCCAAAAATGCCTGAGATATGCATCAAAGTTGAAAACCCTATTTATTCCATTATACAGCTTACCGACATTTCCTCAGTTCATGGTCGGCTTTGAAGAGTGCTGACATGTTCCGTGCATCGAAGATCATCGCATTCCAGACTCGGTAGTGTCAGGTGTGTGGGGAGGCAGGGTGCGCAGTGGGTGGGTGCGGGTTGTGGGGGAGGGGCAGGAGACCGCTGAGGGACCATTTCCTTTTTACAGGTTAAAAAAAGACATTATGGGACCTGTTTTGATTTTACAGGGGCATGTGGCACATTGGGGTGGGCTCAGCATGCCAACGGAGTCTTTTGGGGCAGCTGTAGCCAATGGGGATTGGGCACCCCATCGCACACAACAAAAGGGGTTTACATTATGCCGATGATTGGGCACCTTCGCTGGCACACAAATAAAAGGGGTGATATTATGCCGCACGGGACTGGGCACCTTCGAGATAACAAAAGTGGGGGCTACACAATGCCAATGGGGAGTGGGCTCCCCATCAGCAACATAAACCTTGGGCCACTGAAGCCAATGGGGATTGGGTCCCCTGTCGGCAAACAAACATGATGGGGGGGGCACATGCTGCCAAGGGGGATTGGACACCCCCTCGGCAGAGAGGGTTAATATTGTTTGTGAACATGGCGGCAAGACACCGCCATGTTCATAAACAATATCAGTGCTTCAAGGTTCCGTCCTGCAATGACAGGTCACTCCCTCATTTCAGCGAATGGCTGATGCTGCAATGATGAGGAGGCTCCTGATTGCAGCGGCTAAATTTTTACAAGTTGGTGGCATGCTGGCTGAACTAGTGTCAGCAGCAGCGTGCCACAGCATTGGGGGAAGCAGGCCAAGCCTTTAAAGGCTGTGGGGGCATTGGCCACAACAGTGCCACGCCTCCACAACCTGCTTCTGGAGAAAGCTGCCGAAATATGTTTCTTGCGCATGCGTGCAATCAACATTAAAATTCTCTGGGATAAGAAAGCACACCAACAATGAGGATCTCATTTGCAATGCATTACAAATTCACACTGACTTTCACATTTGCATGAATAAGACTGAATTTCTGTACATTTGCTATTCATGCAAAATGAGAATTTGCAAGCCAAAGAGAATTTGTCACTGTTCTGTTGCTGATAAATGAAATGCCTGCTTTTTTTCAGCAAATATTTGTGGGTAGCCAAGTAATCTGATTTTGACTTTTTTTGGTGACATAAGGGTAGGGGCTTATGTAGGGGAAAATATTTCTGAACATAAAACAGAAAAGCAATTCACAGTGAATAACTCACACAGATATTTCAAGGGAACTGTGCCCAGATTCCAACATTCATTTGAGAGCTATGTGAGTTTTTTTCCCTCAAGTTTGTTAAACCAGGCCCACTACAGTGTACATAGACAGTCTGTAGACTTTGCTCAGTTTTGTGGGCACGCCACACTTACTATCCCAAAATGAAGCTCACATTGGGTCATTAAACGTGGATTTTTAGCTGGACTGGTGGTGCAGAGGGCTGAGGCATTACTGCCTTACCTGCCCTTATGCCAGCGACTTGGATTCAGGACTGGACCGGGGTTGTTCGGGTGGCTGGCCAGGGGGAGGAGGACTGAGTGTCTCATGGGCTGCTCTCCTCCTCTGGGGGAAGGTGGGTTGTTGCCAACACTGTGATAACATCGCCTGGGTGATCTATGGCAGTGGTCCGACAGTGAAGACATGGCATGGGACAGTGGGCACCATGGGGCTGCGATGCACGCATCTGCATGCCTTCCTGTCTGTCCGAGTCCATCAAGACATCTGAGGCGAGGGATGAAAAATGGCAGAAAATGCTGATGACGGGTGGGATGACATCACAATTATTCTCAGGCCCTGCACTGTCTACTGGGCTGCCCGCTGTGACATCTCATATCCAGCTCCAGATCAGAGGGGTGTCCCAGGGGCCCCACCATGGGAGGAGGGTAAATCTGTGGGGCACTGTGCAGCAGGATGCTAAGTCCCAGAGACGATGGGTGATGGGGCTGCTGGCAAGTGATAGGCCGATGGGGGCCAGCTGAGATTGAGGGGCAAAAAGCATACTAAATCAATTAAAAAAAAAAAAAAAGGGTTTTGCCTTCTCATAGGACCAGTTCTGAAAAGTGGTTCTTAGGAGCTGGTCTTTGTTCTTTTTAAAGCAAGAGTTATATCATAGCATAGTATGTGATTCTTACAGACTTGTATAATTATCCATTCCAGTCATTTTTCAACATAAACAGCCTTGCAGTGAGCATATATTGTGGACAGGTACATACATTTACTATTGATTTCTCAGTATGAATTCACTAGTCAGCATTATTGCTACCCCTGACATTTGTTTACCCTTTTTGGCTGATTTTGCTTCCAGACAAAATGAAATCATTTTTTTACCTTCAATGTTGCTATTTTTTCCCTAAGTGAAAGCATGAACTTTCACTTATTAGTTTATGAAATATCCCGACGTTTTCTTTTTGGTAACTATCCATGAAATGTTATAAAATAGTTAGGTTTCACTACAGAAATCTTTCTGGACGAACATATTGTATTTTGCTTTGCATAATGCTAGTAGAAATGGGATCGGTTACACTTTAAAAATCTAATAAAAAGTTAGATTTGTAGCTTAATGACCTGGGGCCTGATATTCAAAAGTTTGCCCAGTGGGCAAAGTGATTGCACCCATGCACGATATTCAAAGGGGTCAGGAGCAAGCACTAAATGGGATAGCACACACGCAAGGATCAGTATGCAAAAGAAAGGAATGGGGACATGAAAATGGGTGCGGTGCACTATTCAGTGCTTTAATGTTGCACAAAAGGAATAGCACAGGCCACTTTGTGCAGCACAATTACCACTGAGAAAAGGTTGACTTACTCTGGGCAGCACTAGTGGCTGGTGGAGCCACTGCAGCCAACAACCAAATTGGCTGTTGGGGAACACCCCTGCTCCCTGGTGTCTAGTAGCCCCCCCCCCCGACTCTCCAGTCCCTGACCCCATATATGCATCATAGTCCCTGGTGTCTAGTGGCACCCCCACCATCCGATGTTTGTCCCCATTAAAATCACATATTCCTTCATGTCCAGTGGTACCCCACCCTTGGATCCTAGTCCCTAGCCAAACCATACATTTCCTCGTATTCAGTGGTACCCCCTCCCTCCCGATTGCTCACCACAGTTTATGAAAAGAGGTCCCCCGTGTCTAGTGCCCCCACCTCCTGCTCAGGTACACCACCCTACCACCCCTTTTACCATATTTTCGGGTGCCGTGGGAGCCCATACAATGAACAGCACAGCCTTCCTCTCACCACCCTCAGCTGTCCACAGTATGCAATGACAGGGAGTGTACATCTTGCATACTATAAAGGGAGCATGTGTACTGTCTACTGTAGACAATATGTGTGCTCCATTTAAAGTGTTCAGAATGCGTGCACCCTCTCATTGCATATGGCGGCTGGCCTAGGTGGTGACAGGAGGGCTGTGCCAGTTGGCGTATGGGCTCCCTGCAGCACCAGTGAATGTGGTAAGGCAAGGTAGCAGGATGGTGTACCCAGTGCAAGCAGTGCGGGAGGGGGCACTAGATGCTAGGGACATTTTTTCATAAACTGAGGCGAGGGATAGGAGGGTGGGAGTACCACTGAATACCAGTGAATGTATGCTTTTTAATGGATATGGGTATTGAAGGGTGGGGGGTGCCACTGGACACCAGGGACCATTGATACATGCACAGTGATGGGGATCAGAGGGTGAGAGCTGTCACTAGACACCAGGGGAATCACCTTAATGTACAGGGATGGGCAATTGGGGTAGGGTGGTGGGTTGAAGGGATGTAAACCAACTGGTGATTCCCATGCAAATGAGCTCATTATGGGCATACTGTACATATGGCTCCTTAGCGCCTTGCATTCCCAGTGGCTCATTTGCATGTTGCCATCTGAACATCGCATGGGGGGGGAGGGGCTCCTGGTGCTAACAGGTCTGAGGCACAGCAGTTCCATGCACCTTGATATGGGATGAACTCAGCCCAGATCCTTCCAGGGCAGCGTTACTCAACGTTGTGCTGCCCTGATGTGGCCCAATATTCAGTCAGGCAGTGCCAGTGCACCATCCAGCTGAATATCGCATCCTCAGGGTCCTGGGCAAGAACAAGCACAGTGCAAACCTTTATACTCTGTTTTTTTTTCATTTTCCAATACTGGACACCTGTTGATGCCTTTTAAAACACCTCTAAACAGGTGCTGTGAATATCGGTGCCGGGTGGTGCCGTTATCAAGACGGCTAGCCCAGCTATTCAAACAGTCCAAAGTTACGCACAAAATGGAGGTTCATGGACTGAAATGTTCATAGCTAAAATGTAGCTTAATCACAAATTATGAATCTCAGAAGCCTCACACACAGTTAAATACTTGAGAATCCATGGAAAATATACAAACAGTCCACTAGCCCTGTAAGTCAACCTTTCCCCAGTGACCCCCCCGACTATGGCTCATTCATGAGCTGACGCAACAGGAAAAAGTAGGCTAACAGGGCTAGCGGACTGTCTGCATATTTTCACTGTGTTGTCAAATGCTTTAACTGTGTGAGAGGCTTCTGAGATTTAAAATTTATGAATAAACTACGTTTTAGCCTGAAACATTTAATTCCGTGGACCTCTGTTTTGTACACTGTCTTTGGATTGTTTGATGCCTTTTTAACCTGGGTGACACAAGTCATACCTGGGTGATACCTGCCTCATTGTCTGAAAAAGCAGTTAAAAAACAGCCACTGAGCAATTAATTACATAAAAGACTTTGTAAGGGCAGCTTAAATTCAGTAAGATTTGGAGTCAGAGGCTATAGCTCTGCCACAAAACAGCATTTTCATGATGCTACAGTACATGAGAGATGCGGAAAGGGCAGCTACAGCATGCTCACTGTAAAGTGTAGTAGAATCGGTGTAAATGGACTGCTATATCATTTTCTCAACTTAGCAGGCCACATTTCATTTTTTGGGGAGTATCATGTTTCAAACTAACTCCCGAAACGAAAGGTGCCTACAAAGTTGAGTAAAGTGGCATAACAAGATTCATTCTCTTTATTTAAATTCATCCCTCTGTGGAGGCCATTTTAAAGTCGGACTGTGCAGTGGAATGTTCTGATGTGCAACAGTGCCAGTGGGAAGTTTATGATTCTGACACTTAAAAGGGAATGCTCATTTGCATGAAATACACGTTAGTAGGACCACCAGGAGGTCCCAGTTACCAAAATTACATGTTGGATATTTTTTAACTTATTGTCCATTTTGTTTCACATTTTGTCTGATCTTACAATCTCTGGTATACCCAACCGACAGTGACTTTTGGACAGCAAGGTCCCCTACAGCAACTACAGCACCATGCCGCTGTAGGGAACCCACTGAAACCTGGCACTGTCTGTCGGGGGTCCTGCAGCCCCCCCCCAAATCAGCTCTGACTCAGAATTGATAGTCCTAAGTGGGGGAGGTGTGGTGGGGTACTGCCCTAAGGGTGGGGGATTTGGGGGCAAAGCCCCCCCAAAGAAAACACTTAGTGGCACTGGAAACCGGCATTAGACTGCAAAATGCAGTCAACCTGCTAGTTTCACTGTCGGGCGTTCGGCAAACATTTTGTCAAACACCCATCATGGATCCATAATCTCCCACCTTCCATTCTAATGTAATCAGTATTCTAAATGCCCACGTGGCTGAAGTCAGCAAGGGACTCCACTATGGAGGACATCCAATTCTAGCTTCAGATTCCCATTCCACATCTGACTACCAATTTACGCAGCAAGAAATACAGTAAAACCCAGTCAAAACTCAGCAGAAACCTAGAGAAAAGACCCTCCTTCCCATGAACTTTCATTCTCCCTCCCCTTTTCCTCACCCAGTAATTCACTGGCATTGTAAGTAACTGATGATATCCATGAAGTCCTCCATGGACTGGTGATCTGTTCCATTCCAAATCCTGTGTGTTATCATCAGTCCATCAGTGTGTACTCCCCTATGATACTGTTGCCAGTGCATCCAAAGCATCCATACAAATCTGTCCACCACCAAGCATCACCTCACTGTGCCCCACTGCTCCCTGCCACCCAGTGCCCATGCCTGCCCTGCCCACCCAGTCCACCTCAATCATGAACAGTCCAAAATCCATTAATCCATGACGTGGCCCACTGGCTGCTGCCCAGAAGTGCACAGTCACTAGCTGGCAGGAATACTTCCAGCATTTCTTCCTTTCCTACACAGTATGTGAGATGGGAGGGGGAAGGGGAGCCTAATTGAAGAAACCCTTGGACACTGTCTAGATCAGATGCTGGATGTAGGTTTCCCCTCTGGTAGAGTTCCAGGGTTTGTATCGGTCAGCCCCATACCTCCTTCCTCAAGTCTAAATAGGAATAAGAAAGGAATGTGGGAAGTATGCATGACAGGATAGAGGACTATTGGGTAGAAGCCAATGGGCCATGCCATGGGTTACTGGGTTTTGAACAGGTCATGGTATGGGTGGACTAGGTGGACAGGCAGGCATGGGCACTGGGTGGCATGGGGATGTGAGGCATTATGTGGTGGTGCTTAGTAGTAGGCAGATTTATATGGATGTACTGGACACAAAGACAACATGTCAGGGGAGGACACACTGAAGGACTGATGATGATGCACAAGATTTGGATGGGAAGAGGCTACCAGTCCATGGAAGACTTCATTGAACATCATTAGACAGTCACTTGCATTGCCAGTTAGTTACTGTGTGGAGGGGAGAAAGAGTGGGTATTCAAGGGGGATTCTTTTTCTAGATTTTGTTTGGGTGTCATCTGGGTTTTATTGTGTTTTTGCTGGATAAATTGGTAGTTGGATGCAGATTCAGAACACTATAAAAACTTTTTTCCAACAGCAACACCGAACGCTCTTGGAGACACTGTGGTGAGAGGTTCCCTATATCAAACCTATTGGAGCTACCCTATACTAGCTCCTTGTTGGACAGATGCCAGTAAATTCCTACAAGATATATTGGAGCTGTCCTCCCCTTACCAGATTTCCAAAATATAGCTATTGGACTCCCCGCCAGAGGAGCATATGAAGGTGGTATTAAATCTTTACTTTTTACTTGATCAGAGGCAGCACTGAAAGCTATAATAAGGAGATGGCTTATCCCAGAACCCCAAGGGACCATGGAGCTAATTAGCATTTATGACCAGATGAAAGGCATGGAAGCAATTACAGCTCTTCTAACAGTAAAAACAGACACTTTAATTAGAGATGGATCCTTTTCTTTGATTACAAGGGAAAAAATAAGAACATTTTCACTTTAGAACAGCTTTTTTTAATAAAACAAAGACCCCTTAATCATCAGTTTTATTGCAGAGGTTAAGTGTGTTAGATTGCAGAGGACGTAGATCTATGGTATATCACTAGAAGTCAGACACAGCTCCATAATCATCTTTTGCATGGTAGAAGACTTTCACTGCAAGGCCCAATTGCAGGAGGTAGTTGATGTTCTACACCTCCTTCAGTTGGTGTTATATGGAGTTTTGTATGAATTAGTTTTATAGCCCTAAGCTGCCACAGTGACATACTTGGCAAAGAAATGGAACAACTTACTCCCTTTAAAAATGTGGGCATATCTCCAAAACACTTTTGGACAGTAGAAACTGACAAAAGCCATAATTCCACACACTTTGGACACCTACTTGGAGTAAACCGCCACTTTTAAGATGTGCCAATGTGGTGTATCTGTACAAACTTTGCCATGTTAGGTGAAATAGGAGATACCGTGCTGGATATGGATATATATTCTTGTATATGTCTGCCTGTTCAAAGATTGGTGCCTATGTGCTCTATATGCTCAATAAAAGAAGTCATTTAAAAAGAGATTTCAGATCTGATGCATCAAGCATATCAAACATATCAAATTCTAAATTAGAACTTCTGATAATCCAGCAAATGCAAATGGAATAAATTTCACCAGTATCAAGCATCCTTATTGCAACCTTACCTTGCCCTTTAAATGTGACCAGCAAAGCTTTGAATTGCCTCCTTTTTGACCACATCAACACATGTGTTCTTAATAGAAAACTGTCATATTATTTATTTATTTTTAATGTATTTACTCTTCTGTAATCTTTGTGGTTCACCTACATTTTGTTTACCTTCCATTGAGCACACTGAGCCATGGCACGGCCATACTCATATATGCAAATGAGTGCCCCCTATATCAGTAATATCACTCAAAGCTTGCCTGAGTCACAGACTATCAGACTCCTATCATAGTCGGTGCATTCCCTGCTTGTAGCTTTGTTTCCACTTCAGTTCATTCTGTTATATACTATGTGCCAAGAAATTATTTCTTCTCTCTCAGCAGTGTATGACAGTTGTTTTTCCCTGCCTCCTTATTTATAAATAAAAACATTCCCAGCTAATCATTGGGTTTCCTTGTGTGTTTTTAGTGGGGGCGGCAATTTATATTGTCTGTCCCATTAACTTACTGTCTCTTTGCTTGGTGCACATACTGTGGATGCTATGGTAGTATGTGCTGCATATATTCAATGTTCTCAGACAAATTAAATGTTGCCAAATTTATTTGGCTACTGTTTTATTTATTTTCATTAGTAAGGTTATATTTTTTATTAATATTTGACCTTCAGTGTTGATTTTAGCATCATACTGTAAATATGATATACTGATTCACTTGTCCATGATTCAAGAAGCCTCACCAGGCTTGGATTTACGCATATTAGAGGTAATCAAGCTGGAAGCCTGGCAGAAATACAACACACACCAAAACCAAACCAAAAAGAGACCAATAAGTAAGTCACAAAAATTAAGAGTTCTATCTCTAAATGCAAGGAGCATGAATGGCAAGATGGACGAACTTCGCACCTTGATCAGTGTTAACCATAGTGACATAATCACAGTCACAGAAATGTGGGGGCGGATGAAATAAAGCAGTGCGTTATAACCCTCAAAGGATATACTCCATATAAAAACAACAGGATACATAAAAAAGGAGGCTGGGCAGGGAAGGGAAGGAAACAGTGTTTAACTAGGAGTAGTACACTGAGCTAAAGCTTGTTTCCAAATGTGACCTGGGAGCACAAGAAAGTTAAGGGACTTGCTTAGGATCACACAGTATGGACCTTTACCCACTGTGCTCTACTGCCTCCTTCCTGTATGTATATATATATATATTAAATTAATTGAAATTTCCAATAAGATTAAGGTATATGACTGCACTGACTCCATCTGGGTCAAAATAAGTGGTGGATGTTCACCATCTATAATAATTAGGAATATATATTACCCACTGGCTTGTACTAGGGGAAACTACTACAAATATCATGAGAGAAATTGGGAGAGCCAGGGAACTGGGAGAGCTTGTAATCATGGATGACATAAACATGAAAAAATTAACTGGGTTGAAATTTTGGCATCTTCTTCCTCCGGCAAACAGTTATTAGAAGAATGCCACAAGAATAATTTGATTCAACATGTAAAGGTGCCAACAAGGGGAAAAAATATCCTGGACCTTGTTGTAGGGTCAGACGATATCATTATTGAAAACTATGTAACTGGACCACCACTAGGAAATAGTGGCCATAATACAGTGAAGTTTACAATAAAATATGAGTTTCTCACACAAAATGGTTGTACAGAGGTATGCTTATTCCACAAGGCTAACGTTACACAAATAAGAAACAGATTACAGAATATCGACTGGGACAATCTTCTAAAAAAACAAATAGACTGAAGTGATGTGGCAAATTATTAAGATCACTCTAATACAAATTGCAAATGAGTTTATACCCTGTGAGGTAAACTAGGAATAACATGAAAAAACATAATGGCTCAATAAAAAGATACAAAGGCTTATTAACAACAAAATAGCAAGTTATACAGAAATCAACAAACACAGAACATAAGTACTACCATTAAGGCATTTAGGAATACTAAAAAAAACCTGTAAAAAGGAAAGAAAGAAAGAAAGAAAGAAAGAGAAAGAAAGAAAAGCAAAAAGGGAAGCTGAAACAAAAATTAACACAAAGGACAAAAAAGGAAAATTACAAGGAATTTTATGCCTATATTAACTCAGTGAAAAAAAACAACAGAATAAAGTAGGTCCTATAAGACATAATAATTATATTATTAAGGACAATACACAAATGGCAGAGCTATTTAACAAATATCTGTGTGAGGTGTTCAAAAAAAGTAACAAATCAAAAATGAAAGAGACTATAGTGGTACCAAAATAAACATCACTGAAGAAGAAATACTGGAAAAAAAAAAAATAAAACCAAACTCATTGCCAGGGCCTGATCAAATTTCTGCTTGAATGATACAACTTATGTCTGACCTCTTAACCTCCCCACTGAAAGCTCTTTTTGAAGAATCCATTACTACTGGAGTGGTGCCACAGGACTGGAGGATGGGTTATGTGGCCCTATATACAAAAAAGGGGAGAAGGGATTGATAGAAAACTATAGACCTTTAAGTCTCACATGCATAGTTAGAAAGATGCTTGAGAGTATTATTAAAGACCAGCTAACCTCATCCCTAGAAAATTGTGACAGTGAACAGCATAGCTTTTGAAAAGGGAGGAGTTATACAATGAACCTCCTCTGTTTTATAAGAGGGTCAGCTGTGCACTAGACAATAACATCCCCTGTGATATAGTGTACCTGGACTTTGCAAAGGCATTTGACCTTACACCCCACTGGGGTATTATTAGCAAGCTTGAACAAGCAGGGACTAACCCCACCATTGTTAAATGGATAATGGAATGGCTGAATGAGAGATGACAGAGGGTGGTTGTGAACATACACCTTTTGGAAGACAGGGGAGGTGGCTATTGGTGTTCCTCAGGGCTCAGTGCTGGGATTTGTGTTATTCCAGATATTCATTGCAGACCTGACCACAAATCTGAAGTGTTGGGTAACAAAATATGCAGACGATATAAAGATAGGTGGGCCATGTAAAAGCTTGTCAGATACTGCCTTAATATAACATGACCTAGATATTATTGCAAACTGGGCAGTAACATGGCAGATGAAACCCAATATGAGTAAGTGCAAGGCACTGCATGTAGGTAGGGGTAACATGAATAGCTGCACAGTATGTGGTACACCTTTGGTGGTTTCATGTAGTGAAAAAGAGTTGGGAATCCACATAACGGGAGACTTAAGCTTTACAAACAAACTGCAGCAGCTGACACTAAAGCTAACAAAGTAATTTTGGTAATTAAAAAGAGCATAATGTTCAGAGAAGGTGAGGTTCTATTTCCACTGCATAGGGCTTATGTGCGCCCGCATCTTGAATACACATCACAGCTGTGGAGCCCATTTAAAAAGGAGACAGAAATAGGTTAGAGAAAGTCCAGAGGAGATTTACTAAAATTATCCAAGGGCTAGATGATCAAGGATATGACGATAGTCTCATTTCACTAGAGCTGATGTTCCTGGAAACTCAGAGTATATGGGGAGATGTCCTCTTTATGTACAATATTATACAAGCTCTTGCTCTACTAGTGGAACTGGATATTGAATTCAAATCTGGGCCAATGGAGACTAGAGGACACCCATTCCAGATAAGAGGAAAACACTTCAGATGTGACAAAAGGAAGTATTTCTGCACATCTAGAGTGGTTAATGTGGGGAATACACTTCCAGTGGAGGTAGTCATGAGCAGAATAAAGATAGAGTTTAAAAAAAGGCTGGACAATTACATTCAGTTGGGTGGAACTTTTAAAGTATTTCCTCTGAAACTACTACAGGAGCAGCATATATGGGCTAACACCGTTAATGCTCCTTGCACTTCCTAGTATGAATCCTAGTATGCACTGAGGCCTTCTTTGTGATAACCATTTTGATTCTTTTGATTTTGCAGTACTGCCCAAGATTTCCAGACAGTGTGGCTACAATGGCGTGATCTGAAGCACTGCAGAATGCTGGAAAAAAATCAAACTTCTTCTGATAATTCTTAAATCAAGAAATTAATGAGAGGCAATGTTTACCTAATGTTACATACAATTGATGAGATCGGCACAAATCTTATTCTATGCTCTTTTACATTGTCATCAGTGACGTTTGTGTATATTCAAGCACATGTCTTCAAAAATGTGCTATGGCTATGGCTTCCATCTCCATTTCGGCACCATTACCCTGCTGATGCCCTTGCCATGGTGCAGAGAGGTGTCTCAAACCTGTCCCTACAGCACTATTACTACCTATTGAATAGTCTCAAGTGCAGTGGGTACAACTTTCAGCCCTTTCTCAGCACAGTGACACACTGATCCCACTGTGATGGTGACAAGATGGTCTTGAACCTGCACCCACAACATTTGACAGCACTGTTAAAATCTATCAAATAGCCTCAGCTTCTGTTGGTGTAGCTTCCAGCCCCCCTCAGAAGTGTGACACTGCTGATGCCAATGTATGTTGGGGGATAGGCATGACAATGTACAGTATGTATGCAGAGTGGACTACAGCGAACAGCATATGTGTGCAGGTGGATGAGAGTGTATGTGTGCTGGGGATCAGGATAACAGGGTCTGTAGGTGCAGGAACAAGGGCAACAGGATATGTGTACAGGTGAATGATGGGTGACAGGAACATGTGTGTGCAAGTGACTGTGGTCAACAGCATATACTGTATGTGTAAGTTAACAAGAGGTGACTACTTATATTTGCAGGTGACTGCAGTCAACATTGTGTATGTAGGAGGATGAGGGGTAAAGGCATACGTATACAGGTGGATGAGATGTGACTGGGTATGCTTGCTGGGGGATATGAGTGACATGTTTATGTATGCAATGGGACTGGGGTTGACAGCGTATATGTACAGGTGGACCTGGGGTGCTGTGTATGTGTGCCTGGGGATGGGTTTAACAGCATACTGTATTAATGATGGTGCATTAGGGGCCACATCATATGTGTGCTAGGAGACCGTGAGTAACAGTGTGTCTGACCAGTAGTGCTGGAGGTGATAGTATATGTGTACTGTGGGATGAGAGGTGACAGCATGTGTGTTCTGGGGGACTCGGGAGTTAGTATACACCTCTTGGGGAGAGGTTGGCAGCATGTGTGTGCAGTAGGGCTGGGATGACACTGTATGTGTGTGCAGTTGGACAAGAGGGGACAGAGTATGTGTGCTGGCAGTGACAGCATATACCAGTTTGTGCTGGTGGATATGGGATGGTGATGTATCTGTGCTGCAGGATAGGGTGACAGGGTATGTGTGCAGGTGGGTATGGGCTGGCAACAAATGTGTGCAGGCGGACAAGGTTTTATCACAGAAATTTCTGGAAATATCTGGATATGTCAGGGGCTGCAGCTGTTCTTTAATATGGTGGAATCTACAAAATTTGGAAAACCTCTACAAAATGAATCTGAAAAAGAATGTGTGAAACACAAACTAAGCTGTTGACAGTAGATGTACAATCTTGCTACCTCTATCACATGAGCTATAAAATGAACACAGAAAAAAAGCACAGTTTTAAAATGCACTCAGATATAAAAGAATTAAAGAGTTGTCAGTCTCCCTAATTTGCTGGAAAACAATGACCAACAGTGAGGGAAATGATGAAATAAATTTTGACAAGTTCTTTGAATCTCCCAGAGGGAAATCTACCCTTTATCTCCTTTTCCTTTTGAATTCTTGTGAGAATGAGAGTAAAGTATAACACAGCCTATACTTAGAACTTATCTAACCAAAGACACAACTTATTTGTAGAAAACAAAACTACAGTGGCAGACCAGACAACAAAGTCAACTGGATTGCATGTCACCATTGTAATAACTTTTGTTTTTGAAACAAAGGAATTGTGATTTAAACTGCACATTTTTTTTAAAGACACATGTTCCATATTTTTCCCTAACATATTAGCAAACAAGCATTAGACCCTGAGATACAAAGATGATTTATATGATCTTGGGGCAACCTTTTCTACCTCCTTTTCCAGCTGAATGTTTGATTTCACTGAAAGGACAACAGTTCTTGTTTTATGACCCAGATCAAGTGAAGAACTTCCTTATATTAAAAAGGCTGATATAGAAGAAGAAACAACAGGAAATAATTGCACAGGAAAGCATTAAATTGAAGATATGCCAAGAAGACAAACTGAGGAATAGTTTGGCAGAAGACACCAGGAGAAAGGACTGCTGTGTGACTGGACTTCTCTACTGGGACTATATTGCCCTCCTTCCCTCCCCTCCAAAGCTAGTTCTACTTTTTTAGGCACAGGATTTGACTGACAACAGGAACTTCCTGTTTGGGAGCAGGAAGTGAGAGATCACAGAGCCACCAAAGACCCACCATTCTAGAAGGGCAAGAGTAGTTCTCCAGCCCCCTCTAGCTGCTGGAGGTCTGCCTCTGAGCAAGTAAGGGGTCTACTGAGGAATATAGGATATTCTTGTCTCAGAACAGGACAATCAGGAGCTTAACAGGTACACAGGCAGAAAGTAAGGAGAGAGAAAAAAAACAGAGGAAAGAGTAAGGATTGCAAACAGTTAAGGGACCAGAAAAAAGATGATTGGAGTGGTGCAGTGCAGTGGCTGTGGAGCAGCAGTCTTCAGGAGACGTTCTGGAGGATGTGCGGTGTTGTCCCATCTGCAGGCACCTCTCTGGCTGAGGGAGGAGGTTGCTCATCTCCAGGCTGAGTTGGCCAGGATTTGTGGGACCTCCTCTTCCATCCAGGGACCACAAGTGCCACTGCCGTTGCCTCAGAGTTGCCAAAAAGGAGGAGCATTTGGACCACAGTGGGCTCAGGGAGGGTGAGGGTGGTGGAACAGAGGTGCATCCCTCCAGTTGTACCTCTCCACAATTCCTATGCCATTCTGGCAAAGTGTGGTTCCTCTATGGAGGCACCCACAGTGGAGACCAAGGAGGATGCTGGGAACCTCCACAAAGGAGACCCACAGGAGGGTGGCATGGGACCCTGCAGGGGAAGGAAACAACTCCTGGTGGGGGACTCCATTGTTAGGAAGATAGAACTGGGGAGGAAGGGAGAGGGAGGTAAGGGTGCCTGCCTCCGCCATGACTTGGAGGGACAGGGGCGAATCTTCAGGATTCACAGCTGCACAGGAGGGAGCTGGATGTCATTGTCCACCTAGGGACAAATGACCTGGCTATGAAAGGGATTAGGAGAATTGCAGGAAGAGTTTGTAGAATTGGGGAGGGTCTTAGACAAGTAGCATGCACGGTAACCTTCTCGAGGTGCTGCCCATCTATGGCATAGGAGAGGCTAGGTGTTCCGCACTCATGGGATTCAATCAGTGGTTAAAAACTGGTGTGGAGCTCAGGATTTGGCTTCATTTGAGCCTGGGGGTCCACCCGAGTGATACAAGTTTATACTGGCATGATGGGCTGCATCTGTCCAGGAGGGGAACCAGGATCCTAGGTGATAGATTTAAATGCTTCATTGGCAGGCATTCAAACTAGCCAAGGGGAGGCACTGGAAGAAGCAGGAAATCCTAGCCCCCCCAAAAAATCATGGTAGTAAGTGCGGCAAACACCAACATAGAGGTGTCGATAGGGAGAAGGGCAGGGGTAAATGGAGAAAGTGACAAAGGCAAGAAGGATAGGGATGGGGCAAAAAGGAGTAAGGCCATCAGGAAATGGAGGGTAATGAGCACCAGTGCCCTTAGTCTGAGCAACAAGCTCCCTGAGCTGGTGGCCTTGATGGAAGAGGGATGCCTGGATATCGTAGCAGTCACAGAAACATGGTACACAGAGAACCATGACTGGGATGTTAACATACCAGGGTACATAACCTACAGGAGAGACAGGCAGGGGAGAAGAGGGGGAGGAGTAGCTCTCTATGTAAAGAAAGGGATAAAAGCAGCTGAACAAAAGAGTAATCAGGGAGGAGAGGAGGCAATGTGGGTCACCCTGGAGACTGGAAAGGGCACCACAATCTGCACAGGGGTTGTGTACAGACCCCCATGTCAGGGGGAAGGAATGGACAAGGATATGATAGAAGGCATTCTTAGAATGGCAGAGAAAGCGGAGATACTGTTGATGGGAGACCTGAATATGCCAGATGTTAACTGGAGCACATTTGCTGCAGCCACATCCAAGAGCAGGGCCATTCTTGATGCCCTACAAGTAGCAGGCCTCAGACAGCTAGTTTCAGAACCCACTCATGAGGGAGCAGTCTTAGACCTCGTACTCTCAAATGAGGGCAGTGAGAGGATCTCAGATCTAGAAGTGGGTTGCCATCTGGGAACAGTGACCATCAAACAGTGGGTTCACGTTAAACTCAGCTACAGAGTCAAGCCATACAAAAGTGAGGGTACTGAACTTTAGGAGGGCTGACTTTGGCAAGATGGGAGAGTGCCTCAGAAAAGCACTAACAAACAGGCTAGAAGGAGGTGTGGCGAAACAATGGGAAATCATCAAAACTGCCATCACAGAGGCAACAAGCCTTTGTGTGAAGCAAATAAACAAATCAAAACAAAAGAAAAAGCCACTATGGTTCTCAAAAGAGGTGGCTGTGAAAGTCAGGAAGTAAAAGATAGCATTCTGGAAGTATAAGGAAACACAGAAGGAGCAGGACAGAGCGCTGTACCAGTTAAGACTGAAGGAAGCAGGGAGGGAAGTCAGAAGAGCAAAGGCCCAAACTGAGGAAAAGATAGCCAACTCAGTTAAGAAGGGGGATAAAACCTTTTATAGGTACATCAGCGAGCGTAGAAAGACAAAGGGAGGGATACTGAGGCTGAATAGAATGAACGGTGGGTGGGCAGAGGGGGACAGTGAAAAAGCAGGGATACTGAATGAATATTTCTGCTCAGTATTCACAAAAGAGGAGGGGGAAGTGCCTAATCCAATTAACAGAAGCACTCTTGATAGGGGTCGATCCCAGTACTTTCACAGAAGAAAGGGTTCTGCAAGAACTCCTAAAACTGAAGGTGACAAAGCAATGGGTCCTGATGTATTCACCCCAGAATTCTAAAAGAATTAAGGGAGGAACTAGTGAAACCACTGGCTACTCTTTTAATAAATCAAGGGAGGATGGTGTGGTACCCGAGGACTGGAGGAAGGTGGATGTGATTCCCTTCAGAAAAGTGGGACCAAGACAGAGGCAGGAAACTACAGACCTGTCAGTCTGACCTCTGTGGTAGGGAAAGTGATGGAATCACTTTGAAGGAAAGAATAGTTGAGTACCTAGAGGCCAGTGGGGCACAGGCCCAAGGCAGCATGGGTTCACAGCAGGAAGGTCATGTCAGATGAATCTAATAGATTTCTTTGACTGGTGACCAAAGTAGTAGACCAGGAGGGCTGTGGACATGGCCTACCTAGACTTTATCAAGGCATTTGACACAGTCCCACAAAAGATTGATAGTCAAATTAACCAGCCTGGGAGTTGGTCCCAGGGTGGTAGCCTGGGTAAAACATTGGTTGCAAAACAGGACACAGAAGGTAATTGTAAATGGAGTCCACTGGAAGAAAGAGGGTTACAAGTAGGTACTGCAGGGTTCAGTATTGGGTCCAGTCCTTTTAATGTCTTCACCAGTGACATTGCAGAGGGACTGGAAGGAAAAGTATGCCTTTTGTAGATGACACAAAGATCTGCAACAGGGTTGATACACAAGTAGGCGTGGAAAGGATGAGAAGGGACTTGGCAAGGTTGGAGGAATGGTCAGAAATATGGCAGCTAGGATTCAATGCAAAGAAGTTGCAAATAATGCACCTGGGAAAGAAGAACCCAGGGAAGATACACAATGGGGGTGGTAGTAACAACAAAAAGGAAAGGGACCTGGGGGTAATCATATCAGATGACCTTAAGGTTAGCAAGCAATGTGAGAAGGCAGTAGGGAGGGCTGGGGGTATACTGGGATGCACAGGGAGAGGCATCAGCAGCAGAAAACAGGAAGTTGTTATCCCTCTGTACAGACAGTTGGTGAGACCCCATCTGGAGTACTGCGTCCAGTTCTGGAGACCACATCTCTGCAAGGACATAGACATGATAGAGGCAGTCCAGAGGAGGGCAACTAAAATGGTGCAGGGTCTGCAAGAGAAGCCGTATGAGGAGAGACTAAAGGAGCTTAATGTGTATACCCTTGAGGAAAGAAGGAGAGGGGACATGATAGAAACTTTTAAGTACCTCAGTGGAATCAACAAAGTCCAAGAGGGTAGCATCTTTCAGAAAAAGAGACATGCAAGAACAAGGGGACACAATTTAAAGATAGAAGGGGGCGGTTCAGGGGCAATGTGAGGAAGTATTATTTCACAGAGAGGGTAGTAGATGCATGGAACAGCCTTTCTGAGGAGGTTGTGGGGTCTAAAACTGTGGGAGAATTCAAGAATGCATGGGACAGACATAAGGCAATTCTTGTGGGGGGTAGGAAGAAATAGGCTGTTGGTTAAATAGGATCTGCGGCCTATCCTGTAGGTAGGGAAATGGGCAGACTAGATGGGCCAAGTGGTCCTTATCTGCCGTCAAAGTCTATGTTTCTATGTTTCTATGTTGCCACCTTTGGAAGAACAAAGAAGGAAGAAATATTAAAGCATATGCATTACTAAACAAGCAAAGGCCATTTCTCTAGACTTATAATGACAGCACAACAAATTACGTTTTTTCTCTTTTGCCATTTCAGATCTCTGATGCAACAATACATATGTAATTGTGATATATTGCATGCATGCAAGATTAACCTAACTTGAACTCTTCAGATAAGGTGTCTTGTACATTTTTAAACAAATCAGTAAAATATATTTGTCTGTTTGTAGTGTCAGTGTACCTCCCCTCCCTTCTCTCCAACATTTAATTACTTATGCATGATTAAAACTCAGCGTTGTGGTGTTCTTCTAACTATCTGTTTAAAAGAATATACTACATTGAAGCCCTATTATAACAACACACTTCCTGGTAAAATAAATAAATGAAAATATGCAGGCATCAGGGAAAAACTCATATAAAATTATTGGTCATCATACAAGGAAACCAGGCAAATCTAGCTTTTCTAGTTAGCCTATTTATGGTTATTACTATTAATATTACTTATTTATTTGAAAATTATTAGCAGGAAAGGTACACTGAGGTGAAGCTCATTTCCAGAATCAATCCAGGAGAGGGGAAACAAGGTGGGGTAAAGAAACAGGAAACAATAATCCAAACACAAATAACACAAGCATGAATAACAGGTACAAGAACTAAATGGGTAGAAATATACCACATATTACACAGCAGTGCAGCTGTATGGTGAACTATTCCATACAGAGAGTACGGGGAGGGCCAAAAATTGAGGACTGTACACAAGGTGCTAGGCAGATTATGAGGCCAGTTGATTTACAACTAGAGAGTCCAAAGACTCAGAGGATGTGACAGAGAGGACTATGATGGACTATGATATCCATTTACTCTTAATTCTTATGTAATCTTATATACTGTGATCCTAGTTATAGGTGGGTATATTGTTAAAAAGTTGTTGAACTTTCTTCGGAAAAGTTGTAGCAGGGAATATTTGAAACCATTTTTAATCCAAACAGGAGTATCCTTGCTATGCTCACTGCAGCCTCACAGCACACAAAGGAACATTTTTCAAATATTCAGCCACCAATTATTCTTATAGATGGGTGCTCCTACAGTATACAGTGTGCGTGAAAACTGTGTTCATACAGCAGGGTAAAATTGCCCTGGCATAAACAGAAATTAATTTGGATTTGTAAAATAAGTTCTTATAAGAGGGATGTGCTTTATTGGAGTCCCTGTAAGTGGTCTTTCTACTGTACTTACCCAGCATATAAAGTATTTACTGCCTGCTTAGATCTCTCTTTAGAACTTTTTCTGCTTCCAGTTATAAGGGATTTATTAGTAATGTCAGTTACCATTATCTGACATTGAAGGCATGGGAGAAGATGCAATTAATAGTTTCGATAGAACACACGAGGGAAATAAATCAAGTAAATAAAATGTAAAAACTGAGGGTGCTGCTGAGCCCATTATTTTCTAAGAAGCTTGACAACGCACAAAAGGGAATATAACCCATAGTACTTATTTTAGCATGCTTAGCTTCTGCAGGGTCTTGGCTCAGTTTTTTTTTTGTTTTTGCATTTGAAGAATTTATGCAGCTAGACAAAAATGACTGATTGAAATTGTCTCCTTTTTCTGAGCCCCCCCTTCCCAACAAGCATCTTGATGTGGGGGAGTTATGCAGGCTGAAAAGTAAAAGCATTTCGTGGAATTCCAAAAATGATACATTTGTGCATTAGAGCTCAAACACTCAGCTTCTACAGATTCTTCTTCAGGACTGAAGAATGCTTATAACCTCAGTTTTAGAATTAGGGCTAAATCAGCAGAACAATACAGTACAGGGCAAAAAGCAATATTTTATTTACTGCAAAATATTTTAGATATCTTCCAGTGTCACATATCTGCATGATTCTCCCATTCCATCAGTATGCACATATTTTTAAATATATTAAATGTGTTCTTTTTATATGAACAAATATAGAGAATCCCTGCCTTGATTATTTCCCCCTGCTAACATCACCCCTTTTCTCCTAAGCTGACATTGCAACTGTATGAAGCAGCAAAACAATTCAATCAGTTCTGCTGTACTTCAAATCTGTTTGCAACTCTACTTTGTATTGTAAATACATGTTGCAGTTTTGGATGCAAACACTGGCTCAAATATCTGTTTGACAGGTTTGAACCAACTCAGACTTTACTAGATTATTTTGCTCCAATGTTAATTTCTGCACACACAAAAAAGATTTGAACCCCCAGCAATAGAAGGGTAGGATTGCTTTTCTTCCTGTATCACTGATGTTTTTCTATTAGTATGCCTCATCATCAAACACGGCAGTTAGGTACAGTGGTTTTAAATCAGTTTACAATGCTTACCTGTCTATTTCTGCAGAAAAAAATATTTTATGCCCCTCAACCTGTATTATTAGGTCTTATATTTACACTTTTGCCACAGTCATGTCTCTTTTAGATTGCATATGTACTGAAATGTCTTCTATGTTCAGAGTATTTCCTTAAATGACTCAATTACCCTCAGGGAGGTAAAATTCCGCACATATTTGTTATAGTTTAGTTGTGTGGAATTTTATGGATCAGTTTCAATCATATTTATGGTTGCAATAAAGAAATACATAGTAGGTTATTGTTTTAATTATACATTTAAGGTTCACTTGACAATGGTGCTGAGAAACCTCTAAAAACTTTAGAATTGTGAACAGTTCTGGTCAGACCTCAAAATGTTTAGATAAGTTTGAATCGGCTTCAAATCTTAGGAAAGCTTTAACTTCTCCTGAGACTTTGCTGTTTTGTGTGTGACTCACTTCCGCCACTATCAGCGTTCGCTTGCACAGCTGTGACAGTTTTAAAATCTGCAATGCACTGCACGGGGAGCACTTAGAAAAACAAATTGAACAGGCATGCTAATATTTAATATTAACATTAGCTGACAGCAACCTTTTCAGAAACGAATGGTGGTCTACTGCTGCATTAACATGACTTTTATTCAGCTTGTGTGGTCTATAAATGTGTGTAAATGTGGATGTGTGTTGTGCTGTTTTATTGCCTTGCTTTGTTTTTGCCTTCTGTCTACAATGTAATAAAATCCCAATAACAGTTGCTTCATTACTATGGCAGTTTTAATGTGGTTTCATGCAGCCAGCAACGGTCTTTGTGTGTCCTTGTTTATGGATGTTATCAAGCAACGATTGGCTAAGGCATTGCCCTTATACAGTGCTTCATCCTGCAATAATTACTCCCATATTATTTTAAGCGTATTATGCTGTAGCACAAAATGTCCTCACCATTTTTTTATACACAGCTTGAAATAGATAATGACTACAGGTATATGGAGGGGATCTGCAACAATGACAAGGGATAACAGCAAAAGCAAAGCTGCAGAATAAGCTTGTGGCCCAGCAAGATGTAAATTTGATTCCAAAGCTGCCAAAAAATTGTTTGCGTATCACTTCCCACCATTAAAATTATTCTACTTCCCATTGCCTGATAAACTGCATCACAAATACCAGTGGCAAGTTAACAAGTCTTCTACTGACATAAGTTCCAAACAAATGATTCCCTGAGAACTTTCAACTCTTAATAGGTCTCAGAGTTGACCCCATTCCCACATACCACGCATCCTGTTGAACTGGACTGAACTCATACACACTGATAAACCATAGAGCTCAGTTACTCTGGGGTAGCACCAATCAGAGAGATTAATTTTGTTTTTTCTTCTGCTCTAATAATACTTACGCTTTAAGGCCTTGAAGTCTGCAAACAAAATGCAAAAGCAGAAGTGCTCAGAAGTGAACAAAATTATTGGTAGGTTAAAACATCTGGAATTCATCAGCCCATATCACCAATGTAAGAAAGAACATTCTCTATGTCAGAATTTTGACATTTTTAATTGTTAGCCAGATTCACCAAAACCCTTCACAAATGCACGCTAAAATGGGTGTACCTACATGTTGCAGCAATTATGCTAAACTGTTAGGTTTTTCTCAGCAATACCTTGAATTGCACTATCTGTCTGATATTTAAACCATGGGATATTATACAAGAATTTGTGTATGCCGGCTTAGATCAGCCAAGGAATGCTAGGGATGTATACAGTGTGGAAGGTGACTGTTACTTACTTGAATGCCTGCATATGACCCAGCTGGAAGGCATGAGAACTCTTTGGTCTACAATCTTTTTTTTTAAACTTTGTTTATCCTTCTTGGCTTAGGGGCAGGTCAGGACCTCCTTCCACCTGCTGCCAATGCCTGTATACCTTCCTGCCAAGATCTTGTCAGCCATCCATCGGGACCACCCACCATGACACACTGCTGTGCTGCCCCCATGGCTTCTCCCCCCAGGGCTGGGTATGCCTACAGCTCCTTTGGCATTTCTACCCCACAGACATCTGGTCACCCACTGCAGAGTTGAAGACTGGTGGTGTTCCCAATGGATTGTGTGGTGGATGTGGCAGTGGAAGTGGTGGGCCTGCAGAGGCTTCATCTGCCTTAACCTGTGCCTCCATTTTCCCTGCTCTGGATGTCCTGCCCCGGCCCCACCAAGAGTGCACAATGGGATAGGCTACTGAGGCTCCCAACACAGCCAATTGAGACCACACTCCCAAGGCCCCTCCTGTAAGCTGTGGATCCTCTGCACCACCAACTATGGTCATGCAGGTGGCAGTAATGTAGCAGGATGTAGCACCCTCCCCCCCCAGAGGAGGAGCTCATCCTCTGGGACACTCTACCATCCTCTGGGATACTCCACCATCCTCTAGGATACTCCATCATCCTCCCCTGACTGGCCCTATGATGACCCACACTTGTTCCTGAACTTGGGTCAGCATCGCCGCAAGTGGTACCACTGCACCAGCAGGCCGGCCTTAGTTTGACAATCTAGCAACATTTATATAAAGCAAAACAGAACCCTTCAAAATGTCAGATTGCAGCTGGCTGACAATAATTCATTGCTAGTAAGTATAATACACCAAACTGGCTGCAAAAATTGGAAATACTCAGGCCCCCCCCACACCAAGTAATAGATGAAGCTATTGGGCTACACTCATGGAATAGTTACAATGTGAGTTACAGCTGTGCTATTGATGAGCAGGGTTTAACTTTAGGACAACCTAAGTGACATAAATGACCATCTTTTACTCTTCTGTTACAGTACACTTTTTAAGTTATGAATTGATGGATAAGAGTGCAAGCATGTCTCACTGAATTAGACATGATATAACATATTTTGCCTTTCATTTTTATGATATCCATAACAAAATGTAGTAGAGTTTGTTTCTATGTCAACATGCCTTTTACATCACCTCAGGGAGTTACTGTCTGCTTTTCTTGGTTCATTACCAGTGTTTCCTTATGCATTCCTTACTTCCTGACAGCTCTCTGGCAATGACCTGTCTTTACAATTCCTGAGAACTCTCTGGCTATGACCTGTCTCTACAATTGCAGAGAAATGTCAGCTGTTTTAAACCATTCAGACTCACTCTATCCACTCCATTTTTTAAAAAGTCTTTTTACCCTGCCTGCCCACCAGGTGGGGCCCACAACTGCTGCCACTTATCATCTATCCAGTCCTCCCGAGGCCCACCCAGCCTGGATCCCTGGCTCCCAGCCCACCCTGACTCACTTGTAAGGTGTGTCCCTTTAAATTGTTCCCCAAGTTAGGGTTGCCTTCAGTGCCACAGTGAACTTCTTTGCATCTGGTGTCCCTGCTCATGGAGGTGAAGGTCAGGGCATCTCCAGGGACCAGGTGGACAAGGTGTGGCAGCAGACATGATGGCAGTCTACAGCTTCACTTGTCCAGTCAGTGGTGATATATCCTGATTTCTTAGCCTGCAATGGCATCTGAGAGACCTCATGCACACTCATGTGCAGGACTCCAGTCCTTGCAATGTAGTGGACCCAGGCTGACCAACCCCTGCCAGCGCAAGGGGTCAGACTATTACCAGGGGCCACAACCCTCCCTCCCCAGAAGAGGGGAGCAGTCCATGGAGGTGTGCTGTCCATCAACCACTCAATCCTCCTCCCCGTTGCTGGTCTTCTGATGCTCTGGGCTAACTCTTGAACCTGGGTCATCAGCATCTCGAACGGTAGCATTACTGCTACACCAGAGGGCTGGCCATTATCTGTACCATTTTGTGTGGTTTTGAGATCGATACTTTTTCACATTTGTAAGAGTAAACATTCCAAGCAGCAATCAGTTTGGCTCATCAGCTCTTTTCTGTGGCTGAGGAACTAAAACATTTTTGTTCTATTCCATGTCAGTGTAAATACAATTGCTGCACACTTCCTTTCCACTGATAACCTGAGGGGGGAAGTTCCACCTTGTACCAGGGCATTCCTTTCAGGTGTGTCCTAGAATATACCTGGCAGGATGTTATAAGAGCAGAGTTGTCATGGTGCCTATAATCAGTTTTAAAACAGTTGGATTCGCAGTGGTGTAGAATTCTACACTCTAGTAGGCTCCCAAATTAGGAACACTAAGTCCCCCCTTGCCCTCAGAGCCATGCAATGTCCCAATTTACCCGTGGTTTCATGATATTCCAGTTAAATCTCCTAAGCATTTCACTCTGATTCTTCCAGCTTGCCCCTATGATTCTTACTGAAGAATCTGAAACAAGAAGAGTAACCTTGGCAAGACATTCATTATCACCATACTGACTCCCCAGCAGAATCAGATCTTCCGTCTTTTGCAGTTGGTTTCAATTTCATTGAAGGTTTGCCAGCGTGCCTTGCATGGTCACAAATTCCAAATAAATAAATCAATAAGCAAATAATTGATCACGTTTTTAAATATAACAAGCATTTTTCAATGCCAAATGTTGTTGCGCTGAGATTGGCAGTGGGAGTGGCGGAGCTAGAGATGCATAGTGTTGTGATTTTTTGCATGTGTCTCAAAAGGTGATTTTGCACAGTGAACATGCCATTGTGTGCCACAGCTGTGGAAACACATTTTGGGAAGGCTGCGAAAAATGGCAGCCGGACTGTTGATAAGGAGATGTGCACAAATGGCAGTGGTGAAAATATTGCAGATTGACAAAGTTACAAGGGTGTGTGGAAACTGCACAATGCACACTTGCAAGACAGTCATTGTATGGACTTTTGGCACCAAATTTTCAACATAGGTATTTTAGGACCTCTGCTCATGAACAGTGTCACTGTCATTTCCTCAAAGTGTCATGAAAACCTGATTTCACACTGCGACTGTGCTATTCTGCGCCGGACATGCAAAAACACATTTCAATCAATCAATCAAAATCTTTATATATTCAGGCGAGACTTCATTGAGCAAGCTCATTTACAAGATGGACCTGATACATAGACATACAGATAAAGTGCAGTATACTCCAAACAATGTAAAGAGCTATACAGATTCAAGCTATACAAGGAACACATAGGCACAGTACATGATTAGGTACATAGACATTGTTAAATAAATGAATTCAGAATGGTAGTGGCTATGAGACCACCCAGGTACAGAACAGATACGGCCACACCATGGACTGAATGGTGGCACATGAGGTTGTCAAGTCTGCCCACTGGAGGGTCGGGCCAGCAGGAGATACACAGGGGTAGTGGTAATGAGGCCACAAGGTGAGTGATGGGCAGTGTGGAAAGACAAGTGTGGGTGGGGGGTCTTAGAGCCTGATATTCCATGAAGAATAGTATGGATGGTGTCATCTAAACCACGGCCAGCCAATGTGCAGGATATTTAGTGGAGGTGAAAACATTTATAGATTTAACTAAATGGCCATAGAGCATCTTGAAGGAGGATATGCTAACCGAGGAGCTAAGCTTCAGAGTTCTTTGTGCAATACTTCATAGGGATAGTAGCTCAAAACTTATAGCCATTCTCCCGAGATGTATTTTTAGCCTGGGTACCTTAAAGTAAATAAAGGATGAGCTTCTCAATACATAGGTTCCAGGTTCGCAGAGCGGGAGACAATCAGAGTTGTATGGAGGAAGTTTCTTTGTGATGGCTTTGAGTGTCCAGATTAAGGCGTTTCTACTTCTCCTGAACTGAAGGGAGGGCCACCTCACGGCTGTATAGAGAGCACAATGGTGGGTGGCATGAGGAAGACCAGTGATGACTCTCAGTGCCCTGTGGTACAACGTATCCAGTTTAGCAAGGTGTGATGCTGGGAAGATGCTATAAAGAAAGTCAGCATAGTCAACCAGGGAGAGAAATACGGCTTGAACCAGCCATCATTTGGCATTGCTGGTGAGGTAGTTGTTAATCCTAAAAGAGACCATGCCTTTGTCTTCATTTCTTCAGGAGGTCTTCAATGTGGTCCGTAAAGGAGAGTTTGTTATCGAGCCATACCCCTAGGTACTTTAACTTACTAACAAATTCTAGGTTTTCAGCCAGAATTGTGCTAACCTGTGGGACAGTGTCAGCAGTGGCTGGGTTTGCATTCAGTGGGAAGGGAGAAAACAGTATAGCCTTAGTTTTCTTAGCATTTAGTAACATTTTTTTCTTGAGGAGTTGGGTCTGGAGAATGTTGAACTCTGATTGTAAGTCTTTGCAGGCTGTTTCAAGTGAGGGGCGACTAAGGTAGAGTATCGCTTCATCTGCAAATAGGTGAATCCTGGCTTTGGTTATATTCATATCAATGTTGTTCACATAGATCACAAACAGTAATGGACCCAGGATTGAACCCTGGAGGACTCCTTTTAGCAGAGGTTTAAGGGAGGATAGTTCACCATCTGACTTAACTCGCTGTCAAAGAGGTAATCGGTGAACCAGTGAAGGGACAGTGGATCCAGATCTAAGGCCTTGAGGGAGGAGGGGAGCAGTATGTGGGCAACAGTGTCAAAAGCCTTGCTTAATTCTAGAAACACAGCACAGACAAAATTCTTATTTTTCAGGTCCCAGAGTCAATCGTTCATGATTTTAGCTAGGGCCGTGATGGTGCTGTGCTGTGCTCTAAAGCCGAATTGCATGGGATTTAGAAGGTTCATAGATTCTACGTATGTTTTCAATTGCTTGTTTACAGTGTTTTCCAGTAATTTGGACAGCGTAGGTAGCAATGAAATTGGTCTGTAATTGTTTAGGTCACAAGGGTCCCCAGATTTGTACAGAGGAATGACATTGGCTGTTTTCCATAATGATGGGAGGGTATTGTGAGATACAGAAAGATTGAAGAGGTACGTAATAGGTGCAGGCAAGACATGGAAAGTGACTTTTAGAAAATAAGGATCCAGAGAGTCAGCGCCTGTGCTTTTCCTAATGTCCAGTTTTAGTAGAAGTTCCTCGACTTCCTTCATAGAGGTAACATAGAAGCATAGACTTTGACGGCAGATAAAGACTGCTTGGCCTACCTAGTCTGCCCATTTCCTTACTTAGAGGATAAGCTGCAGATCCTATTTAACCAACAGCCTATCTCTTACTACCCCCCACAAAAATTGCCTTATGTCTACCCCCCCATTGTGTAATCATCCCCTTGGTTTTTGTTTCCCAGGTGCATTACTTTGCACTTCTTTGCATTGAATCCAAGCTGCCATACTTCTGACCATTTCTCCAACCTTGCAACGTCCCTTTTCATCCTTTCCACGCCTCCTTGTGTATCAACCCTGTCGCAGATCTTTGTGTCATCTACAAAGAGGCATACATTTCCTTCCAGTCCCTCTGCAATGTCACTTTTAAAGACATTAAAAAGGACTGGACCCAGTACTGAACCCTGCAGTACCCCACTAGTAACCCCTCTTTCTTCAGAGTGGACTTCCTTTACAATTACCTTCTGTGTCCTGTTGTTCAGCCAATGTTTTACCCAGGCTACCACCCTGGGACCCACTCCCAGGCTGGTTAATTTGACTACTAATCTTTGTGTGGGACTGTGTCAAATGCCTTGCTAAAGTCTAGGTAGGCCATGTCCACAGCCCTCCCTGGTCTACTACTTTGGTCACCCAGTCAAAGAAATCAATTAGATTCATCTGACATGACCTTCCCGCTGTGAACCCATGCTGCCTTGGGTCCTGTGCCCCACTGGCCTCAGGTATTCAACAATTCTTTCCTTCAAAGTGGTTCCATCACTTTCCCTACCACAGAGGTCAAACTGACAGGTCTGTAGTTTCCTGCCTCTGTCTTGGTCCCACTTTTGTGAAGGGGAATCACATCCGCCTTCTTCCAGTCCTCAGGTACCACACCATCCTCCCATGATTTGTTATAAAGGGTAGTCAGTGGTGTCACTAGTTATCTGCTTAATTCTTTTAGAATTCTGGGGTGAATTCCATCTGGCACCATTGCTTTGTCCACCTTCAGTTTTAGGAGTTCTTTCAGAACCCTTTCTTCTTTGAAAGGACTGGGACCCTCTCCAGAGTGCTTCTGTTAATTGGATTAGGCACCTCCCCCACTTCCTGTTTTGTGAATACTGAACAGAAGTATTCATTCAGTATCCCTGCTTTTTCACTGTCACTCTCTGCCCACCCACCATCCATTCTATTCAGCCTCACTATCCCTCCCTTTGTCTTCCTATGCTCCCTGATATACCTATAAAAGGTTTTATCCCTCTTCTTAAACGAGTTGGCTATCTTTTCCTCAGTTTGTGTCTTTGCTATTCTGACTACCTTCCCTGCTTCCTTCTGCCTTAAACATAGAAACACAGAAACATAGAATTTGACGGCAGATAAGGACCGCTTGGTCCACCCAGTCTGCCCATTTCCCTACCTGATGGATAAGCTGCAGATCCTAGTTAACCAGCAGCCTACTTCTTCCTACCCCACCCCCTAGAATTGCCTTATGACTGTCCCATACATGCTTGAATTCCACCACTGTTTTTGACTCCACAACCTCCTCTGGAAGGCTGTTCCACGATCCACAACCTCTCAGAAAAAATACTCTTAAATTACCTCTGAGCCGCCTCTTCTATCTTCAAATTGTGCCCCTTGTTCTTGCACACCTCTTTTTTGAAAGATGCTACCCTCTTGGACTTTGTTGATTCCTTGAGGTACTTGAAAGTTTCTATCATGTCCCCTCTCCTCCTTTCCTCGAGGCTATACATATTAAGCTCCTTAAGTCTCACTTCATATGTCTTCCGGTGCAGACCCTGCACCATTTTAGTTGCCTTCCTCTGGACAGCTTCCATCCTGTCTATGTGTTTGCGGAGATTGGGTCTCCAGAACTGCACGCAGTACTCCAGATGTGGTCTCACCAGCTGTCTGTACAGAGGGATAATAACTTCTTGTTTTCTGCTGGTGATGCCTCTCCCTATGCATCCCAGTATCCCCCCAGCCCTCCTTGCTGCCCTCTCACATTGCTTGCCCATCTTTAGGTCATCTGATATGACTACCCCAGGTCCTTTCCATTTTGTTGTTGTTAGTATCTCACCCCCATTGTGTACTCTTCCCTGGGTTTTGTTTCCAGGTGCATTACCTTGCACTTCTTAGCATTGAATCTAAGCTGCCATACATTTGACCATTCCTCTACCTTGCACAAGTCCCTTCTCATCCTTTCCACCCCACCTTGTGCATCAACTCTGTTGCAGATCTTTGTGTCATCTGCAAAGAGACATACTTTTCTTCCAGTCCCTCTGCAATGTCGCTTATAAAGACATTGAAGAGGACTGGTCCTAATCTGAACCTGTGGTACCCCACTGCTAACCCCCTTTTTCAGAGTGGACTCCATTTACTATTACCTCTGTGTCCTATTCTCCAGCCAATCTTTACCCAGGCTGTCATCTTGGGACCCACTCCCAGGCTGGCTAACTTGTATATTAATCTTTTGTGGGACTGTGTCAAATGCCTTGCTAAAGTCTAGGTAGGCCATGTCCACAGCCCCTCCCTGATCTACTACTTTGGTCACCCAGTCAAAGAAATCTATCAGATTTGTCTGGCATGACCTTCCCGCTGTGAATCCATGCTGCCTTGGGTCCTGTGCCCCTCTGACCTCTAGATACACAACAATTCTTTCCTTCAGAAGTGATTCCATCATTTTCCCTATCACTGAGGTTAAACTAACAGGTCTGTAGTTTCCTGCTTCTGCCTTGCTCCCACTTTTGTGAAGGGGAATCACATCTGCCCTCCTCCAGTCCTCAGGTACCACCCCATCCTCCCATGATTTGTTAAAGAGGGTAGTCAGTGGTGTCATTAGTTCTATCCTTAGTTCTTTTAGAATTCTGGGATGAATCCCATCAGGCCCCATTGCTTTGTCCACCTTCAGTTTTAAGAGCTCATTCAGAACTCTTTCTTCTGTAAATGGGCTGGTATCAACTTCTGTATCCAGAGTGTTTCTACTGCTTGTTTCAGGTACCTCCCCCTCTTCCTTTGTAAATACTGAGCAAAAATATTTGTTTAGTATCTCTGCCTTTTCACAGTCACCCTCTGCCCACCCTCCCTCCCCTTTATTAAGCCTCACTATCCCTCCCTTGGTCTTCCTTTGCTCCTGATGTAACTATAAAAGGTTTTATCCCCCTTCTTAACTGAGTTGGCTATCTTTTCCTCAGTTTGGGCCTTTGCTGTTCTGACTGCCTTTCCAGCTTCCTTTTGCTTTAACTGATACAGTTCTCTGTCCTGTTCCTTCTGTGATTCCTTGTACTTCATGAATGCTTTCTTTTTCTCTTGAACCTTCACTGCCACTTCCTTTGAGAACCATAGTGGTTTCTTACCTCGTTTTGTTTTGTTTATTTGCTTTACACAAAGGCTTGTCACCTCTGTGATGGCAGTTTTTATTATTCCCCATTGTTCTTCCACCCCTCCTTCCTGTCCATTTGCTAGTGCATTCCTTAGGCACTCACCCATTTTGGCAAAGTCAGCCCTCCTAAAATCCAGTACCTTTGTCTTTGTATGGCTTGACTCTATTGCTGTGTTTATTGTGAACCATACTGTTCGATGGTCGCTAGTTCCCAGATGGCTACCCACTTCTACATCTGTGATCCTCTCTTCATCTCCGTTTGAGAGAACCAGGTCTTTGATTGCTCCCTCTCGAGTGGGCTCCAATACTAGTTGTCTAAGGCATGCCCCTGTAGGGCATCCAGAATACCCACTCTTAGAAGTGGCTGCTGCAACTGCACTCCAGTTAACATCTGGCATATTCAGATCACCCATCAGCAATATCTCCCCTTTATCTGCCATTCTAAGTATACTTTCTATCATTTCCTTGTCCATTTCCTCCCCCTGAGAGGGGGTCTGTATACAACCCCTGTGCGGATTGTGGTGCCATTGCCTGCCTCCAAATTGACCCACAGTGCTTCTTCTCCTCCCTGTTTACCCTTTTGCTCTGTTGCTTTGATTTCTTCTCTTATGTAGAGAGCTACTCCTCCTCCTCTTTTACCCTCCCTGTCCCTCCTGTAGATAGTGTATCCTGGTATGTTTACATCCCAGTCATGGTTCTGTAGTGTACCATGTTTCTGTGACTGCCACAATATCCAGATCTTCCTCCTCCATCAAGGCCACTAATTCAGGAAGCTTGTTACCCAGACTACGGGCATTGGTACTCATTGCTCTCCATTTTTGATGGCTTTACCATCTGTAGCAGCAACCCCACTGACCTTTCTACCTTGGTCTTTTCTCATTTAGTACCCTGTTTTGTAGGGAGGCTGGGATTTTCCTTCTGCTTATCAGTGCCTCCCCTTGACTAGTTTAAAGGCTTGCCAATGAAGCATTTAAACCGATTGCCCAAAAGACTTGTTCCCTTCCTGGACAGATGCAGACCATCCTGCCAGTATAGGCTGGTGTCCCTCCAGGTGGAACCCCAGTCCCCAATGAAGCCAAACCCCTGTGCTCCACACCATTTTTTTAACCATTTGTTAAACTGCATGGTGCAAAGCATAACTGGTACAGTTCTCTATCCTGCTCTATCCTGCTCCTTCTGTGTTTCCTTATACTTCCTAAATGCTATCTTTTTCTCCCTAACCTTCACTGCCACTTCTTTTGAGAACCATAGCAACTTTTTCTTTCATTTTGATTTATTTGCTTCGCACAAAGGCTTGTTGCCTCTGTGATGGCAGTTTTGATATTTCCCCATTGTTGCTCCACCCCTCCTTCTAGCCTGTTTGCTAGTGCTTTTCTAAGGCACTCTCCCATCTTGCCAAAGTCAGCGCTCCTGAAGTCCAGAACCCTCACTTTTGTATGGCTTGACTCTATAGCTGAGTTTATCATTAACCATACTGTGTGGTGGTCTCTTGTTCCCAAATGGCTACCCACTTCTAGATCTGAGATTCTCTCACTCTCCCCATTTGAGAGGATGAGGTCTAAGATTGCTCCCTGATGAGTAGGTTCCAAAACTAGCTGTCTGAGGCATGCCACCTGAAGACCATCAAGAATGGCCCTGCTTTTGGATGTGGCTGCAGTAAAGGTGCTCCAGTTAACATCTGGCATATTAAGGTCCTCCATCAACAGTATCTCTCCTTTCTCTGCCATCCTAAGTATGCTTTCTATCATATCCTTGTCCATTCCCTCACCCTGACATGGGGGTCTGTATACAACCCCTGTGCAGATTGTGGTGCCATTTTCAGTCTCTAAGGTGACCCACAGTGCCTCCTCTCCTCCCAGTTTACTCTTTTGTTCAGTTGCTTTTATCCCTTCCCTTACATGGAGAGCTACTCCCCCCCTTCTGCCCTCCCTGTCTCTCCTGTAGGTTGTATACCCTGGTATGTTAGCATCCCAGTCATGGTTCTGTGTGTACCATGTTTCTGTGACTGCTACAATATCCAGGCATCCCTCTTCCATCAAGGCCACCAGTTCAGGGAGCGTGTTGCCCAGACTACGGGCATTGGTACTCATTACCCTCCATTTCTTCATGGCTATACCCTTTTTGCCCCATCCCTGTCCTTATTGCGTTTGTCACTTTCTCCATTTACCCCTGCACTTCTCCCTATTGACATCTTTATGTTGGTGTCTACCTCACTTAGTACCCAGATTTTTTTTGGGGGGGTAGCATTTCCCTGCTCCTTTCCAGTGTCCCCTCCTTGGCTAGTTTAAATGCTTGCCAATGAAGTATTTAAACCTATCACCTTGGATCCTGGTTCCTCTCCTGGACAGATGCAGACCATCACGCCAGTATAGGCCTGCATCCCTCCAGGAGGACCCAGAGTCCCCAGTGAAGCCAAATCCCTGAGCTCTGCACCAGTTTTTCAACCACTGATTAAATCCCATAGTGTGGAACACCCTAGCCTCATCTGTGCCATAGACAGGTAACACCTCAGAGAAGGTTACTGTGTGTGCTATTTGTCTAAGGCCCCTTCCCATCTCCACAAACACTTCTTGCACTGCTCTGATCCCTTTCTTAGCCAGGTCATTTGTCCACAGGTAGACAATGACATCCAGCTCCCTTCCCTGTGCAGCTGTTCCTGTGATCCTGAGGATTCGCTCCCTGTCCCTCCAAGCCATGGCACCAGGCAGGCACCTTCCCTCCCTCTCCCCTTTCTCCCCCAGTTCTACCTTCCTAACAATGGAGTCGACCACCAGGAGTTGTTTCCTTCCCCTGTGGGGTCCCATGCCACCCTCCTGTGGGTCCCCTTTGTGGAGGTTCCCAGCATCCTCCTTGGCTCCACTGTGGGTGCCTTCATAGAGGAACCACACTTTTCCAGAACATCACAGAAATTGTGGAGAGGTACAACTGGAGGGATGTGCCTCAGTTCCACCATCCTCACCCTCCCTGAGCCCACTGTGGTCCAACTGCTCCTCTTTCTTGGCAACAGCAGTGACCCTGGTGGTCCCTGGGTGGGAGAGGAGGTCCCACAAATCCTGGTCAACTCAGCCTGGAGATAAGCAACCTCCTCCCTCAGCCCAGAGAGATGCCAGCATATGGGACAACACTGCATCCTCCAGAATGTGTCCCAGAAGACTGCTGATCCACAGCCACTGCACTGCAGCACTCCCATCATGTCTTTTTTCTGGCCTCCTAACTATTGTTTGGAATACTTACTCTATCCTCTGTTTGTTTATTTTCTTTTTTTTCTTTCCCTACTTACTTACTGCATCTGCGCCCTTTTAGCTCCTGATCTTCCTGTTCTAAGACAAGAAGTTCCTATATTTCTCAGTAGTCTCCTTACTTGCTCAAAGTCAGAAATCCAGCAGCTGGGGTGGAGAGCTACTCTTGCCCTTCTAGGATGGTGAGTCTTTGGTGGCTCTGTGATCACTCACTTTCTGCTCCCAAACAGGAAGTTCCTGTTGTCAGTTAAATCCTGTGCCTATAAAAGTAGAACTGGTTTAGGGTGGAGGGGAAGGAAGGAGGGCAATATAGTCTCAGTAAAGAAGTTTTGGTTATACCAGTATATCCTTCCTCCTGGTGTTCTGTCTGTTCTCTGGCAGAAGCTATCTAGGGCAGTGCTTAAATCAGGTTTTAACCTGGCTCCTTCTAGCTAAGCCACTCCCCCTACTTTGCAAATATTTCTATACTTAGTTAATTTTACAGATAACAATTCCCTTCTGACACCTGTGATAAGCACCTAGATAAGTACACAGATAACAGATAACAATTTACTTCAACTACCTCTGACAAACACACTCTTTTTTTTTTTTACCCTAAATCGAAGGTCCCAGTACAAGATTTCTAGTTCTTAGTCCCAGTAGAGAAGTTTTAGTTATACCAGTTGCTCCTTCCTCCTGGTGTTCTGTCTGTTCTCTGGCAGAAGCTATCTACTGCAGTGCTTAAATCAGGTTTTAACCTGGCACCTTCTAGCTAAGCCACTCCCCCTACTTTGCAAATCTTTCTACACTTAGTTAATTTTACAGATAACAATTCCCTTCTGACACCTGTGATAAGCACCTAGATAAGTACACAGATAACAATTTACTTCAACTATCTCTGACAAACACACTAACTCTTTTTTTTTTACCTTAAATTGAAGGTCCCAGTACAAGATTTCTAGTTCTTAGTCCCAGTAGAGAAGTTTTAGTTATACCAGTAGCTCCTTCCTCCTGGTGTTCTGTCTGTCCAGGTATGCTGGAGGAAGAAAACTGAGTTGGAAGGAGGAGGTTCCAATCTTTGGGGAGCCAATTAGGAGTGTAGGGAGTTTGCAGGTGAATTGTTGAAAGCAAGGCCAGTAGTGGCAAAGTGGTTGTTGAAAGCATCTAGGATTTCTTTTTTGTCACATATAGTGGCACTGCCAGCAGTGATCTTAGCGGGCAAGGAGTTGACAGGGGTATGACCAGACATGTCCTTAATAGAGTTCCAACATTTGGAGGAGCTCCTGGAGGCAGAATCCAGTTCTGTGTGAAAGTAGTAAGCCATAGCATCTCTTGTCAATTTGGTGCATTCATTCCTGGCTTACCTAAAGTTGCAGCAGTCAATAGGATTTTTTGTAGATCGTGCTTTTTTCCATAGCTTGTCCTTATTCAATAAAACTGATTTGAGTTCAGGAGTGAACTAGCGACAGGTTCTTCCCCTTACCCTGGTTTTTACAAGTGGTGCATGTATATTTAGAGCCGTAGTCGTAATATCGGAGAAGATCTCATAGGCCAACTGTACTGACTTGGCCAGGTAGAAGTCCTGCCAATGCACAGAGCATTTCAGCTCCTCAAGATAGGCAGGCAAATCAAAGTGGTGCTTGTCCCTCTTAAGGGTGAACCTGGACAGGGAGGGTGGGTTCTGAACCAACCTTATGCTCGCAATGATACAATGATTACTAAAGTCTGTGAAAAAAACTCCTGCATGGGAGAATAGGTGCAGTTTGTTTACTAGAATGATGTCTAGCAGTGTACTATTGGCAGGGGACTTTTTGTTGGGACATGTGGGTTCTCCGATGAGTTGCGTTAGGCCATGAGCATCACAGAACTCCTTGAGGGGTGCAGCGGCGTGGGACAACCAGTCGAAGTTTAGGTCCCCAAGGATAATTGCTTCAGGTGGACCAAGCTCGATGATGTTGGTTAGGTGGGTAAGGATTTGGGGACCAGCTGATGGAGGTCTATAGCAGCATATGACACATAGTGCAGATGATGGGGATATTGCCAGCTTTAAGGCCAAGCATTTAAATTGGTTGGTAACAGAGGACGATTCTAGGCATGTAACTGTGTATTTGGTATTAACATATATGGCCACACCACCCTCCCCCAGTGGGCCTGTTGGCTCTAAATAAGGAGTATTCAGGGATGCTAATTTCCCTATCAGGCATGGAAGATCTGAGCCAGGATTCAGAGATCACTAATACATCTGGCTTGGTGTGCCATACCCAGGCCTGGAAGAATGTGAACTTTTTTAGCAGACTGCATATGTTCATATGGAGGAATTGCATGCCTTTCAGGTCTGTAAGGTCTGAGGGAGAGGAGAGAGTTTTTCCTGGGCCAGGATTAAGCTTGACATCTCCAGAACATCATAATAGAAGAAGGAGAAACTTCCTTAAGGTTGCAAAGCATATTATGAAAATTTTTTTCCATGTTAGTCTGCTACGTATGGCAGGCCGAGTAAAGAGGGACCCACAGTTGGACCTGGATCATCCTGGTGCCTCAGACACCAATACCCAGACTGGCAGATGGAAAGGGGAGTGATCGCTAAGAGAAGTGGTGAGTATAGTCTGGGGTGTCAGTGTTATATCAGTCCCACCTCTGTGTGTGGATGTAATAAGAGGCTACAGGTAAGGGAGCCTGAGGACACAAAGAGAGTTGTATTTTAGGCAGCTGTACTGTTCATAAGGAGTTATGGAAAAATGTCAATGATGAACAGCTGGAGTGAAACTATTACAGATTCACAAAGTCATGAACGTGAGTGCAAACTGTGCAATGCACGCTAGTAAAACACTCATTTTATTGACTTTCATTCCCAAATTTTCAACATAGGCATTTTAGGATATCTGCTAATGAACAGTGTCACTGTCATTTTCATCATGTGTCTCAAACATGGATTTTCTACAGCGACCACGCTATTCTGCGCCGGAACTGCGAAAACAGATTTTGGTCAGGATGTGAAAAATGACAGCTATACTGTTCATTAGGAGGTGCAGAACAATGGCACTGTTGAAAATCTGGAGTGAAAATATTAGACGCTTAGGAACGATGAGCGCAGCGCAAAACTGTGCAACGCACTGCAGAACACAGCGTCATTTTATGGAGTATTGTCACCAAATTTTCAACACAGGCATTTTAGGACCTCTGCTCATGAACAGTGTTACTGTCATTTTCATAATGTGTCCCAACACTGATTTCAAGACAGAGACTGTGCTATTCTGTGCCGGAAGTGCAAAAACACATTTTTGCCAGGATGTGAAAAATGACAGCTGTATGGTTCACAAGAAGGTGTGGTAAAATGCCAATGTTGAGAATCTGGCATGAAAATATTGTGAATTCGCTAACTACGAGCATGCATTGTGCAGTTGCTATGCTCGCTCGAAAAACAGTCGTGTTTGGGATTTTTACCACCAAATTTGTAACATAGGTTTTTTGAGAGCCCCCCTCAAGAACAGTGGCACTGTCATTTTGTTATGCGGTCCCAAAAGGTGATTCCACGCAGTGACTGTGAAATCACCTTTCGGGACCGAATAACATTTTGACAGTGCAAGAATTCATGAGAAGGGGTCTCAAAAACCCCATGCTGAAAATTTGGGGCCAAAATTTACAAAAATGCCTGAGATATGCAACAAAGTTGAAAAAATCCTATTTATTACAATATACAGCTTACCAGCATTTCCTCAGTTCGTGGTCGGCTTTGAAGAATGCAGATATGTTCCCAGTCCACCGAAGATCATCACACCAAGCTCCGGAGGTAAGTATGGGGTGAGGGGGTGTGGGGAGGCAGGGTGTGCAGTGGGTGAGTGCGGGTGTGGGGAGGGGGGCATGGAGACTACGAGGGATCGTTTTCATTTTACAGGTTCAAAAAGAAAAAAAAACATTGAGGGACATTTTTTTTTGCAGGGGATTTGGCATGCTGGGGTGGGCTCCCAGCATGTCACCTAACTGTTTGGGGGGTATCTGTAGCCGACGGGGGGATTGGGCACCCTCGTCAGGAAAGAACATGGGTTGGGGATTTATGCCGATGGAGACTGGGCACCTCTCAGCACACAAAGAAGGGTGGGGGTGCAGAGCCAAGGGGAATTGGGCACCCCCTCAGCATTAAATAACTGGGGGTTCTTTCTGCCGATGGGGAGTGGGTTGGCACACAAGGAAAAGGGGCCAGGGTAAGAGCTGAGGGGGCTTGGGCACCCCCCTCGGCATATCAGAAATGGGGGGAGGGAATGCTTTATGCCAACAGGGAGTGGGCTCCCCCAGCGACACATTCATAGGGGGAAGGGTCAGCCAACAGGGGGGATTGGGCACCCACGAAGTCGGCAGCCAGTGTGCCGCCATGTGCATAATGTCACAAGCACGTCAAGAAAAGGACCGCTACATCTGACGAGCTTAGCTCAGATTGTAGTGGACCTTTTTTAGATGTGCTTGCCACATTATGCATGCATGGTTTGGCGCTGGCATGCAGGCTGATTGGGGAATGCGGGATGCACCTATTGGTGCGTGCCCTGCATTCGCCCAACAGCGACCTTGCCTCCAAAGCTGCACTGTCCCAAGATGTTGAATGCGCAAGCGCACCAACATAAAATGTGTATCTAACTTTATAGTTAAGAAAAGTATTAGACCACCCAACATGGCTATTCACTGTTTTTGACATGCCTGTACAGCAGCACTTGATACTTGTGTAGTCCAGGGTCATAATGGGTGATCTCCAATTGTTAGGAGGCTGGTCGAAGCACATTTAAGATATAGTAGACAGGCGTGTGGAACAGAACATCAGTAAAAGCATATTTAGCACTCTTAAGGAGGTTGCATTGCTCATTTATTGTCTTGCAAAATAATTGGGACTCCACACATGCACATACTGTAGAATAGATGCAGTGTTCAACACACTGGTGTTCTACTGAGATCAACTTGAATAACACAGGCCAGCAATCATTTGGTTCTTACAGGACTCTTCAGTGGGGTCACCACAACAATACAATTACATAGTAATTTTTTCCATTAAAGAGCACTTTAGAAGTATTGGATCACTCCATTACTTCGACAGAATATGGACATGGGTCTCCATTCAGGGATCCTCTAAGTAATGTTTGCTGCTCCCCTCACATTTCTTTGGACAGGGGAACCCTCCTCAAATTCAAAAACCCTCTTCTGAAGCACATCATACTCTGGTCACTGGGGCACTTGCTGTACATTTTCTTTCACTCCCATACAGGCCAGAACATAGGCATATCTGTTTAACAGAGTCTCCAGCGACACATTCATTCAGTCATTTGGATGGTGCATTGCTGATGTTTTTGACCCACTCTGATCTCACCTGTCAATGGCCTCCACCACTTGCACAGTACTTTCCTCCATTGCAGCACTCTTCACGCTACATAATATGGGTCCTGGCTACCTAAAAGGGCTCCTGTGCCCATATGCTCCTGACTGCCCTCTCCACTGTTCAGAGGTAAGTCTCTTGAAGGTTTACAGATTGCATCTAAAACTATCTCGGGACCATTCCTTTATGGTGGCTGTTTTAGCTTTTGGAAACCAGCTGCTGTGAGAGTTATATGAGGCCTCCTCAATTGAGAGTTATAAGCTGGGGATAAAACATTATCTTTTAATAACAGCATACTCTAGTGACTCTTAAATTATTATTGTACCTTTGGTATAATCTTTTGGAAGTTACTTATAATGCTGCTGTTATTGTATTTGATTTATTATGTAAAGTGCCCAGATCCTGTAGGATTGGATGCCAGATCCTGTAGGATTGGATGCCTAAGAAATAAACATACTACTACTTCTCTCTTCTCTAACTGCTGCTGATTAACCCTCCAGGCTGACTGGAGACAGGCCTACATCTGCCCCAGGCCCCCCTACTTGGGCCGTACCAAAAGTTAGCAGAGGGGGAACACAAACAAATAACATAACCATCCCTATGTGGGAGGGTGTACACTGAAATATGGAGTTTATCCATAGGGACGATCCTAGTTCATGTATGATACACATACATAAATTGAATATACGTCTGTCAAGAAGCGAACATGCAGTTGATCTTTTAATTTTTTTTTTTTACATTTCTGAGAGTTCAGGGATTAAGTTTTCAGCTTGAACTTCTAGGAATGTATGTCAGGTGTCACATGCTTTACAGTTACTACTCTTTCTTTTTTTCCCACTATTTAAATGATCACACTGTATCTCATTGTTGCACAGTTCAACAAAGTATTTCTATGTCTTACTAAAAAATGCAAATTTTAGCACATGTATCACTCACAGTTATGATGTACACATAGCACGTGCTCTTACTTGCTTTTCTGTCACAATGTTTGAGTGGAAAAATAATCTTAAAGAGAATTTTCTTTTATTTTGGAATTAGTTCAGGGGATGGTAGAGGCAGATTATTTAAATGCAAAATTAAAGATAATCATTTAAAAATGCATTATCCTATGTAATTGAAATATACCTTTGATAGAGACACAGTTTTCTTGTAGGGGCATATATCTGTCTAGAGGGACTTCTGCAGGAATGGCATTGTAGACTTTGATCTCATATGAAATGAAGTCTCCCTATTCATTTAGTAGCCTCTTGATAGGAAAGTTAGTCTTCTGTCATCTCACATACATTTTCCTGAACTGCAGTGTAGAAAACAGAAACACAGACACATAGAATCCATCAGAAGGAAAAGGCCTTTTTGTCCATCATGTCTGCACATTCTTACCTAACTGATGCAGACAGAGAGCCCTAAAGGCTCCTCATTATGACCTTCTCCCATCCATTCTGGTATGATCTGTATCAAGCCCTTGCATCCAGGTTCCAGATAACTGTGGCATTCAAGAGTAATGTACTCACTATTTTTGACATTGTGTGAGTAAAATATAAAATACTGACGAGTAAAAGTACTTTAAACTTGGAAATCGACTCTTTCTGAAGTATTTATGGAGCAGTTCCAAGGGTTGGGATGAGTATTGTTACTCATAAAAAATTTGTTTAAAAAGCATTTCTTTAAAAATTGGTGAGTAAAATAGGCCAGTACTCGCCTTATTTGGAGCACTGCTTGTATCTGTCCCACCCTCTGCTGAATTCCTCCAACTGATTTTGCACAGCTCACCTTCTTCAGCAGCCCATTTTACCCGCCATCTACTTTGTATAGGCCGCGGAGGTATTTGTATGTTTCAGGCATATCCCCTCTTTACCTACTTGCCTCAAGCATGTACAGGTTCAGATTGGCTATTCTCAGAACTGCTAACCTCTCTTCATATGTCCTTTCCTGCAGTCCCTGGATCACCGTCGTTACCCTCCTCTGTACTGCCTCCACCCTGTCAATGCCCCTCTTCAGATGTGAACTCTAAAACTGCATGCAGTACTCCAGGTGAGACCGTCCCAGTGTCTACGCAATGGTAGCTTCACTTCTGTTCTTCTGCTGGTGATCCCTTTACTTATGCACCCCAGCATCCTATTTATACTTCCCACCACTCTACTGTATGGAATAAGAAGCAGAAAAAAGATAGAAACATAGAAACATAGAATTTGACGGCAGATAAGGACCGCTTGGCCCACCCAGTCTGCCCATTTTCCTACCTAACAGATAAGCTGCAGATCCTGGTTAACCAACAGCTTACTTCCTCTTACCCCCCCACTAGGACCACTAGGACTGCCTTATGCCTGTCACATGCATTCTTGCATCCTTTAGCCTTAATGAAGGCTGCTGGTTTAGATGCTTGTTTTTGTGTGAGATCTGCTGTCACCAGTCAATGGGAAAAAACTGCCAGACTACATTGCAAATTGATGAAATTAAGTAAAAAGCATAACCTTATAAAAATAATCACTGGAGCGTGGTTAACCATGATCTAAGATGGTCGTCTAAGATCTCTGGAGAGCACTACCTGGGGTATTAATCTTCTGTTCTGCTCCACACTAGACCTCCAACAGCAAAAAACACTATACGCTTGTACTTCTCTTGCCTCCCTGCACCTATCAGTACCAGACTCTTGCACTTGAGAAAAAAAGCAATTGCAAGAAAGCTCTTTACCTCGGAGTGGCTGAAGCTTGCATGGCCGACATGGACACATGCTACTACACTCACACACAAAATAGATGCAGCCGCCAAGAATCATATGGATGCATCCTCCATGAACCAAATGTTCACTGCTCTAATGCAGCAGATGGCAGGGGTGACTATCACCTCTAACAGTACCACTGTGTCGTTGTAACAAATGGATATCCACAGTTTTCATGTCGAGTGGAAAACCACCACACAGAAAACAGCACTTGTGGAGATCTCTGCAACAGTCCAAGATCAATCACAAACAATACGAGCTCTGCAAATGAAAGTGGTTGATCTAGAATATAGGAGCCACTGCAATAATTTGCGGCCCCTAGGGGTACCAGAAGGATCGGAACAAGTTAGCATTATAGGTTTCCAAAGAGCTGAGCTACCACCAAACACTCAATTTACAATTGAGAGGGCCCACAGATCACTTCAACATACACCCAAGCCAGGCGAGTGACTGAGGCCCATCCTAGCCTGCTTCCTCAACTTGGCAGAAAAAGAAGCCCTTCTGTCCAGGGCTAGGGGACTGGGCAATCTCAACTGGAGGGGTCACCAACTAATGGTGTTTCAAGATTACGCCAAAGAGCTTTCCAACAGGCGAAAGGGATATATGGCAGTTCAGTGACTTCTGCACCACTTTAGGAGTCCCCTTCTTGCTAAGGTATCCAGCTACCATGCCGGTTCTAGATAATGGCAACCCACTTGAACTTTGATACACTAGCTGTCTTGATGGATTATATTCACTGCATGTGGCCACCAAGTGGGACAAATTCGCCAATGGTACTGTTGGGTAACAGGTACCAGCCGAGGGAAGTCAGGGTCCAAATGCTTCACTAAGGTGCAGCACAGCATACCTCACAGAACTCAGGAGTAAGGGCCGAAATCCATCTAGATGCCAGAAAATCACCTGCCCATACCAAAAAGAGACAGCAAACTACAATGAACAACAGGCAGAACCATCAGGTCTAGAGAACAGGAGCAAGGAGCCCACTGCTGAACAGTCACTGTACAGAGGAGGACCAGCTGCTGATCAGCAGCCCATACTTTTCAAAGAACTGATTTTCCCCACTGGACTCACCATACCTTGACCCCCTGCAGATATAGACCTTACTTCCCTGACACCCGAGGACTCTGTAGCACCGTCGTTGGAGAAGGACTTGTGGGCCACTACCGCCGACAGAAGCCTCCCGCTGGAGTTACTGGTTGATGTATGAAACATCCAGGACTCTGCACTCCCACCGCCACTTGACCCAGTCGTGCTACCCTTGGGGTTTTTTTTGTTTGTTTTTTCCCCTCCTGCCACCCTTGGTCGGCCACTCCTTCGGGTTCCCCAATGTCCCTCGTACTGCACGCACTTCCTCATCCCAGGCTACCACTCATCTCAAATCGTGACTCTCCCCAGGTAACCCGGCATAGCCCTTTGCTGGATGGGTCCTTCTCCTCTGAGGGGGAAGGCACCGGTGGGGTGGGCCAGCACATCTGTATTAGCCTGGGGGTATCACTGAGGCAGTGGTGTTGGCTAGGAGGCCTGGTGACAGTCGGGGACTGGCAGGACCATCATCCAGTTGACCAAGGCAGTTTCCCAGTTTACTGCCTGGGGAGTGGTGTGCCATTGATGTCAAGGTGTGCGCCGATGTCCACCACTCCCCCAGCAATTTCACCTCTGGTGCCTGTGCCTCTGGCCTCTGCCAGGGGCCAGCAAGCACCAAAGTGCGTCCCCACCCTCCCCCCGGGGAAGGCAAGCCATCCTTGGATGCTCCTTTCCTTCTCCCCGGCTGGCCCTCCAGCGACCCAAGTCCGTTCCCGATACCCTTGGTTAGGAGTACAGACAGTTGGTGAGACCCCATCTGGAATACTGTGTGCAGTTTTGGAGACCTCATCTACGCAAGGACATAGACAGGATGGAAGCAGTCCAGAGGAGGGCAACTAAAATAGTGCAGGGTCTGCATCAGAAATCATATGAAGAGAGACTGAGAGAGCTTAATATGTATACCCTTGATGAAAGGAGGGACGGGGGAATATGAAAGAAATGTTCTAGTACCTCAAGGGAATCAACAAAGTCCAGGAGGGTAGGATCTTTCAGAGAAAGAGATGTGTAAGAACAAGGGGACACAATTTAAAGATAGAGGGGAGACAGCTCAGGGGTAATGTAAGGAAATCTTTTTTCACGGAGAGAGTGGTGGATGCGTGGAACTGCTTTTCTGGGGAGGTTGTTGGGGATAAAACAGTGGGGGAATTCAAGCATGCATGGGACAGACACAAGGCAATTGTAGTGGGGGGTGGCAGGAAGTAGGCTGTTGGTTAACTAGAATCTGCAGCTTACCCAATAGGTAGGGAAATGGGCAGACTGGGTAGGCCAAGTGGTACTTATCTACCATCAAAGTTTATGTTTCAAAGCCTAAGATGTTTCTACACTCCAGATCCCTGATGGAGTTCCCTGACAACTATTGTCAAATAAGTGATCACTGTCTATTGTTAGATTGTGTGGGTAGAGGACTTAGCTAGATGGGGGCATGGGAAGGTACAGATGCCAGTAAGGTCAGACAGGCCTTGAAAAATGGTCGAGGTATTTAACACTCCTCCTCCCTCCACCCGAGGATGTGGCTGTTGGTTAATACTGCACAACCAGGTCCACCCTCCCTCGCTTGTTCCAACTTAGCTCGTAAACTATGGACTACTTGCAGGTTCCTCTCCTATCAAAAAAACGTCTTTGTTGGGTGGTTCCCAGCATCTTTTGCCATGACATCAGTCCTATGCCATGAGGTTCTGGTCCAGATCACCACCATTTTGCTCTGTCTCTCTCTCTCTCTCTCTCTCTCTCTCTCTCCTTTCCAATGTTACACTCCAAAGCAAGTGCACATATCTTACCTTTACTTTACACTTTTCTGTTACAATCCTTTGATGATGTTGTGCAGTCTCTCCAATCTGAAGCCTAATCGATCAGTCATTATATGCTATTGTGTGTGTCTTCCACATACTACAGGGTATCAGTATCATCAAACAGGTGGAGATGTTCGACCTAGTGACTTCATACAGGATGTGGAGTCATGCCCCGAAGCCCAGAGGTTGAAAATTCAACGATAACACTAGAGAACACTTCTTCTCCCAGAGGATGGTGAACCCATGGACCAGCCTACCAGAGAAGACAGTGTACATGAAGACAGTACAAGCCGTCAAGGTAAGCTTGGACAAATTTTTCCTTACTGCAAGAATTTGGGTAGTAAAGTGGGTATGGGACCCCTATACAGTTAGTACATGTTAAACAGCATTCTAAATATTCTCTGAATATGGGAGGGGGACCTGATAGACCTAGAGTTCCTTTCAATGTTAAATTACTTAATTACTATGTAGCCACTGTGGGTTGGGGGCAGACATAATGGACCTAGAGTCATATCTGATCTTAAATTACTTTATAAAATGACATGAAAAAATCTAGAAACTTTTTTTGATCAACAGACGCCACCTGATGGTGCATTAAATTCCTAGCACAGCATAGTCAGGTGCCTGATCTCATTACAAAGGCAGCAAATCCTTATTACCTGCACATTTTTTTAATTTTTTTTTTTTATTTGTTCTAGGATTACAAATACCTTTCAGGTGAGGCTCTTTTACAAAGGTTCCACGTCATTGGTACAACTGAGACAAACATAAGCAACGATAACAGTTTATAAAATAAAAAAAACAAACAAAGAAAAAGCACATAGGCCCAGATATTCAAAAGGGTTGTGCATGGCGCAACTGTGTTGTGCCATGCACAACCCACTGATGCACCCCGGTGCGATATTTAAAAGGGAAAAGTGCGCCGCACAAATCCCGATGCGCCGGAGCGCATCAGTAATGTATGCAGGCACAGGTGGGGGGGCTTGCCCATGCATAACCTGCACAGCCCGATATTCAGCCCTGGCTGTACAGAGTCATGCATGCGCAACCCCTACCTGCGCCTGCACAAAGTAACCCCTATAAGGGCGCAACACAGCAGCTGCCACCTGTGGGTGGCCATCACTTGTTCCTGCCACACCTGGCGGCGCCCCCCATGCCCTGATCGCGGGCATCATCAAACCTCCCCAAGTCCAATATCCCTGGTGGTCCAGTGGACAGCTATGTACCACGATTGCGGGCATCACTGTATTCCCCCCCCCCAAGTCCAATATCCCTGGTGGTCCAGTGGACCACACGGAGCCCGATCATGGGCATCATTCATCACCCCCCCAAGCCCGATATTCCTGGTGATCTAGTGTACCCCCCACCCCACCTGCTCACTGAGCCCCACTACCCCACTCTCCTTGTCACTCGGCAGGTGGCAGCACCCCACCTGCCTGCCGCCCCCGCTGCCTGCCGACTGACAGCTCGGTAGGGCTGCACGCCCATTGGTTCAGAGCATGAGCCAATGGGTGTGCAGCCCATACCATACTATGCAGTCCAGATATGTGAATGTGAATGCGTTTTCTCCCATAGGGAAACCAGGTTATAATTTTATCATTATAATCAGCTGGTTTTAACAATGAACACATGCCCAATTTCCCTAGTTCAGCACATTTAATTTATTTTATTTATTTATTGAAATGTTTCACTAGGAGGCCACACTGAAAAACAAGTTGCTTGTCTCATGGTGTGACTTGGGGGGTGACATAGGGTTGTGAAGGATGATCAGTTACAACAGTATGTGGGTAGTACAGACAATACAACATTGTAAGATTATGCAACAGTTGGAACACAAGGTATTGTACAATAAACAGTAGTGGAACATTGAGTAAATTACAATACATGTCCAAAATCATACAAAAGAACATATAAACGTACAAAACAGTAATAATGCAACAGAACCATTTATAGTGCATGAGTGTACCAGGAGCAGGCTCGAGGTAATACGCAAGTGCTGTTGGAGTAAAAGGATAGGGTAGGTTGTGCACACTGGTGGCAGTTGGAGAAGAGAGGGGGAGAGGCAAGAACTGAATATGAGGAGAAGTGGTAATCATTTCCTGATTCCCCCTTCCAGATGTTGAGAACCCTGCCGGGGGGGGGGGTCAGGGTAGGAAGGCAGAAGCTGAGGATAGGTATTAAAGAGGGTTACAACAGGAACAGCTGAGAGAGAGAGGTAATTGTGTAGGGCAGAGATAAGGGAGTAGTTGGAGGAGGAGGAGTGTCATATTTCAGAGGGATGGAATTCCAGATTTTTAGGGAAGCAATGGGCAAAACCAGTCTGAACGATGAGGGTGGAGTGGCAAGGGTCCGACAAGGTGCGGGTGTCATTAGGTCTGAGAGAGTGGGTTGGGGGAGGTGGAGTGGAGAGAGAGGATGAGAGATAGGAGGGGAGCACTCTGAACCAGAATTTGGAGGTTAGTTTGGCACAGTGTGAGATGCATCTGTGAGATAGTGGAAGGAAGGTTAGAGAGCGATAGAGTTTACAGTGGTAGGAGCGGGAAAGGGAGTCGATAGCAAAGTGGCAGAAGGAGTTAAAGAAAGTGTCCAACTTGGTTAGAGAAGATTTGGGAGCAGTACCATAGACTATGTCACAGTAGTTAAAGATGGGGAGTATCATCTTCTGGACGTTTTCGTGCCTTACAGTCAGTGGGATGCAACTACAATTCCTGTACAGAGCACCAAGCTTGGGGCGCAGTTTGTTCAGGATAGCATCGATATGCACAGAGAAGTTGAGGTGCTGGTCCAGACAGACCCCTAGATATCTAAATAAGGAGGTGTCCTCCAGGATGGTCCCATCAAGGGTGTGGAAGGTGGGTAGGGCCAGGAGCCTAGAGAGTCTCTGCCTGGTGCCAAAGGTCATTAAGACTGTCTTCTCGGCATTTAAAAAAAGCTGGTGAGAAGCAAACCAGAGCTGAACTTGGTTGAAGTCATGCTGTAAGCTGGTTTCCACAGCAGCAGGATTTTTGCTGGAACTGTATAAAACAGTATCATCAGCATACATATGGATAGATGAGGATGAGCAGGCAGTGGAAAGATCATTAAAGAAAATGTAGAAGAGTAGGGGACCAAGCACTAAGCCCTGAAGAACACCAGTGTTGATGGGGAGTGGAGGTGAGATGGAATCAAGGATTGTCACTGATTTGGTCCTGCCAGTAAGGTAGGATTTAAACCAGTTGGTGACTGATGGAGCAAGGCCAGCTGAAGAGAGGGAATCAAGAAGCAGCAGATGGGAAACAGTGTTGAATGCTTTGGCTAGGTTGACAAAGGTGGCTGAGGTGATCAGGCCATCATCCATCCCTGAAAGGATGGAGTCAGTAAGCCTGAGGAGGGAAGGAGGGAGGAAGGTGGTTGTTGAGTAGTTCTTCCAAAAACCAGATTGGAAAGGGGTGAAGAAGGAGGAATCAGAGAGGAAGGGTGATAGTTGAGAGGGAACCAAATGTTCTTGAAGTTTGGCAAGGGTAGGAAGGAGGGAAATGGGGTGATAGTTGCCAGGAGTGGATGTGTCACTACCCTTGGGGAGAGGAAGGACTACAGCGTGTTTCCAGGATGAGGGTACTTGGGCAGAAATAAAGGAGAGGTTAAGGATTAGAGAGACAGGATAAGCAATTGCAGAAGCAGAAAGGTAGAGAAGTTTAGGATCGAGCTCATCTGGTGAGGAACCTTTAGAGGGGCTGAGGGATAGGAGGGCACTAAGAACTTCATCAGAGGAGATAGTAGAAAAAGAAAAAGGGGCAGGGGTAGGCACTGGCTGAGGTAAAGGACTGAAGTTAGTAGGTGGCAAGGGGGAGAGGGAATTTAGAAGAGAAGTGGCGCATGAGGTGTAGTAGGCATTAAATTCATTGGCCATGGAGCCAGGGTCAGAAACTAGGGAGTTATTTATTTTGAGAACTGGAGGGGGAGGGGGGGAGAGAATAGGGCATGAACTACCCTCCAGAATTTAGATGGAGAGTTAGTGTTAGTCAGAAATGAGGAGTTGAAATAATCAGACTTAGCCAGTTTAGTAGCTTTAGTACATGAATTGCGTAGCATTCGGTACTTGGCGTAGTCGTTTGGATGTTTAGTAGATTTGTGTTTTCTCCAGGCCTGGTCACGCTCCCTGAAGCAGGCCAGTAGTTCAGGGGTGATCCAGGGGAAGTGAAGCCCATGGACTCTGGTCCTTCTGAAAGGAGCACAGACATTTCAGGTGACAGTGAATTTATCCTTAAAATAGCGAAGGGCTTGGTCAACAGAAAAGGCAGTGGGGGGGGGGAGTCCAATCGGTGGAAGCAAACGCAGAGCTGAGTGGGGTAAGGTCTAAGGATTTAAAGGATCAGAGCTGTATGATTTTAAGCAGAGGTTTGGGGCAATAGACCTTAGGTACAATGAAAATGGGGTTGTTATCACTAAGGACATCGTGGAGGAGACCAGATTTAATGACTCGGTGCGGGTGGGTTGTGAGTGCCCAATCAAGCAGGATGTGGTTTTGTGTTTTGGGATTAGGGCATGTGGGCTCAAGTATAAGTTGAGTGAGGTTTAGAGCAGTGACGTCATGGCATGCACATGCGCCTACCATGATCTTCTTCATCTCTGTGTCATTCTCCATGGTTCCTGCTCCTCTGTGCTGCAAACTTCCCAGACAAAAGCTGGCAGTAAGTTCTTATTTAAAAAAAAAAATCACTGGGCAAAGCAAACCATTATCGGAGTGAAAAAAAAAAAAATAAACACTGCTTCAGTTTATGAGCTGCCACCGACCGCACTGAAACCCCAACAATCCGCGGCTTGACTCCATAGACAAATACAGTTATTTTGTATAATTGCTGTGATGAAAAAATGATCCCCAACAATTATGCAAAATAAAGGATTGGTAGTTGTGTAAAACTCAGATTTTACACACACCCTTGGGGTGGGATGCCTTAATAAACCCCTTGGGGTTGTAAAATCTAAGTTATAACCACCTACCCATCCATTATTCTCTATATCATTAGCCTGTCATGAAGATAAATGTGATATCTTCAGTCAGGCCATGTCATATCTCTTATTTCTCTAAACAGTTTGCATGCTTATATCTGTGTCATAAATACCCAAAGTTTAATCAGTTACACCACTCAGTGGTCTACACTAAATTAAATACTCCAGATTTATAATGATAATGCTTGCATAAGAGCATATGGTTTTAGACAGTTTCTAAAAAAATTCTCAGATGTGTACTGTGAGTACTTACTGTCTGCCTCAGCTATTGTATCTAAATCATGTCTTCTACCGAGTCAGAAAATGGAGGCTGTACAATTTGTTGATACAGATGGTTGTTTTTATATGATTCCATCTATTATTGCAGTTATATCAAAACTTGTTTAATTCCTTGGTCTCACCTCATTGTATTCTTCCTGAACATTTGGAAAACCCATGCTTAGGCTAGCCACTCATGTGATATTCTGCTTGCACTGTGTGAGTGGCTGGATGGAGGGGGGTGTTCCCAAGTTTCATGAAGAATGCTGTTTGAGTAGAGTAGATGGATGACTGTACACAAGCAAGTTGTGTAGTAACACCGAAGAGGTGGGAGGGAGGACAGAACTTGATCAACTGCTGATCTTCTCACCCCCTCGTTATATCAGCTGATTTCACAGATGTTTAACAATCATAAAATGTGTGTGCATGTTTTAAGTAAGGACAAATAAAGGCTTAAAGGAGAACTGCATTAAACCTCTATGTAATGTTTTTGCGTAGAAGTAGTTTTTTTCTCCCCATAGAGATTTTTCTTTCTTGGGCTGCATACAGGTGGCTACCAGCCATGTCCCTACACAGTCTGACCATGACTCACCTTCCCCAGCCTCCAGGAAGTCCCACGTGGATTCTGCATGGCAAGGGCAGGAGAGGGAGGGCCGTCCTCATCTGCCAGTACACATATTCAGATGGCCAGAAGCTGGATGGCAGAGTATGTCAGAGGAGAGCAGGCCTGGCTTTATTAAGCCCACTCCAACCCCTTTTATGTTTTCTCTCAATCCCCTGACCATGGCAACATGTAAGCACACACATGTGGCAGTACATATGCACTCCAAAACTTTGGGCCTCCAACTGAGCCCACTTGCAACCTGTACTACCATTGAGCCTCCACCTGGTGGCAGCTAAAGGCTGAGATGGCTTGCTACCTCTCTCCAAGAGAAATAAGAAGTTCCTGGGATGCTCGATCCCCCAGCTGATGCCCAGTAACCCAAGTCCGTTCCTGAACCCAGCTCGCTGACACAAGTCCCTCAGCCTGCCACACAACTGGGCTCGCTGTAGAAGCAGTTTTTAAAATACTAGTTAACATTCTATTAGTGTTCTGTTTTTACTGGCATTCTGGTAAACTCCATGGCCAGGATACCCAAAGATCCTGGATTGCGCCCACTAAATGTTTGCTCCAGGAGAAAATTAGTGCCTGAAGCAAATCACTGATACATTGGAACATGCTTAGGCACGTTGTGAGCACTAGTGGCATGTTCCAATATACCGGCCAGGCACTATCCCAATTGTACCCACAAACCCCAGCCCCCTACCGGCCACAGGAGGTATGTGGCCAATGGGGTGCTATGGGGCCTGCAGGAACAATCAGATTGTTAAGACCCACAAATGGGGATTCCTCCTCTGCTCGCTTTATAATATTAAGGTTGCCTGGCAGTCCAGTGGTCCCCCCACCTTCCAGTCATCCAAGTGTATAATATTAAGGATTTCTCTGGAGATCCAGTGGTCCCCCCATCCCCACATCACCCATCCCTGTATTAGTAGCATTTTCCCTGATAAGCATGTGGTCACCAGCTCCCTCATACCATTGTGGATCCCCAACACCATCTTGTCTACACAGGTCTTACCACCCCACTCACCATTTCAGCCCCACAGTGACCAGAACAACCCCTTCTCTTACCACCTCCAGCTGGCCACTGTCTAAGTGACAAACAGCAATCACACCTTACTATCTATTTTATTTATTTATAATTTAGAAAACACCTTTGACCACAAGTGCCCTTTTGGAAAGGTTCCACATCTGACAAGTACAAGGGATGAGAAACACAACATTCATTCACCAGCTCAGGAAGAGCCTGGTCAGGTACAAGAAACAATAAATTAGCAGTAAAGGTAACATGCACAATATAGCATAGCTGTTTCAGAGGGACAAGTTTGCAAGTGCCAGTAATGTATAAGCACAAGATAAACATGGTATACTGGACAGAGGTCAATTAAAAGCGGCAGCAGGTTGATTTCATAGTGAGTTCTTCTTCTAAGGATTTCCAAAAGCGTGCAATTTTGGAATGTCCCACTAGGGATTCCGAGAGCTCATTAAGCCACTGGCAAGCATGGACTGCAAAGGAGCACCTACTCAGGCTTGTTTTTTGGAAGGGGACTTCAATGGCTTGTCTAGACATAATTCTGGTGGAATATTGGTTTGTGACTGGGTAGAAGAGCTCTTTAATTGCAGTGAGGGTGAGGCCCAACAGAGCTTGTTTTGCCATCAGACAAGACTGGTATTTTAGTCTGTTCTGAAGTGGTAGCCATTTGTTAAAAGCATACAATGAGCAGTTATGTGTGTGCCTGTCCACCCCACTGGTAAAATGACAGACTTTGTTGAGTACTATCCTTAATCTGAATAGGGTAGTGTCACAAGCTACCCCATATACTGGGATACCATAGTTGATGAGAGGTAGGATTGTATTGGAGATTACCAGGCATCTAGCCTCCAGGGTGAAGTTAAGGCCTTGCTTGTAGAGTGCTCCTAACTTTCTATTTGCCAGATATGAGATGTTGCCAACGTGTAGAGAATGAAAGAGTGTTATCCAGGGTGACACCCAGGTACTTCAAGGACTCAACCTGGTCCAGGGTAGTTCCACGTACATTACGGATAGTAAGGGGAGGTACCTTTTTCTTCAGATGTGGACCAGTAAACAACATGGTCTTTGTTTTCTTATAGTCCAGGACCAGTTTATTGACTCTGAACCAATCCTCCAGAGACTGGAAGCTGCTTTTTAGATCTCTGAAGAGTTTCTTATGATGTGGACTGCTGTTGAAGACCACCACATCATCAGCGTATAAGAGTACCTTTGAGAGAGGGCAAGCTTCAAGGAGTCTGTTTATAAACAGGCTAAAGTGGAGAAGGCCATGTATTGACCCTTGAAGACTCCATTAGCACCTGAGAGAATTCCATCAATCTTTACCGTCTGAGTATGTCCTGTGAGGTAACAATGGAACCAGGCTGAGGTTTTGGAGGAGAGGCCCAGGAAGGAGAGCTTGTCAAGCAGTAGTGAGTGGTTCATGAGGTCTAAAGCCTTGGTAAGATCTATGTAGGTGACTTCAACCAGATGACCTTTGTCAAGGGCCTCATGCAGGTGCTTGGTGTATTCTATTAGTGCAGAACCAGTGTTGTGTAGCTTCCTCAAGCCATGCTGCTGTTTACACATTAATTCATTCTTATTAAGGTAGATGAGTTGATCTGAGAATATTCTTTCCAGAGCCTTGGAAAGAGGAGAGAGAGGATTGAGATAGGCTGATTGTGGTCCCCACTTTTGTGTACAGGGATTACTCTGAGAGTATTGCTGTGAGAGGTTGAATATCTAAGCAAATGGAAATGCAAGTTCTTTGAGTGAGATGGCCAGCAACTTCATATCCATTGAATCACTCACCACCCTCATTTTCCCCAGTACCCGTTTTGCAAGTTTGAGAGTTTCCTTGATGGTGACATGTTTAAAGTAGAATTTGGGGAGGTCATTGTTGGGAACGGGTGGGTTACACTGACCTGGGCATTCACCAGTGCTGCACATAGGTGCAGTGTTGGGAGAAGGACTAAGCTCAGGTCCAAGAAGGCTGTGTTTAAAGCATTTGCAATTTCAACTGGGTCAGCAATGACACCCCCATTAGTGCTGAGCATTGTCTGAGAAGATTTGTCATTATTTCCAAGGAGGTCATTTAGGTTATCCCAGAATTTATTTCCATTGTTCCAGTAGTTCTTTTGCTGGTCTTTGTAAAATGCTGCTTTAGCCTATCTTATGTCCCTGGTGCACTTATTATGAGCTTCTTTACATTTCCGCAGGTCACCTGGTGAACCAGTATCCCTTGCACAACACCAGAGGTTATCCCTGCCACGTATGAGGGCAAGAAGTGCAGGGGTGATGCCTCCAAACTGAGGTACCTTGTATCGTGTGTTTCTTTAGGAGGGGGCAAATTTGCTGCAGGCATCTTTGAATTGGTTTACAAGGTACTTGAGGGGCTTGTTAATATCTTGGTTGGTCTCCAGATAACTCAAGTCAACCGCTGCCAAGTGAGCCTTGAAAGCATCGATTATGCCTTTCTGTAATACCGTTTATAGTGTTCTTTTGGAAGGGGCTTTGGGTGCTGGGCTGTCCAAGCGCATTTGACTGGCGTCTGATTGGACCACTACTTCAATTTATCTTTCTGGATGTGTGGCTAGGATCCAGTTGATTAGGGTTTTGGCCCCCATTTTATAGTTGATCCTCGTGCAGTTCATCACTACTTGCTACTTGCTACATTCTACTTTAAACATGTCACCACTGAAAGACTGGCTACCAAGTCCTTGTGAGGAAGACTTCATTTAGTTGCCCAGTTAATACTGAAGTCTCCAGTGACTATCAGTTCTCTTTAAGCATGTTTGGTTGAAGTACCTGGCAAATTTTGTAAAGCCTTGTTATCATTTGTCTGGTGGTATATAAAATGAAAGTATATGGAGAGATTTTTGTCCACACCTCAGTTGTGATTTAATAGCCAGGCATTCAGTCTCCTGTGAGCTTATCCACTGTCAATTTGTGGCTATGTATGTTTGATCTTAGGTAGTTTGTGCAGCCCCCTCCCCTTTTTTCCTTGTCAATCTTCGCTGAATATGTTTTAGCCATGTAGTGCAATGTTAGAGTTGGGTATTTTGGGAGTGAGCCATGTTTCTGTGAGGACGATTTTGTCAGGTTGGGCATGCACCACCCACGCTTCTGTCTGGGGGAATTTAGGGAGCAGGCTTCCAATATTTAGTGAGACAATCCTAAGCTTTCCTTTATGTTCAGTCCCAGGCCCATTGTTACCTGGTGGACCCGGGTTTGGGTGGATGTTTCTAGACATAAGGAGGAGGAGGAGGATGAATTGCAGTCTTTTTTGGTCCCTCCTACTAAGGTAATAATCTTCATGGTCTTCCTTACATGAGACTGGCATCTTAACACTGTCACATACCCTATGTATATACTGTATATTCTATAGAAGCATTATAAGGGTGGACAATCAGGGAGTGGTGGTGAGGGGTCCACAGGACCATCAGAGACAACCTTAATATTATACAGGTGGGTGAACCGGGGAGCAGGTGGACCACTGAACCGTCAGGGAAACCTTTTTATAATATATGGACAAGCTATTCGGAGGGGTGTGCTGGGATCACTAGACCACCAGGGAAGTGTTTCATAAACTATGGGTGGGAGATTGGGGGCTGGGGGGACCACCGGACCACCAAGGACATCTTTGTTTTACTACAGGCGGGCAATGGGGAGGTTGGGTGGTTGTAAGGTGCAATGGCCGTGGGACCTGTTTTGCAGAGGCGGTAATTTATGAAGTAGTAACCACTAGTTATCGCCTCTTCTGATCTACCCCTATACTGTTGCATCTATCTGCAATGTACAGTCAGCTGCTTTGCGTAGGTGTGCAAGCATAAAGTAGGGCGGCTTGCAAACAGGTTAGCAACTTGCAAACCATGCCATCCAATACAACATTTTTTTATCAATACCCCACTTTGAGGGCACTAAACTTTGTTAGTGAGTAATTAACCCATTTAGTGGCCCCAAATTGGCTTCCAATATCCTGGCCAATAAATGTTTCTCATTTACACACTGGTGGTCAGAACCAACTGTATGATGCAGCTCGTGTCTCTTTCAGGCATGGTGTTCTGTAACAGAACAAACACAGATGCAATGTGAGGACAATGAAATAGCTTTGTAAGGACATAAGCTTCATCGCATAGTTCTAAAACTGGGCATGACTACCACCAAAATCTTGAACAGCTTTTGTTTTTAAACAAAATGAAAACAAAACAAGTAAAAGGCTGCTGTAAAGGTACTGTGTGTGTGTGTGGGGGAAGGGGGTGTCAGAGTAAAGTTAGTATAGCAAAAAAAGGAGAAAGCTCATTACACAGAACCAGATCTGAATTAGAAACTAAGTTACACTGCAATATACCTAAACTCTTTATTTTAGTGCACAAAAGCCACGCAGTCAAGAAAAATGGTGGCCACATCAAGGACCACAGTTTTTCTTGCTTGCATTGCTTTCTTGCACTATGAATGTGCATCTGTAGAGTGGCCTGCATGGCCACAGGGCCTCCATCTGTATGTGGGGGACACCCCACTGCGTCAAGGAAATGAGTGCGCACTCCCTCCACAGTTAATATAATGCCCAGCTGTGGAGTTCTTGGTACAGCTGGATCAGGGGTAGCTTCAGTGTGTGGGGCACACTAGCTTGTCATTCACAAATAGAAATCTGCAGCGCAAAAGGCTGGCCGAGGGGCACTGGCTACATGGGGCAAGACCCTGCTATGGCACTTGCATGCCCCCTCTCCTCAAAGTCCTGGAGACCCGATCAGCCTTCACTTAACCTGCCCCTGCCCTCCTACCTACTACTGAAGGCTGAGGGTCCTAGTAAAATGGCTTTTGTTTAATTGTACATTTGATGGGAATGAGAGGCCTCCCTTCACTGACTTATCTCACATGCACTCACCCACGAATGAAACCATGGCCTATAGTACTGGCAGAAATGCACTGTAAGTCAGTCTGTGGTTGTATTGCCACAAATCAGTAGCAAAGGGCTTTGATATAGGCACCAAGCCACATTGCCTAGATGGGAGGGGGGATAAAATGAAAAGGCTGGGGCAATAATTAGCTACAAGAAATACCTGTATCATAGTACATAGAGCAATACTCTGGGAAATAAGAGCTCAGGGGCTAGATAATCAAAAAAGGTACAGAAGTGGAACACAAAGTTTGTGCTGTGCTTGCACCTGACCTGGAGGTTGCTATATGCAGTCGGATAGCATACCAGAGTTATATGACTGAATATAGGTCCATGTCAATGTAGTGCTAAGTGAAGTTGTGCTACACCGATATGGACTTGGGCTGTATCCAGCCCATAGTGAACTGTATCCCCAGACCAGACAGCAGCAGGATCTATGGCGTGATATTTAGCCACAAAATGCAAATGAGCCCATTGGGCATGCAAGGTGCTAATGAGCCATTAGCATGCCCACTATGGGTTCATTTGTACTGGTAGTGGCAGTCTGGTTGCACATGACCTGACATCATTCCTCATGGCTAGTGGTATCCACCATCCCCCGAACCCCCATCTCACCAATGTGCAACCTGTGTCTTGTTGTCTAGATGCACCCCTACCCTTTGACCACCCATTCCAGGATGTCATAAATATACCCTAGTGTCCAGTGGCATCCCTCACCCCCCAAATCCCCATCTCAGTCCATGTAAATGGTGCCCTGGTGTCTAGTGTCATCCCCAAACTCTGATCACCCAGCATGGTATGGCACATGTATTCCCTGGTGTCCAGTGGTACCCCCACCCCAACACCCAGCCAGGAGATCATGTTACAGTACCTGATGTCCAGTGGCCCCCCAAAGACACCTGTCCTGATGACAGCGAGGAGTTCCTAGTGTCTGGTGACAACCTCCACCCTCCAATCACCTATCTTGGTGCCTGCACTGTAGTTCCTGGTGTCTAGTGTCACCCCCCAACCCCTGAATGCCCGTTTCCTAAATGCTTATGTGTGCCCTGGTGTCTAGTTGTGTCCCCCCCACCCATCAAGCACCCATCCCAATGCTACTGCTGATTCCCTGGTGGCTCGCAGATTCACCCACTCCAGCCTCCCAGCTCGTATAGTACCCTTCCCCCATGTGTCTAGTGGCATCCTCCCACCTGCTGGCCCATGTATCCAAGCCTATCCTTGGCATACAGTGGTGCCCCCTGACCACCAGTCACCACACAGACCACCGAGCAGTGGCAATTCCATGTCCCCCATCCACTCTGCCCACACCAAGCACAGCACCCAACCCCCCCCTTCTGGGCAGGATGGGATAGTGCAGCACATCCCTCTGTGGCAACTGGCAGAGCCCTCAGCACTGACATGGGTGCTCAGCAGATAAGGGGTATCACTAGACATCAGGGCATACATACACATTTAGGAGGCAGGCATTTTGGGGGGGGGGGTGCTGTTAGACACCAGAAACTATAGTGCAGGCACTGGGATGGTTGATCAAAGGGCGGGAGATGCCAGTGGACACCAGGGACATGGGATTGTGTATGGGATGGGGAATAGGAGGGAGAGTGCCACAGCAAACCAGGGTCTATAATGCAGGCACTGAGAGGGGTGCCAGTAGACACCAGGAGCATGTTTCTAACATCAGGATGGGTGTGCTGGGGCAGGGACTGGACACCAGGGACTATAGTGAGTTCACCAGGATGGGTGTAGGGGGTGGGAGGTGCCACTAAACACAACGGAGGACATGCACAGTACCAAAACAGGGGTTTCAAGGGTGGGAGTGCCACAAGACACCAGGGCAACATTGACAAAGACCAGGACTGAGGATTGGTGGGTGGGGATGGTACTAGACACCAGGACATCCTTTGGTTCACCAGAACAGGGGCCTTTGTTGCCAGTTAAGACTAGTTTTGAAAAGGCAGTAAATAACACCACTGTGGCTGTCATTTAGTATGCAAACCTCTGAAACTGCACTGTGCCTGTATGCAGGAAGTACCATCTTATTTGCATGGGCACAGTGTTATGCTAGGGCTTGGGTATTACTAGGTTTTGTCCATGCTACAAGGGCCTCTGAATACAGACCCCACCCACGAACTGGGCACAGGACCCAGTTAGCGACGGAAAACATCCCTTAGTGCCAGCGCTAACTTTTGAATATCTGTCCTCAGAGGTTTGACTCCCATGTCAGCCAGAGACTGACTGTATGACCCAGGCAAGTCACCTGACATATCTTCTTAGACTGACCCACAATGAAACTGTGAAAACACAGAACACCACCATCATGAAATATTGCATCTCAGGTGTACTGTCAGAAGTAAATACCTTACAAAGCAAAATTAAAAAGATAATTTTGAAGGTGTGGGAGTCGAGGTGGAAAAGGAAGAGTAGGAAGTGACAGCATTAAGAGAGTTCATCATTAAGGGAATTCTTCACATAAAATCTCATACAACTTCTGTGCATCTTCTTTTTAATTATTTTGTCAGGGAAGGAAAGGTTAGGATGTGGCAGCCAAAAAGAGTATACCAATAAGGGACTGAACATGAGAGGCAAAGGAATGAAAGAAGGAAGGGAATAAGGTCAAGATGGTAAAAGAGCCATGGGGAGAAAAAGGGCAGACTAGATGGGCCAGGTGGTCCTTTTCTGCCAACAGATTTATATGTTTCTAAATCACATACTCAAACAATTAGTGGAATATTTCAGTGACAAAAAGCAGGTTAATCAACTTTAGCAGGGAGAAAGTACATGGTTCTCTATTTCTGTGACTCCTAAGTGCACACTAGGAAGTTTTATGTATACTATATTGACATGCATTTCTGCCTGGGGCTGACCACAGCACACTTGAATCTTGTTTGACTCCCAGAGCAGGGATGGTCTGCCAGAGGAAATGCCATTAATGTCCAACAAGTACTCCAGCTCACACCATCACAGACTGGAAAATGATCTGCAGTGCAGTTCAACGCAGATACTTATTGACAAAGAAATCCTCCCAGCTGCCCCACAGCATTCTTTCGCATAATTACGCTCATCTAGTGCTGATCACAGTGACAAATGTGTATGTTTGCTTCTTGCCGATATAAGATACAGACATTTGGAAATCTTATTTTTATGAAAGTGTATGTAGGATAAGAATGAGTTTTCTGAAACAGTGCAAAAAAAAAAAAAAACCCAACACTTTCAGCCCTTCATTGTTGATTGTATCACTGACATCACAATGGTTCACATAAACAGATGTCAAACAGATATACTTTATTCAAATGAATTAAAATATATTGGTCAAGGTGATAAAATGGCAGTCACATTTGCAAAATATTAGGAAAAGACATGCTTGTGAAGGTTAGTGCCATTGTTAACATACTGTAGCATATAACTCAGAGCTCTGATAAGTTTGTATTTAATATGCCCCTAATTATTTCATGTGAATTACGATATAACATAATTGTATCTCCTCACCTGCCAGTCGTTTTTCTCTGGTGTTTTTCCAGAGCATATCCAAAGCTCTAGCAGTGGAGTCTCTGATGTGATCACTGAATGACCTTCTCAGGATTTTGACTGGGTGATCCATAGCGTAGAATGAGGCTTTCCACTAGTTCCACGGCATCCTGCTATAAATTACTGTTAGGTCTGTGCATCAGTGCTCCTGGTGTTAGGAATTCTTGACCCTCTCCAGTTAGTTTAAAACTGGGGCAGTCAGGGAGTTATTGTTCCTTGAGGACTCAGACACTGCAGTTCACACTGAGTAGAGTAGATTCAGACTGCAGGCAAACCCTTGGAATGTTGCCAAGCCCAGCACTACTGCTGCATCTGCAAAGGCTTACACAGTGCTAACTATACACACTAGTACAGATTTAGAGCTTTACTTAGTAACTTCATACCTCATGCTACTTTCTTATTGAAATATTGGGCCAGAGATATAATTAGCAAATGAGGTCATGGGGGTGAACTTTTCAGAGAGGGGATACCATGCAATTAACTCTTGTTGAAGTATTTCTGGGCAGATAACCACTATGCAAGTTGGAAATTAGCCATCAACTTTGTATCCCATTTCATCTGCTCCATTTTAGCTTGGAAATCTATCCAGGTCAGATGGACTCTCTCCATTCATGTATTTGGGTCAGATGGTAACTAGCCATTCAAATATCCTGAACAGATGGTAACTAGCCAATCAGTTATCCAGCTGAGATGGTAATTATCCATCCACGTATTCTGGCTGACAGCAACTATCTATTCAAATACAGTACAGTCCTATGCTAGTGTGTTGCTTCTACATTTTTATGTTGGCAATGCACTGGGTACTAACATTTTGTTGTTCTGCAATACGTAACCAGCTCTGAAGAGGAACATTTAATAAATGATATAGCAACTCAAAAGATCTTACCAGTACAACACCATTCCATGGGAAGATAGATGTCAATCAAGGTGATGAATACATGACTGAGGATCAGGGCAGCCGTGGAAAGATTTACCTTTTTAAGGTGACCGGATACCTTTTGGCAAAGGCATGATCTTTTCACTAAATATGGATTCCATTTAAATAGAAAGCAATTGAGTATCCTAGAGGCAGATTGTGTCTGCTATTGAAAAACCATTAAGCTACCCAGCATGGGGCTTTTGGGGGATAATGCTCATAGTGGGTCCGATGCACTAAAGGGCGGTAATATACACCTGAGGTGTGTACCCTCATCCGCGTACCCATGCAGCCCTGGATAGGTGCAGAGAAAGCAGTATGCACTATCACTAGCACCCGTGGTGCACCTGTCCACAGCCACACCCCATGGAGCGCATGGTCATGAGGGTGGTTGGGGCAGAGCGGAGCAGTGGACCTGGGTAAGCATACAATCGGATGCCCATACTGGGTCCCTGAGTGGATCCCGTGTGCCCTTGCAGAGGGTGCAGGGAGTAGAGGACAGGTCATGTATAGCGGCAATTCTGGTACATCTACTGGCAGTCACCTGAGCCACTGCCCCAGCCCTCCCCTGCAGCCTAGTGGGCTAGGGCGGCACAGCAGTATGATTCCCATTACTGCCACGTCTGGCAGTCATCATTCATGGGGGTGCGCACCAGGATATGCCATGTCTGGGCAGGTGTACCTGGCGTTCCCTCCACCTAGCACTACACAGCTTTGTGAATGCCGCGTAGTGCAGGCACACCCCTGACATGCCCCCAGTGTGGACATCCCTGAGGGGCTTAGGAGGCGGGTGCTTAAGTGTCTTGCGCTGCACTTTTGTACCCTTGGTGAATGCTGCTGGGGGTCCGCAGGATCTCTGCTGCGTGGCATTCACCCATGAGGTTGCCTACGTGCTTCAGATCCACGGCGTGTAGGCAATAAATTTGTTTGTGCATACGGCCCAATATGAAAAAATCATCAGGTGAGAAAAATTAGCAGCTAAGTTACAACTAGAAGAACTGTGTCATCAACAGTCACAAGGATAGTACTCACAAGATGGTATATATTTATATGCTCATAGCCTTAACGAAAAAAGAGGATCTAAAATGGCTTGCCTATACTGACAGCACAGACATTATAGGAATCACCTGAAAGCTGGTGGGAACAAGGCAATGGCTGTGGAAAACATTTGCAGGGCTATGCACTCTACAGAAATGATAGGCCAAATAGAAGCCGGGAGGAAGGGGGATTGTCACATTACATATTAGGCAAGGCAAGGCAATTTTATTTGTCAGGTATCCTATCCCTTCAGTAAGGCCTTTGACACTGTTCCACACAGAAGACTGGTGAGCAAACTAGGCAGCCTATGAGTGGGTCCCAAAGTAGTAAAATGGGTAATAAATTGGCTATTCAACAGGAGTCAGAAGATGGTGGTAAATGGTGTTCACTGTGAAAAAGGCAAGGTGACCAGTGGTGTGCCACTGGGGTCAGCACTAGGCCCAGTCCCCTGCAATGTCTTTATTAGTGACATTGCAGGAGGGCTGGAAGGGAAAGTATGCCTGTTCATGGATGACATAAAAATCTGCAACAGGGCGGACACACAGTGGGGGGTGTTGGAAAAATGAGAGATGATCTGAAAAAGCTGGAAGGCTGGTCAAGGATTTGGCAACTGGGATTCAACACAAAAAGTGCAAAATCATGCACTTGGGGCACAGAAACCTGGGGCAACATACCAATTGGGAGGGGAAATATTGGCAACCACAAAATAGGAAAGGGACTTGGGGGTAGTAATTTCTGATGACCTGAAGGTAGCAAAGCAGTGTGATAAGGCAATGGGGAAAGCCAGTAAGATGCTCGGGTGCATAGGGAGGGGGTATCACCAGCAGCAAGAGGGAGGCAGTGTTGCCCCCTGTATAGATCGATAGTGAAGCCCCACCTTGAGTACTGTGTCCAGTTGTGCCCCATCTCCAGAAGGACAAAGATAGGGTGGAGATGGTACAGGAGAGGGCAACCAAAATGGTGCGGGGCCTGCATCAAAAGCCCTACAAGGAAAGACTCGAAGAATTAAACATGTACTGTCTAGAAGAAAGGAGGGAAAGGGGGGACATGATAGAAATGTTCAAAATACTTCACAGGTATTATTAGGGTGCATGAAGGTTGCATTTAACATAGAAAAAAGGTGCTCGAGGAGAAGGGGTCATGCTATAAAGCTGGGGGGGCTCAGAGGAGATGTGAGGAAATACTTCTTCATGGAAAGGGTGGTAGATGTCTGGAACATGCATGGGAAAGACACAATTGGACTTTGGAAATAAGGCAAAGGGGTAAAGACCAGAGATCAAATAGGATCTGTGGTGGCACAGTGTTAGGGAAAATAGGGCAGACTAGGTGGGCCAGGAGGCCATTATTTGCCAACAACTTCTATGTTTCTATGTTTCTATCTGTCTTGAATTACTTAAATGGGCCTTGATGACTTTTTAGTGTAGTTTCTGGTCATGTGTGACCAATTTGCCTCCAGCAACAGAAATGATAAAATGTCTGTTGTGACCAATTTTTTTTTTTTTCTTACTGTTAGCCCCACTTTTATTATTAAGCTCTGGTCAAGCATTACCTTAGGGCCCACCTTATACTTCAGCCACCAGAAGTTTCTCATCACTGTGAACATGCATCTATAATTTTATTTTATTTATTTAGTTTTTGTTGACTGGGTAAGTGCACTAGACAAATCCTGCCTATTTTCAGGCACAACCAGGGGTGAGGGGGATACAGATGAATGCCAACTGACCTTGAACCAGATTAAGCTGTTGGTGGTATTTTTAGTGCATGAGGGAAATTTGACCAGGACACCGGGGACATTCCCCTACTCTTTTCAATAAGTGCCATGGGATCTTTAACATCCACCTGAACTACCACCAGGCAGATGAGACCTCGGTTTAATGTTTCATCCAAAAGACAGCACCTCAGAAGTGCAGCACCCCTCTCATGCTGCACTACAGTGTCAGTACTGGGATGTTAACCCAAGTGCCAGATGTGGGAACTGAACCCACAGCCCTCTGATCTCCTAGCCTCAGAGGCGAGTGTGCTACTTACTGAGCCACTGACACTGCTGGTGCCAGCATGACTGCTAAACATGTACTTCAATCAGGATTGCACATTTTCCTGGTGGTATTCACCAAGGGTACAGGCTAAAATAATATGTTATTCAGAACACACAGATGTTGTTCTGACATTAAAATGAGCATTGGAAGTGCTGAGCTGATTCACTGAGCCGAGATCCTGAGCATGCACTTGCACATGAGTGATTAGCACTGGATATTTAGGGGAGGGCAGGGAAGGGTTGTTCATGTAAACTGATGATTGGTGGTCTACCTTCTGTGCCAGGGAGAGAGACCACAGGGGAGGAGGAAAAAAGGAGGGTCTGTGGGATGTGTGGATAAGGGAGAGAGGGGAGTGATGGGAGGGAAGGAGGACTGAGGGAGACGAAGCTTGAATACCAAAACTGATAGTAGGCAAGTGCTAAAAAGGCAGATTGAAACACACATTTTCTTATGGGTCATGAATAATGTGTATTAATAGTGACAGGGAGGGATGGTAAAAAGAGAGAGAGCGCACACATGGTAGAGATAGAAGTCTATAGCTGGAAACAAAACAGTGCATTACTACAGTTACAAAGGAAGGTGAATAATTTTATTTTACATAAGAGCATTTGCTGTCAGTCACATTATTTGTAACTAATCTAATTCTTCATTAATGCCACACTTGGGATTGGTGTCCTCAAAGTGATCTATCCCGTAAACTTCTCTATATAAGTTTTTGTCCCTGTCTCCTTCTCTGCACGGTACTGGTATATGTTCCAGTCCAAAAAAATGATGGGGACGGTATGTCTTTTCCCCTGACATTTCAGGTTGGGTATCAGACCTTTCAGGTTGTTGGGGTAGGGGGACAGTGTTTTTATTCCCTGATGGGCTAGGTTGAACACTGGACCTGGCAAGTATGGGGGTGTTGGGCAGATTTTTTTTTATTCCTTGATGGGCTGCATTGGGCACTGGACCCATCAGGTTGTTGAGGGAATGGGGATATATTTCTTTATTTCATGACAGGCTGGGTTGCATACCGACCCATCAGATAGTTTGGGAAAGAGGGACACATATTTATTTTTAAATTTCTTGATGAGCAGGGTTGGATATTGGACCATGCAGGGGGAGATTTTTGTTATTCTCGATGGGTCAGGTTGGACAATTGATCAGTCAGATAGTTATGTGAGGGGGCAGATTTTTTTTTTAATTCACTAATGGTCCTAGCTGGTCACTATTAGGTAGTTGGGAGAGGGGGCCAGAATTTATTTTTATTCCCTGATGGGCCAGGTTGGGCACTGGAAATTTTGCTTCGTTCTGTTCCATTCTGGTCTGTTCCATTCTCTACTCTGTTCTACTGTATTCTATTCTACATTCCCTGCCCTACCATTATGGAACACCTGTGCCTTGTAAAACACTTTGGGATACAGTACATACAGAAATAATTACACCAAACCAAATTATATTGTAGTCTACAGTCCCTGCGCTACCAGAATCTAACTCCTCTGCATTGTTGAGCTCCAGACCTATCACGGTTAGGGGGAGAGGAACAGATTTGTTTTTCCCTGACTGCCTGGATTGGCCCTGGGCACCAAGTCTATCTGGTAGTTGGGGGGGGGGGGCACCTTTTAATTTTATTCCCTGGACGGTAATAATGATAAACTGATGATGCCCACACCAGCCACTTTTCCCAAAAGACTTTGCATCTGATGGGTGCTCTTAGTCAATGAGGTCATCCAGCTCAGCATGCTGGGTTGGAATGTACATGGCAATAAGAACCATGCACAGGGGTTCCGATAATTGTTTTTCTGCAGAAGCCAACAACTTCTATGGCTCCAAATTTAGAAGTCATTTCAGGCTTTTGAGAGACAAAATGCTTCTGGATCCTACATTTTGGAAGTCAATATTATCAAGAGATAACGTTTTGGAAGTGCATATGAAACATTAGTGGAAAATAATGCGTTTGTTTAGAAAATTCAAGCATTTTTGACTTCCATAACTCCAAAATTGGAAGTTTGCTCATTTTCTTCATTCCAGTTTGTAAGTCAAAAACTTTCTCATCCTTAATCTTGGAAGTTTTACCTTATTTGTAGAAGTCAAATGCTTTCAAAATGGAGCTAACTGAAGCCCTGTCCCTGCATTTGTGTTATGGAAAGTGCAGAGCTGAGACTGTGTATTGAAAGGAGGAAAGAGGTTAGGAAAGCAAGAGTGCAGTGGTGGGGCCAGGATTATCTACACATAAGGCACTTTTACACACAGGTTTTTTAAATAAAATAAGCATTACCCGTTGCGCTGTTGTACTCTGTGGTGTTCTTAGGAACCTTTCTACACTCCGCGAGTTTTCCGGCAGCTCCCGCCTCCATTTGTGTTTCGGCACCCCCACAGAGTTTGATGCTCTATAGCTGTTTGTGCACCACTTCGGAATGACTATTTTACACAGCCAGATGAAACGGAACACATCGGTGCAAACCTTGAGAAGCAGAGATTGAGGTTTGGATGAATGTTCACCAAGGGAATGAAACAGATGCACTTTACACACAAGGGATGTAATGGAATACTGTTTCCGTAACAGTGATTCCATTACATAAACCTGTGTGTAAAAGCACATTTAGAGTACAGCCTCAGAAGTGCATGCTCTCAGTTCGTCTCCAAGTCGTCCATGCTAGTGGTCAGCAGGCCGAAAGTGACAAAGAGGCCCAGGCTGACTGGTAGCAGCAGTAGTGTGGCAGCAGAGGCGACATATTTCTTATTCTCTGACAGACTGGGTTGAAGACCTGTCAAGTGGTTTGATGGAGAGGGACAGCTTGTGTTTTATTCCTTGATGGTTTGGACACTGAATCCATCAGGGGGCTGGGGGAAGGGGACAAACTTTTTGTTATTCCCCTTATAAGCTGGGTTGGGCCCTAGACTCATCAGGTAACTTTTCACTGCTCATTTCCCGTTCGATAAGAGAAAAAATTACTGTAGCTGAGGACATCTCCAAATTTCTTATACTGGCAGTTTTCAAAGTAATAGTAGTATGACCATGCATGACATCTTATAGGCTGAAAATAATATCTTCTTGTAAGTAAGCATGATGAAAAGAGTAAAACTGTGTTTCATTTTGGCTAAGTGTTATTTTAAAAAAATGCCTCTTGTTGGTCCCCTCTTGCTTTAGCAACTGATCTCTACTCCCCCTTTGTTTTTCCAGTCCCTGACCAAGCTACTCGGATTGCCTGGAAACCCAGCTGTTTGTAGACACCAACAGCATAGCTGTAAGCACCTATTCTGGTCATGCACACTCTTTTTTTGCATTTAGTCAAGTTCAAAGGTATTGTACATTCATATGAACATACATACAAACATACGAAATTGCCAGCAGAAAAAGGCCCACAGGTCTATTAAGTCTGCCCGATTATGCAGCTCTTAGTTTCATATCACTACAGCTTAGGGTTACCACCTTTTAAGAAGCCCAAAGTGAGACATTTCTTATTGAAACATAATTTTTCACAGGACAGTACATAACCTCAACCAATGCAACAGACTTGTTTTCTCGAAATAATCAGAATTAAGGCTTAGTATTGTAGTTTCTTACTGGTTTCTTTTGTTTCTTATCATTTTAAGGTGTTATAGTTAAGGTATTATAGTTTTCTGCAACGTTTAGTGGAAAGTTCGAAAATATTTTTTCTACTATAAAGTCAGGGCATGTAGTATTTTTCATGTTTTTATGATGGACACAGCCGACCAAATCAGGACTGTCCTGTGAAAATCAGGACAAGTGATAACCCTACTACAGCTGTTCAGTGTGAGTAGTTTGGTTGCATGATGTCATTAATGATGTCAGTGATAGGGCTTTTAGGCCTTTGCATAGGGTTTCAGACCTACACAAGCCTTGGTTGAATTGAACCACTGTATAGAACCTGTTTTCCTTTCTCATTACACTTAAAGTAGAATGAGTGAAATTACTAGATGCCATTTCTGATGTAAGTGATAGCATTTTAGCAAGGTCTGAAGTTCTATATTGCTGATAACTTGAAAACTTCCAGCTGAGACTTTGAGGTTTAAATGCAACTTGTAAAGCATTACCTCAAGCAGACTGTTAATTACAAACATACACTGCAGTTGTGTGTGACCACAACTCAGTGTGGTTCACAATAAACATGGGGAAAGGGGGAGTAGAAATGGGCACAAGGGTGTTAGACTTCAGGAGGGCCGACTTCAGGAGGATGAGGGAAATAGTGCAGGGGTGTTTGGCCAGGATCCATCCAAATATGGACACTAACCAGAAGTGGGAGATCATTAACCTGGGAATTATGGAGGCAACTGCAATATGTACAAGGGTGCAGAGTAAAAAGGCTAGGGCCAGGAAGCCTAGCTGGGTGAGCAGGGGGTCATGGAAAAAGTAAGGAAAAAATGGTTTAGAAGGTACAAAAAAAAAACAAAGAGAGGAGAGGAGAGGATAGGGAGGAATACCTGAAAGAGTCGAGGGAGATGACAAGGGCAATCAGGGCAGACAAGGCATCCAGGAAACTAAGGCTAGCCCAGGGCATCAAAGAGGGAGAAGGACTTCTTCAGGTACATCAGGGAGAAAAGGAGTTGTAAAGACCAGACAGTAAGGATCAAGAGGGATGGGGGGAGGTGGGTGGAAACAGGGGCAGAACAGGCAGAAGCATTACATGAGTACTTCTGCTCAGTATTTACTAAAGAGAAAGAGGGAGCTATACCCAAAGGGGTGGGAGGGTGGGCTTTGGAGGGAGGAGGTGACAGACTGGGAAATCCCAGTGGGCAGGGTACTGGAGGTCTTGAGAGAACTGAGGGTGGACACGGCACCTGGGCCAGATGGTATACACCCCAGGGTGCTAAAGGAGCTATCAGAGGTCCTGTCAGAACCCTTGGCAAACCTCTTCAATGCCTTCCTGGACTCAGGGAGTGTACCTTAGGACTGGAGGATGGCGCACATTGTACCCCTCTACAAGAGTAACCCCAAGAATGAGCCAGGAAACTACAGGCTGGTAAGCCTCATATCCATCTAGGGAAAGCTGATGGAGACAATCCTGAAGGAGGGCTGGCTTCCTATCTAGATGCTAATGGGCAGGAGGACAGCAGATAGCACAGGTTTGTCTCAGGCAGATCATGTCAGACCAACCTGGTTGAGTACTATGACTGGGTAACCAGGCAATTAGACAGGGGCCATGCAGTGGATGTCCTGTACTTGGACATCAGTAAGGCCTTTGATTTGGTGCCACATGGGAGGCTAGAAAATAAGCTGGAAGGCACAAGGGCAAGGGTGAAAATGGGATGGATAGTGAAGTGGCTGCAAGGGAGACAGCAGAGGGTGGTGGTGGGAGGGGAGCTCTTGTCTCCCAGGGCAGTGACAAGCAGGGTTCCACAGGGCTCTGTACTGGGACTAGTGTTGTTTGGGATCTTCATGGCAGACATCTCAATTGGCATCAAGAGCAAGATCAGTCTGTTTGCAGGTGGCATCAAGATGGGAGCAGTAGTGAATGACTTAGGAGGGTGGCAGGGGTTGCAAGATGATCTGGAAAAATTGGACACCTGGTCAGACACTTGGCAGCTGGGGTTCAATGCCAAGAAACACAAGGTGCTACATTTAGGTGCAAAAATCACAAGGAGGAGCTACCAGGTAGGGGGGGGATTCAACTAGCCAAGACGGAGGAGGAGAAGGATCTGTGGGTAATCATAATGGCAGCAATGAACAACTCAGCACAGTGTAGAAAGGCATCTGCAAAGGCTAACAGGATGCTGGGTTGTATTGCCAAAGGCATATCCTCCAGGAGGGGGGAGGTTATCCTGCTGCTATATAGGTCGCTGGTTAGACCACTCCTAGAGTACTGCAAGCAGTTCTGGTGACCATACCTGAAGGACATTAGGTTACTGGAGGTGGTGCAGTGCAGGGCAACAAAAATGATCCAGGGTCTAAGGGACTTACCCTATGACAGCAGGCTGAAACAGTTGAACATGAACTGCCTGGAGGAAAGGAGGAATGGGGAAAATGACCGAAACCTTCAAGTACATGAAGGGAATAAATAAGATGGGCACAGAAGGACTTTTCAAATTCAGGAGGGGGAGGGACACTTGTGGGCACAATCTGAGACTGGAAAGGGAAAGTTCAGTAGGTAAATGAGGAGACACTTTTTTACAGAGAGGGTGATGTCTGAGTTGAACACATTGCCCAAGGAAGTGGTATCCTGTAGAACAGTGGGCTGCTTCAAAAGGGGATAGGACAAGGTAAGGGAGAGGGTCACTGGAGGGGGCGATGGGCAGCTTCAGTATAAGGGCTGCTAGCTGCGCAATCGAGCAGACTTGATAGACCATAAGGTCTTTATCCGCTGGCAATTTCATATGTTCGTATGTGTGTGTGTGTGGGGGACTCAATCACTGGTGGATGTCCTCTGCCAGAGCATGCATTTCCTCTCTATGAAATTTAGTACAGTGGTAGAGTTACAGGCTACCAAGCCATAGAGGGTAGGGGTCCTGGGTTGATTTCTCTTAGTATAACATTTTATTTCTTTCTACAATTTATGCAGTATAAGATAAATGTTTGCATGTTATTGCTGATGTTACTGATAGAATTTCATGGTTTTACATCCTATATTGCTGAAAACTTCCACCTTAGACTTTGAGGTTTAAATGCAACATGAGAAACATTCCTTCAAACAGACAGACTATTATTAATTATGAACATTCACTGCAGCTGTGTGTGTGTGTGTGTGTGTATGTGAGGGGGTTGGCACTCACTGCTTGCTGTCCTTTGCCACAACATGCAGCACCTGTCTAGGAAGTGTAGTACAGTGGTAGAGCTATAGACTACCAATCAGTAGAAAGTAAGTGGCTTGGGTTCCATCCTCAGTCTGGAACATTTTTTTTCTTTCTTACTACAGTTTATGTAGTATGAGAGAAAATGTTAGATGTCATTGCTGATGTTAATGATAGACTTTCAGCAAGGTTTGAAGTGCTATTTTGCTGATGACTTTAAAAGTTCCAGTTCAGTCTCTGAAGTTTAAATACAACATGGGAAACATTACTTCAAACAGACAGACTGTTAATTATGAAAATTCACTGCAACTACGTGTGTGGTGGTCAGCATTCAGTGCTGGATATCCTTTGCCACAGCATGCATATCCAGCCTAGGAAACTTAGCACACTGGTAGAGCTGCAGACTACCAAGCAGTAATGGGTAGGGGTGGAAGAACTGGGTTTGATCCCCACAGTGGAACATTTTTTTCTTTCTCACTACAATTTATGTAGTATGAAAGAAATTGTCAGATGTCATTGCTGATTTTAGTGATAGACATTCAGCATGGTTTGAAGTTCTATATTGCTGATTACTTAAAAAGTTCCAGCTCTGACTTTGAGGTTTAAATGCAACTTGGTGAAACAGTACTTCAAATAGACAAACTGTTCATTTTGAAAATTCACTGCAACAATGTGTGGTTGGGGGTCTGCACTTGATGCTGGATGTCCTTTGCCACAGCATGCATGTCTTGCTTTTGAAGCATAGTACAGTGGTAAGGCTACATGCTACCAAGCAGTAGACGCTAGGGGGTCTGATCCCCTGGTGGAACATTGTCTTCTTTCCTTTTGCAATTGATAGATGCTGTGTCTCAGCCCCCAGCCCCCAGGCCACTTCCCCTTTTCAATGCCAGGAGAAGCATATCAGTGTTCTCTCTGGCCACATAAATATTTTATATGGACCTTATTTGGCACCCTTAGATTGGTACTTCAATTTCATTATACAGAGAATCTGGGAGAGATAATTCATAGCTCCTAAAAGCAACAAATGATTGAGAAGACTAACAGTATTAGTAGTTCTTCTGTGAGTTCATTCGTCATTCTTGTCATCACAGTTGGGGGGTTGGGGACTACAGTAAACAACCTGAGGGCTTCTTCACTGTGTCACCAAGGTAAGGTACAAATTCATGAGAGCGTATCCACTTGCTCAAAAGATTCTCATGTACTTTTCTCCTTGCAGCCAATAGAAAGTTAGCAAAGCATTGCAGACAGCTGCAAGGAATCATAGCAATACACAACTCTCTCACTGACAGCCATAAAAAGGCTTATCCCAGTCCCCCAGTGCATTTCAATGGGACACCTACAAAACACTTGCATACTTTGATTCCAGTAGTTACTGGTCTGCTATGCAGACCAGCCCTAACAATTCTGATCAATTCCATTAACTTATATGTTAAGTAAGGCTACTAATACTGCGTACAGTGGAGATCCCACTAAGGAACTCAAGGGGAACTGCATTGTCATGCTGTGCCTTGCTGTTACTCCTCAGGTTACACAACCTCACTTGTGTTCCCTGCATCAGCAGTTACACAGCAAGCCAGGCTGGGCTGTGTGGAGCCTTGGCCTGAGACATAAGTGCCTCCATGACATCACCAGATTGATGACATGTGACACTGACATCCCACCCTGCCCTGGCTTACCTGGACTGCTATTTCATTATTTAGAGGCTCTCTCCACTGGCTACAAGTACCTCTGTCACCTGAAGCACAGGATCCATACTTAAATCCATCAAACTGTGGTGAGTACTGCATCTTTCCACTCATTAAATGAATTAAGGGTGGTTTGCTTTACTTGGGTAACAATTTCCATATCTCTCCATTTATTTTTTGTAATGCTTACAAGCAAAAATGCTGAAAAGCTGAAAAATACATTAAGAGACAACACTATATACGTTTGCAAACTGCTACATGTGCATATTGTACCATTATATTCTTCCTGCCAGTGTATATTTAGTTACTAGTGTTTTGTAAAAACGTTAACAGACAAACGCAAGTAACACAGTGTTAAATAGTGATAACTTTAGGAATCTGAAGAAGCAGCATGCTGAAAATGGGCTTCCCTACTAGGTTATTTCTTCAATATAATTGTTTTGGTATTAAATTAATGAAGGACATGCAGAAGCACACTAGTCCAACTACAGTTTTTCCCCCTGAAAGCCTATATATTTAGAGATGCTTTGTCTTCTTTTTTCATTAGCTTTGTTCAAAATCAAATGTAGTCTGTATCTTAAATTGTTACATAGAAACATAGAAGCTGTCAGCAGAAAAGGACCTCTTGGTCCACCTAGTCTGCCCTAAGGTCCCTACCTATTGTGCTACCGTATACCCTAATTGATCTCTGGCCTTAACCCTCCCGCCTGTTAATAATGTCCCTGTGCATCTATCCCATGCATGTTTGAAACCTGTTATCATTTTGGTACCCACCACCTCTTCTGAGAGGCTGTTTCAGGTGCCCACCATCCTTTCCATGAAGAAATATTTTCTCATAACCCCCTCTAAGTCTCCCCCCCTTCCAGCTTCATATCATGCCCCTTCATCCCTGAGCATCTCTTTCTGTGCAATTTGCCACCCTCTTGTTCCTAATTGATACCCTTGAGGTATTTGAATGTTTCTATCATGTCTCCCCTTTCTCTCTTTTCCTCCAGTGAGTAGATATTTAATTTCCTGAGTCTTTCTTTGTAGGCCTTCTGGTGTAGGCCATGCACCATTTTGATTGCCCTTCTTTGTACCGCCCCCAGCCGGTCTATGTCCTTCCTCAGGTGCGGCCTCCAGAAAAGGACACAGTACTTCAGGTGTGGCCTCATAACTGATCTATAGAGGGGTAACACTATATCTCTTTTTTCTGTTGATGATACCTCTCCCCATGCACCCCAGCACCCTGATCCTGCTAGCCTTCCTATTGCCTTATCACACTGTTTTGCTACCTTCAGGTCATCAGATATGATGGCCTCCAGATCCTTTTCCTGTTTTGTTGTCGTTAACACCTCCCCCCCCAAAATGATATATTGCCACTGGGTTTCTGTGCCTCATGTGCATAACTTCACATTTTTTAATGTTGAAGTCCAGTTGCCAAACCCTTGACCAGTCTTCTAGTATTTTAGATCTTCCTTCATTTTCTCCACATACCCCCAGTGTGTCCAGTCAGTTCCAAATTGTTGTGTCATCCATGAATAGGCATGCCTTTCCTTTCAGCCCCTCTGTGATGTCACGAATAAAGACATTGAAGAGGACCAGTCCCAGTACTGACACCTGTGGTACCCCGCTGGTTACCTTACCTTCCTCCAAGTGAACTCCATTTACCACCACTCTCTGAGTTCTGATACTTAGCCAGCTTTGTACCCATTTTACTATTGTAGGACCCCCTCCCATGCTGTCTAGCTTTTTTACCAGTCTTCTGTGGGGAACAGTGTTGAAGGCCTTACTGAAATCCAGGTAGGCCACATCCACTGCTTCTTCCTGATCCACCTCCCTGGTAAGCCAGCCAAAAAACTCTATCAGGTTTGTTTGGCAAGATCTACTCCTCTGTGAACCCATGCTGCCTTGGATCCTGCAATTCACTGGTGTTAAGGTATTCCCCAATCTTTTCTTTAAGTAGAGTTTCCATAACCTTGCCAACCACAGTAGTCAGGTTTACAGGTCAGTAGTTTTCTGCCTCCTCCCTATTCCCACTTTTGCATAGTGGGACCAAATCCACCCTCCTTCAGTCCCCTGGAATGTCCCCTATATCCAGTGATAGATTGAACAGGGCCATCAGAGGTGCAGACAGTACCTCCTTTAATTCCTTCAATATCCTAGGGTAAACACTGTCCAGCCCCATAGCCATGTCTACTTTTAGTTTTGCTGTTAGCAAATGTTATCTTGTTAATTCTGATAGTTAATCCTCCTTGAGAGTACTAATTAGTTCAATATGGTAAACTGATATTAGCAAATAGATATACTGTCACATTTTATCCAGTTCCATTATCTATTTTATGTCTGTACAGGAGAAGAACTGAGTTGTTAACTCCCTATGCAAATAGCATATCCAAGTTAACAGGTACTGGTGATGACTTTGATTTAATACTGTACTACACATATTTTTATGTTGGTGGTAGTATGGTACCTTTGGTTGAATACATTTTTTAAGTTTTATAACATTTAGGATAACTGTTTATCAAACACATTTATTAAATTTAAATTATAGACATTATGGGATTTATGTGTCTCAGCCTAGCTCCATTCTGTTTTTTCAAGCTCAGCAAGCTAAATAAAGTAATATACATACTTTAGTATAAGCTAGATTTATTGGTATGCTGACCACATGGCAACACTGCAAGAGCGAAGACCATCACAGAGACAGAATTTGAGCAACAATGTCGGGTCATTGTGATGGTCTCCGGTGGCACTGCATTGCCAGGTGGTTCGCCCCCTTCCTGAGACAACTCCAACTCAGAGCTGTATATTTAGAAACTGGGGTGTGTGGGGAGCAGAGCCCCCCAAATGGGAGGGCTCCGTGGGTGCCCACATTGAAACCATGCACACGTCCTCGATAGTACAATGCTAACACTCGGCATTGTGTCTGTCGCTTTCGGGGATGTCACTCCGATATAGGCAAACCAGTGTTATTAGGCTTCTTTTTATTTAAAAATGGTGACTTGGTCCTACCCAAGTATTGAAAATTTAGTATCTCTTTGAGTCTTTTCTTAATACATTAAATAATAGAATATCTCTGCATCCATTACTGCCAACTATGTTTATTTTCTAACTGTTGGTAGTCCAAGCAGTTTGATTACAATGTCTGACAGTTGCTCAAAATAAATCTTTTATAATTTTATACATTTGGTGAGTGAGTTCTTTGTGTCCAAAAACTTGAGAGACTTCCCAATCCCATCATCCCATCTTCATTCACATTTTAAATTGCTGCCATCTGCACTTTAATATTTATCTAGCAGTACATTGTTCATATTCCAATCGTGTTTCAGTTTGCATTTATATTACTTGTTGTTATTCATATGCTCTGCCTAGTTCATCTTGTTTATTTTGTTGCCACGCAATTGTTTAACTTATATTTTTGATTTATGTAACTGACTGTTGTAATGTACTGCTGTACTCTCCTCAGTTCCCTCTGCCCCCAGGACGGATCTGGAATCTAGCTATTTCAGCTCAGTACATCTTTCCTGGCAAATCTCTTGAAATCAATCAATCAATTAATCAATAAATAAATGTATACAATAGTTGTTGCCATAAATGGAGTGTGATAAATCTGTGTATCTGAGTAACTGTACATAAATTCCATTTATGTACCTAGTTACTATGTCATCAGTCATTTATGTACACAGCAACTATGTCACGGTACATTTATGTAAACAGTTTCTAATCCAACACCCCCCCCCCCCAACACTGGCTGGCATTACTTCAAAGGTTTCACTTTCAGTTAAACAGTAACGTCACTGTTCATACATGCAGACCCCATTTCTAAATGAGGCAGCTGGGCACACTGTACTGACAATAACATCCCAAACCACACAGTAAAATAAACTTTTTAAAGATTTTTTTAACATGAAAAACCCCAAAACACAATCCTCCGGTTAATATCTCTCCCTAGTACCCAATCTCTGACTTGCTGGAAGACAAGAGAGAGAGAGGGGACTTGATTGAGACTTTCAAGTACTTGAAAGGGATAAATAAGATTGATAGGGAGAGTCTCTTTAAGCTAAGTGGCAAGCACAACATAAGGGGGCACAGTCTTAAATGGTCACTGTCAGCTTTTCCCCTCCATTTTTGTTAATCTCTGTGCAGTGTACCTTTTGGCACACACCTAAGTAATTAGCACTGCAGAATAACCCCATAGACATAGAAGTTCAGCAAAAATACCTGATTTATAAATATTTAGCGAAGTTCGTCTTTCCCTCGGGCTGTCCATAGCTCCACCGACACCGGAAGCATAACCCCATTGAGGACGCACTCCAGGACCGAACGCAGTCTCAAAGTGGCATTTTATGTCAAGCCGGCTTTAATAACATGCTGTCCATATGCACCCCTACATCATGAACTGCTGAGATAGAGATAGAGAGAGATAGAGAGAGAGAGAGAGAGAGAGAGAGAGACAGAGAAAGCAGCCAACGCTTCCTTAAATCAAGGAGATTATTTTCTAGACTTCACTGAATTGAATTATTACTTTTTGGACCTGTGTAAGTAACTAGTATTGATTCTACTTTTGGGGTTGACTTTTTTTAGTTTAACTTTAATTTGCCAGGGAGGAACTGTAGCTGGGAGATATTTGCAGTCATTTGTGACTAGACCTGCTACTTAACCTCTGTGAAATAGGTGTCTGAAAGGAATGAAGGCACTCCTCAGGGTGGAGGGTCAGAGTTGTAGTTTATTGTTTCTGGACAGCATAGGTTTACTCCCACGCACCCTACCCCTCACCCCACCTGCCCCAAGTGCATAACTTCCTTTATAGCAGGGGTTCTGACATCACTTCCCCAAAACTGCTAACAACATACACCTGTTCATATCCTTAAAGGCACAGCACACTGAATAGGGGGTAGAGACACTCACAAGCTTGCACACAATAAAACAAGAAAAAAAAGGAAAAGAAAAGCACCTGTAACAGAAAGGGACACAGCCATGTGGGAAGCAGTGCAATGCACTGGCTGTGGAGCAGCAGTCTTCCGGAAGACATTCTAGAGACTGCGTTGCTGCCCTACTTGCAGGCACTTCTCTGGTCTGAGGGAGGAGGTTGTTCATCTCCATGCTGACCTGGCAAGGATTCAGGAAACCTGCTCCCCCACCCAGGTACCACCCAGGCCACCACCACCACTACCTCAGAGGTTGCCAAGAAAGAGGAGTGGTTGGACCATAGTAGGCTTAGGGAGGGTGAGGGTGGTGGAACAGAGGTGGATCCCTCCAGTTGTGCCTCTCCACAATTCATTCACCAATCTGGCAGAGCATGGTTCCTCTATGGAGACATCTGCAGTGGAGACCAAGGAGGATGCTGGGAACCTCCATAATGGAGACCCACAGGAGGGTGGCACAGGACCCCACAGGGGAAGGAAACAACTCCTGGTGGAGGACTCAATTGTTAGGGGGGTAGAACTGGGGGAGGGAGGGGAAAGGGAGGTAAGGTGCCTGCCCAGTGCCATGGCTTGGAGGGACAGGAAATTAATCCTCAGGATCGTGGGAGCAGCTGCAAGGGGGAGTGAGCTGGATGTTGTTTTCCACCTAGGGACAAATGATCTGGCTGAGAACGGGATCAGAGCAGTGCAGCAGGAGTTTGTGGAGTTGGGGAGGGGCCTTAGACAAGTAGCACACATGGTAACTTTCTCGGAAGTGTTACCTGTATATGGCATGGATGAGGCTAGGGTACTCCGCACCATGGGATTCAATGACTGGTTGAAAAACTGGTGCAAATCTCAAGGATTTGGCTTCATTGGGGACTGGAGCTCCACCTGGAGGGATGCAGGCCTATACAGGCATGATGGTCTGCATCTATCCAGGAGGGGAACCAGGATCCTAGGTGATAGGTTTAAATGCTTCATTGGCAGGCTAAATTAGAGAAGGGAACTAGGGGGAATAGGAAAAAAGGGTACACAAAGAACACTTCAGAAAGTTGTAACTCCAGCACCTTTGAACATACTCTGTCCTCCTGCCATTTTTAGCACCAACTTAGCAAAACAAGACCCAGTATTTCTAAACAAGCCTGTGCAAGCTAGATGGCTATGGCAGAAAATGTTACTGATTGGTTCATCAAAGCATTAGGTCTCATTTCAGTTCATATTGGATAAGTGTTCAGCTGAAATATCATTGCAATGGGGAAAATGTACATTACAGAGTCAAAGGTCATGGTCCACCAGAAGATTTTTTAACTAATTAGGAGAGTAACACTCTATAATTACCAACAAATAACTACTTTATTTTTACTTCTAAGGTGGTTGCTATTAACAGACGTGTTACTTTCAGTCTTTGTGGAGAATGGTGATAAAAAACATAATATGCAACCTATCTGTTAGGGGCCCCATCTGGATGAAAAACTCAGTATCTAATACATCAACCTGTTCTTAAAATACAAGTTGCACAGTGCTTAAGCACTTTAAGTCAGGACCACAAGACATGTGACCGTGTCCTTAAGCAGCATTCTTGATTGGCAGGTATCATTGTAGAATTGCAGCAATTTTTTCCCCCAAAAGGGTATTTTCTGCAAATGATGTGTATTCTTATCCATGTTGTCCTTAGCAAGTACTCTTTTATGGAACATTACATATTTTTGTTTTTAGTTCCCTGAACATAGCAATTCTTTTAAGCAGAACACACTGCATAGTTCCAGTAACTTAAATGTTTCTTCCCAGGAAACTGTTGTCCTGCAGGGAAAGGGGGTTAACTAGCACCAATTTTGCTCGCAGCCATGCTGTGAATTCAGAAAAGGCCAATTAACTTTTGGTATTCCTGAAGCAGGACTAATGAAAAACTTCTAAGTGCTCATTTACTGCAAGCTCGAATTTATTCTTTTTTTTTTCCAAAAGGGGGATGTTTAATTTATGAGCAGTATACCTTAATGATAAAACAGAACTGCTGTCTACAGCTCCAGTAAAACTCCTCCGTATGAGCTGAGAAAGAACTCTGTCAAGCACACACACAAAAACATGTAGTGTGTGTGTGTGTCTGTGTTTTGGGGGTGAAATCAAGATTTCTGTTTTTTTTCTGTAGTGTGATTGACACAGGTAGTCTAACAATGCTAGGGAGTTTGATACAATACCAAGTTTAATTAAATGTGGCTATAATAAAGGTTTAGCACTTCTGGGTAATAAAACAATGTTGAATGGAAACAACAATTAGTAGAAACAATAATTTTGACTTTACGTGACTGCAGCATTGCAGATCCTGTTACTAATGCAATTTATGGAAAATTTCCTAAGTTTTCTGAAAACACAATCTTTTGCAGTTATTGAACTCTTTTAAATAATTTTAATTGGTGTTGTATCATTCTTAGTTACAGATTTTTTTCTCAACTGTAGTAAGAACAAACTCACTTTAATTAAAGTTTTAAATAATAATTTTCTGGTAATAATTGCTGTCTAAATATGCATGTTGCTGAAAAAAGATGTAAGTGGTGTGTGTTTGTGGAGGCGTGGGGTCATATCTGTGTGTACAGGAAGGTACTTCAACAACAAAACCCACATTGGCTGTCTGCCATCACCTTTATTACTTCAGAAATAAATAATCGACTGTAATCCCCAAGCACAGCAGTCACAAAATACAGTGACAAATGAAGCCTCATTGACTAAATGAAAAGGAACTATATCCAGTCATACTGTCATAGAGCTCACAGGTTGTGGTCCTTCTCTATCATCTACTCCAGCAGGACTCAGTAATCATCAGGGATGGACAACGGTGGCTGTGGAACCTGAGCAGAGTGGCAGCAAATTAATACAGCTCCATACCGACAGACATAAATCTCAAATTCACCTATTTGGAGAAGATTTTTACAAGAACCCATTAAATTTTTGGAAAGAGGAACAGTAAATTGCCGTAATGGGTAATCCTTGAAAGGATCATGATGGAGAACCCGGAGGATAATCATGCAATACCTCCCAGCCATTGAGGCTTGATACGAGGGCTCAGGCCGTGACCACTTCAGATATGGAAGAAACACTGACCTCTTTAGGTATAAAAATACAGTGGCAAATCTCTACTGTAACTGCTCTAAACTGTAAAATAGACTTCTTTGGGACTCCGGTGACAGCTGTGGAAGCAACAGTAGACCATCTAAAAATCTCCATACATGAAGCAAAAAGTCAAGCAGACTCAGTGACAATGGCCACCTCCATGCTGACCAAGGAAAATACTCACTTTACAGCCCAAATGGAAACCTTGGAGAACCAGGCCAGATCCTCACACTTGCATATACTGGGCTTATCGGGGGGATCAAGGGAGATCACCCTATTTTATTTTTGCAAGAATGGCTAAATGAAAAATTGGTACCTGAAGGCCAAGAATACCAGTTCAGCCTTTAGAAAGTTTATCACATTACTCCTCGGGGGTACCAAGAACAGTCCGATAACCCCCACACATTCTTAGTGGTTACAGATGATGTGGGGACCCGGGATAAAGTCCTCCGGATGGCCAGACAGGTGGGATCTCTCACACAAGATGATTGCAATGTTTATATTTTCCCTGACATAAGCTATGCAACAAGGATGCATTGCAAGAAATTTGACGGTGTTTGCCAAAAACGCCGGGCTGCTTTAATATCACACATGACGATCTACCCGGCCAGACTGCAGATCGTCCATGAGGACAAAGTTTGGATCTTCGCCAATCCTGCTGAAGCTGGCAGATGGGCCTTATGTTTTGAATCGAGCCACCAGAAGGGAAGAGTAGAGGAAGAGGAAACTGTTGACCTGGAGAACAATGGGGACACTTGACTTGCGTTTGAGCTAAGTATAGCTCTGAATTATTTTGAATCTATTTTTCCCAGTAATTGTCGACTCTAGCAGTGAGTCGCAGCCACAAGATTTTATTATTTTACCTCTCTGCTAATGGGGCAGTTGTCGATTGCATATTAGCTCTCTCAGAGAATAAGAGAGGAACTTTTGATTTGGCATATAGATTTTCTCCCCACGTATTTACTTTTTGAGAATTCTATAGATTTGATTAATAAAAATAAGTTCAAATGGGTGTTTATGGTTTATAAAAAGGGGGCTCCAAGTAGGAGGATTGAGTTAAGCTGATTCTTAAAATTATACACTGGACTGTTGGTACTTTACATTCAGTTTCACATATATGGCTAGATTATATCGAATTATGCTGCTATAGATGTTACATTCCCGATTCTTTTACTAATTAAGGTCAATGTATGACACCACTAGCCCTAAATAGGGCATGCTACTGTTGGACTTTTTTATTGGACTTTAATAAAACATACCAGGCATAATGCTCATGGGCTTAGATTTGTAGCACATTTATAATGGACTTTCAAAAATTAATATTTTGAGTTATTACCCTCCAGATGAGGTATCAAAATGTCTAAGATGCATCATTCCTTTGATTAAGGGAATTTAGGTTTCCCAGCGTACTGTAATAATTATACTGGTCTGTCTGTGATATGGAAATGTTATTTGTTTAATAACTGAAAATAATAAAAATAAAGTACAAAAAAAAAAAGGGATGGACAATGGTAGAAAATTTACTGTATTTCACGAAGTTTGTGCCACAAAGCTCCAAACTTCAGGAAGGTACTCTTTGCAGAAAAAAAGTGTGGAATTTTGTGATGTGGTCACTTCACAAAAACTGTGAAGTACTAACTTCGTGGCACATTTTAAATTTGCAGAATCTCTAGTTCATCCTAACCATCAACCTCTTGTCACTTTACCTGGGGAAAAAGGAACTGAATGTTTACATGTAGAACAAAATATCATATGATGGAGCTAGGAGCCCAGAACACTGTGGAAATAGATGCCTTGTTCACAGTGAATTACTGATTGAACAGCATGGTTTCATGTAAATTTCTAGTTTAAAATGTTTGTGTTCAAGCATCTTTATGTGGAGCAGAGATCTTCTGACTGGCAAATGAGGGATGACCCTTGTAAGTAAAGCTGCTGCTTAGGTTCTACCAAAGATTTAACCATGTTAAACTTTGTTATTTCGAACCTTTGGGTGAAACTACAAACTAAAGTTCAACGTGGGTTTGAGCTGGGAGAACCAGTAGAACCAGCCCAAATGTTACAACCCTTGACCCACTACATCCTACTTTGGCTAATCAGACACACCCATACCACCGTTACTGTCACCATCACCATCACTGACTCAATCACTACCACCCACCAGTGCCTGATCTAACAGGGGTGTTATGTATTTATATGTACAAGCATTTGTCGTTTTTTTTTTTATTGTGGGTACAATTGTAAAATAAAGTTTCACTTTCAATTTGCTTTCAAAATCAATTGACTTGAATGTTGAGGGACTCCTGATAGCCCCCTACCCCCAGTACTGCTCCAACCTGCAGCTGTCTGTACTGTATTAAGTATAATAATGGTATTTCTCAGCTCAGCTATGAAACAAAAGCACCATGCACTATGAAGGGACAAGGCACTCTGATACTAATGATAAGTGGATGCAGAGCTAGGAGCTGCAAAAGTGAGGACCCGATAGGCCAGAAGTAGGCTCCATGTGATCCCAAAACCAAAAATAGGCCAAGGGTTGGTCATAGGATTATAATGCAAAATGTATTCCGGATTCCAAAATAGCAGATACCCCCCCCAGAATATTAAAAGTCAAGAATGACTGGGTCTGCCAGAGCAAGTAGTGGCAGGTTTGGGCAGTACTGGAAGGTCACTGGAATTCCATCCAATGTGTCCCTCACACACCATCCACATCAGGCAGCTACAGGGAGATTGGAGGGGGTTGAGTGAACAAACAGCAGTGGCAATGATGGTAATATGGGGGGGGGGCTGGCCTGCCACAGCAGACACTGGTAGGTCACAGGTAGTACTGGGGGACATCAAAAGGACCCCGTGCCCAAACACTGATGCTCAAAATTGCTACCAGGTCAGGCAGTTAAAGGGCACTGAGGAACCAAGGCAGTCAGTATGCCCCCCCTCCAAGTTAGGACAATCAGCACAAGGGAGCAGCTGGACTCAGGTGATTAAAAGCTCCACCCAACAATGAGAGACTGGGGGAGGATAAGTTTTCTTTTTTGTTACCCTTTTACTTACAGCTGCTTAAAGCATTAATAATTGAAAGAGGCAGACTTTTCAAGCCAAAGATTAATTAAGCTTTTCCGGGTTCTTTTGGAAAAGTTGAACTTTGAAACATTTGGACAGCTCTACTTGTGTGATGGCAGAGAGATATGCTGTTGATGATGCTGCAGGACAGGAGCCTCACAACTGGTAGGCTGTATGGTGGCACTGCATTGGAAATATGCATTTACATTCAGCCCTTGGCTATAGATTTTTGTGGACATATTTTTGATTGCTGTATTAGGGATCTGCAAGAAATAACGTGATTTTGAATGTAACTAATGAATGAGGAGCCAACCTGGTGGCATTGAGGGTTGAGGCACTGTACACCAAACCTCGTGCCATGCTGGTGACCCGGGTTCAGAAGTGAGCCTGGGTTGCTGGGGGTCAGCAGGGGAGGGAAGAGATTGAACATCCGATGCACTGCTCTCGGAGGGGGGGCTCAGGGGAGCATCCACTCATTGAGCAACCTCTGGCGGTGGCTGGGAGACACCAACATAGTGATGTGGCGTTATGCCTGGGGGCAGAGCACAGCACCACACTGCCTTGCTGGCTGTGCTCTGTGGAGAAAGACATGCCTACTAAGAAAAATCCCCACTCCTGGGTATAGGCGACGGCATCACCCTCTCTACCACACTCCAATGGACGGATTCACTCTACTCCTGGACTGAGCCCAGTCCAGCCCGAATTCAAGATAGAGTGCCCTGGGCAGATATCAAACAATCAATCAATCAATCAATCAATCAATGTCTTTATTTAACCAGGCGATCACCATTGAGTAAGCTAATTTTTGAGGTGGACCTGGGTGTGTTAACAACGAACAAGGGACAATACACATGGGATGCAACACACAAGAAAATAGTAATAATACAAATAAAGTGAGATACAATAATACAGTATATGCAAAGTATCAGCAGGTATCATTGACAGTAGTATATGTTTGGAACAGAAGATACAGCTAGTTTTGGGCTGCCCCACCTTGGGGGGCTCAGAGCCAAGGGGACAGCCAAACTGGTGCTAGGAGGAAGGGGAGGTTCAAGCCCGGAGGTAGAGCAGAAGGTAAGTGTATGCCTGAGACAGTTCGCTGGGGCAAGAGCGGTGCCAAAAATAGAGTTCGACCCCCCTCCCAAAAAAAAAAAAAACATAATGAATGAGGGACATCCAGGCAGGGCTGGGCATGCTACTTTTGTCTGGTATCATTTAAATGTACTTCCTTCCTGGTGGCGGAGGCTTCTCATTTCCTTATTTTGTTATTTTTTGTTATATAATGTTTTGGTAGTATGACTTATTCATTAGAAAAAGGATTGAAACCATGGCTTTGTAATTCAGTCTATGTACTGCAATCTGCAAAGTATAAATCTGTTTCTAGTTCTATCCATCAGCTGTGGTGCCATACTCTATAGGAAACTGCAGTGATATTCAGAATAATTCTCCATGTTTTTTCTTTGAGTGATTATCCTTCACCAACTTGCCCAAGACCCCAGTAAATTAGATTAATAGTAATACGTGACAATGGGGACATGAGCAGTCTTTGTATTTTTGAAAGGCCAGTGGCACAGCCTGGCTTTGACTCTTTGAAAGAGGAAGGAAGTTATTAGAGCCCCATTCTGTCAGGCCATCTGGGACATGCCAAGCCATGGCAGCACGCACACGGCGTAATATTACCTGTGAAAGCATTAGCGTAGTATAAAGATAGCCATAGTAGCACAGTCCTACACATATCCTGAGCTGTTATCCCTCTGCAACATCTGTTGCTAGCCAGCTTGTGGACAGAAAATGGATGCCCAGGGGAAAGGTTTTGAAACCATACATCTGCTGCATGTGCACAGAGAAGTAGCAGATAAAGTGTTGTGCAAGTGCCATATCTTTTTACTTCAACTGATGCAAGATGGCTTTACCTAAAGACCCATATCCCATCCCCCCCATAAGCCTTCCCCACACATCTGTGTTTCCTTTAATTCTGTTTTTCTTCTCTTCTCATTTCCAGGACAACATGGAGCTGCAGGAACAGCCTGCTGAGCAACAGACAAGAGACGCCCTCGGATTAATTTGAATTTTCTCTCCCTAAAACCATTCTGAATGCACTATAGGAAGGACTGCAGGGAGAGTCAAAAACAACAATTAGGAACACCACTGTCTTTACCCCATGAATCAAAAAAGTTAATCAGAAAAGTTGAACTTCAAGAGTGCCTACAATGCAGTAGCTGTAGAAATCACTATCATGCCAATTTAAAAATGACTACATAGCAGTCTCAACCTTGCATTTGTTTCACTGCACCACATATTTATTTAGTTAGTTTTTATATCGGTGCACAAGGCAATCAAATGCTTATTTTCAGGCATGACCTGAAAGGTTACAAATGAATTAAAAAAGCAAAAAAAAAACATAAATAACAGCAACTTCAAACGCATAGATGAGGGCATTGTTAATGTCTGAGATACAAATGGAGACAAACTGCTAGAAATGTGAAAAAGTACATTGCAGTACATATTGCTTTAGAAAAACAAATGTGCACAAAGTACGTTACAGGGCTGGCATGGGACATATACAGCACCAGGGTGCCATACATAGTGGCAGGAACAGCCAAGGGCAAAACATATAAATGCTCTGTGTAGGTATCCATGATACCTGCTATAGAAGCCATGGACTGATGGGCAGAATCAAAGCTCAGATGGAATAAAGCTTCATAACGTTCATCAAAATTGGAGAATGCCACATTCCCTAGTTTTGTACAAATGTATTGGGGTGGACAATGAGGAATGCTCAGTAGATCTTAAAGGGTAGATGCTATGTGCTGGTTGAAGAAGGGAGGCAAGAGATGAGGGCAGTTGATTGTGCATAATGTTATAAATGACACCACCCAAAGTGTAATCATGTAGTGATGGTGGGGTGGGGAGTGGCAGCCAAGCTTCCAGTGGTGGACGTGACGACTGGTGGCCAGGGTTAAAATGACAGATGTTCCTGTATGTCGTGTCCCGTTTGTGTGAAGTGGATTTGGCGGAGGCTGAGAAAACTGGTGCCCCATAAGGAAACTTGAGAAGAAGAATGCCATGGGCCATGGATAAGTGGGCTTTAGGGTTAAGACTGTGGCTGATCTTGTATGAGAGACATATTTAGAATGATCCACGTGCAACCATGCATAACAAGGCTGTGTTTCCATCATGGGGTTCTGATGATATCATAGGACTGCAACAGCAAAGCTCAATAGGTCCATGGTGTGATTCGAACTCTGAGGTGGAAGCACAGACAAGTTCTGTATGGTTGCCCATAGGCTACTTTGCATAGTATATGTTTGGGAGCACAAAATAAAAAATGTTGCTTTTTTTCTTCCTATGTGTACGTCTCCCACCCAAATCTAGATTTTACCAGGACTGCCTCCTTCAGCATCTTTGGAGCTGTCTTCACCCTCTGGTCCCCAGGACTGCTGAAGGGGAAATCAGCAGGGCACCTGTGCAGTCCTAAGGACCCTGGTGGGATTTTCACCAGGACCCCACTCAAGGAGCCATAGCCATTGCTGCTCCACTCCCCCTGCTCTCAGCAGTCAGGACTGTCAGCATGGGTAAGGCAGGAGGCAGGAATGAAGACTTCAGCAGGGGGTCCTGGTCCCTGAGCCCAGGAAAAGCAGCTGGTCAGGGAAGGAGGCATGGAGGAGCACTGCGGCAATGTTGGCTGCTGCACATGTGCAGATGTGCATTTACAGAGCCGGAGCTCTGTGACAGCAATTAGGCAGCATACCTGCTTCTAACCAAGATCCCAGCTCCAGGGCAGTAAGTGGAGCTGGGACTTAAAGACTGTGGCACCAACAGGCATTTTTTTTAGAGATTTCTGGCTGCACTGCAGTCAGGCGGGTGAGAGACAGAGAAAGTGCAAGCACGCATGCACACATGCACAGGACAGCGGCATGGACAGCCACCACCCAAACAGAAGCTCCGACTCTGAAAGAGGCTGGGTGCCCAGCAAAATAAGCACATCGCTGGCCCCAGGACTGCAAGTTGGGCCAGTACATGCATACAGCCTTTATGGGGAACTCTAAATAAAGAGGGAGCAGTCTACCAAGGTTTTTTTTAGTTGTTTAACCAGGAGTAGCACATTAAGCTGAAAGCTTTTTTACAGAAGCGACATAGGAGCACAGGGAAGTTAAGTGACTTGCTCGGGGTCACACGGTATGCAAGTGGAAGCTGCTGGATTTCACCAGATTTGCAGCTCAGAGCCTTAAACCACTGCACTATACTGCCTCCCTTGAACCCTAAATGTAATCAAAGGTGGTTGTCCCCACAGTTGAGGAGACTGCAGAGCACCATAGGGAAGGGGTTGAAGGTCAGACCCACTTGTATATCAACTAATGAGGATTCAGCTTGAGGCAGAGACAGATTGCTGTGAATAAGACTAACAAATCAGATGCTGAGTTTCAGCCAAGATAAAAGGAGCTGTTTTCTAAAGTTTGGAGCAGTTCAGTCAGACCTGAGGGAGACTTATTAAACAAATCAAAATGAAAGAAAAAGCCACTATGGTTCTGAAAAGAGGTGGCTGTGAAAGTCAGGAAGAAAAACATAGCATTCCAGAAGTATAAGGAAACACAGAAGGAGCAGGACAGAGAGCTGTACCAGTTAAGGCAGAAGGAAGCAGGGAGGGAAGTCAGAATAGTAAAGGCCCGAACTGAGGAAAAGATAGCCAACTCAGTTAAGAAGGGGGATAAAACCTTTTATAGGTACATCAGCGAGCGTAGAAAGACAAAGGGAGGGATAGTGAGGCTCAATAGAATGAACGGTGGGTGGGCAGAGGGGGACAGTGAAAAAGCAGGAATACTGAATGAATATTTCTGCTCAGTATTCACAAAAGAGGAGGGGGAAGTGCCTAATCCAATTAACAGAAGCACTCTTGATAGGGGGGTCGATCCCAGTCCTTTCACAGAAGAAAGGGTTCTGCAAGAACTCCTAAAACTGAAGGTGGACAAAGCAATGGGTCCTGATGGAATTCACCCCAGAATTCTAAAAGAATTAAGGAGGAACTAGTGAAACCACTGGCTACTCTTTTTAATAAATCATGGAGGATGGTGTGTACCGAGGACTAGAGGAAGGCGGATGTGATTCCCTCTCAAAAGTGGGACCAAGACAGAGGCAGGAAACTACAGACCTGTCAGTCTGACCTCTGTGGTAGGGAAAGTGATGGAGTCACTCTGAAGGAAAGAATAGTTGAGTACCTAGAGGCCAGTGGAGCACAGGACCCAAGGCAGCATGGGTTCACAGCGGAAGGTCATGTCAGACTAATCTAATAGATTTCTTTGACTGGGTGACCAAAGTAGTAGACCAGGGAGGGCTGTGGACATAGCCTACCTAGACTTTAGCAAGGCATTTGACACAGTCCCACACAAAAGATTAATAGTCAAATTAACCAGCCTGGGAGGGACCCAGGGTGGTAGCCTGGTAAAACATTGGCTGGACAACAGGACACAGAAGGTAATTGCAAATGGAGTCCACTCTGAGGAAAGGGGGTTACTAGTGGGGTACTGCAGGGTTCAGTATTGGGTCCAGTCCTTTTAATGTCTTCATCAGTGACATAGCAGAGGGACTGAAGGAAAAGTATGCCTTTTGCAGATGACACAAAGATCTGCAACAGGGTTGATACACAAGGAGGCGGTAAAGGATGAAAAGGGACTTGGCAAGGTTGGAGGAATGGTCAGAAGTATGGCAGCTAGGATTCAATGCAAAGAAGTGCAAATAATGCACCTGGGAAACAAGAACCCAGGGGAAGAATACACAATGGGTGGGGAGGTAGTAACAACAACAAAAATGAAAGGGACCTGGGGGTAATCATATCAGATGACCTTAAGGTTAGCAAGCAATGTGAGAAGGCAGTAGGGAGGGCTGGGTGTATACTGGGATGTATAGGAGAGGCATCATCAGCAGAAAACAGGAAGTTGTTATCCCTCTGTACAGACAGTTGGTAAGACCCATCTGGAGTACTCAAGGCCCAGTTCTGGAGACCCCATCTCCGCAAGGACCTAGACAGGATAGAGGCAGTCCAGAGGAGGGCAACTAAAATGGTGCAGGGTCTACAAGAGAAGCCGTATGAGGAGAGACTAAAGGAGCTTAATATGTATACCCTTGAGGAAAGAAGGGAGGGGGGACATGATAGAAACTTTTAGGTACCTCAGTGGAATCAACAAAGTCCAAGAGGGTAGCATCTTTCAGAAAAAGAGACGTGCAAGAACAAGGGGACACAATTTAAAGATAGAGGGGGGGCGGTTCAGGGGCAATGTGAGGAAGTATTATTTCACAGAGAGGGTAGTGGATGCATGGAACAGCCTTCCTGAGGAGGTTGTGGGGTCTAAAACTGTGGGAGAATTCAAGAATGCATGGGACAGACATAAGGCAATTCTTGTGGGGGGTAGGAAGAAATAGGCTGTTGGTTAACTAGGATCTGTGGCCTATCCTGTAGGTAGGGAAATGGGCAGACTAGATGGGCCTAGCGGTCCTTATCTGCCATCAAAGTCTATGTTTCTATGTTACTGTGTGTCAAGGTGTGAGCTAGTATGCTAGTGTCTGTCCAGGACCTGCAGGCTTTGCAGACTAGGAGTACTGGGATCCCAAAGTAAAGTGTGTCAGAAGAAAATAAGTTTTCAGTGAAACTACCATATTAAAGGCAGGGTCTGAGTTGGGGTTTTACTGACCCTCCAAAGACTCTTCACCTCGGGGATCAGCTCCTGTAGCATCTCTAGTCCCAGAAGGCACCTGATTTTATCCAGGTCCTGAGCCTTGGTGAGACAAGCCGCAAGAGACATGAAGTGGAGAGAAGCCACCAGCAAGCCTGGGGAAGCCAACATCCCTGCTGGGAGCAATGCATCTGGTCAGCCTGTTCCAGCAACCTGTACCAGAGGTAATGTTTGAGGCATCAGAACCGTGAGTAAACCCTGGTTTTGACCCTACAACTGGGGATATAATTCGTTGTACTAGGAGTTGAGGGAGACGTCTTGGGCAGGACTGTGCCAGTGAGAGAAGCCCAGGCAGAAGACCTGTTGAGGCCAGCCTGCCACTAAATCCCACCTGGATTACAAATAGGGGCTCCTGTTCCATTTTTTTTACCAGTTTATGGCTGTTTTCGGCAAAAGTGTGTTTTAAAAGTGTTTTGCCTGAGACAGTTTAAAGTGCACCACTGAGCTCCACCCTGCCAGCAGCATCAGCATCCCCAGTGTGGTACCCACTGCCACTATTGAGAGTTCTCTCACCCAGAGCTCCGCCCTGCCAGCAGCATCAGCATCCCCAGTGTGGTACCCACTGCCACTATTGAGAGTTCTCTCACCCAGAGCTCCACCCTGCTAGCAGCATCAGTATCCCCAGTGTGGTACCCACTGCCACTATTGAGAGTTCTCTCACCCAGAGCTCCACCCTGCTAGCAGCATCAGCATCCCCAGTGTGGCACCCACTGCCACTATTGAGAGATCTCTCACCCAGAGCTCCACCCTGCCAGCAGCATCAGCATCCCCAGTGTGGTACCCACTGCCACTATTGAGAGATCTCTCACCCAGAGCTCCACCCTGCGAGCAGCATCAGCATCCCCAGTGTGGCACCCACTGCCACTATTGAGAGATCTCTCACCCAGGCCTTTGGGGGGGATTAAGTCAGGTGCACTCGCACTGGGGTTTGAGGACTGTCATGGGGTGGGCAAAGTTTGTGAGGGAAAGTGCTGAATTGTTTATTGCCTTGAAGTCTGCTTACAGCATAGATTCACTATTACCCCCATTGCTTCCATTTTACCCTTGCTGCCACTTGTTCTTTCCTCACCCCCTCTTTTGAATAGATTATTTGTTTGAATTGCATTTTATGGTTTGGGAATTGTCATTGCTTACTGTGTCACTTGCTTTGGGGAGGGACTGTGTGGGCAGTTTCTGCATGATTTTCTGGGTAGTGGTAGCCTTGTTTTTAGCAGCTAGGTACCACATATCACCACCCCAGGTGGAGGCACTGCACCACGTTAGGCTAGTGTAGCACATCTTTAGGGAACCCAGGCCAGCTTCCTCAGGAGAGGTGAACCCCGAGCAGAAGCTCACCCTAACCCAGATGCTGAAATCTCACCCTGGAGAGTGGTGGGTTTCTGTTTTTCTAAATGTTGAAATAACAAAAGACGTTATGTTAGGAGAAGGTCTGGATTCTGTGTATATGGGGAAAATTAAAGTAAAACAGAAGATGGCATGAGGTTCCATCCAAACTAAAAAAGCTGTTGTAACCACAGAACGGTACGACAGCATTTTATGAATTTTGAACTGTGGTACAACACCTTTATATTTAGGTTAGAAATCCATGCACACCAAGGGGTAACCTAGGCTATATAACATATTATAGTAGAGCTTTCCTGCCCTAAACAGTAGTTAAGGGTGTAACTTCTATTAAAAACCCATGTAATGTTCCACCACTGGGAGGGGGGATTATCTGGCCAATTTCCTTGTCATTCAGTTTTGCATTCACAGTATAATGTTAATACCCTGCTTTTTCTTAACTCCTTGCCATGTAACAGGGGCAGGGTATAAAGAGACAGGCTTGGCACAGCCTTGGAGTAGGAGGGGAGTGGAGTAAGGGGTGAAGCTGTAGCAGGAAGAGAATAGGGATTTCCTCAGGGGTCTGCTTCATAGACCTTTCCTGACCAGGCTCTGGTTCAAGGAGGACAGTAGACAAAAATAGCACTCACCTCCTCTTCCTGAAGGTACAGTGAGCACTCAGATATCTGGAGTTAAACACTGCAAAACTCTTCTTTATTCAGGTGCTCACACAGAATGTGCAAAAAGTGCAGCTGGAGAAACTGGCATATCAGGCAATCCAAAAGACATCAGCTGGTGTCTCTAGACTGTACAATATGCAGTTTCTTTTACTGCACTCTTGACACATTCTGTTTGACCACCTGAATAAAGAAGAGTTTTGCACAAAGATATCTGAGTGTTTATTGTACCTTCAGGAATGAGAGGTGAATGTCATTGTTTCCTTCTGTCCTGATTTATTGCATTTCAGAACTGAGCACCACTGAGCCAGGGAATGCCCTCACGCTGCATACGTTTATCTGGTTCCAGGAGGTTGGATAACTGGTGCCTCATGGGGTGATCAGCTATGTGGAGTGGGCAGTAGGAGAAATGCCCAGCAGTGCTGAGGGACACCATATGCATTGATTATTGCAAGGAGATATGAGGAGCTAGACTGCGTACAGCCCGTAGCTGCAAGGTATAGCACTTGAAGGTGTAAGCACCCCCCCAACAGGATCACCCTCATTTATTTATTTAGTTTTTGTTTACTGGGTAGGTGTGCTAGCCATAGGAATGACTATTTTCAGGCACAACCTAGGAAGTCCCAAGAAAGTTTGCTTCTTCATGGGATCTGGAGATGAGAGTGGGGTAACATTTGCAGACTGGTGGAGTCCTTAGAGCCTGGTACCATCGTAAGGCTACAGCTAGACTGGGGGATGGTATTTGCTGTTGGGATCCCCTAAAGCATTCCTAGTACCTGTATTCTCGGATAGCTACATGATCAATTTAATTTCCATGTCTGGGATCCCCCTTCAGGGACCCCAGCATTCTTTGTATCAACTTTCTTTTATTCTGTAAATGGCCAATATTTTGTTTGAACTGCCCGTTTAATACAAAGTCTCTGCTCCTACTCATCAGAGCAGACAATGGAGGTATTAGGTGTCTTGAATGCCTGCAGTAGCAGAGTGGCTATGTCTGTGTGGAGCTTCCATAGCTAAGTGAAAACTTTACATATTTTTTTCCAATTTCAAAGCAGCAATGCAATGAAAAATGTTTTTCTAAAATACCTAGTTTCAGCTACAGTTAATAAAAGTATTATCATACCTGTCATATCTACTTTTCTAGATAACTCCTATGCTGCACACCGTAAGTTTTTTATTATTATTATTTGCTCGATCTGAACACTTACCAGGCTTACAATGGTGTTTCTAAGCCAAATGTGTCTGCCATCTTTTTTTCTTGAGAAAAAGCTAAATTAAAGCATTTATAAAATACTCAAACTTTGGTGGAACTAGAAAATGTAATCACCAAATTAAACTGGAAGGTGCCTGGTATCTTTCATAGTGAAAAAAAGGTAGGGTCACATTTTTTTCCCAATTTCATTGCACTGCTGCTTTAAGTGTTTTTTCTTGTGTACAGTTGGTGGATTGAAGAGGGAATTGTTGCCTGCATGAAGGTATGGGCTTTGTATGTTTGATGTTTATTTGGAGCAGGACAGTCATTATGGGCCCTATGCATGAACAAAATAGTTGCCTACAGGCCGTGCAACCGAGGCACGTAGGCAACCTTATGTGAAAATGCCATGCTGCGGGGATCCCATGGATCCCTGGAGGCTTACCAATGGCGCAAGACACTTGTGCACTACCATCCTAGTCTTTGGGGAGCACTACCTCTGTGGGCATGATCGGGCCATGCCTGCACTACGCGGCATTCACTAAGCTGCGTAGTGCCAGGCACAGGGGGGGCACTGGGTATGCCATCTGGCACCAAGCATAACCTGGTATGCGTCCTCTTGTTCTATGGCCGCTGGGTGTGGCGGACCAACACATCTGACCTCTGGGCTGCCCCAGCCCACTAGGCTGTAGGGGAGGGCTGGGGCAGTGTGCCCAGTGGAAGTTCATCTAGTGCCACTTTACGTGGCTGGCCCCAATGCTGTGCACCTGCTGCATGGGTGCAAGGGATCCACCGATATGGGTATCCGATTGGATGCTGGCCCAGGTCGGCGGCTCCACCTCTGACTGCCCGTGAGACCCTGTACACTGAGGGGGGCATGGCCACAGATTGGCACCCTGCAGGTGCTAGCGGTAGTACATACTGCTTACCCTTCACCTGTCTGGGGCAGCATAGGTATGTGGGTGGGGTACACGCCTCAGGCGCATATAACCCGCCTGTTAGTGCAAAGAGCCCCATGTCTGTACTGTGGTGAATCACTTCTAATAGTAATAGTAAATGGTTTATTTTTATACAGGAAGTTGACATACACCATCATTAGGTAATCTATTTATTTTCCTTAAATTTGACTTGTTTGTAAGTCCATAAACATGGGCTCCATACTCAGCTATTGTCACCAGTAGTTGATTAATCACTGATTCTCTCATTTTATAATTTAGGCAATACTTTGAAGGCCTAAAGGCACCCATTCCTGATTCCATTCTATCAACAGTTTTCTCAATATGAAATTCAAAATCTAAACTCTAGTCCATCCAAATGCCCAGGTATTTGTATTCAGTAATCTGCTCAAGGATTTCACCCTAAGCTGTTCTGCTACAAATCTCCATACCCTTTTTATGGGTTTGTTTAGTTCCATAAATCATAGCTTTGGACTTGTAAATTTGGAATGTAAATTAAATGTTATTTATATAGTTAGAAAGTTTTTGTGTGCCTTTTGAGGGGTTATCTTTGTGACTAGGATTTACTGGTTTGTTGCTGTGGTGACCTGTTAATTATGTGGTACTGTGATTTTGTTTGTCACTGTTTGGTGGGCTTTCTGAAGTGCTGATTTCTTGTTGTTTAAAAAAAAAGCTTTTTAAAAAGCATTTTTAGCCAGAATCCAGTTGTTGCTACGAAACAGCTTTCCTGTATGTGTGGTCTGGTTATAATAACATCTGGGCCTGATATTCAAAAGTTTGCCCCAGCGCAAAACCCACTTTGCACTCACAAATTGGGTTTTCAACAGAAGCCCCTTATTCAAAAGGCCAGTTAGTGCAGGCATCCTGGGTTTGCAGATGGAGCAAACAGTGAATAATGGGGGACAAGGCAAGACCGTGTAAATTGAGGGGTGGGGACCTGAATATCAGTGTAGTCTGATATTCAGTGTATTTGCTTCGCACAAGGGCACTTTCCACGGTCCCCAGGTGCAGAGAAAATACCACCGACTGAACCCTAGTCCGAATCCAGTACAACTCTAGTGGTTGCCAGTGGTAGTGTGTTGGTGCCCCAGCACCCCAACCCAGTACTCCTTGGTGGCAAGTGGTGCCCTCCTCCCACTGATCCCAGTCCCCATGACTGAGGATGTATCTCTGGCATCCAGCGGTCCTCCAAGCATCGCTAGTCGCCACCTGATATTACAAATATAAGATTTCCCTGGTGTTCAGTGTCCCCCCACCTGACAACATGCCCAATACAATTTATAGCATTCCCTGGTGTCCAGTGGTTCCTCCTCCCACCCAATCACCCACCCAATAGAAGTCATAGTATTCCTGAGTGGCCAGGAATACTTCAGACCCTGTATAGTACAAAGACACATGACCCTGGTGGTCTAGTATACCCCTCCTCAATCCCTTATCCTGTAAAGTGACAAAGCCTCTCTGGTGTCTAGTAGTCCCCTGCCCCTCCCCAGCCTGTACTAATAGGTATGTCCCACCACCCAGCTCACCCCATTCTGGAACCCAAATCGGTGACCAGCACAACACTCTTCTCTCCACCATGGCTGGCTGCCTAGTGAGCTCTCAATGAGCGCGCGCTGTATTCAGTGTGTGTTCATTGACTGACAGCTCACTCTGAGCTGTCAATCAAAGTCAATGAGCGTGTACTGTATACAGTGCGTGCTCACTGAGAGCTCAGTCGGCAGCCAGCCCTGGTGGAGAGAAGAGGGCTGTGCTGGTCACCAGCTCAGGTTTGGGAAGGGGGAGCAGGGTTTTGGGACACTACCTGGTAGAGTGGGGGGTTGGATCCACTAGACCCCAGGGAAAAGCTTTATGTCACTTTACAGGGGATTGGGGGTAGGGAGGGGTGTCTGTTAGACCACCAGGGAAATGTGTGTATGTAATATCCAGGGGCTTGAGATGGTGGGGGATTACACTGGCCACCTGGGAATACTATGACTTCTATCAGGTGGGTAATCAAGTGGGAGGAGGGACCACTGGACACCAGGGAATACTATGAATTCTGCAGGTGTTTGGTTGGTGGGGTGACACTGAACACTGGTGATATCTTATATTTGTACTATCGGTCGGTGATCAGTTGGGGGGGGGGTCACTGAATGCCAGGAGTATATCTTCAGTTACTGGGACTGTGATTGGAGAGAGGAGGATGCCACTAGCACCAGGGAAAGCTCACTGGGTTGGGGTAATTAGAGGATCTGTGCCAGGCACATTGGCTTTGCTCCTCATGCAAATGTGCCCATAATTGGTATGCAAATTGCTCTTTAGTGTCTTGCATGCCTAATGTGCTCATTTAAATAGGGACTTTTGAATATTGCAAATTTAGCCCTGGTGCTAGCCATTGCGGGGCACTATTTTGGGGGCGCTATTCAGCAGCATTAAGTGGCTTAGTGCTGGGCACAAATGGGCCTATATTCAGATGAATAGCACTCTGTGCTATTTTTCTGAATGCAGCATTTTTTCCCACTCATGATATTGCAAGACGGAGTGCAAATGTCTGCGCTCCGCTTTGTGATTTTTTTTAATATCTGACCCCTGAAGTAGCAGCCCACTGAGTTCTAGAATATTCAGATTTGCTCCTAACATTTTGATTATAGTAACATTTTATATATAAATGAAATAGATATTTATATTTCTTGTATAGTTATATTTATGTATATGTTAAGGGAGTAAGTAAGGGAGGTGTAGGATGTACAGGGGGACCTGAAGGCTCTGGACAGATGGTCTAGAAAGTGGAAGCTGAGGTTCAATGCAGAGAAATGCAAGGTACTGCACCTGGGGGCCAGAAACCCGGGCCAAGTGTACACCCTGGTGGGGAATGCTACAAGTCTCGATGGCTAAGAGGGACCTGGGGGTGGTGGTGGATGTCAAGATGAACAACTTGGAGACTTGTGGGAGGGCAGCAGCCAAGGCCAGCAGGATGCTGGGATGCATCGCTAGGGGATCACCTCAGAAGGAGGGAAGTGATACCCTCTGTATAACTGCTTGGTGAGGCCGCACTAGTACTGCTTGCAGTTTTGGAGGCCACACTTAAAGAGGGACATTAAACCCTGGAGAGGGACCAAGGAGGGCAACCAAAATGATTTGGGGCTTGGGGGACAGGACCTATGAGGAGAGGCTCGAAGAGCTAAATATGTACACATTGGAAGAGAGAAGGGACCGGGGGGACATGATAGAGGTCTTCAGGTACATGAAGGGGGTAAATAGGGGAGGAACAGTCAGGGTGCTTCGAAGGAAGGAGGATGGGGCCACTAGAGGGCATGGGTGGAAGCTGGAGGGGGAAGATTCAAGGGAGAAAGGAGAAGGTGCTACCTCACTGAGAGTGTGGCGGAGCCATGGAATGCACTGCCTAGGGGGCTGGTGGAGGCAGAGACAGTGGAGGGGTTCAAGAGGGGTGGGACAGGTACAGGGAAGGGTTCTGGAAGCAAAATACAATGCAGCGAGAATATCCAGAACTGGGAAGGGAGAAGTCAGAGAAGGCAGAGTAGCAAGGCAGCCCCAGGGTGGGGCTGACCAAACGAGCAGACGTGAAAGACCGTTAGGCCTATTCTGCTGGCATTTTAGTATGTTAGTATTCCATATATAACAAAACCTCCATATATAAAGCAGGCCTTTTTGATTCTAGTCTAAGGGTACTAGGCAGATAGAGGAAAGCAAGTTATTAACAATGTGATCTAGGGTTATCATAGAATCAGTATGGAGATGATATTCAGTGGAGTGGTAGTTGTGGGGACTGTGGGGCTCTCTTCTTCAGGGTTATTCTCTGGATGAGGAGGCACTGCACCATTTGTAGGACTTTTGTGGAGCTCCACATTCAACTGGTAGCAGCAAGAGATGAGATATCTCAGCTGTGGCACCAGCTCAGCTGTGATCCACCCCCAACTCCACCAGAGGCCCACTGGTTCAGGGGGCTGGATGATGGCAGGGAATGGGTGGGGGAAAGGTGGCATGGGAAGCCACAAGTGGTTCGAGCAATCGCACACCATCCAGACAGCAAATATCTTTGCACCTCTGGAGGAGGCTCAGCTACCTGACTCTGTTGGGGTAGGACTCTGAATCAGTTAAAGGAAATGGGCATGATGATTTAGTGGTACACAGAGGTGTGAGCAGGTGGAAGTCAGCAAGGGAAGTCTTAGTAATTGGGGATTCAGTGATAAGGGGAGTGGAGAGAGTTGTGGGCTGGATAGGGAAAGAGAGTGAAATGGTCAGATGCCTTCCTGGTGCAACAGCCGTATGGGATATAGATAAGGTAGGAAGGACAGCAGAGAAGGGTAAGGGGGAGCTTGAGGTGCTGCTACACTTGGGTGCCAACCATCTGCCTAAACAGTCCTTCCTGTGCAGAATAGGGGGAATGGGAATGACAGAGTAAGGAAGGAAGAGATGGAGGAGTTTAATGGGTGGTTAAAGTGATGGCATCAGGAAGTGAGATACCACTATGCTGGGGACTGGTTGGGGCTTCTGGAACAGGTGGCTCTTCAAGGGTGGTGGCCTTCGCCTGACAAGAGAGGGTGCCAGTGCCCTGGGGCAGAAGTTTGACATCTACACTGGACAGTTAAACTGATTGTGGAGGAGACAGATGCTAGGGGAACCACTGAGAATGGAGAGCAGGTGGGGAACCTAACTAGGGTTCCGCCTGAACAGGGGACTAGTAGCAGCAAGCTGGGTAACAATAAAGATGAAGTTCAAATTAGGTTAAGGAAAGAGGCTAGTGAGAGAGAGTTGCAAAGCCTGCACTCAGCATGAAAAATTAAAAAAATAAGGAGACTAGGGAAGAATACGGGAGATTGCAGAAAAAGCAGGAGGGGATCAGGAGGAAGATGGAAAAGGGGTCTACCTTTATGCCAGGAGTCTGGGAAATAAAATTAGTGAGCTCCAGGCAATGGTGGCAGACATTGTGATGGACCTAGTAGACATCACAGAAACCTAGGCCATTAAGAATAATGATTGGGACCTGACAGTCCCAGGTTACATTGTGTTTAGGCTTGATGGAAGAAAAGGTAAAGGAGGAGATATAGCTCTATATGTCAGGGAAGACATATTGCAGAATAAATGGGCACTCACCACCACATTAGATGCTGACACCACATCAAAGTATTAAAGACTGTATTATACACATAAAAGCCCATTTGACGCTGCTTGAGTTCACTGACCCTTTCTCAAAGGCTTTGAGAAAGGGTCCAGTGGCAACCAGAAACACGTTTTTTCTGCAATATGTGTTAAATTTTTTAACTAGTGGCACCACAGCCTTGTGCAAACTCTATGTGTGTACATATGTCAGGTAAGGCAAGGAGGCAGTGGAGGATGGAAACATCCGGGGTGGTAATGGAGAAGCAGAATCACTGTGGGTTCAGCTCATGGCATCCTCTAACAAGAAACTATGGATAGCAGTGATCTATAGACCTCCAGGACAGAGGGAAGAGAGTGATAAGTATCTAGGAGTGGAAAGGGGGTGAAACAAGGGGAGGTGGTGGTGGGAGATCAAAATCTGCTAGATATTGATTGGGTCATTCCAGCAGCCAGGAGCTCCAGAAGTCAGGCCCTGCTGGATACATTGCAGGATTGCCTGCCAGTGCAGCTGGTCAATGAACCCCCTAGACAGGCTGCTATTTTTGATGTGGTTGCTCATCAGCTCAGAAACTGTAGGAAGAGTGACGGTAGGGGAGCCACAAGGGTCCAGTGACCATAACGCTATATGGTTTAACCAGGTGCTTGGGGCAAGTAAGCCTTCATCAAAAGTTGAAGTCCTATATTTCAGAAGGGCAGACTTCAAAAGGATTAGGGATCTGGTCAGGGACAAATTAGTCTGAGTGGACTACATCAGGTATGTGGAACAAAGCTGGGGGAAAATCTCAAGGCAACAAAGCCCTGCATGAGTGTGATAATCAGAAGAGACAGTTACAAGAGACTAATGTGGTTTCTGAAAAGTTCAGGGGAGAAGTAAGAGCCAAAAAGAAGGCCTTCACCAGATACAAGGAATGACAAGGGAAGGAAGAAGTACCAAATGACAGCAAGGGAAACCAAGAGGGTGGTCAGAGAAGCAAAGGCAGACACACACAGCTGCATACTGCAGAGGAATCAGGTAAGAGGTGAATCAGTTCTTTAGATATATTAGGGAAAAAAGAATGAAGAAAGCAGGACTTGCTAGGCTAACAGAGTGAGGTAGGTTAATTGAAGAGGACTGGTAGAAAGCAACCATTCTTAATGACTACTTCTGCTCTGTATTCACAAGGAAAGACAGATAGCCTCTGCCACAAGGTGGCATTAGGATAGCTGTAAGACATAAAGGAATTCTGGAGGTCAGGGGTAAGGGGCAACAGACTTCTAGGAAAATATAAACTGAACTTACAAGCTCAAATGGGCAGACTGGGTGGGCCATAGGCCCCTATCTGCCAACACTGTCTATGTATCTATGTAAGGGGGGAATCTCAGAGATGAGTCAGTAAGTATTTACCAGTCAAAGGGTTTGGGAAGGGCCACCAGCCCTAAAGATACATAAAGCACTGGGGCCAGAGGGGATGAATCCGAGGGTGCTAAAGGCGTTGGTAATTGAACTATCTGAACCTCTGATAAGACTATTCAATAGCTCAGTTGAGATAGGGATAGTTTTAAAAGACAAGATTGCAGCAGATGTAGTCCCACTCCATAAGGGGGAGGGACAAGGAGCAACAGGGTAACCACGGACCTTTCAGTCTTACCTCTGCTGTGGGTGAACTGATGGAGACACTGGTCAAAGACAAACCCGTGAACTACCTGGAAAGCAATGGACTCCAGGATAGTAAACAGCACAGGTCATGGCAGGGAGGTCTTGTCAGACCAACCTGATTATATTCTTTGACTGGGTAAGAAGGGTAGTGGAACAGGGTCATGCTGTGGATTTCTGCTACTTCCAATTTCAGCAAGGTTTTCTATTTGGTGCCTCACCGAAGGTTGCTGAAGAAGCTGAAGGATCTGGGTGCAGTGAAGTACACAGATGGGTGAGAAACTGGTTGGAAGGCAGACAGCAGAGGGTTGTGGTTAATGTAGTCAAATCTGAAGAGAGGGAGGTCACCAGTAGCATGTCACAAGGATTGGTCTTGGGTCCAGTCCTTTTCAATATGTTTAACAGCAATATGGGAGAAGGAATCCAGAGCAAGATGTGCCTCTTCAGAGATGACACTAAGTTCTGTGGCAGGGCAGACAGCGAGGAGGAGGCTAGGGAGATGCAAAGAGACTTGCAAATGCTAGAAAGGTGATCAAAGGTCTGGCAGTTGAAATTCAATCAATCATTAGTAGCACCCCCCCAAAAAAAAATGCAGGAATTTGTAAGAAATGTGATTAAATTGGGTGAATGAGCAGGGATAGAGTTTGCTATGCTTTTGATGTGTAAGTTGAAATTCAATGTCAAAAAGTGCAAGGTGATGCATATAGGGAACAATAACTCCAAGATGGAGTACTGGATGAGTGGGAGGAAAGCTGGGCACAACCTCTGAAGAAAGAGACCTACGTGTCATCATCAGTGACTCACTAAAACAATTAAGCCAATGTAGCAAGGCATACAGTAAGGGAAACACAATGCTGGGGTGTATAGGAATGGGTATTGACAGCAGAAGGAAGAAAGGAGGTATTACTACCTCTCTGTATATCACTGATGAGGCCCCACCTGGAGTAATTTGCCCAGTTCTGGAGCCCTCATATAAGGAAAAATAAGGACATGCTGGAGACAATGCAACATAAGGTGACCAAAATGATTCAGATCCACTAGCGCAGATCATACAAGGATCGGCTCAAGGCACTGAACATGTGCTCACTGGAGGCCAGTTGAGACAGGGGAGATATGATAGAGACCTTCAAGTTTCTGGAAGGAATAAACAAAGTAAACTGTAAGGCGCTATTTAGCATAAGTAGTGGATCAAGAACACAGGGACAGAAGTGGAAACTGGTTGTGGGGAGGTTCAAAGGGAAGTGAGAAAGTCTTATTTTACAGAAAGGGTGGTGGAGTCATGGAACAATCTGCCAGTTGATGTGGTGGGCACCAAAACTATCATTGGTTTCAAACAAGGCTGGGACAATGTGAAGGGCTTAGTTGTTGTTAGGGTGGTAGCGGTAGGGCAGGGAGCATGAGGGTGGATTGTGTGAATTAGAAACCTGTGTGGACAATAGGTCCTGGGTTTGTTAGAGTTTTATGAGTAGAGATGCAGCAAAATTTAATTTCGGCAGCAAAATTCCAGCAAAATCGCGAATTTTGCTGTGCAAAATATTTCTCAAAATTTGTGCATTCCAACAAATATTTTGCAGGTGCAAAATGCTAAATTTTGCCTGCAAAAGGAGGAATTTTGCCTGTGAGTGGTGACCATTTGCAGGCAAAATTCAGCATTTTGCTGGCGGAATTTCACATTTCTCACCAGCGAAATATTTCATGAAATGCGTTGAATTTCATGAAATATTTCACGGAACGAAATTTGCAGATTTCACCCATCTCTATTTATGGGCAGACTGGATGGACCAATGGTCGTTTTCTGCCATCATTTTCTATGTTTCTATATTTCTATTACTGTACTGTGTGTCTCATGATTGCTAACTGGTGCCTTACTCAGACTAAATCTGTGTTTGGCTCCAATAAAATCAACTCTAATCCTGACACTTTCTCATCTTTCTCATCTGGGATCAGTTCCTACATCCAGAGTTTTTGTCACTTCTGCTTTACACGCCTACAGATTGATTAGTCTAAAACGTTCAGTGTTTGGTGTTGGTTCTAAAATCCCTAAAAATATGAAATCAAGCCATTCAACTATATTTTAATGTCAGTTTTCACACAAAAATTACATTAGCAGAAGATTTTGCATCTTTCTGTGCAGAGCTACAGCCCAAACTATAAAACATAACATTATGAAAATGGGAAGGGAAATAAGATGTGGTCCACTGTGCTGTTTTGGGGGGTTTAGAAGCTACAGAATAAAATATAAAATTTAGAAGTAACTGCAGTATCTGTGTATTGGTTTCACAACAGGCCAAATGCCTTGACTACAAACTCTGACTTGTGGCATCAATGCATCCTTCTAGGACCAAATAACTTAGTGAATGTGTGACTTGGACAGCAACACAGAAAATGGAGTTTAGAAGTTATAATTATTTAAATATTTTGTGATATTTAACTGTAGCACTGGCTCAGTAGGTTGCATGCTTGCATGTCAGTCCAAAAAATAAAAAGGTCATGAGTTTTAGTCCCGAACCGGGAGGCAGGGCAAACACCAAGGATTATTTAGTCATTTAGTTTTGTTGACCGTGTAAGTGCACTGAACAACAACATTGTCTATTTTCAGGCATGACCTGGGAAAGTTGCAGACATAAGCAGCATATTATAACAGGAGAGTTCCAGACAGCATACAGCATACAGAATGGAAAACAGTGGGGTACACGATAAACACATGGGCCCAGATATTCAAAAGGGTTGCGCATGGCGCAATGGTGTCGCGCCATGCACAACTCACTGATGCAACCCCGGTGCAATATTTAAAAGTGAAAAGTGCTCCTGGACAAATCCTGATGCACAGGGGTGCATCAGTAATGTATGCAGGCACAGTAGGAGGGGCGTGCCCATGCATAAACTGCACAGCCCGATATTCAGCCCGGGCCATGCAGAGTTATGCAGGCGCAACCCCTACCTGTGCCTGCTCAAAGTTAAGCCAAAAAAAAAAGAACAAGTCGAGGGCCACCCATAGGTGTGCTGCCGCATTGCAGGGTGCAACACAGCAGCTGCCACCTGTGGGTGCCCATCGGCTGTTCCTGCTGCACCTGGCAGCGCCCCCCATGCCCCGATCATGGACATAACTGTCCCCCACCCTCGAGTAGCCCGTCATGGGCAGAATGTTATCCAACCCCCCGAGTAGCCTGATCGTGGGCAGAATGAACAGTAACCACCCGCCCTGAGTAGCCCGATTGTGGGCAGAAAGAACAGTAACCCCACCCCCAAGTAGCCTGATTGCGGGCAGAATGAACGTAACCCTCCCTGAGTAGCCTGATCACGGGCGGAAGACAGTAGCCCCACACCCCGGTGGCTAGGTCACAGGCAGAACAAACAGTAACCCTCCCCTGAGTAGCTCGATGGTGGTGGCATTCCTCACTCCAAGTCTGGAAATCCCTGGTGATCTAGTGGACTTTCATTCCACCCCGCTCCCCAATGGCTGATGGAGGGAGCGGGGTGGTGAAACCAGTGTGCGGTGGGGTTGGGGTCCACTAGATCACCAGGATTTCAGACTTGGGGGCGAGGAATGCCACCTGCGATCGGTACTACTGGTGGTCCACTGGACCACCAGGGATATTGGACTTTGGGAGGTCTGATGCCCGCGATCAGGCTACTCGGGGATGGGGGTTACTGTTTGTTCTGCCCGTGATTGGGCTACTTGGAGGGTTGAATATCTGCCCGATCGGGCTACCGGGAGAGGTTACTGTTCGTTCTGCCCGGCGGTCGGGCTACTCGGGGGTTAGATAACATTTCGCCCACGATCGGGCTACTCGGGGTTGGATAATGTTCTGCCCACCATTGGGCTACTCGGGGCAATGTTATGCCCATGATCGGGCTGCAGGGGACGCCGGTCCTCACGCTGATTCGGCAGGGCCAGGCACAAGTCGCCGGGGATCGGGCGCACCTGCATGCTAATGGCATGCAAATGGGGCCGTAATCAGATGCAAATGGCCCCCCGTGTGCCTTGCATAAATTATGGCCCCATTTGCATGTCATCCTTTGAATATCGCAGGTGCTGTGCATGGCGCAATGGAACTTGCACCACCGCATCTCAATGCTCCACTCTGGCGACTTGCAACTGTGCCATGTACAGTGGGGGTGGCCAGGGGGCGATATTTAAAGCAGTTGCGCCATGGCGCAACATCATTGAATATCACCCTGGCCACACCCCTGCGCAACTATTTTGAGTGGCGCACAGGGCTTGTGCTACAAACTGGCACAGTTTGAATATCTGGGCCATGGTATACAATGAATATACGCAGAGAGTACTAGGAATTCAATAGGGAATCATCACTGTAGGAAAAGAAAATAACACATGAGGGCACCATGAAACAGATGGTGGGAAGAATTACACAGAGGACTAATAGGGGAGTCAAGGGTAAGTGGCCAGCAGCTTGGTTCTAATAGCAGTGAGATATGGATATGTGAGTTCCAGAAGTGCTAGTGGGGCCTGGGGGAGAGATGAGAACCAGGCCAGTACTCTATATAGTTTAGGGGCAAGGGCATTTGTAGGTGACTTTTGAGGCCATTTTTAAAGATATGGTGGGACTGTGCGTGTTTCAGTTCCGTAGGGAGAGAGTTCCAGAGTTTTGGTCCAGACACCGCAAAGGCATACTTGCCCATCCTAGTGTTACATTTGGGAATATCCTGTATAAAATTGTCCATTGAGCACAGGGAGTAGGTCGGTAAGGAAGGCTTAAACCAGCTAGCGATAGACTCAGGAAGGCCTTCTCTGATTATTTTGTCTATGGTGCAACTAGTGGCTTATCTCTGGTACGAGGCAGGGGAGAGCCAGCAAAGGTCAGCATACAGCACACAGTGGTGGGTGTGCCTTGGCATAGATAGAGCAAAATAACAGATGCTATTATAACAGGTCTCGCATTTGATTAGAACAGCTTTATTTACATCCATGTATGATATGAAGCCATATATGAGGTCAGGCCTTAGTACACCGAGCGATGGCAAGTCTCACAGCGGAGGTAAGGTTGTGGTGAGTTTTATACACAATGCCAAGCTTAATGTGGACAGATCTGCATACACTTGAAATCTGAAGGTTGAAGTCAAGAGATGGAGGGAGAGTGATGCCCAGATACTTGAAAGAGTCCACCATGTCAAAAGAGGAGCCTCCAGGCCCCCTTACAGTAAGTGTACAAGGGCAGACTCTAAGTCTGGGTGCTGAGCCAAAGTGCATGGGGACTATTTTTTTCATGTTGAGAAGGAACTTTTTGCATGATATCCATGATTGGATGGTGGCAAAATCCAGGTTGAGTTTGTTGTTGATGTCAGTGATGTCAGCAGCACTTGTGTAGAGGACCATGTCATCCTTATACAGAACAGCTTCATAGGAGCTACGAGATTTGGGCAGCTTGTTGACAAATAGAAAGAATAGTAGTGGCCCAAGGATGGATCCCTGGGGAACTCCAACCTCGATGGAGGCAAGGCCTGATTTAGCACCACTTATTTCGACAAATTGCTGTCTGCCAGACAGATAGCTTTTGAACCAAGACAGTGCAGGAGATGAGAATCCCAAAGAGAGAAGTTTCTCTAGCAGCAGGGTGTGATCTACCAGGTTGAATGCCTTGGTTAAGTCTATAAATATATCGCTCCCATAACCATCCACTTGTCCATAGCTGTTCTGATGTCATTAGTCAGTTTTAAGTGAGCTGTAGTGATACTGTGGCCAGTCTTGAAACCATGTTGGCACAGAATAATCTGTTGCATTTGTTGCAAGAAGCCTGTCACCTGAAAGGTGACAATTTTCTGGAGATGTTTTTTTGAGGGTGGAGAGAATTGCGATGGGCTGATAATTATCCATACATCTGGTGTCACCTTTTTTGTGTACAGGAACAACCCAAGCTGTCTTTCAGTGTGTAGGCACAGACCCTGAGGCAAGCGATGGATTGAACAGTCTTGTGATGAGAACTGCTGTGAGAGGGGTGGCCAGCTTAAGAAACCTCTGTAGAAGCCAAACTAAGCCAACAAAGCCACAGTCGGGGATGGATCTGGCAAGTAGAAAAAAGTCCTTCTTGGTGACCGACTTGTTGTCGAGACATGGGGAGCTTGGGGACAGGGAGTCCACAAGAGAGGTTGAATCATGATCAAACTGGCAGGAGAAATGGGATAGGTCCAAGAAGTGAGCATTTAGGGCATTGGCAATGGCAACTAAGTTATTGCAGTTGGTGCCATCCTGGGTCATGTTGGATGTAGATGAATTAGTACCTTGTCCCATGCAGGATTACATGTGGTTTCAAAAACTTCAGGGGTCATGAGTAGATGAATGGAGGAGCTGTTGGTAATAGGCACTTTTAGCATTGCGGATAGCTTTCTTGCATTCCTTCCTGAGCTCTCTGTATGAAGTCAGTCCGAGTGATCCTGGGTGCGTTTAGCAATGGACCATGCGTTATCCCTCCTTTCCATTAGTGTAAGTAGTTGACTGTTTATCCATCTGGTCAGAGAGCCTCTGATATGCCATTTCTTGAGGGGAACAAACACATCTTGGAGATTAATAAGGTTGGTATGTAGGAAGTTGAATGCTTCAACTACGTCAGTGGTATGACAGAGTGGGGACCAGCCAATGAGTTGGGCAGCCTGAGCTCAGGATCCAAAGTCTAGGCAAGAGAAGTCTTAGAACTGAATTTCTTTGGGAGAAGGTTTATGAGAGTGAGCACTCCATAGACAAAAGACAGGTGCATGGTTGCTGATAGCATCAGGCAATGTCCCGGTATTTGTTATCCTATCCTTCCTGTTTGTGAGGATCCAGTCTATAAGGGATTGATGGTTATTATTGGGCACAGTTCTGGTCAGACTTGTTATCATTTGAAAGAGATTGATCTTGCCTTGGACTTCTTCCATTGAACCAGTATTGTGCCCAAGCCAATCAAGGTTAAAATACCCAATGAGGAGTAATTCCGACTTCCCCTTCAGCAATGCAAGGTTTTGAATGACCTCGGTCAATCCTTTCAATCCGTTCTTTGGAGGGTTGTAGCTGAAGATAATGCTCAATTTCTTGGCATTTCCCAGAAGGAGAATGGCGTGCAGTAACTCACAGCCATTCGGAGGTTGGTCTGGAGAGAGATTGATTGAGAGATGCTCTTTAAAGTACAGTGTAATGCCACCCCCACGTTTAGATGTGGAGTGATCAGCCCTCAAGAACTTGTAACCTTTTAGTGCACACAGGGAGCCTGGTATTGTAGGTCTGAGCCAGGTCTCTGTGAGGCCAAATATGTCTGGAGAGTAGTGGGCAGCCCAGGCTTCCAATTCGCGGCAAAGTTAGTGGTGAGGCTGTGAATATTCATTTATGCAATTTTGAGACCCTTTGCAGAAAACCATGTGAGGGTGTTTGAGGTGAAGCTACAAATGGAGGACCTGGATTTGGTTCAACATCTCTGGCCAAACAAATCCGTAATAGGTAGAGCCAGATTTCCTAGAACCATTTAAGTTGGGAGCACCTCCAAGAAGTAACATCGGGAGTAGAGGAGAGGAGAAGTAATATGATATATGAGCAGGATTGAGGAAGCTCAGGTACATGTGGCTGCAAGGAAGGGTCATTTTCCCCAGAAGGAGGAAGTTTGAGTTAGTGAAATAGGGCTCAGCTGCATAACATCATGGGGTCTAGCGAGCAGCTGGGGCCACTAAGAGGTCAACACAGGCAAGCATTAGAGGAAGACCCACCCTTATTGCAAAACAGGAGCCAAGCAGCTTCATCATAAGAGCCAAGCTTCTGTCCCCCAATGACCTGGAGGAGGCAGAAGGGAAACAAAAGGAGGGAAACAGGATCCAGGCACCAGTAGTCTACTCAGAGTAGAGCGTGAGCAGTAGTAATTAGAGGTCAGGGTTAGGGTTAGAAAGCTAAAACTCAAAGACAATCCCATTACCTAGTATTCTAGATATCAATCAATCAATTTTTTATTTTATGCTGGCAAGTATGTAAGCAAAAATGCCCAAATGCCAAGATATAAGTTACCTATTGACGTAGACCATATAGTTGTGGCCCCTGCAGGCACATGTGAAAATATAAACAGCCCCCTAGCCAAAGCAACTATGTTTTAGCACTACTAGGCAGTGAAATATTAAGCAATATCAATGATTACAATAGTTTGTCACTTTGTATGTTGGCTGACATAAGAATCAAAGAATGAAAAAGAAAATTAAATCTACAGGAAATGGTGAACTGCTGAGGTCCAAAGTTACATAATATTTTAAATTCCTGAAGGAGATGAACTGTGGCCTGGGCATATGCAGATGTGAAAACCTTTTGTCTGCATGTATCCTTTGTTTCACAAAGTGGTTGTAGAATAGCCCTCAAAGACAAGTACAGTTCCTTTTGGAGTGGGCCAGATGAAAATGTGGATTCAGTTCAGGACCCAACATCACAGAGTTTTGTTAGACTTAGTTGTTAGATTTAGTTTTGCGTGGGATAGCTTCCAAAAAGTTGATTTAAAATAAAAATGCTGATACCTGGTGGGGATGTTTTGCAAAAATGCCTGAAGGTAATGATCTGTGGACTGGGCATATGAAGGATGTGAAAACCTTTTGTCTGTGTTTCCTTTGTTCTTCAAAGTGGTTGTTGAATAGCCCTCAGAGACAAGTATAGTTCCTTTAGGGAGCAGGTCAGATGAAAATATAGATTCAGTGTAGGACCCAGCATCACAGAGTTTATCAGGCTTAGTTGCTAGACTTAGTTTTCAATCAATCAATCAATCAATCAATCAAATCTTTAGTTTACCAGGTGAAGCACCGTTGAGAAAAAAACTCATTTACAAGGTGGACCTGGGTAGGTCAAGGTAAATACATTGGATTAACATAGTAAAGTAGCTTGAGAATACAGTACATATGTACATATAGAACAGGTTAATTTACAGTGAGTCACTGTAGAGAGAAGACATACAATACTTTGGAGCTATACACTCATAAGCTATATACATATATAAAAAAAAAACATAGGTTTGAGGTTCAGCAGCCATACAGATAATTATTATAGCAATCAGGTGGTTCAGGGTGACAATGCAGTGCAGTCAGAAGTTAAGGCACAGTGAAAGCAGGTGAGGAGGAACAGTGGAGAGGAACAGTAACTCTAGATGTGCTATTCTCTTGAACAGAGGGTCCATAGCGAAGGCATTTGCATATCTCTTTGACAGAGCGATCAAGCAGGGTTTTTAAAATGCGAAAGCTTCACAGGAGTTGCAAGTTTGAGAGATTTTTGAATGGTGTTACATAGGGCAGGAAGAGTATAACTTATTGTCAATTTACTGTAGCGAGATCAGACCTTAGGGATGACACAGAACTACAGGGTAAACTCAGTGGGTAGCTACCCATGATACAATGGGGCAAGCAATCAGAGATATACCATAGGAGCATATTAATAATGGCTCTATATGTCCATAGAACTGAGTTCCTTTGGCATCTAAAGCTCAGTGAGTTCCAGCCTAAGGCTGAATAAAGGGAGCAGTGGTGAGTGGAATAGGGCGCACTCGTAATAAATCTAACTGCTGTATGGTATAATGTGTCAAGCTTAGACAACGTAAATTTTGGGCCTTGTTCATACAGAAAGTCAGCATAGTCCAGAAATAATGTAAAGGTTGTTTGGACCAGCCTAGTTTTTGCTTTCATGGTTAGCAGGTGCCTGATCCTAAAAAAGTGACCAAGCCTTTGCCCAAGCTTCTTTGAGAGCTCCTCGATGTGGTTGACAAATGATAGTTTATAGTCTATTCAGACCCCTAGATATTTAAACTTGTCAACATTTTTTAGTGGCTCACCTAAAAGCGTGGTTGTATGTGATGCATTTCCATGGTTACATTTACTGGAGACATTGACCGATGGGAAAAGAACATATCTTAGTTTTTGTTGGTGTTTAGGAGTAACTTTAGGTATAATACATTTTTTTGCAGTAGGTTGAATGCCATCTGGTGGTCACTAAAAGCTAATTCTGGGGAAGTCCTATCTAGATAAATGACAGTGTCATCAGCAAACAGATGAATGTTTGCTGACTTAATACCCAATTTAATGTTATTCATATAGATGGCAAACAGTAAAGAGCCTAAAACAGACCCTTGCGGCACTCCTCACTGTAGTGTTTTTAATGGAGAGAGTTCCCTTTTAGCCTTATTTGCTGATGGCACCTGATAAAGTAGTTTGTAAACCAGTTTAGTGCCATGCGGTCCAGCCCAAAATTCTTTAGTATACAGTAGCTAGCAGCAGGTCCACAGTATCGAAGGCTTTGCTCAGGTCAAGGAACAAAGAGCATACATGGTTTTTTGAATCCAGTGCATTTAGCCAGCCATTTCGGACTTTGGCAAGAGCTGATTCAGTGCTGTGCCATGCTCTAAAGCCAGACTGAAGAGGATTAAGGAAGTTGTAACTCTCCAGATACTGCCTGAGATGTGCATTGACAATATTCTCTAATAGTTTAGACAGGGTAGGGAGAAGGGATATTGGATGGAAGTTATTTAAATCACTTGGGTCTCCAGATTTAAATAAGGGGATTACATGGGCAGTTTTCCAGATAGAGGGGATGGTGCCCTGGGCAAGTGATAAGTTAAAAAGATGAGTGATTGGGGCTGCTAAAACATAATATCATAATTTTAAGTAGAAAGGCTCAATATAATTGGTGCCCACATTTTTTTAAATATCCAAGTCCAAAAGGGATCCTCCACCTGCTTAAACGTGATAGGGCAGAAGGAGAATCCTGGTATATGCCCAGGTGTATTTAACACTAGATAGTTTGAATCCTGGGTACACATTTGCAGCCGAAGGTTACTGGCCAGTGAAGTGTCAAATGCCAGCCCTATGGTAGCAAAATGTTTTGCTTTAGATGACTTCCAAAAAGTTAATATAAAATGAAAATGCTGATACCTGGTGGTGATGTTTTGCAGAAATTCAGTCCAGTAGACTTTCACTAATATTGTGTGCAAGAATGGCGCAGTTTCTCCAAGCAGAAAAATGCGAAAATCCACAAAAACTAACCTACTGACACAGATAAACACAAATAGCCACCCACACGGACCCAGGGGCTGCCATGCTAAAAAGTTGACACTGTAGTTCAGCACTTGTAGGTGCTAGACCATTTAGGTGCTGCCTTTTAGGTTTTCATAGGTTTGGAATCAAGTCAGTAGTTTTTGCCAAGAAGACCTGCCATGTTAATGCTATATATTCGTTCTTTGGTATTTGTCAAGTTTTTGTCAAAATGTAGTTATTGTTTTGCTGTTAATTTCATAGGGCAAATAATTTCATGGTTTAGTACTCGCTGGTTAAACCAGGATCCTCCTTGTTGATTTTATATAATTTACCTTTTTACTGATAGTTGGTATGTCCTTGTGGTCTTGGTATCTTGTGTTCCAGTCCCACATATTCCCATAGATCACGGTTTCTAAATGACCCATACACAAGACATAAGTCCCCTCTCTGTCTGCTGTACTCCAGTGTGTACAATCCCAGTTCTTGAAGTCTATCCTTATAGGTTAGATTTATGACTTGACTTATGCTTTTCTTCGGCCTTCTCTGCACTCTTTCTATCCTGTCTATATCTGCCTTATGTGATGGGCTCCAAAATTGTGCACCATGCTCCACTAGTGGTCTGACTAGTGATCTATATAGTGGCAAAATTACCGTACTGTCACGGCAGTTTCTTAGTATGCAGTTCATCATTTTATTTGTCCTTTTAACTACTTCTATACTATGATGTTTAAATGTTAATTTGTTTGAGACAAATACTCCCAAATCCTTTTCCACTTCTGATGATTTTAAAGCATTATTTAATGAATAATTTTATTTTTTTTTTGTTTTTGCCAAAGTGCATTACACAGCATTTGTCTGTGTTATTGGTATATATTATTGAGTTCTGTTTGTAGGTTTATAACGTCCTGCTCACGGCACAGGGTCATAATGTCACAAGACATTCTGCTGCAGCAATATACTGCACTGTCAATACAGCGCAATATATTGCCAGAGTCAGATCTTTGTGTTTTGAGGGGGGCTCCACCACCTGCACCCCCGAACCCCCCCAACTAAAATAACCAACTCGGGGGGGGGGGGGTAGACACTTAATTTGCACAAAGTGTGAATAATAGAAAAATTCCATGTGTTTGGGACCGGGATTCAATACCTGGTCCACAGATGCGCCTCCTCCATTGATGCCTGTGGCTCATCCTGTTGAGCCACGGCAGCTGCTCAGTGGACTCTCCTCCCAGCAGAAAACGTATCCTCTGCTAAGGAACAGTGACAGGGTGCACAACTGCGAATAGACCATTTAGTGGTTTTGCACTCTGCCGCTATTCCCACCCACGCTGTCTGTGTTGCACAGTTTTAGCATACGCTGTCTTGAATATGGCCAATTAACCCGGTAGGCCTCCCTTACAACTGGTAATTGTCCCTATAGTACTATAATCTGCAAATCTGGTTATCCAACAATTCTCTGATTTTTGTAAAGATGTTATAAATATATTGAATAGTATAGGCCCTAATATTGAGCCTTGTGGTACACCACTTGTCACTTCTCCCCAGTCAGACATATGGTCTCTTATGCATACCCTTTGCCTCCTATTAGTGAGCCAAGATGTAATCCACTTCACTATGGCAGGGTCAGTCCTAAAGTCATGTAGTTTATCTATTAAGCCCATGTGTGGCACAAGGTCAAAAGCCTTAGAAAATCTAGGTACACAATGTCCACTGGTAATCCCGCCTCTAGTGCTCTGCTGATTGTTTCATAGAAATATATAAGGCTGGTTTGACATGATCTTCCCTGTGTAAATCCGTGCTGTGTTGGGTCTATGTCTCCATTTGTTTGTAGATGACTAGTTAGGTATTCTTTTAAACATTCTTCCATAATTTTACTTAATATGCATGTGAGGCCCATAGGTCTATAGTTTTTTGCATTCAGCTTTTTTGTCCTTTTTTAAAGATGGGAATCACATTGGCCATCTTCCAATCATTGGGTACCTCAGCTTTTTCTAATGATTTCCTGAATAACAATACTACAGGGTCAGCAGTTTCATTAGCTAGTTCTTTTAGGATTCGTGGGTGTAACCCATCAGGTCCAGGTGACTTGTTTATTTTAAGTTTTTAGCTTTGTTATTATGGTTTCTTCATTAAATGGGATAATTTTGGTATTATAATTATTTTATAGTAAATCTTTATGATTTGTTCACCTTAAGGTTGTTGTGTATTTAGAAAATAATTATTTAATAGTCCAGCCATCTTATGTTCTTCGCTGATGATCATAGTATCGTCTTTTAATGGTCCAGTCCTATTAGCTCCCTTTTTTTGGCTGTTGCTATAGTTAAAAAAGGTTTTTGTTGTCTTTTGTTTTATTTGCTGTTCTTAGTTCTTCATGTTTTTTTGCTGTCTTGATGGCCTTTTTACTTTCCCTTGCTCTGATTTTAAATGCATTCCAGTTATGGGGGAAAGGGTATTTCCCATAAATTCTTTTCTTCTTCTTTATTAATTTTTGTAATCTTTTGTTGAACCAACTGGGCACCTTACTGTTAGTATTGTATTTCATTCTATTTGGTACATACCTATTTGTACAGTAAAGTATTTTTTCTTTGATTTTGGCCCAGATATCCTGCACACTTAATTTTGATAATTCTGTATTCCAGTTTCATTCACTGGTATAATTTCTCATTTCATCATATTGTGCCATATTCCAGCATTTGGCCATAGTAATACCTCTGTCTCTATGTTTACTTACAATGATTGTAAATTCTACCATGTTAGGGTTGTTAGTTCCTAGGGGCTCTCTGACCCTGCATTGGCACAGTTCATCTTCCATGTTACTTATTATAACTTCCAATATGTTATGTCCGCTGGTATTATGTTTCACATATTGTTACATGTTATTATTTATTATTAGCTCTATTAGTCCTTTTTCAAACCCTGTAGTTCCTATATTTTCATCCCATTTGATGTACGGTAAATTGAAATCTCCGAGAATTATGGTAAGGAGAAATAAAGGAGAGGCATTAAACCCTAGTCCAGTTGGAAGTTAAAGATCATATGGCTAAAACAAATCTTTGGAACCCATTCCAGGACATATTGTGCAGCAGAGTTTTTTATTTTTGTATTTCAAAGGATTAGTAGTTTCAGTAGCAGCACACATGTTTCTGATGCTGTGTTAGTTATTAGGTCAGTAATGAAGAATAGAAAATTGCTTTCTTAATGCAACACAGAATCTGATAACATTTAAAACTGTCACGTCTAAGCCCAATGACCTGTTTTGCATGTTCCCTTTCTGAGGAAGCTTGTTGAGAAAGTAGTGGCAGCACAGCTTGAGACTAACCTGGAACAATTTGACATCTACAAGCTTCTTTAGTTGGGATTTAGACCCTGCTACAACACTGAGATAGCTCTTGTCATAGTGTTTCGTGATCTCAACACTGTAAGAGAATTGAGTGTACTGGTCCATCTTGGTCATTCTACAGTAGATCTCTTATTGGCATTTGATGCAGTGAAAATGGAGTGCTTCAAACCCCAGGAATACCTCACTTAGTTTTAACAACAGCAATCATTTCCCTGGAATGAGCAACTCCAAGATTTAGAATGTTATGCTAATGATGGTACTTTAGAATGGAATTCAAACTCTACTGGCCCACCTCTGCCTTCCAATGTCAGATTTACTTCTCCACTGAAGAGAGCAGTCACCCCCAAGGCATCTCATCACTTTTTGCTCATTTATGGTATATTGTTTTAGTTCCTGTAAACTGCAAAATGTTTTCAGTAAACTTTAGCTACTCTTCATTAGTAGGGTGTTATTTTGTTAAATTTGTGTAGTTTTTGGTTATTTCTCCAGTTCCTGATCAGTTCTCAGGAACTGGAGAAGGCTATTTGTTGGTACAGTTCCTGCCTATAGGGAACTATGACTTTGTGCTTTAAAACTACAACAAAATCAAAATTTGTATAATCACTTTGCAGTTTTTAACTTCTCATCTCTTGGTTCTGATTTTTTTGAACCAAGATGTTTTGTTATTCCAAATTTCAATAGGTTAACCTCTTCTGAGGTTACATTTATATCCAGCTATTATCTGAGGAATTGAACCACATTTTTCAAAAAATGAGTCCTTTTTAACTTTATTTGGGTTTGCTGTTAAATTATTCTTTTAACATGGGAACCAAAAATATCTCTTAAAGTCTCCAGTGTTTGGCATGACTGGCAGACCTAAAAAGAGGACAGGATCTACAGGCTTTAACACTTGTGCTATTTGTTTTCAGCTCCTGGCAAAGGCAGACTGCCAGAAGCTTTATTTAAGGTGCCTGGGTCCAGACCATGATTTTCTGAATTGTGATCTGTTTGCCCTAAAACACAATGAAAAAGGTGAACAGATTAAAAGATTTTATGGCTTTTCTTTCTGCCTCCATGTCATCAAAAAGGCTCAGATGAGGGTCCAGCCCCTCAAAGTAAGTAAGAGTCCCTGTCAAAAAGGACTGAAAAGAAAGATAAAGCTGCTAAAGGTGATACAAAACTCAGGGTGTCTGAAAGAAGGAATCCTGAATCCATTAAAATTAAAAGAGCTGTCCCTTCTCCTGAGAAGGAGAAGGCTCTGGCAGTTGCTTAGAAGAAAAGCCACCCACTGAGGACATGACAAAGGCATGGCAACTTTTTCAGGCATTTCAAGTGATGGGAAATGTCATGAATATTGTCTGCCCTCCAGCTTAGTCTCCATTCCCAATGCCTGTGGAGGAGGAGGCTGAAATTTACTATGAAGCTAAGGAGGAAGGAGAACCAATGGGAAGGATAACCCATGGAACCAGATGGTTCTCCTCAGCAGGAATTTGATTCTTGTCCTAGGGCATCAAAGAATTATACTGTAAGTCAGGGAATATGGAAATAGGGTATGGCAGACTTGTACAAGGTTTAATTACATGGACTTGTAGAAGATACTTGTAAAAGATACAAGAGGATTATCAGCAGTCACACACATTGACACAATGGGAGTTCAAGACAGCTTTAATAGTATTAAAGGTAGTTAAGGCACCATGCTTCAAGGTGGGTTGAAGCTGTCTCCTGGTGATCCATATGAAATCCCATCACTTAAAAGCCTAACATTCAATTTCCCGACACCGCAATACCGACAGGGCATTTGCCCGACAGCACACATTCCAGCTACACACAATCCCGACACAGGTATACGGACAGGCAGGAGAGACTGAATTAAACATTTTACTTATAAGTAAATAGTATAGCTTTTGCTTAATATTACAAAAGTATCAGCGAATAAAAAATCACCTGTGGGTCAGCTGTTGTACTTGTCAGTTTCTGCAACAAATTAAAAAGCAAAAATGCAATTACACTTCCGCATCATCACAGTTAACAATGTTGTTACAGCTTTCCGAGCTAAGTGCAAGATGAAAGGACAGTATGTCACGAAGGTTTGGGGATGGGTAGCGAGCGACAGTAAAATGAATGGAGACATCACAACCTGAACTGGAAGGTTATTGCCAATGCTACGAAAAGAAAGGTACTTAGTCTCTTTTTATAACTGTTGCTTTTTATTCATATAAGCATAAATGTTGTCATGCTGTCCATAATTTGTAAGAGTGTATGAAACTTTTAGCTACCAGTTCAAGAAAGTACCTCGCTGCTACTGCACATATATAAAAACAATGCTAATTTTTAACCACCGCGGTGACTGCATGACACCATTAGACTTCATCAAAAAGATACTGTCTGTATGCAAGAATGTCCTGGCTCTTTCAACAACTGCATGAGATCACTAGACTTCAGTGAAATGCATGCTTAGACTTCATATCCTGAGTGACAGAGCTGACTTCTTTATTTTCTGAAATACTGACTGTATGCAAGAAATGCACGGAATATCCATAATGGGCATTCTGTTTTGTCAACGGCCAAGAACTATGTCAGGATTATGTGTAGCGGGAATTAATATTGTCAGGAAATAGTATGGATTGGATTACAGGGTCGGGATTTAGAATGTCGGGCAATAGTATGTTGGGATTTAGTACCTAACTTGTTTCCAGAGCATGAGGACAAGCAACTGAGTGCAGCTTTTCTGACATGAGAGACTGCTTTGTACTGGGCTGCAGAGATGCTGAGGGTTCCGCTGGTGACCTAGAAGTTCATGTCATAGGCTGTAAAAAAAGAGGGACACCTCTGCACACACAGAACTTCTTGGCACAGGACAGAGTAGGGGAGGGGTGCCACTGGACATTAGAGCTTAGCTTGGTGCAGGAAGAGAGTATGAAGTGCTGCTGGGCACAAGAGAGTATGAAGCATGTGGGGGTAAGGGAAGATGCCACTGCGGTTGGAGGAGATATAAAACAACCTTAATTTATTGCAAAAACTATATTAAGGTAACTTCATATCAGCGGACAATGTGCAGTTAGGAAATCTAAGTGCGGGTTGCTTAATTCGATAACCTGATCTTTCACTGACTGCTTAACTGCAAGCTCCATCTGGTGAACACTGCACTGAATCCTCAAAATGTAGGGTATGGCTTTTTGAACACTACTGTGTAAGCCCCCCCCCCATCCTAGGGGATCTTTCAAGTGGTAACACATGGCTTTGGAGAAGGAATGGCACCCAAGGAATGTATTTGCATTCTATAATTGATGGAAACTTAGGTCTGGGGGATGGGAGCCTGTCACCATTAATTACAATAACAGTTACAGAACTTAATAATCACACCCTCAACAGATGTTTTTTATTACACATACAGATGACAGAATAGCAGGTATGAAACATTGAGCACACTCAAATCCAAGTTAGTAGCTGTCGGTGACACAGTCCCACACAATAACATTTCAGTCACCACTATTAGGAAGATGGGGATATCTGGGCAGCTGGTATGCAAGTAATAGCTTCCACAGGATCCACTTTTTCCATAGAAAGGCACTTTAGTAATCAATTTGGATCTCTCTCTTTCTTTACATTCTTCTGAATAACTGATTTAATTGTGAGTGCTTTTGGTCTTTTGGCACCCAGCAGTTATTCAGCAGACACCATCAGTCCCAGTGGGTAAATGTGGTAGTTGTATATAGGAAATATAATAGCAATGATAATGGTTGTGTACCTCTGCCATGCCTGCAAACATGCAAAGAGATGATCCAGGCCCACAAGGGCACCAACATTTAACACTTAAATCTTCTGTCCCTACTCATGAGGAATGGAATCTGTGTACTCCAAATGGAGAGTGAGCATCATACCCAACCAGGAAATTAGACAGTCCTCAGACAACTTCCATGGCAGTGGCTAAGGACTTCCACAGGCATGACCCATATCACATCACAGCAACATTTTCGAGCATACAGTATAGGCTGTTATAGTATTTGACACAGTCTCACACAAAAGATTAATATACAAGTTAGCCAGCCTTGGAGTGGGTCCCAAGGTGGTAGCCTGAATAAAAAAACTGTCTGGACAACCGGACGCAAAGAATAATAGTAAACGGAGTCCACAGTGAAGAAAGGAGGGTAACTAGCGGGGTACTGCAGGGTTCGGTACTGGGACTGGTCATCTTTATTGTCTTTATAAGTGACACTGGAGAGAACCTGGAAGGAAAGGTATGTTGCAGGAATGGTCAAATATGTGACAGCTCTGATTCAATGCAAAGAAGTGCAAGGTAATGCATCTGGGAAACAAAAACACAGGGGAAAAGCACACAATGGGGGGTGAGTTAATGACAACAACAAAAATCGAAAGAGTCCTAGGAGTAATTATATCAGATGACCTAAAGGTGGGCAAGCAATGTGAGAAGGCAGTGAGGAGGGCTGGGGGGATACTGGGATGCATAGGGAGAGGCATCAACAGTAGAAAACAGGAAGTTGTTATCTCTCTGTACAGACAGTTGGTGAGACCCCATCTGGAGTACTGTGTGCAATTCTGGAGACCCCATCTCCGAAAAGACATAGACAGAGTGGAGGCTGTTCAGAGGAGGGCAACCAAAATGGTGCAGGGTCTGCACCAGAAGACACGCGAGGAGAGACTAAAACATCTTAATATGTATACCCTTGAGGAAAAGGGGGAAGGGGGGACATAATAGAAACTTTCAAGTATCTCAAGTGAATTAACAAAGTACAAGAGGGTAGCATCCTTCAGAAGAAGAGATGTGTAAGAACAAGGAGGCACAATTTGAAGATAGAGGGGGGACAGCTCAGAGGTAACGTTAGAAAGTATTTTTTCACAGAGAGGGTTGTGGATGCATGGAACAGCCTTCCTGAGTGGGTTGTAGAATCAGGAACAGTGGGAGAATTCAAGAATGCATGGGACAGGCATAAGGCAATTCTAGTGGGGGGTAGGAGGAAGTAAGCTGTAGATTAACTAGAATCTGCAGCTTATCTTCTAGGTAGGGAAATGGGCAGACTGGTTGGGCCAAGTGGTCCTTATCTGCCATCAAATTGTATGTTTCTATGTTCTATGTTTCTATGAGGTAAATAGTGAGATACATGTCTTGGTGGGGATGATACAATGATTTTCAAACAGCAGTCGCATCAATAATAGGACTTGGTTCCCATTCTAGTAAAACACTGTTCTGAAGCATTAATGACAATAAATGTTCCCCTGTTCACAACACCATAAAAGGTGTTTCTCTACGTCTCTGGTGATCAATAACAGAAATAAATATCAAATAACAATCTCACATTAACAGACAGCCCACGGTTCTCACTGCAGTCCTGGCAGATACCAGCAGACAAAGTCCAAGTTCAACCCTGCAGGGGAGACCATTGGATAGCTGGATGAAAGCCCAATGTCCTCAACTCATTCTCTTAAGCTTTGAGAAGAACATGGCCAGCATGAGAGATTCCAGATGAGGTGACCTCCCTCTCAACTCAGGCACTGGCAACTGTCCTCCAAACTCCAAGACGTAACAGACTGATGCTCCCCTGAGCAGAAGTTTTACGACTCACCAGGCCCCTTCCCCTGCATGTGCACCAGAATGCGCAAGGCAGCAGGAGTTCTCAGCCAAGCACTCATGTTTTAGGAACCTATCAAGATACCTGGGGGTTGCACTACCAAGAACCCTATTTATTTTTACAAGCAAGACAGCCCCTTCCAACTCAGGCCCAAAACCAATATGTTTTTCTTCCCAGTTGTTGCAGTCCAAAGAAACTTCCAAATCTTCAATTATAGCTGAGTGAATGTTTTCAAAATTTGGAACAGAGACTGTCTGCAGGGAAACAAACTTGTTAACAGGGCAGGGGGTTTCCACTGTCCTAATGTAAACTTCTTCTTTCTCTATTACTGCTGCATCTCCGTAGAAATCACAAAGCACTGAAAAAGTCATTACTATGCAATAACTTTGAGTCCTGCAGCCTAGCTAACTGTGAGTTAAAAAGTGTGAAGGTTGTTGCCTGCTTGTCATTGTTATGTTTGCTTGCATGCATGTGCAAGAAACATAGTGCCATCATACGAGTTTTCTAGAGGTGTGTCAGCCTCTTCCAATTCAGTCAGTGTGTTTGCAGGAGCGGTCGCACTGTGCCAATCACTGCTGCAGCTGTCTATGACAGCAGGAAAATGCAGTGGCATACAGTTGAAAGGGAGAGCTCCCCCCCACACACGCAAGCACGCATATTGCATGCTGATGCACTCCTCCCCACCCACGCACACACTGTGTGGCCGACGGGGGTGCTCAATCCCCACAGCTCCAGCCCCCCAAACAGTTTTTTCAGCTGCCATTGGGAGCCCACCTCAGCGTGGCAAACGCCCCATCGCCTAAAAACCTGTAAAGAAGAAACCCTTCCTCGCAGTCTCCCCGCCCCCACAACCTGCACCCACCCACTGCACACCTGCCTCCCACACCCCTCACCCCATACTTACCTCCGGAGCTCGGTGCGACGATCATCGGTGGACTGGGAACACGACTGCACTCTTCAAAGCCAACTGCAAACTGAGGAAATGCCGATAAGCTGTATAGTGGAATAAATAGGGTTTTTTCAACTTTGTTGCATATCTCAGGCATTTTTTGGAATTTTGGGCCAAAATTTTCAACATGGGTTTTTTGGGACCCCCTCCTCATGAATTCTTGCACTGTCATGGCGTTAATCAGGCTCACAGGGTGATTTTACAGTCACTGTGCGAAATCACCTTTCAGGACCCATTAATGAAACAACACTGCCAGTGTTCATAAGGTGGGCTCTCAAAAAGCCTATGTTGAAAATTTGGTGAAAAAATTCCTAAAAATGACTGTTTTACGAGCGTGTGTTGCGTAGTTCCTACGCACACTCATAAGTTCGTGAATTTTCAATATTTTCACTCCAGATTTTCAACATTGTCATTTTACCACACCTCCTTATGACCAGTACAGCTGTCATTTTTCACATCTCACCCAAAACGTGTTTCTGCCCATGTAGCGCACAATGGAGCAGTTGGTGTGCGAAATCAATGTACGGGACACATTAAGAAAATCACAGTGACACTGTTCATGAGCAGAGGTATTAAAATGGCTATGTTGAAAATTTGGTGAAAAAATCCTAAAAATGACTGTTTTACGAGCGTGAGTTGCAGAGTTCCTACACACTCTCGTAAGTTCGCAAATTTTCAATATTTTCACTCCAGATTTTCAACATTGCCATTTTACCACACCTCCTTATAAGCAGTATAGCTGTCATTTTTCACACCTCACCCACAACATGTTTCTGCCCATGTAGCGCACAATGGCGTAGTCGGTGTGCGAAATCAATGTATGGGACACATTAAGAAAATCACAGTGACACTGGACATGAACAGAGGTGTTAAAATGGCTATGTTGAAAATTTGGTCAAAAAATTCCCAAAAATGACTGTTTTAGGAGTGCATGTTGAGCAGTTCCTACGAACGCTGGCAAGTTTGCGAATTTGTAATATTTGTACACCAGATTTGCAACAGTGCCATTTTACTGCACTTCCTTATGAGCAGTACAGCTACCATTTTTCGCATCTTGCCCAAAATGTGTTTCCGCACATGTAGTGCACAATGGTACAGTCGGTGTGCGAAAACAATGTTTGGGACAGATTAAGAAAATCACAGTGACACTGGTCATGAGCAGAGGTCTTAAAATGGCTATGTTGAAAATTTGGTGACAAAAGTCCATAAAATGACTGTGTTACTAATGAGCATTGCACAGTTTCCACGCACCCTCATAAGTTCATGAATTTGTAATATTTTCAGTCCAGATTTTCACCAGTGGCATTTTTCCACACATCCTTAGGAACAGTACAGCTGTCATTTTCCACAACATGGCCGAAATGTGTTTTCACACTTTCAGCGCAGAAATGCATGGTCGCTGTGGAAATCATTGTTCGGGACAAATAAAGAAAATCACACTGACACTGTTCATGACTGGAGGTCCCAAAATGCCTGTGTTAACAATCTGCTGTAAAAAAAATCCCCAAACTAGTTACATTACGGGTGTGCATTCACAGTTTCTATGCACGCTCATGACTTCACCAGTTTTTTTAAGATTTTGACAGCAGATTTTCAACATTGCCATTTTTACACCTCCCCATGAACAGTACCACTGACATTTTTCACATCCTGTTCGGAATGTGTTTTTGCACCTGTGGTGCCAAATGCCGTAGTCACTGTGCAAAAGCATTTTTCGGCTAACAAACTGATATTGCCGCTGTTCATGAGGTGGGGGTCACAAAAAAACCATGTTGAAAATTTGGAGTGAAAATACCAACGAATGCCTGAGGCGTTAGGGTTTCCATCCATAATGCCCCACCCTGTAGAGAATGACAGGCATCAAGGGTGTGACTTGTGATTCTTGCTTGTAATGCTCATACCATTCCACCCCCACCCACACCCTGGAGTCAGTGAGAGGCATCAAGATGTGCCTCAGACTCTTCGGGCCCAAACTTCACCCCATTCTTCTATACTGCATCCATCTCACTGTATTTCCTGATGGAATGGGGTGCGCATAAGGGCCAAAGACCCCAAGGCACAGTGACACTTGTCAGTGTCTGCAGGGTAGGGTGTGGTGAAATGGCATGGTTGTTATGCCTGACGACCCAAATGCACACCCCAATGCCTGTCACTCTCTGCACGGTGGTGGTGGGGTTGGCTTCAGTTCAATACTTCTGCCATTCCTATTATGCAGCTCTGTAACTTACACTACCAATGCCAATGCCAGCTAGCAAACATTCGGCATTGAGTCTGAGCTGGGCGTCATTGTCCACCTAGGGACAAATGACTGGCTCATCATGAGATTAGAGCAGTGCAGAAGGACTTTGTAGAATTGGGAGGGGCCTAAGACAAGTACACACACACAGTATCCTTCTCAGAGGTGCTGCCTGTCAATGGTATGAGTGAGGCGAGGTATTTTGCACCAAATTTTGGGAATACATGTAATAAATTGATCAAATTGGGTTAGACCAGCCTATACTGGCAGGATGGTCTGCATCTGTCCAGGAAGGAACAAGTCTTTTGAGCAGTCGGTTTAAATGCTTCATTGGCAAGCTTTTAAACTAGTCAAGGGGGGAGGCACTGATAAGCAGCAGGAAAATCCCAGCCTCCCCCTACAAAACAGGGTACTAAATGAGAAAAAGACCAAGGTAGAAAGGTCAGTGGGGGATGCTGCAACAGAAGGTAAAGCCATCAAAAAATGGAGAGCAATGAGTACCAATGCCCATAGTCTGAGCAACAAGCTTCCTGAATTAGTGGCCTTGATGGAGGAGGAACATCTGGATATTGTGGCAGTCACAGAAACATGGTACACACAAAACCATGACTGGGATGTAAACATACCAGGATACACTATCTACAGGAGGGACAGGGAGGGTAAAAGGGGAGGAGGAGTAGCTCTTTACATAAGGGAAGGAATCAAAGCAACAGTACAAAAGGGTAAACAGGGAGGAGAAGAAGCACTGTGGGTAAATTTGGAGACTGGCAATGGCACCATAATACGCACAGGGGTTGTATACAGACCCCCTTCTCAGAGGGAGGAAATGGACAAGGAAATGATAGAAAGTATACTTAGAATGGCAGAAATAGGGGTGATATTGCTGATCGGTGATCTGAATATGCCAGATGTTAACTGGAGTGCAGTTGCAGCAGCCACTTCTAAGAGTGGGGTTATTCTGGATGCCCTACAGGGGGCATGCCTTAGACAACTAGTATTGGAGCCCACTCGAGAGGGAGCAATCTTAGATCTGGTTCTCTCAAATGGAGCTGAAAAGAGGATCACAGATGTAGAAGTGGGTAGCCTTCTGGGAACTAGCGACCATCGAACAGTATGGTTCACAATAAACACAGCAATAGAGTCAAGCCATACAAAGACAAAGGTACTGAATTTTAGGAGGGCTGACTTTGTCAAAATTGGTGCGTGCCTAAGGAATGCACTAGCAAATGGGCAGGAAGGAGGGGTGGAAGAACAATGGGGAATAATAAAAACTGCCATCACAGAGGTATCAAGCCTTTGTGTAAAGCAAATAAACTAAACAAAACGAGGTAAGAAGCCACTATGGTTCTCAAAGGAAGTGGCAGTGAAGGTTCAAGAGAAAAAGAAAGCATTCAGGAAGTACAAGAAATCACAGAAGGAACAGGACAGAGAACTATATCAGTTAAAGCAAAAGGAAGCTGGGAAGGCAGTCAGATCAGCAAAGGCCCAAACTGAGGAAAAGATAGCCAACTCAGTTAAGAAGGGGGATAAAACCTTTAATAGGTACATCAGGGAGTGAAGGAAGACCAAGGGAGGGATGGTGAGGCTTAATAAAGGGAGGGAGGGTGGGCAGAGGGTGACTGTGAAAAGGCAGATACTAAACAAATATTTTGCTCAGTATTTACAAGGAAGAGGGGAGGTACCTAAAACAAACAGTAGAAACACTCTGGATACAGAAGTTGATACCAGCCCATTTACAGAAGAAAGGGTTCTGAAAGAACTCTTAAAACTGAAGGTGGACAAAGCAATGGGGCCTGGTGGATTCATCCCAGAATTCTAAAAGAACTAGGTAGAACTAGTGACACCACTGACTACCCTCTTTAACAAATCATGGGAGGATGGGGTGGTACCGAGACTGGAAGAGGGCAGATGTGATTCTTCACAAAAGTGGGAGCAAGGAGAAGCAGTGAACTACAGACCTGTTAGTTTAACCTCAGTGGTAGGGAAAATGATGGAATCACTCTGAAGGAAAGAATTGTTAAATATCTAGAGGCCAGAGGGCACAGACCCAAGGCAGCATGGATTCACAGCGGAAGGTCATGCCAGACAAATCTGATAGATTTCTTGACTGGGTGACCAAAGAAGTTGATCAGGGGAGGGCTGTAGACATGGCCTACCTAGACTTTAGCAAGGCATTTGACACAGTCCCACACAAGATTAATATACAAGTTAGCCAGACTGGGAGTGGGTCCCAAGATGACAGCCTGGGTAAAGAATTGGCTGGAGAATAGGACACAGAGAGTAATAGTAAATGGAGTCCACGCTGAAAAAGGGGTTAGTAGTGGGTACTGCAGGGTTCAGTATTAGGACCAGTCCTCTTCAATGTCTTTATAAGTGACATTGCAGAGGGACTGGAAGGAAAAGTATGTCTCTTTGCAGATGACACAAAGATCTGCAACAGAGTTGATGCACAGGGTGGGGTGGAAAGGATGAGAAGGGACTTGGCAAGCTTAGAAGAATGGTCAAATGTATAGCAGCTTAGATTCAATGCTAAGAAGTGCAAGGTAATGCACCTGGGAAACAAAAACCCAAGGGAAGAGTACACAATGGGGGGTGAGATACTAACAACAACAAAAATGGAAAGGGACCTGGGGGTAGTCATATCAGATGACCTAAAGGTGGGCAAGCAATGTGAGAGGGCAGCAAGGAGGGTTGGGGGATACTGGGATGCATAGGAGAGGCATCACCAGTAGAAAACAGGAAGTTATTATCCCTCTGTACAGACAGCTAGTGAGACCCCATCTGAGTACTAGCGAGTTCTGGAGACCCAGTCTCCACAAGACATAGACAGGATGGAAGCTGTCCAGAGGAGGGCAACTAAAATGGTGCAGGGTCTGCACTGAAGACATATGAAGAGAGACTATGGAGCTTAATATGTATAGCCTCGAGGAAAGGAGGGAGAGGGGACATGATAGAAAGCGTTCAAGTACCTCAGGAATCAACAAAGTCCAAGAGGGTAGCATCTTTCAAAAGAGGTGTGCAAGAACAAGGGGCACAATTTGAAGATAGAAGAGGCGGCTCAAGAGGTAATTTAAGAAGTATTTTTCACAGAGGGGTGGTGGATGTTGTGGAGCGGCCTTCCAGAGGGAGAGGTTGTGGAGTCACAAACAGTGGTGGAATTCAAGCATGCATGGGACAGTCATAAGGCAATTCTAGGGGGTGGGGGTAGGAAGAAGTAGGCTGCTGGTTAACTAGGATCTGCAGCTTATCTATCAGGTAGGGAAATGGGCAGACTGGGTGGGCCAAGCGGTCCTTATCTGCCGTCAAATTCTATGTTTCTATGTTTCTATTGACAAATGCTTGTTAGTTGAGCCTACATCAACATAATTTGTAAATTGTAATTCTAGTAATCCAGACAAATCTGTAAGGAAGCACTCTGGGTCATTCAAATAAAGGACTGTTCAGAGCAAATGCATGACTTACATCTCCTTATTTTTTCCATATGAAATAAACCTTTTCAACTACTCAGTTGCAAGGCCTTGTGTTTGCTACAGCATGTTTTTCTGAAGTTACAGCATTTTATCAAGTGTTGATATTTCTTGCATTTTCAGTTTCTAGCCTTATACTCTTGCCCTCTGTCATTAAAGTTTTGTTTCTTTTAGATACTTTTTAAAAAAACAAGCATACCATACCCAAAACAGAATGATATTCTAGCTACTCCTTATTTGTTGTGAGCTGTCCTTACCATCCCTTTTTCTTTTTTGTGCCAGCAGTCCCACAGGCACTGCCACTTGGACTAGCTGTAGGCAACGGAACAAATTCACTTTCTGTTTTAGGAGTTATCCATGCTCTTTCTCCTGGCACTCCAGATTGCTTTTCAGTGTGTGTTTTTTCCAAGTCAAACTATGGTGATGACATTTTTAGCTACTTGAGATGGATGCTGCTGTATTAAATAAACTAGACCTAACAAAAACTTAGCAAATGAATTTTGTAAATGATGGCCTCTTTCAGGGTCACTATCGTTCCTTCTCTCTCTCTCTCTGAAATAGATCCAGCTATTCCTTTTGTCACTTAGGTGCTTTTCAGTGCTTTGAAAATGGTTGTGGGTGCAGCATGTGTGACCTTCAGGCTCAGCTGTTGTACAAAAAAAGGCATAGGAATTGCAAGTGACCCCTACAAGATGCCCTAAAAAGAGGAAGGGCATGGGGTTTATAACTAGTGTCTGCTGTTTGGTATAGTGCCCCTTACCCAACTGTGTTGTCCTACTCTGAATAGGGCTTAGAAACGGGACAGGATGGACAGACCTGTGCCATGAATAGTGCTTATTTACTGGTGCTCTCACAAAAAACAGATGCACTCACCACAAAGCCGCTAATGTTACCCCAGTATGAACACCCAACATTACTCAGTACTGTTGGGGCTTTTTTACCTTTGGAAAAGTGCCAAGAGAGAGGTCATATGTGTGCCTGACTGTGATGGTTGCTTAACTATCTAGCTCCTGGCAGTCTCACCAGCTATCCATCTCTATCCACTGATTAGCAGAAGGGAATAGAATGGTTTCACCAAGCTGGTTCGACAGAAAACCTGTTGACTGGCTTTACAGAAACAGCACAATGTTGACCGTGATCGCAGTCTGCATTGTGTCATTGCCACACAAGTGTGTTTTCTCAGGATTTTATTATAATCACCTCCACAGTGGAAGTGTTTCAGAGAGGGGGTGCAAGACCCAGAGAAGCTGTGCTGGGGTCCTGCATGCCCATTACAATGATCAGCAGTGACTGTCATTTTCTCACTGTAAATAACTGGTTGCTATAATGTTTTCAACAGAGTTATGTGCACCTGAATAGAATACCTTTTTACATGGACTGAAGTCAGTGGAGCATGACAAGAGATTGGGCTGCTGTTGGGTCATCTACAACCCCGAACAAGTGTAAAAATGACTGTTTTACCTCATTGCCGGGCCTGTCCTTGCCAGCTGCCTAGATGGTCATGGTGCCCACCACCTCCCATTTCACTCTGCTGATGGACTCAGACAAACATGCAACACTGCTTGAGAAATTAGCAGCTAATGTTAAACCCATTTGGCAAGCTGTACAGACATGCAAACAGCCATTACTGCACGAACTGCTAGAGTGAGCGTGGTGGAGCCTAAGATAGCTGATCTCGATGTAGCCAGACAGCTACCAACTAGAGGAAGCAAGTTGCTAAAGAGCAGAAGAATGGCTCTCCAGAAAGAGTGAGGATTTAAAGGGTCACGGCCACAAAAAGAACTTGCAGCTTTCAGGGGTATAGCCAGAAATTTCCATTTTGTACACAGTCTCCAACAGTTGCACCCCATCAATTAAAAAATGTACACATCCTCTCCAAATGGCATCCCCTTCCAAACAAATCAGATTGTTCTCAGATGATTCTTCTAATCTCTGAAGAGGTTGTATCTGTCTCCTAAACAACAAGTTTGAACAGAGACACTCCTCAGTGGCCTACACTAACCCAAATACTACAGATTAGAATGAAAATGTTAACAGAAAGGCATATGGTTTGGGTTGGGCACTTAACTAAACTGTACATAAATGCGTACAGTGAGTATGCCTGCCTACACCCTTGGCAGCTTTTGGGACTAGCAGAAGGTCTGGAGGTTTCCGATCCTGTGGCTGTCTTCATCAAACGCTCCCAGAATAGATTCAGTTGGTAGCAACCAAGTTCAATTTCAACCTGGATAGAGGATACTGGATACAAGGGGCAAAGCAGCTGGTCAGAACTCCACTAAACCTCAGTCTTTGATTTTTCAAGCTCCTGAGGTTACAGAATAAGCAGCTAATTTTACGCCAAGTGAGGAAACTGGGGAACATTGTGGTGAATGGTGTTAAGATCTCCATATCTGGACTATCCCTGCAGTAAGTAAGTAAGTAACATTATATTTTTCAAGTGCCCCATCCTAGAGGCTCTGGGTGATGTAAAGATTAGTAAGAGTTTAAAATAAATAACATAGATCAATTAGGAAAACATATCCAAACAACAATAACAAGCAGACAAACATTACCTAACTAAAATCCTTACTTAAAATAAACGATTCAACAATCTACTATTACTAAGACTCATAAACAGTTCACAATGGCTCTCTAAAAAGATGCACCTTCAGATCCCGCTTAAACACCTTCACCAGTGGGTCCTCCCTCAAGGATCTTGGAAGCGAGTCCCACAGGGCTGGGCCTGCCACCTCAAATGATTACTCTCCAGAGGTCTTTAGCCAGGCAATGGGAACCACCAGAAGGCCTTCGGTGGAGGAGCCAAGTGAGCGCACAGGATAGATAGGAGTAAGGAGGTCACTCAGGTAGCCAGGGCCCAATCTGTAGAGGGCCATATAGTATCTTGGAGTGTCAAAAGCATTCAACAAGATTAAAGTGAGTCTTCGAAATTGGGGATCCCCTACTCCCTCTTCTACATAGCTACCCTCCCAGTCAGCTTCAAGTGCAATAAGGACCTATTCTCCACTCCTGCTGAAGCAGATTTCTTCTTCCAATGGGTACTGGGACCATCCCAGTTTCCTCAACCATCTCCCTCAAGAGAGAAACAAACAGATAGAGACTGTATCGCTGGATCAGGAAGCAGGAACAGCTTCCAACACCAGCTGAAGCCAAGAGTATATCTTCATAACTCTCTCAGACTACCACTGCCCTTGAAGACTTTGTTAACTATTGCAGTTTGGGAGCTGTATGCCTCAGTTTGTTAGCTCTTCCCCCAATAGCCGCCATGAGAGGAGTGGGGTCTTTCTGCTGTTGGCAGTTTGTGCTGCATCATGCGACTGTGGCACTTTGTAGCTTTCCTTCTAAGCCACTTCATGCACGAGTGGGAGCCCTCTCCTGCTGCTGCACCATTAGGCCCTTTTGAGTGTGTTGGCCTATTTAAATAGGATTAATACTGTTAAAATATATTTGATTGTGATTTTGGAATGATTCCAACTACTTGGAAATTCTGATAGACTGACCACACTTGGACAGCATTACCACTATTTATTTATTTAGTTAGTTTTTGTTGACCAGGTAAGTACACTAGACAAATCCTGCCTATTTTCAGGCATGACCCGGGAGGGAGGGGGATAAAGATGAATGCCATCTGACCTTGAATCAGATTAAGCTGTTGGTGGTATTTTTAGTGAATGAGGGAAATTTGGCCAGGACACCGGGGAAATTACCCTACTCTTTTCGAGAAGTGCCATGGGATTTTTTAACATCCACCTGAACTACCACCAATCCAGGCAGATGAGACCTCGATTTAACATCTCATCTGAAAGACAGCACCTCAGAAGTGCAGCACCCCTCTCTTGCTGCATTACAGCGTCAGTACTGGGATATTAATCCAAGTGCCAGATGCCAGCCCACTCCTGATTGCTGCATCTCTTTCCTTGCAGTGGTCAGCCTGGGACTCCAAAGTGGATGAAAGTTGCTGGCAGCCATCTCATGGTGCAACCACTGACTGGTAATAGCAGGGGTTTCATATTCCCTGTGTTCCTTATGTTATTCTGGGTAAACTGCTATTATTTCAGACGCTGTCCATGGTGGTGTTTGGAGATTGTATGCACAGTCTATTGCCCTTATTATAATTGGTTAGGCTTACTTCATCTCCCCCAGAGCATCAGTTGCTTCCTTGCTTTTCTACCACCCCTCTGAGGAGCATGTCAGCTAACTGACCCCTGGAGATGGCTCGCAGAGAGACTTCTAAGCTCCTTCTGAGAGTATCCAGGGTTCTGTGTGAGCATCTGCTTACTGACATCCCTTATCCTCTGTTAGAAAGGACACCTGGCCTGCCTTAGCCAGCTGGGACTGCTCAAAAACATTCTATTTTTTGGTTCATTTCTGCATTCAGCATTTTGCTACCACATCAAGTGTGGGGTTACTTTTTCCATATTGGATACCTGGGCTGAGACTGTACATGAACTGTATAATTTTCTCATTTGGTCTTCTGGGGGGTGGGGTTTGGGGAAAAGGGTGTGGATCTAGAAGGGTATTTTGGGTAAACCTTTATTATTGCTCTTTTCTCAGAGCCACTGTTGACTTAACCCTGCCCATGTATTGTGCCACTATGGCTACATTTGATAGCTTGAAGGTGGTCTCCTGGAATGTTAATGGCCTCAATAGTTCTGCTGAGAAGCCTAAAGTATTGGTTTAACTTGGCAACATGTTATGTGATTTGGCCCTGAGCCAGTAGTTCCACCTCCTGACTTCTGAAGTAGAGCAACTGTGATGTATGTGGGTGTGCACAGTTTTCCAGTTCTTCAACTACTAAACAGAAGGGTGTAGCATTTTGTTGAGAAAGGGGCTTCAATTTGAAGCACAGAAAACTACCGCTGACACAAATGGCCAGTATGTGATAGTGAAGGGCACTTACCAAAAGCATATAGAAACATAGAATTTGATGGCAGATAGGGACTGCTTGACCGACCTATTCTGCCCATTTCCCTATCTAGTGAATAAGCTGCAGATCCTAGTAAACCAGCAGCCTACTTCCTCCTACCACCCATACTAGAATTGCCTTATGTCTGTCCAATGTATTCTTGAATTCCCTCACTGTTTTTGACTCCATGACTTCCTTAGGAAGGCTGTTCCATGCATCCACTACCATCTCCATAAAAAATACCTCCTCACATTACCTCTGAGCCATCCCCCCCATCTTCAAATTGTGCCCCCTTGTTCTTGCACATCTCTTTTTCTGAAAGATGCTACCCTCTTGCACTTTGTTGATTCCACTGAGGTACTTGAATGTTTCTATCATGTCCCCCCTTCCTCCTTTCCTCAAGGGTATACATATTAAGCTCTTTTAGTCTCTCTTCATATGTCTCCTGGTGCATACCCTGCACCATTTTGGTTACCCTCCTCTGGACAGCCTCCACCCTGTCTATGTCTTTGTGGAGATGGGGTCTCCAGAACTACATGCAGTACTTCAGATAGAGTCTCACCAACTGTCTTTATAGAGGCTTCCCCTTATGTTGGGAATGTTCTACACCTCTAACATGATTGACCTGAATTTTTAGCATACCATTCTTAGGCAACTACTCAGTAACCCTATAGGAATTATCTTGGGGGGGGGGACCTAAACCTGGCACTGTAGCCAAACTTAGACAGAACTGGTGCAGGAACACAAGCAGAATCCATAACTGCAGCACAGGTACTGCAAGCTTATTGGGGCCAGGAGCTCCATGACATTTGGCATGTACTGCACCCACATGAGAGGCATCTTTTACATGGAGGGACTCCCTATGATAAGTGTCAAGGTTAGTTAAAGCACCAAGCTTCAGGGTGTTTTTTAATCTCTGATTATGCTCTGGTGATCTTGTCTCTGGCCTAGGGGAGGACCTCTGGCCTTTGTAACAAGTTACACATATGTATGAACACCGTCCTTTTGCAGTGCTCTGACTTCTGCTCCTAACTGCAGAATGAGATTCTGTTGTACTTTGAACAAGATGAAATCCTAGACACTTTGGCAGCCACTTAGTGGGAGACTGAAGACTGTTCTTAGGGGCAGGTTAATTCCATATTACTCTAACCTCTGCAAAGAACAGTACTGGTTTCCTGCCTGGTGCCATGGCTTGGAGGGACAGGAAGCAAATCCCAGGATTGCAGAAGCAGCATCACAGGAGAGGGAACTAGATATCATTGTCCACCTTGGGACAAATGACCTAGCTAGGCATGAGATCAGTGCAGTGCAGGATGAATTTGTGCAGTTGGGGAGGGGCCTCAGACAGGTGGCAAGCACAGTAACCTTCTCAGAGGTGCTGCCAGTCTATGGCAGGGGTGAGGCTAGGGTACTGCACACCATGCAGTTTAATGAATGGTTGCAAAACTGGTGCAGAGCACAGGGCTTTGGCCTCATTGAGGACTGGGGGTCCACCTGGAGAGATGAAGGTCTATACTGGCATGATGGTCTGCATCTGTCCAAGAAGGGAAACAAGCTCCTAGGTGACAGGTTTAAATGCTTCCTTGGCAAGCATTTAAACGAGCCAAGGGGGGGTGCTGATAGGAAGCAGGAAAGTTCAAGCCTCCCCCCACAAAACATGGCAGGTAGTAGGGTAAACACTGAGGTACAGAGCTTGACAGAGGGCAGGACAGGGGTAAATGGAAAAATAGACAAGGGCAATAAGAGCAGGGATGGGGTAAAAAAGGATAAAGTCAACATTAAATGGAGGGCAATGAGTACCAATGCTTGTAGTCTGGGAAACAAGCTTCCTGAGCTAGTAGTCCTGATGGAAGAGGAACACTTGGATATTATGGCAGTCACAGAAACATGGTACACAGAGAACTATGGCTGGGATGTCAACATACCAGGGTACACAATCTACAGAAGGGACAAGGAGGGTAAAAGAGGAGGTGGAGTAGCTCGCTACATAAGGGAAGGGATCAAAGCTACAGAACTAAAAAGTAAAGGGGGAGGACAAGAAGCACTCTGGGTCACCTTGGAGACAGGGAATGGCATCACAATCCGCACAGGGGTTGTATACAGACCCCCGTCTCAAGGGGAGGACATGGACAAGAAAATGATAGAGGACATTCTCACAATGGCTGAAAAAGGGGAGATACTGTTGATGGGTGACCTGAATATGCCAGATGTTAACTGGATGACATGGACTGCAGCCACATTCAAGAGCAGGGTCATTCTCAATGCCCTACAGAGGGCATGTCTTAGACAGCTGGTGGTGGAACCCACTCAGGAGGGAACAGTATTAGACCTGGCACTCTCAAATGGAGAGAGGATCACAAATTTAGAAGTCAGTAGACATCTGGGAACAAGCGACCACTGCACAGTGTGCTTCACAATAAACACAACCATGGAGACAAGCCATACAAAGACAAGGATACTGGACACTGGAAGGGCTGACTTTGGCGTGGGTGAATACCTGAGGAATGCATTAGCAAATGGCCAGAAAGGAGGGGTGGAAGAACAATGGAGAAAAATCAAAATTGCCATCATGGAGGCAGCAAGCCTTTGTGTGAAACAAATAAAGAAAACAAAGTGGAATAAAAAAACACTATGGTTCTCAAAAGAGGTGTCAGGGAAGGTTAAGGAGAAAAACACTGCATTTAAAAAGTATAAGGAATCACAGAAAGAGCATGACAGGGAACTGTATCAATTAAAGCAGAAAGAAGTGGGGAAGGCAGTCAGAAAAGCAAAGACCCAAACCGAGGAAAAGATAGCCAACTCAGTTAAGAAGGGGGATAAAACCTTTTATAGGTACATTAGGAAGCATATAAAGGTTAAGGGAAGGATAGTGAAGATTAATAAAGGAGAGGAGAGGCGGGCAAAGGGAGACAGTGAAAAGGCAGAGATACTGAATGAATACTTTTGCTCAGTATTTACAAAAGAAGAAGAGGAGGAGTTACCTAAATCAAACAATAAAAGCACTCAGGGTAGTGGGGTTGATGCCAGTCTATTTACAGAAGAAAGAGTCCTGAAAGAACTCCTAAAACTCAAGGTGGACAAAGCAATGGGGCCTGATGGGATTTGCCCTAGAATCCTAAAAGAACTAAGGGAGGACCGAGTGACACCACTGGCCACACTTTTTAACAAATCATGGGAGGATGGGGTGGTATCTGAGGACTGGAGGAGGGCAGATGTGATTCCCCTTCATAAAAGTGGGAGCAAGGCAGAAGCAGGAAACTACAGACCAGTTAGTTTGACCTCAGTGGTGGGGAAAAATGATGGAATCAATTCTGAAAGAAAGAATTGTTGAGTACCTAGAGGCCAGCGAGGCACAGGACCCAAAGCAGCATGGATTCACAGCAGGAAGGTTATGTCAGATGAAGTTAATTGATTTCTTTGACTGGGTGACCAAAGTAATAGACCAGGGAGGGGCTGTGGATATGGCCTACCTAGACTTTGGCAAGGCATTTGACACAGTCCCACACAAAAGATTAATAATCAGGTTAGTCAGCCTGGGAGTGGGTCCCTGGGTGGTAGCCTGGGTGCACAACAGGACACAGAAGGTAATAGTGAATGGAACACATTCCGAAGAAAGGGGGGTTGCTTGTGGAGTGCCTCAGGGCTCAGTATGGAGTCCAGTCCTCTTTAACGTCTTTAGAGGTGACATTGCAGAGGGTCTGGAAGGAAAGGTATGCCTCTTTGCAGATGACACAAACATCTGTAACAGAGTTGATACACAAGGGGGATAGAAAGGATGAGAAGAGACTTGGCAAGGTTGGAGGAATGGTCAGACATATGGCAACTTAGATTCAATGCAAAGAAGTGCAAAGTAATGCACCTGGGAAATCAAAATCTAGGAGAAGAATACACAATAGCAGGGGAGGTACTAACAACAACAATAATGGAAAGGGACATAGGGGTAGTCATAACAGATGACCTAAAGTTGGGTAAGCAATGTGAGAAGTCAGTAAGGAGAGCCAGAGGGATACTAGGATGCATAGGGAGGGGCATCACAAGTACAAAAGGGGAAGTGGTTATCTCTCTGTACAGACAGCTGGTGAGACCCCATCTGGAGCACTGCATGCAGTTTTGGAGACCTCATCTATGCAAGGGCATAGACAGGATGGAAGCAGTCCAGAGGAGAGCAACTAAAATGGTGCAGGGTCTACATCAGAAACCATATGAAGAGAGAGTCTGAGAGAGCTTAATATGTATGCCCTTGATGAAAGGAGGGATGGGGGACATGATAGAAACTTTTAAGTACCTCAAGGAAATCAACAAATTCCAGGAGGGTAGCATCTTTCAGAAAAAGAGATGTGTAAAAACAAGGGGGCACAATTTAAAGACAGAGGGGGATGGCTCAGAGATAATGTGAGGAAATGTTTTTTCATGGAGAGAGTGGTGGATGCATGGAACCACCTTCCTGGAGAGGTTGTGGGGTCTAAAACAGTAGGGGAATTCAAACATGCATGGGACAGACATACGGCAATTATAGTGGGGGGTTGCAGGAAGTAGGCTGTTGGTTAACTAAAATCTGCAGCGTATCCAATAGGTAGGGGAATGGGCAGACTGGGTGGGCCAAGTGGCCCTTATCTGCTGTCAAAGTCTATGTTTCTATGTTTCAACAGCAGTAGGGGAACTTAAAGACCCTACAGCAGTGACTGAGTCACCATACAGAACTGGTTGGTACTCTTTGGCCCCAGACAGATCATATCAGGGCTGCCATAGAGTCAGTCTTCCAGTATAGAACTAAGTAAAATCTGTTTCATGTAACCAAACCATCTGGAAAGAAGATGAACAGCCTGGAAGGCTGTTGGAACATTGGCTGTGGGCTAGTGATATACAAAAATACATCCCCATGATAGATACCTCACAAGGCACAGTGGTTACCTTCCCAAAGGATATTGGTGCTGCCTTCCTGGATTATTATACTACACTGTACTCCTCCAAAGTGGCTCTCTCTGCTGCTCAGTGTGATACCTTTTACTCAAATATAGCTCTTTCCCAGGTTCCACCAGCAGTTAGCAGCAGACTAACAGCCCCATTCTTTATGGAGTCCATCAGTTCTGTGTCAACAGATAAACTGCCTGGCCTCGATGGCTTTCCCTCAGATTTTTATCAGGCATTTTGTACTCTGCTGGCACCATGTGTGTTGCAAGTGTTTAACCAGGCTCATACCCTGGGTGAACTTCCACCATCTTTTGGTGAAGCACTGACTAACTGAATTCCTAAAAAGGGAAAGGATAGCATCTTGTGTTCCCAGTACTGCCCCATCTCTCTCATAAATGTAGATGCCAAAGTCTATGTCAAAATCCTTGCAGGGAGGAAGGGGAGGTTATGGGAACCCTGATACATGTCACTCAGGTGGGATTCATGGCCGGTCACATGGGGTTGTATAAAACATGCTGAATACTCAATATCCTGTGGGAGGTCCATACTCATAGAGGGCCCACTGCCTCCTGGGTACTTGATGACAAAAAAGTATTTGACAGGGTGGAGCGGACCTACCTGTTGGATGCTATTACTTGATTTGGGTTTCCCCCTTACTTTATTGAATGTGTACAGTTATTGTATACAACCTCAACAGCAAATTTTCTGATTATTCCTCCTGGCTATTGGACCCCTGGTCCAGAAGCTGCAGGCTTCTCCAACATTCCTAGGGGTCATTCACTGTGAGAGGGTGGGAGGCTTCATAAAATACCACTACATGCTGATGATATCACCCTTTTTCTTATGGACCTCCCTGCCTCTCTGCCCACCCTGCACAGTCTGATTCGGGAATATTCCAAGATCTCAGTTTAGAAGCTCAGTTGTGTCAAATCTCAGATATTACCACTCACCGTACACTGCACTCCAGCACTGTTTTAGCCATATCCACACCAGCAGTCTTTGAATGGAGTAACCTGCTTGAGTGTGAAGTTTAAACCCATGGTCAAAGCCACAGTGGCTGCCAACAGCCAGGCTATGCTAAACAAAATAGATGAGGCCTTAGGAAAGGGGGGAAATGTGATGCCATCGATCTGGGGTAAGGTGAATGCAGTGAAGCTCATCACTATACCTAAATAGCAATATAGTCTCCCTAATTTACCTGTCCCAATCCCAGGATCCTCTTTCCAGAGTCTCAGGAAAAAAAAATAACTTCTTTTATCTGGGATGGTAAACCTCCCCAAATTAAGTGGCAGTCCCTGAAATACCACTGGCATGAGGGAGGCTTTGGTCTGCCTGACCTCAGCTTCTCTCACCAACGTGTTGTGACTTATCAGGCAGTCCTCTTCTGTAGAAAGGATCTTACGACTCCTCAGCCCAGATGGTTGGATATAGACTTAATCCAGAGCAAGATGTCAGTCCCCTAAGCACTACTTCTCTCAGACTGGCAGTTGGTAAGAACTGTGACACCTTGTACTACCAACACTAAACAACATGGAATAGGCACATCTATGTCCTGTGTTGGAACACATCCACCTTCAGACAATGCCCACTTTGGCATCCTCCCAGGGCTGCTGGAATATTCCATGCTTTTGACACACTTCAAACCTAAGCTAAGGACACCAACTCCCCTTCTGGCAATATCTTTAATTATGGGCCAGCTTTCCCTATCCCTGCAGCTGCCCCACACCAACCCGATGGGTGCCTGGATTACAGTGCTCCCCTCAATCAGACACATGACAGCTCGCTTGACAAAACTTAGAGAAAGGCACTGACTCTGTACTGTCTCCACTGGTCTGAGAGAACAATGAGATAGGGAACTGGGGTAGCCAATCCTTCAGGAGTCTTGGGATTCTTTGTGGACACATGCCCATGATGCCAACAGGGAACTGCAAGCCAGGGCTCTTCAGTTTTAAGTGTTGCATAGGGTATATAGAATTCCACAAGCTCTCTACCTCATGGGACTTTAAACCACAGTGATTGTTGGAGATGATCCTCCCCACAGGCCAACTTGACTCATATCTTGTTGTCATGCCAAGTACTAGATCAGTACTGGAAACAGATCTGGTCCAAATACAGTGCTCTGGTACCCCTTACAACAGTAAATGACCTCAAACTAGCAGACCTGGATATTCCTCTGCCAGACACCACACTAACTCCTGCTCAGAGCATTTGGGCAAATAGGGCCTTTTTGGTGGCAAAAAGACTCCTTCTGCATAGATGGAGAGACTCAGCCCTCCTCATGTATAGAGAGTGGGAGAACCTTTTAATCTTCATGGCCAGATATGAGCATTTTGCCTATACAGCTCTGAAAAAATCTGGGGAAGCACAATAACATCTGGGGATCATTTTTTTAAACTTTGCGGATCCTTCCTAGAGCTTCTTATAGGTGAGCTACTGTCTTAAGATTCCCTTTGGGCTTAGGCCCTGATTTCTGACCTTCTGAATCTATGAATCCCTCATGGGTGTCCAACAGTTACAATATTGACTTACTTATTGCATTCTTACCCCTTTCCCTCTTTCTTCCGTCCCCCATCCCCATCCTCATTAACCTCTACCCTCCCATCTATTGAGACTTCTATGAAACCCCAGGAATGCATTACTGTAGTGGTGATCCAGTGGTGAAAGACAGACTGGTGGCTACAGGGGGCAGAAGAGGAGCAAGGGGTGAGGAGAGCATGGATGTGGTGGTAGATGAGGATAGAGTGAGAGAAGGGCTGCTAATATTGAAGGTGGAAAAATCACCAGACCCGGACAGCATACACCCAAGGGTCCTGAGGGAACTAGCAGAGGAGCTTATGGGACCACTGGCAGGCCTGTTCAATAGTTCACTGGAGTTGAGCGTGGTGCTAAAGGACTGGAGAATGCCACAGGAGGAGCTTCTCCATAACAGCAGTCCCAAGGATGACCCAGGAGTTACAGACTGGTCAGTCTGACCTCAATTGTGTACAAGCTCATGGAGACCATACTCAAGGAAAAGTTGATAGAGTATCTAGAGGAGTATGGGCTCCCCCAGGATGCATCCGGAATCGTGCAGTATTCCTGGTCAGTATGCCTTCCTGGTAAAACTTTTAAATAAATAAGATGTGAGGCAACATGGGTTTATGGGAGGGAGATTGTGTCAACGTCTTCTTTGACTGGGTCACTAAAACACTAGACAGGGGCCAAGCTGTGGAAATCCTTTATTTGGACTTCAGCATGGCCTTTGACTCTGTACCCCACAAGAGGTTGATCAGGAAGTTGGCAGATCATGGGGTTGGGGAGAAGATGACCAGACAGGTAGAAAGCTGGCTGAGAAACAGGACACAGAAGGTGGCTGTGGTGGGAGAGTTATTTAGCACCATGGAGGTCATCAGAAGGTCCTGCAGTGCTCAGTGCTGGGACCGGTGATGTTCAATGTCTTCATCAGTGATATTGGGGTGGCATTAAGGGCAAAATGTGCCTATTCATGGATGACACCAAGCTCTGTGGGAGGGTGGACACAGTTGAAGGGATACGGGACCTACAGGATGATCTGAAAAAGTTTGATGAGTGGTCCTGTATTTGGCTTCTTGGCTTCAGTGTCAAGAAATGCAGAGTTATGTACATTGCAGCCAAGAATCCCAGGACAGAGTACTACCTGGGAGCAGTCCAGGTTTCTGCAACAGAGGAGGAGAAGGATCTGGGAGTTATGATTATTTGCAATCTGAAGCACTCCATGCAGTGCAGGAAAGTAGCAATAGGTGCAGATACAATATTTGGATGCATAGCCGGGGGATCAGCACTGCAGTATGTAAGAGGAGGTCATACTACCCTTATACAGGTCATTGTTGAGGCTACATCTAGAGTATGGAGTACAGTACTGGAACGCACACCTTAAAAAGGACATTAACCTGGTAGAGATGGTCCAGAGGAGGGCAACGACATTGATTGCAGGTCAGCAGGGTAAAACATACATGGACAGGTTGTGGCCCTGCTCATGTACTCCCTGGAGGAGAGGAGGGAGAGGGGGTACATAACTGAGACCTTCAGGTACTTGAAAGGGATAAATAGGGTGGATTAGGAGGGTTTCTTTAAGCTAAGTGGTGGCTGAAACATGAGGAGACACAGTCTTAAGCTGGGGTATGGGGTTCAGGAGGGAGGTTAGGAAGCACTTTTTCACAGAGAGGGTAGTGGCCAGCTGGAATGTGCTGTCAGAAGAGGTGGTCTTATTGAAGACAATGAGCAGCTTCAAGAGAGGCTGGGATAGACATAAGGGGAAAGTAAGGGTCATGGGAGAGGAAGATGGAAAGGATGGGGAGACAGGACCAGTAGCTTAAGCTGTGGACCATGCAATATGAGCGGACTACATAGACCAAATGGCCTTATTCTGCTGGGTCTTTGTATGTTTGTATGGTTGTATTTTGTCTGTTTCTGTGCCCCCCCGACCCCATGCATAACAGTTTCAAGATCTCAAGTTGCCTGCCCCAACCCTCACTGTGGCATCATAGCAGGTAGCATGGTAGCTTGCCAATGCTGTGCAGAGATAGCAGTGGACACTGGCTTACTCCAGACCATTATTATTTCAGTTTATTGGTGACCTTCAGAGGAGCCCTTCTTATCTCTAGGGACCACACATTCATTAATGTTGTTCTTGATATCTCAGTTCCAGTGGTATGGTATGCAGAGTTTATAGTTTAATGGAATGAATGCTAGAATCCAGAGACATGGTTTACTTGACCTTTATCTGTTGTGCAAAGAGAGTTCTCAGATGTCATGTGCATGAACAAGCTGCAGTTTACTGGTAATGTTACACTCCAAAATGTAGGCTTCTTTGGATCTCTCAGTTCCCTGTGTCTTGCTTCATGATATTATGTGTTATAAAAATTGAAAACATAAATAACTTTTATGGCAAAAAACAAGTGCCAAGAGCAGCAAGAAACGCCAGGTGTTTGTGATGGGGGCAACACTAATTGCTTCATTTTGCACTGTGACTGTCATTTTAAACCCTCTGTCTGCTTCCGGAACATGTCATTAATTCAGTTCTTACTGGGATGGATCAGGGACTCATCACAGTCACTATCTTCTTTGACATGGCTAAAACTTTTTGCTCAGTAACCCACCCTTTTCCTGGAGATGCTGTGTTCTGCTGGCCTATCTGCTACAGCTGTTGACTGGTTCAAGTCCTATCTCACAAGCCATCTCCATTTTGGTACAAGTTGGAAATGCCATGACCTCCTTCTTGATCCAGTCCAGGGTCCAACAAGTCTCCATCCTGGGTCCCATCCTATTTTACATGTTTTTAAATGACCACCCATCAGTCTCCACTAACTCACATCTTCACATGTTTGCAGATGACACTTCTATCTTCACCTCAGATGCCTCAGTTTCAGCTGTGTAAGAATTGTTTCAGCTTGACTTCAACAATGTCCTATTCTAGTTCCAATCCAACAAACTCTCGGTCAACACAGAAAACAGAGTCCATGACCTTTGGCCCCAGACCAAAACTGGCTAGGATCCCCCCCCATCTTCACCACAATGGATGGCTCTCCCCTTGACGCCGTTCTCTGCTTCAAATATCTCAGTATTTGGATAGATAGTAGGCTTGACTTCACCCATATCAACATCATCCACTTGAAGCACACCCAAAACTTGGTGCCCCATAATGAAGCAACAACTACCTCTTTCCCCAGGCTCACTGGGAACTGATTAGCAAAATAGTGTTTCCTGTATTTGGCTATGTGGATGTGATCTACAGCACCACCCCCTTCTCCTCCCTCACCAGACTGGACACCCTTTGCTATGCATTTTGCTGCTTTGTGGCTAACCCCCTTTTGTACTTATTGTGGCATTTTGGTATTTGGTCTGCCACTAAAGGACCGCTTACATTCTGGTATTCTGCTTTCCCATCTGGTGCTTCTGCTGCAGGAGTCACTAGGTACCGAACAAACTATTACTGTTCATAGTTAAAGGGGCGGCAGCTAATCTTTAGCTCCATGCTTAACTCCATACTCCACATCAACCCGGGTATTGTAAATGTGAGTACCACTCGAACAAGTAAAGACATCGTTATGCACGAACAACAATAGAAAGTAGCAAAACCTTAGTAACATTAAGATAACATTTAACAGTATCGTGGAGACATTACTAGAAGATGATTGATTGAAAATGTTAAAATTTAGAAGAGAAACAAAATTAAGATCATACAGGAATTGAGATGCAATTTGCAGATTAGGACAAAGAATTAACAGAATCACTGCACTGAGTCCAAATAATAAGTTCACTGGATTCTGTAGCTTTTATGGTCAGTTGGAAATTCTGAGTGGGTGGCTTGAACTTGTTCTTGAGAGGATGTGGGCAAGTCAGAAAAGGTGACCCATGAGTTGTGAGCACTGTTATACCCACACCATTTAACATGGTATGACCGAGATCCATTGGTGTACTTTTTGCGCAGAATCTTCTCGATCTGATATACTGTTTGCAGTATAAGAGAGTTCTGAGAAGACGCAAGAAGCTGAGAAGTTCCAGAAAGTTCATCTGGGTTGGGCAGGAAGAATGGGATCTGGCTGATAAGTGTCAATACCATGAGGTGTTGGTGGAACTGTTGTCAAGTTGTCAGCAGGAAGTTCAGTTTCTGAAAGGATTGCAGGTTCCAAAGAAGCTTCATTACTTGGTGGACTGGGATCATTAGGAAGAGAATCATGCAAGTACCCTTGCTTCAACCTGTTAATGTGAATTTTATTGTGTACCAGCTTCCCATCTGACTTTCAGTGCAAGCGAGCATGAACTGGGGGAAGCTTTTCCACAATATAAAATGGCCCAGTCAAGGGGTGAAGCAGTTTTCTGGTGATGCCTGGAACAAGAACAGGTCAATACAAATATATGATGTCCCCCACAGAAAATGAAGGATCGTGACACTTGGCTGCAGAAATTTTTTGCATTGCCATTTTTCTCTGTCCCAGGGTGTTAACAGCAACCTGTCTCACATGTTCAAGCTGTTCCAACATTGGGATGATGAAGGAGGAAGCTGACTTTGGGACCTCTAGCAATGACAGATCTTTGTCCAGAGGTGTTCTTGGGTGATGTTCATGGACTAGGAAAAACCGGGTGTACTCTGTGCTGTCGACACAAGGGCTGGAGCTGTATGCAAACTGAATGAAGGGAACAAAACTATCCCAAGTGCCATGAGTCTCATCCAGGTACTTGGATAGTGTGCTAAGAATGGTCAACATCATTCTCTTACTTTGTCCATTGCACTCTGGATGGTAACTGGTTGTATGAGTCTTTTTGATGTCGAGAAGTTTGCAGGTTTCTCACACAATAGATGAGAGGTAGTTAGTGCCTCTGTCTGAATGCAGGTACGCTGGAGTACTGTGATGGCAAATGATTGTATTGAGGAAGGCACTTGCCACTGTAGCAGTTTTAATGTCTTTTAATGGGATCAGTTCCAAGAGTTTAGTTAGGTAGTCCACAAAGACAAGAATGTACCTGTTGCCAGAGTCAGGGCAGGTAGGCAGGGGCCCAAGAAAATCTGTGCTGGCTCTTTGGAAAGGTTCTGTGGCTACAGGCATTGGGATGATGTGTGCCTTGGTTGGTTTGGTGGGAGGCTTTCTTTGGGAACAGGGCTGGCAGAATTTAACAAAATGGACAATGTCCTTGTTCATGTGAGGCCAGAAGAAGTGGAGCCTTGTCCTTTCGAGAGTTCTGTGAATGCCCATATGACCTCCACAAAGTGGAGAGGCGTGAGTGGATTGAAGAACTTCAGAGACTAGAGAGGCTGACACAACTAACTGTGCACGAGTTCTGTCTGTGCGATGTCCCTTGCCCTCCTTGGTCCAAATGTGAAACAGCACTCCGTCATTGAGAAAATACTGTGCCGCAAAGAACTGTACATCCTGGCGGTGATTCTTTTGTTGTGGTAAAGTTCCAGTCTCGAGATAAGTGATGATGTCTGTAAACTGAGGATCAGTTCTTTGTTGAAGTTTAATCGTGGCCAGGGAGATATCGGTGCTGGAGGGTGTAAGAAGCTCTTCAGCTGCTTGCAATAGCTGAGGATTGGTACTTTTTTCTGTAGAAGCATTTGGGAGCAGCAAAGTGACTTGAGGTGCTGTAGGAGTGTCCACAAGGAGCTCATCTGTGGAGCAGAAGAAGAGGAGAGCTTGTAGGCAGGCTTCTTCATCAGGAGAGGGTGCTACGGAGGGATACCATCTCCAGCTTACAGCATCGGCATTGGAGTGAACTCGACCTGATTGGTACTGGATTTCAAAATTGTAGCCTTGCAATATGGCAACCCATTGGGCAAACTTTCCTACTGGTTCCTTCATTTCGAACAACCATCTGAGGGCTGAGTGATCCACGATGGCTGTGAAGGAGGAGTAGCGACTGTAGCAGTCAAACTTCTTTATAGCAAAGACCACAGCTAGGCATTCTTTTTCTGTGATGCTGTAGTTTTGCTCAGCTGAAGAAAGAGAGCGCCCTGCATAGGAAACAACTCATTCTGTTCCATCTTGGATTTGACACAGCACCGTGCCCACTGCAAAGGAGCTAGCATCTGTGTAAAGTCTGAATGGCTGGTCGAAGTGGGGATAGGCCAGTACTGGGGAAGAAATAAGTTTATCTTTCAAGATTTCAAAGGCCTCTTTGCAATCAGAAGTCCATATGTAGTTGCATCCCCTTTTCGTGAGAGCGTACAAGGGAGCTGCAATGTTACCATAGTTGCAAATGAATTTTCTGTAGTAGCCAGATAAACCTAGGAAAGCTATAAGGCCATTGAGGTTTGTGGGTTCTGGATAGTCTTTTACTGCAGAAAACTTATCTGGGTCTAGCGAGATGCTGCGTGAACTGACTACATGTCCCAGGTAATGGATTTGGTGCTGAGCGAGGCAACATTTCTCTGGATGGAGTTTGAGGTTGGCTTGTCTGAGATGTTCGAACACCTCTTTGAGATGCTGAAGGTGTTCTTGGAAAGTTCTGCTGAAGACAATAACATCATCGAGATACACTAGGCAAGATTAACAAGACAGTCCACGCAACACAGCCTCCATGATACGTTGAAAGGTGGCTGGGCTGTTCTGAAGTCCTGTAGGCAGACATTTGAACTGGAAAATCCCCAAGTGGCAGTGCCAGGCTGTGTACGGATGTGAAGCTGGATTAATAGTAACTTGGTAGAATCCACTCTGGAAATAAAGAGTGGCGAAGTAGGTTGGTCTGGCCGCACCCAGGCTCTCTAAGGCATCCTCTGTGGTGGGTAAGGGATGGGCATCCTGTACCGTAAGGACATTGAGCTTTCTGCAGTCCACCACAAACCGATACCCTTTGTCCTTCTTGACTACCAGCAAACAAGGTGCACCTCAGGGGCTGGTGAATTCCTCAATAATGTCTTACTTGAGCATGTCTGTGATTAAGGTCTCTAGGATTTGCTTCTGTTTGTGTCCCACCTTGTAGACTCGCTGACTAATTGGCTTTTGGTTTGGCTCCACCTCAATGGTGTGTTGCAGGGTATCGCAGCATCCAAGCTTAGAACAGCAGCGAACAGACAGAACACCAGGAGGAAGGAGCTACTGGTATAACTAAAACTTCTCTACTGGGACCAAGAACTAGAAATCTTGTATTGTGATCTTCAATTTAGGGTAAAAAAAAAAGAGTTAGTGTGTTTGTCAGAGGTAGTTGAAGTAAATTGTTATCTGTTATCTGTGTTATCTGTGTACTTATCAAGATGCTTGTCACAGGTGTCAGAAGGGAATTGTTATCTGTGAAATTAACTAAGTGTAGAAAGATTTGCAAAGTAGGGGGAGTGGCTTAGCTAGAAGGAGCCAGGTTAAAACCAGATTTAAGCACTGCCCTAGGTAGCTTCTGCCAGAGAACAGAACACCAGGAGGAAGGAGCTACTGGTATAACTAAAACTTTTCTACTGTGACTATATTGCCCTCCTTCCCTTCCCTCCACCCCTTCCCCAAACCAGTTCTACTTTTATAGGCACAGGATTTAACTGACAACAGGAACTTCCTGTTTGGGAGCAGGAAGTGAATGACCACAGAGGCACCAGAGACTTACCATCCTAGAAGGGCAAGAGTAGCTTTCCATACCCCCCTAGCTGTTGGAGGTCTAACTCTGAGCAAGTAAGGAGACTACTGAGAAATATAGGAACTTCTTGTCTTAGAACAGGGAGATCAGGAGCTAAAAGGGCACAGAGGCAGTAAGTAAGTAGGGGAAAAAAAAGGAAAGAAACAAACAGAGGAAAGCGTAAGTATTCCAAACAACAGTTAGGGGGCCAGAAAAAAGACATGATGAGAGTGGTGCAGTGCAGTGGCTGTGAAGCAGCAGTCTTCCGGGAGACGTTCTGGAAGATGTTGTGTTGTCCCATCTGCAGGCACCTCTCTGGGCTGAGGAAGGAGGTTGCTCATCTCCAGACTGAGTTGGCCAGGATTTGTGGGACCTCCTCTCCCACCCTGGGACCACCAGGGTCACTGCCATTGCCTCAGAGGTTGCCAAGAAAGAGGAGAGGTTGGACCACAGTGGGCACAGGGAGGGCGAGGGTGGTGGAACAGAGGCGCAACCCTCCAGTTGTATATTTCCACAATTTCTATGCCGTTATGGAAAAGTGTGGTTCCTCTATGGAGGCACCCACAGTGGAGACCAAGGAGGATGCTAGGAACCTCCACAAAGGAGACCCACAGGAGGGTGGCATGGGACCTCACAGGGGAAAGAAACAACTCTTGGTGGGGGACTCCATTGTTAGGAAGGTAGAACTGGGGGAGGAAGGGGAGAGGGAGGTAAGGTGCTTGCCTGGTGCCATGGCTTGGAGGGAGAGGAAGTGAATCCTCAGGATCACAGGAGCAGCTGCAGAGGGGAGGGAGCTGGATGTCATTGTCCACCTAGGAACAAATGACCTGGCTAAGAAAGGGATCAGAGCAGTGCAAGAAGCATTTGAGGAGATGGGGAGGGGCCTTAGACAAATAGCACACACGGTAACCTTCTCAAAGGTGCTGCCTGTCTATGGCATGGATGAGGGTAGGATGCTCCACACCATGGAATTCAATCAGTGGTTGAAAAACTGATGCAGAGCTCAGGGTTTTGGCTTCATTGGGGACTGGGGGTCCACCTGGATGGATGCAGGCATATACTGGTGTGATGGTCTGCATCTGTCCAGGAGGGGAACCAGGATCCTAGGTGATAGGTTTAAATACTTCATTGGCAAGCATTTAAACTAGCCAAGGGGGGGAGGCACTGGAAAGGAGCAGGAAAATTCTAGCCCCCCCCAAAAATCAGGGTACTAAGTCAGGTAGACACCAACATAGAAATGTCAATAGGGAGAAGCACTGGGGTAAATGCAGAAAGTGACAAACGCAGTAAGGACAGAGATGGGGTAAAAAGGGGTAAGGCCATCAAGAAATGGAGGGTAATGAGTACCAACACCCGTAGTCTGGGCAACAAGCTCCCTGAACTGGTGGCCTTGATGGAAGAGGGATGCCTGGATATTGCAGCAGTCACAGAAACATGGTACACAGAGAACCATGACTGGGATGTTAACATACCAGGGTACACAGCCTACAAGAGAGATAGGGAGGGCAAAAGGGGGCAGAGTAGCTCTTTATGTAAGGGAAGGGTTAAAAGCAACTGAACAAAAGAGTAAACAGGGAGGAGAGGAGGCACTGTGGGTCACCTTAGAGACTGGAAATGGCACCACAATCCTCACAGGGGTTGTATATAGACCCCAATGTCAGGGAGAGGGAATGGACAAGGATGTGATAGAAGGCATACTTAGGATGGCAGAGAAAGGGGAGATACTATTGATGGGGGACCTTAATATGCCAGATGTTAACTGGAGCACCTTTGCTGCAGCCACATCCAAAAGCAGGGCCATTCTTGATGCCCTTCAGGTGGCATGCCTCAGATAACTAGTTTTGGAACCTACTCATGAGGGAGCAATCTTAGACCTCGTACTCTCAAATGGGGACAGTGACAGGATCTCAGATATAGAAGTGGGTAGCCATTTGGGAACAAGTGACCACCAAACAGTGTGGTTCATGATAAACTCAGCTACAGAGTCAAGCTATACAAAAGTGAGGGTTCTGGACTTCAGGAGTGTTGACCTTGGCAAGATGGGAGAGTGCCTTAGAAAAGCACTAGCAAACAGGCTAGAAGGAGGAGTGGAGCAACAATGGGGAAATATCAAAACTGCCATCACAGAGGCAACAAGCCTTTGTGTGAAGCAAATAAACAAATCAAAACTAAAGGAAAAAGCCACTATGGTTCTCAAAAGAAGTGGTGGTGAAGGTTAGGGAGAAAAAGATAGCATTTAGGAAGTATAAGGAAACACAGAAGGAGCAGGAAAGAGAACTATACCAGTTAAGGCAGAAGGAAGCAGGGAGAGTAGTCAGAATAGCAAAGGCACAAACTGAGGAAAAGATAGCCAACTCAGTTTAGAAGGGGGATATATCCTTTTAATGGTACATCAGCGAGCATAGAAAGACAAAGGGAGGGATGGTGAGGCTGAATAGAATGGATGGTGGGTGGGCAGAGAGTGACAGTGAAAAAGCAGGGTTACTGAATGAATACTTTTGTTTAGTATTCACAAAAAGGGAGTAGGAGGTGCCTAATCCAATTAACAGAAGCACTCTGGAGAGGGGGGTCAATCCCAGTCCTTTCACAGAAGAAAAGGTTCTGAAAGAACTCCTAAAACCGAAGGTGGACAAAGCAATGGGGCCAGATTGAATTCACCCCATAATTCTAAAAGAATTAAGCAGAGAACTAGTGATGCCACTGACTACCCTTTATAACAAATCATGGGAGGATGGTGTGGTACCTGAGGACTGGAAGAGGGCTGATGTGATTCCCTTCACAAAAGTGGAGCAAGACAAAGGCAGAGAAACTACAGACCTGTCAGTTTGACTCTGTGGTAGGGAAAGTGATGGAATCACTTGACTGAAAGAATTGTTGGGTACTTAGAGGCCAGTGGGGCACAGGACCCAAGGCAGTATGGGTTCACAGTGGGAAGGTCATGTCAGATGAATCTAATTGATTTCTTTGACTGAGTGACCAAAGTAGTAGACCAGGGAGGGGCTGTGGACATGGCCTACCTAGACTTTAGCAAGGCATTTGACACAGTCCCACACAAAAGATTAGTAGTTAAATTAACCAGCCTTGGAGTGAGTCCCAGGGTGGTAGCCTGGGTAAAACATTGGCTGAACAACAGGACATTGAAGGTAATTGTAAATGAAGTCCACTCTGAAGAAAGAGGGGTTACTAGTGGGGTATTGCAGGGTTCAGTACTGGGTCCAGTCCTTTTTAATGTCTTTATAAGTGTCATTGCAGAGGGACTGGAAGGAAAATATGCCTCTTTGCAGATGACACAAATATCTGCAACAGGGCTGATACACAAGAAGACGTGGAAAGGATGAGAAGGGACTTGGCAAGGTTGGAGGAATGGTCAGAAGTATGGCAGCTTGGATTCAATGCAAAGAAGTGCAAAGTCATGCACCTGGGAAACAAAAACACAGGGGAGGATTACACAATGGGGGGGGGAGGTAGTAACAACAACAAAAATGGAAAGGGACCTGGGGGTAATCATATCAGATGACCTTAAGGTTGGCAAACAATGTGAGAAGGTGGTAGGTAGGGCTGGGCGGATACTGGGATGTATAGGGAGAGGCATCACCAGTAGAAAACAGGAAGTTGTTATCCCCTGTACAGACAGTTGGTGATACCCCATCTGGAGTACTGCATCCAGTTCTGGAGACCCCATCTCTGCAAGGACATAGGATGGAGGCAGTTCAGAGGAGGGAAACTAAAATGGTGCATGGTCTGCAAGAAAAGCCAAATGAGGAGAGGCTAAAGGAGCTTAATATGTATACCCTTGGGGAAAGGAGGGAGAGGGGGGATATGATAGAAATGTTTAAGTACCTCAGTGGAATCAACAAAGTCCAAGAGGGTAGCATCTTTCAGAAAAAGAGATGTGCAAGAACAAGGGGACACAATTTGAAGATAGAGGGGGGACAGCTCATGGCCAATATGAGGAATTATTTTTTCACAGAGAGGGTGGTGGACACATGGAACAGCCTTCCTGAGGAGGTTGTGGGGTCTAAAACTGTGGGAGAATTCAAGAATGCATGGGACAGACATAAGGCAATTTTTGTAGGGGGGGTAGGAAGAAATAGGCTGTTGGTTAAATAGCACCTGCAGCTTATCCTCTAGGTATGGAAATGGGCAGACTAGGTGGGTCAAGCGGTCCTTATCTGCCATCAAAGTCTATGTTTCTATGTTTCTATATTATCAGGGCCAACAAAGACATCTGAGTAGGTTTCCAGGAACACCAGAAGTTGCTATTTGTCTGTGGGACAGGCTGGGAGGTTTGCGGCAGAGAGACGTTGGCTGAAGGGCATGTGCATTTCTTGTGAAGTGGGGGTGGTTGTGATGGTACTGACAGGATGACTGTTCATGGAACCAGGCTGAGGTTCGGGTAGAAGCTGAAGCTGGTCCCCTGAAGACAGACAAACAAACTTCCTGATACTGGCACCCTTGGAGATAACCACTGGTTCATCCGTGAAGTTGCAGTACTTTTGGAATACTGAACCACCATGCACAGCAGACAGGGTGTTCCCTGGAAGGAGACCTGAGGAATGCAAAGCTGGGGATCCCGTGACAATGCCAACAACTCCTTGGGGAAGGGGGTCACCTCATATCTTGGCAATCAAAACCATCTCTGACATAGGAGGTACAGTGACTGAATCTGTAGCTGCGAGTTGCCTCCAGGGATCTAGTGACAGTTTGTTTGAGGTAAAGTCCAGTATGGCTTTGTGTGCCTTGAGAAAGTTCTGGCCAAGGATCACATCTGTTTGAAGTTCAGGCACTAAGTAGAATATTACCGTAGATTGCTGTGAGCCGAAGTGGAACTTGACATGGACCACACTGGTGTTAGGTACTGTAGCAGTGCTTGCAATAATGATTTATAGTAGGTTGGCTGGAGCAACAGTAGGTACATGGTGAATGGCTGGATTGTCTAGGATACTGCTGTGGATCACAGAGATTTCTGCTCCAGAGTTGACCAAGGCATGCGTGGACCAATTGCCAGTAGTGATGGGGATGTAGTTTGCAAGGAGGGGTGATCTGATGACAGGAACTTTGGCTCCTTTAGGCGAGATTGTGCATGACTTAGCAGCTAGAGGGTGCTGTTAGTTTGTGTTATGTGAGTCAGTGGGGCAGTCAGTTGCTTCATTTTCCTGCCCAACAAGAGCTCCTAGTTTGTTGGGGGCAGTGCTCATTTCCCTGGTCCTGTGAATAGTTGCTAGCATATTGCTGATTGCGCTGCAGCGGATACCTGTGGCTGTCTTGAGTCCTATGAAAGTTTTGCAGTTTGTGGCAGACTGCAGCAGTGTGACCCCTGAACCCGTACCACTGACAGGTCACTGGCTCCCGTGAAGATGGAAGTGGCTCAGGTTGCTGTGGAGGTGGCTGTAGGGCATTAACATGAGTTGCAGTGGGAGCTGCAGTAGGGAAATGTATGCTGTTGACAGTTGAAATGAGCTGGTCAATCATTTTTTGTTGCTGTTGGATGCAGGTAGCAAGTGCAGCCAACTGTGAAGACTGTGGGTCCTGAACAGTGGTAGGCCAAAGCATGGAAATAGACTCCTGGGCTAACCGGGCTGCTTTGATCATGTCTAGCTAGGTGGTTGGCTTTTGTTGGATAATGTAGGTACAAAATTGTGGAGGCAGGCCCCGGACAAATGCTGTAATCTGGTCTTTTTCTGATTTTTGTAGACGTTTGCACCGTGATTCAATGTCCACTATAAATGCTTCCAATGATTCGGAGGGTTGCATAGTACGCTCCCATAGTTGCTGTTCTAACAACCAGGGTGGATGAGCTTGTAAGAAATAGTCCATGAAGGTGGAATACAGGGTGACATTGTTCCCTCTCGTCTGGTCTGGAAGGGTATTGAACCACGACATGGCCATCCCTCTCAGGAGCAAGCGCATAGTGTTGGAAATTCGCAAGGGATCCATCCAACCATTGAAAAAGATCCAAGCTTGAAATTGCTCGAGCCAGGTGACAGCATCTTCATGAGGTAGTGCTGAGAATGGTACTGGCTGCAAGCTGGAGCGGACCATTGAGTGTGTGGAAATAGCTTTAAGGTAGGTGAGGTCATCGTGGATGGCCTATATAGTGGGTGTCCCTTGGGCTGGAATGGATGACCAGATGTCATGCAGCATAGTTTCAATCTTGAGACCCCATGCATTTGAGGTAGGTGAAGGTGGAGCCCCAGAGCTGGCAGTGCCTGGGGCGTTGGTGTCCTCGGAAGATATGGTTGGAGAGCGGCTGCGTGGCCCTGAATGAAGGTCGTAGGGATGAGTCAGAGTGGTTGATATGGAGAGAAGGAGACGCCTTGGAAGAAATGATTTGTTGAGAGAATAAAAAGTTTTGTTTGTTCTTTTTTTTTGGTAGACCAGTAGAGTTATATGTAAGCAATTTTCATCAATGGACGTCTCAATAAACAACTTCCACTCTAGTTTGGTGTTGTGTTATTGAAATAAACTTTTCTTTGCAAGATGCAGCTATTTGTTGCAGTGTCCATTCATTTCAATGGGTACCCCTCAAATCCATGGTTGCCACTACTTCCCATGGAGTGAGGTCATTTTGAACAAGCTGATGCCCCTCACAAAGATGGCCACTGGACCTGTAACATAGGCTTCTTGGCTAATTTGACATTCTCAATATGGCTGCCAACAGGTTGGAAGGGTTGCTTCCTGTTGTGTAGTTGTAGGCAGTGGCTTATATCAGGGCAAATGAAAAAATGCAAGATGGCCACTCTGTAGTTTGTTCAAAAGATAAATGGCAGGATTTGGTTTGGCTGAGTGACTCCCACCCAGGCTATCCAAAGTATTTATGTTGAGAGATTTATTGCTCTTTTCGAGGTTTAGAAGCCTCAAATACTTTCTTCAGGCAGAACTGGCAGAACAAATGCCTGTGTATTGAAAGGCACCTCAACTTAAAATAATAGAAAGCCATATGTCTCTGGTTTAAGAGTTAATGAACAGGCAGTCCCCAGCCCCTGGTGCTCATGCTAGCATGATTGTAATTTACAGTTCATTCAGTTAGTAGGCTTGTAATATGCAGCACACATTTTCTTCTCATAGCCTACAATGTTAGAGAAGGGATGCAGGTTGCCTGCCATGATTGTGTCAGCTGCTCTTCAGGCAGGACTGCATGTTGTCTTATCTGGTGCCCCTGACTGGATGGAACTGTGTCTTGAGCAGAACTTGGTAACTGATTCAGCTTTGGGCTGGGCCTTGATAAGGTTTATTACCTGGTGACCTCTTACTGGACAGACATGTACCCTGAGTAGAACTTATTAGCTGGTGACACAGACTGTACAGACTTGTGCCTTTGGTAGGGCTTTGTAACTGGTGTCCCCTGACTGTACATGGCCTGGTAACCTGATAGGGCTTTCAAACTGGTGCCCCCTTACTGGAGGCAGTCTGTAGTATCCTGATAGTGCTTATTAACTGATTCCCTAGCACAATGGATCAGTGCCATGCATATGACTTATTAACTGGTGCCCCTTGACTGGATGGACATGTGTCCTGAGTTGAGCTTGGTATCTGCTACCCCCTGACAGCAGTGATAATTTTTATAAACTGGTGCTTCCAGACAGGATGGAGATGAGTTTATTAACTAGTGCACACTTACCCCTGACTAGAGGTGTGTGAAAAAATATTCTGCCAGCTGAAGTTCCACGAAAGTAAGACTTTAATATTTTCCTGGTGTCTAGTGCCATCACCGACCACCAATCACCACCCATATCAAACATAATTAAAACGTATTCCCTGGTTTCCAGTGCTCCCCACAAAGCCCTGCCCAAAATAGCAATACAATTACCTGGTGGCTAGTGGTCCTCCCCCCCCTAATCACTCCATAAAAAAAATACTTTGGTGGTTCGTGGTGCCTCCCCCAACTTCGATCGCCTAGCCAAGTGTCCAGTGTAACCCCCATCCTTATCCCAGATATAATTATATAACTAGTTTTTCCCTCATGGTCTAGTGAACCTGTCCTACCAATCCTCGATCCCCAGTATGTGAAGTTATTCCTTGGTGGTCTAGTGGACCCCCTTCCCCATCCCAGCAGGTAGTGTCCCACCACCCCACACCCTCCATTCTGAACCCTGGCGGGTGACCAGCACAGTCCTTCTCTCAACACCATGGCCTGCCATCAACTGAACTGTCACTGAAGACGTACTGTATACAGTATGAGTCCACCGACTGAAAGCTTACACTGAGCTGTCAATCAATGAGTGTGTACTCTGTACAGTATATGCTCAGTGACAGCTCAGTCAGCAGCTGGCAGTGGTGGTGAGATGAGGGCTGTGCCTGTCGCTGGCTCAGGTTTGGGATGGGGAGGAGTGGGGTAGTGGGACACTACCTGTCAGAGTGGGGGGGGTGTGAGTTCCACTAGACCACCAGGGAATAACTCACATACTGGAGACTGGGGACGGGAGGAGAGGTTCACTAGACCACCAGGAAGAAAATGTTTATATAATTACTATATGGGATCGGAATGGGGGTTACACTGGAGGCATTGTGTGTGGGTGGATCGGTGGGGAAAAGGACCGCTAGCCACCAGGGAAGTGATTTTTTTTATAGGGTGAGTCATTGGGTGGGGGGAGGGACTGCTGGCCACCAGGAAAGTATTTTTTTATTGGGTGAGTGAAAGGGTGGTGGGAGGGACCGCTAGCCATCAGGGAACAGAGAGAAGTATTTTTTATGGGATGAGTGATCGGGTTGGGGGGAGGCACCACTAGCCACAAGGGAATCTCATTGCTGTTTCAGGCAGGGCTTCAGGTGGGGGGGACTGAACACATCATTCTAATTAGAACATGGTGAAAATTTACCAAAAACACGCAGAAGATTTCTGATCCACCACAGGTGGAAGTTTGGAGAATTCTGTGAAAGTTGTGAAAATTTACAGAAGTTCCACTAAAGTGCAGTTCGCAACCTTTTGCCCACTTCTGTCCCTGACTGGATGGTCTGGTGCCCTAAATGGGGTTGAGAACTGGTGCCCCAAAGAAAGAATGGCCCCAAACTGTCTGCTCAGCCCTCTCTTGCTCCGGGGCTATTAATTAATTTGTCCTGCTGGCTGACGCCTTTAAATTGAACACTAATTTTTATAAGGCTTCCAACTTAAAATGTGCTGCTATAATTAACCCCTACCCTCGCCTGCTAAAGGGCTTTGAGTTCCCTCCTCCTCTCCTCCTCTCCTCTCCTCTCCTCTCTCTCTCCTCTCCTCATGTTAACCCTCACAGGGGCCACTGGTAATCAATTTACCTGCCATAGCAGTACTGCTGCTACTGCCTACCATGTTTAAAATGGAGAAAGTACAAAAAGTTGCACAGAGAGAGAGGCTCAAGATAAACAAGGTAAAAGTAGCACAATTCCATAAATGCAGTAGCTGCCGAATAAAAAAATTAATAATTCTCAAAGGTGAATACAGATTTGAGAGAGTGTGGCATGGAACTCCAGTGATTTTGTAGCACCTTTTCATCGACACTCAACTGACGAAATAAGGAAAAAGGACCATTACGGCAAATATCTGGTGGTAATGGTCCATTTTCCTTGTTTCGCCTTTCTCCCAGTGTTCCTCCTCTCCCGGACCAGCTCCAACCTGGATTTGGAATCTTAGAGTCCGGTGGGTTCAGGGGTGCAGCCCCCACAGAAAACAATGAGTTCAGAGGCAGCACAATACCTAAGGCCGGGTATTGGGCTGTCACTGTGGGGGAGGTTGGCATTTTCCGCTGAAGGGAAAACTTGGTGCTTCCAGTGATTTGCATCCATAGCATTGTTTTTCATCAGGGGCTGGGACCAGAGCCACATACAAATGCTTTTGAGAATTGGTGAACTTTTATCTGCAGCTACTCCTTTTGTTTTTTACCTGCTATAACTTGTTTATCTTCATAGAATCATAGAATGCTGTTGGCAGAAAAGGACACCAGTGGCCCATCAAGTCTGCCCTTTCTCCCTTATTTACATTCCCATCCCTCCCTGTCCTACCCCTGTTTTCCCCAGCTAATACTGTAAACCTGCACCCATGTCCTCTCGAATCTCCCTACTACTTCAGCTCCCACCACTTCCTCTGGCAGTCTGTTTCAGGAATCCACCACCCTTTCAGTGAAGTAATGTGCTCTTAAACTACCCCTGACTCTTCCCTCTAACCTCAGACTGTGGCCCCTAGTTCTATCTGTGCATTTCCTCTTGAATAGGCTCCTTCCTCTGTCCTGTTTATCCCTATCATGAACTTGAATGTTTCAATCATGTCATCCCTCTCCCTTCTGGTCTCCAGTGAGTACAGGTCCCTCTCTCTCATGTGTAGGACTTTTCATGCTTCCTCTGTTTGGTTTGATTAATCAGCACCAGCCATCACGAACAAATGTTTGTGTTCCTTGTGTTTTTGCCTTTAAAACGGGCAGGCAGGCAGTAAGTTTTTCAGCTGAGTGCTTGACTTAGTTTGTTGCATCTCACACTGCTGGATGCACATTGATGTATGCTGCAGAAGTGTGCAAGAACTAACAACAGTGCATGTACAATGATGTGGAACAAATGTTCTTGGTCATGGCTGGGCCTGTGAAAAGTTAGCACAGAGGAGTGCATCACATGCATGAGGTTGGATTTGACAGATGAGCATCACACATCATACAGTGTAACATTATCACGTCCATCAATACTCAACCTCAAGCACTCAAGTAAGCTGTTCTCTACTGGGTCCTTGTACCAACTGCATCAGAATCAGCTGTCTTTCCGAAGTGCAGATGAGGATGGGTAAACACCTGTTCCAGGAGAAAATCAACTATCTAAAATAGGTAGGCAGCCAGTTATTTTGAGCTGTGATGGAATCCCTTAATGGAATTTTTACTTTGTATCTATTTTTTAGCCTTATATTATTCTGATTTAATTCTGTTTTCTTTCCTGTTCTTTACCATTAAATATAGGAACTTATTTCATGAATAGAATAGCCACCTACAGGGTGTTCATTGTGCTGAATTAATGCAGTAAGACCATGCATTAATTGACCACAACAGACACCATGCTATGAACTACTGCTTACTTGGGTATGCATCAATTCCTTCTTCTATTTGCCTTGCCTCTTTGAACTCTGTTTTATTTATTTCACATTTGTTGCTATAAATAGTACTCAGTTATGCAAAACTGATCCTCTGTAAACTCATGAAATAAACTGTCAAGAAAATAAATGCCTGGAATTTGTAGCTTATACACGGCCTCTTACGGATATGGCAGCATTTGTTGCCCTGCTTGATGTTCATGGCCTTGAGTTAGGAAATAGAATTCACAGCCATTAACAAGAGGCACTTATTATCACTTACGAAAACTATTAGATGTGCGGCTGTGAGCTTCTGTGTGAAATGAGAAAACACAGTCATTAGCTCCGACTCTTGAACATTATTTCCCAGACTGTGGGATGACTAAGTCGGAATTTAAGTTGTTGTCCTGACTGTGTAAATCACACAACAATCTCACTGGTAACAAAATGACTTTTTAACAGGAAAAAAAACATCACCTGTCTCCCCTTCCTCACTGGTGCCCGTAAGTGAAAAAGTTACCAAAGTGTGGAAGCTCTTGTTCACCTCAGTGTGAGGTTAATTGTTGAGAATTTCCTGACATAAATTCTCTTTTGTTTGCAGCATTTCCTGAGGTGAGTGTGCAGCCCTATTGCTGGACTCATTAAGAGACACTGTTAAATCTGTCAGTTTTCAAATTACCACTATAGACTGAAATGTCACAAGCTAATCAGTGGAATAAATTTGGTATTTAATAGTAACCACTTTTATTTCATTTTCCTTATTTCATATTACACCAAGGAATAGATATATGAAGTAATGAATAGTGATACAGTAAATTGGAAGATATGATGTGGTCATCATACAGTATCCGTGGTTAAAACATGGCATGTATACAACAGTCTTTCTCATGTTTTCTCTGCCTCTATCTACCTAGCTATTTCAGATTCTGAATCTGAAATACTGAACACTGATTTTCCACCATAGTGCTACCATCCAGAAGACTTTGCTCTTAAGGTGAAAAGATAGATATTGTAAAATACCAACACAAAGCAGCCAATATCTTAATAATAATAATGATAATGACATGTGTGCTTGTAATAATAAAACAGGAGATGTTACAGCCACTTGGGCCACATGCTTATTTACAATGATACCCTTTATGAACACAAATTACTTGAACAGTTGTATGATAGCATGCATGGATAGTAATCTTTATTCTGTGTTATTAGAAGAGCTTTAACTCTGCTCTTGTAGTTTTAATTTTAATAAACCACTGTCTGCTATGCAGACAATAGTTTCAGATTGCCAGACAGTGCATTGCAGTTTGAAGAGTTGTATTACCATGATGTGTGGTACTGACACACCCCATTAAGAAACAATATTACATGTTCTCTTGAAATTGTAATTTTTTTTGTTGTTCATTTTTTTATTAAGCATTTCTCAACCTACAGAAATACCAGCAAAGTCATATGCATTGTCTGGATGCAGATCAAATATAGGGACAAGTAAGAATACCACAGACATGCGGTGTATAAACGATAGGAAATGGTGAAACTGTACTTGACAAATTGTTCCAGCTAATCCAGTATAAACTGACTGGTAAATGCACAAATCAAAGCTAAAGAGGGCTTAGTCAGACTATGAAGAAACACTTGCAGAAGTCCAGCTTGTGGTCTGTGGAAGAGTAAATGGTTAGGGTTATACTGGGTGTGTGTCTGAACTTAGTAGAACTCTAACCTATTTACAAATATGAGTACACAACTACACATCAGGATTAGAGATGTGTGAAGTTTTAATTCACTGGTAAAAGTCCCCAGGTTACTGATTTTGCCTCTGTGGAGCAATCCGCAGTTTTTCCATCAGCTTGCAAATCCACCTATTAATTTTGCCAGTAACTTTGCCATTAAGACAATCAGGTGAAGTCTGTTCCAAAATGAGGCTACTGGTGGTAAACAGGTGCTGGAGGTCATATGGAAACAAATCCTGCAGGTCATGTGCTGCTGTTCTATGTACTGATTCATCCTAAATTTCACCTTGCAGTCTGAGCTAGTCAGTGGAAGGGAACAGATCTGCTCTTTTCATAGTAAAACCTAGCCCCTCCAAAAAAACATTTTTTTCAGCTTTATTTTGCTTGTTCTTTATTTTTACTGTACAGATTGTAAGTCTTTGCTTAGTTGTTCTTTAGCTGTTATTTTCTTTATATTGAACACTTTAATTTGTGCTATTTTTGTATCTCTTTTAGGATTTTTTTTACTCTGTAATTTTACTCTGTGTTCTTTTTTTTTGGGATGGGGTTAAAATGAGTGTGAGTGGTCAGGAAGGGGGGTGCAGTCAGCAGATGGAAGACTCTATGCTTTTTACATCAAGAGGGCCTGTCCCATGGCACTGGCAGTAGGAGGAGACAGCAGCAGCAGCACCCACCCACCCCCGCATTGCAGCATCCTCAGCAACAAGATGAGTCAAGGGCACCACCACTACCAACAGCTAAGGAAACTCCTGCCCAGCCAGCTGTTGTACCACCACCACCAATGCCTCTGCACCATGAGGAGAAGGAGATGCAGCCAGGGCCATCTTGGTCCTCCTCTCATTGGCAGCAGCTGAAGTCCCTTGTCTGGGACTTTTTTGATATTGACCCCACCGACAACAGTATGGTCACCTGCAAACTATGCCACACTGCTGTTCGGCATGAGAAATGGGTGCGCCATTTGGGGACAGGTGGGAAGCACACACACACACACACACACACACACACACACATATCTTCGAGGGAGGCACCACAAGGAGTGGGAGGAGCATTTGAGAAATAAAGTTGGTGAGAGGGGTGGAGATCATGCCACCCATACTGGTTCTTCTCTGCTGGGCAACAGAAAGAAATTTGGTATGCAGGAGGGGAAGATGGAAGGGACTGGGAGAAAGACCTGCAGGTGGACTTGGGTGCTGCAGGGGGAACCTGAGAGACTGACTTTAGATCCTCCTCCCACATCCACCTGTGTGAAAGTACAACAGCTCCGCAAGGAGGTAGGGAAGCTCTGCTGGCAAGTTGTGGGAATAAAGGGGCTGTTAGAGGTGGTGCTACAACATCAGCAAACCATTCTGAAGGGTTTGGTCAAACTGCAAAGTGGCAGTGCAGTCTCTGTCACCAGACCATAGCCCTCCAACCCAGATATTTTCTTTTATCTTTCTCTTTTACCCTCTGTTAAACCCTAAAATGAAAACAAAAAATTTAAAAGAAAAATAAATTGTTCATCTATCCCTATTTTTCTGTCTGTTTTTTATTTCTGTTACTGCTGCACTGTTAAAGTCAAATTAAAATGTAAAAAAAAAAGTTTATCCATCTTTATTACTCTGTATTTCTTGATTTCTGTTACTTATTTGTTCTATCTATTGACATTTTTCTGTTCTCACCCTTTTAAAAGAAAAATCTGATTTCGACTCTATTGTTGTCTTTCTTGTGCAACTGCACAGTCCTTACACTATCATTAACATTTTTCTCAACTACTGCTGCTACATGGTGCTATGCTGTGGGTTTCAATCCCCCCCCCATCACCACAGTCTGCCATTCCTGTAATTCACTGCACAACAGTAGTTTAGATGTTCCAGAAAACAAAGTAGGTTGAATTTCAGAACAAGCACTTTAGTATACACAATTGCTAGCACAATATGTACATTTTCATTTCTGGAAATTTTCTTCCAAACCAGAAATCAGTAATGCTAGTAATAAACTGCTGCTGCTACCACTGCTACTATGCTGTTTAAGTTGCCCCCTTGGACAATCTGTATTGTCAAGCACTTTAGTACAGACAATTGCCAAGCACAATATATACATTTCTCAGTTCTGAAAATTCTCTCCCAAACCACAAATCAGTAATGCTGGACTGGTAATAAGCTGCTGTTGCTGCAGCTGCTACTATGCTATTTAAGTCACCCTCTAGGGCAGTCTATGTTGTCAAGCACTTTAGATTCCAACCTCAACTTTGATGCACATTACCAATGTTGTTAGGACCCTACACCAGAAACTAGGCTTCCTTCATCACCTCAGTTCCTTCCTAACTCCCTCCACTTGCCTTGCCATAGCATCCTCCTCTCTTCTTCCTCTCATCACTTATGGAGCTCCTATACTCCACGCCACCCTGATCTCCACCCTTGCCCAGCTAAAACAAGTTTACCACAGGATTGGACACTTCACACTTGGCACAAGCTCCAGGGAGCACCACTGCTCTGTCCTTACCTCTCTTGGTTGGCCTTCCTTGAAGCTAGACTGCAATACTTCACCTTGTGTCTGATCTTTAAACTGGTCCACATGTCCAACCCTCCTGTCTTAAAACCCTTATCTAATGCATAATTGCATCTAGGTCCCCATGGTCAGCTGACCTCCATTGCTAGCAGTCCTTAAACCTCATCTTGTGGTTGGTCAGAGAGCTTTCTCCTTCTCTGGACCCTCTCTTTGAACTCCTTCCACATGTGGTCCTAACTGTACTTCTTTACATCAGTTCAAGCACTCTCTTAAATCCTACATAGTCTCCTCTCAGTATTGCTCCTGTGCCTGATGTTCCCTCCTATAGCCCTTTGGCCCTTGATGTTTATATATAGACCACTATTGTTTTTATCTTAGGCTACAGCCAGAGTGATTTGTCTCAGTAATTTGCAATTTATACTATTTAAAATATTTTTATGTAAATAATTGTAACCACGGTTTACTTGCCTTTGTACATTCCTCTGATACTGTTGTATTAAGTATGTTGTACCTCCCATTTTGCACCCTCCCCTGGATTGCTCCTGAAAAAAGGGATAGTCCATCTCAGTGGGCTTTCCCGGTTATCAGAATTCAAAAATATATAATAAATTAGTACATGCAACTGCCAAGCACAATATATACATTTCTCATTTGTTGAAATTCTCTCCCAAACCACAAATCAGTAATGCTGGTAATAAACTGCTGCTGCTGCTGCTCCTATGGTGTTTAATTCACCCTCTCTGATAGTCTGTGTTGTCAAGCACTTTAGTATACACAACTGCCAAGCACAATATATACACTTCTGGAAATTCTATCCCAAACCAGAAATCAGTAATGCTGGACCGGTAAGAAATGGCTGCTGCTGCCACTGCTACTATGCTTTTTAATTCACCCTCTCAGATAGTCGGAGCTAGCCAATGGAAGGGGACAGATCTGCTCTTTTCAGTGGTGTAAAACCTAGTAAATAACACACACACACATTTTTCAGCTTTCTTTTGCTTGTTCTTCATCCTATTTTTACAGTACAGTTTGGGAGTCTTTGTTCAGCTGTTCTTTAGCTGTTATTTTCTTTATATTGAACACTTTTATTTGGGCTATTTTTCATCTCTTTTAGTGTGTTTGTTTGTCTGTCTTTTTATGCTATGCTTTTTTGGGGGCTCTAAAATGATTGGGAATGGTTAGGAGGAGGGGGCTGTGGCAGCAGATGGAGATGCTGTGTGCTTTTCATGTCAAGAGTCCCATGACACTGGCAGTAGGAGACAACAGCAGTAGCACCCAACTCCCCCACAGCATAGTACCCCCAGCAACAAGATGAGGCAAGGGCATCACCTCCAACAGCAAAGGAAGCTCCAGCTCATTCAGCTGTTGTACCACCACCATCACCACTGCCACCTGCACACAATGAGGAGGAGATGCAGCCAGGGCCATCTACTTCTTCCTACCCCCCACCAGAATTGTTATATGTCTGTCACATGCATTCTTGACCCCAAAACCTCCTCAGGAAGGCTGTCCCATGCATCCACCATACTCTCTGTGAAAAAATACTTCCTCACATTGCCCCTGAGTTGCCCTCCCCATCTCCAAATTATGTCCTCTTGTTCTTGCACATCTCTTTTCTGAATGATGCTACCCACTTGGACTTTGTTGATTCCCTTGAGGTACTTGAAAGTTTCTGTTATGTCCTCCCTCTCCCTACTTTCCTCAAGGGTATACATATTAAGCTCCTTTAGTCTTTCTTTGTATAGCTTCTATTGCAGATCCTGCACCATTTTAGTTGCCCTCCTCTGGACTGCCTCCATCCTGTCTGTGTCCTTATGGAGATGGGGTCTCCTGAACTGCATGCAGTACTCCAGATGGAGTCTCACCAACTGTCTGTACAGAGGGACAACAACTTCCTGTTATCCACTGGTGATGCCCCCCTCTATACATGCCAGTATCCCCTCAGCCCTCCTTACTGCCTTCTCACATTTCTTGCTTACCTTTAGGTCATCTGATATGACTACCCCATGTCCCTTTCCATTTTTGTTATTCTTAATACCTCCCCACCCATTATGTACTCTTCCCCTGGGTTTTTGCTTCCCAGGTACATTGCTTTGCACTTCTTTGCATTGAATCTATGCTGCCATACTTTGGACCATTCCTCCAACCTTGCCAAGTCCCTTCTCATTTTTTCCACCCCCAGTGTGTATGAACCATATTGCAGATCTTTGTGTAGTCTGCAAAGAGGCATACTTTTTCTTCCAGTCCCTCTGCAATGTCACTTATAAAGACATTAAACAGTACCAGACCCAGTACTGAACCCTGCGGTACCCTGCTAGTAACCCCCCTTTCTTCGGAGTAGACCCCATTTATTATTACCCTCTGTGTCCTGTTGCTGAGCCAATTGTTACCCAGGCTACCACCCTGGGATCCACTCCCAGGCTGGCTAACTTGTTTATAAATTTTTTGTGTGGGACTGCATCAAATGCCTTGCTAAAGCTACAGTAGGCCTTGTCCACAGCCCCACCCTGTTCTACTACTTTGGTCACCCAGTCAAAGAAATCTATTAGATTTATTTAACATGACCTTCCAACTGTGAATCCATGCTGCCTTAGGTTATGTGCCCGCTGGCCTCTAGGTACTCAACAATTCTCTCTTTCAGAGTGATTCAATAATTTCCTCTACCATTGAGGTCAAGCTAACAGGTCTGTAGTTCCTGCCTCTACTTTGCTCCCACTTTTTGAAGAGGAATCGCATCTGCCCTCCTCCAGTCCTCAGGTACCACACCATCCTCCCATGATTTGTTAAAAAGGGTAGTCAGTGGCATCACTAGTTCTCCCCTTAGTTCTTTAAGAATTCTGGGGTGAATCCCATCAGGGCCCATTGCTTTGTCCACCTTCAGTTTTAGGAGTTCTTTCAGAACCCTTTCTTCTGTGAAAGGACTGGTATCGACACCCCTACCCAGAGTACTTCTATTGATTGTATTAGGTACCTCCCCCATCTCTTCTTTTGTGAATACTGAGCAGAAATATTCATTCAGTATCCCTGCTTTTTCACTGTCCCTCTCTCCACCCACCTCCCCTTTATTTATCCCTCCTTTGGTCTTTCTTTTCTCCCTAATGTACCTATGAAAGGTTTTATCCCCCTTCTTAACCAAGTTGGCTATCTTTTCCTCAGTTTGGGCCTTTGCTATTCTGACTGCCTTCCCTGCTTCCTTCTGCTTTAACTGGTACAGTTCTCTGTCCTGCTCCTTCTGTGTTTTCTTATACTTCCTGAATGCCATCTTTTTCTCCCTAACTTTCCCCACCACCTCTTTTGAGAACCATAGTGTTTTTTTCTTCCATTTTGATTTGTTTATTTACTTCACACAAAGGCTTGTTGCCTCTGTGATGGCAGTTTTGATGTTTCCACATTGCTCCTCCACTCCTCCTTCTTGCCTGTTTACTAGTGCATTTCTGAGGCACTTTCCCATTTTGGCAAAGCCAGCCCTCCTAAAGTCCAGTACACTGACTTTTGTATGGCTTGACTCTGTGGCTGTGTTTATTGTGAACCACACTGTTTGGTGGTTACTTGTTCCCAGATGTCTACCCACTTCTAGATCTGAGCTCCTCTCTTCATCCCCATTTGAGAGTACCAGGTCTAAGATTGCTGCCTTCCGAGTGGGTTCCAACACTAGCTGTCTGAGGCATGCCCCCATAGGCATCGAGAATGACCCTGCTCTTGGATGTGGCTACAGCCAAGGTGCTCCAGTTAACATCTGGCATATTCAGGTCCTCCATCAACAATATCTCCCCTTTTTCTGGAATCCTAATTATGCCTTCTATCATTTCCTTGTCCACTTCCTCCCCCTGAGACAGGGGTCTGCATACCACCCCCATGCAGATTGTGGTGCCATTTCAGTCTCAGGGTGACCCACAGTGCCTTCTCTCCTCCTGTTTACCCTTAGTTCCATTGCTTTGATCCCTTCCCTAATGTAGAGAGCTATTCCTCCTCCTATTCTACCCTCTCTGTCCCTCCTGTAGATAGTGTACCCTGGTATGTGGACATCACAGTCATGGTACTCTGTTGTCAGAGACATGGATAATCCAGCACTGTCATGGCTTGTATGTAGCAGTAGATATTCAGATATGGGTTTATACTACTCATAGAACCACTTGATTATGTACCGTGTCAAGTTCCATCTGGTGACAGCATCCAGCTTCATACGGTGCTGAGGCAGTTTGTTTTTATCTGCAGCTGATGGAGCTGGTCATGGGCCTTTCTGGAACAGGCAAAGTGGACACAGGTGTAGTGTGCCACAGTCAACATGGCCTTGATATCAGGATGGGTCAGAAACTGCTGCACAATGAGATTAAGACAGTGTGCAAGGCATGGCACCCTGACAAACCCCCATCACTGATGCATTTCAAATATGTATGCAATTATTGCTCGTAGTGAAACATACTTTTCAGTGAATGGGGTGAAGCAACTCATCAGTCTCGATAAGGAGCACTTCCAGCATTTTCTCACTCATGTGTGATCCAGGTATAGTCTTCATTGTCAGTGTGGTATGCTGGAAAATATCTGGAATGTTGCTATCACCACAATTGAGTTCAGTGCAATTTTTTCCCAGGCTCAGAGTCAAATACTACCCCCAGGTATCTGTGCCCAAATTGCTGTAATGCACAGGTAGAAGCTACCAGCTGTTTGGCCACTAGGCCACATGTTCATGCTCAGATGTACATATGGGGATGTTGAATTCTTCAGGGCATGGTTTACAATCTGTGACACTGTCCCATAGACTTCAGGAATGGCATGTTTAGAAAAGTATGTTCTTGGTGGAATCTGCCATTTGAGACAGGCACAGGCCATCAATCTCCAAAATTCAACTTTTTCAACAAAAAAGAATGGCAATAGATCAATTGTCAGTAGTTCAGCATGACTTGGAGTGAATTTGGAGTGATACCAAAACATGCTATGCAGTGTAGGCTGGACCTTTCTTGGGGTTGGCTACCAAACAGCTGGACTCATTGTAGCAGCAATGTTGGAATGGTATTTGATGCCTGGGTATTCATATGTGTTGCTTGTTTAAGTGACACTGGTCACCGGTCAGCTGCTCTTCTGAATCCTGTATAAATTTCTTACTTACTTTTGGGGGTTTTCTGCAATGGCGTTGCTGTGCTTTTCAACTCTGGGTGGTAATATCAACCCACCTCCACTGCTGCTATAATTCGCTACTAGGCAGACCCACGAGCCCTCCTCCTCTGTGTAGTCCTACTCACTTGCCTCTCTGTCCACCAGGTCTAGTGCCCTGTCACTTCTGTTTACCTTGTCTAATAATGGTGATGAGGGACAGGGACCCTACACTGGCTTCATTCTGGTGCTGATGCTAGTGTCCAGGTGACTGCTCTTCAGGTGTGTGTGTTACCCACTGGTGCCTAGGTGTCGCCCTTTCCCCCTACTTACTCATGCTTGACATCGCTGACAGATAGAGGCTGTCTCATCAGCTGAGTCAACACATGAAAATCCACACCTTAATTTAGCATGGCGGCAGGAGTGACAGCTGAGGGGAAGGGATGGAAATTTGTATTTTTTGGGAATGATTTCATAACTTCAGTAATATTGAAGGGGAGGACACTGGTTATTGGAAAACAGTTTGAAATGTAAAGATGATAACCCACTAGTTTCAATGTACATATAAAACAAATATTATAAATGTAGAAAGTGTTGTAATAACACCTTAAAACACATAATAAAACAGATGATTTCCTATTTAACATGTTGGATTATCTACAGTCAAAGGAGGGCCAAGTCCCTTGGTGACATAATTTCCTGTCAGGAGCCTTAAACACATAACCTGCCCCAGCTCTTAAAGGGAAACACTGAAAAAGGCACAGCTTTTCTCCAGTCACTACAACAATGCCTGATTAGTGCTTTCAGATAGTAACTTTGTTTTAATTACCTCTAAATGCTTTTCTAGTGATTTAAAGTGACCTCATCTTCACTTTCTATTGCTGGCAGCCACTATCTCATGAGCAGCAGAGAGCTTCCAGAGCTCATGTTATGCTAATATGTCCTGCCAACCAATAGCAGTGGTCAAACAGACATATTAGCATACAGTGAGCTCAGAAATCTCACTGCTGCTCATGAGATGGTGGCTGCCAGCAACAGAAAGTGGAAGTTGTGGGTAGCTGTTTTAAATAATTAAAAACGTTGTTACTGTCTGAAAGTTTCTGTAGTGTCTGGAAAAGCTGTGTCTTTTCCAGTGTTTTCCTTTAATTACAGGCTGATTTACATATGAATAACTCCGGACTGCAAAGACTCACAGATAAACACAATGGCTCACTCAAATTAGATTTTTATGGGCTTTCAGGTATTAAGAAATCCTGTAGATGACAGTTCCCTTTTAAATATAACAAAAAGTGACAGAACACTGTCACTTGAAGAAAAATATAACTAAAAAATAACAAAAACTGCTACAGAAAGACACTGACAAAATACTTTACTTAAACACACTAAAATAAACCACAGAAATAAAAATGAGAAATTACTACAGATTAGAAATGATCAACAAGAGAGAGAGCGGGAAAACCAAACTATGACACAAATCTCCAGCTTAGCGAGAAAAGCTCCAGATCTCCCTGGGCTGCCTTGCTATCTTACTTTACAGTACACCTACCACTCCCCCATCCCACACCACTGCTTCACAGACTGACAAAACAGAACCACTACTTAAAAGTAAACAATCACTGAAAAAATAACCAAAAAGAAAAACAAAATCTAGCAGCATAAGGCCTTCCAGAACACTTTGTGAGCAATATTGACTCAAAAAGCTTGGTTTTGAGATGTATTTTAAAATATATTTTCCTCAGAGAAGCACACATAAACTTCTCCTATGCTGTCTTCAGAAGACTGCACTGAAGACAGCCTCTGCATAGCATACAGGCTGTTTCAGTAACATGTGACCTCCAGTCCCATTGTACATTGCAAACTTTGCCTCCACACCAGACTTTGCCGGTGAAGTTGCAACTTCGTGTTCTTGCAAAACTGACTCTGTGCCAAACTCCGCTGGTGAAGTTGCAACTTCGCATTTCATAGAGTTATCAGTTTTCCACAAATTTGGACTTTGCACGGTGGATTAATTTTCGTGAAATGAGGCGAATTCACAAATTAATCCGTGGAGTGGAGTTTTTCAACTTCGCACATCACTAATCAGGATGTATAAACTCCGTAAGCATCTCTTTCGAACCATTAAATGAATGGTGGATGTATTTAATTATATGCCTTTACACTTCCACCCCAGAAATGAGATCTCGGCTAGAGATGTAAGAGCGTAGATGGTTACACAATCCCAGTAGCAGGTGGTGTGTCTAGCAAGTTAGTGTAAGACTGAAGGTGGTGAAACTAGTGGATCCAGTTAAAGTAGTATCTGAAGAGGGAGCCAGAGGAGAGATTTGAAAAATGAATGATAAAAATCAGTAAAAGTGGTGTCTCCTGATTGGACATAACACACCAAATGACCGTGTATTATCCCATAATGACTGCACGCCTGCACTCTTACTATTCCTCCCCTAAAAAAAAAACAAAATTTTGGACATTTTATAAGACAGATAATCCACTACAGGGCATCTGGTCAGCCTCTAATACATGCACACCTTGGGAGGATGAATGCACACCAAGGTATGCATATATCAGAGCATGACCACACAACCTGTAGTGGATTATCTGTTTCATATATATATATATATATATGAATTGCAGAAAACTGCGTTAGTGCAGACATTAGGGTTGAAAAATGCAAAGCACACAAAGTAGGAAAATGAAAAACCATTAGGGTTTTGGGTCTCTGGAGTACTGCCGAATCAGTGAGATTTTCCTTGGGGCTGCCAACCCTAATTCCCACCCCCTTCCCCCAGTCCGTAGTCTCCTGTGCAAAGCACAAGGTACAGCTTCAAGCTAGTGCTGCATAGTGGTACTGTATAGACAACATAATCTGTTGTAGCTTTCTTCACGTGAGGCCCTGTGGGCCTGTGTGAAGACATCAAATCTTAGTTTGTTTGCTCAGAGGAGGGTGGACATTAGGTTGGCAACCCCAGGAAGACCCCACCACTGATTTAGCAATATTCCAGAGACCCAAAACCCTAATGGTTTTTCATTTCCCTACTTTGTGCGCTTTGCATTCTCAACACTAATGTCTGCATTAACACAGTTTTTTTGAAATTAATTTCCCTTCTTTTTCTGATAGTGGAATTATATGCATGGGGGTCTCTGCACCCACAGCGACCACTGCACTTATTCTCCTGTCAACTGGTCGAGTAAGTGTTAAATGGCATCCTTACACCAGTCTGACTCCCGTCCTCCTTCCCTAATGAGATTACCAGACCCTCTGTTCCCCTCCCCATTGTTTCGTCCCTAGTTTACCCCCAGCCACCCACCCTACCTGCTGGCACTTACTTATGTTTGCATTTGATTGAACCTGTGTTATATAATTATGTCACTGTACTTATCTTGTCCTAAATCATTTCTAGTGCTGTTAACTACCTACTCAAAACCTTCTAAGCGTGTAATTTTTCTGGATGTCAAATTCTGATATCGCCTGTTATCCCATTGTATGTAAACTTGACTTCCTCACTGTTCTTGTATGCTCTAGCTTGTAACCCTCCCGGGTCGTTTGTAACCCTCCCGGGTCATGTCATTTTTCTGGTTGTTAAATTCTGATGTTGCCTATTATCTCATTGTATGTAAACTTGACTTCCTCACTGTTCTTGTATGCTCTAGCTTGTAACCCTCCTGGGTCGCACCTCAAAATAGGCACTTGGCTGTCTAGTGTGACTTACCCGGTAAACAAAAGCAAATAAATAAATATCCTCATTTTCACAGGTCCAGTCAGGACCTGTGCAAAATTAGATAAATACAGTGTTGGAGCATGCTGCTATAACAACGGCTACTCGGCCTTGCGTCTACTTTTCTGAAGTTGCCAACTCACTTGCTCTTTGCTGCTCTCCTCTGTCTACAGTCGATGGTGTCTTTTACAAAAAGCTGAATAAACTGAATATTCAGAATGGACTTTACATACTACTTCAGCATAGAATGCCTTATTCTAAACCTCTGCCTGCACATCCTTTACCACTATTAACACCACTCAGTCATATTACTTTACAGGACGAAAAGTGAAGGTGAGTATGCCATAACACAGTCTGAAAATGGTAGGATCAACCAAATAAGCTTTATTTAAATTAGTTTTTGTTGAAGAATCATAGTAGGATCAACCAGATAACTATGACATACAATTTAAACCTATCACAGTTATGGCAGGATCAACCAGATCACCTACATACATGAAACACTTATTTGTGGCAGACAGGGACTACTTACTACTTTTTGTCTCCCCCCCCAATATTTGTGGTAATTTTATAAGATAGATAACTCACTACAGGGCATGTGGTCATGCTCTGATGTACACACACCTTGGGTGGTCAAATGAACTTGGCCTGCGGTCTTTTACATCACAACACACACCAAGGCATACGTGTATCAGAGCACGACTGCACACCCTGTAATGGGTTATATATTACATATATAGCAAAAAATTACATTAATGCAGCTATTAGGGTTGAAAAACAAAATGTACAAAGTATGGAAATCAAAACTTAGGATTCAAAGTCTCTGGAACCTTGACAAATCAGAGGTTTGTTGTTCCTCAAGGTTCATACAATCATGTGACACATTAATTTAATATGTGTGAGAAGACAATGCCAATATTAGGGTAATGCCAGCCCTGTACTGTATGATCAGTCAAGCCCTGAGGAATGTCACACTACTGATTTGTCAAGGTTCCAGAGACTCTGAACCTTTATTTTTCATTTTATTACTCTGTACACTTTGGCCTTGATATTCAAAGGGGTTGTGCCAGGTGCAACAGAGTTGTGCCAGTGCAACCCCAGAAATATGCCCCGGGGCTATATTCAAAAGGAGGAATTGCGCTGTGCAATTCCTGATGCACCACAGTGCAAAGTTAATGTATGATGCGCATCTCCAGGAGGAATGCCCATGCATATGTGGCACATGCCGATATTCAGCCCGGGATGTGCAGCACATCTGCCAGCACATCCCAGAGATGTGCCACATACAGGAGCACAAAGTTGAGCCCATAAAAAAAGGCTCAACTGCTAGCCACCCACAGGTGTGCTGCTGTAGTGCAGGGTGCAACACAGCAGCCACCAGCTGTGGGTGGCAATCCCCCCAACACCATGCACAATCACCCATCAAATGCCCTGGTAGTCTAGTGGATCCCCCCTCCCTGCTCCGTACCCAGATTGCCTGGAATAAATGTGTTTTAATTCACTGGTGGTCCAGTGGCATCCCCACCACACAGGACCCCAGCCCACCCAGCTCCTCCCAAGTCTTTGGCAGGCAGCAAACCCACCCACAGATCTCCACAGCTGCCTGTTGAATGACAGCTTACTGTGGGCCAATGGGCTTGCAGTGTGTACTGTAATAGTAAATTCAAAACCTTCCTGGTATTCAGATCTGTCTGGGGATGCATTGGCACATTGTATTTGTGCCTCGGGCAATATACATCTTTGTTGCTCCAGTGCAACTCAGTTGTGTGGAACAACGACTTGCACCATTGCCAGGCGCACCTTTGAATATTTAGCCCATTGTGTTTCAGTCCTAATAGATGCACTAATGTAGTTTTTTGCAATACATTTCCTTATTTTTTGAAAAATGCATCTAAAAGCATCTTCATAGTGACACTTACTGTGCCACACCCGAAGCTTGTAAGCCATGGAACGGAGCCATAATGCAATAGTGAAAACAGTGTGGCAAAACAATGCCACAGTCAAAACAGTGCATGTAAATAACAGTCAGTAAAAACAACAAGGAAATCAGTTATAGCACAGACCAGACAAACAAATGGGAAACATTCCCATTTCTTTGTTTATTGTGCGTGGCTCTGCCCCCACACCCCTTGAAACTAAATTAACCAACTCCGAGGGGTGTGGACTGAGGGATAAGGGAAACTCAGGATGGGGAACTTAGTTTTTATTGTTTTTTATTTATGCTCCTTGCTCCATGGCCCTCACACTCTGGAGTCTCAGCCCCTTGCCCCAATGTCTACCAGCCAGCACCAGCTATATCCCCAGGGCTTGCCTCCCCTGGTGGGGTTGGTGGGGAGCCCATCCACCACTGAGACTGGAATGTGGGCCCACCCCACTGAGAATGGATCCAGTGTGCCCAGTCCAACCAAGAATGGATCTAGTGTGCGGCACCATGGCTAGTTGGGGCAGGACCTGCAAAATCCCCTTCATCCTCCGTGACTAGTTTCTCTGGTTTCCTCCCTTCAGGAGCAGAACTTGCAATGATGCCAGTGATGGTGCCACATACGCTCTCATGCACACACCCGTCAAGCATCTGCCCGCTCCCATGCCACATTTCTACAGCTTCATTGCACCCAACCCCAGCTATCACTAGGGGCCAGGCATGAACCAACCACTGGTTGCCCCCTCTCCAGAGAAGGAGAGCTGTCCATAGGACACTCAATCCTTCTCCTCCCCTGCTGACCACCGGCATGAGGTGTGGTGCCCAGCACCTCAACCCTCAGCACCACAAGTTCAGCTAAACTTAGTTTTTTACCAAAAAAAAAAAACAGATGTCGGGAGATGGGGAACCAAATCCCGATCCCTGAGTCTCCATTATGCCAGGTGCTTGTGCCTTAGCCACGCCACCATGGGAGCAGCTCAACCAGGCACAGCACCTGTGGATTCTTAAGCCCTTTCCCCAGGTCACAGTAAGTGACAGGGGTAGCAGTAGTTTCCTACTGCTATTATACCCCTGTCGCTCTAATTCATTCCATGCTTTAGGCCACCCGGTTATTCCTCTGTTGTTTTGGCAGTGCTATATTGACCTGGTACCTGTGAGCCACTCACAAAGCTGCTGCTTAGGGACACACAATGCACTATATCATCAGTGGCCTAAAGCAGGTCTCACCATCCTCCATTTTGGCTTCCTAACTTCAGGTGCCGAACCTTGATGCCAGGGAATCATACAAAAAACAACCTTTCCACCCATTGGCAACCATGCCACGATCCTCCTGCCATGCAAGTAAAATATTTCCCATCCTTACAACCCATTTAGCAACCATATTTACCCTCCCACACACCCATCTTTTAAATAAAATACAGCATCCAACAACTGGCACAACACTCCACATCAGCTGTCTGCCATGTATTAAAGTGAAAAAATACAAGAAAATCTTAAATCGTGAAATGTGCTAATCATGCATATTTCTGGACTTAGTTTAATTTTTTCTTTTGCACATAACTTGCCCATTTTGGACCCAAATTTTTGGGGTGCCCAAGTTGTCATCCCAACTCACAACCCTATGAGTTGCCCCTTGTAAATGTGACTTGAAATGTGCTTTTGGGGTCAACTCCCAAGTACACAATTCATGGCAGATTTAAAAAGTGCCACTTAAGTGATCATGGCAAATTGGTTACCTTGAAAATATGGTTCCAAAATGGCCCAAAGTGACCAATATACAAGCAAAATAAAAACTGGACAAAGATATCTAATTCCCAAAATGCACGTGCTGCACATGCGTGTGAATTTTGGATTTTTCCATTATTTTTCCATTTTGGTCACTTTCAGACCACATTTTCATGGTGGCCAGGGTACAACTGAAACTACTGATCACATAACTGAAACTTTGTAAATCCGACCCAGAATGTGTTTTTTGGGGGTTGAAAACAAAAATAAAATTTCAGGTCAGATTTACCAGATGCCACTATGTTGTCATGTGGTGTTGCGGTAACCTGGTCAACTGGAAAACTGGGGTTAAAATGACCAAAGTGTGTAATTTGTAACCAAAGAACAAAAAGAAAAACCTAAGTCCACATACATGCATACATTTCAGGGCTCCAGGTTTTTCCCCAGATTTTCTTTTTGCATGTTTGCTGGTAAAGGACCCATCAAGGTACATTGAGGATATGCAGTGTAGAACATTGAGGATAGATGATAAGGGTGAGAGTGGGGTTATTTTTGTTTGCAGGGTAGGTGGGACATGGATACTGGTAACAGGGTTTGGCATCCATTGCTGGTCCACTGAAGCATCAAGTGGGTGGGAGGCAGATACTAGTGGAGAGATTGGGCACCAGCTACTGGTTCATTGAAGCATCACAAAGAAGGGGGATACTGATGGCAGGGATTGGAACTTGTCTCGTGGGGGGAATGCGGGGTTAGGGTTTTGAGGATGGGGCATGGGGGTGGGGTGGTAACTCTAACTTTGAATTTCCACATTTTTGTCACTGTTAAATCAAACTTAACTGATGCTTTAACTAAGTTTTGCAAAGAATAAATATATATATATATATATATATATATATATAATAATATATATATATATATATATATATATATATATAGGATATGCAATGGAAGCAAGTGTAATAAATGATTTATCTGCACAAGAGCAGTTTGACCTCAAATAACCTCACGAGTGGCATAAGCCACGGGTGTAGTGTCTCAGTCAAACTGCTCGTCTAGTAAATCATTATTACAAGTTTTCCATTGCATATTCCATTATGCAATTCTTTTATTTTGCTTTTGTAGGGGCATTTGCTAGTCAAAAGTGAATAAAAATAGAATTTTCTGCCATATTTTGCTGATTATAGAAAATCTAAAAGGAATCTAGAAACAAAACACATCTCATTTTGTAGATATTTTATGCTGAACAACTTTTGTTCTCAAAGTACCATACTATCTTTTTGTTTTTTATGTTTGCATTTGTTTGATGAAACAGTGCACAAAAATTGAATTTTTTGCTGTTTTTCGCTAATTCTGAAAAAACTAAAAAGTATCTATAAATGAAACACCACTCATTTTGTAGATATTTCTGTGCTGAATAAACCTTGTGCTCACAGTACCATGCTATCATTTTTCATTTTAAAGTTATTTACATTTGTTTGCGGACAAAATGAAAAATAAATATGAATTTTTTGCTGTGTTTTTGCTAATTATCAAAAAATCTATAAGGTATCTATAAATGAAGTACCACTCATTTTGTAGATAATTTTGTGCTGCACAACTTTCATGCTCATAGCACTATGCTATATTGTTTTCATTTTAAAGTTATTTGCATTTGAATATAGTTAGTACTGGTATGAGGCTGAACATTCTAAATGAGTTCTGGAGTGATTGTGACATATCTACTATGTGAATAAATCTGTGATGATGCATCTACTATGTGGATAAATGTAAGAAGTTTGAATTTATCGCATAGTAGCTCAGATGTATCTCATAGGATTTATGTCCATGTCTTTTGCATAACTATATACACTGTATATATACTCCATCTATGCAACATTTAGAATTATGACTAAAGCAACAACAGTAGGGAAATGTGACTTTAGGGTTTCCAACCTTAAAACACCACCGTAAAACAAATCAGGGTGGAGTCTTCATTGGGATTGTCAACCCTGAAGCTCAACCCATTGTGATAGCAAGAAAGGTCAGATGTGATGGAAACAGGTGTGTATATTTCAGGAGTTTATAGAATGGGGTGGCGTTAGGGTTAACAACCCCAAGGAAGACTCCACCCTGATTTGTTTTAGGGATCAGGGTGGAGTTTAGGGTTAGAACCCTAAAGTCTTATTTTCCTACTTTTGTTACTTTAGCCATAACCCTAAATCTTGCATTAACTGAGTTTTTGCAAATAATTTCCTTACTTTTTGATAGTATAATCATATCATTATTTGCCTGAGAGCATGGCACCATCTGGGCACTGCACTCCCATACCTCCATAGATGTGTATATGTATGTTGCTGTAAAAGTGCAGGGCCATTTGAGCACAACAGCAACCAAATTGTCAGTACAGCCTTGTTGTGACCCAACCAGATGAACCTGGTACTGAAACTTTTCAAATCCATGATGAAAAGTCATTCTGCACCACCATATCATTATTCTGTGTCAGAGGCATGAAACACACATTTTGGAAATGATTTGAAAACTGACAGCTGTCAAATTCATGAGCTGATGTAAGGAAATGGCTATATTGAAAATTTAGGTTGAAAATATTGAAAATTACAAAAAGTCACAAGTGAATGTAGCTTAATTTCAACGGATGCACATAACTTTGCCATTTTAACATATTATGATCCCAAATTTTGAACATACCCTTCTTATAACCCCACCTCATGAACAAGGTGATGAAAATTTTCAAATCTTGTCGGAAAGGTGATTTCACCAAGTGACCACAAAATTGCCTTTCAGACCAGATTTGTATAATTCCTCTAACATTGTTAACGAGGTGGGGTCTCAAAAATACCATATTGAAAATTTGGTTTCAAAATATTCAAAAATGGCAAAGTTATGCACCAAATTTGAAAACCCGATTGAAATACATTGAACCACACTTACATTCTTTCTTATGTAGCAGTTGGTTCCAGAAGCAAAATGTGTCTTTGATCGGAGAGTGTATCTGGACCCTGGGACCTGTTCAGGTGAGTGAGTGAGTGTGCATGTGGAGATCTGAGGGGTTGAGGGGTGGTGGGTGCTCAGTTAGAAGTTGGGGTGGGGGTTACATTGCCAAAGGACCATTTTCTTTCTTACAGAGAAAATAAAACAACAAAACAAAAAAACATTGAGTGACCATTTTCTTTATTACATACTGTGAGGAACATGGGAGGATAGGGTGCTACTAGATACCAGGGAAACAAAAAACAAGCAGTACAGTGATCATGGGGGGGGTGACACTAGACATCAGGTAAATATGGAATTATAACAGGGACTGCAACTGGAGGGTGGGGGTACCACTAGACAACAGGGAAATATAACACTAACTGAAATCAGAGGGTGAAGAGTACCACCAGACACCAAGGAAATACTGAATTATAAGGGGGATTGCAATTGGAGGGTGGGGAGTGCCACTGAACATCAAGGAACTATAACAGGGACTGCAGTCAGAGGTGTGTGTGTAGGGTGCCACTAGACACCAAGAAATACTTACTGAAATCCTTTTCATCACACAAGATCATTTTCATTTGAATGAGCACTGAAAGGAAACAAAGGATCCTGGATTTTCAACCAGTGTCTAAGAGGCTGGTACAGACAGAGGGTGTGGGTTAATGGGGACTGGGGACAACATGGAATGATGAAAGCCTATATGTCCAGGACAGACTACACCTAAATGGGTAGGGAAAAGCAGTACTGAGTATCAAATTTAAGGAATTCATAGACCAAACAAATGATTTAAACTAAATCGGGGTTAGGAAAATGACACGCAAGTTGAAATGCCAAAAGATAGGAGTGACGGGGAGTAGTCAGCCCCCCAGAAAAATGCAGAATTGTTAAGCAATAACATGCCTAGAGGTAAGGGGGGTGCAGTGAGGGTAACTGGTGGAAGGGGCTTTCCATAAATGCCAGAAGCCTGGAAAATAAGATGGTAGATTTGGAAGCATTAATTGAGGGGGAGTTTGGATATTGTAGCAGTAACGGAGCCCTGGTGTTCCAAGCATCAAGACTGGGAGGTGGGGGTCCCAGGGTACAAGTTGTTCAGGAGAGATGGGATAGACAGGAAGTGGGAGGAGTGGTGCTATACATCAGGGAGGGAATTAAGGTCATGGAAGGGAAGGAGGAGCAAGGTGAAGTGGAAAGCTTATGGGTCATGCTGGAGAGGAAGGTTGGGACAGCATTAAGACTAGGGTAATTTACAGACCCCCTATGCAGAGTGAGGAACAGGACATACAGATGCTGCGGTAGGTTCAAAGAATGGCCCAGAAGGGAGGTTTACTGGTGGGAGACCTGAATCTCCCAGATATACTAACATACTAAAATGCCAGCAGAATAGGCCTAACGGTCTTTCATGTCTGCTCGTTTGGTCATCCCCACCCTGGCAGCTGACCTTGCTGCCCCCCTCTCCCTCTCTGACTTCTCCCTTCCCAGTCCCAGATATTCTTGCTGCACTGGTTTTTGCTTCCAGAACCCTTCCCCTGTACCTGTCCCAACCCCTCTTGAACCCCTCCACCGTTTCTGCCTCCACCAGCCCCCTGGGCAGCACATTCCATGGCTCCACCACCCTCTCAGTGAAGTAGCACCTCCTCCTTTCTCCCCTGAATATCCCCCCTCCAGCTTTCACCCATGCCCTCTAGTTGCCCCCCTTCCTTCGGAGCACCCTGACTGCTCCTCCACTATTTACCCACTTCATGTACCTGAAGACCTCTATCATGTCCCCCAGTCCCTTCTCTCTTCCAATGTGTATATATTTAGCTCTTGAGCCTCTCCCCATAGGTCCTATCCCCCAAGCCACAAATAATTTTGGTTGCCCTCCTTGGGACCCTCTCCAGGAGTTCAATGTCCCTCTTTAAATGTGGCCTCCAAAACTGCATGCAGTACTCGAGTGCAACCTCACCAAGCAGGTATACAGTGGGAGTATCACTTCCCTCCTTTTGGAGGTGAGCCCCCTAGTGATGTATCCAAGCATCCTGTTGGCCTTTGCCACTGCCCTCCTACAAGTCTTTGAGTTGTTCATCTTGGCATCCACCACCACCCCCAGGTCTCTTTCAGCCATTGAAACTTGTAGCATTTCTCCCCCCAGGGTGTACACTTGGCCCAGATTTCTGGCTCCCAGGTGCAGTACCTTGCATTTCCTAGCATTGAACCTCAGCTTCCACTTTCTAGACCACCTTTCCAGAGTCTCCAGGTCCCCCTGTAGGGCCACCTGCCCCTCCTCTCCTCCCCATCCACCACCGCCCCCAGTTTTGAGTCATCCGCAAAGGGATTTATCTCACTCCTGATACCCTTCCTTATGTCAGAGACATAGGCGTTGAACAGGAGGGGCCCAGGACCAATCCCTGGGGACTCCACTAATGACCCTCCTTGGGGATGAGACTATCCAGCCAACCACGACCCCTGGGTCCGGTTCTGGAGCCAATTGCCTATCCATCTGATCATCTGGTTCCCCACCACCATTTCTTCCAGATTATCAAACAAGCCCCTGTGAGGAACAGAGTCAAATGCCTTGCTGAAGTCAAGAAACAGGACATCCACTGGTCTACCCAGGTCCAAGGCACTTCACCCAGACATAGAACTCCACAAGGTTTGTCTGACATGATTTTCCTGGGATGAATCCATGCTGTCTATCATCCAGGCACCCCAACTTTCCAGGTCCCCCAGTCTCTCCTTGACAATGCCCTCCATCACCTTGCCCACCACCGATGTCAGGCTGACAGGCCTGTAGTTCTCTGCCACCTCCCTTGATCTCCCTTGTGGATTGGCACTACCACCTTCCAGTCCTGGGGCACCTACCCTGTCCTCAGAGAGATGCTGAAGAGCTCTGCCAGGGGTTTCACCAGGACATCTGCCAGTTCCTTCAGCACTCTGGGATGTAATTTATCTGACCATGGTGCTTTCTCTGTCTCAAGGGACCTGAGGGCTTCCCTCACTCTCTCTGCCATGATTTCCACCTCCACTACCTCATCCTCCTGCTTTGCCTTCCTCCCACCTGCCAGTGATGCCTCCCTCCCCAGACCTGCCAATCGGTAAGGGTCCCCCCTCCTCAGTTTCACCATCTCCTCCCATGTATAGTGCAGCCCCCCCATTTTCCTTGGTGAAAACTGAGGTAAAGTACTCATTTAGTACGTCAGCCTGCTCCCCGGGTCTTGTGCCCATCCCTCCCTGTTTTAATCCTGCTAATCTACCCCTTCACCCTTCATTTTTCCCCAATGTATCTAAAGAACCCCTTGTTCCCTCTCCTAATTTCCCTGGCCAGGTTCTTCTCCTTTCTTGCCGTAGCCACCCTCACCACTCTAGTGGCCCTTCTGACCATCAGCTCGTACTCCCCTCTGTCCCTTTCACTCCTTGAGCACTTGAATTGCCTATAGGCTGCCTTCTTTCCCCTCACCACCTCCTGAACCTCCCTGGTCCACCAGCAGGGTTTTTGGGCCCTACCGCATTTTTGTCCTGCACCCCCCTCCTGATGATTTTACACCTACTGTCAGCATCCATGTCTGGCCCAATCCCATCCAAGTGCTCCTTAAGGATCCTTCCCATTTCCTTGAAATCCAACCCCTGAAGTCAGTTACCTCCATCTTTGTGCAGCCTTCTACCCCTCCTAGGTTCAGGCAGAACCAGACCATGGCATGGTCTCTCCCCACCAATGGGTCCATTACTTCCAGGCCCCCAATCTGGTCACTGTCTGCCAAGACCACATCCAGTATCCACTTCTTCCTAGTTGGTTCCCCCACCTGCTGAGTTAGGAACGCATCCTGAAAGACATCCAACGACCTCTGTTCCCTGGCCATCGAGGATGTCATAGTCTCCCAGTCTGTTCCTGGCATGTTTAAGTCCCCCAACACCACCACCCTTCCCCTTCCCAATCTGCAGTGTCTCCCAACATCTGCCACCAGACTCTCCTCCAGCTCCTCCACCAGCACAGGGGGGTCTGTACACCACTCCCATTTTTACTGTCTTGCCCCTCCTTGTTATCAAGGTTACCCAAATCACCTCCACAGTTCCCTCCACCTCCTCCACTCCTCCTATGGCAATGCAGTTTTTGACTATTATTACTACACCTCCTCCCCTTCCCTCCCCCGTCCTTCCTGAACACGGTGTAACCCTCCAGATTCATGTCCCAGTCATGCCCTGCAGTGGCCCAGGTCTCAGTGACCACTGCCACATCCACCTCTCCCTCAGCTAGCATCACCTGGAGCTCAGGCATTTTATTGTCCAAGCTCCTGGCATTTAGCAGGACTACCGTCCACCCTTTCCTTATACTTCCATTTCCCCTGCTCATGTTCCCATGGGGATTTTGTCTTCCCCTGGTCCAGACAGGGATATCCCACCAGCTACGACTACTAGGACTGAGGAGATCCTAGAGGCACTGCAAGGGGCCTTCCTGCATTATCTGGTTAGGGAGCCCACAAGGGAGAGTAACATATTTGATGTGGGCCTTACCAATGGAAACAGTGTGGTGGGAATGGAGGTAGGGGCAAGCCTGGGAGACAGTGACCACAGCACCATGGGCTTCAAGGTCAGAGCAGGATATGAGATGAGTCGTACCACAATGAAAGTACTAGACTTCAGGTGGGCAGATTTTCCCAGGATGAGGGAGATTTTCCAGAAGGTAGTAAGAGGGTGGGAGGTGATCGGGGGAGTGGTGGAGGATCTATGTATACAAATCAATGGGGCTTCTTAAATTGATAGAGGGATGTGTAAGAAGGGTGAGGAAGAACACAAAGAAGGAGGAGGCCACTGTGGTTCAATAGGGAAGTGAGGTGGGCAATCGGGAAGAAGAAAGGGCATTCAGGAAATATAAGAGGATGCAGGGAAAGTTGGATAGGGAAATTTACAAAGAGAAATTGAGGGTGGCAGGGCAGAGGATTAGGATGGCTAAAGCAGAAACTGAGGAGAGAATTGCTAGGCAGGCCAAAAGGGGGACAAAATGTTCTTTTGTTACATTAGTGAAAGGAGGAAGGCAAGACAGGGGATAGAAAGGATTAAGGGGAGGGGGGATTGCAGGTGGAGGGGAATTTCAAGAAAGCTGAAGTGATGAATGGTTACTTCAGCTCGGTTTTTATGATGAGGTGGATGGAAGGGACCAGAGCTAAGTGAGAAGAAAAGGGTGAAGAGGGGTGGATCCTAGCCCAAGCAGTGTGGAAGATGTAAGGAGGAATTAGGTAGAGATTGAGGGTGGGCAAGAGCATGGGACCAAATGGTCTTCACCCTACGGTGCTCAAGGAATTAAGGGATATACTGGTTGAACCACTGGTGGGTTGTTTAACTTGCCCCTGGACACAGGGTGGGTACCAGAGGGACTGGAGGAAGGCAGATGTGGTGTTAATTCATAAAGTGGCAGCATGGAGAAAGCAGGCAACTATTGTCCAGTCATTCTCACATCAGTGGTGGGCAAAGTAATAGAGCAATATTGAAACAAAGGTGGTTAGATATTTGGAACAGAGGGACTGCAAGACATTCAGCAGCATGGCTTCACTCAGGGACTGTCATGTCAGACAAATTTGATTGAATTCTTCAATGAGGTAATGAGGGTGGTTGATCAGGGTGGGGCAATGGATGTGGCCTACCTGGACTTCGGGAAGGCCTTTGGCAAGGTGCCCCACAGAAGGCTGGTTAATAAGTTGGGGAGTCTAGGGGTGGGGCAGAAAATAGTAAGATGGGTGGAGAACTGGCTGATGGGGAGAAGCCAGAGGGTGGTGGTCAATGGGGTGCACTCTGGGAGACTGGGGTGTTGAGTGGGGTCCCTCAGGGGTCAGTGCTGGGGCCCATTCTGTTTAACATCTACATCGGTGACATAGCAGAAGGGCTTCAGGGGAAGGTCTGCCTTTTCGCAGAAGACACAAAACACAGTAACAAGGTGGACACCTGGGGGGCTGGAGGCAATGAAGAATGATATAAGGTTACTAGAAGAGTGATCAGAAACATGGCAGCTGAAATTCAATGCCAGGAGATGCAAAGTGATGCACTAGGGGCGAGAATCCAAATACCACATACATACTGGGGGAGGGGGGTGTAGAAAATGGCAGCAACCAGGCAGGAGAAGGATCTAGGGATTATAATTGCAAATGACCTTAAGGTGGGGACCCAGTGCAGCAAAGCAGTGGGCAAGGCTAACAGTTTACTGTCACGCATAGGGAAAGGGATAACCAGCAGAGGGAGGGAGGGAGGTGCTGATACCACTTTATAGCTCCATGATAAGACCACACCTGGAGTATGGGGTACAGTTCTGGAGGCCCCATCTAAGAAAGGACATACAGTAGATGGCATGGAAAGGGTATACAGAAGGGTCAGTAAAATGATGTGTGGGCTAAGAGGGATGGCACATCAGGAGAGGCTGAGGGAACTGAACTTGCATCCTCTGGAGATAAGACAGGAAAGAGGGGACATGACTGAAACATTCAAGTATGTGAAGGGGATTAATAAAGTGGGGAAGAGCTTATTTACAGGGAAGGTAGATACAAGAACTGGGGCATGGACAGAAGGTTGAGATGGAAAGGTTTAGGAGAAATGTTAGGAAGTATTACTTCACAGAGAGAGTTGTTGAGCCCTGGAATAGACTGCCAGAGGAGGTGGTGAGTGTCAGTACAGTGGGGGATTCAAGAGGGCCTAGGACAATCACAGAGGGTTGTCAAGGACAGGACAAGGGAATCTTTTGAAGGTACGACAGGTAGAGGGAGGGAATAGATCAGACTGTAATCCAGGAAGGCTCTTTTCTGCCATCACATGTCTATAAATTTATGAATCGATGAAAAAAGCCCAAATGAAAAAAGTGGAAGTGAGTGATGAAAAAGATTTAGAAGTTTTAAATAAAGACATTTTAGGGTAATTTCTCCAACAGTAAAATGCAGAATGTGAAATGTGAGTCCTGAACAGTCATACATGTCTTGGTCTCTCTGCAGGATACCATTTTGAGGGTGTTGAAATAAAAAAATGGAAAACAAGATGGCAGCAAATTAAAAGAATTTTCACTCAAGAAAAAGGGTTGGCCCCAAACAATAAAGGATCCTTTTCACTTGGACCAAATTATTTTTTCGTTCCAGACCTCGATCCAAAAGACTGTACTGAGCATGCTCAGAACCATAAAATTTAAATTGAATAACTTTGAAATGGATTAGTATTTCTTCATCAAACTAGTGAAAGGCCCATCTGTAGAGAAAGCCCTTTACACCCTTTAAATTGCAGATCAAAGTTCCAATCGTTTGAGTGCAAGGCGATGAAAAAAAAAGCAGTAAAAAACAGTGATTTGTTTAAATTATTTCACTATCCAGATCTCGGAATCCACACATTCAACCAGAATGCAACTTGCAAGGTCAAGAAATCTACCCCATGAAACTGCACATACAAAATTTCATGCAAATCCAATGAGCGGTTGTGAAGATATCAAAGTACAAAATTTGAGGTTGAACACAGAAACCTCTGCTCAAAGTGAAATATAATAGCGCTACTGAACCATTATCATATAGATGTATGTATCTATATCTATATCTTTATCTATTAATCTCTCTATATATACATATATATATATATATATATATATATATATATATAAATTGCAAAAAACTATGTTAATGGAACATTAGGGTTGTAGAACGCAAAGTGCAAAAAGAAGGGAAATGGAAAACATTAGGGATTTAGGTCTCCGAAGTATTGGCGAATCAGTGGTGGGGTCTTACTTAGGGTTGTCAACCCTAATGCCCACCCACTCCCCTGATCAGATGAGGTCAAATGTGATGTCTTCATGCAGGGCCTGTAGGGCCCTGCATGAAGAATGCTCTGAAAGATTATGTTGACCATACTGTATCACTATGAGGCACTAGGTTGGAGCTGCATCTTGTACTTTGGACAGGAGGCTATGGGCTGAGGGAGGGCGGTAGCACCTTCCCATCTGCCTTGTCCCATTAAACTGGCTCACTGAATTCACATCTGAACTCAGCTCACTGGCACGGTAAGGCAGCGTGTTCTCCAGTGGTGTAATGAACATACCTGCAGACAACGTTACTTAATTTCTTTATTTTTTTAGTATTTTGACCCCAAACTTTCAACATAGTCTTCTTATGACCCAACCTCATAAACCTTGCAGGTGAAAATATTCAAATCTGTGTAAAAATGCTTTTCAGCACCACAGGTGCAAAACCACATTTCAGACAGGTTGTGGAAAATGACAGTTGTGCTGTTCATGAGGTGCTATGTAAAAATGGGTATGCTGAAAATTTGGACTCAAAATATTGAAAATGACCAAGGTTATTCTCGGCAGAACAATTTAATGAACGACATAACTCAGGCCATTTTAGGAATATTTTTCACCAAATTAAAATGGCCTTTTGGGACCCTCCTCATGAACACTGGTGGTGAAATTTCATTATTTGGTTCCTGAAAAATGATTTCACACAGCGACCATGATATCACCTTCTGGGCCTGAGTAACAAAATGATAATGCAACTGTTCATGAGATGGGGTCCCAAAAAGGCCATGTTAGAAATTTGGTGAAACAATTCCTTAAAATGACAGAGTTATGAACATAGGTTCAAAATGCCATTGAAATACATTATACAGCACCTACCTTTATTCCTTAGTTCACAGTTTGGCTTTGAAGAGTACAGACATGTCTCGGTCCACAGAACATGACAGTGTTCTACCTCCACTGGTAAGTATAGGGTAAGGGTGGTGGGGTGGTGGGTGCTTAGTGGAAGTGCCGGGATGGGGGAGAGGGATGAAGAGAGACAGATTTCTCTTTTCAGGTTAAAAAAAAAAAGATGTTGGGGGACTGTTTTCTTTTCACAGGAGCAAAGTAAAATAAAATATTTCAGGACACTGGGGGTGGGACCCCCAGTGTCCCAAACAGCTAAATGGGACTTGTAAATGCTGACACATGGATTGGGTCCCCCAATGTTGGCAGTATTAATAAAACAACAGGCTGCAAGGGGAGGGAATCCAACACTGGGGGTGGGCATCCTGGTGTCTGATTATACTGGGTATAAATAAATAAACAAATAATCAAAGAAATAAGTACACTGCCACTGGGGATTGGTTCCCCCGGTGTGCAGATACAGCACAGTCAGGATGGCAGGGCTATAATGACAATAGTCCCATCCCTGACCAATGAGTCACGCACAGCAGGGTTGCGCTAAATGACACAGCTGTCATTTGTTAGTAAACAACAGCTGAGTCCTATAGTGCAATCAGTTGTTGTCAAATTCAGCTATCCATAGGGTTGATTTTTTTAAACATGGTGAAGGTGCTGGGAGGAGGGTTGCTTGGGGGGGGCAGTAATGCAAGAAAATGCTTTACTAAGCTATCAAAAGAAAAAAAGAAAACAAAATTATTTCCCCCCCCCGTTGTGTGTGTTGTATCGTATACTGTGGTATTGTGTTATAGGACACATCGCAGTATATGATATGACACACATAATGAAATACAACAACAGGACATCTTGCTTTCACAAAAAAATCAGCTATCCACAGAATGCTGATTTTGTGAAATGCACATGCTCACAAACAGAATATTTTTCTTAAATAATTTAAAAATTACTGAACTGTGAGAGGTTAAAAACACAAAAGCACATACCTTGGATCAACTCTATCAAACCTGAAAGTTTCAATTTTCAGATCCTTATATTTTTTCAGTTATTGGAGGCAAAAAAGTCTTTAAAAAATGGAGACTTTTACATTTTGTCCACCTCTGTTACTTTGCCACCACTAAACCAATCTATATGAAATTTTCAGGATCAAGAAATCTTGGTACAAAGGCTGTGCTTTTTTTCCGTATTTCATGTAAATCAGTTGAATGGGGGCAAAGTTGTTAAGGTGCAAAAATTGGGGTTTAACATTGAAGTGCCTTCTCAACCCTAATAAACAGGCACTACCGTACCTGTATAACTCATTGCAAAAAACTACATTAATGCATAAGTTAGAGTTGAAGGTAAAGCAACAAATTTAGGGAAATATGATGTTGGGGTTTTTCCCAACCTAAAACACGTGCTTACCCTGGTAAATGAGGGGTGGAGTCTTCTTTGGAGTTGTCAACATCGGCTCACCCCATTGCTGTAACAGAAAAGCTAAGCTATGATGGAAACAGGTGTGTATGTTTCAAGAGTGCATACAATGGGGTGAACATTAGGGTTGAAAATCATAAGAAAGACTCCACCTCATTCACTTCAGGAGGGGCAGGTTTTAGGTTGGAAATCCTAACATCATATTTCGCTACATTTGTCACTTTATCTTCATCACTAACTGATGCATTAACGTAGTTTTTTGCAAAGAATTTCCTTACTTTTTGAGTTAGTGTAATCATAGCATTATTTCCATGTGGGAGGGCCCTGTGCTCCCACCCATGTTTACTTTTTGATATAGAGTAATTGTATCCTTATTTGCCTGAGGGCCCTGCTCTCCCATCCCTCCATAAATGTATATACATATGTAGCTGTGGAATGGCCCTGCACTTCCTTTTATAGGACAATGACCTAATTGTCAGCATAGACGTCTTCTTGCCCAACCTCATGTACCCAGTACTGAAAATGTTTGAGTCCAAATCAAAATGTAATTCCATGCATATGCAATGCCATCCCATGCCACAGGTGCAAAAAGACATTTTGACCAGGATTTGAAAAATGACAGGTGTGACATACATGTGGTGGAGGTAATAAGAAATCTATGTTGAAAATTTGGGGTCAATAGATAGGCCATTGACAGAGCAAAGGCCGAAGGCACATTCATAAGGTAGAAAAATAAATGGGTAGACTGGATGGGCCTTGCAGTCCTTATCTGCTGTCAGCTTCTATGTTTCTATTTAAAATATTTAACATTTCCAAAGTTACGAGTGTGCATAATGAAATTGCAACAAATGGTCATAACTCTTCTGTTTTTATATATTTTGACCCCACATTTTCAACGTAGCCTTCTTATGACCCCACCTCATGAACAATGTCAGGAAAAATTGTTGAATCCTGCCCGAAAGGTGAATTCACCAACCGACCATGAAATCACCTTTCAGGTGGGAATTGCATAATGACAGTCATATTGTTCATGAGGTGGGGCCCCAGAAGGCCATTTTGAAAAGCTGGGGTCAAAATGTCAGAAAATGGCTGGGTTATGGATAAAAGTGGAAACCCCTAGTGAACTACATTGAACTGCATTTACCTTAGTTTCTCATATTGTGGTTGCTGGTTCCAGCAACAAGACGTGACTTCCATCGGAGAGTGGCTCTCAAACCTCAGACCTGTTCAGGTGAGTGAGGGTGTGTGGGATGGTTGGTGCTGAATGGGAGGTAGGGGTGGAGGGGGACTGATTGGCAAGGGGCCTTTCTTTTTGCAGGAAGAAACCCACCAGGGGATGGTTTTCTGCATTTCAGGGATGGATACCGAAAGGGGGGTGGGGATGCCACTAGACACCAAGGACATAAGCCAGTACAGGACAGCATTTTGAGAATGGGGAAGGACCACTGGACTACCAGGGAATATAATACAAACATCAGATATGGTGATTGGAGAATGGGGGACTGGATTACTAGGAATATAAATGAAAACATTGGTGACAGTGATCAGAGAACAGAGGAGGGACCACTGGACTGCTAGGGAATATAATACAAACATTGGGGATGGCGATTGAAGAATGGGGAGGGGCCACTGGACTACCAGTGCATATAAATGAAAACATCAGCGATGGTGATCGGAGAATGGGGAAAGATCACTGGACTACCAGGGAGTATAATGCAACACATTAGGTATGGCAATCGGAGAATGGGGGAAGGGGGAGGGACCACTAGACCACCAGGGAATATAATGAAACACATTGGGGATGGTGATTGGAGAATTGGGTACGGGGGAGGGACCATTGGACTACCATTAAATATTATTTTATATTCAGGGGACAGAAATTGGTGGGTAGGGGATGCCACTAGACACCAGGAAGTGATGACAGTTTGAACTGTCATGGACCTTTACTGTTTGCAGTCTTTTCACTTCAAACAGTAAAATTCGAATTGAAAAGAGCTGCGAATGGTTATTTTCCTGTCAAATGGTTGTTAACTAAGCGAGTGATGGGTGAAATTATTCTCACCACACTAACTGATAATTCCAGTGTTAATTTTAAAATACTAATGAAAGAATCCAACAAAGTGTGTGAAGGAGACCTAATTATAGGGCTTGTTCATTAATTACCAGGCAGTGCTTACATAGAAAAAATGTGTTAACACAGAAAAAAAAACAAGATAACTGACATCACAAACAGTATTTGTCTGAGAACAAACAGTAAATTAACAGTTCAAACAGCAAATTTACAGTTTGAACTGTTTTCATCTACCTGCCTGTCTTGCAGTGATCACAAAAATCATTATAATTCAAAATGGTAAAATATTTTTTCACCAAACCATCCAAAGGCACACCCTTGGCACATACCCCATCATCCCTGGACATTTCAGAGAAAATTTCATTTCCTCTGGTCTGTAGATGATGGCAAAAAATTCCATGTTAACTAATGTAAAAAAAGTATATTTTTTCCTGTTTTTTTTACCACTTTATATCTCAAAAATCAAACAGGATACCATCACACAATTTTTCACATCTTCAGATATTGGCAGCATGACTGTGCATGTCAAATTTGGGTCTTTTTTGTCAAAGTATGTCAAAGTTATTAAGGTGCAAAATTTTGAATTTAACATTGAAGTGCTGTACCAACCCTAACTATAGTGGAGCTACTGCGCCACTATACTATTATAGAGCCGTGTTAGTGTTGAATGGCCACTTCTATGTTAAACCCCCAAATTTGGACTTTAATAACTTCACAAATGTTCAACTGATTTACATGAAATTTTGAAAGCACCATCAGGGAGCAAAGATCTCCTGATGTAACAAGTTTTGCTCCAGTCATATGTGTGGGTGTGAAGATACGGAGTTTACAAAATGTGAAAATGAATGTTTTTAGTAAAATTCTTCATCATGCCGCAGTGCAGAAATGGTGTGGAATTTTGGTCTAAAATGTTTACAGTTTATAGGTCTTGTGTCACAGATGTGCCTTTTCAAGGTTTGGTGAACAAATATTAATCCATTCCAAAGTTATTTCATTTTAAAGTTTCTCATTATTCCCTATGAGAATTTCACTTTCCAGTTAGATGTGAGCCTCGACAATGGATTTTTTGTTGCAAATGGGCAATCAATTGTTGCAAATGGGTAATCCTTTTGCCACCATCTCATTTCTTCTTAATGAGGTAAGCAAAGTTTAAAAACAGAAAACAACGATCTTTTCTGAAGTCACATTTTATAAAAATAATTCTCTGGTAGTCTAGTGGTCCCCTCCCCCTTCCCCAATGTCTAATCGCAGTCCCTGTATAAAAAATATATATTTCCCTGGTAGTTTAGTAGTCCCTCCCCTGATATCCAATCACTGTCCCCGTATAAAAAAAATATATATCCCTGGTAGTCTAGGGTCCCTCACCCCTCCCCCATTCACTGATTGCTAACCTGAGGCAAAATAATATATTATTCCCTGATAGTCTACTGGCACTTCCCCCCTACCTGAGCTCAATCCTAGACCTACTAATTCTTCTTGGATTTCCCTGGCAGTCTAGTGGTCCCTCCCATCCCTGATCCCTGTCCTGTGAAAACACAGTAACAGATCCCTGGTGGTCTAGTGGACCCACATCCCCCCCACCCTGTCAGGTCACCCACCACCTCACTTCCCCTATAAGTACTCTCAGCCGGCGACCAGCACAGCCCTCCTCTCATCACCACAGCTGGCCACCGACTGAGCTGTGAATGAGCGTGTACCATGTGAGCACATAGTGCATACAGTACAAGCTCATTCACAGGCCAGTTGGAGGCCAGCTGTGGTGGTGAGAGGAGGGCTGTACTGGTCATTGGCTGAGAATGGGAATGGGGTGAGTGTATGATGGGCGACTACCTGACAGGTGGGGGGTGGGTCCATTAATTAGACCACCATGGATCTGTTACTGTGTTTTCATGGGATGGGGATTGGGGACGTGGAGGACCACTAAAAAAAAGAAATTAAAAAGAATTAATGGGACAGGGATTGACCTCAGGAAGGGAGGAGGGGCCACTAGACTAACAATGAATAATTTTTTACACAACGGGATGGCGATTGGAGAACGGGGTGAGGGGAGGGATCATTAGACTACCAGGGAATTCTTTTTTACACAACAGGATGGCGATCAGAGAATGGGGAGGGGCCAGTGGACTACCAGGGAATTATCTTTTACACAACCGGATGGCAACTGGTGAATGCTGGAGGGAGGAGGAACCACTAGACTGCCATTGAATTGATTTTTACACAATGGGATGATGATCAGAGAACAGGGAGGGTACCACTAGACTACTAGGGAATTATTCTTTTTTTTCTGTCCAGTGTTTATCCATTTATTCCATCCAGTGTTTATCCTCTGTGGTGGGTGGCGGCATGCATCGGTCATCCAACACCGGGTTTCCACAGTCATTTGGACACCTCCTGTATTGCCTGGCAGATCCAGCCATAGCCCCCAATTTTTCCATGTTTTCTTCCCTTGTTCCCCAGAGCCCCCAGACAAGGTCAGCATTCATGTGGAAGCACACAAACACATGCCGTTGCAGGACTGACTCTGCTTCACCCACTCCTGGCATTGCACCCATCTCCAGCCATGCCTGCACCACCATCATGCCTCCATGCAGTGGTAGCCAAAGGCTGGGAGAGAGATGACCTCCCCTACCCGAGAGCCAGCAGCTGCTCAATCCTCACCTGGCCCTCCCCCCCTGGCTGACTCCTAGTGTCCCATGCTAGTTCCTGAACACTGGTCACCAGCGCGGTGAGAGATATGGCATCCAGCAGCTCAGCCCTCTGTGCCACTGGGTCAACCTAGGGCATTATTTTTTACACAACAGGAGAGAAATCAGAGAATGGGGGAAGGGGTAGGCACCACTTGACTACCAGGGAATTATTTACACAAATGTTCTATGAACAAATCAGCAGAGCACTGGCAGTAGAGTTACCAATGGACATAGTGTACCTGGATTTCTCTAAGGCATTTGACCTTGTGCCACACATGGGACTAATAGATAGGTTGTATAAATTCATGTTAGACCCTGTAATAGTAAAGTGGACTACATCTTGGCTATTCAGTAGGAAGCAACGAGTATGCATATGGGCCATATGCCTGATTGTGGAGAAGTAACAAGTGGTGTGCCGCAGGGCTCAGTATTGGGGTCTGTTCTATTCAATATATTTATAACCATAGAAACATAACATTTGATGGCAGATAAGGACTGCTTGGCCCACCTAGTCTGCCCATTTCCCTATCTAATGGATAAGCTGCAGATCCTAGTTAACCGACAGCCTACTACCTCCCCCCCCAGTAGAATTGTCTTATGTCTGTCCCATGCATTCCTGAATTCCCCCACTGTTTTTGACTCTATGACCTCCTCAGGAAGGCCGTTCCATGCATCTACAACCCTCTCCGTGAGGAAATACTTCCTCACATTACCTCTGAGCTATCCTCCCATCTTCAAATTGTGCCCCTTGTTCTTGCACATCTCTTTTTCTGAAAGATGCTACCCTCTTGCACTTTGTCGATTCCCTTGAGGTATTTGAAAGTTTCATTCATGTCGCCCCTTTCCCTCCTTTCCTCAAGGCTATACATCTTAAGCTCCTTTAGTATTTCTTCATATGTCTTCTGGTGCAGACCCTGCACCATTTTGGTTGCCCTCCTCTGGACAGCCTCCACCTTGTCTATGTCTTTGTGGAGATGGGGTCTCCAGAACTGTACACAGTACTCCAGATGTGGTCTTACCAACTGTCTGTACAGAGAGCCAACAACTTCCTGTTTTCTACTGGTGATGCCTCTCCCTTTGCATCCCAGTATCCCCTCAGCCGTCCTTACTGCCGTCTCACATTTCTGGCTCACCTTTAGGTCATCTGTTATGACTACCCCCAGGTCCCTTTCCATTTTTGTTATTGTCAGAATCTCACCACCCCATTGTGTACTCTTCTCCTGGGTTTTTGTTTCCCAGGTGCATTACTTTGCACTTCTTTGTGTTGAATGTAAGCTGCCATACATTTGACCATTCCTCCAACCTTGCCAAGTCCCTTTTCATCCTTTCCACCCCACCTTGCGTATCAACCCTGTTGCAGATCTTTGTGTCATCAGCACAGAGACATACTTTCCCTTCCAGTCCCTCTGCAATGTCACTTATAAAGACCTTAAAAAAGACCGACCCCGGTACTGAACCCTGCGGTATCCCACTAGTAACCCCCCTTTCTTCATTGTGGACTCCATTTACTATTATCCAGTGTCCTGTTGTTCAGCCAGTGTTTTACCCAGGCTACCACCCTGGGACCCACTCCCAGGCTGGCTAATTTGTTTATTTATCTTTTGTGCGAGACTGTGTCAAATGCTTTGCTGAAGTCTAGGTAGGCCATGTCCACAGCTTCTCCCTGGTATACTACTTTGGTCGCCTAGTAAAAGAAAACAATTAGATTTGTCTGACATGACCTTCCTGCTGTGAATCCATGCTACCTTGGGTCCTGTGCCCCACTGGCCTCTAGGTACTCAACAATTCTTTCCTTCAGAAGTGATTCCATCATTTTCCCTACCACTGAGGTCAAACTGACAGGTCTGTAATTTCCTGTCTCTGTCTTGCTCCCACTTTTTTGAAGGGGAATCACATCCGCCCTACTACAGTCCTCAGGTACCACACCATCCTCCCATGATTTATTAAAAAGTGTAGTCAGTGGTGTTACTAGTTCTTCCCTTAGCTCTTTTAGAATTCTGGGGTGAATTCCATCAGGCCCCATTGCTTTATTTACCATTGCTTTATTTACCTTCAGTTTTAAGAGTTCTTTCAGAGCCCTTTATTTTGTGAAAGCATTATTATCAACCCCCCTATCCAGAGTTCTTCTATTGACTGGATTAGGTATCTCCCCCTGCTTTTCCATTGTGAATACTGAGCAGAAGTATTTGTTCAGTATCCGTGCTTTTTCACTGTCACTCTCTGCCTAACCACTTTCCTCTTAATTCAGCCTCAGTATCCCTGCCTTAGTCTTTCTTTGCTCCCTAATGTACCTATAAAAGGTTTTATCCCCCTTCTAAACCGAGTTGGCTATCTTTTCCTTGGTTTGGGCCTTTGCTATTCTGACTGTCTTCCTTGCTTCCTTCTGCGTTAACCACCCTGCAAACATCAAAAAACTGTTGGATGATCAAATTTGCAGATGACAGTGAGATAGGGGCAATTACCAGCTGTGAGCAGGATATTGTTAAACTTAAAACAAACTTAGACCAAATATACAGGTGAGCACAAGAAAACAAAATAAAATTTAACATTGGCAAGTGCTGTGTGATACACTTCAGCAGAAATAATAAAAATACAAAATATTCATTAAATAATACAATCTTGAAATCTGCTGAATTGGAAAGAGATCTGGGAGTACTCATCTCAAACAACTTAACATTCAAACAGCAAAGTTTTGAAGTAGCAAAAAGGGTAAATAAAATGATGAACTGCATCTTGAGGAACATAAAAAGCAGAGATAGCACTGTAATTATGCCACTGTACACTTCCCTGGTTAGACCCCTGGTGGAGTTTAGTACACAATTTTGGAGCCCATCTCCAAAGGGAGATAGAGAGGGTACAGAGAAGGGTGACCAAAAGCATATATTGAATTAAAGATCTAACCTATGGTGACAGACTTAGGAAACTGGGTTCATACACACTGGAGTACCGAAAACAGAGAGGGGACTTATGCCTTGTCGATGGGTCATTTAGAAATAGGGTTTTGTGGGAATGTGTAGGACTGGAACACAAGATATCAAGCAAGATTACAAGAACTCCTAATTACCAGTTAAGAGGTTAAATATACAAAACAAACAAAAGAGGGTCATGGTTTAAGTGAAGAGTAGTTAAACCATGGAACAATTTACCATATGACATTGTTAAAAGTGACAAAATGAAGACATTTAAACATAAATTCGATAAATATCTAACAACAAATACACAACATTAACAGTGAAATTCTGCCTTCTAGGTCCTGTGCAATGTCACTGATGAAGATATTGAATGGGACCGGTCCCAGCACTGATCCCTGTGGTACCCCACTGGTCACTCTTCCCTCTGTGGAGTGACAGCCATTTATCACCACCCTCTGTGTCCTGCCGCCCAGCCAGTTACCTACCCACCACACTACTGTCCTGCCCACACCCATATTCCCCAGTCTGTGTAATAGTCTTCTATGTGGCACAGTGTCAAAGACCTTGCTGAAGTCCAGATAGGCCATGTCCACTGCCCTCCCCTGATCCACCTCCCTAGTCACCCAGTCAAAAAATTCAATGAGGTTGGTCTGACATGACCTCCCCCTGGTGAAACCATGTTGCCTTGGGTCCTGTTGTCCACTGGCAACCAGATGTTCCACCAATCTCTCCTTCAGTAGTGCTTCCATGATCTTCCCCACTACAGAGGTGAGGCTGACTGGTCTGTAGTTCCCCGCTTCCTCTTTGTTCCCACTTTTGTATAAGGGGACTACATCTGCTGTCCTCCAGTCTTTGGGTACCTCCCCTGTTTCCAGTGATCGGCTAAACAAGATAGTCAGAGGTTCAGCCACCACCTCTCTTAGTTCTTTAAGGACTCTGGGGTGCACCTCATCTGGCCCCATTGCTTTATCAACTCTTATTACTTCCAGTTCCTTCAGGACCCTTTCTCGTGTAAAGGGACTTGTGTCCATTTCTGCACCATTCTCACCCCTTGAACTCCGTTCAGACCCATTACCCTCCTCTTCCTCAGTAAAGACTGAGCAGAAATACCTGTTCAATATGTCAGCTTTACTGTTGTCATCCTCCACACAGCCCCCATCCTCCCCCTTCAGTCTCACTATCCCTCCCTTTGCCTTTCTTTTTTCACTTATGTAGCTGTAGAAGGTTTTGTCCCCTCTACCCACTGATATTGCAATGTGTTCTTCTGTCTGAGCTTTGGCTTCCCTTACTGACCTCCCTGCCTCCCTTTGCTTCTCCTGGTACTTCTCCCTATCCCCTTCTGCCTGTGTCTTTTTGTATTGCCTGAATGCAATCTTTTTGGCTTTCACTTTCTTTGCTACCTCTTTGGAAAACCATAATGGTCTCCTCTTCCTTTTCCTCTTGCTAACCTGCTTAATACATAATTCTGTTTCTCTTGTAATCCCCATTTTAAATACTGTCCACTGTTCCTCAACCCCTGATTCCTGCCCCATTTCCCTTAATGCCTCTTTCAAGTATCTCCCCATTTTCCCAAAGTCTGCCCCCCTAAAATCCAGGATACGTGTTTTTGTGTGGTTTGGTTCTGCTCTTTCTGTGATTTCAAACCACAGTGACTGGTGGTCACTGTTCCCCAGGTGCTCCCCCACTGTTACCCCCATCACACTGTCCCTGTTTGCGAGCACAAGGTCCAGTATTGCCTTCTGCCGAGTTGGTTCCATGACCAGTTGCCTGAGGAAGGCACACTGAAGGGAGTCCAGGATAAATCTATAGACTTGATTCCCAACCTATGAAACCTATGACTGTGATTGGAGAATTGGGGAGGAACCACTACACTACCAGGGAATTATTTTTTACATAACGGGACAGTGACTGAAGGAGGGGGGAAGGGCCACTAGACTACTAAGGAACTGAGAATCTAAGGTAAATGTGGTTCAATGCATTTCAATGGGGTTTTTAACTTGGGTGCATAACTTTGTCATTTTTAAAGATTTTAACACCAGATTTTTAACATACCTTTTTTGAGACCCCTCCTCATGAACAGTGCTGGCGTCATTTCACAAATTCTGCCTGAAAGGTAATTTTGTAGTTGGTTGGTAAAATCACCTTTCAACCTGGATTTCAACATTTTCACCATATTTGTTAATGAGGCGGGGTCATAAGAAGGGTATGTTGAAAATTCTGGGTCAAAATATGTTAAAATGGCAAAGTTGTGTGCATTTGTCGACATTTTGGTAGGCTAGTAATTTTCAATATATTTACCCCAGATTTTCAGCAGAGCCATTTCTTTACATACCTTCATGAATTTGACAGTTTTTAGTTTTCAAATCCTGGCCAAAATGTGCTTTCTCAGCTGTGGCATGGAATGAGGCTGTGGTGGTGTGGAAGGACGTTTTGGTGGGGATTTGAAAATTCTTAGCCTAGTATTCATGAGGTGGGGTAATAACAAGGCTATGCTGATAATTTGGTTGCTGTTTTGGCTGAAATACTTCCAGGACAACATACATGTATGCATCTATGGCGGGATGGGAAGGCAGGTCCCAGTGGGCACTGCACGCCCACAGCCAAATGAGGATATGATTATACAGTACTTTCTCAAAAAATGAAGAGATTCTTTGCAAAAAACTACTATTAATGCTTCAGTTAGGGTTCCAGTGACAAAAGTTGGGAAACGTGGGATTGCAACCCTAACACCCCACCGGTAATCTGCATTCAGCAACAGGTGTGGAGGGCATGCCTTGGGGTTGTAGACCCTAATGCTCACCCCATTCTCCTATACTGTACCCATCTCAGCTTATTCGCTAATGGAATGGGGTGAGCGTTACAGGTGACAATCACAAGGCACCCCCCTCCCATGCCTGTTGCTGCATGCATGGTGGGGTGGGGTGTAAGATTTGGAAAACCTAGCACCACATTTTCCAACTTTTGTCACTAGAACCCTAACTGATGCATTAACAAAGTTTTTTGCAAAATAAATATATATATATATATATATATATATATATATATATATATATATACACACACATACAATAGGGGTGAGTGGTAAATGAGTGAGATAAAACAGTGTATCATCCACTGCAGTGTGATATTTTTATCCTCTGCTCTGTTGTGATGATATCAGCCATTTACACACATAGGTCACAAAAGGTCATCACTCTAGGCAGCTTTCCTCTCAGCATGCCAGTAATACCTGTGCTGTTACCATAGACACAAATGCAGAACTACTTCAGAGGTCTCACTGCTGCCTACAGCTAACTCAGTGAGCAACACAAAACATACCTATCCCCACCCCCCAACTTCCAGCTCATTACTGTGACTGCAGCCAGAATTCTAAACAGCACAGCTTCTCAGAACTGTCTAAACTACTGCCTGCAGCTAACTCAACTACCACTGAAACACACTCTCACTTGTTCCTCAAACTCTGATTCTCACCCATTACAATTACTGTGATACTATCAGCTTGACTACAGCAAGAATCCTAAAGAGCACAGTTTCACAGAACACTGCACTCTACCTGCAGCTAACTTAATTACCACTGAAAACAGTATCGGCTGTTCTGACACTCTGCCTCTCAACTCATGGCAACAGACGCCTGGCAACAGACGCTCACGCTCCCTTTTACTGTTCAAAAGCTGCCGGCTCAGTCACTGCAGCACTCTATGTGCAGTCAGAAGCTTTTTTCAACAAGAGACAGCAACACAAACATAAAGCACAGCATTTTCTCAGTTACTGAACCCGGAGCACCTCCTACAAAACATTTGGCAATGTACCAATCGTCAGTGTGGATAGCGCTCGGTCATGCTACAATTACAGGGAAACTGAAAGTGCTCAGAATGGCAGGATCAACCAGATAAGTATTTAAAAAATCACTTTTCCCCAAAATAATAGCAGGATCAACCAGATATTTTAGTAATTTAAAATGACAGGACTAACCAGATACTTGAAAACCCTATGTAATCTGTCATGTTGGGGGGAGGACATGTGGAGCTCTGTTGGGGGGGCATGGCAGGATAAACCAGATAAGACTTTTTAAAACTAACCATAAATAACAGGATCCACCAGATATTTTTTAAACAATAAATGACATCTGCTGTTTTGGCAGCTTTTCTGTAAGTGGGGTTGTATTGCTAGGGCCATCACCTTTGTATCACCCATTGCATTGAGAGGGGCATGTGGTGAGTTGTATTGTGGGGGCAAAGCATACATTGTATAAACAGAATATGACATGGCCTGACTGAAGATATCATATTTATCTTCACTCGAGGCCAGTGATATCATGATATCACTGGCCTCTCGTAAATAAATATTATCAGTCAAACCATTCTATATCTATATCTATATCTATATCTATATCTATATCTATATCTATATCTATATCTATATCTATATCGTCAACACCACTTATACCATGGCACTCACCACACACTGCATTAAATAAGAGTCCATAATCTTTGTCTCATGCCACAAAGTTTTTACTTGGTGTGTAGGACATTCACCCCTTCCAGGAACAGGAATACAGAGTGCAGATAACCTTATTTTGTACAGACTGTGGTGAGTGCCATGATTGCTCTTTCAGTATATGCAGTATTATTGAGCACCCAATATCCTTGTGCAGCTCTGCCTTTACCTGACCACTTATATCACACCTGCTTAGTACAGACAAGCAGGTATATTGGGCAATTTTCATTTTCCAAAACATTTTCTTATTGCCTGCAATTGCCTGGTAATAGTAAACCACAGCGACTGTTTTGACCTGACAGTTGACAGCACTGCATCCTATGCTGTATGTATGGCATTGCATTAGGAGACTCCCCTACTACAAGTCACCAGTCAGCCTATAGTGAATCCTGGATAGCTATAGCATTGTGAGTGCCTGTGACACCACTTAAACAATGGTGATGGCATCCTATGGCATTCCCCAGCCAGAGACAGAGACTGCAAGGATTCTACAGGGAAGCACTGGTTATAGTTTTGACCTTCCCCATCCCCTGGCCCAACCATTGGGTCTGCAATGGTTGCAGCTTTCTGGTCAGTAGGTCAAGAGAGTGGTTCAGTTGAGAGCTGATACTAATGCTGCTCCATTGTCAACTGGCACTGGAAGTGAAGATACTGAGTGGCTCATGTACTCACACTCCAGGAACTAATTGAAACTCCTCCATGATGTGCCCAGCCTCAGTGTGGGACTACATTCTCAAGCTCACACGTGAGTGTGATTTACTTCCACTGCATCACTGGGCAAGCCCAAACAGACTAAATTAAAACAAAATGTTTTCAGAGTCTGACTTCTAAGAATCAGCATTTCTACCAAAATGTTATGAGACTATAGCAGAAAACACACAGGTACATATAAGGTGGGTGGTGGGGATTCAGAGGTAAGAATAGGTTCAGAGGAAGTATGGGGAAGTATTATTTCATCGAGTGGGTGGTGGAAGAAGCAACTTGAAGCACTGGTCATTGCAAATATGGTTGAGAGCTTTAAGAGGAGGTGAGACACAGGGAACTAGTCTGTGGATGGGGGGGTAGGGGACGAGGAGTTTAGGTCAGTCATGATCCTCTGGGGGGCAGGTACAAACTCAGGGGAAGATTGGAAAGACTTCCACTGTGGAGGTAATATAGCTTAGTGGTTAAAGGCACTGAGCTACAAACCTGGGTTTAATCCCATCAGCCTCTGCTTTCATACTGTGCGACCCTGAGTAAGTCACTTAACTTTCTTGTGCCCCAGTCGCACCTAGAAACATGCACTGGCTTAATGTGCCTTTCCTGTTGAAACAATTTCTCCTTTCCCTTTCCATACTGCCAACAATTCTGTATGTTTCTATGGAAGGTTTTGATGAAAATAAGATATTCCTTTTTTTAACAACCCTATACATTCAAGCAGTCAAATATTTATTCTCATCTGATTTCTCTTTTCTGGAACAAAGTCTCTTCTGTTATGTATGTGAGAGGATTTCTCTGTTCTTCATGTATGTACTGTAACTATTGTTTACATTTCATGCTTGGCCAGATGGCAGTAGGAGTTTATGTTTTTTTCCTCCTGTCAACTAAATTCTGTTTAGTTGGTCCAAAAACAGCTGAGATCCCAGAAAGCAGAGAGATAGTGCTATTTATATCTGAAGTGGAGTTCAAGTGAAAAGGTTGCACAGTTAAAGAAAACAGGGGAGGACAGATGTAACACAAAGTCATGGGAACCAGTGCAACAGCAGTAAAGGCATTTAAAACTCAAGCCAGATGTGACAAAGATTTTCCAGATGTGGAATTCCTTGTATGGCTCCATAGAGTAAGCTTGGTTTACAAAAACCTAGAAGGCTGCATCCTTGTACTGTATCTATCTAATGAAAAAATATGACCCGTATCTTATCCTTGCATCTCTTTGATATGACTAAATGTAGCTTACTTACAATCCCCACAATCGGAGCTACTCTTTATAACTTCCCTATCTTTCATTTCTTATTGCTTCTACTTACAGATCTTATACAGCTACTATCCTGGTCCCACTGGAGTTGCTGTTTGGAATGCATGAAGAAAGCTGATGCTGAAAACAACGTCTCAGTTTGGCCAGCTGCCTCCTATTGTAGTCTGCTTACTTTTTCCCACTGTAGTGATTTTATATTAGCAAACTATACAGATTATAGCATGATGTAAAACAAAACATTAGGTCTCTCAGGTTGTTAAATGGGGCCTGTTAATGAGGATTTGATTTTCAGTGTTAGTATCTGACTGTAGGAACAGATCACAGCTGGAAGACAGACAAGTCAAACAGTTGTGCACTGTGTATAGCGTATATGCAATGGCTTGGTACAAAATATGCATTCAGTCTTGAAGTGTGAGGGTCTGATCCACAACTCACAATTGGCAGAGCCACAAGTGAGCTATGAAAGTCCTGTACCCTCACAGTTGATGATAAAACGTGTATTTTGAGTCAGACAATTGAATATTCGATTTACACATCAGTTTAATAGTTAACAGCTGCTAAACCTGCTGTTTATTTAAAGATGTAACTGTTTATCTTTGATTTTAACTGCTGACTTCTGTGCTGACCTAGACAATTGTCATGTCATCAGCATTGTGAAAGCTGTTCTCTGATTGGTTCAGTACTCTGTTGTGATGAAAATAATCTTCAAGATATCAATTATGGCAAAACCAACAAGATATGATGAAATCTTGAGGTTAGTTACAAAGATAACATTTGCTATTTTGCAATTTTTATTTCCACTGGTGCTGCATAAATATTAGGGGTGTTCAGTGGCTGAATATTACTTCCCAGTTACCACAAATAGTAAGGCTCCCAAATATTTAGAAGCCCTTCCCAAATAAGGGACTATTTGGGTATTCTGTATCCATGAAACACTAAAAAAGGGAGGGAAAAACCCCTCATCCTCCTCCCAAGTCCAAACCCCAACAAAAATGCTAACACATCCCCACCCTCTGTCAGTAGCCCAATACAATCCCCCAGTACCCACAGTTTGTTTAATTTTGTTAGGCACTGTACAGAAAATTCCTCAAATGACAACTGGCACAAACCTCCTACCTCAACAGCCAGCTGCCATCTTTAGCATTCAAAAGCATTTATTTGCGATAAAAAAATGCTATGTCCCCATCCCCTCATCCAAGTAGCACCCTTCTGCCACCCTCCTCCCCCCAGCATCTAGTTCTAATGCTAGAAGTTGATTGGCACAACTCACCCTCCACCAATGCCGGCTGCCTTTTGATGAAAGAAAGTGCTAGTGTGCTTGCTCTCTGTGTAACAGTGAAACCAGCTTATCAAGTGAAGGTCAGTTGTGGGAAAGGATACTTTTTGCTAAGGAAGATGATCTCAGTTTTACAGCAAACACTAAGTTGAAGAGAAGCAACAAAAAGCTTTCAAAAATGGCAAGTGTAGTGCAGCAGTGGTTTTATTGAAGTTGGGAAAAGAAAAGAACAATAGCAATACACCACATGGCTATACTTTTTATGCATTTAGTGCGTTTTCTTTTTGTTCCTTTATTATTGCTTTGGAGACTGCGGCCCAGATATTCAAAAGAGTTGAGCCATGCGCAATAGGGTTGCGCCTGCACAAATCCGAAAATGCGCCATTCTGCGATATTCAGCAGGAGGTAGTTGCACCCCCCGAATCACGCTGAGCATTAGCGCAATGATAATGAATGCATGTGCAACTGAAGGGGGAGGAACCATGCATAAATGGCACAGTGCGATATTCAACAACATGCGCCATGCACAATAGGGGAGCCAGCGGAAGTTGCACCATAGCGGAAATGAGCTAAAATAAAAGGGAGCAAGGGAGAGGCACAAGAATGCTACAGGGAAGCCACATGAGGGCAAAGTCCAGCAGTAAAAACTGGGCAGCAGGGACACACAGAGCAGGCCAGGAAAGGGCACCTGGAATCAACAGGCACAGGGGAAGGTGTGGGGAGCTGCAGTGCAGAAGGGGGATGTACACCACACAGCAGTGAGGCCAGCACAGGCAGGTGTTCCCGGTGCAGGGGAAGTAGCAGCCAGGACAGCGGGGGGAATACAGAAACAGCTGCCAGGGGGATGAACACAAGCCAGGGACATGGCCAGTGCCACCATCCAGATGGAGGCCATAATGAGGGGGGTGAGAAGGCGGGCAGCAGGGGGGCGTGGCCGTGGAAGGGCCCGTCGGTGGTATGGCCCCAACAGGCAGTACTGAGCCTGCATCAGCTTTGAGCTGTACAGTGATACTGAGATTGTGGGCCGGTACTGCCTGAATCGGGCAATTCTGAGGTGGCTCTGTGAGCTGTGCAGTGATGTGATGCAGGCACCCACACGACAGAGCCATACCCTGTCAGTGGAGACGAAAGTGACAGCTTGCATGTGCCTGCTCACCATGGGTACCTTCCAGAGACCAACTGGGGACACCACAGGCATAACCCAGTCGGCTACGTCATGCCACCTCACCCAATTCCTCAGCGCACTGCTGCCACATGCTGCAGAGTACATCCATTTCCCAGCACACCGCGGAGCGCACAGCAAACATACAGGAGTTCCACAGGGTAGCATGTATGCCTGGCATGCTAGGGGCAATAGACTGCACCCATGTGGCCATCACGCACCACCTGGCCTGAGGGCATATATAGTCGCAAGAGCTATGCCAGCATCAACTGCCAGGTGGTGTGCGATGCCAGGGGGCGCATAATCAATGTCTGTGCCACTCACCCTGGGGGAGCACATGATACCTTCATCTGGCACCAGTCAGCACTGTGCCACAGATTCGAGAGTGGGGATATCCCCACTGGCCACCTAGTGGTTGAGTATGCAAACCACATGGACAATCATAGGGCCTGGGGGGGCATGGTCAGAGGTGACATGGGTAGTGGCCTACATGGCCCAGGGCAGGGTGATGCTGATCACCAAACTAACCTCCACCCTCTACACACAGGTGACAGTGGATACCCACTCCGTCCCTGGCTGCTCACACCCTACCAGCGGCTCGCGACCCCATTGCAGCAATGCTACAATGAGGCACATGCCACCACACATAATGTCATTGAGTGGGGGTTCAGGATGCTGAAGGCACATTTCTGTTGCCTGGACACCTCCGGCGGTGCCCTACAGTGTAGCTCCTCAAAGGCTTGCAGGCTATTCCTGGCCTGTAGCATCCTGCACAACATGGCCAATGAATGTGGGATAGCCGTACAGGTCGAAGAGGGGGACAGCGATGGGGACAATGAAGACGCCGGTGACAGTGGTGATGGGCAGCCCCCCCTTGGCCGATGGGACCCCTGACTGCTCGGCTGGCACAGCTACACTGGGACACCATCATGGAGGAGCACTTCAGCCAACCCAGGTAAGTCATGGGGCCATGTGCATCCAACAGTGGCTAAGGCACAACCCACAAACACACATGGACACACACCAGGGGTGCATTCTGTCAAGGGAAGTGGCCGGGCATGGAACCACACACACACAACCAGGGATTGGTGAGGTCTAACATGCCACATGGATGGACGGACACATACACACACACACACACACACGACGCAGCAGACATGCACAAAGGGTAGGAGGCACACCGACTCAGAATGCCACCCCTAGCCACACACATGTCCACAGACCACCACACCCACTGCCTGTCCTTGTACGTGTGTCAGATGCTGAGCACCATTGCACATTGGTGTACAGTGCAATGCAGGCATCATCATGCACACACAACTGCAGACAGCAGCAGGGAGGGTGTGCAGATGGACTGTGCGTCCACGTGCAGGGCCGGATACCCACCTGTGCAATGCCCGCTGAATGACACAATGCACACAGGGCAGCACCAGACAGTAGCCACATTGGGAGAAAGGTCAGTCACGTGCCACAATGCCTCGGCTGCCATAGATTCATGGGTGGCCCCACCGAGACCTGCCAGCACTAACAGGCTGACCACTGGCCTCATGGGGTGGCACCGATGGTCCCCCAGGGGTTCCAATGCGTGAACGTGACCATGCTCACGCAGAGGTCTGCAGCACACCAAACATGCCTGTGCCAGGCATGCTTGGGATGCCCACAGCTGAACCCGGTGTCGACAAGGAGGGTGTCACATGACGCCGGGAACGGGGGGGTGGACAGTGCACTGCGTGGTGTCTGCGACGCATGGACAAATGACTGTGTGCCCATTGTGGCCATGACAACAGTGAATGCCTGTGTCTGCCTGTCAATGGCAGTGGTCACATCCTCCCGCAACCAGTCCATCCCTGCCAGGATCAGAGCGGTGTCTCTGCTGCGATGCTCCTCTGCCCACTCCAGAGCCGCATGCAGTTCATCCACCTATGTCGCAAGCCGCATCTGCTGGTTGACCGATGCTTGCAGTATGCGGGTGTGCTCATCCAAGAGGTCATCTACCTCCTTGGCATCCTGTCCCTCAGGGTGTGCACGGCCCTGATGCCCAGCACCCCTTGAGGGTGGGTGCTGCACACCAGGACCAGGTCTGGGCATGTCCTCAGGCGGTGCACTGATGCTGCCCCCGACCCTGTACCCCCAAGCCCATTGGCTGACTGCTGATGCTGCCCCTCTGGTTGCCGCTCACCAGGGCTCACTGGTGCTGCCACAGTGGCCGCAACAGTCCCACTGTCCTGTACACACACCAGTGCTGCCCCACTGGTGCTGACAGGCACAGGCTGGGACTGTGATGACACGCAGGCCTCCATAGCGGCACCACCCACAGCCATGGCCGTGATGTTACCTGCTGTGTGGCCATCCCATGGCACACACGTGTCACTGCCCATGCCATTAGCAACATCATCATTGGTGATGGACCCGGCACCAGCTCGAGTCTCAGCATGCTGGCATCCATGGATGCCGGCATGCTGGGACATGGGCAGGGCTTCCTCCACACCTGTTCCAACAACATCAGTCTGGATAGCTACGCGGGCCCACTGTCGCACTGAGCCACGTATACCTGTGGAGGTGGATGGGCCCTCCTCCATTTCCATCTGACTGTCCTCAGTGGACAGGCCCACCACCGCTGACCCATGAAGATGCTCAGGATCTGTAAGGGAAAGCAAAGTCGCGTTACTGCATGTGACCTACCCTGCCCCCCCCAATAGACAGACCATGACCTACCATGCAGTGATGGGCTACCACCCGTCTGGAAGCCACCACCCAGAACACCCTCAATGGCACAACACTGCATGCTTCCAGCAACCCTCTCCTCCTGTGGGGTCAGGGGTAGCACCTCCAGTTGTCCCTCACCTGTCACAGCTCATGCTGCCCTGATGGCAGCCACCTTCTCCTTTATCCTCCTCCTGTCTGTGCCCATCTTCTTCTTGCACTCCTGCACAGAGCGCTTGTGGCTGCCATACAGATTCACTGCACGTGCCACCTCCTCTCATGCAGCAGCACGGGCCTGTGGTGTTCCCTGCTGTCTGCTGAGAAGCGGCTCCTGATCCAGGTAGGCCTCAAACAGGGCATCCATCTCAGCCTTGGTGAAATTAGGCCTCCTCCTCCTCCCACCACTGTGTTCCTCCTCTCCCACAACTCACTCGGTCATTATTTAGCCTGTGAGAATAAAAGTTGTTACCTGTGACTGTGCAGTCCCATGCATGTCCCAAAATCCACAGTCCACACTCCCAAACAGCATGCAACTCACCAATAGACTGCAGTAACCGACTATGGCCAGTGCAGCCCAATGTTGCACTTTTATAGCGCAACCCATGCAAATGAGGCGAGGCACAACTTTAAGTGGATGAAAACTGCAGTGCTGCTCCATTGAATGGCTGATTAGCTGAATTGCATATGACGACTGAATATCACGCTGTTGCACTTTGTGCAATTGTGTTGAACATGCTGAGCCAAGGGCACAGTTCTGTGACATGCGCAGTACACACATCACTGCGCATGCCTGGGTTGCTGACGCAGACGTCTGCCACGCTGCTGATGTGCTGTGCATGGGAGGCAATGCAAGGCATGGCAATCATTGTGCCAGTGGCGCTACGGCGATGTTCACCCATGTGGCACTGGGGCATCATAGGTGCACTGCGGCAACAGCGTGGTAGGCCACTACTGGAGGTAGCACACAGGCACCCAATCATGCTACACACATTGGGTTCCAATGGTGCTGTGCCTGTCCGTGCGCCAGAGACCCTTGACCCTGTGCCCGACCTTTGCCCCCTAGGTGCCATGCGTCAGGTATGGGTGCACCACTATCGTGCTGTTCAGTGACAGCTCAATAGGGAATCTGCACATGGTGGAGCCGTGCGGCAGAGCGCCATTTTGAACTGACTGAGCAAGTGAGATGGTGCGGAGGAAGGCTGCCCAGTGGATCCAAATTGAACTGGCCAACCTGGTGGCCATTGTTGAGCCACTTTATGGCCCACTGTTTGGGGAGGCACCCCTGGACAGGTTCAGGAGCCAGGTGTGGGAGGAGGTGGCTGACGGTCTGGAGGAGGCCACAGGAAGGGGGCGGACGGTGGAGCTGTGCAGCCACAGGTATGGCGACCTGAGGAGGAGGGAACCAGACCTGCTTGCCTGCCTGTGGGCATGTGCCAGGAGGGGAATGGTGCCACGGCCAGGTAGGTGTTACGTCCACACACTTTTATCTTCCATATGGGTATCACAGTTGTATGCATCCGGAACATGGGGAGGGACCATCCGGTGTTGGCTGTGGTGGTGTTATCTGGGTGTGGGGTGGGTGGGTCTGGCTGGGTGGGAGTGCACACGCATTGGGGCAGGGGGACTTTGCTACAGGATTGTACTGATATTCCTCTCTCCATGTTTGTACCACAGGGCTGGAAGAAAGGTGTCTGGCCAGGGAGATGCGGCACCAGAAGGACGACAGGGCCGGTAGGAAGGGTGATGGTCCACAGCGCCAGAGGGACCGGCCTGATGATGGTGAGTGCCATACCTCCATGATTACTATTGCATGCTGTGTAACAGGGTGGGCAACGGGGCATGGCCACCATCCATTGACACCACTGCCATGCACACAACTTGTTACAGTCAGCACTGTCCAGTGGCACTGCATGTCTAGGAGTGCATCAATGGTGGTCCATGCATGCACCGGGCACATGGCTGTGGCACTGCCTTCACACTGCATAGCCAAGTCACTGTACGGCCATGGTGGTGCTGTGCAGGACATGGGCAGTGGGTGTGTGCAGTGGTCCACATGGCTGTGGCTGCCTGGGTGGGCAGATCTTGTGGACACAGTCACTGTAGGTGGTCACACACCATCACAGGGGCATGGCACATGGCTGTATGCCATGCACAATGGGTGGGCTGCAGGGGGATGGACAGTCACACCTTTTGACTCTGCTCCCTCGTCTTAGGTGGCTGGTGACTCCTGCAAATACAGCAGGGTATTAATGAGCTGCACCAGCTGGTGAGGGAGACATTGCAGCTTCTTCAGTGCATACACTGCCATGGGGTCATGAGGAGACGGAGGAGCACACATCAGCGCCAGGAAGAAGAGGACCGGGGTGGCCGTTGATGTCCCCATGCCCCGACTACTACCTTCCCCCTTTGACCCACCCTCACACCCCTTCTTCCCTCTCCCATATGTTCACCCTGCCCCTTACCCACCCCCACCTTGTTTGTGGCCCTCCCCCCACACATTTGTACATAGTTTTGTAAATAGTTCTTTTTGATATTTTTGAATATAAATCTTTTGATATGAATACTGTGGTGGTCTCTGGTTTGCAGCGGGCTATAGGTGCTCAGCTGCAGTGGTGTGCATGGCGTCAGGGGTGATGCAGTCATGGGTATGTGTGTGTATCCGTGAGGAAGTGACTATGGTGTGGGAGTAGCTATCAGTCAGTGTGTGTGATGTGTGTGTTGTGCCCTGTGCACTGGATGACTGTGTGCAGTGGTCCATGGTGCATGCTCTGTGTCCATGGTGTCCCTGTCAGCCCATCCATGGCCTGTGCAGCTGACACCCTTGCATGTCTGTGACCTGCTCGGTCTGCTGGCATGTCACTGGTGGCTGTCCATGCAGGGCAGCCACTGTACCCGTCACAATGCTGGGTTGCCTCCTGTCACTGGTGTGGTGCATGTCTGCCTCGGGTGACACTGTGGCCTCTGCAGTTGTTGTCCCATCTCCATGCTGTGGCTTGTGTGTGTTGCAGGGGATGTGCACCACTGTCTGTGACTTGTGCTCTGGGCAAATGTTGGTGGCGTACAGGTCCACAGTGCCTGCACAGGATGGCTGGCACTCCTGTGCCATGGAGGACTGCAGGCTGTGTGTACACGGTTTCCATGGGCCCACGCTGAGGGCTTGGTTGCCCCACTACTGTGTCTCTGTGTTGTTGTGCCCTTGGGTATGGGTGGGTGTTTGTCCATGTACTGTGTTGCATCTGGTGTGGTGCATGCTTCCACACACCACTGTGGGTGTCTTCGCTGGCTGTTGTGGCCAGTGCTGGGTTGGGGTGTGTCCTTGGGAGGGTGTGCAGGGTGCTGTACCACTGGTAGTGGTGGTGTCTGGGGCATGCCCTGTCACATGTGGGGTACCTCATGTGCCGACGCATGGTCAGTCTCTCAGCTGTACCTCGGGGGGGCTGTGCGTGGTGGCACTGTGTATGCCATTGTTGCATCACTGTGTGCTGCCACCCACTGATAGGTGCTCGTGGTGGGGCTGCCTTGCATGGTTCTGTGGTGCACAGGGTTGCATTGTCACAGTAGGGGTGGTGGCATGCATGGGGTTTCCTGCAGTGGTGGACACTGCTCCTGGGCAGGGTGTCAGGGGGTCATGGTGCAGGCTGTGCTCTGCATTTGGGGGATGGTGTGGCACGGGGTGATTGGCCCTCCTTGTGTGCCAGTCACAGTTTGTCAGGGGGTGTGATGGGGCACCATGGCCCAGCTGTGGGTTGGTTGCTTGTCTCCATGGGCCGGTGGTTATTCCAGCCCTCCCCCAGTTGTGCAGTGCATGGGGTGTAGAGGGACAATGTCTGTTCTGCTGTGTGTTTCTCTGCCCATCTGTGGCATGGGTGGTGGGCCCCTACATCCCTGGTTGTGCAGTTACATTGCTGCACTGCTGCTGGGGGGCATCCCTGGTTGCGCTATGGCACCTCTGGACTGCTCAGCTGAACATCCCTTGTTGTGCTATGGCGCAGGTGGTGCGATATTCAGTCGTTGGCTGTAGGCGCATCTTGGACGGCTCAGTTTTTGAATATCTCGCCTTTTGCGCATGGGTGCAATGGACTTGCGCTTGCTCCTGCTATTGCGCACTTTTTGGGTGCAGTTTGAATATCTGGGCCTGCAACTTTACTTATGTGGAAGTACACTGAGTGTTTCTTTTTCTTCCTGATTAATTTGAAGAGATTTGCATAGGAGCCAGGAGTTAATGATGTCATGGCAGGAGGAGAGGGTAAATAGGGCAGAATCAGCAAAACAGTTGAAAGAAATTTATCATTGAGTATTAAAACAACACAGTAAATGCTAGAAGCTAAAAGATTTTGGTTCCATCATGTTCATCTCTTGCCATCCAGACAGCTGCAGCATTCGATATTATGTGACATAGCTGCAGCGACTGTTTATTAGGAAGTGCCTCCAGTACATAGAAACATAGGTGTCAGCAGAAAAACACTTACAGTTCACAATGTCTGCCCATTTTCCTACCTGAGTTTTTCCTACCTACCCTTGGTCTTACCTTGGCAATATTCCCATTTGCAAATTAACCTAATTGCTCCCACTTTCCACCCTGTCCTTGCATTAGTTTTCAATAACTTCTTCTAGTTGGCCCAAGCTCTCTAGAAACCTGTCACCATCCTGATGTTTGCCATCTGACAAACTGTTCTATCTATCCACCATCCTTTTCCATGAAGGAGTACTCACTCCCTTCCTGGATCTATTTCCCCTATCAGTTTATACTTCTGTACCTTAGTTGCTGATCCCTTACTATGTTTAAATAGGTTGTGACACTCTACACTTTGCCATATTTATCCTAATCAGACATGTAAAGTTATCTACTATGTCACCTCTCCATCTCTCCCTCTCTCTCTCTCTCATCTGATCACTAGTGAGTACACATTCAGACTGACCAAATGGTCCTCATGTGATTAACCCTCCTGATCCTGCATCATCTTTCTAGCATACCTTTGGACCAATTATATATGTTCCATATCTATTTTCAGGTGTGGGTTCCAGAACTGGACACAATACACCAGGTGTGGCCTCACCAGTGACCTATAGATGAGCACCAGCACATCTTTTCTTCTTGTGGAGAACCCCTTCCTATACATCCCAGCATCCTGTATGCCTTTTTGAGTGCCTTAGAGCACTGTGCTGTTGACTTGAGATCATCACTTACACAGATTCCTTTGTCCTTTTCTTCGGTGGTCAGGCAGATTTTTTCACCCCTAACCAATATCCTGTCTTCAGATTTCTCTTGGCTATTTGGATAAGTGTGCACTCCTTGGCATTAAACTTCTGTTTCCATACCTTGGACCACCCCTCCAACCTTTCTAGGTCATTCTTTATGTCCTTCACCTCCTGGTAGAAGACTTGGTTTGCTGGCCAAGGCACCTAGCTTCACCTGAGCTCTTTTCTTCTAAGACTGCTTGAAAGGCAGAGTAGAGAAACTTACCAGAGCAAGGGAAAAGGATTAAGACTTAATTTGGCTAAGCAGATTTACTGTGTGGTGGTGTTTTTATTTTTCACTTACAGGGATTGCTACTGTTTGTTGCTAACATTTCATTGCTTTATTTTTTCTCTGATTCAAATTGTTGTTGCTGGTATACCTTCTTCTGCATTATTACAAGGTGTGCCTACAGGTGTGTGCTAACAGATTACTCCTGTAATCTTCTGATTCAAATTGTCTTTTGCAAGGTATATCTTCTGTTACTGCTTTATTTTTCTCTGGAGCAAAGTGTTTCTTACAGCGTATATCTTCTCTGAAATTATTACAGGTGGTGCTTTACAGGTTTTACAGTTTTATCTAACATTAGGATAAGCTTTCAGGGTTACTGCATTTGTTGTTGACTGATTGTTTCTGCTCTTACCTCCTTGTTCTTTCATCCGTGGTTCTTCTTTTTAGGCAGGGGAAGGGCCCAGCCACCCACCCCCATCCCCAACCACCCGCTACACTCCTTTTATAGGGTACCACAGTTGTGACATTTCCTGTGGCAGAGCAGGAAGGGGCGGATCAGTGGGGCCTCCACAAGGTCATCTCATTTACAGGGGCACTAGTAATTTAACTTGTTATAACAAGTTAAACAAAGCACAATTAAACCATTACTTGCATTTTTTTCCTTTTTTTTTCCTTCTAATTACTCTGACTAGGTTACAAACCTAGCAACTTATTTGGAATGGATTTCATTAACTGCAGGTACTGTGGAACAATTTTCAGAAGGACAGTCTTACAGGATTTAGGACACTGTCCTACATGCTGGCCTTTGGAGATCTTAGGGCTCAGCTCCGGGCAGCATGGGCAGAGATTGCCGCCTCAAATTTCATATTGAAGAGGAAATACATTATAAGAACCACCCGCCATTTCCCCAGCATCCAACAGAAAACCTCGACCACAGAGGGTAGTTGGTCCAGGAGGTTGGCAGGTGGTTAGGAGGAGCAAATCAGGTGCCCATCACTCTCTGCTCTCCAACACATTACCTCCAAAACCATATAAACACTACAAACAGGTATCTGCCTCTATCTCTGAAATCAAATAAAGAGGCAGAAGACACTGCAGAGCAGGACACTGCGACAGGAGCTAGCACAACAAAACTCACCCAAATCAGGAACCAAAACAAAACAAGCACAAAGGAAATCCAAAAACTTCTGATCATAGGAGACTCCATGATTCGGGAGTTGATACCATCTCCAGCCAGGGTGATGGTCAGATGTCTCCCAGGTACATCAGCATGGAGAGACACTGACCGCATTGCTAAAATTGTTCACAAAGCAGGAAAAACATTGATGTCCTAGTACACATAGGGACTAATGATCTCGCCAGCCGGGTCAGTTGTGGAGACCAAGGAACACCTGACTAGGCTGGGTGACAAACTATCATCTATTTTGTCCGGCATCTCCTTCTCTGAGATCCTGCCAGTCTGGGAGAGGGAGCAGATGGACGGAAGGTCAGAGAAGGAGATAGGGGAGCTAAACCGTGGCTCAAGGGCTGGTGCCAGGAAAAGGACACAGATTTGTAGGAACTGGCAACAGTTCTGGGAGCGAAAGTTCTTTAAATTTGATGGACTGCATCTGACTAAAGAGGAGTCAGTGCATTGGGACAGAAGTTTGGCGTCTTTGCAGAATATTTAAACTAGCAAATGGGAGAGGGTGCAGCACCCCATACGTCGAATGGGAAGAACACCCTCCCCTCAGCTAGTGGTCAAACAGGAATTCAGCATGTTTGCCGCTCATTTGCATCACCAGGTAAGAAAAAAGGTTTGTCTCCCCATACGACGCACAGGGGTAAGGCCAAACTTCACCCAACAACTAACACACCAAAATCTGGCCAATGGAAAATCATGCACACAAATGCTCACAGCCTGGGAAATAAGATCCCAGACCTGCAGGAAATAATGTCAGAGGCTAAATTGGACATAGTAGCAATTAGTGAGGCGTGGTTTACCAGTAACCACACTTGGAAGACTTCAGTACCTGGCTATGTATTGTTCAGAAGAGACCGAGGTGCAAAAAGGGGGGGAGGAGTGGCCCTGTATGTTAATGAAAATATCAAAGCTACAGAAATTCAGAATACACATAAGAGCCAGAAGAACTGTGGGTCACCCTGGAAACAGGAAATGGGACAGCATAAGAACTGGGGTTGTCTACAGGCCCCAGACCAGAGGAAGACGTAGACACATTACTGTTAGAAGATATACAAAACATGACAGCTAAAGGGGAGGTTCTGATAATGGGAGACTTCAACATGCCGGATACAGATTGGTCAATACCAGCAGGAACATCTGCCAGAACTAGACTCATAGTGGATTCCCTGCAGGGGGAGGGCCTCAAACAACTGGTACAGCAACCCACAAGAGACAGGGCTATCCTAGATCTAGTACTGACTAACAAAGAAGGGATCACAGATCTCCAGGTAGGTCACCTGGGAGCCAGTGACCATCACATGGTATGGTTCAATTTGGCTACTACATCTAAATCATCCCATTCTAAGGCAAAAATATGGGACTTCAGAGGAGCTGACTTTGATAAGATGGCCAACAGAGTTAAGCTAGCCCTGGCAAAAAGAAACACAGGTGAGGGGGTACAGCAAAGTGGGCAAGCATTAAGGATGCAATACTTGAAGCAACATCCCATTGTGTTAGACTGAAAAGGAAGTGCAAAGAAGAAGAAAACCACTTTGGTTCTCAAATACAGTAGCAAAAAGGTCAGAGCCAAAAGGCTGGCCTTCAGGAAATATAAAGGAACACAGCGGGATGAAGATAGGGAGGCATACCAAACTGCCCTAAGGGAAGCAGGTAAGGCAGTAAGGCAGGCAAAGTCCCAAACTGAGGAAACACTAGCACGAACAGTAAAAGAAGGTGACAAGACTTTCTATAGATACATTAGTGAAAGGAGAAAGTCCAGAGGGGGTATTGCTAAGCTTAATGGAGAAAAGGGAGCATGTGAGGAGGAGGACCCTGTAAAGGCATCTATCCTAAATAGATACTTTTGCTCAGTATTTACTGAAGAGAAGGTGAGGGCAGGGCCCACAGCTCAACATCATGGACACAGGGGAGGGAGGTGAGCACTACTCCTTCACATAAAAAGGGTCCTACAAGAGCTTGCTAAGCTCAGGGTGGATAAGGCAATGGGACCTGATGGCATACATCCCAGGGTATTGAGGGCTAAAGGAGGAACTAGCAGAGCCATTAGCAGAATTGTTTAGTGAGTCTCTGAGCACAGGAGAGGTCCCAGAAGACTGGAGAAGGGCTCATGTGATCCCACTCCACAAGAGTGGTAGCAGGGAGGAGCGGGAACTACAGACCGGTCAGTCTTACACTCAGTAGTGGGCAAGATTATGGAGGCACTCCTTAAGGAAAGGATAGTGCAACACCTGGAATCCATAGGGGCACAGGATCCAAGACAGCATGGGTTTACAAAAGGAAGATCCTGTCAAACTAATCTTAATAGATTTCTTTGACTGGGTAACCAGAGTGGTGGACCAAGGGGGAGCAGTTGATGTCGCCTACCTTGACTTCAGCAAAGCTTTTGACACTGTTCCACATAGAAGATTGATAAATAAGCTGGGTAGGCTCGGGGTGGGTCAGAAGTTGGTCAGCTGGGTGGCAAACTGGTTGATGGGCAGAAAACAGAGAGTGGTGGTAAATGGTATACAGTCAGAAGAGATGCAAGTCACAAGTGGGGTACCTCAGGGATCAGTCCTGGGGCCAGTCCTCTTCAACATCTTCATTAGTGACCTTGCAGATGGACTAGAGGGTAAGGCTTGTCTGTTTGCAGATGACACCAAGATCTGCAACAGAGTAAATGATCCAGATGGGGTGGGCAGAATGAGAAGAGATCTGGATAAACTAGCAGAATGGTCAGAAGAGTGGCAACTAGGTTTTAATGCAAAGAAGTGCAAAATCATGCACATAGGGAAGAGAAACCCTGAAGCCACCTATAGGCTGGGAGGGGAGTTGCTAGCAGTCACAAAGGAAGAAAGAGACTTGGCATCATCATCACTGATGACCTAAAATCATCAAGCAGACCTCTAAAGCAGTAGGTAAGGCTAGGGGGTGTTAGGGTGTATTAGTGAGGGTATCACAAGTTGTAAGAGGAGGTATTAATCCCTCTGTACAAGACACTGGTTAGGCCCCATCTGGAGTACTGCATGCAGTATTGGAGGCCACACCTTCACAAGGACATTAACCAAATTGAGGCAGTCCAGAGAAGGGCAACCAAAATGGTGCAGGGACTGCATCAGAAGACATATGAGGACAGATTAACGGAGCTCAATATGTATACCCTTGAGCAAAGGAGGAGAGAGGTGACATGATCGAGGCATTCAAACACCTTAAGGGCATAAACAAGGTGAAAGAGTCTAACATGTTTAAATATAAGAAAATAGCAGGACAAAAGGACACAGCATGAGATTAGAGGGAGGCCGATTAAGGGGGAATGTGAGGAAATTCTTTTTCACAGAAAGGGTGGTAGATGCATGGAATGGCTTACCACAAGAAGTGGTGGCTATGAATACAGTGCAGGGCTTCAAACAGGCATGGGATAGGCATAAGGGAGCAATACAAATGACTATGAATAGATAGGCCACTGACAGAGCAAAGGCCGATGGCACATTTATAAGGTAGAAAAAGAAATGGGCAGACTGGATGGGCCTTGCGGTCCTTATCTGCCGTCAACTTCTATGTTTGTATGTTTCCTTGGAGTCTACCCTGCCACAGAGTTTACTATCTGCTGCAGAGGCAAATGTTCCCTTTAATTCCTTCCCCTATGTTGCAGATGAACACATTAAACAGTACTGGTCCCACTGCTGACCACTGTAGTACCCCACTTGTGACCTCCCATACCTCTGAATGGTCCCCATTTACTACCAATCTTTTTAGTCTTTTCTCTCAGTCAATTTTCTACTCTCTTTGTTAGCTTTACCCAACCCTTAGATCCACCGATTGCTTGAGCAATGTGGTATAAAGTTGAAAGCCTTACTGAAATCTTGATACAGCACATCCGCGTTTGACCATGTCCACTGCCCTTGCTACATAGTTAAAAAAATAAATCAGGTTAGTCTAGTAAGACCTGTCTGAAGCATCTTGCATATATAACACTTTTTTAAGGACCTTTGAAAAAGCATTGCATAGAGTATGCAAATCAAGTAGGAAGATTTAGGCATGCAACCTGGTTGAGCTTGCACAATATATTTTACCATTTTTGGCAGTTTGTTAAAGTCCAGACTGCACCTATAAGTAGCTTGGAAGCAGATTGTTTCATCAACTTGCTACATTCTGCATCCAGTGGCGAATGCTCATGTCTTGTTGCTTTTAATCTCTGTGTTTGATACACAGCACCGCCAGCCCTGAATGTACTCTGTCTTTCTCTTTACCTTTATCAACACCCAGCTGTACTCACACTATTTTTATCCCCCTTCCCTCCTGGGTCCTTGACTTCCATCACCTGCCCATACCCCTTTCCCTCCTGAACAACTCATATCCCAAGATAGTGATGGCCCATTCATGGCTTTACAGTGGCCATGTTTCTGTGACTGCAATCAAATTTAATTGGACTTCTGCCACTACTTCCTGGAGGCCATCCATTTTCTTCCTGAGGCTCCTAGTATTAGTTAAAACTACCTTCCATGAGAGAAGTTTGTCCTTCCCTCCTTGACTGCCACATCTTTTCCTTCTCCCTACTCCCTCAATTTTCATGTCACCTTCTTAACTTCCTTTCATGTCTGTGATTGCTTGAGGGAGAAACGTGGTTCATGTGCGTACAGAGAGGGCTATGTGTGTGATTCAAGACTTGCCTGTTAATATCACCAAATTCTATGGATGCCTGCAGACAGATGCAGATTCAAATGCAGCCTGAATTTCCATATGTTTTCTGATGACTTTGAAAGTCCAAGCATCACTCTCTATACCCATTCAGTTCCAGACTGCTCTGAGCTTTGATTGGCAATGATGTTGAATCTTACCAAATGTCAGCAAGGCTTTAGAACAAGGCACATCAGTGGATATCATATTTTTGATTTTACCAAGGCCTCTGATAAGGTTCCGCATGAAGAGCTGATTGAGACATTAATGGACATGTGTTTGCATGGTATTATAATAAACTGGATTGCATCCTGGCTGGCAGATGGAAACAATGAGTGAGCTTGAGGGGCATTACCTCAGGATTCATGAAGATAACTAATGGAGTCCCACAGGGATCCATTCTGGGGCCGTGATTGTTCAACCTATATATAGATTTCATGGGTTGTGAGGACAGTATATTTGTTTCAAAATTTGTGGACGACACAAGGATCGGTACAGTGGTGGAGAATATGGAGGATATTGAAAAGTTGCAGGGAGCCTTAACTGAGCTGGAAAGCTGGGCTCTTACACATAAGCTACAATTTAGCATTGACAAATGTTCAGTCATGCATCTAGGCAAGACAAATATAAAAGCAAATTACTTATTAAGGGGTCAAACCTTGAGAGAAGTAATAGAAGAAAAGGATCTAGGAATAATAGTATTTAAAGATCTCACTGTTAGGAACCATTGCATGCCATCACCAAGAGAGCAAATGGAATACTGACCAGTATTAGCAGGCATACAGCAAGTAGAGACAGAGAGGTTATAGTTCCTATATATATCTCACTGGCTAGGCCTCACCTGGAGTACTGTGCCCAATTTTGGGCACCAAGTGTAAAAACAGAGACCAGAACACTGGAGAGAGTACAGAGGTGGGCCACTAGGATGATTAGGGATCTCAGGGGACTGGAATATGAGGAGAGACTGGAAAATCTAGGGATGTTTTCACTTGAGTGTCAGAGATTGTGGGCAGACTTGTGCCTAGTGTATGGGGCTCCAAGAAATCATGATGTGTGCGACTGTTTAGGTTTAGATATGAAAAATCAAATACACAATACGAGATCCCATGTTTTACAAATAAAAGGAGATTTATGTCATACTGAAAAAAATATCTTTTTGGTATAACCAGAGGATGATGGAACTATGGATCTCACTCCCCAAGGAAGTGGTTGGTAGTAGGAACATGACAGAATTCAAAAACAGATTGGATGGATATTGTGTTAGTAATAAAATCAGGGGTATTTTCACTGATTATTGGAAAGGAAAAATGGACATTCGTCTACTCTGCTCAGGGCAAACCTCAAGTATGTAACCTATGCAACCTATGTACTGTGTGGTTTTGTGATGAGAAGAAAGTGAGCTTACAGTAGATCATCAAACTATTCACTTGAGATTCAAGCTCAGATTCAGGCCCAACTTTGCAGTGACACAAGCACAGTCATTGACTCTCTAAGCCATACAGTTTCTCCTTGTGCATTTAATGGCTAGTACACTGTCTGAAACTAATAAGTAAGCAATAACCCATGACAGGTTATGGGGATATAATGCATGGCTGGGGTGTGTTGTGAGGCATGAGGCCGCATGCCAAGTGTTCTCACAGCACCCCAGCCATGCATTGAATCCCCATACCCTGGAGTGGGCTATTACACTTATAACATGGGTCATGTGCAAAACAAGGAGAAAACAACATAAAGGGGTTTTCTCTCTGTTTAAAAACAAAAAAAACAGACTGTATCCTGCTGCCTGGAGAAATAGACCCCAAGTAATCCAGCTTTGAGTGCTGTTATGCACATACAAGTGTCAGCAATCTAGTACGGAGATGATTTCTGACATTTGCTGTGCATGACAGTATTTGTTACTCTGCCACCAGTGTGCCACTTCTGTATCCCCCATGACACAAACAGAGAGAGAGACAATGATGGCAAACTGGAGGGAACAGTACACTGTGTCTCTTTCACTCTCTCACACTCTTTGACTTGCAGTCCCTGCTGTGCAATTCACTGGCACCTCTTCTCCAGAAGGTCCTGTGGCATCAGCCACAAAGCACAGGACAGATCTCACACACAGCCCACACAGGGTTGGCAACAAAGAGCACAGTGGCACAGGACAGCTCCCTCTGTCACTCTCAGTGGTTCAAGCAGGGCATAGATATGAGACACAGGCTCGGGACAGCCGCTGATCACACACAGAGAGAGCAAGACAAGGACAAACAAATTGTGTGCTGCATGTCATGCTTGCTAGTTGCTGCCTCTGTTGGGCACACTGCGGGGGGGGCACCCACACATTTCCCATTGATGAGGCAAGCAGCGGGTGACACATTCAGCAGCAGCTTGGCAAATGTGTTGGCCACAAGGCTTGGGACACATCTGGCACAGAGCCCATATCACGGTTCTGTACGGGGGTGCTGGTACTTACACTTGTGCTGAGCACAGTACATCACTCTCTGTCTCTCCTGTTGCTGTCTGAGAGGGGGGCACTAAGGAGTGTTGAGGCAACCATCCATGGTGCTGTGTGTCTCTGTATCTCTCTAGCACTGGAATGCAGTAATACAGAGACACCGGTGACTACTGTGAAGTTCCGCTGCTTCCCGACTTGCTGCTTAATTGTTGGGGAAAGGGGGAAACCTGCGCACTGCAGCACTTGCCAATGAGCCCACTATCACTGTCACACTCTCCGGTCAACAACACACAACAGGATCAGGAAGAAAGAGGTATCAGCAACAGACAACTGTGTGCCAGTCACTGTTAACAGATGGTGGTCAAGGACAGAGACAAACACCACTGGCTCAAGACACTGCTCAAACTTCTGTCTCTCTCCAAGGCACCCGCTCTTGCTGTCACAGTGTCTTGCTTGGGGGAAGGGGGAAACTGTGCTCCACACCATAGGACTGAAGACAGAGGGTCAGACTGGTACCCTGGATCTACTGAAAACTGGACACAGAAACAGAGATAGACACACACACGGAACACTGCACTGACTGTTAATTATATCTCCGGCCCACTGTCACTGTGTCTTGCTGTGTCTCTCTTTCTTTCTCTCTTTTTCCTGTCTCTCTCACTATCAGTGCTGTACTGGGACTTGCACTGGGAACATGGTTTGGGGAAAAAGCGTGCCATTGCTCACAGACCATCAACTGGCAAAGGTGAGAACAGTACTGTACATCAAGGCAATTATACTGTACTTCTTCCAAATGAGGCTCTCTCACTTCCCCACATCCTTTAATGGCTGTCGGCGTTGCTTGCCTTTCTCAAGGTAGGAATGAGTGTTGATGGCCCTTGTTTTGAGTCCCCCTGCATTATCAAGGGAATTTAATGCATGGCCATTCAGAGGGATTCCACCAATGGGGTTGCATGTTTTAACAACCCATGTTATAATAATTTTTAGAAGTAGACAACTGTTTCTTTTCATATCTAAGGTACTTTTACTTTCCCTTTCACTAATTAGATGATTTCCACCCAGACAGCACTAGATGTGATATGGAGAACAGTATTCTACCTGATAGCTATTAACTAACATAACTAGTTTGATTCTCCTTCCTACCTCATCAGCACTGTGACCTCATTTCCTGTGACAACGCAACTGCTCAAGAAGAGCCACTTGCCTGCTGGCCAGATCAGTAACTAGTGATGACACAGTGAGTGAGGTCACAATGCAGATGAGTTATGAAGGGGATAGAACCAGACATAGCAGCCTCCGGGTAAAGTACTGCTCTTCACATGACAACTAATACTATCAGGTAGAAAACATTCTAATAAGCAACAGGACAACTGAAAATACTTCAGAAATAAAAAGTAAAAACTGGCCACTTTTAAATAATGAAAATGTTTTTTGTCTGCTACTTTCTAGTGCTACTAGCTATGACATTTCTCTGTGTCACACAGTTCTAATCAGTAGTTTTGTGGAACAAATTCATCTAGTCCTAATCATGTTTGACAAATGGAAGAAATGCTTTTCTTGTGCTACAGATAATGCTGCCAGCATTGTATAACACTTTACTATCTGGAACAGGGCACTTTCATTGTCCAGTGAAGAAAAAAGGCTTCACCTCCGAGGGACAGGTGTGTGTAACTAAGAGAATGTTGTTCTGTGCTTGTGGGCTGGATGCTGAGCAAGATCCCGAGGAATGTAAATAGGCATGACTAACCAAACTTCAAAGGAATCCCGCTGCCTCTTCTGGAGATCAGACACAAGGATTCCATGGTCAGATAACACCGCCCTTCTGATGCATGCAGGCATATTCATAAATACAAATAAACCAATGAGTAAATTATTATACATTCCTCTTTCCTTTTAATGATTAAAGTAAATTCCTTACGTGAACACAGATGCCAGAACATTTTAAATCTAATCTGGATGTACTTTTCTGGGTTATGTGGCACAAATATATGTTTGTTTTCAGGGCATCATATGTGATCAGTAGACTTTTGGTCTCCTTACTGTACATAAATACAGCTACAATAAGCTGGAGGGAGCAGGCTGAGTTTTACAGAACAATCTTTCTAGAATACGTTAAATTTAAATTTTATCGTTTGACCATCAGGTTATTACAATACAATATATTATATGCCAAAGATAAATTTTGACAATCGAGTGACTTAAAAGTGAAGTCCAGCAATAAGAAAACCAGTATTCCTTCTTCTGACCCGCACTTTCTGTACCTGATCCAGAAATGGGCCAACATACACACAATTTTCAGGTTGCCGGGCCTGCCCATGCATCTTTCTGCCAGTACTTTTCCATTTGCCCAGCTGACAGGCAGCATTTACAGATCCCTGCAGCCCTTTCCACCACAGTGGTGGCACTCCTTGCAGAGAGGGGGCAGTCCAGGAAGTGGTCTGTCATTGGGATGTGGGGAGTACTATCCAGAAACAAGGCTTCCAGTCAAAAACCCAGCTGAACATCCACAGAATCCCTTGCTCCACACTAGCATGGGGTTAGGGGATATGATTGTCCATCTTGAACAGCTGTATCCCCCTTCTAGGCTGCAAGCGATTTAAACAAGCATTTGTGAATGCTGAATGTTTGCTTGCAGTGTAATAGAGTTTTAAAGGGAACATAATATGTAATTAAAATCAACTCTTTCTGGTGTATTCTGTTCATTATTTCAAGCTGTTAATATATCTGATGCTATCATATTTGTGTTCTGCATACTGAATTTTTCCACACTTTGTTTAGTGCTTTCAAAGAGATGCTCTTCCAACTCCTGTCTGTAACTAGGGGAAACCCACAAAAGTGGGCAAAACACACACAGGGAGGGAATGTGAGGCTTAATGTTCATCTTTAAAGCCTGATGATGTTGTCTGTTAGCTAGCAAATGGGTGGGAAACCAGTGTGATAGGTGCAGTTGCATCCTTTCAACTACACAAAGTTTACGCCCATAGCCAGCTCAATAATGTCATCATCAGCTTTCTCAGCTTTGACTTTTGAGTGGCAAGCCTCCTGTATTTCTACATCCATTGATTTATACAGCACTCTGTTCCATGGCCCCATAAACTGCCAGAGCACCACCAGTATGTTCGCTTTGTGCATGTGTGCAAACATGTGTGAAAGCAATCATAAAAATGATTTCCAGCTCTAAGTTCAGCCCTCTGAGCCTTTGCAGATGGCTGAAAACTATTGTGTGGGTCCCTATCAGGACCCCAAATACTATTTTGACTGAATGGAGGCTGTTGCAGAGTAGATACATTAGGTGTGCCACCACTGCATCCCTTATATCCTGCTGCAGGCTAACAGAACCTGGTAACCTGGATGACATAAACATGGCCATGTCCCACCTGTCTCCTGATCTGTTGGCCCAGGTAGCTTAGGGAGCAGAGTGGGGTCATGTAGGCCCCCTGCTTCATGGATATGTGTGGGAGGCACTGTTAGTGCTGTGGGAGGTTCAGCATGAGCAGAGGGGGCATATCACAGTGTTTAGTGGTCTTCCTCACCATGAAGAGCTCTATGGACCAGGCCTTAATTATAAATACCATACTTCCTTGATTTCTTTCAGCCTTTATTGCAGTATTCTGTTGCATTCCTAGCCACTGATAAACATGTTGCTAGTTTTAATAAAGAGGTTATACTCAATTAAGATAATAAACACTATAAGATTAGGCTCAGCATTTGAACTCTAAATTACATGCACACTGGACTGACAAGCAAACAATGATATATATTCTCTACCTCATTTTTGTACTGAATGTATTCAGTGCTCATGAAACATGCCTGACTGACAGACTGGAGATTGCATCCCTCTGTTTATCAACATGCTAGGTACAGCATTGGCAATTATATGCATGCTTCACTACACTGTTCAACCAATGTACCGTAACCCAGTGGGACTGCCACAAAAGTTTCTACATCCATTGATTTATACAACACTCACTTCCATGGCCCCATACACTGCCAGAGCACCACCAGTATGTTCGCTTTGTGCATGTATACAAACATGTGTGAAAGCAAGCATAAAAATGATTTCCAGCTGCAAGTTCAGCCCTCTGAGCCTTTGCAGAGGACTGCTAACTATTGTGTGGGTCACTATCAGGACCCCAAATACTATTTTGACTCAATGGAGGCTGTTGCAGAGTAGATAGATACATTAGGTTTACCCCCACTGCATCCCTCATATCCTGCTGCAGGCTAACAGAACCTGGTAACCTGGATGACATAAACATGGTCATATCCCACCTGTCTCCTGATCTGTTGGCCCAGGTAACTTACGGAGCAGAGTGGGGTCATGTTGGCACCCTTCTTCATGGATGTGTGTGGGAGGCACTGTTAGTGTTGTGGGAGGTTCTGCATGGGCAGAGGGGGGCATATCACAGTGTTCAGTGGCCTTCCACAACATGAAGAGCTCTGTGGATCAGGCTTGAGCTGTGCTCTTGAGGTCGCCTGTTGCCACGGAAACCTCTTGAGTGAAAAACATCCTTGTTGTGCATGATTGCTCATACTCTGATCTCTATTTAAGTCAGTCTTCTTCCTGTTTTAATATATTTTATTTTGCCAAGCAGCATGTCATGCTCATTTATTTCAGTCTGGCGTTATTCTGTATTATACTTACTGGAAACAGCACACATTGCTAAAAATGAACACCAATTATGGGTGGTGGAAGACTGAGCCATGTTGTCCATGCTGTCTCATGTTTAGATCTATCTCAACCTAATTGCTTTCATTAATTCTGAAGCTCAGGAAATTCTGATGGGGCAGAAACACTTGTGTGAGACATAAAAATAAGGGATTATTCATACACTGTTTTATGCTGAATTTTTTTATCTGGGTGTAAAGCAGCATGGCAATGCCTCGCTTCTTATTTTAGATTTAATGTGTTTACAAAATGTATGTTACCAACAGGACCAAATGCTGATATTTCCCATCCTAACCTACTTCTGACTTACTGTAGCCTCGATTCATGAAACTCCATTGTACTTTTGTATGTGGATATGCCGAATTCAAAGGTCATTTGGGTTTGTGTTTTAGATATGGTGCGCCCCAGGGTCCTTAAAGAACTAAGAGAGATGTGGCTGAACCTCTGGCAATCCTGTTTAGCCAATCATTGGAAACAGGGAAGGTACCCAAAGACTGGAGGACAGCAGATGTAGTCCCCTTATACAAAAGTGGGAACAAAGAGGAAGCGGGGAACTACAGATCAGTCAGCCTCACCTTGGTAGTGGGGAAGATCATGGAAGCACTACTGAAGGAGAGATTGGTGGAACATCTGGTTGTCAATGGACTACAGGACCCAAGGCAGCATGGTTTCACCAGGGAGAAGTCATGTCAGACCAACCTCATTGAATTTTTTGACTGGGTGACTAGGGAGGTGGATCAGGGGAGGGCAGTGGACATGGCCTATCTGGACTTCAGCAAGGCCTTTGACACTGTGCCACATAGAAGACTATTACACAGACTGGGGAATATGGGTGTGGGCAGGACAGTAGTGCAGTAGGTAGGTAACTGGCTGGGTGGCAGGACACAGAGGGTGGTGGTAAATGGCTGTCACACCACAGAGGGAAGAGTGACCAGTGGGGTACCACAGGGATCAGTGCTGGGACCAGTCCTATTCAACATCTTCATCAGTGACATTGCGCAGGACCTAGAAGGAAGAATTTCCCTGTTTGCTGATGACACAAAGCTCTGTAACAGAGTAGACACACCAGAGGGTGTAGACAGAATGAGAAGGACCTGCAGAAACTTGAAGAATGGTCAGGGGTTTGGCAGTTGAAATTCAATGCAAAGAAGTGCAAGATAATGCATATGGGGCACAAAAACCCTGGCACAATATATCAGTTGGGGGTGAGGATATAGCATTCACCAAGCAGGAAAGGGATCTTGGGGTTATCATCTCTGATGACCTCAAGGTAGGGAAACAGTGTGACAAGGCAGCAGGTAAAGCAAATAGGATGCTGGGATGCATAGGCAGGGGCATCACCAGCAGGAAAAGGGAGGTCATAATTCCACTGTACAAGACACTAGTGAGGCCCCACCTGGAGTGCGGTGTACAGTTCTGGAGACCTTACTTATGTAAGGACATAGACAGCGTAGAGAAGGCTCAGAGAAGCGCAACTAAGATGGTACATGGATTGCATCACAAATCCTATGAGGACAGGTTAAAGGAATTGAATATGTACTCCCTGGAGGAGAGGATGGAGAGAGGGGATATCATAGAGACATACAAGTATCTTACAGGGAGGAACAGGGTTCAGGAATACACTATTTCTAAGTGAAAAAGATGTTCCAGGACTAGAGGGCATGGGATGAAGTTGCAGGGGAGTATGATTCAGAGGAAACGTGAGGAAGAATTTCTTCACAGAATGGGTGGTGGACAAGTGGAACACCCTGCCAGAGGAAGTGGTGGGGGCTGAAACAATCATGGGACTTAAGAATGCATGGGATAGACATAAAGGAATTCTGGAGGTCAGGGTTAAGGGGCAACAGACTTCTAGGAAAACATAAAGTAAACTTACAAGCTCAAATGGGCAGATTGGGTGGGCTGTAGGCCCTTATCTGCCAAAAAGGGGGTAAGGCCATCAGGAAATGGAGGGTAATGAGTACCAATGCCCGTAGTCTGGGCAACAAGCTCCCTGAGCTGGTGGCCTTAATGGAAGAGGGATGCCTGGATATCATAGCAGTCACAGAAACATGGTACACAGAGAACCATGACTGGGGTGTTAACATACCAGGGTACATAACCTACAGGAGAGACAGGCAGGGGAGAAGAGGGGGAGGAGTAGCTCTTTATGTAAAGGAAGGGATAAAAACAACTGAACAAAAGAGTAAACAGGGAGGAGAGGAGGCACTGTGGGTCACCTTGGAGACTGGAAAGGGCACCACAATCTGCACAGGGGTTGTGTACAGACCCCCATGTCAGGGGGAAGGAATGGACAAGGATATGATGGAAGGCATTCTTAGAATGGCAGACAAAGGGGAGATACTGTTGATGGGAGACCTGAATATGCCAGATGTTAACTGGAGCACATTTGCTGCAGTCACATCCAAGAGCAGGGCCATTCTTGATGCCCTACAGGTGGCAGGCATTAGACAGCTAGTTTTGGAACCCACTCGTGAGGGAGCAATCTTAGACCTCATACTCTCAAACGGGGGCAGTGAGAGGATCTCAGATCTAGAAGTGGGTTGCCATCTGGGGACAAGTGACCATCAAACAGTGTGGTTCACGTTAAACTCAGCTACAGAGTCAAGCCATACAAAAGTGAGGGTACTGGACTTTAGGAGGGCTGACTTTGGCAAGATGGGAGAGTGCCTCAGCACTAGCAAACAGGCTAAAAGGAGGTGTGGAGCAACAATGGGGAATTATCAAAACTGCCATCACGGAGGCAACAAGCCTTTGTGTGAAGCAAATAAACAAATCAAAATGAAAGAAAAAGCCACTATGGTTCTCAAGAGAGGTGGCTGTGAAAGTCAGGAAGAAAAAGATAGCATTCCGGAAGTATAAGAAAACACAGAAGGAGCAGGACAGAGAGCTGTACCAGTTAAGGCAGAAAGAAGCAGGGAGGAAGTCAGAATAGCAAAGGCCCAAACTGAGGAAAAGATAGCCAACTCAGTTAAGAAGGGGGATAAAACCTTTTATAGGTACATCAGCGAGCGTAGAAAGACAAAGGGAGGGATAGTGAGGCTGAATAGAATGAACAGGGGTGGGCAGAGGGGGACAGTGAAAAAGCAGGAATACTGAATGAATATTTCTGCTCAGTATTCACAAAAGAGGAGGGGGAAGTGCCTAATCCAATTAACAGAAGCACTCTTGATAGGGGGGTCGATCCCAATCCTTTCACAGAAGAAAGGGTTCTGCAAGAACTCCTAAAACTGAAGGTGGACAAAGCAATGGGTCCTGATGGAATTCACCCCAGAATTCTAAAAGAATTAAGGAAGGAACTAGTGAAACCACTGGCTACTCTTTTAATAAATCATGGGAGGATGGTGTGGTACGAGGACTGGAGGAAGGCGGATGTGATTCCCCTTCACAAAAGTGGGACCAAGACAGAGGCAGGAAACTACAGACCTGTCAGTCTGACCTCTGTGGTAGAGAAAGTGATGATGTCACTTCTGAAGGAAAGAATAGTTGAGTACCTAGAGGTCAGTGGAACACAGGATCCAAGGCAGCATGGGTTCACAGCGGGAAGGTCATGTCAGACGAATCTAATAGATTTCTTTGACTGGGTGACCAAAGTAGTAGACCAGGGAGGGGCTGTGGACATGGCCTACCTAGACTTTAGCAAGGCATTTGACACAGTCCCACACAAAAGATTATTAGTCAAATTAATCAGCCTGGGAGTGGGTCCCAGGGAGGCCTGGTAAAACATTGGCTGGACAACAGGACACAGAAGGTAATTGTAAATGGAGTCCACTCTGAAGAAAGAGCGGTTACTAGTGGGGTACCGCGAGGTTCAGTTTTGGGTCCAGTCCTTTTAATGTCTTCATCAGTGACATTGCAGAGGGACTGAAGGAAAGTATGTCTTTTGCAGATGACACAAAGATCTGCAACAGGGTTGATACACAAGGAGGCGGAAAGAATGAAAAGGACTGGGCAAGGTTGGAGGAATGGTCAGACGATGGCAGTCAGGATTCAATGCAAAAAGTGCAAAATAATGCACCTGGGAAACAAGAACCCAGGGAAGAATACACAATGGGTGGGAAGGTAGTAACAACAACAAAACAGGAAGGGACCTGGGGTAATCATATCAGATGACCTTAAGGTTAGCAAACAAAGTGAGAAGGCAGTAGGGAGGGCCGGGGTATACTGGGATGTATAGGGAGAGCATCATCAGCAGAAAACAGGAAGTTGTTATCCCTCTGTACAGACAGTTGGTGAGACCCCATCTGGAATACTGTGTCCAGTTCTGGAGACCCCATCTCCACAAGGACATAGACAGGATAGAGGCAGTCCAGAGGAGGGCAACTAAAATGGTGCAGGGTCTGCAAGAGAAGCCGTATGAGGAGAGACTAAAGGAGCTTAATATGTATACCCTTGAGGAAAGAAGGGAGAGGGGGGACATGATAGAAACTTCAAGTACCCCAAGGGAATCAACAAAGTCCAAGAGGTAGCATCTTTCAGAAAAGAGACTTGCAAGAACAAGGGACACAATTTAAAGATAGAAGGAGGGTGGTTCAGGGGCAATGTGAGGAGTATTATTTTACAGAGAGGGTAGTGGATGCATGGAACAGCCTTCCTGAGGAAGTTGTGGGCTCTAAAACTGTGGGAGAATTCAAGAATGCATGGGACAGACATAAGGCAATTCTTGTGGGGGGCAGGAAGATATAGGCTGTTGGTTAACTAGGATCTGCGGCCTATCCTGTAGGTAGGGAAATGGGCAGACTAGATGGGCCTAGCGGTCCTTATCTGCCATCAAAGTCTATGTTTCTATGTTTCTATGTAACACTGTCTATGTATCTATGTATCTATGATGAAAATCCCTCACCAGGGACTTCAAGTTCACTGCCACCACCGTGGTTTCTACTAAAATGAACCAGGAAAACCTGTTTCTTACCTCTTCCTTTGCACAAGGTCAGGAAGGTCAAACACAATAACTGTGGGTAGAATGCCCTTTCAGAGATGGACTGCAAACAGAGTCCAGCAGAAATAGTAGAATTACCTTTTTAATTAAAACAAGCAGTCACTGATTCTGTAAAAATAGATGATTTACTAAGGCCCTGTTCACACTTCAGCACGGTAATGGATAACGTTTTTTTAAAACTGATTAATTACCGTGCTGTAGCATTTGTGTTATAGTGTCCGCACTGCTGCCAGAAGTGTTGTAAACCATTATTAAAAACAGTTTGCAGCATCTGCACTACTGTCTCTGGATTGAATTAACTATCTACTGGTTTTCATCCGAGGACATCCAGTTTCATGAAAGGGAACCGTGCCTGACCATCCACACTTCAGGTAAATCCAGTTTAACTTCTGAAATTTTTTTAAAACCGTGTTTAAGCCTAGGTCTTGTCAGGGTTTAAACATGATTTTAAAAAACAGATTTCAAAGCCTGTTAAGTGCAAATGTGAACTGTGCTAGGGCACTTTAAAACGGTTTAAGCTCCTTAAACCATTTTAAACTCCTTAGTGTGAACAGGGCCTTAAAAACTACAAGTATTTACAACAGGATTTATGTACAGTCAGACAAAAGGATTACAGTTTACTAGAAATGAAAATAAATGAAGTTACACCAGACAGATTGCAGATAGAAGAATCTGAGCTATTTTCACTTTAAAACCTATTTATTTACCTGCTGCTATCTGAAGAAAACTCTATTCCCTAAGCTGTCTTTCTTACCAGACCTCTAGCTGCAGGGCTGTGGGAGTTCAGATATTTCAAGTCCAAGAGGAAGTGCTTTCTTACAGCACCTCAATTTATTCCTTACTCATTGTCAGGAGGGATCTCACCCACTTTGAGTGAGAGTTCTCCACTACTCCCCCTCCAAATTGTGTGTGTGTATGACCTTGTCTAGGCCAGTTGGCTCACCCCACATCCACCCCTGCTCTGTCCACTTTTATGATTCTGTTTTGAAGAATGTCTAATGCGTGTAACCCCATGCTTCTTGCCTTTTAAGCTGACTGAGGCATTCAAACTGGCACTCTTCCATCTGCCTTACAAAATCTGTGGCAGAACGTTCACAAGGGAGCATTCCCCTGAGCAACTTTGGCCAATGTCTCCCATAAGACCTGTTTGGTCATGTGACATCAGAAGCCATGCTTTGTGCCCACTTATGACAACAGCATTGTTAGACTGACAAAATACATTAACCAAAAGAAATTAATACATTACTTTGGTCACATGTGGAACACATCTTCTTCCTCCCTGAGAAATAAAGGTGTGTCTCTTTTGGGCAACCCCCAAGAGACACTGCCATTCATGTAGGGTTGGGGAACACTGAAACAAACGTGTCATGCACTCAGCCCTGCCTCGACAGTCCATCTGCATTAGCATTCTGCACCCCACTTCGGTGGTGTTACATGATCATAATGTATGACTGCAGTACCAAACTCCAGCGCAATAACTTTGTGTTTTGCCCATTAGTCCTATGGAGCCATGTCAAGGGGTTATGATCTGTGACCACAGTGAGCTCCTTCCTGTACAGATATGGCTGCAGCTTATGAAGGGCCCACACTATCCCCAGACATTCCCTCTCCACTGTGGTATATGAATCTTCCCTGGGCAGAAGTTTCCAGCTCAGATACACAATGGGGTGTTCCTCCCTCTGCAGTGTAACCTGGCTCAGGATGGCACCCAGCCCATGGTCTGAGGCATCCACATGTATTACAGACTTTAAGTTATAATAGGAGTTAGCAAGCATGGGTGATCCATATAATGCCTCTTCCAAGAGTTGGAAGGCAGACTCACAGTCCTCTGTCCAGAGAATCTTTTCAGGCATTCTCTTTTCATCAGATCTGTCAGGGACTTGGTCACATCACTGTAGTGAGGGACAACACTCCTGTAGTACCCAGCTGTCTCAGAAATTCCCTAACCTCTTTCTTTGTGGCAGGGGTGAGCCAGGTCTGGATGGCAGCAACCTTCACTGGCTTGGGATGGATGCATCCACTGCCCACCTGGTGCCCAAGGTAGAACACTTCAGCCATATCTACTTGGCATTTTTCAGCCTTAACTGTCAGCTCTGCTGCCTTTGGTCTGTGGAACACCTCCCTAACATGCCTGATGTGATCCTCCCATGTATGGCTGTAAATGGCAATGTCATCCATGTAAGCCAGTGCATATTCACCTGCTACTGCCAGGATGCAATCCACATGCCTCTGGAAGGTTGCAGGTGCATTCTTCATCCCAAATGGCATTACTCAGAATTTGAATAAGCCAAATGGGGTAACAAAAGCAGACATCTCCCTGGCTGCAGAGGTTAACAACACATGCCAGTAGCCCTTTATCAGGTTTATTGAGGTCAGAAACCAGGCTCCCTCTAGCCATTACAAGGTCTCATTTGTTCTGGGTATGGGGTAGGCATCAGACTCCATATAGCTGTTGAATATCCAGTAGCCGACACAGACTCATGTGGTGCCATCCTTCTTGGGGATCAGGACCACAGGTGAAGCCCAGGGGTTCCTGGACTCCTGGATCACTCCAAGGGCCAGCATCTCCCTGAGTTCCTCCCACATGATCTTCTTAACCCCCTCTGGTATCCTGTAGGGGGACTGCCTCAGCAGACCTTGGGCCCCAGTGTCCACATGGTGTTCAGCCATTGTGGTGCACCCTATATTCCCCGTGAACATGTTCTCAAAATCTTGCAGCATCCCCTTCATCTCCTCAGCCTGGGCCAGTGTCAGATGCCCTGAGAGGTTGAGGTTATTCACTGAGGATCCCTCCCAGGCTTCCCCAAGCAGATCCACCAGGGAATCAGCCTCATTCCCCTCCTCTGGAGCACTGCACACAGCAGGAACCATCTCCTCCCTATCATAGTAGAGCTTTGTCATGTTCACATGATATACCCTCTGCCTGCACCTTCTGTCAGGCACCCCTACTACATAGTTGGCATCACTCATTTTCCTGATTATGGATAATGGGCCCTCCCATGCTGCCTGCAGTTTATTATGTTGGACTGGGACAAGTACCATCACTTGCTGTCCAACTTTGTATTCCCGGGCTCTGGCTTCACAGTCATACCAGGCTTTCTGTTGCTGTTGTGCAGTGGCTAAGTGCTCATGGGTGAGCCCCATGAGCTCTTTAAGCCTGGCCCTGAAATTTAGGATGTACTCCACAACAGATTCCCCTTGGGAGGCATGGTTGCCTTCCCATTTATCCCTGATTAAATCTAGGGCACCCTCACCCTCTGACCAAACAGGAGCTTGAAGGGTGAGAACCCTGTGATCTCCTGTGGGACTTCCTTGTATGCAAACAGGAGGTGGGGCAAATCATAGAATCACAGAAATCTGACAGCAGAAAAGGACCCTTCTGGCCCATCTAGCATGCCCAACCCTTCCCTTTCACATACCCCCACACATGCCCCACCATCTCCCAATACTCAGTCCCATATGCCTGTTCCATGCCCTCTTAAATTCCTCCACCATCTTAGCCCCCACTACTCCATCTAGCAATCTGTTCCAGGGCTCCACTACCCTCTCTGTGAAGAAGTGCCCCCTCACATTGCCCCGAAACTATTTCCTTGCAATCTGAGGCTGTGCCCCCTAGTTCTGGCTCCTTCCTTCCTCCTCAGCCAACCCTCTTCACCTATTTTATTAAGCTTCTTTACATATTTAAAGGTTTGAATCATGTCCCCCCTTTCCCTCCTTGTTTCCAGCATATACAGACTCAGCTCTTTACACCTGTGCTTGTATGTCTTCCCCTGCCTACCCTGCACCATCTTTGTTGCCCTTCTCTGAATTCTCTCCAATGCATCAATATCCTTAGTGGAGGTGTGGTCTCCAGAACTGAACTCTGTACTCTAACTGTGGCCTCACCATGGCTTTGTAGAGGGGCATTATAACCTCCCTTCTTCTGCTAGTATTGTCCCTGCTTATGCATGCAAGCATTCCATTGGCCCTTCCTGCCACCCTACTACATTGGAAACCTACCTTAAGGTTTAAGTAGAATATATTATATAATATTTGTCCCCCTCCCTTTTATGCTGGTCAACAAATGCCTTGAGCATAGTTTTAAGGGTCCCATTGAACCACTCGACCAGGACATTTGTCTCTGAGTGATAGTGTGAAGCACTGAGCTGTTTCACCCTGCACTTCTCCCACAAACTGGTCATTAATGATGACATGGAATTTGTCCCCTGGTCTGACAGAATCTCCTGGGGAAATCCCACTTGGCAAAAGATTCCCAGGAGTTCATCAGATACCTTTTCTGCCTCAGTGGAGGATATGGCCAGTGCCTAGGGGTACCTGGTTGCATAATCCACAATGACTAGTATGTATCATTTGCCCATGTGACTTGGGATACTTAGGGGCCCCACTGTATCCACAACCACCCTCTTAAAGGATTCATTGATAATAGGCAGGGGCACCAAAGCTGCCTTAGCCTTGTCCCCAACCTTCAAACCTCTTTTGGCACTGTGAAAGTTCGATAGCATTTGCCAAGTCTGTGTACATGCTTGGCAAAATTAAGTTATTGGCAAGCTGCTTTTCTGTGTGGTTAATACCCAGGTGGCCTGAAAAAGGAATGTCATGGGCCAGGGCCAGAAGCTGGTTTCAGTAGTCCTGGGGGACTACCAGCTGCTGGATACCTCTCCCTCAAGCTCCCACTGTGGTGTACACTCCCTGTACAACAGCCCATTCTCCCAATAAACTGACTTTTCACTCCCTTGACAGGCCTCTATCTGCTGTCTCTTGGTTTTTGGAGAGTAGAATCAACTCACTGTGCCCTGCCAACTCCTCCCATCTGACCCTCCCTAATTCCCCTTCAGGAGGAAAGCTGCCTCTGGTGGCAGCCTTCTCTGCTTGCAACTGGGGCTCAGGGCTGCTACTCCTAGCTAGTCCTTCATCCACATTAGCCACTTCCTCAGCTGCTGAAGGATGGGTCTGCTTAGGCTGTGTCACCCCCTGTTTACTCTCAGAAGCTTGCCCTTTTGCCTGGCTCTGGATAGCAACACATACTAGGTTTTTCCTATGGTCAAAATCATTCCCCATGATCACATCCACAGGGAGATCCCGTACTCCATGACCGGCCTTCCAGCTCAGGAAGACACGAGCCACTGGCACTTGGATCACTAGACCTGTTACTCTCTGAATCTTGGAGAATTGCCCCAGCAGAATCTGCTCTGCCTAGATCAGATCCTGCCTTGCCATGGAACTGAAGGCACCAGTGTCCCTCAATCCATGTGTTACTGTCCCATTGACTAGAATAGAGTGCATATGCTTGGTGGAATTTGGTGGCACTACAGTGTGTGCGCAGTTTACCAACTATGGTGTACTGTCTTGGTCACCCCCTCCTCCTGGCTTTTGCCCTTTGCTCCTGTTGTTAGGGCAGTTATAGGCTAGATGTCCCACTTTCTGGCAAATCCAGCATTCCTTTGCACACGGCTCCTTGTTCCCCTTAGAACCAGTGGGGTCTGTTTTGAGCTTGGCTGCAGGCTGATTCCCTTTAGGCTGTCCTCCCTGGGTCCCCTTAAAACCATGTGCTGGCCCATCCCCATTGTTCTTATGCTGAAATGTGGTCTGCTGGCCACATACAAATCAATACTTTCTGCTGCCTTCTTTGCGGAGTTGCATGCCTGGTCCAGCAGCCATATGCACAAGTCATCAGGTACAATTTTAAGAAACTGTTCCCTTACAATTAAATCTTTAATTTTCTCTACAGTCCTTGCCTTAGCCCCATCTACCCAATGGTCTAAATAGGCACACATTTTTGGACATGCAGTTCTACATAGCTGTCTCCAGGTCCTTTTCTTAATTCTCTGAATTTCCATCTGTAAGCCTCAGGAGTTAGTTCAAAATAGTTTAATATTCTTTCAACTTTATCATAGTCCATGCAATCATTATCATCCATTTGAGCAAAGGCATGCAAAGCATGGCCAGTAAGCAATTGGGTCTGGTGGATAATCCAAGAAGCCTTGTCTAACTCAAACTGCCCACAAATCCTCTCAAATGATTTTAAAAAGAAATACAGACCATTTCCCTCCTGGTATTGTGAGAACATTTTAGAATTAATCGTAGCTTCGTGGGTTGAACCCCCTTTGTCATCACTTACGGATGCTGTGGTGTTTGCTGGTGCAGTTTCTCCATCTCGCACTTGTGCTGTTGTTCTTTCTTGTATATACGGATCTCATACTGGTGAATCTTCTCCCTTTCCACTCGCATAAGGATCTTGTGCTGGTGAATCTTTTCTCTTTGCTCTAGCATAAGGATCTCACACTGGTGAATCTTTTCTCTTTCGTCTCACATAAGGATCTTGTGCTGGTGAATCTTTCCTCTAGCATAAAGATCTCACACTGGTGAATCTTTTCTCTTTCCTCTACCTCTAGCCTTATTTTCTCCCTTTCAGCCTCCAACATTGCCCTCTGCAGTTCTGCATCCTTCAGCGTAAACTCTGCCTTCATGATCTCAAGCTGAGGTTGATTGGGCTGCACAGCTCCCCCAGCTTGTGCCACAAGGTGCCCCCCTTGCTCAGCCACTCTGACCTCAGTCTTGCTACCTGGGTCACTATCCTCAGTGACCACCTGCTGACCAGGAATTGGGCCATGTCCATCTGAGACCATCTGCCCCTCCTGCAGTCAGTCATGTGCCAACAGGTCTTCCATAAGTGCACTGTCTGTCATGCCCTCATGGGCAATCCTCCTCTCTGTGCACAGCTCACAAAGCTGCTGTACCTGAAAATTGACATAGCCAGAGGAGCTCATATTCTCTAGCTACACTGCACTAAGCTGTCTAGAAATTAAAAAAAAAAGTAAACAATGCAACATTTTGAAATCCTGTTTCATGACTGTTGTGGTATATTTCTGCTGGCACTCAGCTACCAGTGTGCTAGGTAAAGCTTTACTTCTCCCTCAGAGTCCCTGCCTCACAGGAAAGCACACTGTGCACTGCTCTGCACTGCACTGGTACCAGTTGCAACACCGATCCCTCTGCTCTGCTACCAATGTGATGAAAATCCCTCACCAGGGACTTCAAGTTCACTGCCACCACTGTGATTTCTACCAACAGGCACAAGAGAAACCTGTTTCTTACCTACTCCTTTGCACAAGGTCAGGAAGGTCAAACATAATATCTGTGGGTAGAGGGCTCCTTCAGGGACAGACTGCAAACAGAGTCCAGCAGAAATAGTAGAATTATCATTTTAAATAAAACACGCAGTCGCTGATTCTATAAAAATAGATGCTTTACTAAAAGACTGCAAGTACTATATTTACAACAGGATTTATATACAGTTAGACAGAAGGATTACAGTTGATTAGAAATAATAATAAATGAAGTTACACTAGACAGGTTGCAGATAGAAGAATATGAGCTATTCTTATTTATTTATTTCATTTTGTTACCTGGGTAGGCCCACTGGAACTGAAGGTCCCTTTTTCAGGGGTGACCAGGGATTAATTACATACAAACAATACAGTATTCATAATAACAGGTAGAGAAGGATTACAAAGTAAGGAGGTATACATCACAGAGCCAGGCAATGGCTGTGTTATTTACAATGATTACAAGCATGTATCAAAATTAAATAGGATATAGAAAATACAGTATTGTACAAGAACATAGGGTAGACATCGGCTGGTGAAACACAATAAATGTGTTGTACATGTTATATAAAGAATGTTGGAGAGGGCAAGTGAAAATCAGGTTTCAGTCAGCTAGTGTTCAGCAGAGGCAACAGCATAGATGGCGTTCAAGGAGGTGTGTTTTAGGCCCTTTTGAAAACTGTCTAAGGAAATGGACATTTGCGGGTTCTCTGGCAGGGCATTCCAGAGGACTGAGGTTGGGTACACAATGGATTTACTTCCTGGTTTTGTTCTTATTCTGGGAACCTTGAGCAGCTTTTTTGCCAGAGGTGTGGAACATACTGGAGAAGCACTTGGGGACAAGGAGGCCATCCAGGCTAGGTGGGGCTGGTCCATTGACCAGTTTGTACACCAGGTTTAGAAGAGGGTACTGGAGCCTATTAGGTAGCAAGGGCCAGTTTAGGGAGGCCAGGACATTGCAGTGGTGCTTCCTAGGAGGAATCATTGCTGTGAGGCATACCATTTTGTTGTACAGCTGCTCTAGTCTGTTTGCTTCAGTCTTCCCTAAGGACTGAAGGATGGGGACAGCATATGTCAGTTTCAGAAGCAAAGATGCTGTTAGCTATTGCTAGACTGGTGTCTGAGGTGAGGTGACTGTTTAGATGAAATAGCAGACCCAGCTTTAGATGGATTGTTTGAGTAGTTTGGTCTACCTATGCTTTAAATGTGAAGGCTTAGTCAAGTGTTACACCAAGGTATTTGACTGTGTTTACAACCTCAATCTTGTGCCCAGTGGAGGTTGAGATGGGGAGTAGTTGACTTTTAAGAGAACCAAGTTGTTTGGAGTCAAATAAGACAGCATTAGTCTTTTTAACATTTAATACTAGATTATTTGGTAGTACCCATAGTTCTAGTCTTATAAAGTCCTGTTGCAGGTGGGTGCTGAGTGTCAAGGTGTCATGAGAGCTCTTATAGAGGACAGCATCATCTGCGTACAATAGGAGTTGACTGCTGCCACAGGTATTGCCAAGATTGTTAATAAACAATGAAAATAAATTTTTAAACCTACTTATTTAACTGCTGCTGTCTGAAGAAAACACTATTCCCTAAGCTATATTTCTTACCAGACCTCTAGCTGCAGGGCTCTGGGTTTTCAGATGTTCCAAGTCCAAGAGGAAGTGCTTTTTTATGGCACCTCAATTTATTCCTTACTCACTGTGGGGAAGGATCTCACCCACATTGAGTGACGCATGTGTGTGTGTGTGTGTGTGTGTGTGTGTGTGTGTGTATATGTGTGTGTGTGTGTGTGTGTGTGTGTGTGTGGATGGATGACCTCATCCAGGCCAGTTGGCTCACCCCACATCCACCCCTGCTCTGTCCACTTTTATGATTTTGTTTTGAAGAATGTCCAAGGTGTGTAACCCCATGCTTCTTGCCTTTTAAGCTGACCAAGGCACTGAAACTGGCACTCTCCCATCTGCTTTACAGAATCTGTGACTGAATGTTCCCAAGGGAACATTCCCCTGAGCAACTTTGGCCAATGTTTTCCATAAGACCTGTTTGATCATATGACATCAGAAGCCATGTTTTGTGCCCACTTATGACAGCAGCATTATTACATTAACAAAATACATTAACAGAAAGAAATTAATAAATTACTCTGGTCACATGTCCGTCACAGATATTTATTCCACTCATGTGGACACAATGACCAAATAATGTAACAACATTTGAATTTCATTAATGTGTTACTTAAACACTGCCAGGAACAATATCCTAATGAACTTTTAAATGTCACCAGTTTCAACTTGTGAACATAGTAGAATGATAAGAAATTTTGAAATATGTGACTTTTTTCAATAAATAACAGGGCTACCCGATTATAGTCAAGTATTTCAAGGCTATGCTCATTAAATTGTTGTGACCTATTCAATATGTTCACTGCAACCACTGTGACTTACTGAGTAAGATAACTGCAACCACAAGGTTATGACTGTTTTTTTTATGTCTATTGCAGTTTCATAATGGGGACAGAGAAGTTGGTTGGTTGTGTGGCAATTCTTAGATTTCTGGCCAAAATATTACAGTTGAACTATCAGCACCCAAATCAGATAGCATTCCTGTAATTACATTAGCATCATTATATCTGTATAACATTTTTTCTGTTTCTAGCTCACCTGTCTTAAAACTTTTCATGGATACATTCTTTCCTTCTCTCTTTATGCCCCTTTGACCATCTGAAACTGACCAATAGGGGTACATTTAGCTACATATGACAGCAGGATATGCTTAGGGATTACTATGCAGGTCTCTGCTTCTCACAGACTGGCAATCTCCTGATGAATTCAAAAGAAAAGATGAACATATTCTTTTATGATGCATTCCTCTGCTTCTGATCAGCTGGATGTCTCATGAAGAATATGAAGAAAAAGAAGATGAAAATACTGTTTGAAGCTTTGAAGTTATATGAGAATGATGCTTCCTAGAAGGAAGAATGAGTAGACCTGGTAAAAGAGCCCAGGAATGTTCCTAGTTTTCAGCTGGCTTGAATTATGGCATGCTGGCTGAAGTGTGTGTGTGTGCGAGTGTGTGTGTGCACGCATGCACAAGACAGACAGAGATGCATTTGATGCTGTTAGTTAAAGGGGTCGCTAGTGGTTTTCTTTCATAGCTATTTTAATTTGTTTACAGTTTTATTTTATTTTATCTAGTGCACTAAGTAATATTCTTGTATTATGCATATGTAGAATTTCCATGTGTATGCTTTACATGGAAACATAGACAATGATGGCACAAAAAAACAGTGCTCCATCAAGTCTGCCCACATTCCCTATTATACTCTGGGAACTACTGTCCCGCCAGGGTCCTAGCCCTCCCTACCCCTCTTCCCATTCTTCTGCCTGATTCTGTCACCCTGAGCAACCATCATTCCATTCCTTCTGTCCCAACCACACTTGAAACTGCTAACAGTTTTCTCACCCTTCACCTCAGCTGGCAGACTGTTCCATGGCTCTACCACCCTTTCTGTAAAATAGTACTTCCTCATGTCCCTCCTGAACCTCCCCCTTGTTAGTTTCCAGTAATGTCCACAAGCTAGTATTCAGTCTAAATAGTTCCCTGCAGTTCACCTTGTTAATTCCTCTTAGGAACTTGAAGGACTCCACAATATCTCCCCTCTGCCTTCCGGTCTCCAGTGAGTACATGTTCAGTGCCTTGAGACTCTCCTCATAGGACCTGCCCTGCTGGCCCTGAATCATTTGTGTTACCCTGTGCTGCACCATCTCTGGCCTATCCAAATCCTTCCTGAGGTGAGGACACCAGAACTGGGCACAGTACTCCAGGTGTGACCTCACCAAGGATCTATATAGGGAAAGTATTACCTCCCCCTTTCTGCTATCAGTACCCCCAAATACATCCCAGTAACCTACTTGCTTTGCTATAAGCTTTGTTGCACTGACTCGATTTCTTTAGGGAGTCACCCGAGATAACTCCAAGGTCTGGTTCTTCAGCCGTAGTACTAAGTCTCACCCCTCCCATTCAGTACTCTATCCTGAGGTTCTTGTTCCTAGGTGCATTACCTTGCACATTTTGGCATTGGATTTCAACTGCTAAACCACTGATATTCCTCTAACATTTGTAAGGTTCTCTGCATTTCCTTTATTCCCTTGTCACTGTCCACCATCCCACAGAGCTTAGTGTCATCGACTAATGTCGCTGACGAACATGTTGAAGAGGACCAGACCTAGGACTGATCCATGTGGAATCCTGCTCATGACCTCCCTCCCTCTCTTCTGACTTAACCCTGCTGATCACAGCCATCTGCTGCCTCCACTTTAGCCAGTTACCTACCCAGTTTACCATGAACTTAGCTGCACCCAGATCCTCCATCTTTTTCAGCAAGCATCTGTGAGGCACCAAGTCGAAAGCCTTGCTGAAGTCAAAGTAGAGCAAATCCAAAGCATGGCCCCCATCTAATTCCCTCATCGCCCAGTCAAAGAAAACTGTCAGATTAGTCTGACAAGACCTCTCTGCCATGCATTTGTGCTGTTTACTATCCTGGAGACAGTTGCTCTCCAAGTAGTCCATGGGGTCTTCTTTGATCAGTGACTCCATCAGCTTCCCTACAACAGAGGCAAGACTAACACATCTGTAGTTCCCTGCTTGTTCCTTGTCCCCTCCCCATGGAGTGGAATTAAGTCCACCATCCTACAATCTTTCTGTACTATCCCTGTCCTTAGTGAGCTATTAAAAAGACCTACCAGGGGTGCAGCCAGTTTCATTGCCAATCCCCTGAGTATCCTCGTATGCAACCCATCTGGTCCCAGGACCTTATCTATCTTTTGTGCTGCAAGCACTTTCAAGATGCTTTCACTAGTAAATATTGGCTGCTTCATCTCTGGGACCCCCTTAGTGGCTGCTTTGATGCCACTCTCTGGCAAGGGTCCATATCCTCCCTAGTAAAAACTGAGCAAAAGTAATTGTTAGGGATGGCAGCCTTTAGCCCATCATCCTACAGTACCCTACCCCCTTCAGCTAGCCTTACGATTCCAACTCCTTGATTCTTTTTACCTAATATATTTATCTCTGCTCTTGACCCCGTGCACAATACGCAGCTCTGTGTTTGCTTTTGTCTCCCTTACCACACTGTTTGCCTTTCTATTTTTCAGCAAATATTCTCCCTTTTCTTCCTCCCCTTGCTCTTCTTTATATTTGTAAAAGGCCTTTTTATTGACCCTCACCGCTTCCCTGACCTTTGTTGGGAACCATAACAGTTTTTTGCTGTCCACCCCTCTATAATTAAGGACTTCAGCTCTCAATTACAGTTTATCAGACCTGAAGGCTAGTTTGAGCCAAATGGAGTTATGGTTATTGTTCCCCAGTGGCAAAAATATATACTTAAAACAACAGTGCACTGCACACTGTAGTGAAAACCTTTGACCTTTTTATTCCATTTTAGTGTGTCCTTGTTCTTCTGACTTGTAAGATGCCTTTTAGCCTTTTGAGTCCACTTTTGTATTTTACTTTGACATTTAAAAATAATTAAAACTAGTACTCCTTTTACTACACTTGTGTCTCTTGATGAAGGCCCCCGTGGTTGAAGCTCAGGGGCTACTGTTGTTAGTGTTCATGGCTTTAAGTTTTGCTCACAAATAAATGCTTACACTTTGGCTTATACAGCTTGTGGTCATGTGAGCTTTTCTCTTCCTCAAATGCCGTCTATTTGAAGTAAAGGAGTAGTACACCCTCATATCTTGCAAATGTTACAGTATTTATTTCTTTGTTAACAGATAACTCTTTTTCGTGTATCTGTTGGGGATACATGTGTTTGCTTTTGTTTGTTTTCACTGTTCACACCAGCCTCTGTAACTAGCCCGGGGTCTCCATTTTCTGGTTGTTGAAATCTCATTGTCCCTGAGAACTACATTAGCAGATAATGAGCGCTCTAAAACAGTGAAAAAAATAATGATGAAAACCCAGGGAAAGCCATATTAAAAGGTAAACTCTTTTCATCATTTCAGATGTAAACAAAAGAAATCAATCAATAAAACAATCAATCAATCAAGCAATCAAAATCTTTATTTAGCCAAGTGAAACACCATGGAGTAAAACTCATTTGCAAGGTGGACCTGGAAAAGGGATATATCAGCAAAGGATACAGTCACAGATACCAGTACGTTGGCAGATAATAATCAGGTTGTGCACAATTAACAAAACAATTGCATCTAGTTAAAGGAATATACATATAGTGGAGGACATATAATTCAGATGCAGCGTATAGTCGGGCAAAGTACAGAATACAGAAATATGCAAGTTCTATACATGGTAGGTACATAGTGCATGCACATCCAGCTAGGAACGACTGCTATACTAACATGTTCACATAATTAATGCAGCATAGCACTTACGTGGGCATGCACAGCATATACCCAGGGAAAAATACAAAAGAGGGTATAACAGGTTTAAAAGAAATGCAGACGTGGGCAACGGGGGGGAGGGCAAGGGAGAGGGGAGATCAGTTACATACAAAGGGTAAGGGAAGCACCTGGTAGGTAAAGGCTAGATGAGCAAATTAGGGAGTAACATAGGAAGTTTATGGACACTTGCAGGTCTCCTGGAAGGACCGCGTGAACAGGCTTTTGAAAGAGGAAAGTACTAAATCATACTGAAAATAGAGAAAAAGGTCCTCTTACAATGCAGAAGAATGGGGCAATCTAAAATAGAATAAAAGTATATGGTAAAATGTTCACTGTAACATGCATGGCTGCTATAATTATGCTTATAAAGTTGGTAAGAAAAAATCAGTGAGCTGATTGATTAATGGCTGTCCAGACCCATGCAGTATATAATCCTTGACGTACTGTTGAAGCATTAGATTTTTTTTTTCAGTCATCTGCAATGTCCTTTAAATGAGCATTTTTCATATGAGAAATATCCTGAGAAACATGAAAATAAATAGTGGTCACTTTCAGTGCCAGTTATGTACAACAGTAAAATAAAAAACCTAAAATAAAGGATAATTTAGGGAGTTTCATTGTAACATTACAGAGCAATGAGTCATACAAATTTTACTATAAATGCTGTCCCTATTTAGATTTTATAATAAAGATAATAATACTCCAACCCGTTCAGGATTTCATTTTTTCTGTTAGAATATTGTTAACATCCTACCAGTGTGTCATCAGTCATTCTTGTATGCCACACATGCTGACAAATCAAACTGTTGTTGAGTTTTAACTAATCATGTTGTTAGACTCTTTATTCCTAGGGCAGCCGGCTGCACTAGTGGACACAGCTAATGTGTGTAGCAAAGTAGCACCCCCAGGATCAGCCAACAGCAGCTTCCTCACTGGCTATATAAGAAAAGCCTATTATTTTTTTAATTTTCTAGGAGAAATGTGCTCCTTTGACATAATCTGAAACTGCCAGAATATCCAGGATCCATCCTAAGTCCTATCTTTCATCATCCAAACCCTGTATTATTTATTTTAAAATGTGCAGTATGCAAATGGCAGTAGGAATGCTCGACTGTAGACAATAGCCCAAGGGGAAGATTTCCTACCACCTAACCCCTCTTTATCATTCTCCTTGATGTTTCTTCTTAATTACAGAATTATGGAAGCTAGCACTAAAGAATTAAGTCTGGTCATGTTCATAGAAGTCTGGGAAAATTATATTAAAGCTGCGTAATTTTGCAAGAGCAGAGCCATATTAGGTGATAAAAGTGTCTGCATTTTCTTTCTTACTGCAATATTTACACTGCCCTTCAAGCACAGTGTACATTTGTAAATCTTGAAATGTTGCTCATATTTGTCAGATATCCTTCAGTCACTTGTTCTTTTGACCTAGTTAGAGAAAACATAGCTCCAGCCCACCCAGTTTCAAGCAGTAGCACATTCTGTTCCCCTGACTCTTACAGTAGCAGGTGACTATACATGGGTCAATGATAATTATCTATAAGAACCACTTTACCTTCAGGAATGCTACTGTGTTGCAATGCTGGAAGATCAAATTCAGTAATGAACTTCTTTTGGAAAGGAAATTATTTCACCTCTAAACATTTTTTTAAATATTTAAAGCAAGTGGTCACTGTTATTTTAGCATGCCATATCTTGCTCAGTCTAGTGACACTGAGGCAATGCTTGCCTCTGCCACCTGAGTGACCTAGCTTTGTCTATAGGCTTAGGTGTCCTGCTCTGAGATCATCAGGAGCAGACTGCATCTCAGAGTTAAAGTGCTTGGTTCCCAGAGGGGTGGATGCCCATTCAGCTAGTTGATCTGGGAGAGACAATTATATAGACTGCGAATGTAGTGACTTGCCCTCCTCTTGGCTGGAAGCAATCAGAACTACAGATGTTCCAAAGACAGAAGAGGTAAAGAAAGGATGGGTACCTGGAAAAATGACCACATATTGTACTTGGACACACACATACACACACACACACATATATACTCACACGTGCACACACACACACAGTATATACAGATTCACCCAGTACATCCACACCCAAATAAAAACTCACACATGCAAAAAGTCTGCTATCCCTTGTAAGTTGTAACTCTGGTTTCCTTTGATCACTGTGCTGGAGCATTGGTTATGCTGATCACAAATTCAGGATTGAATGTTTCATATCAGGAATTGGGGGCACTATATTGAGACAACGGGAATCAAGAGTACCAGTGAGTGAACTGGCTGTGGAGAAATCTTGTTCACAAAACTTTTTTTTTTTTGTTTGTTTGTTGTATTGCTTTTTCTCCCCGTGAAATCTGGGGCAGCTACTCACCTTTGTTCCTGTATCCATGGACTAGCACCTGTCTCATCTGGAGTGGTAAGGTACCCCCACAGATTTTCCACCATGGCAGGGACGGACAGAAGGGGACATGATAGAAACTTTTAAGTATCTCAGTGGAAACAACAAAGTCCAAGAGGGTAGCATCTTTCAGAAAAAGAGACATGCAAGAACAAGGGGACACAATTTGAAGATGGGGGGGGGGGGACAGCTCAGGGGCAACATGAGGAAGTATTTTTTCAGAGAGAGGGTGGTGGATGCATGGAACAGCCTTCCTGAGGAGGTTGTGGGGTCTAAAACTGTGGGAGAATTCAAAAATACATGGGACAGACAGAAGGCAATTCTTGTGGGGGGTAGGAAGAAATAGGCTGTTGGTTAACTAGGATCTGCAGCTTATCCTGTAGGTAGGGAAATGGGCAGACTAGGTGGGCCAAGTGGCCCTTATCTGCCATCAAAGTCTATGTTTCTATGAAGGGGAGGGCTGTCCTGACTGAGAATGTTCTATCCAGTGCTGACCACTCTGGGTGAAAGTGTTCAGTTCAGTTTCAGTTTTCAGTTTATTGTGAAGGGATGAGTATCCGTTGAGCAAGCTCATTTGCAGGGATGTCCCTTATACAACATACATTACAATCAACAAAATACACAATAACAAGGAGAATAATTACAGCATAACAGCAATATATATAATATCAAGGCCAGAAATACATCTATTCAGGTAGACAAGAGCATTAAATTTGTAACAACACAAGAAATACAACAAGGTGGAATACACAGGTAGGTCGCAAGGGGAAGAGGATGCCAGGGTATAAGTGCTAGTGGGCAAATGGGCCATCCCAGGAGAGGGACAAGGAAGTGCAGGATATTAAAGGTGGCTTGGGGGGGGGATTAGAAGCAATGGTAGGATTTGGAGGTAACCTGTGAAGTGGGCGCATGAATAAGGGCACCGTCCATTACGGCAACACCTTCCTCGGGCAATCCACTCATGGCAACCGACAGGTAGGCCGACTGGATGAGGGGGTGGGTGAACTAGGGGCGACAGGCTGTCACTATAGGTACTCGCGCGTGGGGGTGGGAGCAAGGTGAGCGTGGGCTGGGAGGGGGTTGAGAAGCTGTAGGGGGTGGCACTGCAGTTTTCGGTCAAGCTGCATTGTGGCATCGGGGATTGGGCAATGGCTGGGGTGGCTGAGGTACTGGGTTTGGGTCTGGGCGTTGGTGCAATTTTTATTGTGCCTGGCCCGAACCTTTTTATTTGTACTACTTTCACCCCCTCCCCAACATGCACCCCACTGGAGTTGAGAATCCTTAAGTAGAGGGGTTCGGGGGGCAAAGACCCCCATGAGGGTGGGGTGTGGGGGGCACAGCCCCCCCACAGAAAATAGTAAAAATATGTCCTGGCACTGTTGTGCTGGTGTGTCAGGGTTGTCAGAGTGCTGAAAATGTGTTCGGCACTCTGACTGAGCGATAACGGCGATTGTCTTTAGGCGTTCGCCGTTATCATATAGACCCGGATTTGGAGATGATATTATGAATGAGCTTTTTGAATGCAGTCAGCAGAATTAACTTCTGAAGCTTAAGTAGGGATTGGAGCTTATTCCAGACAGTGGGGAGGACCTAGCTCATGGCTGCTGTGCCAAAACAAGTGCACAGATTGGGAACATCCAAGGAGATGTAAGTACAATTTCAAAGACTATAAGCACTATGTAGGTGATGGAGGACTGATATAATATAGGGGGGTAATTTATTTAATAGAGCATTATATGTCCAGATATAAATATGAGTGAGTCTCCTGGTTGCCAGGAAAGTCCAATGTACCTCCTTGTACAATGAACAATGGTGAGTTCAAGCTGGAACGTTTGTAATAAAGCATATTGCATGGTGGAATATTAACCAGTATGTGGTGATTTGAGATAGAACAGCTATTATAAATGATATTGGCATAATCCAAGAGGGGCATGAAGGTGGCCTGAACCAGCCTAGTTCTAGAGTCCCGTGAGAATAGCGATTTGTTCTGGAAGAAGAACCCTAATCTCATTTTTAGCTTTTTTGTCAGTGTTTTGATGTGGGCAGAGAAGGATAAATGCAAATCAAGAATAAAACCTAGGTATCTGAACTTATCTACTACCTCAAGAGTGTCTACGAGGAGTGTGATAATAGGTTTAGGTGGAATAGGTATGGGGCGAGTAGGTGGGTAAAAGAACATAGACTTGGTCTTTTTAGGCATTCAGTAGTTGTTTGGATGAAAGTAGATTGCACTGGAGTTTACTGAAATCATTTTGAAGTGAAGAGCAGACTTGTTAGAAAGATGGCTTAGAGGTATACAGGACTGTGTCATCTGCAAAGGGATGGATTTTGGAGTCAACAATATTTTTGCTAAAGTTATTGACATATATGAGAAACAACAGGGGGCCCAGGATGGAGCCCTGTGGGACTCCTCTTAAGAGGGGAAGTAATGAGAAAAGGGTTCAATTGATCTTGATTCGCTGTTGCCTATTTTCCAGGTCGCTGGAAAATCATCTGACAATGGTAACATCCAATTCCAGTTCTGTAAGGCAGTCAAGCAAAAGGGAGTGATCCACAGTGTTGAAGGCCTTGCTTAGGTCCAGAAACACTGCACCGGTGATTTGCATTTTTTCCATTGCCTCGAGCCAGCCACAAGTAACTTTGGAGAGTGCTGAGATAGTGCTATGTTGCAGTCGGAAGCCGGACTGCAGTGGGTTTATCAGTTGGTGCAAATCTAGAAATTCTCTGACTTGCAAGCTGATAAGTTTTTTGAGGATCTTAGAGAGTGTCAGCAAGATTGAGATTGGCCTGTAGTTATTTAGGTCACTAGGATCACCTGATTTGAAGAGTGGTATAAGGTGAACCACGTTCCAATCCTGGGGTGCTGTGCATTCTGCTAGTGATAAGTTAAATAACTGGGTAACAGGGGCAGTAAGGAAGTGACAGCCTAGCTTTAGAAAGAAGGGGTCAATATTATCTGCCCCATGCTCTTTTTTGAGTCTAACTTCAGTAGCTGGTCTTCCACCTGTTTATATGTTATGGTCACGAAGGAAAAGGGAGCATAATGGGGGGTTAGCTATAGGCATAGGAGGCTGAAGAATAGAAGGACGTAAAGCAACTGATTGTGAGGAATCAAATGCAATGCCTGCTGTGGCAAGATGCTCATTAAGCTTGTCAAGTATCACGCCTTTGTCAGATATAAGGGTACCCTGATAGCTAATAGTATTAGGGAGGGTTGAGATCGCTGTGCTACCTTCCTCAAGCTTAAAGGTGCACAATATTTTTGCAGGGTTTCTGTTGGCTGCTTCAAGTCATTTAGGTAATAGGATTAGTTGGTTTTTCTAACCAAATTAGTACAGGCATTATGGCTGGCTCTAAAGGCTGACCAATCCTCCTGGGATTTCGTGTGTCTTGTGGTAGCCCATAGGTTATCTCTTTTTAGCATAATTTTCTTAATTTCCCCATTGAAACAAGGGCAGGAGTTTCTTTTTACTCTGCAACTAATTAAGGGTGCGTATTTGTTAATTATTTCACTAATGGTAGAGTTGAAGATGGTTAACACCTCATTTATTGTAGGGGCCAAATAAAATTGCTGCCAATTGACATCTCTTTGGTCCAATAGATAGTCATTTGAGTTGACTTTCTTGAAGGATCTTTTTAAAATTACCGTACTGGAATTCCTGGCATTATGGAGACTTCTGATACAAGCTACAGTGTTATGATCACTGAGATCATTGTGCCAGACAGTGTGGTGCATAATTTTGTGGGGTCTGTTAGTCATAATTAAGTCTAATAATGTGCCTCTCTGCTGGTTTTTATGACAGGGCTTAATGATTTCTGTAATTAGTAGTGATAGTCCCATTTCGTTGCATAGATTTTTGAGGGGGACAGATTTCGCGCTGGACCAGTCCAAATTCAGGTCTCCTAGAATAATAGTTTCATTGGTGTTCATGTCTAGGAGATGATGCAAGTGAGTCATAATATCCAGACTTGCAGAGGGAGGTCTGTAACATCCGATTAGATTTATGGATTCTGCAGTTGAGACGGGAATTTTTAGAGCAAGGCATTCAAATTGTTTCAGTTTGGAGAGGGAGTCAATGACCATAGGGGAGATTTTCTCATGAATGTAGATGGCTGCTCTGCCACCTCTAGTGACCCAGTCTGCCTGGAAGAGTGAGTAGGATGGTAGAGCCAGGGATTGGTCCGAGACTGTATTTTTCAACCAGGTTTCAGTTAGAACAAAGATATCAGGTAGTGTTTATAATACCCATGCCTGCACTTCAGTAATTATTTTTGCAGGCTGCATACAATAATGTACATCAGTTTTAAGCCTCTTGCAGCGGTATAGTCAGTAGGCATTAATACGGGTACTGTGGGTCCAGGATTGAGTTCAATGTCAACAGAGCAGTGCAGAAAGATGAGAATTACCTGTAGAAGCCACTTTTTCAATGAGAAAGTATTTAGTTTACGCTGTTGTACCTGCGTGCAATGCAGGGTCTCAGCCCAAGCCTTATCATGGGAGGAGTAATAATGTGTGGTTGCAGAGAGGATGATGGGTATGTAGACAGGCAGAAAAGGCTTCATGGAGACCCAAACCTCCTGTTTGCTTTTCTGCCCTTTCCTCTCCTGCAACCATTGTGAGCGTGTGTGTGGAGGCACACCCAACTCATCAGGCTGCAGACCTTCCTTTACTGTCCGCCTATATAGCCTGTACTGCCCATAGGCTTCCACCTGGAGGCAGTCAGAGGCCAGGCAAATTGAGCCACCCACCCCAGGAGAGGAGAGCAGTCCCTCATATATTACATCCTCTCCCTGATAGCCTACCCCCAATGACCTAAGTCCATCATGAAACCCAGGTCACCAGCACGGCACAAAGTGTGGTGTCTAGTACCTTGACCCTCAGCACTATTGGGACAGCATTCACAAAAGTTGTTGAGGTCATATTTCATCTAAGGGAGACCTTTCTAAACCCTTGTGAATTCATAATACTAACTGACTGCACATTTCTGTGAAGTCCATCTTTGCAGGGCAATTTTCTCAGCTTATGAATCTGCAGTGTTTTTGGAAAAAAACAAATCCATGCTGTCTTTCACTAATGTTCTTTATTGGCATGTCAGATCACACAAAATAATTCATAATCATTGTGTTTTTAACTCAGTTTCCTCACGGCATCTGACTTTAACCATGGCAGGTGCAGGAGGTAGTATTCAATGAGGCTCACACAAGGATTGCTTATTAACTGGCCACAGAGGGTGCTGGAGAATAACCTACTCTAGATACATTTACAACCTGTCTAAAAACTCACCTTTTTCATCTTTGCTATGGTTTGGTGATGCTTTTTAGTACTGTATTGTTTGCTTATGTATTTATTCTCTTATTTGCTGTTTGTATGTAAGATACACAAAGCCTCCAGGATTGGGCACCCTAAAAATAAAACTGTCTTTCCTTCCCTTGCTTAACCCTCTCTTACCAGGGTGAGCAGAGTCCACCCTTCATCTTTCACGAGTAAGAGGATTGAGGATGCTATTGATCCTGAGTCTCCCTTATGACAACGCAGCACTCTGCCACTGAACCACGAGGCTGACTGTACACTACAACATTTCAAATGGATTTTTATCATTTAGCTTATTCCCAAAGATGAGTCCTAAATGTCAGCAATGAGTGCTCAACACAAAATACAGCCTTTCTGAAACAGCAAGCTTTGATTTTGATTTCTGCTCAACAGTGAAGAAACTGGTTTGGAAGCCCAGCAATAGCACATCATCCTGCCAGCTTAGAGACTGGTGTTTGGGTGAGAGTCCCAGAGTCTTGCCATTGTAGCAACTGGGGAGCTGAGTGCATCATAGCGTTAAATAAATGTTTCTGTAAATCCCTGTTCAGGAAGGTATCCATTTTGGTATACCACCTCATCCTTTGTTGCTCCTTTAATTGATTCAAAAGCTGGCGGGACGTCTGTACTCATATATGGAGGAATAGCTGTTTTGCTTCTCCTGGCTACTAGTCTGGTTGTACAACTTTACACTTCCCTGGGACCCAAAGAGCAGAATTTAGTAAGATTTGGCTGGCTGCAAAAAGGCTGGTCTTAATTTTTCATACTGTACTGTAAGGCAGTTAGCCCATGTTTCCAAATGAGCTCTCCAGCATTACTAACAATGTGAAAAGTAACCTGACTGAGATATAGGGAACATACAACATGGGGGTTTGATTTATTGCATTAGTTAAGGTACAATTATGTTAATGGCAGAGGAAATGTTGTTTAATATAATGACGTATCTATGAAAAGCATTGTAGTTACAATGTAGAAATTACTACCTATCACCTTTAACGTGTGGTTGGAACACAACATGACTGCCATGGTTGACAGATTGATTTTTAAGGGCACTATTCTGTGCCCTGGCCATTGAGTTTGGTTGTTTTTGCTGCCTGATCCATACCCCCATGCTTTCCAATATTAACTCTACAGACTGGGTAGGGGCAAGTCCCTTAACCTCCCAGTGCTCCAATTCACCTAACAGCAGAAGTGGGTAGAAGCAGGATCCCACTGGAAATGAGATGCTGCATCTTATTTGGTCTATTCTGGGCATGGACAAATAAATAGTTAAGTAAAAATAAAGAAGGATGCCCCCAAATATTTCACTTACTGTGTACTGTAAACCAATGAGTTTGTACAGTATTGCAACATTTAGAACCCTTTAGAGTCAGTCTTTGCAAAATATAGCTAACACCATTTTCATTTACCTCAAATCTCAACAAGTCCCCTAACTATCTTAGTCTTTCCACTATCATATCTATTAAACAACCACACCCAACTACATATCATCATAAAAATATTGTGATCAATACTTTTATATGAGGGGTTGTCACCGCATCCGAGTGTCTTTCTGTGTCTTATGAGACATCTTTTGCTTTAAATATATAAATTAAATACATCAATTAACTTTTGTGCTGTTCACAATGTCATGGTGATATTTCTCACTCCTTATACTGTGGTTACTGCTCTTGCACTGCTGCATAGTTCGCATCACAGGTATTGCAATACTCCTTTGAAATGTCCACCCTTCACAAGCACTTAGTACAAGCAGTGCTCAGGACGTGGATCAGCTTTGTGGCAACGGTGGCAGCTTGAAGGGGGGAAGGGGTTGACTGAGTTGGATTGGTTTTGAGGTGAGTGGTAGCATACAGCCAGCCCCAGGGTCTTAGTCAGCTCACCTGCCTGATACCTATTCAGTTTTACTCTCCCAGGGTAAAGAAACTGAAATACCTTTAGGGCAGGAGATGCCCCTGGTGGTGAGGTCAGAGTTGTATGATGGGCCTACACCAGTTGGGCACCTTGGTGTTGTGTCCCTGCGCTGCCTTGGCTTCTGGTACTCTGGCTGGTACTGGTGAGCAGGGCAGTGCTAACTGCAAGGCTGGGTCCCCCTCCACTGCCGGGAGAGGGAAGACCTTTGGAACTGGTCTTTCTCGACTCCTTGAGGTACTCTGGATATCTTTCCCTGAGCTGTCAGATAACCCAGGGGAGGGTGTCAGGGAGGACCTCTGGCCTGTTGAGAACTTTAGTGATGAAGGGTGCCTTTCTGGGCCTGGTTCTGGGCCTAGGTCAGGGACTCTTCAGGTTGTGGTGCCTGTGGACAGTGCTGGGACCCCTTGCCGATTTGGATCCTCGTGCCTTTCCCAGTGCTGCTCCTAGCCCTGTCACCATTCGGGATGCTGGGGGAGGGAATTGGTGCCATTCACTACACTGTTTCCAGCACCTCTGCCCCTGGGGCCCTGGCTGGGAGTCTGGGTCTGGCCCAAGGGGGCAGGACCATTTCTGGTGAAGAAAGGACTTTGGAGTCTTGGTCGGTGACTCACTGCTTGCCTAGAGTAGGTAGCAGTTCTGGCAGAAGTCATAGCGCTGGTTTGGATTATTCCTTCCCTCCGGAACGGACTGGCTCTGTCATTGATGGGGATTGGGGCTACCCTGTGGGTAGCTCAAGAAGGGTCTGTGGTGGTGATGTATGTAGGGAAAAGTAGGCAGACTGGATGGGCCAAGTGGGCCTTATCTGCCATCAAATTTTGGGTTTCTGTGTTTGTGTTAATGGTTTGTCAGTGATTTCTTTGTCACTGCTTACGTGAGGAGAAATCCGACAAATCCGTCTTTTGGATGAGACGTTAAACCAAGGTCCTGTCTGCCTGGATTGGTGGTAGTTCAGGTGGATGTTAAAGATCCCATGGCACTTCTTGAAAAGAGTAGGGGAATTTCCCAGGTGTCCTGGCCAAATTTCCCCCATTCACTAAAAATACCACCAACAGCTTAATCTGGTTCAAGGTCAGTTGATTATCATCTGTTCCCCCGCCCCCACCCCAGGTCGCCCCTGAAAAAGGGACTTCTAGTCTCAGTGGGCCTACCTGGTCAACAAAATTCAATAAATAAAATTCAATAAATCAGTAAATAATAAACCTGCCTTCACAAAACCCAGCTGTCCTTAGAATTGTTGCTAATACTGTCATCATTTGGGATGGACTACAGTGGACTTATTAAATACACCGGAGAACTGGGAAATAAAAAAAAATAAATAAATAAGGAACTGTCAGCTTAGAGCCATTCCACAACTTCATAGCAGTGCCAAAGCCACTTGACCATCAAGTAAAATTTCTGTGTAACACTGCTTGTGCTGCTGTTCAGCTCAGAGAGCTGATACAGCTTTGATATTTTTTTCTTTCTGCACTGATAAAATGATAAACGCATACCTTAACATGTATTGGTAAAAACAATATACACGTTAAGTCATGATTTTGATCATTTTGATAAAACTGTACTGCAGCCCAGTGTTTACAAAATGATACAGCGCTGCATAGAGAGCTATGTAGCTGTCTTGTGATGTCCTTCGTTTGAGGGGCCATTTTGTCGAGCAGACAGTGTGCTTTTTGAAAGAAGAGGGCTGTTTACACTTTTAAATGCTACAAAACTGCATTTATGCTTATTATAAATGCAGTTTTAGCATTACTTTAATCAGCATCCTTTCCATCTCTGAAGTAATGTTCTTAAAACAGTGTAAGGGCAAATTAAGGGGTTTATTTGTCCTTTAATTTTTTTTTTGTCCAGTACATGATGGTTATCAAAGCATTTAGAATCCATAGAATTAACCATGGATTACCACGTGTGTTTTTGCGTTGCACAGTGACGCCTAATAAAAACATAGAATTTGCCAGCAGATGTGGACTGCTTGGCCCACCCAGTCTGCCCAAATGTTCCCTGGCTATTCTTTCTCCACAGATCCTATCTGGTCTCTGATGACTATCTCTCCTCCCAGCCTCCTAATATACCCCTATGACTGTCTCCTGCATGCTTGAAGCGCCCTACTATTCCAGCCTCCACCACTTCTCCTGGCAGTCTATTACAGGCATCTTCCACCCTTTCAGGGAAGAAATATTTCCTCACATCACTTGTGAATCCCCCCACACACACATACCTTTAACGCCATTGTGTGCTCCTTGGTCCTGGTGTTTTTTCTCATTTGAAAGAGACTCCCCACCTGTATCCTCTCCACCCATTTGAGGCACTTGTATGCCTCTTATCATGTCACCCTTCTCTTGCTGTCATTCTCTCTGACTCTTTTCTTTTCCAGTGTGTACATGTTGATCCCTCATTCTGTTCTCATGCAGACCATGTACCGTTTTAGTTGCCCTTCTCTGGACCCTTTCAGCCTGTCCGTGTACTTTGAGGTACAGTCTCCAAAACTGAACACAGTACTCCAGGTGTGTTTGCACAAGCAAGCGATGTAACGGCAACACTACCACCCTCCTCTTGTTGGAGACAGCCCTCCCTTTGCAACCCAGCATTACACTAATTACACTAGCTATACTCACTGACATGTCACACTGAATTGCCAGCTAAAGATCCTTCTGTATGATAACACTGTGGTCCTTTTCCTGTATAGTGACTGTCAGTACCTTCCCCCATCATATAGTCAGTGCCGGGGTTTCTATGCATTAGGTGCATGATTTTGCTCATTTTGGCATTGTACCTTAACTGCATGTTTTTGACCATTCCTCAAGTTTCCCAAGATCCCTTACATTTTTTTCAACCCCTTCTTGAGTGTCCTCCCTGTTGCAGATTTTTGGTGTCATCTGCGAAAAGGCACACCTTCCCTTTCACTTCTGCAATGTCCTGAGTGAAGACATTGAAGAGGACTAATCCTAGAACCAATCCCTGTCGTACTTTGCTGGTAACTCTCCCATCCGTAGAGTGAGTGCTGTTACTAACATACTAAAATTCCAGCAGAATAGGCCTAATGGTCTTTCATGTCTGCTCGTTTGGTCAGCCCTCACCCTGGGAGCTGACCTTGCTGCCCCCCTCGCCTTCTCTGGCTTCTCCCTTCCCAGTTCCGGATATTCTCGCTGCACTGGATTTTTCTTCCAGAACCCTTCCCCTGTACCTGTCCCACCCCCTCTTGAACCTCTCCACCGTCTCTGCCTCCACCAGCCCCCTGGGCAGTGCATTCCATGGCTCCACCACCCTCTCAGTGAAGTAGCACCTCCTCCTTTCTCACCTGAATCTTCCCCCCTCCAGCTTCCTCCAAGGCCCTCTAGTTGCCCCCTCCTCCTTCCTTTTAAGCACCTTGACTGCTTCTCCCCTATTTACCCCCTTCATGTACCTGAAGACCTCTATCATGTCCCCCCGGTCCCTTCTCTCTTCCAATGTGTACATATTTAGCTCTTCGAGCCGCTCCCCATAGGTCCTGTCCCCCAAGCCCCAAATCATTTTGGTTGCCCTCCTCTGGACCCTCTCCAGGAGTTTAATGTCCCTCTTTAAGTGTGGCCTCCAAAACTGCACGCAGTACTGGAGCTGTTAATCACCACCCTCTACTTCCTATCCGTTAACCAGATCTTAACCTAATTTACCACTTTGGATTCCACTCCTAAGCTACTCATCCTCCTAACCAGCCTTTTTGTGTGGCACTGTCTCGAAGGCCATGCTAAAGTCCAGATAGGCCACATTCCCTGCCCTCCCCTGATCAATTTCGCTAGTCACTCAGTCAAAGAAATCTGTTGGATTCATCTGGCATGACCCCTCCCCAACCCTCATGAATCCATGTGGTTTGTGGTTTTGCAGACCATTTGATTCAGGATACTCTACAGTCTTTCTTTCAGTAGGGTTTCCATTAATTTATCCACCTCTGAAGTGAGACTTGACTGACCTGTATTTGCTAGCCTCCTCCCTGCTGCCGCTCTTATGTAGAGGGGGCAAGTCAGCTCTTTTCCAGTCCTCCTGAATAATGTCTGTTTCCCAGGGAGCTATTGAATAAGGCTCTCACTGGAGCAACTAGCACCTCCCTGAGTTATTTTAGTACCCTTGGGTGAATGCCGTCTGGTCCCACAGCCTTGTCCACCTTCAGGATTGCAAGTCCTTTCAGAACTCATTCCTCTGAAAATGGATATGTCCACCCCCCCATGTGGGATCCATTTCCTGTGTGTGACTTGCTTGTGCTGCCACCCAGATACCTCTAGATGGCAGTCAGACAGCGAGCCACAGCAACCCTCCTCCCCCGAGGGAGGAGAGCAGTCCTATGGACACTCAATTCTCCTTCACCCGGTCAGCCTCTGAGCAACTTGCATCCGTTTTCAAACTCTGGTCATCAGTGTGGCAGGAGGTGAGGCGCCCAGCACCTCAGCCCTCCATGCCACTGAAACGGCTGTAAGCCTCAACTCTTTAAGTGACTTCAAATCATATATTGGAGATCTTAATCATTACTGCTGTTTACACATGGACATTAGTGCTGCCGAGAGTTGCGCTGAAACAAGTACAAGGGGGCACAGATGAAAGTTTTGGATGCAATATAGGATTCTGTCAGTGGCCATTGCTGCTGCAGTACTATTTTGGATTCCTGATGGACTTGCCTTACATGCATCAGTGCATGTATGGTTTGATCCCCACACGCGTCGTAACAGTGGGTTAAAAAGTTAATGTAAATGCCTGTTTATAAGATGTTTTGTTTTGTTTTTACCAGGAGAGACACACTTAGCTGAAAGCTTGTTTACAGGTGCCACCTGGGAGCACAAGGAAGTTGTGACTTGCTCAGGGTCACACAGTATGCAAGTGGGGGCTGTTGGATTCAGACCCATGTCTCCAGGTTTGCAGCTCAGAGCCTTAAACCACTGTGCTATACTGCCTCCTCCTCCTCCTGTTGTTGATTGATGTATAACATCCTAATACTTGGAACAAAATGTTATTTTCTAAAATAAAATTAAAAACAAAAATAAAAAGTGGCCATGATGTGCACCTCCAGGATAGTCTGCAGGGCCCAGGGGAACAGCCTGCCAATAGTTGCCCAGGACTAGGGAAGCTTTTAAAATATGAAGGTGCCCCACACACACACACACACACACACACACACACACACACACACACCATTGTCTCTAGCATGTATCTGAATATGTTGTTTCATAGTGCTTAGTGACACTGGGTAATCTAAAGTACCAGATTAAAATTTTCCAGTTAAACTCCCTGCAAGTGAGAGAGGCCATTTGTCTCCCATGCTCTCTTAATGTGTACCAGCGAAGTACCTGTATTCATGCTCAGTATTTTATATATCTCTGCTAAATATTTAACTTTCAACTCCAAGACTACTATCCAGTAAAAACATGTTTTCTGATGGACTTTCACAGAAGGGGTTCCTAACATGGCCACTTAAACGAGAGCTTCTGCTCCCCCTGCATCTAATCTACCTGATCTATCTATCTGATAGATTTCTTTGATTGGGTGACCAAAGTAGTAGATCAGGGAGGGGCTGTGGACATGGCCTACCTAGACTTTAGCAAGGCATTTGACACAGTCTCACACAAAAGATTAATATACAAGTTAGCCAGCCTGGGAGTGGGTCCCAAGATGACAGCCTGGGTAAAGAATTGGCTGGAGAATAGGACACAGAGAGTAATAGTAAATGGAGTCCACTCAGAAGAAAGGAGGGTTACTAGTGGGGTACAGAGGTTCAGTATTAGGACGGTCCTCTTCAATGTCTTTATGCGACATTGCAGAAGGACTGGAAGGAAAGTATGTCTCTTTGCAGATGACACAAAGATCTGCAACAGAGTTGATGCACAGGGTGGGGTGGAAAGGATGAGAAGGGACTTGGCAAGATTAGAGGAATGGTCAAATGTATGGCAGCTTAGATTCAATGCTAAGAAGTGCAAGGTAATGCACCTGGGAAACAAAAACCCAGGGGAAGAGTACACAATGGGGGGTGAGATACTAACAACAACAAAAATGGAAAGGGACCTGGGGGTAGTCATATCAGATGACCTAAAGGTGGGCAAGCAGTGTGAGAGGGCAGCAAGGAGGGCTTGGGGGATACTGGGATGCATAGGGAGAGGCATCACCAGTAGAAAACAGGAGGTTATTATCCCTCTGTACAGACAGCTGGTGAGACCCCATCTGAGTACTGTGTGCAGTTCTGGAGACCCAATCTCCATAAAGACATAGACAGGATGGAAGCTGTCCAGAGGAGGGCAACTAAAATGGTGCAGGGTCTGCACCAGAAGACATATGAAGAGAGAGAAAGAGCTTAATATGTATAGCCTCAAGGAAAGGAGGGAGAGGGGACATGATAGAAATGTTCAAGTACCTCAAGGAATCAACAAAGTCCAAGAGGGTAGCATCTTTCAAAAAGAGGTGTGCAAGAACAAGAGGGCACAATTTGAAAGATAGAGGGGCGCTCAGAGGTAATTTAAGGAGGTATTTTTTCACAGAGAGGGTTGTGGATGCATGGAGCGCCTTCCGGAGGGGGTTGTGGAGTCAAAATCAGTGGTGGAATTCAAGCATGCATGGGAAAGTCATAAGGCAATTCTAGGGGGTGGGGGTAGGAAGAAGTAGGCTGCTGGTTAACTAGGATCTGCAGCTTATCCAGTAGGTAGGGAAATGGGCAGACTGGGTGGGCCAAGCGGTCCTTATCTGCCGTCAAATTCTATGTTACCACCATCCTATGTTACAGCATAAAAGGAGGAAGCATGTTGCAGCCATTTGGATTTCATCAAGTTTGACATGGGAAGTGTATAACCATCTGTTATATCTATTAAGCAGCTCCAATAATACCTTTCCTTTGTTTTATACACTTATTCACTTTGACTGACTCTTTTTGAATTATAGACCAATTAAATTTAATTCAATAGCTGAGTTTACAATAATTTAGAACCTTAACCTCTGTTATCACTTTTTTAAGTGTATAACATGTCACAGCCTTGTCCTGCTTCTTGTTTTCACGCTTCATTTTATATGTTGTTTTTGTTTTCTAGCTTGGCAGGGATGAAAAAGGAGGCAGTGCAGACCTATATGCAGATGCACTTTCTCAACAGAAAACATAATCTGGTTTTCTTGGTGTTCAGAGGCTCCATCCCAAGTGGCCCCACCAAGGGATGACATGGGCACAACCCTCTACTCACCTCTATGGCCAGCTGCTTCCTGCCCTGCAAGTCTGGTATATTGATCTTTTGCTACCTAGCTGTACACATCTAGTGCATATAGAGCAGGACAGGGAGTACCACTGAGAAAATTATAAAATAAATCAGACTAAATTAATTGTTTTCCTTGGGAGATGGGATGGTGGCACGTCTAAGCCAACAATAAAAAACAAATCAGATTACATTATTTTCCTTGAAGCAGGCATTTAATTTGTGAGTAGAAAGTTTATGCTGGACACAGAATGAGATATAGGGTACTGCTAGTGTGGCTACACTTACACCCTAATACACCAACCTACTTCTAGTGTGGTGGGAAAAACATGTCATCTTTACTTAAATGAACCACCACCTCAGATACATTGTGCTTTAGTATTGTTTTATAGATGATATAATATGTGTCTATAGAGTATGTTAGAACGTTGTATTCATTGAAAATTTAACTTTACCTAGTCTTGTCGTACCATCGATGTGATCTCACGATGTTGTTGTACCATCATGAGTACGTCACATCAATTTTATAACAGCTCTGCCCACGTTTGCGCATGTGCAATTCATGCTTCGTATTCGTCATTAAAATGGCCACGGTACTGGAGGACATCCTAATTTAAAAGTAAGTGCCGTTTTGTTCAAATCTTAGCTGGCACACAACAGAGCCCAATTATTTAATTCAAAATGTGGACCCGGAGTAAGAGGAGTGTTCACCAACATGGGCTCAGTGGGGGGTTCCCCGACATCATAGAGGGACCGAAAAGTATCCACAAGTTGTTTATTTGTTACTTTTGCCCATACACTATAAAAGTGTATGGGCAACAGTGAATAACAACAGTGTTGTTCACTTCTTGAGGTGTCATGACACCCTCAAACTCTCGAGCTTCACTCTCGAGGTTTCAACAGTTGTCATGACAACCTCTTGAAGTGAACAACACTGTTGTTGTTCTCTGTTGCCCATACACTATCCTCTATGGAGTGGGGTGGGGGGTTAGGGAAAATCACTGAATTTATGGATTGGGTTAACAGCAACAACCTAAATTTGACATGTACCCACAGAACTGATAGGTCCAGTGTGGAGTTCCTTGATGTTTGTCTAAATGTTAGTCCTGCTGGTCTAGTAACTAGTGCCCCCTGCAGGAATCCTATCACCAGAAACAGCTTGGTCAGGGCAGACAGTTGTCACCCCTGCTCCTTGATCAAAAGTATCCCTTTCAATCAATTTTTACAATTAAAAAGAAACTATACAGACAACACAGTGTTTCTTTTGGAAGCAGGGAAACTTAAAGATTCAGAGATTGTGTGCTGAAATTGTAGATAAAGCATTTGAGAAAGTATGCAGCATTGATAGGAAATCCCATATGGAACCAAAAAAGGAGGAAACAAATTCAGATGCATGGCCTCAAGTAACCTTTGTTACTGATTTTAACGCCAGATCGATGGAAATGAAAAACGTTATTAAGAACAGGCGGTCTGTCCTGGAAACTAATGAGACTGTGGGCCCTGTTATGGGTAATTCTGATAATTCGCCATTGGTTTCCTTCAGGAGGGGTTCGAACTTGAGAGGCATGCTATCTGTGAGCCACTTTCAGAAGGTTAGTAACAACAGATCTCACCGAATGTCCAAAAGGAATGTTTTTCCATTGCAGATGGTGCAACATTTACTGTTATGCAGAAACAAGGGAAAACAAGAGAGTATCTTATTCGCCATAAAACAGGAAAAAAAATATTTTTTTGCATGACTATTTGGATTGTCATAGATGGTACAGAAGAAAATTGGTGATAGAGTTTTTGGATCACATTGAATCCTTCATCAGAAAATAATGCCAGTTAATATGGAAGAAAACACTTAAAGTCCAGATTATACATAAAAAATAGATACAAAATTATTTAAAATCCCATTGGCCAAGGCTGCTTTTTAAAGAACAACATAGAACCATATAAAGATAACAGAGTTCCATCACAAGAAAGGTGTTCCAAGGTCAAATATCATGGAATGGAGAGCTGCTTCCCTGAAAGCCATAAAACACACTGAGGCTACATTTGTGTGTCAGCATATGCATTAGTAAATGTCTAAGATTTTAAACCACAAGATAAAATAAGCTGAAAAAATACATAGTACATAATGTTGAAAGCCTTCTAAATAACAAAATATACATTTGTGTTAGGCAAAGAAGTGGGTTTAAAGACAACCTGTCCTAGTGTAAAATAAACATTAACCAGCTGTTCCCCACATTTATATAGTGTATTATTCAGATATATGTCTTAAAATCTGTGTACAGTAAATCAATATTAATCATGACTATGCAAACTTAAACTGTTAAACAAGATCTGTCTCTAACTCTGTAAAAAGTGACTAGTGTTCTGCACATTCAGCCCCCAAATCTAACACAAATCTCCTTGTAATTGAGATACTGTTATCCTAATAAGTCCATGTACCAACACGTGTCTGTATATACCTGATGTTCAGTACTATTAAATAAGTTCTAGCAACCTGAATCAAATAATGTGTAATGTATCATAAAAAAAATCAAACCTAACAAAGACTCCCTAGTAATTGAGATCCTGTATCCAAGTATGTTCATTGTTTTAAAATGTGTCAGTATACAATCTGCTATATATACAATACAATAACCATCCTAAAATATGAAATAAAACCTAAGGGAATCAACCCCCCTCCCCCCTCGGGAACACCAATGTATTGATAACTAGTCAGACAGAATTATATATCCATTTTGTTATATGAACAAATAGTTATCACACAACACAACCCCCTTGTGTTATGTACTAGATGCCAAGAGTTTGTGCACATAAAATGAACAGGCACAACCAGAGTACCTAGTAAATGAGATACTGTACCTAAGATTGTCTCGCTTAAACTTCACCTTCCATCCTCAGAGTGCATCACAATCATTGGTGGCTATAGACCCACGTCAGGAGGCACAGAAATTCTTAACATGTTGAAATCCATAACTTTGGCTGCTAACACGGAAACAATAATCTTAGGGGACTTCAATATGGATTGGCTCACTGCTAAATCCCACTCCCTAAAAGCCATCTGTGATGAGCTGGGTCTTACACAGATAGTAATTCAACCTACAAGAATCAATGCTTCTAACTGTGCCAACAGCTCACTCTTAGATGTCATCTTAACTTCGCATCCCCACAAAATCTCACATTCTGTAGTTTTCCATAACGACATGAGTGACCACAGTATCGTTGTATGTACAAGATTCCAATCTAAAACCCAGCAGCACCCTAAATTCAGAATCAAACGCTCATTCCGAAAATTCAACTCAGTAAACTTCCTAACCAATCTAGCTATGATCAGGTGGCAAGACCTATATCTTGCCAAATCTGCTGATGCCGACGTCTCCATCCTAAATGACAGCCTCACCACCCTAATTAATAAGCATGCTCCTCTTATTAAAATGAGGGTGCGGAAAATCTCACATCTGTGGTTCACCCAAGAGCTCAAATCTGCACTTACCAATAGAGACAAGCTATGGGCTAGGGCCAGGCACACAAAGAACCCCGGCAGACTGGCAGGCATTTAGAACTGCCAGAAATGCCTGTGTTAAAAGTGTACGTGCTATTAAAGCAAACTTCTACATCTCCACTCTGGAGCAGGTCAAAGGGAACTCCCAAAAAATCTGGAAGACACTGAGATCCATTGAAGGCCATCCTGCTGCTTCCTCCCTTCCCACCAAGAATCTGGCCAATGACGGGATGGTTGAAAATAAACTGCGAATCCTCAAAGAACTTAACCTTCACTTTACCACTGCCAGGTTGGCATTCGACTCCTCCCCATATGCTAGCCCGAGTGAATAGCAACACTAGCCCAGATACTACATATGCTACTCCACCTCATCCCTTCCAGTTGTGCCTGTTTAGCTACAAAGAAGTCGAAGACATAATTCTTAGCCTTGACACCAAGAAAAGTGCAGGGGACGATGGCCTTGAATCATTTTTCTTGCAGTTAGGCTATGCCCAGCTCACAGCCCCATCCTTCACATCTTCAACCTCTCTATTACCACAGCCACTGCTCCATCCTGCTGGAAATCTGCCCATATTCTTCCTCTCTTCAAATCAGGAGATCCTTGTGACTTAAACAACTACTGTCCTATCTCTATCTTGCCCATTCTCTCCAAAGTGCTGGAAAAACTTATATACAACCGACTAAAAAATCACCTTGAAGCTCACTCACTCCTAAACCCAGCCCAATCTGGCTTCAGGTTGAAGCACAGTACCATCTCAGCCTTGGCTAAAGTCTCTAATGACTGGATCCATGCTATGGACACCAAGAAGGTTACTGGTGCAGTCTTTCTAGACCTCAGTAAGGCCTTCGACACTGTAGACCGTCACCTCCTAATCACCTGTCTTGCCTACATAGGTGCCACTCCACTTACCTTACAGTGGTTTTTAGCAGTTATCTCACAGGAAGGATACAAAAAGTCAAAGCTGACGGCCTACTATCTGCCCCCCTTCCAATTGCCAGAGGAGTCCCTCTAGGCTCCATCCTAGGACCAATCCTTTTTTTCCCTGTACATCAACAACCTTGACTCCCACATAAAGAACTCTAGCATACATTTCTTTGTGGACGATACAGTTTTGTACGCATCAGGCTCGTCTTTAACTGAAGTCAGGGAACCACTCCAAGCTGACTTTATCCAGTTAGAAAGCAACCTTATCAATGCCAAGCTTCTCTTAAATGCCAAAAAAACCAAGACAATGATTTTCTCGAGACTTGCCTTGTCTGGTGCCCTACCTACCCCACCTAAAAACTTCATAGTTACCTCCCTAGGTGAAACCTTGGAAGTCGTACCTAAATTTAAATATCTAGGTATGTGGATAGACAACAAGCTTTCCTTCAACAACCACATCGAGGATCTATCAAAGAGGCTTAAAGCACGCTTGGGTTTCTTCTTTAGAAATAGGACCCTCTTTTCTCTCGTGACATGCAAAAGACTTGTTCAAGCAACATTCCTTCCCTTGCTTGACTACGGAGACATTATCTTTATCTCCTCCCCAACCTTGAGCCTATCTAAACTGGATGTACTCTATCACCATGCTCTTCGCTTCATTACTAACTCTGCGCTGGGACCCACCACTGTGATCTTTATGCAGCAGCTGGGTGGACCTCTCTTGCCACCAGACGCCTCCTGCATGCTGGCATTTGGACCCTCAAATTACTACTCCACAAACTGCCTGTCTATTTAACGTCTCTCATACACATCTCGCATAGCGCCTACTCCCTAAGGAAATCCAACCTTATCCTACTAGATGTTCCCAGGACACGTACCACAGCTGGCCAAAGAGCTGTCTCATATGCCCTCCCAAACATTTGGAACCAACTACAAGCCATGCTGAAGCTAACCAGCATCGTAGCAATTAACTCCTACAAAACACTAGCTATCTCTAAATTAAAAGACATATGTAGGTGCTACTAGGCCCCCAATGCCAAGTCAACTTCCTACCAACGGGCCCTCTACTTATTAAGCTGAAATGTGTTGCATAATTTAGGGCAAGGTTAAAGCTGGAATGTACTGCATATATAGCATAAGGACTTCTATTGTGTATACCTCTTGTATTATATGTTTTTTCTTTGTTTTTCTACATTTTATATCTCCTGTCTATGCAATTGCAAACTGTATGTGTATGTGCCTCAGGACCTCCTTGTGAATGAGCTTGCTCAACGGAGTCTTTCCTGCAATAAACTTGAACTTGAAAAAAAAATGACCATGTATGAACATGTATCTGTATATAAGCTTTACCCCATATCATTAACCCACCCCACATCCTAATTTTAGGGAGTGAAACCAACATAATGATAACCAGTTAAAAAGGATTCTGTATCCAATTAGTATTAAAACATACACCAAAACACAATGTGCTCCCATTATACGTCCATTCATTGTTCCTGAAGTCGGTGAAAGTTTAAATAGTGTAATGTGACATAAAACCTAAATCAATGTTCATATCATCTCCCACCATACTGAGAAGTAAAATGAACTTGTTCTCAAAAGCCTGTCTCTGTTGTGTATTTTTGAAATGTCCTTTCAAAACTAGGACAGATATATCTGAAATGGAGTGATCAGAATGAGAGAAGTGTTGTCCCACTGATTTTTCAGTCATCTTCATTTTAATAGTATGTTTGTGTGAGGTCATTCGGGTGCAAAGAGGTTGTCCTGTCTCTCCCATATATCCTGTTTGTGGACATCTCTTGCATTGAATAAAACAAACAACATTCTGAGATGCACACATATAATTCCCCTGTATCCTGAATGGTCTGTTTTGTGGAGTATTGATGTAATTGGAAGTAGAAATGTGCTCACAAGTCTTACATCCGGTGAGACTGCAGGGTCTTGTACCATTTAATGCTATGTTGTTTTGTTCCGGTGCAAGTTTACTCCTATGAATCAGATTGGATAAATTAGGTGGTTGCTTAAAAGACAGTAGTGGTAGCTCTTGAAAATGCATTTAAAGAGCTAGTGTACTGCTTGGAATTAATAGTACTTTTCAGATGTAGTCAGCTATCATTTCTTATATCTCAAGTATTTTTTTCTTTTCTGATTGTTAATTAGACAATTGTCCACCTGGCAGTAGTGGGGTGATGTGTGGAGCAGCACTCTGTCTGGAGGGAAAAAAAGTCAGTTCTGTTCCTCCCACTACATCGTCAGAAATGAGACCTACACCTAGAGGTGCCACAATCCTTAAAGCCTGAGCAGTGACTCTCACAAGCTACCAGTCAAAATGCAGGGAAACTGTGACATCACTAGTAACCAGGGAGAGCCAGTCCCTGCTGCTTCATGTGAAAGCGAAACCTGGCAGTGAGAAATGGTTCTCATTGGTTACCAGTGATGTCATTGTCAGTGTGGTCTCAGTGTTGATGTAGTGGGAGGAACAGAACTGACTTTTTTTTTCCCTTCCAGACAGAGTGCTGCTCCACACATCACCCCAGTACTGCCACGTGGAAAATCTTCTAATTAGCAATCAGAAAAAAATAAATACATGAGATATAAGAAATGATAGCTGACTACATCTGAAAGTTACAATTAATTGCAGGCAGTTTCCAGGCAGTACACTAGCTCTTTAAGGGTCTTATCCTCACTGAATATTGGTTGGAGGTCCTTAATAATTTTACACAGAATCTCTAGGTCAGGATGATATGTGACTACTAGGGGAACTCGGTTGGTGGTAGTCCTTTCTCTATACTGAAGTAGTTGTTCACTTTGTACCTGAGTTGCAAGTTCTACCGCTCTGTCAAATTCTCTAGATGAGTGTCCCTGCCCAAAAAAGGTTTTTTTTTTCAATGTGGCCAAGTGTGTATCTCTATTATTCTCACTGAAACAGATACAGTGGTTTCGAACCGCCTGACTGTACATTACAGATTTTTTAATGTGGCTCGGGTGATTACTATTTCTATTTAAGTATCTTTCTCCATGGGTTTCTTTAAAATGCATGTCTGCAAGGTTCCATCTTTGATGGTGACTATGGTGTCCAGAAAATTAACACTGGTGGCAGAATATTCCAGGGAAAGTTTTATGGATGGGTGGAGGTTGTTATTTTTTGATGAAGGATTCAATGTAATCTGAAAGCTCAAGCACTTATTTTCTTTTGTACCATCTATGTTGGTCCCATAAAAGCTATCAAATCATCTCTTTTTTCTGGATCTTTTGTCACAAGGACCAATATGGCAACAAAACTAAGTATTTGGATTGTGTCTCAGAATTTGCTGCCTGGTGTCCCTGCAGGCTACTATATGTGGATCACACTATACACCCCCTAAAGTGTTGCATCAGGAGCATATAATGCTCTGGGTGCACACTTAAGGGGAGCGCATGGTTCTAGACCAAGATGCCTCAGGTTTCATGCACTGCAGCAGATACATCCATTACCAAGAGGTGGGGGAGACCATTTAAAAAAGCTGCTCCAGCATGAGACTAGATCAGTAGTTCTCACACTTTGTGATAGTGAGCCCTCCCCCCAGCCATGATATAGATTTTTAGCCTCTTCAAATTTTGAAAAAAATCTTGAGCCTTCCCATGGAAAAAAAAATATCATACTTTGCACAGTATACCAGGAACAAAGTGAGATAAATAAAGCTGACTTGAATGTATTCTCTTTTTATTCAAGTTATTGTTCTGTCCTGCCCAGCCCCGTACCCCAGATTATCCTTGTCACTCCACTTTTTCTGATTCTTGGACCCTTGTTACTCTGTCTACTTCCTCTCCATCTGGAACAACCATTCTAGACACCTTCATCTACCCCCTCTTACCCTGTTCTTAAGCAAATTTGTGTACTCTTCCACAGTTTGCACCTTTGGCTCAGTGTGCCTTTCCCAGGCACCAGTTTACATATAAACACCTACTGTAGAAACAAGCCTTGACTTAGTGTGCATTTCCCAGTCACCAATTTACATATATGCACCTACTGCAGAAACAAGTCTTGACTCTATCCCTTTCCCAGTCACCAATTTACATATAAATAAACACCTACTGTAGAAACAAGCCTTGACTTAGTGTGCCTTTCCCAGTCACCAATTTACATATTTGAACCTACTGTAGAAACAAGCCTTGACTCTGTGCCTTTCCCAGTGGCCATTTTACATATAAATACACACCTCGAAATGAGCTTTGGCACAATGGGCCTTTGCTGGTCACCAATCTGTGCCTAAGTAAAGAAAGTCACCTGCCATTATACATATCTAGCTTGCTTAATCCCTTTACGCAAAACATCCAAAACTTAAAATTTAAATACCGTACATTCTCAGACTGGACTGGGCCTCCTCTAGAACAATTTTGGATCTCCCTTAGGAGGCTGGTCTCATCATTTGAGAACCACTGGACTGAATGGATTTCTACCGTTGAAGCATTTGCTCCAAAAGGACTCAATGATCAAACTGATTTCAAACCATTCTTGTAAACCCCCTTTTCAGACAGTGCAGTTATTAATAATAAAACATGTGCTCCCCATCCCATATCTCTTCATGTACTTGGATGTACTTGCATTCATTCAGCTTGTTTACATTTTCTAATTGAATAAATTACTTTGTATTTCAAGGTATTTTTCCCACCGACTTCCACATTGCCTTATTACACACCAAGCAGCCAGTTTAAAACAAAATACATAAAAAACAGAGGCTCCTTTGTAACCTCACCCCCACCCTTTTTTTGTCCAGTATACAGACACACAGAATTTAACCGGAGAATTTTTTGGCTAGGTGAATCGGTTTCATCAATTTTTCTTGCGAACCTCTATTTGTTTACAGTGCACAGTAGATCATTGTTCTGTATATAATTCTAGCCCTTTCAAAATGCTATTGTACAGTGTAAAGGTCATGGAATGTGACTGTACCATTCTGTGGTACAACAGTATTCTGAAACCACTAGAGATTGTAAAAGTCAGTTTCATGCTGAAAGAAAAAGAATCTCTGCATGCACATTACACATAATACTATACATTATAAAAAATACAGGATGAGCAACTTTATGCACAACCAGCGTGTTCTGCCACCTCAGGGTTCTGATTCCCATGGACCCATCAAGTCTTGCTCTTGAGGTTAGAGGGAATCAGAATCCATCTATGGCAAAACACACTGGTTGTTCATAGTTGCCCATCCTGTATTCTCTATGTTGTCACAACAAGCAACTGGCATCCTAGGGAGTGTGATACATTTGTTGTGTTCTATTTGCTTATTTTGTAAATTTTCATTTTTTCCATATTTTAAACATTGTTTACATCTGTGCATTGTCTTGACGATTATTCATCCCCCCCGCCATGATAGCAATGAGGAATTGTGTCTCTCATTTTTATTTCAAAAACAAAACAAAAAAAACCATTAAGTATGGAGAAACACTTTTGACATATATCTGAATAACTAAATTTAGACATCTTTAACATTATTGGATATATTTTTAACTTTAACCTTAACTTATCAATCATGACTTTGCATATTACAGTATTTATAGAAGCAGCTTTGCATTATTCACTCGTCTTTGCAATTTGCACCATGCTTTACAGATTCAGGTGTGTATTATTATGTATGTTAATGTTTTGGGGTATTTTCAGGCTGATTCCACCCCCTAAGGAGGACTC